>OX422214.1:335504633-336809633 GCA_949130495.1 Sambucus nigra
TCACAAGCCAAAACTCAAAGAAGGAAGGAGCATTACCAGAGCTTATGGTATTTATATTCATTGGTATGGTATATTTGGAATATCAACTCCAAAAACTATACTACGCGCATATGGTATAATTGGGTAAAACGGTGACGATTAAAGGTTGAAATTTCATAAGGAACACTGTTTCTTATGAGTTTTCAAGCGAAAACTTCAAACGGAAAACAGTATTCCACGGGAAAATTAAATTCACTTTCTCAAACGGAAATGTGTTCCATGGGAGGATAATGGGTTAAATGCGACGTCGTTTTCCGTGTTGCTAAAAATTAGACGATGACTTTATTTGCCAACTCAATACCATACCAACCTTTAAATTTACTCATTAACCAGCTGCACTGTAATAATTATACCGCAAATATACCCTATTAACTATCGCGCTGGGAATGCTCTAACTCGTTACACCAGCCTGAGGAGCCATTTGCCCCAATAGATCTCTGTGGTATGCCTATGCATAGAGTTCGGATTATGTGAGGAAAACAAAAGAAGACTTTTTTTTTAACTACATAAAATAGTTAAAACAAGATAGCGTATCATGGTAATAGGTAGAAAACTGCCTGTACCAGGAAATTTTGCCTTTCACAGTCCATAAACATATTGATGCTCCAGTTAACTTTAGCAATTATTATGTCCCTTACACTGGAAAAGCTTAATTGATCCCGGGATGTAAAACGATCAACTTCATTGAACCATAGACAGGTGAAAATATTCGTGATGGGAATGAGTGCCCTTAATATCACACAACCTTCATGAGCATCAGCAGAAATTGGGTCATGAAGAAATATAAGATTTTGAAATTGACAAAGGGGGAGAAATCAAACCTATAAACAATTTCATGAACTTACTACTAGTTATAGGAAGATTAGCCTCGGAATACAGCGTTAATCCCTCCATTTTATAAAAACAATCTGGTAATCAATGGAGGCATTGTCAAATTTCCCAGCAGCTTTATTAGCTTCGGCTTCTTCAAACACATCAAAGTGTCTTCATATAGCAAAAGTATCATTTCTGCACCACAAGAACCTGAGTTGCCATACATGCATATACTTTATTGGAACAGACACTTCAAAGGAAACAGTTTTTATGTCTTATATATGGTTGAAATAGCCAAAAGTGACTCGTTGCATTCATTCGAAACAATGGGAAGCAGCAGATTGATACCTAATTCTTGAAAGTTCAAACTTCATTTTTTTTATTGAGTAATTATATATATTAACATAATTCAACGAAGCCATGATTAAAAAAAATGACAAGTATTAGTCAATTAAGCGATGATAGAAATGGTACACTTGCAAAAAAATGATAGGTGTTACATAAGGAGAAAACTAGGATATGGGAGCATAGAGGAGAGCCCATCAGAGTGCCAAAATCTATACAAGTTACATAGTTCAGAGCAGTACTCAGAAGGAAGAAAAGGAGTTCATTATATTTTTGTTCCCTGAAATTTAAGTTAAATCTTATTTGGTAGACAAGATTTAAAATTTAAGGAAAAAAAGGAGTTCAATAGAAGGCTAGATGACCGCATCCACAAGACCACAATAGAGTTCATTAGCCATCATTTTAGGCACTGAAATGTAGGAAGGAACCTAAGGTTCAAACATTGGGCCTCGTTTTTCTTTCACTGACTCATTATTCTCCCTCCCTACCTCCCCATATAAACACAATTTGACAAAACTCAAGCATCAGTGGTAACTTTACATCATTCATCTCCTCAACTTCAATTCCACCATCCATACTAATTATTATTCCAAAATGGAACTACTAAAAAACATGTGAAAAGAGATTGCTCATCAAATGCTTATAGACAAAGGTGAGAGATTAATCTATTTCAGGTAAGATTCATTGAAACTACAACGTAATGTAGTGCACGATACAAAATAGACAGAGATAAAAGAGAAGGGGAAGAAGATGAAGAAAGTAGTTACCCACTGGCAATGGTACCCTTTGCCCAAAACTCATAAGCTTCTATATTCATCATTTAAATAGAATTACATAATGGAGATTACACTCCTAATCAATTGAACATATCAAACTAAAAATGGAAACTAATTAAAATCCCTAAGAGCACAAAAAATCCCTAATTAATAAAAGGGTAAATTACAGCAAATCCCCCCCCCCCCCCCCCCCCGAACTATAGATATTTGACATATCACAGAAAATGTAAAAAAAGAAGTTAATAAAACTTGTCCTTGTGCATATTTATGTTCAAATCTACAGTTCAGGAGGGTTTACTTTAATTTACCCTCGATAAATTGTCTAAATGAACTACTTTTCTTAATTACAATGATTTACCCAGAATTTATCTCTAAATAATGATAAATAAGTATAATAATAATAATAGTAATAATCAAAGTCAATTTCTCGTTCACTTGTAATTTCTCAAAGATTTAAAAAACTGGGCCTCAAGTTTTGTATCAAGGAAGAATCAGAAACCACAAACGTTGATGAGGTATGAAATGTGGAAGTTCTCCCACTTAGAATGATGTTGGAAGCCATAGTAATCATAAAGAGATATGCATCTTTTTGTCCATACCATTCAAATTCCAGAAAATAACAAAGTAAAGTCAATGGCTTCAACATCCAGAAAAGGAACATTTTTCGGCTGCTCAGGGACAAAGACTTCCACGATGGTCATAATCTGTGGTTGCTTTCTGAATTTTGATTTGTTCTTCAACAGCATCGTGATTCTCAAAATTGTCTCTACTGTTTGACAATTTTGGCATTCGCATCTTCGCTCTTGGCATCTCTTTTAGCTGTAAACTTCATGAGAGTAGCTTCTATTTCTCCAATTCTCTCAACATTTTAGTTATAGTTTCTGTTCATCTTCCTCAAGGGTTGTACAAAGTAAATTTCTAGCACAGGGATGCCCTTTTGTTTTCTTTTTTTATTTTTTATGTAAAATGAGTTAAAAACAATTATAAAAAATAATTTTTTATTAGAATAGTTTATTTTTTTTTCAATTATTTTTTTTAAAATTCATTTTATCCCTCGGACATCCATTTACTCAATATTCTTTTATTTTTAAAAGTCTGCGCTAGCGACACCCGTTATTTTTAAACTTTTTTTTTTATTTTACAACATTTGAAATAATTTTTGTATTTCTGCATTAAAAAACTAATCTAATAATTTTTTTTAACTCATTTAATCCCTCAAACACCCATTTACCCAATATTCTCTTATTTTTAAAGGTCCGTGCCGGTGGCACTCGTTATTTTTAAACTTTTTTTTTTTAATTTTACAACATTTAAAATAATTGTTGTATTTTTGCATTAAAAAACTAATCTAATAAAAAATTATGTTTTTAATTATTTTCAACCTATTTAGTCCCTCAAACACCCATTTACCAAATATTCTCTTATTTTTAAAGGTCCGCGCCAGCGGCACTCGTTATTTTTAACCTTTTTTTTTTAATTTTACAACATTTAAAATAATTGTTGTATTTTTGCATTAAAAACTAATCTAATAAAACATTATGTTTTTAATTATTTTCAACCTATTTAGTCTCTCAAACACCCATTTACTCAATATTCTTTTATTTTTGAAGGTCCGCGCCAGCGGCAGTCGTTATTTTTAAACCTTTTTTTTTTTAATTTTATAACATTTAAAATAATTGTTGTATTTTTGCATTAAAAAACTAATCTAATAAAAAATTATGTTTTTAATTATTTTCAACGTATTTAGTCCCTCAAACACCCATTTACCTAATATTCTCTTATTTTTAAAGGTCAGCGCCAGCGGCACTCGTTATTTTAACCTTTTTTTTAATTTTACAACATTTAAAATAATTTTTGTATTTTTGCATTAAAAAACTAATCTAATAAAAAATTATGTTTTTTATTATTTTCAACGTATTTAGTTCTTCAAACACCCATTTACCCAATATTTCCTTATTTTTAAAGGTCCGCGCCAGCGGCACTCGTTATTTTTGAACTTTTTTTTTAATTTTACATCATTTAAAATAATTTTTGTATTTCTTAAAACTGATTCAAAATGTAAAAAAAAAAATATTTATATTAAACAACTTTTCTTTTTGGAAACAGTTTTTTTCAGAAAAAAAAATCTTTTTATATTAAAATAGTGTTTTTAAACAATACAATTTTTTTTAGTTTATAAAAAATATTATTTTTTAATAAAATAGTTTTTTTAAATAAAAAAAAGTTAAATAATGCTAATAAATCACATAAAAAACCAAAAAAAAAAAAACCTAAAAAAAAAATTCTCTTCATGTACTAACCCGGGGTTAACACCCGGGTAGTATATCATTACTCGTAAATTTAAAAAGAAAGGACAAATGAAGATATAGTAAAATAAGGCTCGCTTGGATGGACCTGGTGTTGGTCGGGCTGTTTTTTTTCTTTCTTTGCTAATTGATTATTGGGCCAGTGATTGGTTTATGGGTTGGATCAGTTGTTGACCTTCATAATACCAGACCGAATCTAACGTATAAAATCCAAACTTTCTTTCCCGCGATCTAACTAGGACCTATAAACCTCACAGCGGAGGGAAGAAAAAACACAGAATTAATCAGTGTCAAATTCTGATAGTGTGGCAACAAAAGAAGCCCAAATTAATAATGAAGTAACTAAATCTTAAATGAATAGATGGGTGTGGCGTCTCCGATTGTAGTGATGATGAACTGACGGCAAGATCTCATGACAAGGGTTTTTTGATGAAGATGCAAATGAAAGTTTTGGAGTTTCGATGTGGTATTGTAGCGCGTGGGAGGAGATGAAAATGATGGAGCTTCAACCACATTAGGAATCATGCGCACGTCATGTTGTGCGAAAGCGTGTCAATAAATGATATCGATTGTAACTCCAAATAATAATATGGCACACTCACAATAAAAGTATAATGAGTAGAAAAACACAAACATAAGGGAAGACGAAATATTTAAGTGATTCACCAATTTAGCTACCTCCACTGACACTCGGATCAATTCACTATTGCAAATGAGTTTCAAAAAGAGACTCTCACAAATGCACTCCAAATGAAAAATACAATGTGTATTTTTCTACACAAATGTGTATACTCAAAACTCCAAATGAACTCTTTCTCACTCTCTAACTCTTCTTAGGGTCCGTTTGATAGCACAAAAATTCCAAGGTAAATTCCCAAAAGTTGGAAAATTCTGGTATTTTTTAGCTTTTAGAGTGTTTGATAGCCTTAATTTGCCCTGGAATTTGTTTTCTATGTACAACACCCCTTAAGCACAATTTGCCACCCTAGGATGGAATTCAATTCTTTGGGGGGGGGGGGGGGGGGGGTCAGGTTTTTGTTTGCCACCTTTGGGTGGCAAATCACTTAAAACCAATTTTTTTATAACTCTATATATTTCATAAATATATAAATATATATTGTTAATACATATATAAATATATATATATTTCGTATATTTTAATATATATTCGTATATTTTATATATTTTAGCACATATATGTATACTAGCGGATACCCGTGCCGAGGGCACGGCGATAAATTTACTACCGTAATAAAACCCAGACCATAAAAAAATGCCCCCGTGATAAAACCCAGACCAAAAAAAAAAGAAAACAAATAGTTAAAAACAAAAAGAAAACGAAAAGTAAAAAAAAAAAAAAAAAAAAAAAAACACTATTTTTAGCATGACATTTCATGCATGGGCATGAAATGTCAAAAATATCATGCATGCACTTTTGCCATCCCCATATGGCTCCATATTATATGGATTGCGTATATTTCGTATATTTATATATATTTCATATATTTATATATTTCATACATTTATATAACTTATATAATTCATATATTTTAATATATATTTATATTTCGTAAATTTTGTATATTTCATATATTCCTTATATTTAATATATATTATTTACAAAATATATACAGAATATAGTATATAGTATATAGTATATAGTATATATTCTGTATATATTCTGTAAATTATATATATTTTGTATATATATATATACTGAATATACTAAATATATATTATTTACAGAATATATACATATATACATATATAAATGTAAATATATATGTATTCAGTATATATATATATATATATATATATATACTGAATACATATATATATATTTACATTTATATATATATATATAAATGTATATATGTAAATGTATAAATATATATATATATAAATGTATAAATATATATATATTACATTTATATATGTATATATGTATTCAGTATATATATATATAAATATATATATATATATATGTGTGTATATTCTGTATGTGTATATTCTGTATGTATTCAGTATATATATATATATGTATGTATTCAGTATATATATAATACATACAGAATATACACACATATATATATATATATATATATATATATATATATATAAAATATTTACATATATACAGAATATATACATATATATATATATTCTGTAAATAATATATATTTAGTATATTCAGTATATAATATAATATATGTTCATATATTCATTTTGTACATTATTAAATGTACAAAATCTATTAAATATACAAAATCTATGAAAATATATATATTCAATATATAATATAATATATGTTCATATATTCATTTTGTACATTATTAAATGTACAAAATCTATTAAATATACAAAATCTATGAAAATATAATATATTATTTACGGAATATATTCATATATTAAATATATTATTATATTTAATATATGAATATATATTATATTATTTGCGGAATATATATATTTCGTAAATTATTATTAATTTTCGGAAAAATATACAAAATATATGAATATTCCGGAAATTAATAATAATTTACGGAATATATATATTCCGCAAATTATATTAATTTACGGAATATATATATTCCGCAAATTATATTAATTTCCGGAATATATATATTCCTCAAATAATATAATATATATTCATATATTTTGTAGATTTAATAATATATATTTATTATATATATATATTTCGTAAACAAATTTTCCACTTTTATATCTATTTTCCAGCTTTTGCGTTTGATAGAAAATGTGGAAAATTGATGATTTTCCAACTTGTATCAAACAGACACAAGTTGGAAAATATTCATTTGCCTTGGAATTGTTTGCCCTGGAATCAAATGTCCTGGAATCATTTGCATTTTCCCAGTTTTCTATCAAACGGACCCTTAGTGTTTGATGTTTTGGTGTGATTAATCCTTCTCAAGAGGGTCCTATTTATACCTTCTTGCCTTTCACCACATCCGTTGGATCAACAATGAGATGGATGGTAGAGATTGCATCCCACCAACCACCTATAGTCGCTTAGGTGGTTGCACATTTAATGTCCGTTAATGCATCCCACCAACCACCTATAGTAGCTTAGGTCTTAGGTGGTTGTCCATTAATGCACCACTCCAATAATCTCCGCCTTGACAAAAAATTTATAGGTCACTCTGTCAAACTTTTGCCAACTAAAAAAAAATTAACAATCCCATCTTGACATAGATATGCAAAGCTCCACCAAAACACGTAACCATATATTATCCAAAGAGATCCGAGTAGCGTCCAAATGCGCTCATAAGCACCGTACACCCGAAGGTGTTCAAATACGAAGAATATTGATCAAGCTTAAACAGTGTTCAAACTTGATCCTAGTAACATTCTTCGTCAACATATCCGCAGGATTATCGGCGGTTCCAATCTTCTTGAGGAGAATAGTCCCCTCATCCAAAATTTCTCGAACAAAGTGAAAACGAACGTCGATGTACTTTGTCCGTGAATGATAAACCTGGTTCTTGGCTAAGTGTATGGCACTCTGACTATCACAGAAGACATCCACGTGATCCTGAACAATTTCCAAGTCTGAAATCAAACCATGAAGCCAAATGGCCTCCTTCATGGCCTCTGTCGCTGCCATATACTCTACCTCTGTAGGTGACAAAGCCACCGTAGACTGTAGCATAGATCTCCAACAGACGTGGCCTCCAGCTAGTGTAAACACATAACCAGTAGTGGACCGTTGTTTATCACCGCGTAATCTGAATCCACATATCCAAACACATGTTGACGAGCACGTGAATTCTTCTTAAATTTCAAACCAAAATCAACAGTACCATGGATGTACCGTAAGATTCATTTCACAGCCTGCCAATGCATTTTTCCTGGATTATGCATGTATCTTCTCACCATACTAACAGATTGTGAAGTATCGGGCCTCGTACACACCATTGCATACATCAAACTTCCCACTGCATTAGCATAGGGAACATGAGCCATTTCTAGACGTTCCTCATCTGTCTGTGGGGATTCCATGGCACTTAGCGTGAAGTGTGGGGCCAACGGAGTACTTACAGGTTTGGTTTTAGAATCTATACCAAAACGCTGTAATACCTTCTTCACATACTATTTTTGTGACAAACAAACAATGCCACTGGAATAATTTCTGCTAATCTCCATGCCAAGTATTTTCCTCGCCTCGCCTAGATCCTTCATCTCAAATTCTTAACTTAACTGAATTTTCAATTTTTCAATCTCCACCTTGCTCTTAGAAGCAATCAGTATATCATCAACATATAAGAGCAAATAAATAAAGGATCCATCACGAAGTTTACGAAATAACACACAATGATCATAGTGGCTCCTTGTGTACTGTTGCCTTGTACTACTGCCTTGGACTTTGCTTTAACCCATATAACAACTTTCTTAGTTTGCAAGGCCAATTTTCTTTACCAGCAACCTTGTACTCTTCTGGCTGAGTCATATAAATTTCCTCCTCCAAATCTCCATGTAAGAATGCAGTTTTCACGTCAAGTTGTGCCAACTCGAGATCAAATTGCGCAACCAATGCTAGCAAAATATGAATGGAAGAATGCTTCACAACCGGGGAAAATACCTCGTTATAACCGATCCCTTCCTTCTGCGTGTAGCCTTTTGCCACCAGCCTAGCCTTGAATCTTACATGGGCTTTCGCCGAGGAGCCTTCCTTCTTGGCATATACCCACTTGCACCCAAAGGCTTTCTTCTCTTTTGGAAGTTGGACTAACTCCCAAGTCTGGTTTGTATGAAGAGTCTGTATCTCCTCGTTCATCGCCTTCTTCCAATCTACACTTTCTGAGCTTCTTTGTAAGTAGATGGAATGTCATCTTCAACCATGGGTAGTGCATATGTCACCATGTCAATAATAAGCCATCCATGTTTCCTTTTTTGTCTTTCTGGTCTATTAGCTGCAATAGAATATAGTTGTTGAGGAGACTCATGAGCAGGATCCTCCACCTCATATGTACTTGTCTCATTAATTTCTGAATTTGTGACAAGTCTGGCTGGAACAATTAGAGTCTCAAGCTCTACCTGCTGTGGAACTTCTTTGGTTTATGCTCTCCCTCGGAGAACTCTTCATCATTGAAGATTCATCGAATGTAACATCCCTGCTATATATGATCTTTTTCGTCTTGGGGCACCAAAGTCTATACCCCTTCACTCCATCACTAAAGCCCAAGAATACGACTTTTTTAACTCTAGGATCCAACTTGCTTTCCCTAATATGGAAATATGCCGGGGTGCCGAAAATACGTAAAGAATTATAATTTGTATCTGGTTTTCCCGATCATACCTTCATGGGTGTTTTGCCCTCATTTGTAGTTGTAGGTAACCTATTGATGAGGTGACATGCATATGTAACAGCTTTAGCCCAAAATGCCTTGCTTAAACCAGCATTGGATAACATGCATCGCACCTTCTCCAGTAAAGTGCGATTCATACGTTCAGCCACCCCATTTTGTTGTGGCATACCTCTTACTGTGAAGTGTCGCACGATCCCCTCTTCCTGGCGTACTTGCAAAAATGGGTCTGACTCATATTCACCGCCATTGTCTGACCTGAGTCTTCTAATTTTTCTGCCAATTTGGGTCTCTATCATCTTTTTCCACTTTAAGAAAATCTTCAAGACTTCATCCTTATGTCGCATGGTGTACACCCAAACTCATCTGGAGAAGTCATCCACAAAAGATACAAAATAATGCTTACCTCCCAAAGATAAAACTTTGGTAGGTTCCCAAACATCTGTGTGAACATAATCAAGAGTCCCTTTTGTATGATGTACAGTTGTGCCAAACTTTACTCTTGTCTGCTTGCCCAGAACACAATGTTCACAAAATACAAGCTTACATGTCTTGGCACCTTTCAATAGACCTTGATTCACTAATCCCTATAAATCCTTCTCTCCTGCATGTCCCAAGCATACATGCCATGATCTCGTAGCATCATATGCAACCTCTTCTGAACTTTCTGAGACTGTCGCTGCACCTGTAACTGTATTTCCAAGGAGAAAATACAAGTTACTCTTTTTCGTTCCCTTCATCACAACCAGGGCTCCATCTGACATCTTCAGACCATCGCCTTTCAGTGTAATATCATAACCTTTCGCTGCCAAAGTGCCAAGTGAGATAAGATTTTTCTTCAGGATCGGTATATACCGAACGTCTTCCAGCACTCTGACTATTACACTATGCAACTTCAGTCGAATTTTTCCTATCCCTTTTGTTTGACAAGCATGGTCATCGCCCATAAAAAAAAAGCTCCACCATCTAGCTCCTTAAAGCTAGAAAACCACTCCCTATTGGGACACATGTGATAGGAACAACCCGAATCCAAAATCCATTCTTGGGAACTGGATCCAAATGGTGAAATAAACAAAGTAAATTCAGAATCTTCATCGTCACTCGCCGCAACGTTTGCAGTGGGGTTCTTCGTGTCCTTCTTTAACTTAGGACAATCTTTCTTCCAATGTCCTTTCTGGTGACAAAAGGCGCATTCATCTTTTGCAGGAATTCTCTTACCCGAAGCCGATGTTCCACCTCTCGATTTAGATCGAGATCTTCCACGGTTGCCATTCTTCCTTTCATTTATTCTTCCACGGACCGTCAACGCTTCAGATGTTGAGTCTCTATATACCTCCTTATCCTTCTTACGAACCTCATTATTCATTAAGGTATTGGAGACCTCAACATATTTTATTTCTTGTTTTCCGTACAATAGCGTTGTAATGAGATGTTCATACGATTCAGGTAAAGAATTTAGCACTAACAGTTCTTTATCCTCATTGTCAATTTCAACATCCAAATTTTGCAAATCAGCAATAATTTTGTTAAAATTGTCCAGATGCTCAAATATAGAAATACCTTCTGCGTATTGGAACCAAAAGAGTTTCTTCTTTAAATAGAGCCGATTTTCAATGCTCTTCGTCATGTACTTACCCTCTAGTTGTTTCCATAATTTTTGTGCTGAGGTCTCGCACATATAAGGATATTTTTTATCCTTGCCAAGATAAAGACGAATATGACCACAAGCCTTGCGGTTGGTTTTTTTCCAGTCATCTTCCTTCATGTCTTCTGGCATATCTCCAAGAGCAATTTCCAGCTCTTGTTGGACTAAGATATCCATAACTTCACATTGCCATATGCTGAAATTTCTTTGCCCATCAAATTTTTCTACGTCAAATATTGCGGTTGCCATTTTTCAAACGATCACAGTAAAAAAAATGCAAACGGAAAAATTCCAAATTTAGAAATTTTTTCCGACTGTGAATAGTAACCGTATGAATATTACTATATGTATGGTTATTTCTCCACAAAAAAATATCCAAAATGCCTAGATCGGAGGACCTTGACTCTGATACCAATTTGTTGTGCGGAAGCGTGTTAACAAATGATACTGACTGTAACCCCAAATAATAATATGGCACACTCACAATAAAAGTATAATGAGTAGAAAAACACACACAAGGGAAGACAAAATATTTAAGTGGTTCAACAATTTCGCTACGTCCACTGACACTCGGATCAATTCACTATTACAAATGAGTTTCAAAAAGAGACTCTCACAAATACACTCCAAATGAAAAATACAATGTGTATTTTTCTACACAAATGTGTATACTCAAAACTCCAAATGAACTTTTTCTCACTCTCTAATTCTTCTTAGTGTTTGATATTTTGGTATGATTAATCCTTCTCAAGAGGGTCCTATTTATACCGTCTTGGCTTTCACCACATCCGTTGGATCAACAATGAGATGGATGGTAGAGATTGCATCCCACCAACCACCTATAGTAGCTTAGGTGGTTGCACATTTAATGTCCATTAATGCATCCCACCAATCACCTATAGTACCTTAGGTCTTAGGTGGTTGTCCATTAATGCACCACTCCAACACGTCATATATTTTGGTTTACGTTGATGATATTATCATTACTGGAAATGATGAGTTGGCAACCCAACGTCTTAGCAGACAAATTTTTTATTAAAAATTTGGGCAAATTAATATATTTCCTTGGCATTGAGGTTGCACATTCGGAGACGGATCTTTTTCTTTCACAATGAAAGTATACTTTGGACATTCTCAAGGATACAGGTTTGATCGGTGGTCGTATCTCTGATTTTCCCAGGGAACAACATTTGTGATTGTCTCCTACTAATGGGACTCTCCTACTTGATCCCACCCCGTATCGTCGATTGGTGGGCCGTCTTATTTATTTCACTGTTACCAGTTGTAACACCCCGCTTAAAATAACAACGGGTGGCCAGCCCTATACTATATTAAATCAGGAATTACAGATGGTTTAGTCTCAACGTCAACTGTCGGTACTATATAATATAGGACTAACTACCCGATATCATATAAGCGAGATGTTAAATAAATTAAAACTTGCAACATACAACAACCCAACACTATAAAATTTTTAATGAATAAGAGAGATGCAGGAAAGAACTATACAAATGAAATGCTAGAAATAAAATGAACCTAATAAATACAACCGAAAGTACCACAAAAAGTAGACCCGAATAAGCTTTCGGGTCACAGCCAATACAATAACTGAAATGGAATAAATATAAACATGTATAAAATTATCCCCTGGGTACAAACCCGATATACAACATGAATCCTACCTAGAATTTTAAAGGAATAGGAAGCGGCTACACGAAACATCCCGCAACAGTCCGCCCTGTCACGGCTCCCATGACTCTGGATAGAAGTCATCCGGCATCCATGCGGTAGGATACCTGTGGTAATATGTATATACAAGGAGGAGAGAAAAGTAAACGGGTCAGAGCCCCGAATGTGAAAAATATTTAGCAAGTGTTTTAACCGTGCATAATAAATACCGGTGCACTTTATTTCATAATTAAAGTGAGACCGCACTCTCGTGGAACCCCAACTCACCTCTCATCTAAAGGCGCGCACCTATTCGCGTCCTCAAGTTTTAGTTAAATTACCCCCCATTTTATTAGGACAACCTAACTTATTATAGGCCTAGCCTATACCCACGAGAGTTTGCCTTCCTAACTTAGCCCAAGAATCCACCCTTTTTCTAATCTTACTAGATTATGTTAACAACAATTATGCCATAATAGGCATAATGAATTCCGATTTATAATTAAAGAATTATAAGTCTTAATACGTTACCCCTATATATATATACATATATATATATATATATATATATATATATATATACATATATATATATATATATATATATATACATATATATAGGCTAAAATGTAAGAATTTATATTCTTAATATCATGCACATGGAATATTGGCAAAACCTCTCTCTAATCTCAAACTTGTACTACGTTTCATGCGTGGGGAGTCTCGCAAAGCGAAATCCAAACAAGGAACCGCCCCGTTACACTACTCCTGACAAGGTCAAGACCAGAGATCCGAGATGCCACAAATAGAATTACTTCTCTCAAATCTCGACATGGCACTGCGTTTCGTGCGTGAGGTGTCTCGCAAAGCGAAATCCAAACAACGAACCACCTCGTTACACTACTCCTGGGCAAGGTCGATCCTAGAGATCCATAATCCTTAACATACTATATAATACTACCATTACTACTAAACTATAAACTACCAAAGAAAGAAAGAAAGAAAAGAAAAAGAAAACAAATGAAATAAAATAAAAGAATCTCCAATAATATCCTTGGGATGATGTAACCGAATTATACCTTATGTGCGATACATCAACCCCCATCAATCTAGTACATCATAATCATCTAAGATGTACTTTACTAAAATTTTATATCCTTTCCTCTATAGGATATATAAATATATATAGGTATTTTATTCTCACCATATATATATACATACCATCATACAATCCCATGACCCTGTATACATACCATATATGATGTACCAAGGCCATGCACAAATAAATACCCGGCTATATATAGCGCCGATAAAACTGCATCATTGCTATCATCTTCCCAGTGCCCGGCTCACGTAGCAATACTGGGGCCACCATGGTGGGACTAAACGACACCCATCTCGTGGTAAACTCACGCACACGACGTCCCGGGAAGCGGTCATAGCTCCAAACCGGCAATGAGACGAAACATACCTGTAACACCCCGTATTTTTATTTATTATTTTAATTAATTAATTGGAATTTTTGAGAAAAATAAATTTTTGAATTTTAAATTTTTATTGGCTAAGTATGTTGGTTATGATTTTAGAAGAACAAAACTTCAAGCGGAATTAAAATCGGAGTTAAAACGGATTTTATATTGATTTTACAATATTTTTGCCTAATGGCATTTTTTTGGGAAAACTGTCAGTTTTTCGGGGTGATCGATCGATCGACGGGGGGGGGGGGGGGGGGGGGGTAGATCGATCGACCCTCCCAGAAAACGTGCGCTGTAAGCTGTTTTTTTTAAGAGTTGTGTAGGATTAGGACTCCTAATCACTATATAACCTTGTTAATCCGGGGGGGGGGGGACTTCTCATAATCACTTTTTCTTCAGTTTTTCACCAGAGAATAATTCCAAATATTTTTCCTCTCACTCATAATCATCAACCTTCAACAAAATCAAGTCTTTGTCACAAGTTTTGACACAAGTTTTTGAAGGCTTAATTGGGGTTTAATCAAGATCGTTCAAAACACTCTTTTGCTAATTTTTCGAGAGGAATCCAGATTTCTAATCAGATTTTCAACACGATCTTCACAGGCATGAATACTCTATTCTTTTCCTTTAGTATTATGCGTTTTAAGTGTCGCCTAAACACTTAATTACATGTTTTCTTAAAAATAATTAGTAACTTAATTAGAAAAATTGAATACTAATTATGGGGCTGTTTTTACAAAAATCTTTTAATCTGAATAATATTCATAACCCTTTGGGTACGTAGGATTCATGAGTGATTTTGGATTTTATTGGTGTAGGTTGCATGTGGAAAAACCCTAGCTCTAAAATAACTGATTTTTGGGCGCGTATAACTCATGTAATACATGTAGAGATAATAAAATTTGGTTTTGATGAATATATGATGGAAACTCGGTATATTTAATTTAAAATAATTAAATGAGATTATTTGGGTATTGTTGACGTTGTGATAATTAAATTAAAGATTTAATTGAATTGGACTATCATGCGTAGTTTTATATATTGATTAATTATGCTTGTTTGTGTGACTTGTTGGTATTATGATGTTACCTTTGTGACGACGGGTTGATGGGTATTATTGCTCTCCCTATCTTTTAGGATGCCTTCTAGGTATGGGACTAGTGGGTATGCCTTTTGATGATTTACGCCTTCTAGGTATGGGACTAGTGAGGGTAGATTATCACGTTTTTATCATCTTGAGGGTGGGCTGATTTTTATTACTTTATCGTCGTTACGGTAGTCTAAGAACGAGACTAAGTTAAGATTTATGTTAGAAAATTCTCCTATACATAGGATAGGACGTATTGATAACATGGGGACCCTTAGGTATGGGACTAAGGGGTATTTTGAGGATCTCACATCGATTAAAAAGGGTGGGGTAATTCATAAATTGTGAAATTTAGAAATTGAGAATTAATGCCTAAGATAAAAACGGGTATTAAAATTTGTGGCAACATAATGTGTCGGGACTGACAGTTTAAACGGGCCAGAGGGCGATTTATGTCGTGTCGTGTGTGGAACCTTGTCATGTGTCGGGGCCGACAGTAAACGGGTCAGAGGGCGATTGACAAGGGTAACCTTATCATGTGTCGGGGCCGACAGTAAACGGGT
Source organism: Sambucus nigra (assembly GCA_949130495.1). Classification (NCBI taxonomy): domain Eukaryota; kingdom Viridiplantae; phylum Streptophyta; class Magnoliopsida; order Dipsacales; family Adoxaceae; genus Sambucus; species Sambucus nigra. Next base: position 335,520,675 of record OX422214.1, read on the forward strand.
CAGAGGGCGATTGACAAGGGGAAGTGTGACACTTTAATAAAAAGTGAGAACAATAATAAAAGTTGGTTAATATAATTAAATTCACATCGTGGGACTTTGGAATTTAAAATTATATTGGTGTGCCTTTATAAATGGGGATTTATGCGGGTAGTTAGTGATTTATATCTATCGCGTTTAATTATCCCGTTTAATTTAAAATATTCTATTGTGATATTTATTGCGTATAATGCTAATGTCTGGATTCAAGGATCCTATTTGAGGAGAGTAGTGTGTATTCTTGCTCGGGGCTTTGGCTCTGACCCATGCGTTGACTAATCTTTTTCAGGATTTAATTTGGAGAAGCTGCATAAGTTTATCGGAGTTATCATTGGAGGTGCAGCTGGAGTTATTTACTTTATGGCATAGTTTAGTTAAACTTTCTTTTCTAGTCGTATTATGAGACTTCATTGGAGTTTTATTGGGCCATTCGGTTCCAAAGTTGTTTAGAGGATTTCTGTTGGGATTATTCAGATTTTATTTAATCATTGTTGGAGTATGGATTTATTTTGGAGTTAGCATGTGATGGATCTTTTATCGCTTAATTGTTTATGATCATTTGAGATTAATTCAATTATGTATCTTATGGACTGGTTTATTTATGTCTCATATCTGTCTCATGCTAAGAATGGTATTTTATTTAGTTCACGCCCGGTATAGTTCGGCGGCGGTGGCTGGCCACCCCGTCTGTCGAATTTTGCGGGGTGTGACAGATGGTATCAGAGCATGGTCTTAGGTCTCGTAGGTTATGAGTCCGTTTAGCTTCCGCGTTGCTTATCTTTGATTCCGTTTTGATGATTTGTACTCTTAGTCATTCCGAGTTTGATGTTATTTTGTTCATATCTTTTCAGATGGCGAACACAAGGAGAAATGGGAGTAGGAGAGAGGAGTCTGTTTCTGGCCCCGCGGCTCAGGAAAGGCGGCGTCAGATTACTTTGGAGGCCGAAGAGTTTGCGGCTATCATTCGTGAGGCCACAGCGGCTGGTTTGGAGATGGGGAGACAGAGAGGGGCGACTTTAGAGGCACAGCAGCGGGGTACACCCGTCTCAACTTGGGATAGGGTGAGAACCAGTTTCTTTAAGGGTAATCCTCCCACCTTTGGAGGGGGATCTGACCCAACGGTTGCTCACCAGTGGAGGAGAGATATGGAGAGGCATTTGAGGATGGTTGACTGCACGGATGTGCAGAAGCAGATGCTAGCAACTTTTAAGCTGACAGGGGATGCGTTACAATGGTGGGAGAGTGCCACCACTTCTGAGGAGAGAGATCAGTTGGGATATGCAGAGTTTCTGATCAAGTTCAATAATAAGTACTTTCCGTATGCAATTAGGAACGCAAAGAAGAGATAATTTATGGATTTGGAGCAAGGTTCAAAATCAATTGTCGAGTATGAACAGGAATTCACCAACCTATCTATGTTTGTACCAGAGGAGGTTAGCACTGAGTTTAAGAAGATGGAGTGTTTCATTAAGGGATTGTCTTGGTCGATTAGGCAAATGGTGTTGGGGAATCCGGCATACACTACTTATGCTCAGGTGGTGGATGTCGCAATGTTGTTATGGCAAGAGAAGGCTAGTTATCAAAAGAAGTTAGGAAAGAGACAAGAGTCTAATGGACATGCAAGTGAGAATAAAGGCCGCAATGATCAAACATGGAAAAGACAGAGGACCAATCAGGAACAGAAAAATCAAGGAGAGGAGCAAGCCAATACTAGGCGTTTCGGAACTTTTAGGGGTGAATGCTTTATATGTGGAAAAGTAGGACATCCAGCGGCAAAGTGTTACAGGAGAGCGGGCCAACAAAACCAAGGAGAACCAGCCCAACAAGGTCAAGGTACGCAAGGCCAACAAGGGCAAGGAGTTCAGGGGCAGCTAGGACTGAGGCCTCGAGTCTTAGCAGCAGCTAGCGTTCAGGGGGCGCCAACAGCACCAACAGCACCGGCAGCGTCAGGTGCGCAGGGAGTGGTCACTACACCAACCAATCCAAGTTATGGGAGATACTATGTAGTTCAGTCAGAACAGGATAAGTTGCGTGGCTAGTGGAATATCGCGGTACGTAATACTTCTTTAGATACTTATATATGTAGGATTTACATATTGTATTTTTGTTAAGGATTACGTTTGGGTGGTTTAGGTGTATGGGCGCCTAATTGTGGTATTCTACGGGTAGGCATATGTGAGCCTTATTTTCTTTCGCGAGATTTATGTATTGATGTGTATGCTTCGTCTAATTTCGAGGACGAAATTCTTTGCTAGTGGGGAAGTATGTAACACCCCGTATTTTTATTTATTATTTTAATTAATTAATTGGAATTTTCGAGAAAAATAAATTTTTGAATTTTAAATTTTTATTGGCTAAGTATGTTGGTTATGATTTTAGAAGAACAAAACTTCAAGCGGAATTAAAATCGGAGTTAAAACGGATTTTATATTGATTTTACAATATTTTTGCCTAATGGCATTTTTTTGGGAAAACTGTCAGTTTTTCGGGGTGATCGATCGATCGACGGGGGGGTAGATCAATCGACCCTCCCAGAAAACGTGCGCTGTAAGCTATTTTTTTTAAGAGTTGTGTAGGATTAGGACTCCTAATCACTATATAACCTTGTTAATCCGGGGGGGGGGGGGACTTCTCATAATCACTTTTTCTTCAGTTTTTCACCAGAGAACAATTCCAAATATTTTTCCTCTCACTCATAATCATCAACCTTCAACAAAATCAAGTCTTTGTCACAAGTTTTGACACAAGTTTTTGAAGGCTTAATTGGGGTTTAATCAAGATCGTTCAAGAGCACTCTTTTGCTAATTTTTCGAGAGGAATCCAGATTTCTAATCAGATTTTCAACACGATCTTCACAGGCATGAATACTCTATTCTTTTCCTTTAGTATTATGCGTTTTAAGTGTCGCCTAAACACTTAATTACATGTTTTCTTAAAAATAATTAGTAACTTAATTAGAAAAATTGAATACTAATTATGGGGCTGTTTTTACAAAAATCTTTTAATCTGAATAATATTCATAACCCTTTGGGTACGTAGGATTCATGAGTGATTTTGGATTTTATTGGTGTAGGTTGTATGTGGAAAAACCCTAGCTCTAAAATAACTGATTTTTGGGCGCGTATAACTCATGTAATACATGTAGAGATAATAAAATTTGGTTTTGATGAATATATGATGAAAACTCGGTATATTTAATTTAAAACAATTAAATGAGATTATTTGGGTATTGTTGACGTTGTGATAATTAAATTAAAGATTTAATTTAATTGGACTATCATGCGTAGTTTTATATATTGATTAATTATGCTTGTTTGTGTGACTTGTTGGTATTATGATGTTACCTTTGTGACGACGGGTTGATGGGTATTATTGCTCTCCCTATATTTTAGGATGCCTTCTAGGTATGGGACTAGTGGGTATGCCTTTTGATGATTTACGCCTTCTAGGTATGGGACTAGTGAGGGTAGATTATCACGTTTTTATCATCTTGAGGGTGGGCTGATTTTTATTACTTTATCGTCGTTACGGTAGTCTAAGAACGAGACTAAGTTAAGATTTATGTTAGAAAATCCTCCTATACATAGGATATGACGTATTGATAACTTGGGGACCCTTAGGTATGGGACTAAGAGGTATTTTGAGGATCTCACATCGATTAAAAAGGGTGGGGTAATTCATAAATTGTGAAATTTAGAAATTGAGAATTAATGCCTAAGATAAAAACGGGTATTAAAATTTGTGGCGACATAATGTGTCGGGGCTGATAGTTTAAACGGGCCAGAGGGCGATTTATGTCGTGTCGTGTGTGGAACCTTGTCATGTGTCGGGGCCGACAGTAAACGAGTCAGAGGGCGATTGACAAGGGTAACCTTATCATGTGTCGGGGCCGACAGTAAACGGGTCAGAGGGCGATTGACAAGGGGAAGTGTGACACTTTAATAAAAAGTGAGAACAATAATAAAAGTTGGTTAATATAATTAAATTCACATCGTGGGACTTTGGAATTTAAAATTATATTGGCGTGCCTTTATAAATGGGGATTTATGCCGGTAGTTAGTGATTTATATCTATCGCGTTTAATTATCCCGTTTAATTTAAAATATTCTATTGTGATATTTATTGCGTATAATGCTACTGTCTGGATTCAAGGATCCTATTTGAGGAGAGTAGTGTGTATTCTTGCTCGGGGCTTTGGCTCTGACCCATGCGTTGACTAATCTTTTTCAGGATTTAATTTGGAGAAGCTGCATAAGTTTATCGGAGTTATCATTGGAGGTGCAGCTGGAGTTATTTACTTTATGGCATAGTTTAGTTAGACTTTCTTTTCTAGTCATATTATGAGACTTCATTGGAGTTTTATTGGGCCATTCGGTTCCAAAGTTGTTTAGAGGATTTCTGTTGGGATTATTCAGATTTTATTTAATCATTGTTGGAGTATGGATTTATTTTGGAGTTAGCATGTGATGGATCTTTTATCGCTTAATTGTTTATGATCATTTGAGATTAATTCAATTATGTATCTTATGGACTGGTTTATTTATGTCTCATATCTGTCTCATGCTAAGAATGGTATTTTATTTAGTTCACGCCCGGTATAGTTCGGCGGCGGTGGCTGGCCACCCCGTTTGTCGAATTTTGCGGGGTGTGACAATACCCACTACGTCTCATCCCAAAAATAAATATATATATCATATAATAACACACGGGACGACTATGACCTGGGAAATATCCACACCCTACTTTTCTAGCCAGGATGCTCACCCTCTACGCATGCAACTTCCCAATGATAGCATGAGCGGGGTATGCTTAACCAAATAAGTATATATCATTCACATGCACAATATATACATCCATATGATCCAATCATATGATCAAATATTAAACCATGATATAAGGTTTAAATATCCATACCATGTATATCCATAACATAAATATATCCATATATTCATATCTATATAGATATACATACATATATTCACATATCCTTGTATCGATATATATATAAACTAATTCTCGTTCATATGTATAAGATATATATATATATATACCCAACTATAAGTATACATAATCCTCAATATACAAGGCGTCACCACAATTTCTATTAAATTCACCTCGATATGTGAATACAATCCCTCACTTGCAACATATTCAATCATTTTCCTATGATGAATAGTCTCCCAAAACCATATGTATATATCTATACATATATATTCCACATTAGGGTTATCACCCAAAATTTTGTATAGGAAACCATCACTACACATTCCATTTATATCCGAGATGCACATTATAAATCTAGTAATAATTTCGACTATCGGTATACATATAACTAATAGTCTATAAACCTCAAGCTCATTCTTTCATTCATCAAATAATCTCATTTCCCTCGATTTCGACTATGGTTCAATCACTTTTGTGAATCCCCTAGTCTAAGATCTCTCAGATTTATTTCTTAAATTTTTATCATTACTAAGGGTACGCAACTACACTCTTCCATTTTTGCCCCAAATCATATCTTAATAATATCCTATCCTTATAAGGATTTGACATAAAGGTTGGCCTTAGAATTTCCCAACATACCCTCACAATTCTCTCTAAGAGTTCTTAGCCTCACATCACATCTATACTTACTTTTAATCTACAATTAGGATTCTAAATCCCAAAGGGTTTCCCCAGAATCTCTATACACAACTCCAAATACATACATGGATACATTTCTTCCAAACTACCCTAAGGAGTCCCCAAAATTCTAATATGTGAGAAACTACTTATATGTCTCCAAGAACATATCTCTTTCATCATAAGAGAAGGGCCCAAATCAATAAACCCAACCAAAAAGGGGTTTGAAATCACTATGGAGAAAATACCTCAAAATGCCCTGATCCCGAATCGATTCGGCCTTATTCCGAATCGGTTCGGCCTAGCGAATCGATTCGGCCTCCAAGGCGAATCGATTCGGGTCCAAGACCTGGGCTACTGCCACAGGCCGAATCGATTCGGCGTGGGTCCGAATCGATTCGGTCAATGCAGACCTGCCAATTTCCCTAAACCGAATCGATTCGCTTAAGGGGGCGAATCGATTCGGGCCTGCAAATTTTGAAGGGGTCTTCTTCTTCATCAAAACCCACGAATTCTAAACCCTAAATTTTTCATTCTAACCCCCATACCTTCATCAAATCATGATTTTAAGCCCATTAATCAACCCAAAGTTTATCCCAACCATTTCTATGCCATTAAATCTCAATTTAAACATTGATTTCAAGATTTAACCCAAAAATCTAGGTTTTGATATTTATACCCAAAATCCATTTCTTTACCCCAAAAATTATGAAATGAAAATACACAAATAGTTATTTAGCAAGATTAAACACTTGCCTCAGAGTTGTAGAGGTTGGATCGTCCTCGATGTCGCGGTTTGGCCGGAATTCTCCAAGCTTTCTTCCTCTCTCTCTCTCCTCTTTTCTTCTTCTTTCTCTCTTCTTCTCTCTCTAGGGCTTTCTCTCTCTTTCTCTCAAATGAGAAATGGCTTCATCCGTAAGCCTCCAAATCCTTTAAAACAAAATCCCAATTTTAAATGTTAATACACAATTTAAATGACTCGTTTACTCCAATTCGAGCCAAAATAACTTAAAAACATTCCGGAGCCGAAATAAAACCCAATGACAGTCATTTTGACTATTTCGACCCTTCCGGGATCGATGGTACCCTCAAAAATATCATCCGGAATACTTTGAAATATTCTCGATTTTTGGGCCTCAACTCCCAAATTTTGAAATTCTCCACTTTAATTAAATTTTTATTCTCCCAAAATTAAATTTCTCAGTCTCCAAAATCGAGGGTTGTTACACCAGTCTGAGATATTAATTATTCAGTCGATATCCTAAGTCAATTTCTGCACTCTCCTCGTAACACTCATATGGATGCAACGCATCGGGTTGTTCGTTATTTCAAAGGTTCTATTGGAAAAGGGATAGTTTTATCATCAGATAGAAGCCTTGACTTACGAGGTTACTGTGATTTTAATTGGGCAGGGTGTCCTATCACTTGAAGGTCAACTACAAGATATTGCACATTTCCCGGATCTAACCTTATTTCTTGGAAAACCAAGAAACAAGCCACTGTGTCCCCTTATTTCGCTGAAGCCGAATATCATGCTATGGCAAGCCTTACTTGTGAATTACAGTGGTTAAAATATCTGCTTCATGATCTTGGTATTTCTCAATCTTCACCTATTACATCTTTTTGTGATAATCAAGCTGTGTTACATATTGCCAACAATCATGTTTTCCATGAACGCACAAAGCATATTGAACTTGATTGTCATTTCGTTCAGGAAAAGCTTCAGTCTGGACTTATCGCTCTAAGATATATCCATTCCACTAATCAAGATGCAGATGTGTTCACCAAACCATTGGGCAGAGATTAATTTCATTGTTTGATTGGAATGTTGGGCGCTATTTCCATACACGCTCCACCTTGTGGGGGAGTATTGAAGTTTCCATTATCCTTGCCACAATTTATTCTCCCGATTCCTTTCTTCCATATATATCTGTAGCTTAATTGTAGCCTATATTTAGGATCCCAGAGCTGTATTTTACAGCTGTTGAATTTTATATTCCGTTGTAACTCATTTCCTTAATTTTCTCATGTAGCTATGATTTCCTCCTTGACTTTAGACAGAGGACTTCATTGCATTGTAAATATATACTAGTGATAATGTTATTCTTCTTCTCAGTTGAGAAGACTACTCCAAATCGTGTCTTACTTTTACACCCCCCATCAAGATACACAACCCCTCCATCTCCTCCAAAACCCTGGCAATACACAAACTGCCAGTGCCGAAACACTACTTATACCACTTCTTCAGATCTTGGTTTAGAGCAAAATTTTCTTGGCTAGAGCCCTCATTCCCCTCGAACTGGTCCTGTTGGAGACATGCTCTGCCTAATCACAAGCTATTTCCATTTCGATTTGAATCTATATACTCGTATAAAAATCTGTGATGGACACGGTGTGAACACATGGTGATGCGACGGTGCTTTTTAAGTAGGGAAGAGGAAGAGATAGGATATTTTACACCAAAAACAGGAAGAGGGAGAGATTTCAACAATATTTCTGAGTACAGGGAGGATTCTGCCGATCCCATTTCCAAAAAAAATTCCCAATTCTTACGAACATTCCATTTTTGGAATTGAATAATTATGGAATCTCCATGAATAGGATCACACCTTACTGATTTTGATTTGCAGTTTAGGTATTTTGTCTAAAGTTTTCTGTGTATGTGTGTGTGTGTGTGTGGGCACGCGCACAAATATCATGTAACACTAGTTTTTTTTAAAGAAGATTCATGGATCGCTTCATGGGTTGGTAACCAAATAAGTATGAGTTTAGATTAATATTTTTCTATTTTGGGGTTATTTTTTTCATTCAATGAAGTCAGATAATGGTTAAAATGGTCAAATCACAGGTCCATACAAATTGGGGGTCAAATTCTACAATTCAAAGAACTTTGGAACCAATGTGAAAACAGGCATAAACTTAGGGGGAAGGGTCCAAATAACGCTAAACCTAAAGATCAAATTGTAATCTTAAGCATTCTCAAGTTTGCACTTCATTATGTATCGGTTTGGTTATGCTATATTTTCATTCGAACTCTTTTCAGATACTGATTTGAACATAATATTATCTGCCCCAATGAGATAAACAAGAAGAAGTCCAGTATCAGAAGAAAGGTCCTTATGCTTTAATCAATTTTTAAAGAATGTTTCGGAATATAGTGACAAATGGGAGAAGCAAATCGACAAAGACAAAGTGAACTAACCTTTCCGTTGCGTCTTGGGTCAGCATAAGGAATGTTATGGACAAGAATAATTCTCCATAGCCCAACCCTCTTGAGGTTGTCCAGGACACTAGAATTCTTCAATAATTTCATTTACATCAAATTATATTACTTTAATAATTTCATTTGCACGAGTGGATCAACCATTGTAGTGAAAAATTTAATGCATAAAGCACATAAACTTATGGCATGGTCCAATCCATCTATCACCAGGAGGGGGAGGAGAAAATGCAAAATTTTCACATGGGTGGTGGGCCCTTGATACTGGGAAGGCCTGCAATAACAGTAGCAGCAGGAGAAGGGAGAGAAGGAGGAGGCTCACCAGAACTCTCATCACATACTATCAGTGTCCAGTGTAAACGAATTGTTCTTTTTCTAACTGCCTACATTTCTTAGGAACTTGGAATATGCATTATATGCCTTCTCAAAATGGCTACCGTTTTCCAATGCAGCTTCTAATGAAAACAAGTCATAATGCACATAGGTTGTTAGCCCATCAAAATAGCACAACTGAAACACGTACCAAATGGAGATTGAAATTTAAGAGACTCCTATAGCATAAGTCTGACATGAGAAACATAACTTCAATGGTTAAAAGAATGTGTGCATCGAGGTTAGCCCAGTCAGGAAACATCCGAAATTGGAACTTCCAAAAAAGCAAACCACCAGGATAATGCATTCTTCAAAATGATCAACGCAGTCCAATCACACCCAAATCGATTATGATTCACATGCATTGCGTATCAGATTTCTATTTTTTCAATTAAGTTTAATTATGGAGTCGTGTAGAATTCATAAAGAATTACTAAATTTTTCATGAAGAATACTAAAATTAGTCCGAATTAGTGGTAAAGATTTTGAAACAGGTTTTTTTTTTGTTACAAAGATTTTGCAACAGGTGAAATCGAAGAGGGGCAGGTGATTTTTCATGGATGATACTATCGTTTAAAATCTTTTGGATATAATATATTCTATCTGTGAAAGAGCTGGACGATTTTGTTGGTTTTACAATGGGAATGGGTCTAGTCCAATAGCGTTTCCTACTTTATTTGGGTCGGCGGGGGTTCGTTTGGTTCGGAGAAATATATGTTTCAACGGGGTAAAAAGTAATATGATGAAATAGATTTTCACCCATTTAGAGTTCAATTTTTTTCTCTATTCTTGTTTGAAGTTTCATAAATATAGGGTGTGCACTTACTATCTCCACCCAACAAAAATTTAATTTTAAGTATGTGAAAACACATTTCACCTTTTTACTTTTCACCATGATTAAAAGTATTTCAACCCGAATCAAACAGTAATGTCACTATTTTGGAGATCGATGAACCTAACTTTATTTCGAATTCTCTAGTATTGGACTGTCTATGCACTTACTATGTCAACCCAACAAAAATTTAATTTTAAGTATGTAAAAACACATTTCACCATTTTACTTTTCACTACAGTTAAAAGTATTTGAACCCGAATCAAACAGTAATGTCACTATTTTGGAGATTGATGAACCTAACTGTTGATGTAAAAAACTAGATTGCTCTAATTATTCAATCACAGATAAATAAATAAGACAGAGATTTTTAAAGTGGTTCGGCTAGGAATAAAGCCTACGTCCACTGTTATGTTATTGCTGAGTGTTTGTGGAATTCTTGATTACAAGATCTCTCAAGAAATTTCGGTCCCTTTGAATGAGGGAGATACAATGTATTTATAGCCTTGAGGCTGTACATGAAAGGTCCAATACATTAAATGATTTACATATGAAAGGGTAATACATTTAATGCAACGTGTGCGTCAAGAATACAATAAATAGTTGAACAGTTGTCCGTCTGATAATTAATGATACGGCCGAGATGCAGTTCGGACCGCCATAGCTGTTTGCTGATCGGGAGTTCCTCGGAACATTAGAGTACCTCGGTGCGTTGGAGTTCATCGGTGTGATAGAGTTCCTCGGTGTGATAGAATTCCTCGGTGTGATAGAGTTTCTCGGAGAGAAACACGGTTGGTCGGGAAATGATCTTCCTCGCTGCTGTTGTGCCATGTAGATTGACACGTGTCTTAATCTTCTTCGTCCACATCAGCACATTAATTTTGGTATCAACAGAAGCCCCCAATGTTTCATATTTTGAACTTTGAAGAGTATGGAACATTCTTTCTTGGTATATGGCAATATTAAATGTACTTCCCGGGTTTTAGGAACATTGTATTCAAATTTCCTTCTTATTTTGCAGTTTCCGCCTTTTTGATAAGCGCTTTGATATTCGTGCAAATTTTGTCCTTTTAGCCGCCGGAAGTTTAGTAATTTCTTTTTGGTAATCATTTCTTTCGCCGCTTCCCAATGCAAAGTATTTAAACTTCTTTGGTAACCATACCGTCGTCTACGTTTTTCATTCTCTGCATTCAAGCTTTCTCTTCTCTTCTTCTCTTGTGCGTTCATCTTTGTTTCCGTTCGTTGTCAACACATCTCCTTTCTTTCTGTAAGATCTTCTTTCTTTCTTCTGTATCTCTTTTATTCAATATGGTTTATATTGTGGAATCTGTTGAGAAATTCCGTTCTGATTTTTCCATTCCTTCGTGGGTAACTCTAGAGGTTCTTTCTGAGCCTTTAGATTACTTTCGATTGGCTGAGGGACATTGGTTCCCCAGTCTTTTTGTTGCTAAATGCGGTTTTTCCTTTCCACCAAACTCATTATGTCTTGAGTTTTGTCAATATTTTGATCTTGTTCCTGCAAAAATAGCCCCCAATTCATGGAGAATAATTAACGGGGTGCACAAATTAAATCTAACTCATGGGACTCGTATTGGGATCCCTGAAATTATGTTTTGTTATAAATGGGCCGTTCTAGATAATATTTATTATTTGAAAACTAGGTATTTGAATAGGGCTCTTGTAGTTAATCTCCCTGACTCAAATAGGGATTATTTTGAGCATGGGTTGGTCATAAAAAATTGGCAACATGCGCCTTTATCTGGGAATGAAGTATACAACGGTCCCAGATGCCCCCCATACGGCAATGGGATAGGTTTATTTTTCGTTTTATTTTACTTATGAAATTATGCTTTCATCCTGTTTGACAAAATGTATGACTGATATTCTATTATGTATTTGTTTGCAGTTGATAGCAAAAGAAAAACTCCAAAAGAGTCAGAAGTGAATATCAAGCATTTGAAACTTATCTGGAATTTGCATAAGACCATTGCTGACGAGCATATTAGATCTGCTTCATATTTACTACAGTATAAGAGTTATACAACCTCTTATACTGCTCGCCCTGTTGAACCAGCTTCAACACCAGAAAGTTCATCTGGATGCTCGCATTGAACATGCTAATAATGAAGGTTACAAGCAAGGATGGTTAAATGCACTGGGTGTATTAAAGTTGGAGCAAGGGCATTTTTTATGGGACTATCATGCTCCATCGTTATTAGACCTGCCTGTACCACCTTTCAAATTGGATATGGCATGGATTCCAGCTCGCTCCATTCCTCGCAGTCTAATTTCGAAATATCTTGGTGATTATAGCCTTCACTCCCAAGCTGAATTATCTCGTCCTGAGCATCTTTTGGATACACCTTCTGTTATGAACGTCAGAATGCTCAGAGATGTTAATTTCATCAATTCTCCCCTTTGCCTAGAAGACCCTCCTGCCGGCGAGGAACCTGTTTCTAAAGCACAGGGCAAAAAACCAATAGAATAGTAATGTCCATGTAACAATTTTGTAATTTGTAATTTATTCCAGATTAATGAAAAGATTTTCATTTTCTGTTTGCCAATTTTGTTTTATCAAGCACATTTATATTTGTACATATGTATCTATGTATCTATTAAAAAGCTAACAGTATTATTGTTCAATAAGCAACTTAATAAAAGGTTACAAGTATTAGTAATGTTTCTCGATCACTTAATAATAAAGTAATGAGAAAAATGTTCAAACTGTTTCCAACCAACCAAGGTGGGTGAATAATGTTTGTCGACCAAATACAGCTCCGACGAGCTATACTTGGTTTGATTATAAAATTGCGTCCGACCAACTAAGATCAATAAGTTGTCCTCGCCGACCAACTACAGTTATTGGGTTTTTATCCCCGACCAACTATACTTGGTGTATTTTTTAAACATTTTGTTCTTCAAAGAACTCATTGTAACAATATTACCTCCCGACCAACATAAGTTGTAATATGAGAGTATATTTTTATCTTACCAACCGTGGTTGATCCTGCTGGTGTACACTTTTTGGCTCCTTAAAGCTTTTGGCTCCTTAGAGCATTTTTTTGGCTCCGTAGAGCATGTCCTCCTAACCAAAGGAGGTTGGCTACTTATAGCACTTTTTGCTCAATAGAGCTGTCCTCCTAACCAAAGGAGGTTGGCTCCTTAGAGCACTTTTGCTCCGAAGAGCTGTCCTCCTAACCAAAGGAGGTTGGCTCCTTAGAGCACTTTTGCTCCGAAGAGCTGTATTTGTTGGCTCCTTAGAGCACTTTTGCTCCGAAGAGCTGTATTTGTTGGCTCCTTAGAGCACTTTTGTTGTATAGTGTATTACACTAGTATTCCCCGAAAAACTTTCATCAAAAGGAAAACTGGTGAAACATCTTCGTTTTATTCATAATGAGAGAAATGCTTTACATTGGACATCATTGATAATACTTGCGCAGGTGTTCAGCATTCCATGCATTTTTAAATTCTTCTCCTTCTAGAGTTGCTATTCTGTAAGTTCCTGGTCGAACAACCTCTGTAACTCGGTAAGGTCCATGCCAGTTTGCTTCTAGTTTATTCTGCTTCTGAATGACCTTCTTTAGCACATAATCCCCTTCTTTTAAATCACATTTCTTTACCCTCTTGTTGTAAAACAGAGCTGTTCGTTGTTGATAAGCAGCATTCCTAATGGCTGCCTCTTCTCTGACTTCCTCGAGCATATCTAAATCCATCCTTCTCATCAAATCACTGATCGGAGAATTGAAATTTAACACCCTATGTGTTGGTAGGCCCAACTCGGCAGGTATCACAACCTCACTTCCAAATGCTAGCATATATGGTGATTCTCCTGTTGCTGCTCGGGGAGTTGTTCGGTAAGCCCACAAAACTGACTGTAGCTCATTAATCCAATTTGCTTTAGCCTCACTTAACCTCTTCTTCAACCCATTTAGTAATGTTCTGTTCGTCACTTCAGTCTGCCCATTGCTTTGGGGATGGCCTGGTGCTGAATGAAACTTCAAGACGTTTGACTGATGACAATAGGCAGCAAATTCTTCATTATCAAATTGTGTTCCATGGTCTGTGATGAAAGCGTGGGGGAGACCATATCGACAAATGATATTCTTCCATATGAACTGATACACCTTCTCGTACGTCATATCAATTAGTGGTTCAGCTTCCACCCACTTAGTAAAATAGTCTACTGCCACGACGAGATACTTGAACCTTCCTCGGGTCGTCGGCAGTGGTCCAACCAGATCAATCCCCCACATGGCAAATGGCCAAGGTGATGTTATGGGTGTCAACAATGCCTGTGGAGTTCTTCGGATGGAAGAAAAACGTTGGCACTTGTCACACTTCTTAGCATAAGCTATACAATCAGCTCTCATCGTCGGCCAATAGTATCCCTGTGTCATCACCCTTTGCAGTAGGGTCCGACCTGCTACATGAGCTCCACAAGATCCTTCATGGATTTCTTCAATCAATTCTTTGACTTCTGATGGATGCACACATCTCTGCAAACCTGCCATAATTCCTCGTCTATACAAAACACCATTAGTTAACACATACCGAGCAACTTTATACTTCAATTTCTTGGCAGCTAGTTTGTCCTCCGGTAGTACTCCTTCTTCAATGTATGCTCTGATAGGATCCATCCAAGATGGTCCTAAATCAAGGGTAATAATATTCATCGTCAGATCTTCTTCTATGCTCCGACTTTCTAATACTTCAATTGGTATTGTTCTTCGCAGCTCGGTGCGCGTAGCTGACGCTAGTCGGGCCAATGCGTCTGCTCTGGCATTCTCCATTCTCGGTATCCTCACCAATTGAATAGCATCAAATTCTTTCAACAATTCCATCACTTTTGCATGGTACTTCACCATTAACTCTCCCTTCACTGCATATATTCCCATCATTTGATTTACAATTAACTGAGAATCACTGAAAACAATTACTTGACGTGCCTCCATAACTTTTGCCAAATGAAAACCTGCTATCATAGCCTCATATTCAGCTTCATTATTGGAAGCCTTGAATTGGAATCTCAAGGCGTACTCCATGTCAATATCATCTGGAGAATTTAAAACAATCCCTGCTCCACAACCAGCCGTGCAAGATGATCCATCTACATATAATCTCCATGTATGTAACTCGTCTTCAAATTTCTTATCTGTTAGAGTTCCTCGGTGAAATATCATCTGTTTTCTTTCATCATCCCCGGGTATCCTTCGTTCCTCGTCGATCATTTGTTCGTGCCCTTCCACCAACCGGAGTTGGTCGGGATTTAAATATGATGATTTTTCTACATCCACAAGTCCTTTTACCAACCTTGGTTGGTTTGGATCTGTGTCTGTCGATCCTGTATCGTCCACAGGTAGGTCAGCAAGAATCTTTTGCTCCTCGGGGGTATCAGGGTATGTGAACTCTGCTATAAAATCTGCCACGGCTTGCCCTTTCAACGATGATCTGGGTTCATACACAATATCATATTCACCGAGTTCTATTGCCCAATACATCAATCTTCCTGATTTTTCTGGCTTGTGAAGGGCTTGTCTTAACGGCATGTCGGTATACACAATGATGGTATGGGCCTGGAAGTATGGTCTCATTCTTCTACTTGCTTCAATTAATGCCAGTGCCAATTTTTCCAGCTTTGGGTATCTGATTTCCGCACCTCGGAAGGCCTTGCTTGTATAATAAATTGGCTTCTGGACTCCATTCTCCAATCTGATCAACGCCGAGCTAACTGCATTTTCTGATACTGCCAAATACAAGTACAACTTTTCTCCATTTATTGGCCTAGACAACAATGGTGGGGCTCCCAAATACTTCTTCAGATCTTGAAAGGCTTTCTCACATTCATCAGTCCACTCAAAACTTTTTCGTAGCGTTTTGAAGAATGGGAGGCATTTATCAGTTGCTCGGGATACAAATCTGTTGAGTGCTGCAACTCGTCCGGTAAGACTTTGCACTTCTTTCTTCGTCGTCGGGGATCGCAGCCCTAGAAGAGCTTTGATCTTTTCTGGATTTGCCTCAATACCTCGTTGGTTGACGATGTATCCGAGGAACATTCCTTCTCGTACTCCAAAGGTACATTTCGTCGGGTTAAGCTTCATCTGGTATTTATCCAGTTGATCAAAAGTTTGACTCAAGTCAACTAAATGATCTGCAGCTCTCTTGCTTTTGGTGAGCATGTCGTCGACATAGACCTCCATATTGCAGCTGATTTGTTCGGTGAATACCTTGTTCATCAACCGCTGATATGTTGCACCTGCATTTTTTAAACCAAAAGGCATAACATTATAACAATAAGTTCCCCTTGGGGTAATAAAATAAGTACTTTCCCTGTCTTCAGGTTTCATTTTGATTTGGTTGTAGCCAGAATAAGCATCCATGAAGCTGAGTAGCTCGTGTCCCGAAGTAGCATCCACTAGTTGATCAATTCTGGGCAATGGAAAATGATCTTTTGGACATGCTTTGTTGAGATCAGTAAAATCAACACACATTCTCCACTTGTTGTTCTTCTTCTTTACCATCACCACATTCGCCAACCAATCTGGATATTTCACGTCTTCAATAAATTGGGCTTTCTGGAGTTTCTCGACCTCCTCTTGTATGGCCTGGTTCTTCTCGGGACTAAACACTCTTCTTCTTTGCTTCACAGGTTTGATCTCCTTATTCACATTGAGTTCATGACATAAGAAGTTTGGATCTATTCCTGGCATGTCTTCATGACTCCAAGCAAAAGTATTCTTCCTGTTTCTCAAGAAAGTTATCAACTCCTGTTTTATTGAAAAATCCAACGACGACCCTATCTGAGTTATTCGTTCAGGATGCTCGTCGTCCAGGATAACAATTTCTGTAGATTCCACAACCTGTCCTTTTACGAGTTGAGATTCATCCCTAGGGTCAAGAGTTTCAATTTCTGTGCTTTCCTCCACTTGGTAAGTAGTAGTCTTTTTCTGTAACTCTTCAAGTTCCTCTTGCTCGGCCGACGAATAATAGCATTCCCGAGCTACTTTTTGATCACCTTTCATAATTCCTACTCCAAAATTCGTTGGGAATTTCAAACATTGATGAACTGTAGATGGAACTGCTTCGAACTTCTTCAATCCAACTCTTCCCATGATGATGTTGTAGGCGGACTGCACATTCTTATCCATTACAAAAAAGCGTATTCTTTCCGTTCGACAAGCAGGCCAAGTTCCAATGAGTATATCCAACTTGATCGTCCCAAGTGGAAAAACTTTCTCGCCAGCAAAACCCAGAAGGGGTCTGTGATAAGGTTCTAACTGAGATAATTTTAAATTCAAGCTATCAAAGCATGAATAATACATGATGTCTGCTGAACTACCATTATCTACTAACACCCTTGAAATGACCACATCCTTCATCCTCATTTTGATCACCAGCGGATCATCATGAGGGTAGAGAACACCTGTCAGGTCGTTTTTTGAAAAACCAATCACTAGCTTCTCTTTGTTTACTTTCCTCGGACGATCATCCTCGGCCAGGTTTATTCGCTGAATGTATGAACAAGCTTGAGCCTCTCCGAGATAAGCTTTTCTTTCTGCAGTAAGGTCTCCTCCTCCTGCATCTCCTCCTGTAATAACATTACAATCAAATGACCCAAAACGTATGGAAAATACCTCTCGTTCAGGTTTCCTTGGCTTCTTGGGAAGATCGGGGTCATCATCCGGATCCTCTTCATGGTCCTTCCTCTTTTTCTCCTCTGCATGACGAGGAGATCTAGATCTCTCTCTAGTTCTATCATCATTCTTCCTCTCACTCCTGCGATCTACGTACTTTGATAATTTTCCTCTTCGGATGAGTGTTTCAATCTCGTTCTGAAGGGCTATACAATTTTTGGTCATATGGCCATGATCTTTGTGAAATTGGCAATATTTGGTCTTATTCCTCATGTCGGGATCTGTCTTCAGTTTCTCTGGCCATTTGATTTCCTCGTTATTCCTGATTTCTTCCAAAACATGATTAATACCCACTTTCAATGGAGTATAATTATCATACGTCTTTAGGGCTTCCAACTTCATCCTGTTATTCTTGGAATATTTGTCACCACCATTACTTTTCTGATCTTTCTTCTTAGAATTGTCGACCTCCACTTTAACTTCTTTATCCATACTCTTCTTCGCAGCCATAGCCTCCTCGGCATTCATGATTTTGGCCGCCTTTGCCATCAACTCCGACATATTTTTAGGTGGATCTTTAGCCAAAGTGTAATACAGCTTGTTAGGCAGCAAACCACTCATCAAAGCAGTGATTGCTGTCTTTTCTTCATAATCTATGACTTCCAACTTTTCGTTATTGAAACGAGTTATGTAATCTCTAGTACTTTCACCTGATTTCTGTCTAACACTTAGCAAGTGTGCTACTCGCTTTACCGGCTTTGCTCCAAAACAAAAATTGCCAATAAACAACTCGGCTAACTGAACAAAAGTTGAAATCTTACCCCGAGGAAGATTATTGTACCATATCTGTGCAGATCCAGTAAGAGTTCCCGAGAATGCTCTACACCTCATCTCGTCGGGAACAGCGTAGATATCTGCAGCAGCTTGGTATTGTTCTATATGAAGTACGGGATCTGTCTTTCCATCATACTTGGGAGTCACTACGGGTGCTTTGAATTTCGACGGCGTAGGGAAATCCACAATGGCTTGCACAAAAGGTGTTCCTTGAACAAAAGTTCTCTGTAAGGGATTTCTTGCCTTAGCCATTTCTCCCAGTCTATCCTCCAATCGTTGAATGGAACCTTTCCATGCTTCATTCCCTTCCTCGGGCCGTTTAGTCCGAGCAACTGATTGCTCTGACGTAGCTTCCTGAGATTTATCTCGACGAGTGGTTGGTCGCGATTGCGCAGATCCTTCTCTTAAACCTGGTGGCGGTCGAAAACTTCTTGATGGAGCCCTAGGTGGATTCATGTTCCTCCTTGGTCCTAACCGACTGAAAGGAGATACTCTACTTAACCTCTCCAAAGCGCTAGTTCTCTCCGGAGAGAGAGTGATACGTTGATCTGTATCCGAAGCCCGTATTGATGAAGTTCGCCCAGGTTGATAAGAGAAATCATTAGACTCCTCATTGCGATATGACCCAGTGCGTCTAGATTGCGATTGCCTATGATCACTTCTTTGCCCTGAATAAGTAGGTGCACCGCCCTGAAGAGTTTGAATGAGTTGCCTCATGGATTCTTGCATGGCGGTTTGTCCTTGAGCCAGATTCGTCATAATCCCAGCCAGATCCGGGGATGCAGATGGATTTGGAAGATTTCCAGTATTTCCAATATTTCGATTACTGGATTCTGGATTATCAGCCATTGGTGATAAATGATTTTTATGAAAAACGATAATAACAGTCGTTTCCCACAGACGGCGCCAATCTGTTGATGTAAAAAACTAGATTGCTCTAATTATTCAATCACAGATAAATAAATAAGACAGAGATTTTTAAAGTGGTTCGGCTAGGAATAAAGCCTACGTCCACTGTTATGTTATTGCTGAGTGTTTGTGGAATTCTTGATTACAAGATCTCTCAAGAAATTCCGGTCCCTTTGAATGAGGGAGATACAATGTATTTATAGCCTTGAGGCTGTACATGAAAGGTCCAATACATTAAATGATTTACATATGAAAGGGTAATACATTTAATGCAACGTGTGCGTCAAGAATACAATGGATAGTTGAACAGTTGTCCGTCTGATAATTAATGATACGGCCGAGATGCAGTTCGGACCGCCATAGCTGTTTGCTGATCGGGAGTTCCTCGGAACATTAGAGTACCTCGGTGCGTTGGAGTTCATCGGTGTGATAGAGTTCCTCGGTGTGATAGAATTCCTCGGTGTGATAGAGTTTCTCGGAGAGAAACACGGTTGGTCGGGAAATGATCTTCCTCGCTGCTGTTGTGCCATGTAGATTGACACGTGTCTTAATCTTCTTCGTCCACATCAGCACATTAATTTTGGTATCAACACTAACTTTATTTTGAATTCTCTAGTATTGGACTGTCTATACAACTATTTTTGTATTGTCAGTACAAAAATTATGGTGTAGTAATAGTATAATATAATTTATATCATTTATTTAATTTTTATACATCTGTACCCTACTTATTTTGGATTATTCAAATCACCTCAACCACAATCATTAGGTGTTTCATAGAATTATGTCAATTAATGACAAAAAAGATGCATGTCAATATAAAGACGAGGGTTACTAGTTCGATGATAAAAGACGAATTAAGGAAGACATTGTTTGCTAATTCAAGGGATGGACCTACGCACATGGTTGATTAAGAGACCATCCGCCTCCCCCTCCCCTCTCCCTTTCCCTCCTAAATAATATAATAATACTAGGGACTCCATCGGTAATAAACTATCACTTAGGGAATAGGTGGATCACACCCTTAAAAGACAGGGGCAGGAGCATTTTCAAGTCTTTAAATATACAAGTGTTGAAAGAGTGAAGTCTGGGGACAACAGTAAGCGTTAGGAATGTGACCTCCAAACGGCCTTACTAATGAAGTTCGCAAGCAAGAATGCCGAAAACCTACCATTCCATCTAAGTTCAACATGAGAACCCTTTCGCTGACGATGCATTCCGTCATCAGGAAGCGGTGGCCGACGGTGCCCTATTCCCTAATTCTCTCGGGATAATAATTGATGAGATTTAGGTTTTATTTATTTTGTTGTATTTTTAATTTCACGGTATTTTCCTTATTTTAGTTGTCGTTTATTTTTGTTATTTTCTTAATTGTATTATAGGGCTAGTATGTGGAATCGAAATCTTATGTATATTTTGTAAAACGGAGTGCCTAGATCATGTGACATCACATGGACCTAGGTCATGTGATATCACATGGACCTATGACCACTTCTTTATTTAGGGTTATGAGTGCACCCTTTTAGATTTTTCCCTACTCCCCTATAAATATCCCTTTATTTCATTAATGCAAATCATTCTACACTTCTTTTAAATTAAGTGTTTACTTTCTCACGTGGGTGCCTTTCTGTATTGTCATTGACAGCTCATTTTTATGGCAATCGGTACGTTGTTGTAAAAAAAATAGTAAAAAATTAATCTCTCAATTGCACCGAGGAAACCCACCAACGCCAATAGAAGGACCTCCCAATTGGAAGAAGTTGTAGCAATATTAGCCAAGAAAGTTGATCCCCTCCTCCATGAACACCCCTACCCCACCACCGCTGACTGACTCGCTGCCCGCCGCCCAAGCACCTGCCCCACATCTGAATCCATCCATCAACCCATCCCTCTCTCCACTGTCACAGAACAACTAGCACATGGGCACGATCGAACCCACCCCTGATCCCAAACAATAACAACCCCGGCCATTGGGCTTACCCGACCAGGCTGACCCCCCCTCACGCCAGAAAACCCAGTCAGTATCAACCCAGGGTACCCTGGTCCCCCTTTTCGGCGAGAACCCTTGATAACCTCAGCCCCGGAACCCCCTGACCCACCTCAAAATCCCTGACTCGCCGCCTGCTCTAGGCAGAACCCCCACATTCTCTCGTCGCTGCACATCATCCGCCCTTCTCACTGACCACACAAACCCCCTACCCCGACCCCTCTACTACTAGCATGACCCGCCCTCACCCCCTGCTGGTGAACCCAACCCGGACATCCCCCGAAAACCCCGTCTCCCGAACA
Source organism: Sambucus nigra (assembly GCA_949130495.1). NCBI lineage: Eukaryota > Viridiplantae > Streptophyta > Magnoliopsida > Dipsacales > Adoxaceae > Sambucus > Sambucus nigra. The sequence continues at coordinate 335,542,420 of OX422214.1, forward strand.
ACCCCCTAAAACCCCGTCTCCCTTCACCCCTACACCTGGCTTCCTCAAGCGAATCCAAACCCACTGCCTCCGACCAGATCTGGCCACCCTTGTCATGTTCCTCTACCTATTATATGCCAAACCCGACCCGGGTTGTACCCACTAGGACCCCTATCTATCCGGATACCTTTCCCCACCCAGCAGATTTGGTGCCCCCTCGCAACCGCCCTCTTCGTCGCGTTACCCGTATTCCACGACCCAATTCTATGTGGGAAACCTGCTCCACCACTTCCCCGCGATCGACACTCATCGCCAAGTTAATGAATGGCTCTATCAACCTTGAAATATCGTCGTCCAAGCATCCAGTTTGGGCATTATAGGGACGAAGACCACCCCCCAACCCCCGGACCCACATCTCTTTATGGGAACTGAGTACCAATGCCCGATGAGTGGCGCACCATCCTGTCTCCATTTGACTCCCTCAGCCCCAAGTTCACCCCATTCGTATTCGTGGAAGACCCCAATTGCTTTCTCTATTATGAGGCGGTCATTTGATGGACGATTACTCGTATTATCCTCGTGAGGAGCCTGAGGATCCTATCGAAGATGACATTCCCAATTCGGTTGAGCCACCCACTATTCCACCACTGAGGCCCCGCCCTAGGCCTGCTCGTGAGGAGTTTATGGGTGATGAGGAGGACGAACTGATGGATGCGCCACCCGGAGGTGATCACGTAGTCCTCGAACTTCGGCTCCTCTCTAAGATCCTTCACGTTGATAAACAAGTTGATGTGCCTATGTTTGATGGGCACCTATACCCCAATTCCCTTGTTAATTGGATGGATTTTATGGAGGCGATTTTTGAGTGTAAGCGCGTCATAGAGCACAAATGTGTCCAACTGGTCACCATTAAGTTTCTGGGATTTGCGCGGGTGTGATGGAATGATACAGTACAACGACTGTAAGAGCAAGATTTTATAATTGCTCATAGTTTAGGTATTTTGGCATATCCCATTACAAACTGTTGTTACAAACAGCAGACTACATCCATTTATGCTTCCACGATCATTTGAAGATGAGTGAGTGACCGAGCTTCGTGTTTGAGATTCAAATCGTTGGACTCATCATGAATATATTATGAAGGTATACAAACTTGTGGTTTTGATTTTACTCGGTAAAATTATTCTGGGATGTATGTTTTTACTCGAGGCATTTTTTATAAATCGAATTTGATTTTTTTTCTAGTTTTTAGTTCGTTGGAACGAGATTCTTTTCTCGTTCGAAAGAGATAAAATTTCATTGGAACAAAGTGTTATTTTCGTTAGAACGGACTTTTAATGAATTCAAGCGAAAAGAGCTCTGCTTGACAAAATCACTCTCATTGAAAGGTCGTTGGAAGGATGATCGAACGAAATAGGCATCTCTTTCGAATGAGGCTTTACCTATTTAGAACAAAACTACATTTTTCATTCGAACAAGAGTTCATTTTCATTTGAACGAAACCCCCGCCTCGAAAAACATGTTTTCTTATAAAAGGACTCTTTTGATCAATTTTACACAACCTTTTTGGCGAAAATCGATTGCAATATCTGCACCAAAAGTTTTTCTCTTTTTGTTACTCAAAACACTACACCAAATCTGCACTATTGTCAAGGTCATTGACCCTGACAAATCCACCTTGTCAAGGTCAATGAACGTGACATTTTGAGGCGAGACAACTTTTTTTGTCACGGTCGTGTCACGGTCGTGTCGCGGTCAATGACCGTGACACGCTTGTCACGGTTTATAACCGTGACAAAGCCGTGACCCTTTTTAAAAAAATGTCACGTTAATGACCGTGACAATTCTGGGCAGAATTTAAAAAAAATCTGCTGGGTAGTATAGCCACTGCCACTGTCCAGCAGTATATTTGTACCTGTTATAGCAACGTTGTACCTGTTCCAAACATCATTTATCCAAACAAACTAAAGATAATGCAAATATATATACAAAATAGAAACTATTTAAGAAGAAACAACATCACCATCAATTATCTCAAATCTACAAACTATTTGCATGGAAAAGAGATTTTGTACCGCGATGCTCGGGGATACCTCCTTATCCTTCCCTTCTCGTCCGAATAGCCACATAAGTATGGAGCATATGTGGCCTACCCTTAGGGCCACTCCCTGTCCCTTGAATTGAAATAAAGTAAAATTAGTATCCGCCCCTCAAATATAGATAAATATAAATCGTAATTGAAATCAAAATCGAAATTGACATATAAATATAAATACATTTCCTGTAGTGTCACTCAAACAGCTAACTTGAGCTCATATGACACCTCCTTCCAACTAATGTACCCCGGGCAATCGTGTCAAATATAATTCTCTTTATATCTAAACACTAAGAAATACCATAATCCTATGGAGTTATGCGTTGCGAATTCCTTCCAACCGTTGTGTAGCCAAAAATCAGCAGTTGAAGTTGTCAATTCCACCTTTCAATGGTCTCCCATGTTTTGCTAGAAGTTCCAAGTGGTGGGGTATGGAAAGTGGAATTGACAACTTCAACTGGTGATGTTTGGCTACATAACGGTTGGGAGGAATTTGCAGAGTATTGCTCCATAGGATTATGGCATTTCTTAGTGTTCGGATAGATGAAGAGATTCAGTCTCCTCTCCACAAATAGGACACCCCAAATAACTATGTACTAATCACCTATTAAAGGTAAGAAGCCTATATTCATGGATTAGTATAAACAAAACTTAGATGTAGTTGGAATATTTATGTATTAATCTCCTCTCCACACACGCACACTACACAAGAGGGAAAATGATAAAGTGCAGATCAATTAAAAGCATTAAAAATGGATGTTTCGATACAAATTGAAATATTTATTACAAATTGAAAAATTGTTTCAAATTCGGGTTATCATAAAAAATGGATTGATATTCGGTAGGAGCAGCCAAGTCATCCACACTACTATTTAGACGCCTTGGCGCGTGTTGGACAATTGACCACGGCTCGTTGTTGATATACTCCGAGTAAAACACTTGCTTAACCTTTTGAAATGCACAAACAAACGGCTCATCACTCACGTGGTCGTTGCTCTTCAACTTGGACAAGTCAACCATGATCAAATTAGTGACAGGATCAACTTTACAAGCATTTTTATCCTCAACTCTTACCTATTCACAATAAAATACAACCTCTTTGAAGCTTATATAATCCAATTCAAATATATTTTGGATTATACCATCGTAAGTCATTTCAGCTTCAACGAGGTTTTTATCTTTTGCGCTCGCTCGAAAGAAAGTAAGAGCCTTGTATGAAATTCCTGAGTTCTATACATTTGTACTTTCCTCGTACACTTTAGCGCCGAAAATGTAACCGTTCAATCGATACTTTTTGTACTCTTGTGCCACGAACAAGGGTCCAGTGGCTAGACGACAAGCCTTGATGTCACATCACCCATCTTTAGGAGCTGAGAATATAGATAAATTAATTATATTAGTGGTAAAATTTGAGTGTAAAATAACGTTATATAACGACTGTTTTCATTATAATTACCTCTTGTGTCAACCATAGCCTAAATTCGCTGTCTGATTGTACCATTATTTTTCGTCTTTTATTGTTCTCACAGGCTTCACATTTACTGCATATTACAAAATTAATCATGTATAAAATAATCTAAAATAATGTTAAACATTATAATAATCGAAACTTACTTTTTCCATTCTTCGACATCTTCATGTGTGTCAAATAGATAACGAGCTACTTGTTCATGTTGCAAACTCATTAATTTCACTCGTTTTCCCATCACATTACCACCATCATCGACGAATTCATAAGTGTCATCAATGCTAGTCGAGTCAGGCATATATTCCCGAGTATATATTGATGACTCCACGGTGATGTATTCCTCTGCAATTGATCCTGCAATATATCGCGTATTCTTGACGTAATCTTTAAAAACTTTCATCAATCTTTCAAACGGATACATCCACCGATACCTAATTGGACCACAAAGAAGTGCCTTGTCGCATAGGTGTACCAACAAGTGAACACTTATGTCAAAGAATGTTGGGGGAAAGTACTTCTCCAATACACAAATCGCTCCGTTCACAGCCAATTTTGCGGCCACTATGTGTTCTCGATTCACTACCTTCTCACACAAGAGGGATAAGGTAATACTAATTTGCATAATAGCCCTACGCAAATCCTTGTGCTTGTAGAAACAGTGCTTAAACAATAGAGGAACCAATTGCATGATCACATGCCAATCGTGGGACTTACACTTATGTAAATCATGAGTAGCATAATTCACAATCCTTTGCAAGTTAGACGAAAAAGTAGATGGGTCCTTCAAATTATATATTGTGTCTAGAAGCACCTTCCTTTCCCCACTCGTCAAAGTAAACGCACCAGGGGGAATTATTGTCCTTCCCCTACTATCTTCTTTCAACCATAGTTGTGGCTTAAGTTTTAACGTTTTAAGGTCTTTTCGTGCATTTTCTCCATCCTTCGAATGACTCCCCCCAAGGCAAGTACCCACAATATGTTCAGCGAAGTTCTTCTCTGCATGCATCACATCCAATACATGGCGCACCGGGTTATTCTTCTAATAAGGCAAGTCAAATAAAATTGACCTCCGAGACCATGCCTTTCTTATCTCAATTTCATTCCCAGTTGGGGTCTTCTTATGCTTGACATTCTTAAATTTTGGATTCTTACCTGGCATATTTGGGCCACATTCAGAAGATTTACTTTAAATTTCTGAACCCGAAAGTTGTCTCGGCGGTAGCCTATGTTCAACTCCGCCCAATAAAAAATTGAAACCTTTCTCAAATCTGAAACTATGAGCTGGGGGTAAAAACCTCCTGTGGCAATGGTATACATTTTTTAAGCTAGAGGATAGACGAAGAGATTCAGTCTCCTCTCCATAAATAGGACACCCCAAATAACCATGTACTACACATCCGGATAATGTCCCATAAGCTGGAAAATCATGAATTTCCCACATCAACATAGCTTTCAGCGTAAACTCTTCTTTTCTAAAAGAGTCAAATGATTGCACACCCTCTACCCACAACTCATTTAATTCTTCTACCAAAGGATCCAGGTAGATATCAATGTCATCACTTGGTGCCTTTGGCCCAGGTATCAACAAAGCCATCATCGAAAATTCAGGTCTCATACACTGTGAAGGAGGGAGGTTGAGTGGGGCTAGGATCACTGGCCATACACTCTGATTGGTGCTTAGATTTCCAAATGGATTGAAACCATCTGTTGATATAGCCAAACGAATGTTGCGTTGTTCTCGAGCAAAATCGGGATAATCAAAATTCATCCTCCGCCAGGCAGTAGAATTAATAGGATGACGCATGATATTACCCCCTACTTCTGCCCTAGCATGCCAAGTCATTGCCTCTGCAATCCATGATACTGTGAAAAATCGCTTTAATCTAGGCCCAACGGGAAAATATTTCAATACTTTTTGAGGCACTTTTGAGCTTGTGCCTTCCTTACTAGTAGATTGGACATATCTAGGTTCATCGCATACCGGACAACGATCGAGATTTTCATACTCCTTTCGGTATAGTATGCAGTCATACACACAAATATGAATCGATTTATAATTCATTCCCAAACCTTTCAAACTGTTCTTCATAACAGGATAGCTATTTGGAAGTGTATTCACCTTGGGTAATAAGCCCTTCACCCATTTCAGAATTCCGGTCACGCTATTGCCAGACAAACCGTACTGCGTCTTCAAACTGTGCAAACCAACCATGGCATGTAAAGTTGTTTGATCTTTCTCACAGCCAGAGTATAACGGTTGGGTCGCCTTAAATTTTAAACTTTGGTAGTCATCGTCAAGTTTTGTCGTGTTATCTTCACGAGCACTTGAATCTTCTACATCATCAGTAACCTCATTCTCCTCTGCTTCATAAACTCCGTACGCATCATCAACTAAATCCTCCAACATATTATGATCTACGTCGTCCCCTTCTACATCTATTCTACTTGTTGAAGGTTGTTGTGAAGGTTGGTCGGGGACAAAAGGAACTTTCAATTCACCGTGAAAACTCCAAAATCGATAACTATCTTGCATACCCGATCTTAACAAATGTAGTTCAACTGTTTTCCACTCAAACACCTTACCATTCTTACACCTAGTACACGGACACGAAAACTCTTCATCATTACGACATCTCTTTGCATATTTCACAAATTCGTTAGCACCTCTGCGAAACACATCCCCCATTCTATTAGTCTCACCCATCCACTCTTTGTATTTCGGATATCCCATCAAAGCTACCACAACTAAACACCTATTAAAGGTAAACAAAACTTAGATTTATAGTATGTTTTATTTAATTATCCCATCATTTAATTATCCTATTAAAGGGTAAGTGGTCCTATCCCATTCAAGACTGCATTTTTCTGTAATATACTTAACAGCTCATGCACATTGTTACGATTTGAAAAAAATTCGACAGCATATCCCCGTAGTTCTCCAAGTACACGACGTAGATTGGCAGGTGTGAGTGTTATTTCAATTGGTCAATTGAAATAACAGTCACACTTGTCAATCTAGTATGTACCTAGAGAACATTAAGATACGACTGCAGAACTTCCTCCAAAAGTAACAACTTTAAGCCAATAAGAATATTATACAGAAATTATACAGTCTCAAACTGTCCAAACGGGACAATTCGAGAGATCTCATTACAGGGGTAATGACTCTCGAACGGGTCTAAGGGCTATTGAATGCGTACGCATAAGAACTAGAAGGCTAGTATCTATGCGCACTATATTTAATTTCAAGTATGTTTCATATAATGGGTTAATTCAAATACAAAAATAAATTCATGGGTTAATTCAAATACAAAAATAAATTCATGGGTTAATTCAGATACAGAAATAAAAATTCATGGGTTAATTCAAATATACACACACACACACCACTTCCCTTCACACCCCCCACTCGCCACATACACACACACCCCCACCTCCCTCCACACCCCCCACTCACCACATACACACACACCACCACCCCCACTCACACACACACACACACACACACACACACACACACACACACACACAATAGCCCCCCACCCACCACCACCCACCCACACACACACAGTAGTGACTGTCTATTTAAAATAATCTCACTGTTAATTTCATGTATTGAATTTCTACTATTGTTTTGTGCTTTTTATAAATCATATTCAATGTTAGATATGTGTTTTGTTAAGATATCTAAGCTGTACCTTGATGTTTAAGTTCTAAAATAATCAACCTAAAGTTGTGGTTCATAAAGTATTATCACAAATATAAACTAAGAGTGATAAAATAACTTTGAGGCATATAAATTAATTGTGACAAAGTAAGATTATGCACCACAACCTAAAATTTTAAAAAAGTGTTTTTATTTAAACCCCACTTTTCTTTCTATAACTCCTATTTTATTAAACTTTAAATATAATTAGGGGTGTATAGAAAGAAAAGTTAAATAGGAATAAAAACAACATTTTTAAAATATGAAGGGCTCACCAATTTGATCAAATTTTTCAACAACATAGACTAATTGATCTTTATTATAAGACAATTACTACAAATTTATGCGCATCGCCCGAATTCAAAAAGTAATTTAATGACTAAAGTAATACTTTTTTTAACTTTAGTTATTCACCACAAATCTTAAAAAATATTTTAGTTTTCATGCTTTTATTTGATGGATATAAAGTCATGTAATTATTTCACCATATAAAATCAACAAAAAACGCCATATATGATTTTTTTTCTCCATTAGTATAAGTATATAGCGATTATTTCACACTTAAATCACATATTAAGCCGGCCTTCATTTTTTTATGAAATTTGTAGAAAATTACTTATTTATTTTGAATGAAAATAAATTGTTATCCAATATTTTTGGATATTATTTACATTTACATTTTTGGATATTATTTTTGGAAATTTATAGAAAATTACTTATTTTTTTACATTTTTAACCCCCTACCACCACCCTACCCCACCCCCTACCCCCCACCCTGCCCCCACCCTGCCCCACCCCCTACCCCCACCCTGCCCCACCCCCCACACACGCATACACACACGCACATATATACACACATACACACATATATATACACACAAACATATATATAAATGGGAGAGAGAGAGAGAGAGAGAGAGAGAGAGAGAGAGAAAGAGAGAGAGGGAACAGCGGGAGGGAAAAAAGAAGTGGGAAAGGGTTTTTGTTGCTAACATTGTCACGGTTGTGTCAAGGTCATTGACCGTGTCAATTATTTAAAGAATTGTCACGGTCAATGATCGTGACAAGTCCGTGATAAGTAAATTTGTCACGGACTTATCACGGTCAATGACCGTGACAATTCTTTATCACGGTCGTGTCAAGGTCAATGACCGTGACATAAAACGCGTATTTTTTGTCACGGTCAATGACCTTGATAAGAGTGACCGGCTGAAAGGTGACATTTTGGCCATTTTGGTGTAGTGAAAACACTTTTATTTTCAAAATCATACATCCCTTATATGATTTGTTGAGTTTTGGCAAACCCAAGTTTCCAAATACTACATCAAACATTTGTAGAGTTTACTCTATTGCTAATTTGTGGAGCCGAGGCACTAAGGATGGAGAAGAAAGGACTCCGATATCCTGTGGCTGATCGGGTATATCGAGGGAGGAGCTACTTCATGTGGACGATACTGGATTGTGATGTATCTGTTGAAGATTTAATAACTTGTGCATTATACTTAATGGAGCTCTAAGTAGTCCGTAAGTCATCGAATCTATCAAATTCTTAACAGTGCTGAAATCTAGGTTTTGTCCCAAGGGATTTTGGTTCAGTTTCTTCTTTTGTGTGTTTGGTTTGGTTGTATAGATTGGAACATTTAATTTGGACTTCATCTACCATGCACACCTTAATCTATTTAAGATAAAATTTGGACTAAAAATTGGATCTTGTGTGTGCGTAACCTAATATACGGACTATCCATAAGACACCACTCTCTCAATGACGAGCGGCTTCAGAGCTTCCTCCAATCTAAACATGGGATCAGTTGATGAGTTGATGACGGAGCTAAGTGCATTATTCATTTCGCTGACTTACGAGCATGATCTCTACACACGGGTTCAAAGCCTTCGTCAGGGTACCTCCTCGGTCTCCACCTACACCGAGCAGTTTCAGCTCCTCTGTACTCGGGCATGCTTGAGAAAGTTCAAGACTCAGCGGATCAGTCACTATATTAAAGGACTACATCCCTACATTCAGCAGGACCTCGTGTCGTGGGACATTTCATCGTTCGCCAAAGTTGTCGAGTATGCGACCAAGGTCGAGCCCTACTATCATTCTCCGACCATACCTGCATCCCTATCCACAGCCTCCTCAGTAGCCCCTCCCTAAGTCCCAGATGCTCCACAGACAACAATGAAAATTTTCAAATATGGGGTGGTGGTCACCGCACAATAGAATGCCCTAAGGCACGTAAGAGGACTTTGCTGATGATGGACGAGTCAAAGTCACCTGACGAGATTGTTGTGGATGAGATTCCCGATTGCCTCAGTCATTCCCATCGCACCTAACACGAATATTCTTCTCCTCTTAGTTCGAGGACGAACTCTTTTCAAGTGGGGGGAGTGATGAGATTTAGGTTTTATTTTAGTATTTTGTTGCATTTTTAATTTCATTGTATTTTTCTCTTAGTTGTCGTTTATTTTTGTTATTTCTATAAATGTATTATAGGGCTAGTAGGTGGAGGCTTTTAGGAGGGGTATCTTAAGTATATTTTGTAAAAGGGTGTGCCTAGGTCATGTGACATCACATGGGCCTAGACCCACTTCCTTATTTAGAGTTGCCCCTTCTAGATCATTCCCTACTCTCCTATATGTATCTCCTTATGTTATTAATGCAAATCTTTCTAAGCTTATTTTAAATTGAGTGTTTACTCTCGCATGAATGTCTTTTTTTATTTCCGTTGACGATTCATTTTTACGTCAATAATAATAATAATAATAATAATAATATCCCAAATTCATAGTTAAGTTTCTTTCTTAGGACAGCTCTAACAAAATCAATGCCCCATCTTCCACCACAGTTGAATAAGTTTTGATCTTTGATCACCGGTGACATTAAAATTAACATTTTCTGAAAAGAATGACTTTCAAATAGTGTTTCTTAATCTGAGGTGAAGGTGAAGGTGAAGGAGAATTTATTTGAGTTGAAGTCAGTGGTCCACAACCAACTGAAAGTCATCCAAGTAATTAATAGACATTCAATCGTGTCTGTTTCTAGTCAAATTTGCGCTACAAACTTAATTTCACATGAATGTTAAATAGGAAATAAGTAAATATTTCCCAACTTCCCCAACCAGACCAACTGCAAACACTATAGCAATTAACATCAATTACAGTGCTTAAAAGGAAATATAATGAAACATAGGTACAAACCTCCCCCTATTAACAGCAAAGAAGCCACTCATAAAACCCAAAAGAGCAAAGACCAAAACACGCATTCCCACTTTCCTTCTGCCTAATTATGTGCATATACAAAGGAGAAAACTTTCCTTCTCCATTCAACCAAAAATTGACAGCTTTGAAGGCCTTTGCACAACATTATGTATATGTATATGTGCATGTGCATGTGCCTGTTGTTGCAGAGATACATCACTTGCTGTTCTCAGAGTCAGACCCAATGGGTCCCCGCTCATTGTACTTCCAACCTCACCACTATTCTCTTCTTCTCTTTTATCCACAATTTTATTTCTCAACTACCCTTTACACTTCATTCATTTACATTAACCACAATTGTTTCGACTCAACAATGCCAACCAGACCAACTGATCATTCACCTAATATGCCAAGAATATGATCTGTTTCATGTGAATCAATTTAATTTTAACTCAATTCTTAATATGGGTTGAGTTACAAGCCACAAATCATGTACCTTTATAACGTGGTCCAATTACAAATTCAAATACAGATTCTATGCAGTTTTCTCTCTGTCTAGTGTAATACTGAATCGGTTGTGGCACACGCTAATAGTATGCATTTAATTGCAAAATTAACTGATCTAAAACATATTACTTGTTAACAAATATAGAGAGGGGTGGCAATTCATATTTTTGGGGTGTGTTTCGAACCGATACAATATGACACGTTAAGGGTTTTCGGACACGAACACAACACGACACAAATTCGTGTATTTTAGTTGACACAAACACGACCCAATAAAGACGACATAACACGACAAGACACGAATAACACGATTTTTTAAAATTTCACACTAAATTAAATAGAGATAGACACGATAATTGAAATAAAAATATGATTAACACGACTCATAATTTTGACATGAACACGACACGATACGACTTCGTGTCAAAAAAATCCGATACGAACAAGACATTTCGGGTCAATTTCTTGTCGTTCCGTGTCGTGTTTTCGTGTCGTTTCTAAAATTTTCACCCCTAAATATAGAGCACAAAGAGAGAGAGAGAGAGAGAGAGAGAGAGAGAGAGATAATTTCTCTTTAATTAGTGTATTAGTAATGGAGATCACTCTTTATTTATAGTACAAGTTGATAGATTCTAAATAGGAGTGGACATCCACTTAAACAAGATAAATGCAAACCTTGAATGCACACTATTTTTATCATTCAATGATTATTGGCTCATTAAAATCTTACCAAGGAAAACCATTGAGAAAAAACAAAAGTGAAGGAAAAAGAATGCAACTTTTGTGATTATTGCATCGGTGTTGGACGTGCTTAATACTGCTTCGTTAAAACCTAAACTAGGAAAACTCAATGGGATAAAACCTAGTTAAAGGAAAAAGAACACAACACACAAATGTCCTAATTAACATGTTCTTGTATCCTCCTCCTGATAAGATGCTCCCATGATTGATACGTTCAATTTCACTGTTGGTAGAGTCAACGAATTTCAATTTCATACACAAACTTTTAAAATGCTGCCTTTGGTAGTGACTTTGTGAAAAGATCATCTAGGTTGTCAATTAAACGAAATTACATAACTTCAATCTCATTTTTCTTTTGAAACTCGTGAGTGAAGAAAAACTTTGGTGAAATGTGCATGGTTCTGCCTCCTTTGATGAATCCTTATTTAATTTGTGTTATACATGTTGCATTGTCTTCATAGATGACACTTAAAACATCTGTAATAGAAGGCAATTGAGAAGAACTATGAATATACTGAATTAAAGATCTCAATTATACACATTCACGGCTAGTTTCATGAAGAGCTAAAATTTCAGAGTGGTTAGAAGAAGTAGCTACTAAAGTTTGTTTAGTAGAACGCTAAGAAATAGAAGTATGACCACTACGAAATACATAACATGTTTGAGATCGATCCTTATGAGGATCAGAGAGATATCCAAAATCTGCATAACTAACTAACTTGGAACTATTAAAATTATAATAATAATGTAAACCCATACCAGTGGTTCCACATAGATATCTTAGTATATGATTGACACCAACTTAATGCCTATTTAACTATATGTGTATTGTTAGATTTAAAAGTATCACATCAATAATTTCACGAACATATCACATAATATGAGTGATATTAGTTCCATGCTTGCAAGTCAATGAAAATGATTTCTTTCTAAGAGAATGACTCTAAATACTATGTATGGTCGCATGCATTGTGTTATGTATAGCAATATATTAATAATGTACAACTATGGTACTTCTGGATCAAACTTAACAATGCTATAATAACATGAAATATTGTATTGCTGGACCAAATTTATATTTGAAATCTTTTATTGGATTATATGAATATTTTAATATCTAAAAATCAGACATCATGGGAATACTAAAATGGTGTACTTAATATATGTTAAAGCGTTGCAAGACTTCTAAATCCATTTAATTGATGAGTCGATGTTTAACCAATATTATTCTCGAACTACAAGTCGAGACAATATACCCCAAGGTCAATCATTTTATAATTGGGTATTTTGCGTTTCAATTGAGCTCTTCATGAGCACATCCTTTTAGTATATTTGTATAATGGCGCATTCGTATATATAATTATTTTCACACCTTTTGTTAAAATTTGTTAAGATGACTGTACTTATATCCTTTCAGATTACTTTAAGTTGTACAATGTAACGTCTTATTCAAATTGAGTACGTACTCCTTGACTTTGCTTCAGGCAGGGGAAATCCTTCTAGAATTTTTATATGTATTCTTTGTCTAAATCTCGTATAAACAAAAAGTTATAATATTCATATATATAATATGTTTCAAAAACTGCTAAGCTAGTCAAATATCTGAAAATATTTTACGGCCGTAACGGGATTCTATGTTCGTATATAATTAATTTTCAATTTCTTCAGGAAACCTTGTGACATGGTTCATGCACTTTTTAGCCAGTTTATCACTTCGCTTTCTTATAAACATCCATTTGTAATCTTTAGGGTTAAAGTCTCGTGGGATTTATACTATAGGTTTGAATAAACCACGTTTATTTAGAGACTATAATTATGCCATCATGGCATTTGTATCATTGCCCTTTGATTTTTGTGTAGCTATAATATATATAATTATGTCATTGATGATCATATTTTGTAATCTCACCTTTCTCTCTATAAAACATAGATATCTTAGTTAATATTAGGTTCCTTTGCATACTTCAGGGGATTTATAGTCGCATCAGTGACTTATGTCTTTTCATGGACAATAATCTCTTCTGGAGTTTTAGAGAAAACGAATCTTTTGTTCGTAACCTCTTCTTGAGCGTTATTTATAACCTCTTCTGGAGCATTATTTGGGCATAGTTTTATCGAACCTCCACTACTAAGGAGTCAAGTAGTCGGGACCTATAGGTTTGTCACATTTCTGACGTGCATTAAATTTATTTGCTGCCCAATTTATTTTGTCCTTCTTGAATAATTATTTTGTAAGCACATTCGCAACTAGTGCACGTGACTCTTCATCTAACATTTTAAGTTTGTAATCCTTTGATGTTGTTATATCATTATTCACTTCATTTTTGGATCGAGCGATACAGGAGATTTTAAGAGACAAAGTGGAAGTATTTCACGACAATTCTCATCGATCTTCAGGAGCGGACCATTCTCTAGGAATAATTTGTACTTATGATACGTTCTTCCCTCCCCTAACGGCAGGAAGAGTGTCTCATCAAAATAAAATTTCATAAGATATATGAAAAGTACTACATTTTCCAATGGTTCAATAGAGGATGAATCATAAACACCATATATACATATTTTATGGTAATAATAGTTATCAAAGATTGATCATTGTATAGTATCAAATGGTTGAACCATAGAGCTTCAGGCTTATTACAAAGTGCAATTCTACAACAATGAATGTTGTATAGTATGACCTCGTGAATAATGAAATAATTGTTTGCTATTGTAAGTTGATGGCTTCCAACACTAGATGTAATGAAAAATTATTTTTATTTATTAATATGTTACCCATGTATTCTTATGCCCATAAAACGAAGAAATTTTCTATAAGAATTTATTTTACATAACTCATCACATATGAATGGGTGGGTAACACATAACAATATCATATAGGCTCTTCTAGAGCCTTAGGTTCAACTGAAACCTATATTACATACCAAGTCTGAAGAAATTTTTTGATTTTTCAAAAAAGTGTGAATTATTTCACACTACACCAAATTAGGCGGAAGTTCACGAATATGGCCCGTGACCAGGAACATGGTTCATGGATCCAATCCGCGATCAAAATATGTATGACTAAGAACACGAGTCATGGACCAAGTCCCTGACCAAAAGACATGGTCACGGACCATGAAGTGAAGCTGTATATGGTGCATGGTCACAGAGGAAGGCCGTGACCAGTTGGTTACGAAAAAAATCCGTTACCTACCCATGTCCAACATTTCACCTTGGTCACGGCCCAAAGTTATGACTTACCTTTACAGTTATACAACAATTGTCACAGTCTAGAGCTATGACCCAGCTTTCATACCTTTCTCCACTTGGTCATGTCCCAAAGTCATGACCAACCTTTAGACCTTTTTCAGCCTGGTCACGGACCTAAGCAGCGATAAATATATATCACAAAAAAATAATAAACATGGCCACAATTAAAGTCCGTGACCATATATAAATGGCAAAAAAATATGGGTTGTTTCGGGTCCTATTCTCAAACTAGGAGTCCCGCAACTATGCGATCGGTTACTACATGTTACGTTAGACACGCAAGAGATGTTTGTGCCACTCGGGATGTTGTCTGGGGGCTATTGGTGGTTTCCGCCCACTTACGACACGTTTTCAAGCCAAAGTGTACCTATTTTCAAATCTGGGTCCTATTCTCCAATTAGGATTCCCGCGACTATGCATGATATTTTATTTTGATGAGACACTTCATTCTCCACTTCATGACTATGCTCCTGTTATCCAACTTTAACTTCACAATGGGAGAATTTTTTACTCCATACGTAAACGACAAAGATGATATGATAAATTATGACTGGGTATCTGCTGTCCACGGATTTCTCCTTAACTCTCTCGACAAAATAGCAAAATCTAAGCCCAACACAACCAACGGATGCGTAATATCATTATTGGTGAGGAAACACACATCTTCACATTTTAATGTGCGTGTACTTTTTAAAACATGCATGTACTTTATGAAAGTACACGCATAATATAAAAATTACACGCACACTGAAAAGGATTTTGTTCATTTCAATGTGAGTGTACTTTATGTATTATGTGCGTACTTTCCTAAAGTACACGCATCATACATAAAGTACACACACATTGAAATGAATAAAATCATTTTAAGTGTCATTTCAATGTGCGTGTACTTTATGAAAGTACACACATAATACATAAAGTACACGCACATTGAAAATGATTTTGTTCATTTCAATGTGCGTGTACTTTATGTATTATGCATGTACTTTCAAAATACTAACATTGCTTGCGTATTAATTTATTTAAATTAATATGCAACTAAACATTCGTAAATTAAACTAAAAATTCATAAATCAAACCAGGAGTCCCACGACTATGCAGCAGATTGCTACATATTACGTTGGATACGCACGAGGTGTTCTTGCCACTCAGGGTGCTGTTTAGGGGATGTTGGTGGTTTTCGCTCACTCGTGGCACGTTTTCAAGCCTAAGTGTGCTTATTTTTTTAAATTCAATCCATATATCTCAAACCGGGAGTTCTAAGACTACGCGGTCGATTGCTACATGTTACATTGGACACGCACGACATGTCCATGCCACTCGTGGTGCCGTTTGGGGGTTGTTGGTGGTTTTTAGCCACTCACGACACGTTTCCAAGAATAAGTGTGCCAATTTTCAAACTCAATCCCTATTCTCAGATCGGGAGTTCCATGATTACACGGTCATTTATTAAGTGTTATGCTGGACATACATGAGGCATTCGTGCCACTCGCAGTGCCGTTTGGGGGTTATTGGTGGTTTTACCTCACTCGTGGCATGTTTTCAAACCTAAGTGTGCCTATTTTGAAATTTGGATCATATTCTTAAATCGGGAGTCCCGCTACTACACAAACAGTTGATACGTGTTATGTTGGAAGTACATGAGGCACTCGTGCCACTCCGATTCTGTTTGGGGACTGTTGGTGGTTTTTTCCATTCGCGGTACGTTTTCGAGCCTAAGCGTGCCTATTTTGAAATTTAGGTCCTATTCTCCAATCGAGAGTCCCACGACTACGTGGAGGGTTCCTACGTGTTAAGTTGGACATGTACAAGGTATTCATTCTATTCGCGGTACCGTTTGGGGGTTAGTGGTAGTTTTCACCCACTCGCGGTATGTTTTCAAGCCTAAGTGTGACTATTTTCAAATTCACGTCATATTCTCAAACTGAGAGTCCCGCGACTACGCGACTGGTTGATATGTGTTATGTTGGACACGCACGAGGCGTTGTTTCTCTCCACTTCATAACCATATCCTATTCTCCAACTCTAGCTTCACAATAGGAGAATTTTTTTCTCCATACATCAAAGACATAGATGATATGATTAAATATAAATGGACTTCTGGTGTCCACAGGTTTCTCATCAAGTCTCTCGACAAAAAACATAATTTAAGCCCATCACAACCAACGGATGTGTCATATCATTTTGGTGAGGAAACATACATCTACACATTTCAATGTACGTGTACTGTTTAAAACATGCGTGTACTTTATGAAAGTACAAGCATAATACAAAAAGTACATGCACACTGAAAATGATTTTGTTCATTTCAATGTGCGTGTACTTTATGCGTTATGTGTGTACTGATTTTGTTAATTTCAATGTGTGTGTGTACTTTCATAAAGTTCATGCATAACACATAAAGTACACGCACATTGAAATAAACAAAATCATTTCAGTGTGCGCGTAATTTATAAAACATACGTGTACTTTATGAAAGTACATGCATAATACATAAAGTACACGTGCATTTAAAATGATTTTGTTCATTTAAATGTGCGTGTACTTTATGCATTATGCGTATAATTTCAAAATAATAACATTGCTTGCATATTAATTTGTTTAAATTAATATGCAACTAAACATACATAAATCATATTAAACATTCGTAAATTAAACTAAACAGCCGAGATACGATTCTTGACCGAAGAAGGATTATTCATGTGAGGTACGATGTGTTTTAATTTTATTTTTGGCATATGTAATCTGACACCTCTCATCCTTTCCAAAAGTGTGGATCAGGGCATCATTTTCCATGTCATCAAAAGGGCTTAAACTTGAATGACTTCTAATGGCCTCTATTAATTCAAGAGTCTTAGCCAAGTGTGGCGGGAATTTATTATCTTATTATCCCATCCAGCATGAACGTATAACTTGGCCCGATTTGGTTGTTTATCGATATCTGGACCATAATTTGTCCTACACTACACCAAAAAGGATAAATTGTCACCTTTGAGCCGGCCTGCCTTATCACGGTCATTGATGGTGACAAAAAAACATGCATTTTTTGTCACGAACATTGACCGTGATAAGGCTGTGACAACGGTTTGTTACGGTCAAAGACCTTGACAGGTCCGTGATAACCCCCGCTTTTTTTTTCTCACCGTTTTCTCTTCCCTCCACTCTCTCTCTCTTCTCTCTCTCTCTCTCTCTCTCTCTCTCTCTCTCTCAATTTTTGGGTCATATTTTTTCTCTTTCTCCATTTTCCTTTGTGTATATGTGTGTGTATTGTTGCGTGTGTGTGTGTGTGTAGGGGTGGGGGGCAGGGGGGGAATGGGGGTATGGTGGGGAGGGGGGGTGTTAGTTGAGTATTTTAGGACTTAAAATTAATTGGACATTACAAATATTGATTGGGTATGTTTAGTTTAGGGCTTGCAATTGATTGGGTGGTGTTAGTTGGGATTGAAATTAATAGGTATTGTTAATATTGATTGAATCTTATTGTTTAGAGAATGAAATTGATTTGATATTATAAATATCGTTTGTGTATTGTTATATAGGTTTGAAATTGGTAATGTTGATTGGGTGCTATTATTTAGGGCTTGAAGCTAATTAGTCATATGTATTTAATTTCTTATGTTGTCGGAAATGAATTAATTGAGTAGATGAATTAGAAGTATGGGATACACATTTGTTGGTTTGTTGTTGTTGTTGTTGGATTCTGTTGGACGGATGTGGTTGGATATGGAAGTTGGTTGTTTAATTTATGTAAAATACTTAATTTAATTCACACTAATAAATCCTTAAATAATTATATTGTGTTAATTTGTTGGGTCGGTTAATTTTGGAAGTGGCACGACCAGTGGATTATTGTCCAAATGGGGGGGGGGGGGGGGAGTTTTCAATTTTTTTCTAAAATTAATTTAGGTCACGACCCGTTCGAGAGTGGCACGACCACGGCCTTATGATAATTAAATGAAGCATACTTTAAATTACTTATAGTGAGCATAAATTCTAGCCTTCTAGCTCTTATGCGTATGTATTCAATAACCCTTAGACCTGTTCGACAGTCATTACCCCTATAACGAGATCTCTCGAATTGTCCCGTTTGGACAGTTTGGGACTACATAGTTTCTGTTTAATAATATTCTTTGGGGCTTAAACTTATTACTTTTGGGGGAAGTTCTGCAGTCATATCTTAATGTTCTTTCGATACATACTAGATGATGCAATGCTAAGTGTTATTTTAATTGATAAATTAAAATAACACTCACACTTGCGAATCTATGTCGTGTACTTGGAGAACTATGGGGATTTGCTTTCGAATTTTTCTCAAATTAGAAAAAGGTGCATGAGTTATTAAGTATATTATAGAAATATAAGGTCTTAAATGGGATAGGACCACTCACCCTTTAGAGGAGATGGAGGAAATAGGAATTAATATTATAAATTGAATTTCAATTTCAATTACAAATTAAAATTGAATTTGAATTTGAGTGCACGAATAAATTTACCCATCGAACGTACGCATTCAATAGATGATTGTTTATACTAATGGGAACTAAATATTCACACTTGTGTTTATGTTATTTTGCCCATAATAGGTGGTTTTTTGTAGTAGCTGTGATGGGATATCCTAAATACAAATAGTGGATGGGTGAGACAAATAGATTAGGGGGTGTATTTTGCAGAGGTGCTAATGAATTTGTCAAATACGCAAAGAGATGCCATGATTATGAAGAGATTTCGTGTCCGTGTGCTAGGTGTAATAATGGTAAGGTGTTTGAGTGGAAAACAGTTGACCTACATTTGTTAAGATGGGATATGCAAGATAGTTATCTAAGTTGGGTTTTTCACGGGGAAGCGAAAGTTTCTCTTGTCCCTGAGCAACCTTCACAACAACCTTCAACAAGTAGGATAGATCTTAAAGGGGAGGATGACAATGAAGATCATAATATGCTAGAGGATTTAGTTGATGACGCGTGTGGATTTCATGAAGTGTAAGAGAATGAGGTCACTAACGATGTACAAGATACAGGCGCTCATGAAGATATCAGGATGAACCTTGACGATTACTACCAAAGTTTAAAATTTAAGGCGAGCCAACCGTTATACTCTGGTTGTGAGAAAGATCAAACTCCTTTACATGCCACGGTTGGTTTGCATAATTTGAAGACTCAATATGGTTTGTCTGGCACTAGCATGACAGGAATTTTCAATTGGGTAAAGGGCTTGCGACCTAAGCAGAATACGCTTCCAAACATCTATCCTACTATGAAAAATAATTTGAAAGGTTTGGGAATGAATTATAAATCAATTCATTCTTGTTTGTATGACTGCATACTATACCGAAAGGAGTATGAAAATCTCGATCGATGTCTGGTATGAAATGAACCTGGATATGTCTAATCTACTGATAAATAAGGCACAAACTCAAAAGTATCTCAAAAAGTGTTGAAATATTTTCTCGTTGGGTCTAGATTAAAGTGGTTTTTCACAGTACCATGGATAGAGGAGGCAACGACTTGGCATGCTAGGGAAGAAGCAGGAGAAATTCTCATGCGTCATCCTATTGATTCTACAATTTGGAAGAGGATGAATTTTGAGTATCCTAATTTTACTCGAGAACAGCGTAACATTTGTTTGGCAATATCAACATATGGTTTCAATCCATTAGGAAATCTAAGTGCCAATCAGAGTGTATGGACAATGATCCTAGCCCCACTAAACCTCCCCCCTTCACAGTGTATGTGACCTGAATTTTCGATGCTATCTTTGTTGATCCCTGGACCAAAGGCACCAAGTGAGAACATCGATGTCTACCTGACCCCTTTGATAGAAGAATCAAATGAGTTGTGGGAAGAGGGTGTGCAAGAATTTGACTCTTTTAGAAAATAAGAGTTTACGCTAAAAGCTATGTTGATGTGGGAAATTCATGACTTTAGTTAGTATAATTTAGCATTAATTAACGTTACTTACTAATTTATATTATTTTATTTCAGGGTATTGGGAGTTGCCCTGGGGGTAGGTCACATAGGCATCGTATGTGAAAATTTAGTCAAAAAAAAGGGAAGGACAAGGAGGTAGCCCCGAGCGTCGCAACCACCATTGTAAGTTATAAATGTTTAATTTTTCCAATTATGTTATCATTTTTTTATTTACTTAATTTACTAATCATGTACTTTTTGTTTTTTCAGGAAAAGTTTAAGGAAGTTCATGAGTCACAGTCTGATGCCGACAAAGAATCTTAGGCTGTGGACGCACTCAACTAAGTGCTCGGGCCGAATCGCAAGGGGAGGACTAGGGGTGAGCTCACGGGTGGGGAAGTCCAGGATCATCGGCATGGAGATAAGCAACAACGGGTTGGCCCATAAGGTGGACTCCCATGATAATAAGCTATCAAGGTTGGAGGAGGCAGTCGTAGATATGTACACCTTCATGAAGTGTCAGTTAGATAAGGGAAAGGGCAAGGGCAAGGAGAAGGAGAATGTGGTAAAGGAGGACATGGACACCGACGTCGACGTTGAAAGCATTGCTTCATCATCGATATGCATGGACTCGACTCCATATGATGATCCATTTTCCATCGTGACCCCCGTCGAGCAGCCTATGTCAACACTCGGTTGGTCGAGCGTGCATCTACTCGACACATATTTTGGGGTGTCGATAACGGGGAGGTTGAGGGATCTGAGCTTACTTCCGGGTATGCCGATTCATGGACGTCCCCTCCAAGACATTGAGGCCAGAGTGCGCGTCATGCATATGGTGGAGCGAAAGGATAACTTACCTGTGTTGTTGCGCGAACAATGCGACGTTCAGCATATTGAGGGGTGTGTCAATTCATATATTGTGTGGCCTTCCTTCCTCCTCTGACCTAATGAAGATTGACATTATTTCGATCTCTTTTTATTTTGAAAATTTGATTGTATTTATATTCTTTTGATTTTGGTACAATTTGGTTTGGATATGATGGATATTTGAATTCTATTCTATTTAAATATGGATTATAAATGACTTGATTTGGTATATGATTTGTATTTTATTTGGATATATGTTATTTGAACTTGTACAATTTTGTGATAACAGGTACATATATACTGCTGGGCAGTGGCCATACTGCCGATCACTTTTTTTTTAAATTCTACCCAGAATTATCACGGTCAAAGACCACAAGTCCTTGACAAAAAAACTTATCACGGACTTGTCACCATCTTTGACAGTGATAATTTTTTTGGTTTTGTCACGGGTTTATCACAGTCAAAGACATGACAGGACCTTGATAATCTAGTGAACTTGTAACGATCAATGACAATGACAAGTCCATGACAAAGAAGTTGCACCCCGGACTTATCACGGTCATTGACCTTGACAAGTTTGACTTATCACGATCAATGACTGTGACAATCCAATAGTTTTAGTGTCATGCTACTCAACCATTCATTCTTCAAATCTTCATACGATATAGAGCCCAGTATAACACCCCATATTTTTTAGAATATCTAAATTATATGTCAAAGTAATTTAATTAATTTGGGAAATAAAGTGAATTTAATTATTTACTAATTAACAAGAAATGGCTTAAATAAATTAATATTTATATGATATTATATGTACTTTTGTCATAATTAAATGAAATTGCATTACTTTATATTATGTTGTAAGTGGGTAAAAGCGACAGATCAGCAAGACCTTATTCGGCCGCGCGTGTAGGGACCGTGTTGGGAATAAGGGAGTAAATTTTTGATAGGTAAATCGAATGGTAATTTGAGTGCACGGACGATCCGAAATGGATTAAAATATTCTAAATTAGGTACCCTGGAGTTTTAATTGGATACTGGGGGCTTTTTAGACTAGTCGGGACCCGAGTAAGGGTATACGAGTCACTTTACACTTTTCAGAATTTGGGTTTAATATATGAGAGTTAAGGTTAGAGAGGCAACCATAACACACTAAAACCTATATAGAGAGAGAGATATTGGAAGAAAAGAAGGAGTAATAACACCCAGGAGATCCAAAGGGCTTAACTTGGAGAATAAATTGAGGATGATTATTGTAAAAGTCAAGCAATGCGTAGAGAACTCAGAATTCGATGAATTAAAGGCAAGTGTATAGCTTGCTTCCTTGAATTATGTATAGTATAATCATTCATATCAAAATTGGTTATTTATGATTTAATTTTGGGATGGGTATGATTATATGAAAAAAGGCGTTTTTGGAGATAAACCTAGATGAATAATGTATATAAGGTTTTCTGAACTTTTGATGGTAAATCGTCCTGTTATAATATGAATTAATACGAAGTGAATTTAGATTATAGATGATTATTGTATAAGGTTTGATAAAGAGAAAAATTGTAGAATTTTAACATGTATGAAAGTTAAGATTTGATGAACTTGAGATTTAATTGTGTTGGATTATTGAATCTAAGGACGTAAATGGATTAGATTCATATATAAGATCATTGAAATTTGTTGTATATGGATTGGATTAGGTTGGATGGTGATTTTGCATCTTTGGGTAGATGAAATCCCGTCATATTGAATTAAGATATGGGCTCCTCCCTAGAATCGAATCGATTCGGCCTCATAGGCGAATCGATTCGGTGGGTGAATTAATTCAGCTTTGAGCCCGAATCAATTTGGACCTGTTGTAAGGAAAAATTTGGTCATTTTATGTGAATAAAGGGTAAAAGTGGAATTCGATAACTTCGGTGAGGTTAAGTTAATGATTTTTAGTACGGCTAGGGATTATGTTCAGTAAGGAAAAATCTCGGGTAGAAGAGGATTGACTCAAATTATATATGTTGGGTATTTAGGACATATAATACTCGAGACGTATGATATGTAATGGGATAAAGTGATTTTTTCTTTTTAATTTAGGACTGGTTGGGAATGTTCGAAAAAACTCACAGATGAGAAGATATATTAAATTATTTAATTAAGTGAAGAATTTAATTAAATAAGAGTCGGGATTATACTTCGGTTATTAGACTATTGCTTCGGGGGTATAGGCATGGATTAGTTGGTTGATGTGATTGTATATATATATGGATGTAGCTAGTATATATATGTACTTATTTAAATATGTGTGTACATTATTGCATTTGAAACATATCCATCCTAGCGGATATGCTATCGGGGGAGGTTGCGCGCCATGGAAAGTCACTCTAGCGAGTCACAGTAGAGGTAGTATCATTTTCCTAGGTCATAGGATTGTGCACAACCGCGAGACATAGGTTTTGGAGTCCCGTGAAATAATGTGGTAAAATTATGACCACGGATTTAAGGTCATGACCGCCTCCGGTGTTCGTTTATTATTTTTTTGTTCGGTGGTGAGATTCCGACCTGTTTGCCCAGAATGTATCGGATATTCCTAGTGCTTGATAGCATGCTAATGATTTTACATATATATATATATATATATATATATATATATATATATATATATATATATATATATATATCTGTGTGTGTGTGTGTTTACCTTTGTGTGAAATATTTACATATATAAAACTGTGAATAATTATATACGGGTATAGCTTAATAAATGAGAATGTAAAATATTTACGTATATAAAGATGAGAATAATTATATACAGGTGTAGACAAATAACTATAATTGTTAAAATAAATAAATGGAGTAATGTTACATCTTAAATTGTGATGATTTAATGAGACACCAATTAAAAAGTTGTGGAGCTAATTAATGAACCAAGGGTAGATATTATACTTGGGCCAGGGTAATATAGTTTTGATGTTAGTGGAAAGGCTAGTTAGGCGGGGTAGCATAACTAGCCAGGTTTAAATGCATATGTTAGGTGCGCACTTTAGATGAGGGATGACTCACGAGAGTGCGTTATCGATTTATAAATACAAAAATTTACTATACATTTTCATTTAGGCATCTTATACTTTTGCTAAATATTTTCAAAAGTTTTGAGTTCTAACCCGTGTAAAATTTATTTTCAAACTTTTAGATATGTCCAACCATAGGGACGCTAAGGATGATTACTATTTCCAGGGACATGTAGTTATAGTTGATGTGGGGCTTGCAGGATTTAGAGTAGTCCCTGCATTTATTGCTATCTAGATTATGTTCTCTATTTCAGTTGTTTGTTGGGTGTGTTACCCTTTTTATTTAGAGATATGTATTTTAGATTATTTCAGTCAGTTGGATCAGATGTATTAGATATTTACCCGATGTTTTATTCGAGAACTTTATTTATTTATCTTAGCTTCAGACTTTACTTTGTGGTTTCATTCAAATTGGTTACTGTGTATGGGATTACTGTGGATTGTTTAATATTACTGTATTTTAACGAAAGATAAAATTTGACACCGGCTTGTTTAAATAATAGGTGATTAGTACCAGTTATTGAATTAATCGGGGTGTCACACCCAGCCTATAGACATTATGTTTTTTGCCCTGTTTTGTTTATTTGTTTATTCTTGTCCCTCTGGACCAGCTTCTTATCCTTCGCTTCACTCTCCAAAAAATCATTCCACTTCTCGACCGACATTTCAACATTCGGAGGAAATTTGTCTCTTAGAGCCAAAATATCGGAGTTCGATGCATCCTTCGGGAAATGTCTCTCCTGAAAGTTTCTACGATATGTCCTCAATTGTTCAGCAACCCTGGAAAAAACTTTATGTTTTGAACGGTTGGGAAATGAAAACCGCTTGCAGAGTTGATCATTATTATGTCATCTTTGATGGCTTGATCAACAAGGTTACAATTGTATGCTTCCCCAACTCCCATGTTCATTTTTCCTAGCGACAAACATTGAGCTTTAAATCTTAGCAGGTCATTTTTATCACCCATGGGTTATTATCGAGAATGGAGAACCCAATGGACTTCTTTTCATTTGAGCGGGAGGTGTCAGGAACGTTGGGGGCGTTGGAGTAGCATGTGTTTCTTGCATCATACTCGGAGTCGTACTTGGAGTAGGGGAATGAACCAGAGGTGAAGTTGTGAATTGCTAAGCAATTAGTGATGAGAATTCGTGTTGTTGTGCACAAGACGAGGATTCTCGTTGGGGTGTCACCTCATTACTCGTTACTTTTGCGTCGTTGCCTCCCGACATTATCTACTAAATTAAAAGTAATAAGAGGCTAAATAAATAATATAATATGAAATTATAACTAAATAATCAATCTTATGACTATATATATATATATATGCACACACATACTTTTTCAGAGTAAGACTTTAGAATATGTCAATGTATCTGATCTCCATCCATTCGGTAATAGTTTTTAAAAACCTATGATTTTTTTCACGTGGCCAACTAAGAGGAAGCGTATCTATGATTGATGTATAGATATCCGTGACATGAACTCAGAATCCCATCTTTTCCAGCTTATTGAAAAGATTCAATTTTACGTGCATATGGCGCGAGACATCACAATCTATGTCAATGCTCTCTGTACGTAGTTGTATCCGTAACGGGTGAATTTTTTTTCTTCCTTCTCTAACAACATAAGAAAGGTCAGGGCTAGATCGAGATTATGTGTGTAGAATATATTCTCTATAGCATCATCCCAGCTTTCTGGTAGGGAAAATATAATACAATTGAATAGGTTCTCTTGTTGGAGATCAACCCCATAATTTACAAGGTAGTTAAATTGTTCGATCTTCTTATTCCCATAGCTATAACTAGGGGTACCCTCTATATGACACACAATAATAAAAGAGGTATATATATATATATATTCCAATTGCAACCTCTCGTACTCTTGTTTTTAGTGATTATCACCGTGCCTCATTCTTCCTGAGAAAAATATAAGAGGGCGTGAATATGAGTCCTACAAATAAGGGCTCTAATTAATTAATAACTATTTATTCTAACATATGAGGTATAAGGGTATATTAGTTTGATTAAGGTTTTGATTCACCTTTTCCTAACCCCGTGCATGTTGGATCTCACCGAGGTGAAATCTAAACAATAACCCGTCGTAAGTGTTAAGACACATTTTTTTAGGGTTTATTATGAGAGAGTTTAAAAGTATATGTGTATTATTAACCCAAGACATCCAACACACTATCCAATTACCAAACCAATAACCAATAATTATCTCGTACTCCTTATGCCATCTACATGATAAAATGCATACCAATAATCACAATATCTCACTAAAGTATGGTCATTCTCATTAAACATATAAATGAAGATTAGGGTTTCAATTTTAATTAGGGTTAAAATAAATAAACATAAACATATACATGAAGATTAACGTTTTAATTTTAACTAGGGTTAAAATAAATACACATAGAATGAAGATTATGGTTTCAGTTTTAACTAGGGTTAAAATAACGACACATTAACATATACATGAAAATAAGAATTTCAATTCTAATTAGAGTTAAAATAAATACACGTTAAAATATACAAGAAAATTAGGCTTTCAATTTTAACTAGGGTTAAAATAAACATACATTAATATATACCTAAAAATTAGGGTTTGAAAACTTATTAGGGTTAAAATAAATACCCATTAATCAATACAGAGACACATTGTGTATAGACACACGCACTGCGTATACACACACATAAACATAGTACACACACACACACACACACACACACACACATATATATATATATATACACACGCACACATACACAATACACACACACACACACACACACACACACACACACACACACACACACACACTGCACGGATTATACACACACATGTATATACAAATACACATATATACACAAATACATATATAGAGAAAAAATGTTGCCTTTGAGACTAAGAGAGAGAGGAAGCCGGAGAGAGAGCAAGACAACTGAAAAGAGAGGAAGAGCAAAGGGTTTGAGAGAGAGAGTGGTCACGTAAAAATGAATGCATGCCTCCCAAAAAAATGCATTTAGGAGCTCCAGGTTCCAAAATTTGAGAACTTTGGGTTTTAAATTTTATTTTATTTATTTATTTTTCTTTTCAAAAAAATAATTAGGAGAATTATACTGTAGTTACAAATAATAGTTAGGGAACTTCTAAACGTTATAATGATTGGTTCAAATGATTCATGAACTTCAAGTCTTCGTTATTTATTTGTGAGAATTTCAAGTTCTAGACATAAAATAATTAAACTTCGGGTTCAATTCTATTAATATCTTTGGATTTTAAAATCTCCACTCCATTATGTCGAAACTTCAAGTTTGATCAAGAAAAAAAATATTTGGAAGCTCGGGTCCAAATTACAAATTTTGTGTGGATATTTAATGGCCCTAAACCTAATGTATAAATAAGCAAAACATTTGTTTTGATTTACAAAATATTTCTATTTGGGACTTCAGGTCCTTGTTAATTATTTTTGAGAACTTTGGGTTCAATACATAACATAATTTAACTTCAAGTTCAATTTTATTGACTTTGTAAGGACTTTGAGTTTCTACCCTTTTATATCAAAACTTCAGGTTTGAATGAGCTAGAAAAAAATATTTGGAACTTTAGGTTGAAATTAATTAATTATTTGAGAATATTTAATGTCCCTCACCCTATTATACAAATAATCAAAACATCAGGTTTTGATTTAGGGTATATTTATTTGAACTTTCGATCCAAAATTTGACTAGTAATTTCAAGAAATTTGAATTGCATCAATTATTAAAACTAAGATTATTAAATACATTATACTTTGTTAAATATTATTTAGTGCTAAAACAACAACCAATAATAAGATAATAAACATAAAGTAAAGATCACGTTAATAAATAAGAACAATAAAAATAAAACAACTATTGTTAAATTCCATCTATATTACAATACAAGCACTACTGATAAATAAGTTCTTAAGTCGTATAAATTACATTTTCAAATATCTATATAAAATAAAATATACTATTGTTCATAATAAATTAATACCATACAGTTGTATACCTTAACAATACTCTTTTCTTATGAGCCTTAATTATGTTGAATAATCTTACACCAAGTAAGAGAAACAAAATGTGAGTATGTTCCTTAACTATATTAAATTAAAATTTTTAATATATATGCCCAATCAAAATACATATTTGTGATGTTAAAAAAAGTATGATGCAGGATGATGAGAATAATCTTTTATAAGTCGACCTGATATATATATATATATATATATATATATATATATATATATATATATATATTCATCGGATACCTTATGAATCAATTACTCTGCTATGTGGTAAAAAGTAAAATTGTAGCTATATGAATTAAAGATACTAACCAACATTTAGAAGGAGCGGCTTGATTCGGCTATCGTCATGATGACGTGTTAAGAGAAACATGGCATAAAGAGAATTTTAAAAAGAGAAAAAGTTTATCATTAATTGGTGTGTAACGGGGGGCCACCTACAAGTTGGAAGAGTCCTAATAGGAGTGGACATCAACTTAAATAAGATAAATACAAATATTTGTAACATTACTCATTTTTTGGTATTTTTATATGTAGGTCCTATTTAATTGGTCAAAGTAAAAACAGATTCTATTGACTTTTCTACAACTTTGTAAGTCCTAAACCCACTAACCGCCCGCTTATAATTTCTTCCAAGGATCGTAATACCCCCCAAACCAACGGACGTTTGACCTCCGATTTTATCAGGAGATTTGAATATGTAATTTTCAAATTTGAACACTTTCTACACAAAATGATGTTCAGATATCCTTACCAACCATCAACCATCCATTTTTCAAAGCCCTTGCCGACTTTCATAACATTTTATAAAACGATTCATGAATTTTGATCAATATTTTTCAAAAGAAAGGTGAAAACGATTACAGTGTCTTAGGAAATTATATTATTTGACATCGATGGTCAACTTCGAAGCTTCGGAGATTATTGGTCCATTTTATTGGTAATTATTTTGGTGTTTTTTATGGCTTTATTAAAAATAATTCTCATAACTATGGTTTAATGCATGGTTGTAATGGGTTTAGAGTCATTTCGAATTTTTAATAAAAAAAACTGGGTTAAAAAATATGGTTGAGTTTCGTTTATTATGTTAAATACTCTTAAATTAGTGACAAAATTTTGTATTTTGTGTTTGGAGTATTGATGTTGATTTTTTTTTGTTATGTTTAAGAAACTATCCCATTTGCTATTGATTTTGTATTTGATGTTCTGATTATAATTGTATAAACTTTACAGGACAATAACATTTACTGACAATAACATTTACTGAGTGTGTATTTTCTGAATGTGCATCTGAATGTGACAGTAACATTTTGTTTTGATGTTGATTTTGATTTATCATCTATAAGAAACTATCCCATTTGTATGTTTGACGTTAATGTTGTTTTGAAAAATTATTTTTTATAATGAAAAATTTAACAGTTGATTTCATGACAGTTGCTTAGTTTTTAAGTGATGGTTATTCATGGATTTTTTGCATTTTAAATTTTGAAGATTATTTTAATAGAAAATGTACTTATTGTCTACATGTTCAATGTCTATATTAAATATTGATGACCGAAGGAAATTACGATAAAAAAATACTATCAGAAAATATGACAAATACAAAATATTGTAGTGTAGCTTTTAAAGTTATTATTTTTTTGAATAGTTGTATTGAAAAAAAAACTGAGTTGCTGACATTTGGTTTTTGTTTTCGGCTATGGTTGTTCGTGGATTTTCAAAATTTTATGGAATAAACTTTGCATGGTAGTAACATTTACCCAATGTGTATTTCATAACATTTGTGTGTATTGAAAATGTCTACGTTTCAATTACAAAAAATTGTCTCTATTTGCTCTAAATTGCCTTTATTCAGTGAAGTGTAAGAATTTTGTATTTACAATAAAATTAACAGCATGTGAATTGAGCAGTTTAAATTACATAATTGAAAATAACATAATATATGAAATATATGAGTGTAGTTTGTGAACTTATTGTTGTTCCTGAAAATAATTTTTTTGTGACAATAATTTTAATGTTTTCTTTTTTCCAGAAAATTTATTTGTATTTGTTCTAAATTGCCTTTATTTGGTGAGGTGTAAGAATTTTGTACTTATAGTAAAATTGACAGTATTTCAACTTTGTACTTATAATAAAATTGATAAGCTGTGTCGATGTGTATTTCAACATTGATGTTGCTTAAATGATCCTTTTAAATAACAAAACAACATTTGAAATGGTTGTATCGATATTTTTATCATGGTGTCGTTCAATTTCATCATTGCATCATTCGTATATGTTTGACTACTAAGAAAAACATCATTGCCTCATTCGTAAAAGAACAAAAGGGTTGGTGAAGTTGTTTATTTCATGACTAATTTTTCGCTTGTGTGTAGCACTAATCATGGAATCATTTGTTATTTTATTTTACAAGTACATGGATAGAGCACTTAAGAAGATGTTACAAGATCGAACGACGATTACAAAATTGGTTGACGCTATTCATAATAGGTGGATTGATATATCTAATGACTCAATTTCATTATCTTATAATTTGGTGGGGCACCCTCAATGTGCGCTTGATTTTGATGAGGATATCGCTATTTTGTTATCACATTGTTGTAAACACGGCATTGAAAATGCTTATGTCAATATCACGATTCAGAAGGTTGTTTTAAGTGATGGAGAAGGGGTGTTCGAAGATTTTAATGAAGACGTTATAACTGAAGGTGCAAATTTTAAGTGTTGGATGAGTTATTATGTGAAGAATGCTACATTACGACTAAAAATTTGTTATCATTCGGTTGGTCGGAGATAATTAATAAGGTTGGTCAATGATATAGAGGTGGGTGTTTGAATTTTGTGATGTGCTTTGTAAGTATGAAATCGAAGTGGGTTTTGAATTCAACTATATCAAGAATGATTTAATACGGGTTACGGTTGATTGTAAGTATAAATCATCGAGAAGTTGTGGATGGTATGTGCATGGTAGGGTTTACATGATTAACGAATTCTTTTGTGTTAAGATATTTAATGGTGGCCGCACATGTGGAGTTGCATACATGATCCATAAACATAGCCGATTATCGTCGAGATTTATTGCAAACGAAACATCATACCGAGTAAGATCAAATCATATGACTCGACCCATTGACATCATGCCATTTATTTCAAATGAGTATAGATATGATGTTGACTATAGTAGGGCAAGGTGGGCTGTGGAAAAAGAGAAGAGATAGGTTTTTGGCGATCAGTCATTGTCATTTGACAGATTAAGATGGTATGTGGATGCGGCTATCAATTCTAACCCGGGTAGTCATTTATCGATCAAGCATTATTTTGATAGTGGCCGATTTAAATGGATGTTGGCAGCCTTTCATGCATGTATAGAAGGCTTCAAGCATTGTCGTCCGCTGATTTTCTTAGATGGATCATTTCTCAAAAGCAGGTACAAAGGCAATCTTTTGGCGATGATGGGAAAAAATGCTAATCAAGGTATTTAGATTATTGGTTTTTATAATCTAGATATTAATTAATGCACCGCATATGTGGAATTTATATGGTGGACTGTTAGTCTCTTTTTTTAAATGTTGAAAGGTATTGTTCTAAAATTAGAAACGTATAATGCATATAATATACATTTATTGTCTTATTACTAATCAGGTTAGTTATGTGTGCTGTGTCATGTTAAGATATTGGTATTGCTTATTCGGAATAAGCAAGAAGTTATAAAATAAAGGTGTATTGTATTAGGAATATAACACTTTGAAGGACCAAACAAACATTAACTGATTAACTGTTATTTTTTTTTTTATAGTTTAGACAGTAAGAAAAACTTGTATGAAAATTTACAATGTTAATTGGAGACATAATACATTAATCTTTGAGTTGTAAGCAGATTGGTTGTAGTTATTATGTGGTGTCTAGGTAATCTTTTCTTGGGGTAATGTGGAATACATAACAGGTTACACAATAACATTTACTGTTTAAGGTTCTTAAATTGCTTTTGTATGCATGATATATAATAGGACAGGCAATGTATGTTAACCATATCATCTCTTTCACCAATGTTGGATGAATAATGTGAAAACAATGATTATTCAACTGAACGTGTGGTTAGTCTTACATCTAACATTGACTACACTTTTTGTCTTATGTGTGTCTGTTTGAAATTTCAGGCAATGTTCCTATTGCATTCTTGATTGTCGACTTGGAGAATGACGATAACTGGGAATGGTTCATGATACAGTTTTCAAACATCATAAATAAATATGTGGTATATAGTTTTATTTCGGATCCTAATAATGGCTTGTTGAAGTCGGTTCCAAAAGTTTTCCCCCAATCTTATCATGGATATTGTTTGCAACATTTGAAATGTAATTTGAGGGACAAATTAACTAGAATGCATAGAAAAGCGAAGGAAAAAAATTACAGGCATATTTTTGCTTTGCGCATATGCAACTAATGAGGAAACATTCAACAAACGTATGGGATGTTATTGGTTGAAGGAAGGGAGAGAGTTTGAGAATTTTTGTCCATGATATTGAACGGACATTAAAGCAATGAACATTTTATGGGCCAACATTATGGTGAAATGTATCCAAACATCAGTGAATCATTTAATTCTTGGATACGTGATGATCGTCACCTCCCAATCACAAATTTAATCAATACAATTAGGAGTAAGATTATGAAGTTGAGTGATACAAGGCGAGATGAATCAAAATCATGGATTGGGTTCT
Source organism: Sambucus nigra (assembly GCA_949130495.1). NCBI lineage: Eukaryota > Viridiplantae > Streptophyta > Magnoliopsida > Dipsacales > Adoxaceae > Sambucus > Sambucus nigra. The sequence continues at coordinate 335,575,970 of OX422214.1, forward strand.
TTTTTCCAAGTATGGATCGTCGTTTCAGAGAATCGTTGGAGATAGGTCATACTTGGATTATGAAAAAGGCCAGTGAGTACATATTCGATGTTCGATAGGAGGAAGCTTTCATCGTTAATGTACAAAACATGATGTTTTCATGTTGTAAATGGCAGCTCAATGGATTTTCATGTGATCATGCTGCTATAGTAATTCAGATATGCAGATATGAGTTGAAGGATTACATGTATGACCATTACTCGGTAGATTTCTTCTTGAAGACGTTTTCGTTCACAATATTACCAATTCCTACATTTAATAGAGTCACTGCATCTGTTGAAAATGTGGTGATCAGGCCACTAGATGTTAAACGTCCGCCTGGTAGACCAATGAACAAGCGTATACATTCAAAGAGGAGGATCCTAAGACAATTACATGTAGCCGATGCAAAAAAATTGGGCATCATAGTAGGAAGACGTGTCTAGAACCATCGTATGAGTGATGATTTATTGACTTTTTTACGTTAGTGTGTTTGTAATTGGATGTTATATAACTTTTAAATAATTTGATGTTATATGTGGATAATTATTATGATGTGTAATGTCGTACCCTATGAATTACTCTGAAACCATGGACAATTGTATTCATAAGTAGTTGCAAATATTATGAGCAAACAATCCTTACGTCTGAGTTTTCTTTATGTTTTTGCAGTAAACATTTGACAGGTAAGAATAATACAATAGTTTTGTACAGTTATACCACTAATTTTATAATATTACTTCTTGTATCACACATGAACACTGATAAGACTGTGCAAGATACAACCATAGAGTACATGTTACTGTATGCATTGGGTTTGATTATAAGTAATGATTGTAAGACATTGCTACATTGTGAAATTTACTGAGTAGTAAATTTTATTTGCAGTGAAATTGAGTAATAAATTTTATTTATACTGAAATTACGTCTACACAGTATTTATTACTATATGTATAATTCAGGAAGTAGCAAAAAATTTAGCCAAAAAATGTTAGACAGTAAATTTGGTACGAAATGATGTTGTTTGGTTGAATTCACATTGAATATTAAATGAATGATTTTTCAGTTTTAAGATAGCAATTGCTCGAAGTCGTTCTTCTTTCACGATATCAACATGTTAGCAAACTGTTTCAACCCTAGGTAAACGAATATAAATTTTCGTATAGAGAATTAGTGTGGTATCGACAAAGGTTCACATATGTCATTCATCGCAAATAAAATTGGCATTAGTTAATTAGTTTGTTGATGATCAAATCACATCACATTATGTATTCATTAATAGTTGCAACTATTATGAGAAAACAAGCCTTACGTCTAAGTTTTCATTAAGTTTTTTGTAGTAAGCATTCAACATATAAAAACAATACAATAGTTCTTATGTCACCAAGTTTATAATATTTCTTTTTGAATCACACATGAGTATGGATGAGCCTGCACAATATACCACCCTATAGTATTAGTTATTATATGCACTGGGTATGACTGATAAAGATTCATAGTAAGATATTACCATGCAATGATGTTTTATTGTATGAAATGAAATTGAGTAGTAAATTTTGGTTATATCAAAATTACGACCACATAGTAATTGTTACTGTATGTTTAACTCAGGCAATAGTGAAGAATTTAGCCAAAAAAGGTTAGATAGTAAATTTGGCAAAATTTTGTTACTACCGGTTGAAATCAAAGTTGAATATTTATTGAAATAATTTTTTAGCCTTTAGAACACAATTACTCGACGTTGTTCTTTTCCCACGACATAAACATTTGATCAAATTGTTTCAACTATTTTGTCGACCAATATTAATTTTCGTACGTAGAATTAGTGCGAAAAATATTTTTCGTCCTATTTAAATAATGGAGTTATCTATACATTAAAGATATAAAGCAAGGGTCGTGATTAAACATTATCTCATATATAACAAAGAAGGTTATTCCATATGTTGTCTATATCATTTCATAATCTGCGACAATAACTAGTTATTATATGCATTATCCAGTTTTGATGAAACAGATCATCTGTTAACTATAATATTTTTATGCACAATAAGATTTACTGTATCAAGGCAATAATCTTTGTTGTGCTACTATTTGCCATAGCAAGATTTACTGTATCAACACAATAAAAATTCAACTCAGCCACTAGTTGTTATGATACTATTTTCCATAGTAAAAATTTAGAGTGTAAAGAGGCCAAAAGTTTCGAATTATATAGGTCTTGTTGCATACATGTATATCAAATTCAAATGTCAATACGACTAGTTGATTTTGAGGAAAATAAAATGAGTAATATTATATCATAACCACATCATCCAACAATTTAATTAAAAACATAAATCATCCTAAAGTGAGATGTTTAAAAAACAAACATCTAAACAACATATTCTTGAATATAAGAAATTTGAAAACTAAAAGAGAGTGAGTTGTGTTTTCTATGCATCCACTTTTGATGGTATATTATTCAAAACTCTTTCAACCAGATGAGCCCGATAGTCTTGTAAAGTCTCTTTGTCATTTTTAGGGGAACGACTTCTCCTTTCGATATCTTAGACATGTAGTAGCAAATAGAAACTACACAATCAACCCTGAAATATAGATTGGATAATCAATAGGTGCATGTTAAAAATATACATACTTTAGTGATGATGAAGATATTGTCAAAGTACTACGTTCCTGATTTTTCTTGTAGACAATCAAGTACTTGATGCACTGGATAAATGAAATCCTAGGTAGATAGATTCATATATGCTTTCGTTTGCCCGTCGATATCACCATATTCTTTATTTTTGTTCTTGATGTTTATGAGTGCCATTTCAACGTAATCGTTCTGAACAGACATAATATTCTTCAAATTAAATGTCATAAGAATAAGCTCATAAATATTATTTGATAGTTATCATTTGACCGTATAAATCCACTCTATAAATTTAACTGTGTGGATGTATAAGTTATCTTATGGGATCTACAACAGTCAATCAACATGAGTTGAATTTATCATATTACCTCAACCATCGGTTATTCCATAAGAAGCCTATCTAGACTTTTAGTAACTGACCCAAAATGAAATAAAAAATAATATAAAGTAAATTACAACTGTTCATTCCACATACGTATCCTAAATGCAAGTCTGTCAAGCAAAAGATGAGGAAAATTTAACTTAATGGCCCCTAGAGGTTAAAGATTAATTGGTCATACAGATGAATCTGGGTTTTATTTGCGTGGTCGAATATCAAATCTAGATCGTCAACATAGTCTTTGTGTCGAAATCTGGTGGAAAAATCAGCATTTGCATCGGCCTTCAAGATTTTAACAAATCAAATCTATAGGATGACTATCCCCTGCCCAATATTGATATGATCATCGACAATAATACTAGTCAAGCCCTCAAATATTTTGTTGATGGATTCTTCGGGTATAATCATATTAATATGCACCTCAATCATTAAGACAAGACTGCTTTCACTACCCCAAGGGTAACTTTTTACTACATCGTTGTGACTTTTGGTCTCAATAAAGTCAAGAAGGTCGCACCTTTACCTTAAGAAAGTTCTTCGAAAGACTGTGACATTACCAAATGCACCTCAATCCGCAAAAATTCATCTTCAGGGTCACCAACGAAAAACACCTAGGTTTCATGGTCAGTGGAAAGGAAATTGAAACACACCTAACTAAAATCAAAGCAATCCTTAACATGTCACCACCTAAATTCATGAGGAAGCATGTTATTTCTTGGGAAAAAATCCAATGCATTAGTATATTCATTAACTATTTTACCTCCATTTGTCAACCTATATTAAATATCTTCTAAAACGATTCAACTAAGATTTGGAATGAGTCATATCAAGAGGGCTTCAATAAGATCATGAGATATCTCATCCAACCACCGGTTCTCATTCCACCGTAACCTAACCTAACTCTCCTCTTATACCTGACTATCACTGACACATCTGCTGGGGTTATGTTAGCCCAATACATTAAAGAGTCACACAAGGAAAGGGTCATTTACTATGTTAGTCAAAAGCTGACATGATATAAAATGAATTACATTGCATTGGAAAAATAATGTGTTACCCTCTTTTGGGTCACCTAAAAACCTATACACTTCATGCTTGAATTCCCCACTAAACTGGTGTCCCAAATGGATCCTATGAAGTATCTTCTAGAGAAATCCGATTTCTCAAGTCGCATGGTCAATGGTTGCTTCTACTAGTTAAATTTTACATTATATACATCATTCAAAAGGCTATCAAAGGAAGATACATCTCTCACTACTTATTAGACCATCCCATGGTAGAAGTTGATGCTTGGATCATAAAATATTCCGATGATGAGATTCTATACACTACTCTTAAAGATCTCCGATGGTACTTTTCTTTGGTGGAGCCTCCACTAAGAAGGGATATGGTATTGGATACTTTGGATCTCACCCGATGATTCATACATTGCCACAAACACACAAACCCAAATTCCTTTTAGACCAAATTTTATCTTGATTAAGTTATATGAACATGAAAGATAATATTAATCTAAGTGAATCCAAAAACATAACCAACACACAAACAAAAAGAGAAGAAAATGAGAAAAAAATCCTTTTTAGGAAAAATCTATATTCAGCATTGTGTTTGAATAAGACAGACAATAATAGACTTACAAAACACTTAGAGATCCACCAAGCTATGAAGTAATATCTTCAAGTCATCCACAATAAACGATGCAAATCCATCACCATACCATGGTAAGAAGCTCTTGCCTCGGTATCCACCGACTAGCCTCAGACATGGACGTCCCTTCCTTCTTTAGCCGTAGAGGATAATCTCCACAAAGGTCAGCAGTTGAGAATTAATTCCATACGGTTTGGTAGGGGTGGCCGTGGGCTGGGCCTGGGCAAGCCCGGTCGAGCTCGGGCCGGGCTTGAAAAATTAAGTGCTATCCCAAGCCCGCTCGACCCAGATCGGGCCTTATTATGTAATCCCAAGCCCGCCCAGATTTGAAGGCTCTTTACCCAGGCCCGCCCGATCGGGCCTTGTTATGTTAATTAAAATATTTTTTTAAAAATTAAAATACCTATTTTTTTATTTAAAGACCTTTTTTTAATTAAAAATCTATTTTAAACTCCATGTATTACAAAGTCCATATATAAAGTTTTCCACTCTACATGAAAAGACTTGGTATACGTTTTTATATTTATAAAAGTTCTCCCCCCCCATATATATATATATATATATATATATATATATATATATATATATATATATATATATTTTCGGGCGTCGGGCCGGGCCGGGTCTCATCGGGCTTAAGAACTCATGCCCAAGCCCGCCCGAAAAAAAATAGGGCCTATAAAATTTTGCCAGGCCCGCTCTGCGGGCCTATTCACCTTACCCAAGCCCTATTTTTTTATTGGGCGGGATGGGTGGGCTTGGCGGGCCTCGGGCCTATGGCCACCCCTACGGTTTGGAAAATGAAATTTGTTCTTCTTGGTTTAGTAAAGTGATATCAAATGATCCAAGAAGTTTGGATAAAAAAAATTTGAGAGTTTAATCATAAAAAGAACTCCAAAAAGCTTGAAAACAAATGCATCCCCGAGCCTCTATTTATTGGGAGAAATATCTCCAAGAGATACATACGAAAGATTGCATTTGAAATCCATTCAAAATAAAATCTCGCCTACTTGTTCAAACGAAGATAAATCTCGTTCGAATGAAGTATCGTATCTCATTTGAACACACTTTAGATGACAGATCAAACGAGATTCCAGACTTGCTAAAAGATGCGATAATAGAACTCGTTTGAACAAAGTATAAAGAGTTCTAACGAGGTATAGTATCTTGCTCGAACGACATAACGGTTTTCCCAAAAAAACTTTAAAATTTTTTTGGAAAATATTTGAAGTTTCACACTCTTAAAAATACCCCAAAACAAGAAGAATTCACAAAATAACCTTATAAACCTTCTCCAATAAATGTAGTGATGATCGATCTTTGATTCTTGCATTTGAAAACTAACTCTTCTTCAGTTAAAGTCTTGAGAATGTTCATGATGGTGCAGTTGGGTGTAATAGGATAAGCCAAACTATAATAAATAATGAGCAATTATAAATCTTTCTCTTACAAATATGCGTCTTTGGCTATTTCAGTACGAAACACAAATCGAAAATAAATAACCCCCAAGACAAATACAACTAATTCCCTCCCAAACGAGAAAATTGATAAGCATAAGTGACATTATCATCAACTAAAAGTCTTCATGTGTTGTCCATGAAATCATTAAGGCAGAAATGATCTACATGAAGTAAAGAAATGCCCATGACATATTGGATTTTAAAGAAAGGATAAAAACTCCCCCTCAATATGTTCTCCCCCTTTTATCCGTAGAAACAAATCTTGAAATGTGAGCATCACACGAGAATCCAAAATTGAAATATGATCATAAAGATAAACAATTAAGCGCATGAGATGAGAATTCAATGAAGCAACAAACTTTTTTTTAAAACTTTTCAAAATTTTGAGTATAAAAATATAAAAATCTATAAAGAGTACATATATATATATATATAAGTAAAAATAGAAAACAATAACACCATAAAGCAGCGTAAAAATATTTGAATCATGGAAGTGTAACGAAATTGGGTGAACTTAAATCAAGGAAAAATAAACATAGGCATACGAAGTAAAGGTTCACGAAGTGAAGGTGCACGAAGTCAATGAGGTACCTCTAAAAAAAGTAATCAATTTCAACCTTAGGTTTAAGAATGGTGAACAAAGTAAAATTGACTCAACTTAGGCAAAATGGCATGAATTTTGATGTTTCTCAAATCAATAATGTCAAACTATTTAATGTTTTAAAGGGAGTTTATTGTGCAAACTCATTGATTTTCAACTTATAACACCCTCAAAATCTCAAATTTTTAAGCATACACTCTAAAATTTTCGAAAGGATATAATTTCCATGATAATGAAGCATCGGTGAAATAAAAAATTGGCCTTGGCACTCCTTTTTTTATGTGTTGAAATAATCTTTTAGGCTCATTGTCAATGGAGACCTTTAACGCAAAGAATATTTTTTTTCTTTTGTAGCCCATTTCCATTGCTTTCAACACAAAATAATTTTTTCTGGATAATAAATTCGGCTAATGTTTCTTACAAGAAGAACTTGTTCTTAGTACATTTGGTTCATTATTCAATACTATTGTGATGAGAACATCATTTTCGATAAAGGACAAGCAAGTAAATGTTCAAAAAGTCCGTGCATGTGTGTAATAAAAGGCGATAAAGAGTCTAGCATGAAGAAATTAATAGTTAGAGAACAATGAAATGATAACCATGCATTATTAAGCGCAAAAAAACTTTAGACACCCCATCCTCCCCCCCCTAAATACCTCCTTAGGTCCCTAGCACCCCCTCCTCCCATCATAAGGCCCTAGGTCTTACTCTAAACCCTGATCCAGAGGCCACCAAACTCTTCTGGGCTCCGTTTGACCTCGGTCATTGTAATAACAAGATTTTACAATTGCTCATAGCTTAGGCTTTTTGTTAGTTATGGCATATCTATTTATAAACCTGCATCTCAAACCGAACACTACATCTGCATTAGCTACAAGTTCATTCGAAGCTACATTAGTGATCGAGCACCGTTTATGGATTTGTCCCCAATATTTTATGAAGGTATAAAACTTATGGTTCTCATAGATTAATCTAAATCATTTTTTGGGATGTTTACTTTTATAATTGATACTTTTTATAAAAAGGAATTTAAAAAGATTTTTTTTTTCCGTCCCATTCAAATGAGATTAATTCTCGTTAGAACGAGATGTGTTATTTCATTTGAACCAACTTCAAATGAAATTCAAATGAGACATCCCTGCCTTAATAGATATTTATCATTCGAAGCTCACGAGAAGTATGTTCGAATGAGATCAAGCTTTTGTTAGAATAATCCAGGATATCATTTTAACAAAACTATTAGTTTCGTTTGAACGAGGTCTTAATTTAGTTCGAATGGCGCGCTACCTCAAAATTTGTGTTTTTGTTATAAAAACCTGTTTTGTTAAGAATTTCTCAATAACTTTGACAAAAATAATTTTCCAATACCTGTTTCAAAAGTTCTCATATTTGGTTTTTCAAAACCACTTTGTGTTTTCCAAATAATACATCCCTCTATATTATTTGTGAGTTTATAAAACCTAGTTTTCATACACCTTGCATAAACCCTTGTAGAGTCCAACTATACTGTTGACTTGTGGAACCAAGGTTCTACGGATATAGAAGAAGGCTGATCGGTGGATACCGATGGAAGATAGCTTCCTATGGATGGCACTGGATTGGACCATATTCTATAGAAGATTTGAAGACTCAATACGTTATACTTAGTTGCACTAAGGAGTCTGTAAGTCGATTGTGTCTGTAAAATTCTTTAGAGTGCTAAATAAAAGGTTTTGTCCGAAAGGGATTTTTTCCTACTTCTTCGCACACTTGCTTGTTTGGTGTGAAGTATTTAAATTTGGACCACATCTCTGCATGCACACTAAATTAATTCAAAAATAAAACATGGTAAAATTAAATTTGTATATGGTTAGCGTAATATACGAATCATTCCATAGAATCCCTCATTATCAGTCAACCCTCCTACCTGCGCAAATATCATTGAACTCTCATAGGGATCTGAATCCCTTTTTAACAGTCCATTCTGTGTACAAAACGGTCTCGCAGTTCGCGCGTCCTTATTTGTTTACTTTGAGACTTGATCGAGAGGTCACTAGTCTTTTTCGATCCTTGTTTGACCTCATTCCACTCTCTTACGTTAGAAAATCTCATTGAAACCTAACAGGTCTCTAAATTCCCTTTCCAACAGTCCATACTGTGTATAAATTGGTCTCACGATTCGTGCGTACTCACCTTTTTACTCCAAACCCTAACCTTGAGGCCACAAGTCATTTTCGGACCCCATTTGATCTTATCCAAATCTCTGACCTCAGTGGAGCTCATTAAAACCTCGTAGGGCTCTGATCTACTTTCTAATGATCCATATTGTGCGGATTGGCCTCACGATTCATGCGTATTCTCCTTCTGAATCCAAACCCTAACCTAGAAGCCACTGGATACTTTCGATCCACATTTGACCTCTGTAAAATCTCCGATCTAAGTAAAACTCATTGAAACTTTCTAGGGATCTAAATTCCCTTTCCAATGGTCCATACTATGAGCAAATCGGATTCACAGTTCACGTGTACTCACCTTTTTAATCCAAACGCTAATCGAGAGGCCACCGGGCACTTTCAAGCCCTTTTTGGACTCAATCAACTCTTCAACATGAGCGAAGCTCATTGAAACCTCGCAGGGCTCTGAATCCATTTTCCAAAGTCCATGCCATGCATGTTTCGACCTAACAGCGTGGGCGTACTTGCCTTTTTACTCTGAAAACTCCCGTTTAGAGGCCACCGAATGCTTTCGAGCCCCATTTGACTTTAGTCAACTCTTAAACTCGGGAATAGCTCAATGGATTCTTGTAGGGCTATGAATACCCTTTCTAATGGTTCCTTCTATGTGCGATTCGAACTTACAGTTTCTAATTATTTCCATTTTTTCAAAAAAGTTTATTTTAGACTATTTATAGGCACATCAGACCACTTGCCTATCGGTAGGGTGTACTTTTCTTCACCAACAAGGTTGGGCCATGCCAATAGGCAGGTCAGGGTCCATAATGATCAGAACCACCCCAAAATCCTAATTTTTTAGTATTTAAGGAGACCATGATCTCACTCTTAAGGGACTTTTCTAAAGTCAGAACATTCCCCTCGAAATTAGTGAGCCGAAATTCTATTTTTCCAAAAACTCTCTCCATTTCCTTGCATCATTCTCGTCCATTTTTCACCCTAATTTCCATCCTTACCTCACCTCCATCCAACCATACTAAATTCATCTTTCTACCATTGCAAAATCAAAATTAAAGTTCTCTAGAAGGTCTACCCTTATTCATCTACGACTCACTCAATTCGTAGTAGTTGTTTACTTTTCTCTCCACTTTGGATATATTTTTATTTCATTTCCTTCACATCAAAATTGTACATACAAACCTTATTTTCTTAAAAATATAAAAAAAGTCAAAAAGAGGGTTTTCTTATAAACCCTAAATTAAATTTTCCTTATTTTTCACACTCTATGCACTTACCACATTTTCTAAAAAAAAAACTAAAGAAAGTTCTAACTTAGGACTTATGAGTTAACCCCACCCCTCCAAGTTATTAAACTACGTACTTTGATTCTCTTTGGGCTACGTAGGTGTACCAAGCTAATCTTGTAATTCGAATCCTATTTCTTCATTTATACATTTTATGTTTTCTTGTGCTTATTATTATTATGAGTCTGTGTACTCCTACTTATTTGTGTTTTGCTCAATATAGACATTCAATTATTCATAGTGATTTGTGATTTGACAGACACTCACATTATATTTTTATGTTATCTTTTCACACTCCTTTGGATGATTCCACTCCATCTTTCTCATGACGCAAGCTGGATAATTATTTTCTGTTGTTATTCAAACCATACACACGTATCACACTTTGGAGAAAAGGAAAATATTATCATAGCCCATGGGAGACTGAAAGGGCGGTATGGGTGCCTAACACCTTCCTAATTCCTTAGTCTCCGGACCCTTGATTCATTTGGTTTCGTACGCATCAGTATGTTTTTTTGATGATGTTCTCTCCGTACGACTACATTTCTTTTGCCTATTTTGAGAAAAATAGGATGGCGACTCCATTTCTACATTTTATATCCTTTGACGACGGTCGATTTGTATCCGTGACAGCCCACGAAGATCAGCGCGAGTGGAAGAAAGAGGAATCCATTTATCCTCGAATCCCCACATGTGTGGAGATAGAGATTTCTATGGTTTTTCCTCCCCTCCACTAGGGAATATTTTTAAAATACTAGACTTTATTTCACATTGGTTTTTGTTTCCTTTGCTTCGCTATCTCTACTTTTCTACCTGTGTACATATGTCTCCACTTATATGTTTTTCTTACTCTCATCCTTACCTGTTGTATATATGCCTTGTTCATATTATATATCTTTCTATCTACCACGATATTTTCTCATCACATGTATATATTATCTTTTTACCACATTATATTCCATTTACTCACATGTATAGAGTTATCATACTTCACTCTTTACTCACTTGTATATATTCACTATGATTCGCTCTACTTACTCTCACTAGCACATGATTCATGTTGCTTGTAGATATCTATGTTTAATTTCACTAGCACACACTCTCACATTCTCCCTATCCAACCAATTGCATCAACCCCATATAGGCATTAACAATTTCATGATCTTAAGGAACTACATGGACTTAACCCACATCTTTCCTTATCCCAATGCCAGATTACCAGATAAATTTAAAATATCAAACATTGTGAAATTCGAAGGCAGCAGGTCTCCAATTGTACACCTATGCAACTATCATCGTGACATAACTCTCCTTAGGACGTCAGAGGAGATAATTGCCCAAATTTTCCCTTAAGGAAGGTTCCCTCAGGTGGTTTCTATCCCTTGAAGAGTCCCGAATCTACAATTAAGAGCATGGTGGTTAGAGACTTCATGTCACAATACAAGTATAATGAAGAATTAGATTTCACTCGTAGAGATTTAGAACTGCTCAAACAGAATATGGGGGAGTCATTCAGTAGCTTCATCGGGAGGTGGAGAGAGAAAGCAGCTACCATAATCAACAGACCATCAGAAGAAGAACAAGTGAGCATAGTAAAGAAGAACTTCTTGCCCTATATTCGAGATTCAATGGGAGGTCAGTACTACCCTCACTTCAGAGCCCTACATGAGGTTGGGGTAGAAATTAAAAAAGAGTTCGCGAGCCAAAAAATAGAATTTGAACTAAAAAGTCTAATAGGTAAGCTCACGCCACGAAAGTATGATAAGCCGACTAACACCTCAATCTCAACCATCAATAATATATTCTAAATTACCACCTCTTTGTAATACCCCTTATTATGAGTAATTATTTTATATTAAATTGCCTTGTGGGTTAATTCTATAAAATAATGGAAATTGAAGTAAATATTACTTTAAGTGATTTAAGAGATAATATTTACTGAGTTATTCATATTTAAGTTTTACATATTTACTGTTAAGCGAATGTAAATAGTGTAACATTATATTTTATTGTGTCGTTGTGCTTTAAGCGATGGTTATGACTCATATTCCAATCGAGTTAGTATTAAAGAGTTATATGGCATTGGAACACGAATAATGTACGATATCCCGAATTCCAGTTTAGAGGGCACGATTAGTACAAAAATGATTGAGATAGTCAAAATAAGTGCATGTTGTGTTTTAGGGGTTCCGGGGTACTTTTGACTAGTTATAACTTGAATATGATGTTACGAGTTATTTTATGTATGTAATAGCTTTTAATGTTGGGTTTAATGTATTTTGGATGCTTAGGGTATTTTAGTCTTGCAAGATCATTTATCTCATTGTGTATTTCTAAACCTAGAGAGAGTTAGAGAGAAGAGAGAGCTTAGGAGAAAGAAGAGAGAAAGAGGAGATTTGCCACCTCAAGCCCAACAATTGTTGCAACATGGAAGAATCCAAAACTAAAGCCTTGAGGAAAGTTTCTAACTTTCATAAGCATATTATTGTGTTGAATAAATTGCATTTATGGTTTGAGTTCTTGAGTTTGAACCAAAAATGGTTATATATGATTTTAGTGTTTAAACCCTTAGGCATTTGATTTGGACATGATTAGTGTTGGATATACTAGTGGGTTACGGTGTAGAAATGATTTGGTGAAGTTATTAATGGATGATATTGGGTATAGTATAAGAAGACAAATTTGGGAATTTAGGGTTTATATTAACCCGTAGCCATAACTAGGTTTCTCGACCAGGGCGAATCGATTCACCCTCCTCGACAAATCGATTCGCTAAAATGATGGCTACAGGTCTGAAAAACCGAATCGATTCGGGTTAAGGACGAATCGATTCGGCCACAGAAGGTTAGTTTTCTCATTCGAATCGATTCGCTTTCGGGGGTGAATTGATTCGGCCCTTAGGCGAATCGATTCAAAATCTTGCTATTTTATAAGAATTTTCTAACTTGGTTTCTACTCCTTTTCTTTAGTTTTGAGTCTTAGGAACCTTCTCATATGAATTAATAAAGAGTATTAGGGTCTCACATGGGGGGTTAATTCCTTAGGTTAATAAGGGGGTATTCGGGTTTATTTTGGGGAATCTTTAGTAGAAATAAGAGTCCCATTTCATTTAGTAAACGAGTCTAGGAATAGGGTAGAGTTGGATAGCGTTGTTATGGACTTTTGGGGACTAGTATAAAGGTAATTATTCTTTGTATCTTATATCGTTAAGCACATATGGTTTCAAAAATAAGAAATGTACATTTTAATTGGCATATCTTGTGATTTTGGCATGCATATACATACCTCTCTAAATGCTATCATAAGGGAAGTTACGCGAATGAGGTAAATCCCATGTCTAGTGATGCAGGGAGAATATAGTCCTTGGCCCATAGGACCGATGGTTACAATGTATGATTATTTGATTCGAAGTGAGGTAATTCCGGGTATGGTTATAACTCACCGTCGAAGGTATATGGATGCTTCCCATGCGATGCGATTTAGGGCACCCATATGGTTTTGATTCTAGGCCCTGGAAGATGATAGCATTTAGGGGCACATCCAGTGGGGTGACTCCCGAAAGGATGGTCTTAGAACCGTTATATTATGATTGTAATTTCTCTCACAGTTATGGCATTTCATATAAATGAGTTAATGAATCTGTCAATCAACTTTATGGCATAGAATTCCCAATGATAAATTGATTTGTGAAGATACTTTATGAATTGGCAAATTAAGCATGTTAATAGAGTAAGTTATTCCTCTCAATTTGATGGGTAGTTTAACTTAATGAAATGGTATGGCGCTAGGATGTGCACTTAGATGAGAGGTGAGGATGATTCTTAAAATGAAGAGCGAACTTAACCTATTTAGGATGTTAGTATTCATGATTGTTATGCATTTTATTCACATGTATATCATATCAAACCGGGCCCTAACCCGTTTATATTTCTCTTTCTTGTGGGGTTCTTATTTATGCTCAGGTGCTCCGCCGCAAGGGCACCCTCTTTGATCTTTCCTTTCCAATGTCAAGGAGCTACAACATTTTGCGAATGTTATAGTATTTTTGTAGAAGACACATTAATCTTTTGTACATTATAGTTATGATCCGTTTGTATATTCGGGCATGTTTCCCTAGTTATTATTTCATGTCTATTGTAATACTTGGTGTAACCTTTCGTATTAGTTTGTTAATCGATATCTTATTCGGTTATGTTTTGTAGAATTGTTATTAAACTATTACACGTCATTATTTATATCCACCTTCTAATATAAATTGGATCATCGAAATAGTTTTTATCAAAATTGCAAAATTATATGACATCCATTTTGAAAAATATTTGGTGGTTGTCTAGTACTATTATTATTACGACAGTGATGCTAAGAATTGACCATTTATGATTCCTATTTTTATTGGAGTAGCGGGCTGGCCACCTCTTATTTTAATAAACAGGGTGTCGCAGATGTAATCAGAGCAAGAGTCCTTAGGATCTATGCGGACTTATCACGTCCTACCGTAGAATTCTTTGATATAGAGACCTATTGCTAGGATTGTTTTTTGTGCATGTTTGCGATCTTCTACAAGGATAAATTGTTTTAGCTATATTCTGATTCAATTATTTTTTATCTCAGATTCCTCCTAGACGAGGTCACCCGACAAGAGTAAATCGAGTTACAGAGGACGTAGAGCCCCCACCATCGCAGGGAACAATAAATGCGACGAAGGTGGCTAATATTATTTCCTAGGCACTCAATGCTGCAATGATTGCTATGGCACAACAGCTTCCAAAAGCCCAATAACTAGCTGCACCGGTGGTTCAAGCTCATACAGGACCCTCCGCATGGGAAATAGTTAGAGAATCCTTCCTGAAAGGTCACCCTCCAGAATTTTAGGGTGGCGCCGATATGATTTTGGAAATTCAATGGAAGAAAGATATTCAATGCCATCTTCGAATGTTGGAATGCATCGGGAGCGAAAATAGACTCTCGCCACTTTTAAACTCATAGGAGCAGCCCTACAATGGTGGGAGTCGGTGACAACTCCGGAACAAAGGGATATCATGACTATCTCAAAATTCTGGGTTCTATTTGTTTGAAAGTATTTTCCTCCAGCAATCCATAAGGAGATGAGGAAGAAGCTATAGGATGTTGTTCAAGGGGAGCGATCAGTGGCGGAATATGAAGAGAAATTTACTCGTTTAGCAAACTTTCTATCGAAAGTAATTCCAGAAGAAAGGAGGATTTCAAAATTTATTAGGGGTTTGAATTGGAGGATAAGGCAGCACTTGTTGGGTAACCCAGCTTTGCAAACATTTGACGATGTAATGAATGAAAATTTACTTTATTGCCAGGATCACCACCTTTGAAGGGGGTAAAAAGATTAGAGATTCTGGTCAAGCTAGTAAATAAGGAGGAAATGGTTCTGATGGAGTACTACCACCACTACAACAGTTTGGGAATAAGAAGAAAGAGCGGGACCCCAGTAAGGGGACTCGTCTAAGAAACAATAGTTTGGGGTTTACAACTTTGGCGGAGGTGGTCTTAGGAATGGTCAGGGTTCTCAGCAGCAGCAATAATTCGGCCAAGAGGGCCAAGTAGGCAAAGGGAATAATGGAGGTCGAGGCCATAAGGGACAAGGTGCGGGACAGTTTCGGAACAACAATCGGGGATGACACTGGAGAATTTTATGGACCGATGTTTTTAGTGCGGTGAACAGGGTCACATGAAGAGAACTTGTCCACAGTTGAATGGGGGACAATTTCCTAGAGTCCCTCAGAATTCGTAGGCACATCCACAACCTCTAACACCTATTCCAGTCGTCTCTCTACAACAGAGACAACTTCAGTATGGGCGTGTGTATAATATTCAGGATGCTTTGTTTTCTCCAGCACCACCAGCTATTGAGTGTAAGTTTCCCATTCATGGGTATGTGGGTTGAGTGTTATTTGACACGGGCGCAACGCACTCATTTATCGCTAGGCACTTTGCTCATTTGACGGGGTTGTATAAATCTACCGAAAGTACTTTTACTAGTGTGGAGTATTTCATGGGTGATGGTTCACTTATACTTTTTATTTGTAAGGGGGTAGGAATAGACCTTGATAGATTGCGTTTTGAGGCTGACTTACTCATCCAGGATATGGTCGGGTATGTTGTTATTTTGGGCATGGACTGGTTAGTAAAATACCGAGCTATGGTAAATTGTTATGGAAGGAGTATAGTCTTCGCCATTCCAGGGCAAGAAATGTTTTTAGTGGCTATGCCTCCTTCGGACGAAGGTTCGAGCACACACTTGTATTGTATTGAGGAGGAGACTTTACAAGAAATAGTTGCTACCCTAGACTTAATTCCTATTGTTAGAGAATTTGAAGATGTCTTTCAGGAAATCCTGGGCTTATCTCCAAGTCATGAGATTGAGTTCGTAATTGATTTAGCCTCGGGAACTAGGACGATTGTGAGAACTCCATATCATATGGCTCCATTGTAATTGAGGGAGTTGAGGGATCAAATTCAACAATTGTTGGGACAAGGGTTAATTCGACGTAGCACGTCGCCATGGGGTGCCCTTGTGTTACTTGTGAGGAAGAGAGATGGTTCCCTCCGATTGTGCATCGATTACCGTGAATTGAATAAGGTAACCATCAAGAATAAATACCTGTTACCTCGAATCGACTATTTTTTTGATCCATTAAGAGGAGCGTTGTACTTATCTAAAATAGATTTGAGGGCTGGGTACCATTACTGCAAATTCGAGAGCAGGACGTGTCAAAAACCTCATTCTTGACCTGGTATGGATCTTATGAGGTTTTGGTCATGCCTTTTGGACTAACCAATGCTCCTGTTGTATTTATGGATCTTATAAATTGAGTGTTTCGGGACTTCTTAGACCAGTTTATCACAGTGATTATTGACGACATTCTAGTCTATTCTTGTACTGAAGATGATCATACCGAACACCTGCGATTGGTCTTACAGACACTATAGTATCATCAACTTTATGCCAAGTTCAAGAAATGTGGTTTCTGGTTGCAGGAAGTGCAATTTTTGGGGCATATTGTGATGGCTAAGGGTATTTCTGTAGACCCAAGTGAGTTTGCAGTGGTGAGAGAATGGGATCAACCCACAACGTCAACTAAGATCCGTAGTTTTCTAGGTTTGGTGGGTTATTATCGCTGGTTCATTAAGGGTTTTTCCAAAGTTTTTGTCCCTTTGACAAATTTGACCCGGAAGGGAGTACGATTTGTTTGGGATGATTCCTGTCAGCTAACTTTCGATGAGCTTAAGGACAAGTTGACTTTTGCTCCTGTACTCGCATTGCCAAAATCGGGAGTATACTATTTGGTCTTTATGGATGCATCTCTACAAGGATTAGGGGGTGTGTTACAACAGGAGCATATGGCCATTACATATGCATCTCGCAAGCTTAAGCCCCATGAGAAGAATTATCCCGTGCATGATTTTGATATTGCCGCGGTAGTGTTTAACTTAAAGATATGGAGGCATTACCCCCTGGGTGAGAAATTTAGTCTTTTTACGGACCACAAGTCGTTACAGTATTTGTTCTCGCAGAAAGATCTAAATATGCGGCAACGTCGGTGGTTAGAATTCGTAAAGGACAATCAATTCGATATTCACCACCACCAAGGAAAGGAAAATGTAGTAGCTGACGCGCTGAGTCGAAGACCCGTGGGGCGACTAGCGAAAATGTGGAAAGTCAAATGGAAAGAAATTAGCTAGGATGATGCTATAGCAAGAGCATGCATGTCAGTGTTAACCGTTAGGCCTGCCATAGTGATACGAATAGTAAAAGCACAAGGAGGGGATAAACATTGTCAAGACCAGGTACATTAATTGTTGATCGAAGGAGCGTAGTCCTACTCTATTAGTTCTGAGGGTGAGTTATGTTTCCACGAAAGACTTATAGTCCCGGACGAGGGAGACTTGAGACGTGCTGTCATGACAGATTCCCATGGATCAAGATTTACAGTACACCCAGGTGGGGACAAAATGTACCAAGATATGAGCTGTCAGTATTGGTGGGTGGGAATAAAAAGGGATATTTCTGAGTTTGTCTCCCAATGAACCATTTGTCAATTAATAAGGTGGCCCACTAACGACCGACTGGATTGTTGCGACCGTTAGAAATACCGGTGTGGAAATGGGAGAGTATCTCAATGGATTTTATCACTGGATTGCCAACATCGCAATGCGGTCATGATTCTATTTGGGTTATCATTGATCGTTTGATCAAATCGGCACACTTCCTATCGGTACGGACGAATTTCAATATGGAACATTACGCCCGGCTCTTCATTGCGAAAATTATGAAACTCCATGGGGTGCCTATCAATATAGTGTCGGACCGAGACAAGATCTTTGTATCCCATTTTTGGCGAAGTTTACAAGAAGAAATAGGAACCGAATTGCGACTAAGTACATCATACCATCCACAAACTGATGGAAAAACAGAGAGAGTCAACCAAATGTTGGAGGATATGCTTAGAATGTGCATACTTGATTTTAAAGAAGGATGGTAACAATACCTTCCATTGGTTGAATTTGCATACAATAATTCGTACTAATTTACGATAGGTATGGCACCGTATGAGACATTGCATGGTTGACCAGGTCGATCACCTGCTTGTTGATTAGAAATAGGAGAGAATAAACTCCTTGGACCTGAAATGATCCAAGACACCTCTTCGAAGATTGAGCTTATTTGAATTCTCATACGAATTGCATAGGATCGCCAGAAGAGCTATGCCGATGCAAATCCGAGGCAATGAAATTGGAAGTGGGGGGTCACGTTTTAGTGAGGGTATCCTCGATAAAGGGTGTAATGCGATTCGGGAAGAAAGGTAAACTTGCGCCGCGCTATGTAGGCCCTTTTCCCGTTATTGCAAAGGTAGGCCCCGTAGCATATCAACTTGCTTTGCCGGAACGTCTATAACAAATCCATGGCGTGTTCCATGTTTCATCTTTGAAGAAGTATAAAAGATGCAAAGGAGCTCATTGGCACATTCCACTGGATGATATCGAGTTACAACCCGATATTTCATATGAGGAACAACCGGTTGCTATTCTAGACCGCGGGGAGCGTAGACTAAGATCAAAAGTAGTACCCTTGGTTCGAGTCCAGTGAGGACACCACAATGCTGAGGAATCAACTTGGGAACGAGAGGATGATATTTGAGAGAATTACCCACACCTCTTTTTACCAGGTACGCCTAAATTTTGAAGGAAAAATTCCCTTGTGGGGGGGGGGGGGGGGGAGTATGTAATACCCCTTATTTATGAGTAATTATTTTGTATTAAATTACCTTGTGGGTTAATTCTATAAAATAATGGAAATTAAAGTAAATACTACTTTAAGTGATTTAAGAGATAATATTTATTGAGTTCTGCATATTTAAGTTTTACATATTTACTGTTAAGCGAATGTAAATAGTGTAACATTATATTCTGTTGCGTCCTTATGCTTTAAGTGACAATTATGACTCATATTCCAATCGGGTTAATATTAAAGAGTTAAATGACATTGGAACATGAATAATGTACGATATCCCGGATGCCAATTTAGAGGGCACGGTTAGTCCGAAAATGGTTGAGATAGTCAAAATAAGTGCCAGTTGTGTTTTAGGGGTTCCGGAGTACTTTTGACTAGTTATAACTTGAATATGATGTTACGAGTCATTTTAGGTATGCAGTAGCATTTAATGTTGGACTTAATGTAATTTGGATTCTTAGGGTATTTTAGTCTTGCAAGAGCATTTATATCTCATTGTGTATTTCTAAACCTAGAGAGAGTTAGAGAGAAGAGAGCGCTTGGAAGAAAGAAAGAGAAGATTTGCCATCTCAAGCCCAAAAATCGTTGCAACAAGGAAGAATCTGAGACTACAACCTTGAGGCAAGTTTCTAACTTGCATGAGCATATTATTGTGTTGAATAAATTGCATTTATAGTTTCTGTTCTTGAGTTTGAACCAAAAATGGTTAGATGATTTTGGTGTTTAAACCCTTAGGCACTTGATTTGGACATGATTAGTGTTGGATATACTAGTCGGTTATGGTGTAGAAATGATTTGGTGAAGTTATTGATAGATGATATTGGTTATACTAGAAGAAGAGAGATTTGGGGATTTAGTATTTATATTAACCCATAGCCATAACTGGGCTTCTCGACCAGGGCGAATCGATTTGCCCTGCTCAGCGAATCGATTCGATAAAATGGTGGCTACATATCTGAGGAACCGAATCGATTTGGGTTAAGGCTGAATCGATTCGGGCTGAGACAGAATGTTGGTTTTCTCAGTCGAATCGATTCGCTTAAAAAGCGAATCGATTCGCTTTCAGGGCGAATCAGTTCGAAATCTTGCTATTTTATAAGAATTTTCCAACTTAGTTTCTACTCCTTTTCTCTTAGGTTTGAGGCTTAGGAACCTTCTCATATGAAGTAATAAAGAGTATTAGATCTCACAGAAGGGGGATTAATACCTTTGCTTAGTAAGGGGTATTCAGGCTTATTTCGTGGACTATTTAGTAGAACTAAGAGTCCTATTTCATTTAGTAAATGAGTCTAGGACTAGGGTAGAGTTGGATAGTGTTGTCATGGACTTTCGGGGCCTAGTATAAAGGTAATTATACTTTGTAGCTTATATCGTTATGCACATATGGTTTTGGAAATGAGAAATATACATTTTAATTGGCATATCTTATGATTTTCGCATACATATACATACCTCTCTAAATATTATCATAAGGGAAGTTACACGAATGAGGTAAATCCCCTAGCTAGGGATACAGGGAGAATATAGTCCTTAGCCCATAGGACCGGTGGTTACATTGTATGATTGTTTGATTCGAAGTGAGGTAATTTCGGACATGGTTATTGATATGACCAAAATATACCCTCGTCTCTTAGGACGAAGGGAATCACATCTCATAAGAGCCTCACATATCCTCAGTAGGGTCATCCAGATAAGGATCGTTCTCAGTAGGGACGGCCTCAACAGGGTCGGCCATGGCTTAATCATTGGCAGGGTCGTCCAGATAAGGGTCGAACCCAGTAGGGTCGGCCTCAACAAGGTCGGCCTCCATAGGGTCGGCCTCAACAGGGTTGGCCACGACTTAATCATTGGCAGGGTCATCCAGATAAGGGTCGGCCTCAACAAGGTCGGCCTCGATAGGGTCGGCCTCAATAGGGTCGGCCTCAACGGGGTCGGCCATGGCTTAATCATTGGCAGGGTCATCCAGAAAAGGCTCGGCCTCAGCAGGGTCCACCTCAACAGGGTTAGCCATGGCTTAATCATTGGAAGGTTCGTCCAGATAAGGGTCAGAACATAAGACATTGGCCTCAGCTTCAGCCTCATAACTCTCATACAGCAGCTCAGCCTCGACCTCAGCCTCATAGATCAACAACCAGCGGTCTCGTCCTAAAAAGGTTGTCCATGGCTGATGTTACTAGATACCTCGGCAAAAGACGCCTTCATAATCCATGAGGGGCTATTCAATAGGCCACCCAAGTATGGCAACCTCGGCTAGGTGCAGGCCGAGGTTACAAGAACAATCCCACCATCATAACCAGCCTCGACTTTGAATCAGCTGATGTTCCTGCTACTCCACTATTACCTCGGCCCATGCTAACGTTGTAGTCCCGCATGCCTTATCTCGGCTCTGCTGGTAAGCCAAGGTCACCACTGATCCAGCCGTTGCCCTACCACACCAACCTCGTCCTCTTCAAGGCCGAGGTTAGGACCAATCACAGATAGCCGAGCTCTTATGCGCATATGTGTGGTTGGGAACACGTGTACATAAATCAGTTATAACAAATCATTCCCCTCACGTGGAGGGAATATTTCATCATCATTCACATGTGACAGTGACAGATGTCTTCATCAGATTGGCTAGATCAACACACACATGCTCATTTCATGCATAGGGGGTACATTACACCCCCCAGGTACTATATATAGAGGTCATCCTCTACCTTGCAAAGGATACGAAGTTAGCAACCCTAGCTGAAACTCTGTTCAAATACACAATAGAGAGAGAAAGCTTGAGAGTTTGTATTTATGGCCATTAGAGCCCTCATACAGTGATATTAATCACACACTTGTACAGTGGACGTAGGCCTGATTGGCTGAACCACTTATATTCTGGTGATCTTCCTCTTCTCCTCACCTCATTCTACTAGATGCGTTTATGCTGCCATTGTTAACATTGAATTGAGCTTACAAACACCTTGAAGGGTGGTGCTATTTCCAGCATCATCATTTTGGCACCGTCTGTGGGAATGAGAAGCTGTCTCTTCCTCTTCTTCAGCTTAACCTCACCAGAGACTCTGGTGGTGAACCAGGCACCGCCCCTGGCGTGGAGCTGCTTCACCATTGAAAGAGGTCCTTTAAGGTATTAAGCTCACATGCTACTCAAGCTCTTTATTGTTAACACATGGCACCAGAATTACCACCGCCTCTTCCGCCGCCTGGTGGGGGAGGGCCCAGTTCCAGCCAGGCACCGCCTCAATCCGAAATGGCGGAGGTAGCTGCAGCCTTGATGTCTTTGGATGCAACGCAACAAGCTATGCAGGAACAGTTTGCACAGCTCAACCAAACTATGATGAGGCCACCTGGGGTTTCACCGGAAATGATCACTCCGGCGGCTGTCCAGCCTCATCCTGACGCCAGGGGACCACCCGAGGCACCAATGAAGGACCAACCTGCACCCCAGTGGAGGAGGGACGTCGCTGACGCTAGGCGCTTACGCCTGGGGAGGCAAGGAAACCCTTGCCCGGAGGATAGGTATGACGATCTAGAGGCAAAAGAGGTCCCAAAAGATTATTGGGAGCCGTATAAGGTTTCAAATAATACGGTATGTCCTCTTCATCAGAGTCGAGGTTGTGTCGATCGGAGAGGTGAAGAGTCCCAAAAACGGGGATCAGCTTTTGATCAATTGAGCAGAGGGTCGGCCTTTGAGAGGTTGGGCCCAGTGAATGGCCTAAGACAGAGGTTATCAAGGTCGAGAAGTGCCGCTGGCTCGCAAAGAGGAGACAGACAAGGTCGGCCTGACCAAGGCCGACCCCGTGCAAGAAGGGGAAGAGACCAGGAAGAGGTCAACACCCGACGTTGTGCTGCGGTAGGGGAACCCTCAGTCCATCCCTTGGAGGTGGTTGGGGACAAACTCGGCCAGGACAATGGTAGGGGATAATGGAATGACTCTATCCAACGCCTTGAGGAGAAGATAGGAGTCCTCATCAAAAGTAGGGATCCAATGCAAAGGGGTTACTCAGAGGGCTCTCCATTCGTGGCTAAGATAGTGAGCTTCCCGACCCCTGCTAAGTTCAAACCACCAGTGGTGTCTCCCAAGTATGATGGTGGCACCAACCCTGTACATCACATTGAGATATATCAGTTGATGGCAGACATCTACTCGATACCTGATGAGATGAAGTGCAGGGCCTTCTACGGGACCTTGACACCCGCACACAGCTGGTTCACCTCTCTTCTGAAGAATTCGATTGAGAACTTTAAGAGCTTGGCTGAACGATTAATTCACAACTTCTGATTTGGGGTAAGACCTCAAAAGAAGACCACTCACCTACTGTATGTCAAGCAAGGCAATGACGAGAGCCTAAGAGACTACATCGCCAGGTTCAATAAAGAGAAAGTTGACGTTGAAGATTACGAAGAGAATATAGCCATGACCGCCCTCATAAGAGGTCTTCAGAAAGGGAAGTTGTTATGGAAACTCGCGAAAGACCCTCTCAGGTCTATGGCAGAGCTACTGGTAACTGCGGGGAAAGTCATAAACGCTGAAGAGGCTATGGTCGCTAAGTATGAGGATGAGAACGGTGGTGGTAGCGGAAAGTCCCAAAGGAAGAAGGATGGAAAAAAGAGGTCTGCTGATGACAAGTTTGCGCGTTATACCCCTCTTACGGTAAGCTGCGAACACATCCTCAATGAGATCAAGAATGACCGATCCCTGAGATGGACAGAAAAGCTGAATGCTCCTCCACATAAGAGGAATCAGAACTTGTGGTGTGAATTCCACCAAGACCATGGCCACATAACAGACAAGTGCTTCGCCTTGAAGTATGAGATCGAGAAGATGTTGAAGTCAGGGAAGTTGAGGAAATATATTGATGGCAAAGCTCCCAAAAGGGGAAGAGATGACCCCAAAAAGAAGAGGAACGAGAGATGTCGTGACGACGCCCCAACAAGAAGAGATGATGGCTCAGACGGAGATGACGAAGATGATCCAGACCTCCCTCCGAAAGATGACAACACCCCAGTGAAGAGGGTTGGTATGATATCCTTTGGCATTGGCACCATATGCGAAGGACTTGCGGGGGTGGTTCTGAGGTTGCTGACAGGAAAGCTCATGTGGCAGAGGCCAAGTTAGTGGTAAAGCTTGAAGTTGTAAATCTAACCTCTTCCTCTTTGGGCATCACATCTGCGGAACTTCCCCCATCCACGAGAATTATCTGCAGCTCGCATCCATGCACTCTTGTTGTAATTACCAAAGGGTCATCATGTGGGGCTAAGATACTTTTGAAGTCGAGTCGCGAGAACCCAACTATAAGGGTGTCCATGTACACCTTCTTTCTCTTCTGCGCTGTATCAGAAGACGTTAGTTTTACAAATGTAAACGTCTTCCGAGATCTGAAAGAGAATGCGAAGGGGTCAAACGTAAACATCTTCCGAGATCCGGACGAGGTTGTATCCAAAGAGATCGAGATTGAGAATAACTTAGAGACTACCGAGGGGTCAAACATAAACGTCTTTTGAGATCCGAAAGAGGTTGTATCCAAAGAGACCGAGATTGATAATAACTCAGAGACTGCAGAGGTTTCAAACATAAACGTCTTTCGAGATCCAAAAGAGGTTGTATCCAAAGAGACCGAGATTGAGAATAACTCAGAGAATTCAGAGGGGTCAAACATAAACGTCCTCCGAGATCCGAAGAGGTTGTATCCAAAGATACCGAGATTGAGAATAACTCAGAGACTGCAGAGGTTTCAAACGTAAACATCTTCTGAGATTCGAAAGAGGTTGTATCCAAAGAGACCGAGATTGAGAATAACTCAGAGGCTGCAGAGGGGTCAAACGTAAACATCTTTCGAGATCCGAAAGAAGTTGTATCCAAAGAGACCGATATTGAGAATAACTCAGAGAATACAGAGGGGTCAAATGTAAACGTCTTCCAAGATCTGGAAGAGGTTATATCCAAAGAAACCGAGATTAAGAATAACTCAGAGAGTACAAAGGGGTCAAACGTAAAAGTCTTTCGAGATCCGGAAGAGGTTATATCCAAGGGGACCAGAAACGGAATAGCCGAGAATGAGGAAGGTCAGAACCTCTTCAAGCAAGGAATCATGTCAGAAGGGGGCTTCTCATCAGATAAAGACATCTGGAACCTCTTTATTGACGGGTCTTCTTGCGACAGTGGAAGTGGTGCAGGACTAATAATACTTTCAGCTCCAGATGGTAGCAACATTGAGTATGCTTTGAGGTTCAACTTTAAGGCATCTAACAACGAGTTAGAATATGAGGCCATGATCGCAGGCCTCTCCTTGGCAAAGACCCTTGGGGTAAGACGACTCCTACTTCATAGTGACTCGAGGTTAGTTGTTAACCAAGTTTTGGATGAGGCCAAGGATGAAAGGATGGCCAAATACATGAAAAGGGTGCGAATAATGCTGGAAGGTTTCGAAGAGGTAAAGATGAAGAGAATACCCAGATAAAACAACAGCCATGCTGATGCATTAGCAAGGTTAGCCTCGGTAACGAAGATAGATATCGGAAGAATAGTTCCAGTTGAGGTCTTACCGAGGGCGGCCATCGAAGAAGAAGAGGTTAATAACCCTTGCCTCAATTTGAACCTGGGGGACTCATGGATGGACCCCCTCATCAGATATATCAAAGAGGGAGAGCTGTTGGAATCCAAGATAGAGAGGAGGAAATTAAGGTACAGAGATGCAAAGTTCTTCATAATAGGAGACGTCTTATATAAGAAGGGATTTTTATTACCTCTCCAGAGATGTGTTCATCCCATAGAGGTTCCTCGCGTCCTACAAGAGGTACACGAGGGTTCTTGATCCATCATAGTTGATGACCTCAGACCTTAAAACATCATAATTTGGTGACAAGTTCCGAGGTAAGACATCATACTTGGATGACCTCAGACCTTAGACATCATTAATTTGGTGACAATTATTTATGAGGATAACATCTTAGTGGATGACCTAAGACCTTATAACATCATAATTTGGTGACAAGGTCTGAGGTAAGACATCATACTTGGATGACCTCAGACCTTAAACATCATTAATTTGGTGAAATTTAAGAGGGTAACATCATAGTTTGATGATCCGAGACCTTAAAACATCATAATTTGGTGACAAGGCCTAAGGTGAAACATCATAGTTTGATGACCTCATACCTTAAAACATCATAATTTGGTGACAAGGTCTGAGGTGAAACATCTTAGTTTGATGACCTCAGACCTTAAAACATCATAATTTGGTGACAATGTCTAAGGTGAAACATCTTAGTTTGATGACCTCAGACCTTAAACATAATTAATTTGGTGAAATTTATGGGGATAACATCTTAGTTTGATGACCTCAGACCTTAAACATCATTAACTTGGTGATCTCATATATGAAACATCATTAACTTGGTGATCTCATATCTGAAACATCATTAACTTGGTGACATGAGAGTTAACATCATTAACTTGGTGATCTCATACCTGAAACATCATTAACTTGGTGACATGAGAGTTAACATCATTAACTTGGTAGCCTCATATCTAAGACAAACATCATTAACTTGGTGGTCTCGTATTTAAAACATCATTAACTTGGTTACATGAGAGTTAACATCATTAACTTGGTGGCCTCATATCTGAGACAAACATCATTAACTTGGTGATCTCATATCTGAAACATCATTAACTTGGTGACGTGAGAGTTAATATCATTAACTTGGTGGCCTCACATCTGAGATAAACATCGTTAACTTGGTGATCTCATACTTTGAAAACATTTGTCTTGGTTAGAGACAAAAATCAGTGATATGCCCAAATATACTTTTTCCCTTAGCCTTCTATCTACATTGAAGACTAAGGGCTAGGGGGTAATTGATATGACCAAAATATAACCTCGTCTCTTAGGACGACGGGAATCACATCTCATAAGAGCCTCACATATCCTCAGCAGGGTCATCCAGATAAGGATCGGTCTCAGTAGGGACGGCCTCAACAGGGTCGACTATGGCTTAATCATTGGCAGGGTCGTCCAGATAAGGGTCGGCCCCAGTAGGGTCGGCCTCAATAAGGTCGGCCTCAATAGGGTCGGCCTCAACAGGGTCGGCCATGGCTTAATCATTAGCAGGGTCATCCAAATAAGGCTTGGCCTCAGTAGGGTCAGCCTCAACAGGGTCAGACATGGCTTAATCATTGGAAGGTTCATCCAGATAAGGGTCAGAACAGAAGACGTTGGCCTCAGCCTCAGCCTCATAACTCTCATAGAGCAACTCAGCCTCGACCTCAGCCTCATAGATCAACAACCAGCGGTCTCGTCCCAAAAAGGTCGGCCATGGCCGACGTTACTAGATACCTCGACAAGAGAGGTCTTCATGATCCATGGGGGGTTATTCAATATGCCACCCAAGTATGGCAACCTCGGCTAGGTGCAGGCCGAGGTTACAAGAACAATCCCACCATCATAACCTGCCTCGACTATGAATCAGCCGACGTTCCTGCTACTCCACTATTACCTCGGCCCAAGCCGACTTTGTAGTCCCGCATGCCTTACCTCGGCTCTGCTGGTAAGCCAAGGTCACCACCGATCAAGCAGTTGACCTACCACACCAACCTCGTCCTTTTCAAGGCCGAGGTTGGGACCAATCACAGATAGCCGAGCTCTTATGCACATATGTGTGGTTAGGAACACGTGTACATAAATCAGTTATAACAAATCATTCCCCTCACGTGGAGGGAATATTTCATCATCATTCTCTACATGTGGCAGTGACAGATATTTTCGTCAGGTTGGCTAGATCAAGACACACATGCTCATTTCATGCATAGGGGGTACATTACAACCCCCAGGTACTATATATAGAGGTCATCCTCTACCTTGAAAAGGATCCGAAGTTAGCAACCTAGCTGAAACTATGTTCAAATACACAGTAGAGAGAGAAAGCTTGAGAGTTTGTATCTATGGCCATTAGAGCCCTCATACAGTGATATTAATCACCCACTTGCACAGTGGACGTAGGCCTGATTGGCTGAACCACTTATATTCTGGTGATCTTCCTCTTCTCCTCACCTCATTCTACTATATGCCTTTATGCTGCCATTGTTAACATTGAATTGAGCTTACAAACACCTTGAAGGGTGGTGCTATTTCCAGCATCATCAGTTATGACTCACTATCGAAGGTATATGACCGCTTCCCATGCGAAGCGATTTAGTGTACCCAGGTGGTCTTGATTCTAGGATTTGGAAGATGATAGCATTTAGGGGTGCATCTAGTGGGGTGCATCCCGAAAGGATGGTCTTAGAACCGTTATATTATGATTGTAATTTCTCTCACAGTTATGGAATTTCCTATGAATGAGTTAATCAATCTGTTAATCAACTTTATGGAATATAATTCCTAATAATAAATTGACTTGTGAAGATACTTTATGATTTGGCAAATTAATCATGTTAATAGAGTAAGTTATTCCTCTTAATTCGATGGGCAGTTTAACTTAATGAAATGATATGGCGCTAGGATGTGCACTTAGACGAGAGATGTGGATGATTCTTAAAATGAAGAGAGAACTTAACGTGTTTAGGATGTTAGTATTCTTAACTGTCATGCAGTTTATTCACATGTATATCACATCAAACCGCGCCCTGACCCATTTATCTTTCTCTTTCTTGTGTGGTTCTTATTTATGCTCAGGTGCTCCGCCGTAAGGGCTCCCACTTTGATCATTCCTTCCCAATGTCAAGGACCTACAACAATTTGCGGATGTTGTAAGATTTTTGTAATAGACGCATCAATCTTTTGTCCATTCTAGTTATGATCCGTCTATATATTCGGGCGTGTTGCCCCAGTTATTATTTCATGTCTATTGTAATACTTAGTGTAACCTTTTGTATTAGTTTGTTAACCGACATCTTATTCGGTTATGTTTTGTATAATTGTTATTAAACTATCCACCTTATGTTATAAATTGGATCATCGAAATAGTTTTTATCAAAATTGCAAAATTATATGACATCCATTTTCAAAAATATTTGGTGGTTGTATCGTACTATTATTATTACGATAGTGATGCTAAGAATGTACCATTTATGATTTCTATTTTTATTAGAGTAGCGGACAGGCCACCTCTTATTTTAATAAAGAGGGTGACACACTCTTAGACACGCAAAATTCGTCATAACCCATCAAAAAGGAGTATATCGAACTTCATGCTCCCCTGTCAAAACTTTATCAAACCCTTCTTGCCCAAAATCTCATTAAACCCTTGAGCCTCGACCATTTCCAGATCCCCTTTCCAAAAACTTTAAACATGATGCCCAATGCGACTTCCTCCAAATCATTGGACACACCATCGATCAATGCTTCTACCTCAAGAATATGATCCAGAGTCTCATATACCGCGATGTCATTACTACAAAAGCCAATCCTAAGACCAATACCACCAATAATCCTCTTTCAGCAGACAGAACTGGGGTGAATGCCCTCCTTTCAAAAGAAGATTCAGGATTTGACCCCATAACCAAAATTAAGGCCATTAAAACACCTAATATGCCTACGATCTCACCAAAACCCCCCAAAAAATTTCCCTTCATTTATCCTTCATCCTATAAACTCTGTAGATGAAGCTTTACCACTCACTCGAGCCTACATTGTTTTTCATACCTGCATAGAAGGGGGAGGTATAGAACAACCTACGGTTCTAGATTAGCTTATGAAGTTTGGGCTAAATTTTCCCGCATAAATGATTATTGACTGTGAGAAGTTTAGTAATTTGTTTATGAAATCTTGGAGGTTGGACAGAGAATCTGATGAATGGATTGTGCCCGTGAAAGAATTTAACCTACATAACATCGTTAAAGTCATGTCAAATATATTCCCCCAAAAGAGAGAGAGAGAGAAAGAGACAATGTCTCCGAATTACTCATGATCTTGAAACTCCAAGGGCACCTAGTCCATTCATGTCGCCACTTCCCCTTTAATGGAAAGAACTGTATGACGAAGCCTTAAAGGTTGTTTAATGCATCAATTTTTCATAGTAAGATGACATCGTTGCGACCGGATGGAAGGATCATTTTGACAGTTTAGATGATGAATTAACTTGTAGGGAACACAACTCAATTTCTTCTTTGTATGGGATGTTCTCTTTCAAAGAATTGCTTAAGGGGTTCAACAAGGTATCCATAGCACCCTAAGTAGATGAAGATATAGGGTTCTTGTTCTTTTTTGTTAACCACGTGATCTGATTCGAGTAAAATTACAAAGATCCAATCCCTCAACATTTTCGTTGAATTCATGGGGAAGACAGTTCTATTGGAACTTGTTGATAAAGAGTCATCCTTCAATGTCTGCACACTAAGAACCCCTAATTGCCTGGTAATAAAAGTTAGACATCTCACTCCAATAGCCATCATTGTGCGTGCTTATGATAATACTCATCGAGAAATTATGGGTTGCATAAATCTTACACTAGGGGAAGGCCCTATCCACCCTTAGACATAATTCTAAGTCATTGACATACCCGCTTGCCTCAACCTACTCCTTGGCCACAGTAGATCCATAGCATACAAGGGGTATCTTCTTCCCTCCACCAAAAATTAAAATTCTTTTTCAATGGTCTGCTCATCACAATTTTCAGAGATGACGATAATTTAGAAAGTACTATCACCAGTATCCCAATACTGGAGATTCAACACGGGGCTAATGACATGTTCCTCTTTCATTTCAAGATCGACCCACTTCCTGTCCCAGTTGGGGATAATTTTAAAGACCGAGTGTGTAGAGAGAACAACCCTCATTGGAATATCAATGTTATTCAGACATTCAATAACATGCACTTCATGCCCGGAATAGGGTTGGGCAGATGCCAATAGGGAATTCTTTTGCTGATAGTCCTAAAAAAAACCTTTAACCCATACAGCTTGGGCTACCAACCATCACTGACTGAACTCGAGGCATTTCTTCGGCCATATTAGAAAATAAGAAGAAGACCCCAAGACAATCCCTGAACATGCGGTTTGTCAGGGTAGATGAAGATTTCCCATTTTGTGGATTCCTCGAACTGTGGCATGACCCTACCGAGAAAAAGATAAAAACGGAGCTAGAAATGTTCTTCGAGGATGACATCACTTGAGATGAAGGGAAAAACATGAGGTAGAGCCTCAAATAAATAAGGCCATGGAAAATAATAAAATATCCGGGGATAGAGATACTGATAAGTCTTTTGACCTTCATACATTGGGTTTATATACCTCTACATGATCCACTAGGAAGCCGCATTATCTGACCCGCTCGAGAAGATTACTGTTGCTGATGCACCCCTCCGTAGCTGACATTGAAGCACACTATATAGTTGACTAACTTAAGTGTACATTATATAGTAGCCTCTACTAGTTTGGAAATATTAACAAAATTGAGTCCCTCCTTCAAGTGCATCATAGCCTCTTCATATGCTAGCTAAACATTAAGCAAAGACTCATCAATCAGTCAAAAAGGTAGTATTACAACACACTCACAACTCATAGGATTGTATTTCATATCATAATTGATTATTATGTGTTAATCGAAATTAAAATCAATTTTCTATAATTTTTAAATAATTAAAATACATATTTGAAATAAATAAAATGGTTTTTAAAATTATTTTACGGTTGAAATTTGAATTTTGAAAGCTCCTAAAATAGGGCTTGATTAGAATCCAAAACCGACAGAAACTATTGTGGTACAAAGTTGAGTTTTAGAGAAACTTAAAACATGCAATTTTGATTCAGTAATATGTCTACATGTATTTGCTTTTGAATTGTTTAATCTATTTTTCTTTGCATTCACATTCCACGCACCTAATATGAACCGTTTAATCAAATTATTCAATGGTATGTATGTTATAAGAGTTAATCCTTATGCATCCCTTTTTAACCCATCATCTTTCGTTATTATGCGATCTATCAACCTTTAGATTTAAACATTTTAAATCCAAATCAATCCCAATCCTTAATTTTGAACCGACCTTCTAGATACTTCTTTGAGCCTATAAAAGGAACCTTAGTCTTTACAATTCGAAGATTCGAATATTCTGAGAGTTGAGAGAAAGAAAAGAGTGAAAAAGTGAGAAGAGGGAGAAGATAGAAAATATTTGAGAGAAAAATGTTTTTCATATAAAAATTTTGTGAAAATATTTTTAGAGAAATGTTTCTTTCAAATCAGAGATCAGTTCATCGTTTTCCTCGCTATTGTACTCTCTCTCTGAAAAGTCTCACATTTTTTAGATCTCATTTCTTTTTAGAAATTTGTAGATCTAAAACTCTGATACAGTTCACGTTTAGATTCTAGGCTATTTTGATTTCTTGTCTTAAGAAATCTTATCTCTTGTTTGATTCAGTTTTGAAAAGTTTTAAAAACCTTTAAATACAACTTCTTTTGTTTTTTCAAACTGAAATCTTGACTTACATGTTTCAGATCTAAAAAATTTTCATATCAAAAAATTATGTTTATGAATAATTTCTGTGGATATCTATTTTAAAGATCCAGAAGGAAATCAGATCTTGTAATATTTTACACAAAAAGAGCGAGTCTAAATTTCAGAAGTGTAAAAATAAATTTCATGGTTAGAACTATTGTAACTCATAGGATCTTTCTATATTAAGTGTGTGTGAGTACATGCATAACATTTAGGCACAATAATCACTACAAAATCACCCACAAACACTAAAGTGTGTTATTGGTTGAGAGATTTTGACTACTGAGTCGACATTGAGTTAAAGGATAAAGGAAGCAAGGCGTGGAACAAAGAAAGGACGAACCAGTTTCATAAAGAAGTTAGAAGACGTACCCCAGAGGTAGTGGATTCTCGCTTAGGTATATTTTTAGACTTAGAATAAGATTGGTCGTATGATTTTTTTTTACATACTTGTAACATATATCTGTTTATAGTAGATTTTGTTTTGTGGCGTAGAGGTCACCGTGGATGTTTTCCCAATTGGGTGGAATTTTACCATCTTAAAACTCCTTGTCTCTTGTGTGTGATTTTTAATTCTTTATTGCTACATTCTATAAATTAAACTTAGGTTTAGTTTAAAACTTATTTCAAGAGACTGAAATAATTCTTTCAAAACTGTTTTACACATCTTGTGTCTTAATAAAGTTTTTGAAATAGTCTCTTTAAAAAGTAATTTGAGAACTGATTAAACCATTTTAACTTTTGTTAAAATAACATAATGAGCAGTTTTTTCAATTCGTATCAGATCTCTGTACTTTTCAGAACTTTTTAGATCATGTACTTTGAAACTTTCTAAAATATCTTCATGGATGAAAAGTTTGAGTGCCTTGGAAATTTATCCCGACCTCCCCTCTTTGATGGAAACAATTTTCTTTTCTTGAAAGTAAGGATGATTACATTCATCCAAGGGGCATTGGGAGATGATATCTGGGAAGCAATTAAAAATGGATATTCACATTCAACTAAGCATGTTGCAGAGGGTAGTGCTATAAGGGTTAAAAATCTCCCCAATGAGTTTAATAAGGAAGAAAAACTTGCCTCCTTCAGAAATAATAAAGGAAAAATGCATATTCATGTTTGTTAATGAGCATGAATTCAAACGCATATCTATTTGAATTACATCTAAAGAGGCCTGGGACACATTAGTCACTTCTCACGAAGATGGTGACCATGTTAAGGAAGCCAAAACTCAGATGTTGATACAACAATATAATAGTCTATTTATGAATGAGGCTGAGACATTTGACGAATTCTATATTAGGTTGACTGGCATAATCACAAAACTGCATGCAAATGGAATCATGTATGATAAGAAAAAAGTAGTGTAAAAAATTCTTAGGTCCCTTCCCTCTAAGTTGATAAAAAAAGGTATGCAATTGAGGAGATAGATGTTCGAAACTTGACCAGTGAACTCCTCAATAGCAAACTTAGGATGGTAGAAATGGAACTTGAGTTTATGAATCACCTTTCCAAAAATCAGAAAAGATAGTCCAGTTCCAATGTAGTTTTCCAATCTAAAATGACCTCGTCTCAATTAGTCATGCCCAATATAGGCTTGGACTCTGATGAGGACTATGGTTTAGATATTTTGGCTAACCAGATATCCCTAATGTCAAAACAATTAGAGAAAATTATAAAGTCCAGACATATAGTTGCTTATAAACAAGGGAAGTTGGATATCAAAACAACTTTAATAGTAGGCCTCATGAGAAGAACAATGACAATCA
The DNA here is from genome assembly GCA_949130495.1 of Sambucus nigra. Taxonomy (NCBI): domain Eukaryota; kingdom Viridiplantae; phylum Streptophyta; class Magnoliopsida; order Dipsacales; family Adoxaceae; genus Sambucus; species Sambucus nigra. The sequence continues at coordinate 335,610,623 of OX422214.1, forward strand.
GAACATTGATAACAATGCCAAACCTGGAAAAGACCTTAGCAATACCCAATGCTATAGATGTTGTAAAAAGGGTCACATAGCCTCTAAATGTCGGGTTAAAAAGAATAAAATTGTTAAAGCTAATATGTGTAAGACATGGGATTACTCAAGTGACTCTAAAGAAGATGAGCCTGATTCTTCTAACTCTTTTGATCCTTGCATGTCTTTTTTTGCAAAAATTATCAATTCTGATGATATGTTAGTGAACAATTCTGAACTTGATGCTATCATGCCCATTATTGTTATGCTTGGTGATGGTTTTTTTACTTTAGTTTATTTACTATTTTCTTATATAATACACATGTTGTAGAATTTGCTAGTGATAGTGCTTACACGATGTGTGTGAGTCAAAGTGTTCATAATGATGACGAATTGAATGAGTCTGTGAGTTCGACAAATGAAACGCTAGGGGAAAACTCACACACTGCACATAATGAGTCCGATGATGATGATCTCCCTGACATTCACACACCTTACACTAAGACTCTTAGGAAGACCACTAGACTAGAAAATACAATCAAGGACATAACTGAAAAGGTAGAATCTGTAAGCCTATTGGTGAAACAGAACATAGAGGACTATACAAATCAGTGTCTAGCCTATGAAATGAAAACTAAATCTTTTGTTAAAAAAATTAAAGAACTTTTTGAATCAAATGAAGATTTTAAAATGAAATATAAGGAAACTTTGATAGAATTGGAAGAATCTAATAAAAAAGTTTCAACTGTCTTCAAGAAATTTTTTAAGTTTGAAAATAACTCCAACTATTTTGAAGATTGTATTGCTTCTTACAAAACCAATTCTGAAGATAAAACTTGTTTGGGTTTTGATAAAAAAAATTAAAGCACAAACTAAAACCATTAAACACGTGCAATTAGTTTCTTCTGAAAAAAGACCATATAAACTATGCCCTGATTTTTAAACCTTAAAGAAAGATTTTGAAAATAAGAAAAAATGGCCAGACAATCAGATAGAAAATCGTCGAAAGATAACTGTTGAACCTAAGGCTAAGTACGTTTGCCCACTGTTAGTCAATTTGATCCCAAATTTAAAATGTTTTCTGTTAGACCTAGGGTCAATGTCCAGCAAATGGATAAACCTCTCTTTAAAGGTTTTTAAAATGAGAAAAAACCTTCGAGACACCAATACTGCTCTTATTGCGATGTTTACGGACACTGTCTTGCTGAGTGTTTTAAAAAATGACTGTATAAACCTATCTATAATTCACTTGTTTACAAAAACTTTAACTATTTAGGCCGAGCAGGAATAATTATGTACTTCCTAAATATCCCAATAAAAACTATAACTATAGAGGTAGGAAGAAAATATCTCGTGCTAAGAATAAATCTAAGATAAAGAGTCCTAGAGATGTTCCCAAACCATAAGCTCATAAACATTTCAAAACTAGATCTATTTGGGTTAGAAAGGACGATCTAATACTCCAGCCGAAGTGTAATATTGTTGTTAGTGCTTTAAAAGCAGAGAGCACTACATCTGGTTGGTACTTAGACCCTGGATGTTCGAAGCATATGATCGAAGACAATACTAAATTATCCGATAGGACTAACTTCTTAGGAGGGAATGTTTTGTTTGGAGATGAATTATCAGCTCATATCATAGGAAAAGTAACACTCCAAAAAAAGGGACTCCCTATTCTCAAAGATATACTATTAGTGAAAGGCCTTAAAGACAATTTGTTGAGCATATCTCAATTTTGTGACTACAACCACACTATCACATTTTAAAAACCAATTGCAAGATTTTAAATGAGAATTGTGATTGTATCCTTACAGGCTACTGGATCCTAGTAACTGCTACATAGTAAATTCGAGTAGTGAGACTTGTAGGAGAGCCAGACTTGATGAAAATAAAATATGGCATAACCGGCTGTGCCACATTAATTACAATAATCTTGGAAAATTGAACTCTCAAGATATAGTTAGAGGTTTACCAAAAATAAAACCGATTTTAAATGTTGTTTATGGGCTGTGTCAGGAAGGAAAAATGATTAAATCTTCTCACAAGAAAGTTAAAGACATTTTAACATCTAAACCTCTAGAGCTAATCGACATGGATCATATGGGTCCTTCGCGAAATGTGAGACTTTGTGGTAACAGTTGCATTTTAGTCATTGTGGATGGCTATACTCGGTTCACTTGGGTAGCATTTTTAAAACAAAAATTCGATACATTTTGAGAATTTTTGAAAATTCTCTTAAGAATGAAGAATGAAGAAGATACCCAAGTTAATCAAATACATAGCTATAGAGGAGGTGAATTTAAAGACTTGGGTGTAACAGAATACTGTAGTGGTAATAGTTATCAGCATGAGTTTAGTGCTCCTAAAACACCTCAACAAAATGGTGTTGTTGAGCGTAAGAATCGAACAATCCAAGAAATGGCCAGGGTAATGATACATGCGAAGAACTTTCCAAAATAATTTTGGGTTGAGGCAGTTCAAACAGGGTGTTAAATCATCAACCGGGTCTATCTTCAAAAAAATATCAAACAAACCTCTTATGAACTTTGGTATGGTAAAAATACCAATCTGAAATATTTTCAAACTTTTGGGAATACTTGCTATGTTTTGCAAAAATAGAGAACACCTGTCTAAGTTTGAAACCCTTGGCAATAAAGCCATATTTTTGGGTTACTCCCCAAATAGTAGGGCCTATCGCATTAATAATTTGCGTACCAAAGTAATCATGGAATCGATAAATATGATAGTGAGTGACACTAATGTCGGGAGTAAAGAACAAGGATCAATTATCACGGAGGTGTCTGAAAATAATTTTACTTATGACTCTTCAGAGATAGGTGACACTTTACCGACTGAGACCACTGAAGTACTTAATTGGGTTTCTAAAGATCATCCCATTGACAATGTTATTGGTAACCCTAGTGAGCCAATGCAAACACAATCCTAATTATGTAATGTGGCCCATTTTACTTGCTTTGTTTCGATAGTAGGACCAAAGAATGTAAATGAGGCACTTAGGGACTCCTTTTGGATTGGGGCTATGCAAGAAGAGCTAGTCCAGTTTAAGAGTCACAGCGTGTGGAATCTCGTCCCTAGGCCAAAAAATAAAAGGGTTATTGGCACTAGTTGGATCTTTAAAAATAAAATCGAAGAATCATGGATGATAGTTAGATATAAAGCTAGGTTAGTTTCTCAGGACTACTCTCAAGTTGAAGGAATACATTTTGAGGAGACCTTTTCCCCGGTAACTCACCTCAAGTCTGTTCGCTTACTCTTGGCCATTGCTTGTCACTTACAATTCAGCCTTTATCAAATGGAGGTTATATCCACTTTTTTAAATGGTATTTTGAGGGAGGAGGCCTACGTTGAACAACCGAAAGGAATTATTGATCCTCATTACCCGAACCATGTCTTTCGATTGAAAAAGACTTTATATGGCTTAAAGCAAGCCCATTCGGGCCTGGTACGAACGCCTTTCGACTTTTCAAATCAATACAGGTTTTTGACGTGACGGAAATGACCAGACATTATTTTTCAAACATTTTAATAAATAGGGTTGTTACATGAAAATGTATTTAATCATTTATTAAATTATAATTAATGCTCATTTTAATTTACTTTAATATAACATATTACTTTTGATGATTACAAACAAAAATTTATCTATTATTAATTTTGTTTATATATAATATATAATTAATATATATTTGCATCTGTTATGTTATTATATACACGTGTTATGAAAATTACTGCTTTTTATTATTTATGCATGCTTATTAATGTGTGTAGATTAACTTCCTTTTTGTCTTTGCCAGGGCTAGTTGATATCATAAATATATATATTGTTTCATTGAATATATTTAGTTGCCATGTATAGAGTACAAATTCTCTATGGCCTACACGATTTAAGAAGCCTTGCATATCTTTGAACTTTGACTTCGATTTTCAATTGACATCTTTGAGACCATGCGTGTCTCATCTTTGAAAAATATGTGGACTGTATATCTACCCACTCTTTTTAATATCATCATCTTTGATACTTACATCTTAACGTTTCTTTTAAATATATATATATATATCATACATATAACATTATATAGTATTAATATGCATCTCTGTTTTATCAAAGATTGAAATTGATTTTTATGTTTTTTACAAACATTATATATTCTGTAACTAAACTATTTTTATTATATATATATATATATATATATACATAAATTTTCTTTTCGTCAAATTATATTTTAAATCGGATATTTTTTAAAACATTTACAAACAAACTAATGTGAACGGATAATTTTTTTGACGTCATTTGTATGCGTTCATATATATATATATATATATATATATATATATATATTATGATTTGACCTTGGATATTATCGTCCTTTATAAAATCTTTCAGAGATAGCTTATCTGCTTTGGAAAGGGTCGCAAAACTTGTTTGTGAGATTGACTAACTTATATGCAGACCTCCTTTGTATTTTCTGCCTTGGGCCACACAATCCGCATTCTCCTTGTATATCACGCACCTATCAACTGTCAAATGCAAATCACTTGCCTTGATTATCATTCATCTAGGGCCCCACAATTGACTAAGAATGGCTCTTGTATCAGTTTATATTGCCTCAGTAGATTTCGGTAATATCTATCTAAATTCATGCATTTTTTTATTGGGCAAGGATAGATTATTTATTAAATTTTTTTTATTATACCTTAAGTAAGATACGTTTTGCACAAACCTAATAGCTGAACGGTTTTTTTTATAAACAAATAAAAAAAATCAGATTTCATTATAGAAACGTTATCATATTTAATTTTACATAAAATAATGTATATTATTTTTTTATAACAGTTCGGTGAGCAAATTTTACATAATACACATTTACTTCTATTTCTTATCTTAAGATTATATGTTACCTTTTGTCATAAACAATGACAGCTGTAGCCTTATCTTCGAAGACCTCAACTACACTTGATATTCATTATTTATTTATTGTATAACAAGTGGACTGTAATTGTTTTGGGTCCACATTTATTTTTGCAGAGTTGTTATCATTTGAACCCCATTATCTACTAATACTTCAGACAACATTAGATTCATTCTATATTTCTTTTGCTTCTTACAACTCTGTGTGTGTATGTGTGTGTTAGTCTATATTTCCTCTATTTGACAGATATGAAGATTTCAATCAGATACGTTTTATTCACTCAAGATTGTATGCATTTAATGCTGCACTCCAAGTTGCAGACGCTCTCTCCAATGTTTATATTTTCAAGGTCATATTTATCTCCTCAACATATACAAATGTGAAGACAAGAAACTCAGAGAAAAATGAAAAGTATCAAGACAAAAAATTTAGATTCTTTAAAGTGCAAAATACTCTTAAACAATATGCAACAACATATACACAAAGAGCAAGATCATCCCTCTGAGTTGGTTGTAAAAATCAAGAAACACTCAAGCCTACATTTGTATTCTTTGAAAGAGTGTAAACTGCACCAAATTTCTACTACTTCTGCATAAAGACTTGAAGCTATTTGTTTAGCTTCGGACGTTATAGATGGTGGTGCTGCTGTAAATGGTTGTTCGGTCTTACCGTCAAGTGGATCAGAATTAGTGAAGAGTGGGAGACAGAAAGCTTCTGGTGCGTGGACGTAGGCCTCGTTTTTAGGTCGAACCACATTAAACACTGGTGTATTTTATTTACTTGATTTATTATGTGATTGGTATAATTTTACTTGTTAAAATCTGAAACTCATAACTTAGACATTTAGGTGGATCAACTTAAAGTCAAAATCTTTTATGTTTAAATTTCATATTATCTTAAAATTTCAGCATTTACTTAAAATGAAATTTCATAATTTTTTTATTTGTATAAAAAACATATTTTTGTTTTAAATATAACCTTGGTTCTCACGCTCTATTGACATCAAAAGCACTATTGGTGGTTGTCATTACATAGGTAACAATTTAGTCGGGTGGAGCAGTAAAAAACAGAACTGCATATCACTATCCATAGATAAATCCGAATACATATCAACATGTAATTATTGTGCTCAATTATTATAGATAAAGAAAATGATTAGTGACTACGATATTAATGAAAAAAAACTAAATTTATATTGCGATAATAAAAGCGTGATCAATATTTTCAAAAACCCTGTTCAACATTCGCTTACTAAACACATTAAAATTCGACATCATTTTATACGTGAACTTGTTGAGTCAAAAGAATTAGAGACTAACTATTTACCCACTCAACATCAATTAGCTGACTTATTCACCAAACCTTTGGATAATTTACGTTTTGAATCTTTAAGCAAATCCATCTGTATGATTATGCTTGATTAGCTATCTATCACCTATCATATACTCTAGTTACTATCATGCTTATAATTAGTCTTTGAGGACATAGTGTGTTGATACCAAATTTAGTCTGCTGACATAGATCAATAAAGTGAAGACAGGTGTCAGTCTACGTGGTAACAACAAACACTTCCGAGGAACTCACACGCTCCGAGGAACCATACTACAACGAGGAACACTGATTCCTTGAGGAACTCATACGCTCCGAGGAACAAGAACTCTCCGAGGAACTCTTGAGCACCGAGAAGCTTAGGCGGTCCGAGAAACTCAGGCGGTCCGAGCTGCACCTCAAACAAAGCATTAATAGCAGGATAACCAACAGTTTGACTGTTCATTAAATGCTTATCATTCAGACGCATACGCTTAAGGAGCATTGAATGTATCACCCTTTCATATGTACATCATTTAATGTATTACCCTTTCACATTACAGCCCCAGGGCTATAAATACATTATACAATCCTCATTATAAGGGGACCGAAATTTCTGGAAATAACTTGTAATTGAGAATTCCCATACAAATCAGCAATACCATAACAGTGGACGTAGGCCATTCTTATAAGGCTGAACCACTTTAAAAATTCTTTGTCTCATTTATTTATTTGTGATTGAATAATTAGATATGATTTAATTTTTTACATCAACAGATTGGCGCCGTCTGTGGGAAACGACTGGTAATATCGTTTTTCCATAAAAAACAATTCATCACAAATGGCTGATATTCCAGAATCAAGCAATCAAAATGTTGGAAGCCCTCCAAATTCATATGCTCCGCCAAATATTCCAGATCTGGCTGGAATAATGATAAAACTGGCTCAGGGCCAGACCGTCATGCAAGAAACTATGCGCCAACTCATACAAACCCTCCATGGCGGTGCATCAACCCATTCAAAACCACAAAGTATTCAAAGAAATACTCGTGCGACTTCTTCGCGTACTAGGCGTACCAATTCATATCGCAATGAGGAGTCTGAAGATTTTTCTTATCAACCTGGACGAACTTCATCAGCGCGAGCCACATATACTGAACAACGTATCACTCTCTCCCCAGAAAGGACCAGTGCGCTAGAAAGATTAAGCAGAGTATCTCCTTTCGATCGATTAGGTCCTAGGAGGAGCAAAAGTCCTCCCAGAGCCCCATCGAGGAGTTTTTGACGACCATCAGACTTAAGGGAAGAATTTGCCCAGTCGCGACCAGTTGCTAGTCAAGATAGATCCCAGGAAGCACTTCAACGCGATCAGCTGCTCGAACCAATAGGCCCGAGGAAGGAAATGATGCATGGAAAGTATCTATCCAAAGGCTGGAGGATAGATTGGGAGAAATGGTTAAAGCTAAGAACCCCCTACAAAGAACCTTTTTTCGAGGACCACCTTTTGTCCAGGCTATTGTAGATTTTCCAACACCATCAAAATTCAAAGCACCTGTTGTGACCCCCAAATATGATGGAAAGACTGACCCTGTCCTTCATATAGAATAATACCAAGCTGTAGCCGACATCTATGATGTTCCAGGTGAGATGAGATGTAGAGCATTCTCGGGAACTCTTACCGGATCTGCTCAAATATGGTATAATAATCTTCCTCGGGGTAAGATCTCAACTTTTCTTCAACTGGACGAGTTATTCATTGGGAATTTCTGTTTTGGGGCAAAGCCAGTTAAACGAGTAACACATTTGTTAAGTGTTAGACAAAAGCCTGGTGAAAGTACCAGAGATTACATAACTCGTTTTAATAACGAGAAACTTGAAGTTATTAATTACGAGGAGAAGACAGCGATTACCGCCTAGATGAGTGGACTACTGCCTAACAAGTTATACTATACTTTGGCCAAAGATCCACCTAGAACCATGTCGGATCTGATTGGAAAAATGTCCAGATTATGAATGCCGAGGAGGCTATGGCTGCGAAGAAGGACATGGATGCCAAAGAAACCAAGGTGGAAGGCGATAAAGCTAAGAAGAAAGAGATAAGAACAATGGTAATGACAAACATTCAAAAAACAGGTCGGTATGGGACGTGATGAAGAAATATGATAATTATACTCCTTTGAAGAAGGATATCAACCATGTTCTGGAGGAAATCAAGAACAACGAGGAACTAAAATGGCCAGAGAAAATGAAGGCAGGCCCTGACAAGAGGAATAAGGCGAAGTATTGCGAGTTTCATAAAGATCATGGCCATATGACAAAAAATTGCATAGCTCTTCAGAATGAGATTGAAACACTCATCAGACGAGGAAAGCTATCAAAGTACGTTGATCGTGGAGGAGAAAGAAGGAACAATGACCGAACTAGAGAGATGTCTAGATCTCCTCATCGAGCAGAGGAGAACAAGAAGAGAAACCATGAAGTTGATCCCGAGGATGATCCCGATATTCCCAAGAGACCAAGGCAACCAGAACGTGAGGTATTTGTAATACGCTTTGGGTCATTTGACTGTAATGTTATTATATGTGGAGATGCAGGAGGATGAGACCTTACTGCAGAGAGAAAAGCTTACCTCTGTGAGGCTCAAGCTTACTCGTACATTCAATGAATAAATCTCGCTGAGGATGATCGCCCGAGAAAGGTGAACAAAGAGAAGTTGGTTATTGGGTTCTCAAAAAATGACCTTGCAGGTGTTCAATATCCTCACGATGACCCATTGGTAATCAAGATGAGAATGAAGGAGGTAATTATTTCAAGAGTATTGGTAGATAATGGTATCTCGACAGACATCATGTTCTACTCGTGCTTCGATAGTTTAAATCTAAAGCTATCTCAACTGGAGCCTTATCATAGATCCCTCCTCGGTTTTGCTGGCGAGAAAGTATTTCCACTTGGGACGATCAAGTTGGATATATTCATTGGCACGTGGCCTGCTTGTCGAACAGAAAGAATACGTTTCTTCATGATGGATAAGAATGTTCAATCATCATACAATATCATCATGGGAAGAGTAGGATTGAAGAAGTTCGAGGCTGTACCATCTACAGTGCATCAATGCCTAAAGTTTCCAATAAATTTTGGAGTAGGAGTTGTTAAAGGTGATCAAAAAGTAGCTCGAAAATGCTATTATTCATCCGTCGAGCAAGAGGAATTGGAGGAATCAAGGAAAAAGACTACTACTTATCAAGTGGAAGAAGGGGCAGAAATTGAAACATTGGATCCTAGAGATGAGTCACAACTCGTGAAGGGTCAAGTGGTGGAAGCTACTGAAAACATCATTCTGGACGACGAGCACCCTGAACGAACTACTCAAATTGGTTCGTCGTTGGAAACTTCACTAAAACAGGAATTGATAACTTTCCTTAGAAGCAGAAAGTAAACTTTTGCATGGAGTCATGAGGATATGCCATGAATATATCCAAATTTCTTATGTCACGAACTCAATGTGAATAAGGAGATCAAGCCAGTAAAGCAGAGAAGAAGAGTGTTCAGCCCCGAGAAGAATCAAGATATACAGGAGGAAGTCGAGAAGCTCCAGAAAGCTTGCTTCATTGAAGATGTTAAATATCCAGACTGGTTAGCCAATGTGGTGATGGTAAAGAAGAAGAACAACAAATGGAGGATGTGTGTAGACTTCAACGACCTCAACAAAGCATATCCAAAGGATCACTTTCCATTTCTTCGAATTGATCAACTAGTCGATGCTACCTCGGGACACGAGCTGCTGAGCTTCATGGATGCTTATTCTGGCTACAATCAGATTAAAATGAAACCTGAAGATAGGGAGAGTACTTCTTTCATTACCCCTAGGGGAACTTATTGTTATAATGTTATGCATTTTGGTTTGAAAAATGCAGGTGCGACATATCAGAGGCTGATGAATAAAGTCTTTGCTGAACAAATCAGTTGCAATATGGAAGTCTATGTTGACGATATGCTGACGAAGTGAAAAAAAGTTGCTGATCATCTAGTTAACTTAAGTCAGACTTTTGATCAACTAGATAAATATCAAATGAAGCTGAACCCGACGAAGTGCATATTTGGAGTACGAGAAGGCATGTTTCTCGGATACATTGTCAACTAATGAGGCATTGAGGCGAATCCTGAAAAAGATCAAAGCTCTATTAGGGCTGTGATTTCCAACGACGAAGAAAGAGGTGCAAAGTCTTACAAGATGAGTAGAAGCACTCAACAGATTTGTATCACGAGCAACTGATCGATGTCTCCCATTCTTCAAGACACTCCGAAATTTTTTTGAGTGGAATGATGAATGTGAGAATGCTTTTCAAGACTTGAAGAAATACTTGGGAGCACCTCCACTGTTGTCCAGGCCGGTGATGGGAGAAAAATTGTACTTGTACCTAGCAGTATCGGAGAATGCAGTTAGCTCGGCATTGATAAGAGTAGAGAATGGAGTACAAAAACCAATCTATTACACAAGTAAGGCCTTCCGAGGAGCAGAGATCAGATATCCAAGGCTAGAAAAGTTAGCACTGGCGCTGATTGAGGCGAGTAGAAGAATGAGGCCATACTTCCAGGCTCATACTATAGTCGTATATACTGATATGCCGTTGAGACAAGCCCTTCATAAACCATAAAAATCAAGGAGATTGATGTACTGGGCAATAGAGCTCGGTGAATACGATATAGTCTATGAACCCAGATCATCGCTTAAAGGGCAAGCTGTAGCAGATTTTATAGCAGAGTTCACCTATCCTGATACCCCCGAGGAGAAAAAGTTACTCGCTGATCAACCTGTGGATGTTACAGGATCAACAAACACAAGCTCAGACCAACTTCGATTGGTAAAAGGGCAAGTGGATGTTATAGGATCATCAAATTCGAGCTCAGACCAACTCCTGTTGGTAAAAGGGCAAGAAAAGATGGTCGACGAAGAGCGAGAAATATCAGGGGAAGATGAAAGGAAGCAACAAATATTTCGCCGAGGAACTCTGTCAGATCAGAAGTTTGAAGACGAGTTACTTATATGGAGGTTATATGTAGATGGCTCATCTTGCACAACAGGCAGTGGGGCAGGGATAGTTTTGAGCACTCCGGACGAGGTCGACATGGAGTACGCCCTACGTTTCCAATTCAAAGCTTCCAATAATGAAGCTGAGTATGAGGCCATAATTGCAGGTCTTAATTTGGCGAAAATTATAGAGGCGCAACAAATTATTATCTTCAGTGATTCTCAATTAATTGTAAATCAAATATTGGGAATATATGCAGCCAAAGGAGAATTAATGATCAAATACCATGCAAAGGTGATGGAGTTGGTATCAGAATTTGCTGCAATTCAGCTGGTCAGAATACCAAGAATGGAGAATGCAAGAGCAGATGCCTTAGCTCGATTAGCATCAGCTACTCGTACCAAGCTATGAAGAATAATCCCAATTAAAGTTTTGGCTGGTCGGATTATAGATGAAGATTTGGCAATGAACTTTATCACCCTTAATTTAGGACCATCTTGGATGGATCCCATCAGGGCATATATTGAGGAGGGAGAATTACCAATTGACAAGCTCGCAACCAAGAAATTGAAGTTTAAAGCTGCTCGGTATGTATTAACTAACGGTATTTTATATAGACAAGGAATTATGGCACGTTTGCAGAGATGTGTACATCCCTCCGAGGTGAAAGAATTGATTGAAGAGATCCACGAAGGGTTCTGTGGAGCCCATGTAGCAGGTCGAACACTTTTGCAAATGATGATGACGCGGGGATATTACTGGCTGACGATAAGGGCTGATTGTGTAGCATATGCCAAGAAATGTGATAAGTGCCAGCGCTTTTCCTCCATCCGAAGAACTGCACAGGCATTGTTGACATCCATCACTTCCCCTTGGCCATTTGCCATGTGGGGAATAGATTTAGTTGGACCACTGCCAACAACTAGAGGAAGGTTCAAATACCTCGTCGTCGCAGTGGATTATTTTACTAAGTGGGTGGAAGCTGAACCTCTCATTGATATGACATACGAGAAGGTGTACCAATTTATTTGGAAGAACATCATTTGTCAATATGGTCTTCCTCATGCTTTCATCACATACCATGGAATACAATTTGATAACGAGGAGTTCGCTGCCTATTGGCATCAATCAAATGTGTTGAAGATCCACTCAGCACCAGGCCATCCTTAAAGCAATGGACAAATTGAAGTGACAAATAGAACACTGCTGAATGGCTTGAAGAAAAGACTGGACGATGCAAAAGCAAATTGGATCAACGAGTTACAGTCAGTACTGTGGGCTTATCGAACTACTCCCCGAGTAGCAACTGGAGAATCACCATATATGCTGGCGTTTGGAAGTGAAGCTGTTATACCTGTCGAGTTGGGCCTCCCAACACACGGGATACTAAATTTCAACTCCCCTGTCAGCGACTTAATGAGAAGATTGGATTTAAACATGCTCGAGGAAGTTAGAGAAGAAGCAGCCATTAGAAATGCTGCTTACCAGTAGCTAACATCTTTGTTCTACGATAAGAGAGTGAAGAAGTGCGACCTGAAAGAAGGAGAATATGCGCTGAAGAAAGTAATTCAAAAGCACAATAAGCTGGAGGCAAACTGGCATGGACCATACCGAGTTACAGAAGTTGTTCGACCAGGAACTTACCGAATAGAAACTCTAGAAGGGGAGGAGTTTAAGAATGCATGGAACGCAGAGCACCTACGCAAGTATTATCAGTGATGAATAAAATGAAGATATTCTGTCGAATTCTTTTTTTTTATTGAAAGTTTTTTGGGGAATACTAGTGCTACACACTACTCGGCAAAGCTCAGGCTACTCAAATTTATTCTCAAAAATGCCAACTAAGGTTGGTCGGGAAACCTATATTCCTCCGGGAAGTAAAGCTACCTATATTCCTCCGGGAAGTAAAGCTACCTATATTCCTCCGGGAAGTAAAGCTACCAATATTCCTCCGGGAAGTAAAGCTAGCTATATTCCTCCGGGAAGTAAATCTACTAATATTCCTCCGGGAAGTAAAGCTACCTGTATTCCTCCGGGAAGTAAAGCTACCTATATTCCTCCGGGAAGTAAAGCTACCTATATTGCTCCGGGAAGTAAACCTACCTATATTCCTTCGGGAAGTAAAGCTACCAATATTCCTCCGAGAAGTAAAGCTACCAATATTCCTCCGGGAAGTAAAGCTACCAATATTCCTCCGGGAAGTAAAATTTGTATTCCTAAGGGAAATAAAACTATATGTTTCTCGGGAAATAAAAGTATTCCCAAAAATGCCAACTTATGTCGGTTAGGAAGTAAATATATTCTCGAAAATGCCAACTTGAGTTGGTCGGGAGGTAAAATTATTTCAAAAAGACTAACTGTGGCTGGTCGGGGATAGAAACACACCAACTGTAGTTGGTCGACAAGGAAAATTTACCGACCTTGGTTGGTTGGAAACATTTAAGAGAAAAATCTACCAACTATGGCTGGTCGGGGATAAAAACCCACTAACTGTAGTTGGTCGACAAGTAAAATTTAAAGTGATCGAGCAACATTTTTGATACTCGTAACTTTTTAATTATTACTAAGTTGGTCGAGAAACAAAATATAATTTTTGCCAAATGACTACCACAAGTTCAAACTACTCGACAATAAGTTGATTCACAAACTACACAATATTGTTATCTTTTTATCAGATACACATGCACAGATATAAAGTGTTATAAGACAATAGCAAATAGAAATGAAAGTCTTTCATTAAATCCAAAACAAATTACATTGATAATGAAATGAAATTTACATTGATATTGAAATGTATACTAACTATTACATCAAAATTCCTACTCTACTGGTCTTTTCCCCTCTGCTTTTGACACAGGTTCCTCGCCAGCAGGCGGATCATTTAAAGCCAGGGGAGAATTTATGAAGTTGAGATCCTTTAATATCTTGATATTCATCACGGATGGTCGATCTAAGAGGTGCTCGGGATGAGATACTTCAACACTTGAATGGAGGTTGTAGTCGCCGAGATACTTAGAAATTAAGCATTGAGGAATGGCCCGAGCAGGGATCCAACTCATATCCAGTTTGAATGGAGGCATGGGTAGGTCGAGCAGCCCAGGATTGTGGTAGTCCCACAGGTAATGACCCTGTTCGAGTTGCAGCACACCTAAGGAATTCAACCAGCCTTGCTTGTAGCCCTCATTATTGTCATTCTGGATACGATCATCCAAGTGATAGAGAGCTTCGTTGTATCTAGCCATCCAGAACTCCCTGAGCTGTTTGTGGAATTGATATGTTAGTCTTTCCTACTTCTCATGGAGATTTTTGATGAATAGCTCCTTATTATCCAAAACTGATTTCTGCGTTGAGAGCTTCTCTTCCAGGTCCCTGATCTTCTTTGACATTTCAGCCAAAGCCTGGTTCTTTGACGTTAATTGGAAGGCCTGGTTCTCTAAGGCAGACTGAGTCCTCTGTTCCTCGAGAGGAATTTGAGCTGCTCTTGCTCATCCCCGAGGAGCTCTTGCTCGACCACGGGAAGATGTAGAGGGACCATCTCTCTTCAAAGTCTCCAATTCGTCCCTTAATTTGGCATTCTCGACCTCTAAGAATGAGAATCCTTCATCATTCACTAGGATTAAGGCATTTGAAGTAGAAGCTGCAGACTTCAACTGTGACAACTCTCTTTGAAGATTGTTGTTCTCTTGCTCTAACAATTCATCTATTTGCCTGCATTCCTCAACCTCGCCCTTTAGAGTTCTCTCCCTCACATCGTAGCCAGCAAAAAGTTTCTTGTAACCCTTGTCGACAATGATCTGCTGGTACTTCTTCTCGTAACCCTCGTTCAAGAGGGCAGTGGACTCTTTGTATTATTTCTGCAGATCTTCTAGGGTGCCTTGGAGATCCTCGATCATGTCGTAATAAGCCACATTATTGGCCACTGCTCGATCAAGTAGACACTTCAGATATTGGTATGCTTCAACTGCTTGTTCAGAAGCATCTTAGCCGAGGATGTCGACGACTTGTGCTGCACTCAGATCTGTGTGACCAGCCTTAAAATAATCATTGCATTGCCTCAGTAGCACAGTATCATGAGCAGATAATAATTCCATCCTGGCTAAAAACTAGCAGAGGAAGAAAAGCAATAATCAATAAGAATCAAGACGGAGTATGAAGAAGAGACAACAGTATGAATAAACACAAGTTCAAGTTTTATTATATCATGAAGATCAGAAGTACAAGGTTCAGAGTTACATATTCATGATTACAATTGACAAAAGAAAAATATAAAGAGAAACCCGAACATCTCTACACCTTTTCCTTGTCTCCCAAAACCTTCTCGGGAGGCTGGGACGAGGAAGTAGGTTACTCGGAGGGAGTAAAAAGTTGCTCGGGAAGTGCCAGCAGTTGCTCGGAAGAAGTAATGATTTGCTGAGGTTCCTCGTTAGCAGGCTGGATGGCTGGGGGATGATCTCCCATCACCATGGAAGACTCTTTGGAGGCAGCTTCATCCTCTTCTAAGTCTTCAGGAGTTGGAGGAGGACCAGGGATGTGTCGCTGAAAGAGTTCAGAATTTTCATCCACTTTCATCTCCTGAAGAGCAGCGACCCATCCATCCCTAAAGTACTTGAGGCTGCCATAGTCCACTTGCGACACCATGGCAGCCAATCCCTTGTTCCACCCTTTGTCCCAGCCAGCGTTGAAGGACTTCTTCACAGCCATTTTCCTCTTCAACTTCTCCGAGGAAAGCTTCTAGGACAGCAGGTTATCAGCAACTTTAAATTTATTCTCGACCTCCTCCTTTTGACGACTTACTTCCTGAAGTCGACTTAAATCCTCCTCAGCAACCTTGAGTTTATTTTCAAACTCCTAAGCATTCTTGAGCTTCCCTTCGAGCTCTTTATTTTTCTCCTCCAAGTCCTTTATTCTCTTCTCCAACTCCTTGGAGACCTCAACAACCTGAGCTTTTTCCTGCTCGGTGGAGGCAAGATTGTTCTCCCAGATTGCCTTGTTAGTAGCATATTTCTGGCGAGAATCTTCCAAAGACTTCATCAGGCCCGCCAGAGCTTCCTCCACACCAGATGAGGAGCTTAAAGTTTTAATTGCTTCATCCTTCTTCAGAGTTATATTGAAGCAGCTCGTCAACTGTGAAAATAAAATGAAAGCAAGTCAAAAACAAAAATGATAAGGGAAATATGAAAAATTCAAAGTAATGAGACTTACAGAAGCAATATGGCGAGCATCTAACGAAGTGACCATGTCCCGAGTAAGGTTTTCTTCAGTACCTTGGACCTCGGTAATGATCCAAGACTTTATCGAGCTCATGGTAGAGCTCGGAGGAACAAAAGTTGGAACGCCGGTTACAGTAACTGGGGGCTGAGTGATGGTGTCAGCCAAATTGATCGAGGAGCTCTTCTTCAGCTTCCTCGGGGGAACAGGGATTGATTCAACCAAGGAGGAGCCCTTGGTCGATGATATGACAATCACCTCGCTTGGAGCAGCAGCCTTGCTCGGGGCCACTGGAAGCTTCTCGTCAACCTTCATAACAGCAGCCGAGGAAGGTGCATCAACTTTCTTTGTCCCTTCTGGGACATCAATCTTACTTATTTTAGCCTCTCCAGCACCAGAGGCAGGATTCTCGAAGAGGGTGGGAGGTCTTCTCTTCTTCATCCTTTCACTTAAAGGAACGTGTGACTCAAGGAAAGAGCTGGTAGAAGCTGGTATTGGCTCTGCGTCGCTTATTACTGGACGAGCAGTAAAAGAGGTGGTGTAGCTCTTGTACTGCAGCAGATATGAGGCTGACCTAATGTGCTCGTCGGCAACACTCTGATGCAGACTCCAGATAAGTTTCAAATGTCTTATATTTACGTCTGCTTCCTTTGGACACTTTCTTTTGTTGTCAACTGCAAATAAATAAGCATCACAATATTAGTGGTACATTTTGTCAAACATAGAGGAAGCGTAATTTCAAAATAAATAAAATGAAATAAAATAACCTATCCCATTGCCATAGGTAAGGCATCCGGGACCCTGATAAACTTCATCTCCAGATAAAGGAGCATGTTGCCAATTTTTTATGACAACCCTATGCTCAAAATAATCCCTATTAGCATCCGGGAGATTGACTACTAAGGCCCTATTCAAAAATCTAGTTTTTAAATAAAAGGTGTTATCACCAACTGCCCATCTATAACAAAACTTTATTTCTGGAATTCCTATGTGAGTTCCATGGATTTGATTTAATCTATGAACACCATTAACTATTCTCCATGTGTTGGGGGCTATTCTTGCAGGAACAACGTCAAAATTCTAGACACAAGGGATTGGGTGGAAAAGAAAATCCACACTAAGCAATAAAGAGACTGGGGAACTAATGTCCCTCAGCCAAACGAAAATAACCAGAAGGCTCTGAAAGCTCTTCCAGAACAACCCAGGAGGGAACAGAAAAATCAGAGCGAAACTTATCAAGAGATTCAACAGGGTAAACCATGATGAATAAAAGAAATGAAGAAGAAGGAAGAAAATCTTACAGAAAAAGAGTGGATCTAATGACAACGAACGATGGAAGAGATGAATACAAAGGAGAGAAAGAGACGATGGAAAACTCGAAAATACAAATTTGAAAAGGTAGAAGACGATGGGGGTTTCTGTGAAGTTTAAATACCTTGCCTTGGGAAATGGTAAAGTAATGATTACAAAAAGAAATAATTACGCTACCGACGGCTAGAGGAACAAAAAGGGTGCGACAATCGAAGCGAGAAGAAACGATCATGCTATCGGCGGCTAAAAGGACAAAAAGTACGCAGAGATTGAGGCGGTTATGAAAATTCAAAAAAGCCTGATTCTACGAATTTGGAAAGAGAAATAAATATAAGGGAAACACTCCTAAAAATCAGGAGGATTATTTAAAGCTATCATATTCCGAGAAAGAATGTTCCACACTCCTCAAATTTCGAACTATGAAACATTGGGGGCTTCTTTTGATACCAAATTTAGTCTGCTGACATGGATCAATAAAGTGAAGACACGTGGCAGTCTACGTGGCAACAACAAACACTTTCGAGGAACTCACACGCTCTGAGGAACCATACTACAATGAGGAACACTGATTCCCCGAGGAACTCATAGGCTCCGAGGAACAAGAACTCTCCGAGGAAGTCTTGAGCACCGAGAAGCTTAGGCGGTCCGAGCAACTCAGGCGGTCTGAGCTGCACCTCGAACAAAGCATTAATAGCAGGATAACCAACAAATTGACTGTTCATTAAATGCTTATCATTCAGACGCATACGCTTAAGGAGCATTGAATGTATCACCCTTTCATATGTACATCATTTAATGTATTAACCTTTCACATTACAGCCCCAGGGCTATAAATACATTGTACAATCCTCATTGTAAGGGGACCAAAATTTCTAGAAATAACCTATAATCGAGAATTCCCATACAAATCAACAATACCATAGTAGTGGATGTAGGCCATTCTTATAAGGCTGAACCACTTTAAAAATTCTTTGTCTCATTTATTTATCTGTGATTGAATAATTAGATATGATTTAATTTTTTACATCAACATAGTGCACGGTCATTTAATAAATGACAAAAGATGCCTCATATCTCTGTTTTATATAGGAGACCCTTGAGGTGAGCCATAGTATGATTTCGATTGATCGAATGAAGTTTACCTTACATGATTATATTCATTTTATGTTTCTTACCCTTTGTCCAATTGAGACAAAATGGGGGATAGATATTTGGGTTCATCGGGACAACTATTGTAAAAATTGACTAATTCTTGATCTTTGCCATTAGTTTCTATAATCTCAGGAATTAGCAAAATTGAAATGGGGTATTAGTTTTTTATATTTGAGTTATGTACTTTTTGATTTCTAGGAATGGGGTAGTGAGAATTTTTGTATAGGAATAAGTTTTTTCTTATTTTTTATCCCTACGGAACCTAGATGACTCAAAGGATATTTTGTCTTTGATTTCCTAAAGGGGTATTGAAGCACACAAAATAATTGACTCACTTGAGTCTTCATTATACAGAAGCCTCAACTAGTTTGGAAATATTGACAAAATTGAGTCCCTCCTTCAAGTGCATGATAACCTCTTCATATGCTACCTGAACATCAATCAATGACTCCTCAATCAATCATAAAGATAGTATTCCAACACACTCATAACTCATAGGATTGCATTTCATATCATAACTGATTGTTGTGTGTTAATTGGAATTAAAATGTTTTTTTTTATAATATTTGGGAATTTTACAACAATTAAAATCTAGTTTTAAAATAATTAAAATAGTGTTTAAAATTGTTTTAGGATTCAAATTTGTATTTTAAAAGTTCCTAAAATATTGCTTTGGTAGA
Source organism: Sambucus nigra (assembly GCA_949130495.1). Taxonomy (NCBI): domain Eukaryota; kingdom Viridiplantae; phylum Streptophyta; class Magnoliopsida; order Dipsacales; family Adoxaceae; genus Sambucus; species Sambucus nigra. The sequence goes on from OX422214.1 coordinate 335,630,261, forward strand.
CTTCAAAACCAGCTGAAACTATTGTAGTACAAAGTTTAGTTCATAAAAAACTTAAAACACGCATTTTTGATGAGTAATATGCCAGCACGTGTTTATTTGTGATTATTTTAATTTGTGTTTCTTTGCATTGACATTCCATGCACCCAATGTGAACTGTTCGATGAAATTAATAAATGGTCTGCATGTTATAAAAGTTAATCCTTGTGCTCCCATTTAACCAATCATCTTTCATTATTGTGCGGTCGTTTATTAGCCTTTAGATTTAAATGTTTTAAATCTAAATCTATCCCAGTCCTTGATTTTGAACCGACCTTCCAGATCCTTCCTTGAGCCTATAAAAGGAACCTTAGTCTTTACAATTCGAAGATTTGGGAGAGCCTGAGAGTTGAGAGGAAACAAAGAGAAGGAGAAAATATTTTAGAGAAATATGTTTTTCGAATAAAATTCTGCAAAAATATTTTCAGAAAAATATTCTTTCAAATCAGAGACTAGTTCTTCATTTTCCTAACTGTTTTAATCTCTCTCTAAACAACCTCACATATTTGAGATCTCATTTCTTTTTAGAAATCTGTAGATCTAAAAGTTTGATAGAGTTCACGTTTAGATTCTAGGCTGTTTCAATTTCTTGTTTTAAGAAATCTTATTTTTGTTGGATTCAGTTCTAAAAAGTTTTAAGAACCTTCAAATACAACTTCTCTTGTTTTTAAAAATTGAAATCATGAATTGCGTGTTTCAGATCTGAAAATTTTTCATATCGAAAAATTGAGTTTATTAATAATTTTTGTGGATCTCTATTTTAAAGATCCAAACGGAAATCAGATTTGGAAATATTTTACACGAAAAGAACGAGTCTAAATTTCAGAAGTTTGAAGATGAATTGTATGGTTAGATATACTATAATTCATAGGATCTGTCCGTATTAAGTGTGTGTGAGTCCATACATAACACTTAGTCACAACACTCACTACACAAGCACCCATAAACACGAAAGTGTGTTGTTGGTTGAGAGATTTTGACTGCTGAGTCGACATCGAGTTAAAGGATAAAGGAAGCAGGCGTCCAACAAAGAAAGGACGAACCAGTTTCTTAAAGAAGTTAGAAGACGTACCTCGGAAGGAGTGGATTCTCGCTTAGGTATATTTATGGACTTAGAATAGGATTGGTTATATGATTTGTTTTACATTCTTTTAACCTAAATCTATTTATAGTGTATTTTATTTTGTAGTGTAGAGGTCACCGTGGATGTTTCCCCAATTGGGTGGAGTTTTACCACGTTAAATTTACTTGTCTATTATGTGTGATTTTTATTTCTTTATTGCTGGATTATGCAAATCAGACTTCAATTTAGTTTAAAACCTATTTACAAGAGATTGAAATAATACTTTCAAAACTCTTATACACATATTATGTCTTAATAAAGATTTTTGAAATAGTTTCTTCAAAAGTAATTTTGGAACTCGTTAAACCATTTTAACATTTGTTAAAATAACAAAGTGATCTGTATTATCAATTCCATTCATATTCAACCCGTCCAAGTCAACCAAAACCGTGCCATATATTCTCTCCAAGAGATACTTGAATCCACTAATTTTCTTCCTATTAGATATGTGATTAGGAACGAGGCCTATTTTAATGAGGTTTTCACCGTTGTATTACTTGGAAAATCTTTTAATGAAATAAATGATAATTTTGAGCATCTTTTTGTGCCTTACATTAATTGTATTATGTATAATCAAACTATCGATGGAGAAGATTTGCTAATTGAAAAATTCTTAACTAATCTCAATAAGGAAAAAAATAAACAACATAATCGCGTTCAAACCAATGTTGACGAGATTATTGTTATTAATCTCGGTTCTAGTATCTATACACACGAGATTAAGAAAGGGTCCATCCCCAAGGAGCATGAGAGATTGAAATTTAAAGAACTTCTGAAAGAGTTCGTAGATGTCTTTGCATTGTCCTACAATGACATGCCTAACATTTGACCCGGAAATAGCACAACATGAGATCCCTACATTCTGAGAGAGCAAACTTGTCAATCAAAAATTATGAAAACTCCAGACATAGTGATCCCTCAAAGTCAAAGATGAGGTGTGAAATAGTTAAACGTAGGATTTATTCGCATGGAAGAATATCCTATGTGGCTTGCAAACATCATCCCCTATAGAAATAGAGAGGGAAAGTCTGCATGTGCATCGACTATTGATACCTAAATAAGGCATCCCCGAAGGACAATTGTGATCTACCCAATATCGACATAATCATACATAACACTTCCAACCATGATCTCCAGTTATTTGCCGATGGTTTCACCGATTATAATTAGATTAAGATGCATCTGGACCATAAAAAAAAGACCGACTTCATCACCCCATAGGTAACCTTTTGCAACACATTCATGCCATTTGGTCTTAAAAATGTCGAGGCTACCTAACAAAGGGTAGCTACAACCATCCTGCACTACCTTATACACATGGAAGTCGAAGTTTATATAGACGACATGATCATCGAATCCCAAACTCAGGAAGGTCACATTCCTACCCTTAGGAAATTCTTCAAGTAATTACGACAGTACCAGATGCGACTTAACCCACAGAAATGTGTCTTCGGTGTCACCAAGGATAAAGTCCTTGGATTTATGATTAGTGAAAAAGGGATTGAGGCAGACCCCACCAAACTAAAAGAAATATTCGAGATGACACCCCCCCGATAGAGAAAAAATTGCATGGATTCTTGGGTAAGCTTCAATACATCAAGTGGTTCATTAGCTAATTGACCTCTATCTACGAGCCCATATTCTAGCTTCTCCGAAAGGATTCAACTAAAGTTTAGAACGAGGCATGCTAGGAAGCCTTAGATCAAATCAAATGATACCTCACATATCCTCCAGTACTCATGCCTCCATAACAAGGTCTCCCCCCTCCTCCTATACTTGACTGTCACTAACACTACATCAAGGGATATGCTGGACTAATGCATTAAGGAATATCATAAGGAGGGAGCATTCTACTACGATTGTCTAAAGCTAGCCGAGTATGAGGCAAACTACACCGTATTATAGAAGGCGTGTGTCGACTTCATCTGGGTCACACAGAAGCTCTGGCACTACATGCTTGCATTTCTTATCAAAGTGGCGTCCTGAATGGATCCAATAAAATACTTGTTGAATAAGTCCTCTCTGTATAGCAGCATGGACCACTGGAAGATGTTACTAGCCGTGTTTGATATCACTTATATCACACAGAAGCCTCTGAAAGGGATATCCATCTTCTATTACCTTGTCAATAATCCTGTGGCGGGAATCGAGCTTTGTATTTTCGAATTCCTAGACAAAGACATCCTCTGCACCTCTCATAAGGACCTTATATGGCAGATGTTCTTGACGGGACTCAACCCTCATCGTGGGGCAGATCATCAGGAAATGATAATTCAAAGATTAAAAGCCCTTACCCTTCCACGCTCACCTAGAAAAATTAGCCTCCTATATAAAAGATATCACATTCCATTACCTTCCCCGAGGAATAGCCTAGCTGATGAGTTGGCGGCCTTAGCCTCTATGATCGACATGCTTGAGGGAATAACAATTGCCCCCTTTCTAGTTCAAAAATAGGTTGCACCCACTCACTTCTACCACATTGAGCTCGTTATTGAAGAAGAATTGGATAAGGAAGGGTTGTCATATTATGATATTTGGCGTCTCCTGAAACATGGTAGGTATCCCCGAGATACAGACAAGAAAGATCATGCAACCTTTCGAAAGTTGGTTTCTCTATATATTATCTACGACAAAGCACTCTTCAAGAGAAATTTTAATGGAACCCACTTTCATTGCATAGTAGGGGTTAGTATTGAGGATATGATGCAAAAATTCCACCGTGGGGGGTGTAGATCCCACATGAACGATCACATGCTTAACAAGAAGATCATCCATCAAGGATATTAGTACACCACCATGGTTTAAAATCGTAAGACTTAAGTTTGAAGATGCCTCAAATGCCAATAATTTTCTAACCTTTAGCACTTGCCTCCTCTAGAGTTGTATAATATGATCTCTCCCTAACCCTTCTCCACTTAAGGCAAATATATCATCAAAAAGGTCTCTCTCGAAGCTTCAAACGAGCATGAATTCATCATAATCACCATTAACTAGTTCACAAAATGGGTTAAAGTTAGGTCATACACAATACTAAATGTGAAGAAAGTAGCCAAATTCATCAGAAAGAGCATCATTTACCATTACGAAGTCCCCCATGAATTGATATCAGACAATGGACTCTGTTTTGAAGCCAAGGTCACAGAATTAGTTGGTAAATATGGATATCAAAGACACAAGTCCTTTATTTATCGACCACAAACTAATGGAACTATCGAAGCCACCAACAAAATCCTCAAGATAATTATTAGCAAGATGACAAAAAACTGCTGAAACTGGGCCAATCGAATCCCATATGCCCTTTGGGAACATTAGATAACCCATATGGATACTCCCTACTCTATAATATACGGCATAGAGGCAGTTTTCCTTGTCGAACTTTAAATACCTTCTCTACAGTTATGATGGAAAGTAAAGTTTGCTCTTAGATGAAAATATGTTAACATATCTATATCACACACAAGGGTACCATCATTGTATTATGTGATCATTTAATAAGAAGGCCAAGTATCGTTGTGTATAATAGGGGGATCATGCCCCAATGAAATCGTAAAACCTGTTTAGGATTCGAGATGAAAATTGAAGCTCAATTTGAGTGGCCCCGACATTGTAAAGAAAATCTTGTCTGGTGGCGCAACTATGCTCACAGACCTCGATGGGGAGGAAATGGAGCATCCAGTCAACTTGGATCGTCTTAGTAAGTTTTACCCTTAGTCTGAACTCTCGTCTCACTATGACTCTTCTCATCCCCTCATATTCTTAAAAAAAACTCTTAAATCCTCTCTAGTCAAAACTATGTAGGACCTGATCCTATAAAAAAATCCATTTGCTGAAAGGAGAAATTCATAAATTTTTAAACCCCTCAAAGATACGCAGGCAACCCATAAGACACATATGGGCACGGCCCTTTCTTATTCACAAAATGATATTATTTTCTTCCTCTGAGAATGATGGTATCCCTCATCATTTAAAAAAACAAAATGATTATATATGCCTTAGCGATCAATATAGATAGTTCACACAAAATTCATCAAAGACACAACAAAATAAGTTAAACTCGACGTTCTTTTATTTTAGAAACCAATAATACAGCTAGTAGATGACATATTATCTATGGGAACAAAAAAAAGATCCCACTCCCTTACAGACCTCAAAAAACATCAAAACCCTAAAAAAATACATCACTACGAGCTTCACAAAAAAAACACCTCTTAGAGCTTACACAAACTTCTCATAAATTTTCACTACCCCCTCTCATACTCAAGACCTTATCCTCAATTTCCTGATGGACCCTCTTTATCATCATTAATTACCCCGGAAGGGCCCCAAGAATTCCACTCCTAGTTGCAGCTTCAAATGCGTTCTAAGAAATTATAGGCCTTTATAATCTTATATGAAACCATGATGCCCTCTTTCAAAGTTTTGAACATTACAAGCCATCTCTAACCAGTCCCCTCTGCTAGAATCTTCTCAACCACTCGCTTCCACAACCACTTCAGGGAATTCCCTGGTACGAACCCAACCTCCTTAATTAATTGAGACTGATGGGCAGATGTTCGATGGTGAAACCATAAGGGCCCCAATATCATTCTCAATGATTCTGTTTGGTCCTCTATAGGAAAGAAGTTGGTTATGGGTGGAGGAATAATTTTTTCCTACCTCGCTTGGCACAGAAGTCACCATGGAAAGTAGAAAGAGATCTGATGAAGGCCCCCAACTGTACATTTCCGTAATCACCAAGTTGGAAAACATGATACAAGTTCCCCTACCACGATATAGACCAATGAAGGCTCTAGGACCCATGCTCTACAAGCCAGTTCACACAGTTCTCTATCATTGAGCCAAAATTGAGGAAAGGATTATAAAATAAGTTGGGAATGCCTGATAGAGGGTACTCGGGTGGGGGATCTAGACACGGTCTCTTAGACAACTATATTGATAGCATGATGGGGCTCCACTAAAAATTAGCCTGACCCTCCTTCTAGCTGTCCAACCATTCAGAGTCTTTGCCAGTATTACAGTAACTAAATTATAGTGGTAAATCATGCACATCACAATCGTGGCTACCTAAGGGTCTTTTGTCATGTCACCTATCACCAAAGGAAGCCTAGCAGTCAATTACGGGGCTACAATAACGGCAAAGCTGTTATCAGTAAAGTCCATCTGGTACACATAGTTCATTATTGCCAGAAGTATGATATTCCCTCCATGAAAGAATGGTCGAGAAGCTGAAAGAGAGATATGGATCAACAATGCTAGCGACACCCGAGGGGAACGGGACAAATTCGGCATAGCTACCGCCACACTTGGGTTGTCACCCAGTATAACAGAAAACTCTTCATAGGTGGGACACACCTCATTTTAAACAAATCGAAATATGTGGTCTTTAAGGTACAAGAACTATACCGCCACTTCCCGAAGATTGCAGTTATGCCATAAGAAGACATGGCGCAAGATGAAAGCTTTGTAATTAACGTTATAAAAGCACGTGGCCTCTAAGCCTTTAAGGCAGGCTGAGAAAGTTTTGGACATCGAAAGTGCTACTATAAGATGAGAAGAAAGGTTACAAAGGAAAGGAGTTGAGTTATGGTGTTGAAAACCACCACCAAAGTCCCCTTTTTATACTACGAACATCCATAAAACACAACCCATCCAAGATACTGCTAGACCTTCTGATCCCAAGTACCCAGAAGTACAAGGGAATGGAAATAAAAAATAAGAAAGTGATTTTGACTTAACCTTTATGCCGATAGGCCGGCCAAGGGGAATGTCGATCGGTTACCCCACCTTTTGGAAATTCCTTATTTGTATATATCATTTCCAAAATAAAGATTTTTTTTATTTATTAAACATAAACCTTCCAGTTTTTCTTTCATATGTTTTATTTTATCTTATCTTTGCAATAAAAGCCGAATAAAAAATGCATCTTATATTAATATATAAAATATAATTACATTGTTCCTACACGTGAAAAAAAACAAAAAATAGATTGGGACATAGCTCGAACCCTCCAGAATCTCAATAAACCCCTCACATCAAGGGACGCAACGATCACGCTTCTTTCGACGATGCGTGATAGACCCCTACTCCCGGAATCAAAGCTCTCCTAGAAGTAGTCGGAGGCACTAGGCAGGTTCCAGCCAACTTTCTCACGTAATCAAACATTGATGTCATCTAGTCTCGAATATCCCGAAGTCAGGTCATCAACATGCAGATAGTCTGCGAAATAATAAAAAAAAACAAGCGAAGCCATAATGAGAAGAAAAAAAATCAAAAGGAAAAAATATGAAAAGAAGAAGAGTCATACATCTCTCCAAAGAGCCTCCACTAGAAGACACACAAAGACGTATATCTATGCATGAGGGAGGTGAAGTTCCGATACGACCTCCCCACTATGCACCCGAATAAGATAAGAAGGGGTGGAAATATGGTGGAAAGGAACCTCCTCCACTACCACCGCCACACCTCAATCCGCGATATGGGCCGACATCGTCAGTGCACTGGTACCCCTCCTCGATCCCGCTGCAGGTCAAGGAAAATTCTCCACATCATAAATGAAAGACGACATCAACCAGTTGGTCACAAAGTCCTCATATTAGTATAGTGTATATGGGGGTCAACCTTCATTGACACCTCATTAGCCTCATCAAACATCTCCTTCATCCGCCTCCATACTCTGAGGGCGCCAATGGTGGGACGTTCACCTCACCCTCCATAACTCGCTGCACCACTCTCTCTCCCAGGTACAAGACAGACCCAAACTCATGCGCCAGAAACCTCCTCATTTGGGTGTGCATTCCCATAAGCCCCACAACCCTCGAAGATAAACTCCATGGGAAGAATATCACGTGTTTGCTCAGCAAGAGTCAGTTATCTACCAATCGCAAATTGAGTACCACAAAAAAGAAAAAACTCCTCAATGACATTTTATCTCTCCTAATAAGATCATGACTCCATTCCATATGCCGATTGACACCTCCTCAGCTATGCCTATTAGTAGCCCCCTTAAAAAAAATCAAAAATTCTAGAAAAATCCAAAAATTGCACGAAATATTCACAAAAGCCCCTACAAGGTCAAATGCACCATAACTCCAAGAAAAGTCATTAAAAAGCAAGGAATTATTTATAAAGTTCTCATCCAACACCAGTAGAACCAAAATCTTAGTGCATCTGCACTCTCGATACCCAATCTCTACCAAGCAGAATCAAAATCCAAGCGCTTCCACAGTCGCAATGCCAACACCCTCTTCGATGGATCCTGAATTGAAAAACACTCCTCGTAAATAACTCCTTAGGTTTGTAAAATTGACCTCGACCCAATTAATTGGTCATCTCAACAGCTTAGGTCCATAGAATTGACCTAGACCCTCTTAATCGATCATCTCAAATCTTCGGGTCCCCAGAAGTGACCTTGCCCCCCTAAATTGGTCATTTTAAACCTTTAGGTTTGCAAAACTGACCTAGGTATGCATAATAACCTCGGCCTACTAAATCATTCATCTTAACTCCATAGGTCCACAAAATTAATCTCAACCCTCAAAATCGGTCATCTCAACCCTTTAGGTCCGCCGAATAGACCTAGATCCTTAGAACAGATATTAACCCACTAAATTAGTCATCTCACATCTTTAGGTCTGCAAAATTGATCTAGGTTTGCAGAATCAAACTCTACCCTATTAATCAGTCATCTCAACTCTTTAGGTCCATAGATCGACCTCGACCCGCTGAATTAGCAATTTCAACCCTTTAGGTGTGTAGAATCGACCTCGACCTACTGAATTGATACTTTAATGCCCTTTAGGTCCGCAAAATAGGTCTAAGTCCTCAAAACTAACCTTGACCCTCTGAATCAATCATCTCAACCTTAAAGTCCATAGAATAAACCTAGGTCTTCAAAAATGACCTTAACCCCTTGAATCGATCATTTTAAATCCCCCAAAACATTGATGAGGTGTCTATCTTTCGATGAACTCCACTTTTTCCTAGCTATACCATCGAGGGGCTTTATAAATACCCTATTATGGTACCCCTTAAATACCTCCTTGGGTTTCTAACACTCCTCCTCCTATCATAAGGCCATATGTCCTACTCTATACCATGATCCAGGCAACCAGGCATTTTCAGGCCCCATTTGACCTTAGTTAACCCTCCAAACTAATCAAATCTCATAGAGATCTAAATACCCTTTCCAACGGTCCATGCCGTGCGCAAATTGGCCTCACAGTTTTCATGTACTTACCCTTTTACTCTGAGACCCAATCTAGATGCCACAGGCAATTCTAGGCCTCGTTTGACCTCGGTCCACTCTCTGAACTGATTCAATCACATTGAAACCGCATAAGTCTCTGAATTCCCTTTCTAACGGTCCATACCTTGCATGAATAGAATTTATAATTCGCACGTACTCACCTTTTTACTCCAAACCCTGATCCAGAGGCCATTGGGCATTTTCGAGCCCTGTATGACCTGACTAAACTCTTTGAACTAATCTAATATCATTGAAACCTCTTAGGTCTCTAAATTTCCTTTCCAAATTTCCATATCATGAATGAATCGGCCTCACAGTTCGTATGTACTCACCTTTATAATCCAAATCCTAATCTAGAGGCCACCGAGCATTTTCGAGACCCGTTTGACCTCAGTATACTCTTTGACCTGGGTGAATCTCATTGAAACCTCATAGGGCTATGAATTAAATTTCCAACGGTCCATATCATGTGCATATCAGTCTCAAAGTTCGCACATACTCACCTTTTTAATCCAAACCTTAATCTAGAGGCCACCAAGCATTTCGAGCCTCGTTTGACCTCATTTAATTCTCTGAACTGAGCAAAACTCATTAAAACCTCATGGTTATCTAAATACCCTTTCCAAAGGTCCATACCGTGCATGAATCAGAATCACGGTCTGCACATACTTGCATTTTTACTCCGAGAACCCCCCGTTTAGAGGCCATTGGGTGCTTTTTAGCCCCGTTTAACTTTGGTCATCGATCCTGGGAGTGGATTAATAGTTTATTGTAGAGATCTAAATACCCTTTCAAAACGTCATGTACGCACACAATTCGAACTTATAGTTTGCATTTTACGCCCTTTTTTCCTAAAAAAATCCGTTCTGGACTTCCTATAGGCACCACTGCCTATTGGTAGGGTGTACTTCTTTGCTAACAAGGAAGGGTTGTGTCGATAGGTAGGCCAGGGTCCATGATAATCAACACCCCCTAAAACTCTATTTTTTTACTATTTAAGAAGACTATGACCTCACTCCTAAAGGTTTTTTTTTCTGAAGTCAAAATATTCCCCTCGAAATTAGTGCATCAAAATTCTATTTTTCCAAACATTCTCTCCATTTCCTTCCATCATTCTCCTCCATTTTTCACCCTAATTTCCATCCTTACCTCACCACCACATCTGACCATTCTAAAATCAGCCTCCTACCATTGCAAAATCAGAATTAAAGTTCTCTATAAAGTCTACCCTTATTCATCTACGACTCACTTAATTAGTAGAAGTTGTTTACTTTTCTCTCCACTTTTGATATATCCTTATTTAATTTCCTTCACAACAAAACTAATTTCACTTTTTATTAGTTAGTATGCAAAAATCATATTTTCATAAAAAATATAAAAAAAGCCAAAAAGTGGTTTTTCTTATAAACCCTAAATAAGAATTTCCTCGGTTTTCACACTCTCTGCACTTGCGCAGATTTTCCAAAAAACAAACTAAAGGAAGTTCTAACTTAGGGTTTATGCGTTAAACCCCACCCTTTCATGTTATCGAACTATGTGGACTTTAATTCCCTTTGGGCTATGTAGACTCCCCGAGCGAATCTTATAATTCGAATTCTATTTCTTCATTTACTAATTTTATGTTTTCTTGTATTTATTAGTATTGCGAGTCCAATTACTCCTACATATTTGTGTTTCGATCGATATACACAATCACTTCTTCATAGAGATTTGTGATTTTACGGACACTCGCATTATATTTTTTTTGTTATTTATTTTATACACTCCTTATGATGATTCCGCTCTGTCTTTCCCATGACGCGAGTCTGATGGTTATTTTCTCTTGTTAGTCACACCACATCTGCACACGTATCACACTTTGGATAAAAGGATAATATTATCATATCCCATGAGAGATCGAAAGGGAGGGATGAGTACCTAACACCTTTCCATTTCATGACTTAGTCTTTGGACCCTTGATTCATTTGGTTTCTTAAGCATCATCATGTCTTTTGATGTCGTTCTCTTAGGGCAGCTACATTTCTTTCACATGTTATGAGAAAAATAGTCTGGAAACTTTATTTCTTCATGTTTATCACCTTTTGACAACGATCTATTTATATCCAAGGAAGCCCACGAAGAACAGCTCAAGTGGCAGAAAGAGGATTCCCCTATTCTCCTTAAATCCCCACATACACGGAGAGAAAGATTTCTCTAGTCCCCCCCCCCCCCCCCGCCATTTTTGAGTCATCCCCTACCAAAGGAATCCGAACCGAATGACCACATAAATGTAGCCAAGTTTCATAACACTACGAATAGGTCACATGAATGGGTGGAATGTAGTTGAGATTCGAACATCAAATGCACAGTTATATATGGTGTAAAATAAAATACATAAATGTATTTGAATTTTTCAAAATTTTTATACAAAAATAAAATATTTTTAAAAAAATTTCAAGCTTTTTCTAAAAGAAAAGAAACTATTTTTAGATTTTTCAAAAAATGAATATAGAAATGCAATCTAATAATAGGGAAAAATATAGCAATATGATAATCACCCTGTACTAGATGCAATAACCAAACACCGGCAATGACACAAATATCCAAAGACTTCTTAATATCTTCAAATCTAAGTGCATCTAAAGGTTTCATGAAAATATCAGCCAATTGATGTTCGGTGCTCAGGAAGTGCAAGAAATTAATATTCTCCTCAATAATATCATAAATGAAGTTCTCGTGAATCCTAATATGCTTTCGTACGAGAATACTGGATCAGATTACGTGAAATATGGATTTCACTTGTATTATCACTAGAAATAGTTATTGTGTCTTGTGTAATCCCATATTCTTCCAACATTTTCTTCATCCACTAAAGTTGTGTGCAACTACTCTGTAAGGACATTTTTCATCACAATTAGTTATGTCGTATACCGTTACAAGTCAACAAAGAATCGAGGAAGCTAACATCTACAAACTCCGGATCCGAATTACAAGTGCACTTCAACACTCAAGCACCGTCAAGATAGTTTTGGTAAAAATATGTTTAAAGTTCCATGTGCATTTTATATTTAAAGTGTTAAGATTTTTTTTTATAAAAAGGTTAGAACTTTTATTTATAAAATTGCTTTTGAATAAAAGAAGTTTTATTTAAAAACAAAAAAAATGGAAACAAAAGTTTTTTTAAAATCAAAATGAGTTGGTATTTAAATTTTTTTTTTTAAATATGTATGTTTCGTACAGTTTGTATAAAAAGCCTAAATAAGTTGTTTCGTACAGATGCGCATTTCTTTAAATAAGTTGGCTTGTTTTTTTTTTAAGTTTTGTTCTTTTTCAAAAGCCTAGAAGGTACAAGTTTTTTTTATGCCTATAAGGGTATCTCGCGCCAATGATTGGCAGATCCTAGGTTTCCAACAAAAACCAAATGCCAACTCCTCTATTCCTTCAGGTATCATCTGTCGCGCGCCTTTGGTAATGAAAAAAAAGTGGGGTGCCAATGATTGCGGTGAAAAGAACAAAAAACATAGGGGAGGGGTGTTCATTTTTTTTAGTGGATAAGTAGGTTGCTTCTTTTTTTATATATTTCACGCAAGTTGAAGGAACATTAAGTGGGGAGCCATTTTTTTATTTTGCCAATGATTGGCATGTGTGTATCTCAAGGAATCTTTTAAAGACTTACGTCTCTGCCACTATTTTTTTAAAAGAAACACGCATCTGATAAAAGGAATCAAGCCAATAATCGTTAAACAACTGCATGCCAATTGTTATCAACTTTAAAAAAATCTTTCTATATAATACACAACTCGTACAGTTTTATAATGATGAGAAGAAAAGTTTGTTTTCGGCAGAACACTTTCTGAATAGAAAAACTTTGTGTTCAATATTTTTCCATTATGTCTTCTTCTCACTTTAAAGGGTCCAAAACCTTTTGTCCATTTAATTCATAATCCCAACTACTTTTTATGAATTATTTTGTGGAACTCAAGACATATTTTTCTGAAATCTTATGCTGCTGATTTTGGTGCTGTTCATGGTACTAATCGAAGTCTGAGGATATTATGGCCTGCTGAGTATGGATTTTTGCTGAAATAGAAGTGAGTGTTCTTGTGGGGCTACTGAGGTTGTTCCATTGCTGACGACATCGACCGATGCCTGCGGGTATTCGTGTGTCAAATTATTTCACTGTAATCCGTGTAAGTTGTGATTTACAAATTATAGTGAAATAAATGGTTTTTCCCTTAGGGGATTTTTTCCTCATTTTTGATTGTCTTGCATGCTTAGATTAATTTATTAATCAATCACGTTTATTTGCAAGAGTTAAAAAATTGATTGGGTCTGGAATTGGAATTTAATTAAATAATTAATTCATTTGAACGCATGCGCACTCTCATACTCCCGGCGATGATGTACTCGGCCTCCGTCGTGGAAAAAGAAATGGCATTTTATTTCTTGCTCAACCAATATACAAGAGCATTCCCATATTAAAGGCATTCACCAGAGGTGTTTCCATAGCCATCAATATCCCCAGCCTAATCAGCATCGGTATTGTGGTGACAATTATATTCAACATAAATAAATAAGAAAAGCGCAATCACCAAAAGAAATAAAGAACAAAAAATGCCAGTCACACAACACCGTACGTACGTGGTTCAACAAGAATGCCTACGTCCACGGTGGTGCAGTCAGTATTATTTCTATATACTCCGGGGAGTGTTTATAGAGAATACAAATTGTGCCCTTTTGCCCCGGGCTTAGGGTTTGTTATATAGATATTTGTTATCGGGGAGTGGGGGTGTTGGACTCCCCCACATCCATCTTCTACTCCTAGAATATCTCCCTACGAGATTTTAGGAGTGGACTAAATCCCAACTGAATTCAGTTGGGATACGAGAGACCCAGACTTTGGGCCATTCCTATTGGTCTACTCGTTTGGGTCTATGATGGCAAATTCGGGTACCCACAATTGCCCCTAAAGTTGTTGGGACACAATTTGGACTCAATAAATTTAAATGATTTGTCATAATAGCTCCCTTGTGAATTGTGTAACTCTTCCGAAAGTTAAAAACTAATTTAGGCGGCAGCTTGCTTTGTGTGCTGTGCATGATGATTGGAAACATTTAAAAGTCATTTGGAGCAGCAGTCCGTAGTTTTCGTTTCAAACTTCTTCAAGTTTTCTCATCTTTCTCAAGCTTCTGTTGTTGCAAACTCCTCCTCAGGTCCTTGTTTACCTTGCTTTCAATCTTTTTCGTTGTTTGGGACTGTGATCTTGCTTCGTTCTGGCCAAACCTTCATCTCGTAAGTCCCCTTTGCTATCTCTCTGTGTTTTCTCTTATGTTAAGATTTCCTCGAATTCGTAATTAGGGTTTACAATTGGGGAAGATAGGTAATAGGAATGTGTCCGAGTTTAGAAAGTTCTATAATATCCCAGACTGGGTAGATATTGAGTGCGCCCCTCTCCCTAAAAATGTAAGAGAGATAAATGGCGCTCATTGGATTCATGTTCTCTTGCTATCCCAAGGAGGCCTTACTTTCCCTCCGAGCAATTTGTTCTTATATTTCTTTGGCTATTTCAATATCGTCCCTACGCAGTGCTTGCCAAACATTTGGAAGTTAGTTAATGGTGTCCATAGGATAAACCAACTTTATGGCACCAATCTAGGGCTTGCTGAAATATGCTTCTGCTATTCTTTTTCGTGAACGAGCTCTGATCTTCTTTACCTCAAGGCCAGGAGTCCTGAAAGGGTATTGGTGGTAAATCTTCCTTATTCCCACACGGACTATTGGTAAGAGGGTTTTCTTGCTAGAAATTAGCAATTCCGTCCCCATACCGAGTGGTCGAGGTCTGACAGGTTCATGGTACCCTTTTATGGGGAGGAGTTCACAGGTAGGGCTAATTTCTATTTTGCTCTTTCGGTCTTCTTGTTAATGTATGATTTCTCTGACATTCTTCTCTTTTCTTTTCAGCGAGGAAAAAGAATTTGGAACCTACTCTTAGTGAGGTTTGAGCTGTTGAGCTGATTAAGGCTTAGAACATCAAAGAGCCTTTGGCTGAAGGTGAACATCCCCGGTCGGCTGCTTTTTCTTGGAGTACAAGAAAATCGGGTCTAGTTTCATTGAATGGCCTATAGACAACATTCATGTCCTTGATATTACTGAAGAAGTTAATGTTGACCCCATCCAGTTGGACGAGGAAGAGAGCAGTTCTGAAAGTGATATTAAAGGAGGTGCTGAAGGTGGTTCTGGCGAGGCGAGCTTTAGTAGTGAAAGTTCTTCTGGCTCAGAAGAGGTTTCTGAGGCTCAAGAGTCTTCAAGTACATCCATTGTTGAGGTTGTTCCATTGCTGACAACGTCGACGATGCCTGCGGGTAATCGTGTGTCAAATTATTTCACTGTAATCCGTGTAAGTTGTGATTTACAAATTATAGTGAAATAAATGGTTTTGCCCATCGGGGATTTTTTCCTCATTTGTGGTTGTCTTGCATGCTTATATTAATTTATTAATCAATCACGTTTATTTGCAAGAGTTAAAAAATTGATTGGGTCTGGAATTGGAATTTAATTAAATAATTAATTCATTTGAACGCACGCGCACTCTCAAATTGATTTAATCAATCACGTTTATTTGCAAGAGTTAAAAAATCGATTGGGTCTGGAATTGGAATTTAATTAAATAATTAATTCATTTGAACGCATGCGCACTCTCAAATTGATATCAGAGCCAATTACACAATTATACCGTGTAATTTTCCTCAAAATTTTTTTGAGATGTCAATTTTCTGAAAATCGATTTTTGAAAAAAGGGCGTGTTCAAAAAATGGTGAAATTATATAATAAAATGCTAGTTTTTGACGGGACAAATTATGCTTACTAGAAAGCCAGTATGAAATCTGCTCTAAAATCCATAGATGACAGAGTTTGGATTTTGGTTAAAAGAGGGTGGACACCTCCCTCCGTCACCATTGACAATGTGACAAATTTAAAATCTGTGACTGCATGGACTGAATATGGATTTAAATAGTCATCTTTTAACTCTAAGGGTCTTAGTACTATTTTTGGATCTGTCACACCTGAAGAGTTTCGATGGATAATGACGTGTACCACGTCAAAAGAGGCATGGGATGTTTTACAACTTACCTATGAAGGAACTAATGCTGTGAAAGAATCAAAAGTGCAAAATTTAACAACTCAATTTGAAAGTATCATCGTGCTTGAGTCTGAATGTTTCGATGAATTCTATGCTAGATTGTCTGATATTGTAAACACTCGCTTTAATCTTAGTGAACACATTCCTAATGCAAGAGTTGCTAAAAGGATTCTAAGATCACTACCTAAGCGTTTTATCCCTAAATTCACAGCGTTAAATTCTATGGGTAATTTAAACACGCTTAAATTAGAGGAATTGTTTGGAGACTTATAAACCTTTGAAATTGACATGTTTCCTAAGTCTGTTAAACCAAAAGATAAGGGAATTGCACTTAAATCCCATGCTAGAAAGGGTGAGGGGTCCGTTAAAAGGAAAGAGGTGTCTAAACAGAGAGAGATAGAGGTGTCTCATTCTGAGGGAGAATTTGATTTAGATAACTTAGTTCTTTTAGCCAAAAATTTCAAAAAAATTCTCAAATTAAAAAATGACAATTTTAAAGATAAAAAGAATTTTGAGAAAAATAAATATGGCAAGAAAGATGAAAAAGATAAAAAGGCCACCCCCAAGAGAGACGAAGATAGATGCTATGAATGCGACGGTAGAGATCATAAGGCTTTAGATTGTGCCACTAGGTTGAAGTGTCAAGGCAAGGGCAAAGCTGTCCTAAATGCCAATTTGAGTGACGATAGTGAGGTCGAATCGGTGGATTCTGGAGATGAATCGTCGAATGAATGCAACTTCACCGTATTCATGGCGAGTCAAGGAGGTTCTCCCACTGCATCTCACGATGATGATGATGCCACCTCACATAGACACCGACAGTAATGAGCGTGAGGAAGAGGATGCTGGAAGTGAGAGGAAGAGTGATCTTAGACGCGACTATGTCGATTTATATGCCGAATCATTCAAAACCAAAAAGCGTAACAAAGCATTAGTTCTTAGGATCATCGCCGTTAAAAAGGAATTAGGAGAGACTAGAGAGAGAGAGTGTCATCTTTTAGCACTACCTTGAGAGAGAGAAGGAGAGAGTTAGTTTGTGATGAGAGAGAGTAGAGTATTGAGAATGAAAAGGGGGACTTGACTAAAAAAGTGGCTAATCTGACGAGAGACCTCTATGCATCCGAAGAGGCTCGAAAGATTCTGGAAGCCCTTGTTGCCTAGCTCACTCATGATCTTTAGAGAGCACGAGAAGTTAAGGTTCAAATCGAGGATATATCTGGTAATATGGGAAAGATTCTCCTTTCCCCTGCCTTGGGATTTGGTGAAAGACCAGGAATTGGTTTTGATGGTGCTTCCACCTCTCAGATTGCACTTGGACCAGTCCCTATGTTTACGACTACTCCATATGGCCGCCCATCAAAGCCTAAGATAAGAGTTCGACTGAGAAAAGCAATCCAAGGTCAGCCTAAAACTGTGTTCTTTTGTACGTACTGCAAAAGAAAAAGCCACCTGAGAGAGTATTGTTGTAGTTTGGGTCGGACTTCACCTACATATGCTCCACCACATCGTACTGATGATTTTACCAGTTTGAGAGAGCGTGTTGAGTTTTTAGTCGCCACATCATAGAGTTTGATGGAGGAATTCCAATGGATATTTTTGTCGTTAGTGAATGCTTCCCGCATCCCTGCTAAAACCAATAACAACAAGGGTAAACAAAAGGTTACCACTTCTTGGGTACCTAAGAAAGACGAAATGTCCATTGTTGTTCATATCTCTCTCAAATCACATAATACCTCCCAATGGTATTTTGATAGTGGCTGCTCTAGGCCCATGACTGGTGACGTATCCTTGTTTACCTCCCTCTAGGATTGAAAGGAAAGCAAGGTCACATTTGGATATGGGAGCAAATCTAGCATAGTAGAACGAGCGACTGTAGACACACCTGGATTTCCTAAGATATAGAACGTTATGTACGTGAAAGGTTTGAAAGCTAATTTACTCAACATTAGCCAGCTTTGCAACGCTGACTTTGTAGTAAATCTTGACCATAATGAGTGTAATGTCTATGGTAAAGCCGGTAAACTATTATTGCAATGGGTGAGGACTGACGATAACTGCAATGGGATTATACCTAAGTTCTCATTTTTCTGTAACAACGCCATGATCACTCCTATGGATCTATAGCATCAATGTCTAGGTCACGTGAACTTTAAAGATTTAGATCGTCTTGTTAAAAATGACCTAATTCGTGGCTTGCCGTACCTTGGAAATCCAACTTCTGCAGTTTATGGACCCTTTCAGTTGGGTAAACAAGTTCGTAGTCCCCATAGTAAGTTTCATTCCATTACCACCTTTCGTGTGCTCGAGCTGATTCACATGGATCTAATGGGTCCTACTCGTACTGAGAGTCTGGGTGGTAAGAGGTATATCCTCTTGATGGTGGATGATTTCTCCAGATATTCGATTATATATTTTTTAGAGAGAAATCCGATGCTGTAGAGTTTTTAACAACCAAGTGCCATGTACTGCAAAACCTACACGGAGTCACTATTAATAGACTGAGTAGTGACAACGGCATGGAATTTACGGAAGCAAAGGTAGATCTTTACTGTGATAGCCATGGAATTAAACATAAATTTTTTATCGTAAGGACTCCTTAGCAAAATGGGATTATTGAGAGGAAGAATCGGACGATTTAAGAAATGGTTAGATCTATGTTGTTGGGTCGTAAGGTTGCTAGGATATTTTGGGCAGAGGCGGTGTATTTCGCATGCCGCACGGTGAATAGGGTTTACCTGCGTCCACACACACTTAAAATGCCTTATGAATTGTGGACTGGCAAGAAACTCAACCTTGCATATTTCCGTGTCTTTGGGAGTAAATGCTACATCCTACGGGATAGAGAGAAATTAGGAAAGTTTGACTCCCAGAGCGATGAGGGAATTTTTCTTGGATATTCATCACATAGTAGAGCATACCGGGTTTATAACCTGAGTAGCTCTAAGGTTATGGAGTCAATAAACATCATCGTGCAAGATGACAAACCTCTGGCGTTTGTTGATCCTAGCTTTCAGTGTGAGGATGAGGACTTTTCTGGTAGCGATTTACTTGTCCATCACACACACCCTGTGGACGCTACTCCTGTATTAGGGGACACACCTACTTGGGTTCGCAAGAGTCATGACCCTTCCACCATTGTAGGCGATCCCACTCTAGGGGTTAAGACTCATGCTCAACTAGAGAACATTGTTAATCATTTTTGCTACATGTCCATAGTCGAGCCCAAGAATCACAAAGAAGCACTTAAGGATGAACACTGGATATCTGTTATGATGATGAGTTGCTTTAATTTAAAAAGAACAATGTCTGAGAACTTGTCCCCCGACCTAGTGAGACTAAATGTGATAGGTACCAGGTGGATTTTCAAGCATAAAATGGATGAAAATGGTACCATAATCAGAAACAAGGCTAGGTTGGTTGCTCAAGGCGACAGATAGAGGTTGTAGACTTTGGGGAGAGATTTTCTCCTGTTGAAAGGCTAGAGTCCATCTGCTTACTACTCGCCATCGCATGTCATCTTCGCTTCAAACTATAGTAGATGGATGTCAAGAGTGCCTTTCTAAATGGCATTCAACAGGAGGAGGTTTACGCGGAACAACCAAAAGGGTTTGAAGACCCTAAGCACCCAGAGCACGTCTATTATTTGAGGAAAACCTTATATGGTTTGAATCAAGCACCCCGTGCTTGGTATGGGAGGCTTACTTCCTATCTCTTAGCCCGTGGCTTCAAGAGAGAGGGAGTTGATATGACGTTGTTCATCAAGAGAGATGACGGTGCTATTTTGGTTGCCTAGGTCTATGTGGATGACATAGTATTTGTAAATGTGCTCCCAGCATGCTCACCTCTTTACGGAGCAGATAAAAAGTGAGTTTGAGATGAGCATGGTAGGTGAGCTTACTTTCTTCCTTGGTCTCTAGGTTCGTCAGCTAGAGGATGGGACACTCATCTCCCAATCCAAGTATGCTAGAGAACTAGTGAAGAAATTTGGTTTAGACTCCACTAAGCATGCACGTACACCTATGAGTACTTCTACCAAGCTTAGTAAGGATATTTCAGGCAAGGACATAGAGAAAAGCTTATATCGAAGTGTGATAGGTAGTCTTCTCTACTTGACTGCTAGTTGTTCCGACATAGCCTTTAGAGTTGGAGTCTATGCGCGATATTAGGATTCGTCGAAAGAGTCACACTTACTCACTCTAAAGCGTATTATAAAATACGTGAGTGGGACTCTCTCCTACGATATTTGGTATTCCTTTGATACCGATGACCGTTTGTCCGCCTATTCTGATGCCGATTGGGCCGGGGATGTAGATGGTTGTAGGAGCACTTCAGGTGGGTATTTTTACTTTGGTTCTGCTTTTATCTCTTGGATGATCAAGAAGTAAAACTCCATCTCGTTGTCCATTGCGGAGGCTGAGTACATCGCCGCCGGGAGTCGTTGCATGCAACTCTTATGGATGAAGCAAATATTGGAGGATTATGGGATTTCATAGGGCACCATGATCATCTCCTGTGATAACATGAGCGTGATACACATATCTAGTAATTCGGTCCAACATTTGCGCATAAAGAACATCAGGATACGCGAGCATATTATACGTTAGTTAGTTGAGGAGAAAGTCATATCCCTAAGTTTCGTGCCCACTGGCCTTTAGTTAGCCGATATTTTAATGAAACCATTAGATGCCCTTAGATTCAAGAGTCTTAGGAAGTCTTTAGGTGATGATGCTGGATACAGCACCACCATATGAGGTGTTGATAAGATCAAGCTAGTGAAAATAATGGCAGCACAAGAGTGTAAATATATAGTAGAAGGAGGTGAGGAGAAGAGGATGAACACTTATATGTAACTGGTTCAGCCAATTTGGCCTACGTCCACTGTGAGTGTGTGAGTAATATCACTAGATGAAGGCACTAATGGCTATAGATACGATCTCTCAAGATTTCTCTCTCTACTGTATAAACTAATAGAGTTTTAGCTAGGGTTGCAATTATGGATCCTTTTATAAGGTAGAGGATGACCTCTATTTATAGTGTTTGGGGGGTGTAATGTACCCCCCAATCATGCAATGAGCATGTGCATGAGGATCGAAAGAGTATGGGGATGACACCTAGCTGATCTTATGTAGATAATGATGACCTCATCGTTCCCTCACGTAGGGGAAATAATTCATTTATAACTAATTTTTCCACACGTTCCAAACCTTACATGTGCTTGTAAATGCTCGGCCCTGTGTCCTTGACTAGTGTAACCTCAGCCTGGATGAGTATGAGGTTGGTGGAGTCAGATGCATTTGCTTTGTCTTCTTTAATCGTGATGACCTCGGTCAGGAGGGTTAGCCGAAGTTATGTATGAGGTAGTTGTAATATCGTCTGAGGCCGATGATGATGTTGGCAGTTTTTTGAGCTCGTGAGACTCTGCTGACCTCGGCTGATCAAGAGCTGAGGTTTGTGTGTGAGGGGGCCGACCTTATGAGAGATGACCTTGTTTATGGTTGTCATGAGCTCCTTGTCAACTTGATTGTGAGACTGGCCGAGGTTAGTGTGTTTGAGTACGAGGGTGCACTTTGGGCATATCAATCACCCCATAGCCCTTAGTCTTCTATGTGAATAGATGATTGAGAGGTATGTGTGTTAGGCCTAGGCTGAGTCTCTTTGAGTGCCAATATTTCTTTGGCACATGTCACTTACTTAAGTGAGTAACGTTCTTATCAAGGTATGATAACTCTGACTTTCCCTTTAGGTTCCCTAGGGTAATAATGGGACATTGGGACTCGTGCCTCGTCATTGGACAGGTTGAAAAATCCTCTTCTCTTTCCTCGTTCTCTTTCTTCTTCCAAATTACTCCCGCCTAGGTTCTGCAACTTCCTCTCTCTCCAAGATTTCCATTGTTACTGTGATTCATATTTTTTTCTTGCTCCCAAACCTTCTCTTCTCTCTTTCGCGATTAGACAAGTATTATTTTCCACCCCTCTTTTCCTTTTTTAGTTACAGCATCATTATAACACCCCGCCTAATTAAATATCGGGTGGCCAGTCCCATACCAAATTAAAACAGAATATACAGTTGGATCATTCTCAGCATCACTATCGAAAACATTTACAACTCACCCAATACCCAATTAACCCGGTGTTAAAAACTTTCCCAAATTTTAATTTCAAAAAAATCCCTTTTTAGTTTACGAATAACACTACACACATTATTCTACAACACTAATAACCGAACAGATAACACAAAAGAATTGAAATGCATTTGGAATAAACTTTCCCAAATAATAATCCAATACCATAATCCCAACAATAATAAATGTATTAAAACGACACGAATACAAGAATATCTTGACTCTGATAGAAAAGAGATAACTGAATTCCTCTGGGCGACATGCCCTAAATAAAAGAACATTACATAATATGAATCAAACAAAGATAGGAGTCTAAGAAATACTCCATAGCTCGTCATAATCCTCTAAGGTTGGCGTCCCTGCTACTGGACACCTGATATAGAAGGTACAATAGAAAAGAGAATATGCAAGAAAACGGGTCAGAGCCCGATGTGAATATAATTTTGAAAACATCAAGTATTTAACAAGTGCAATAAAGAATTTATTATGTACATGTTAGTATCCAGACTCTCACTTGATATTCTCACCCTCATCTACAGTGCACACTTAAAGTTTCCTATTAACCTCCTAGTAAATGGTTCCTCATAACTATTTTCCATAATATGATTCCATCCCATATCATAACTCCGTATGTCCCATACCATACGTAGTATAATCATTCTTACACATTCCTCATTAATATGAATTAAGCTTTTCAAATCTATAAGAATAAATATTCAGTAACTTGGTTCAATTCTTTTTCTCTATTCACCGTCATCTACAATTATCACACAGTAGATTGATTTAACCACTATATATACATTCATTTAATTCATTATATATATATATATATATACACATATAATACGGTACTCTGAGTCACAGCTGTGGTGCATTAATTACTCTGCTATCACGTCCCAGTATCGCTGGTCGCCGAATAGGGGACTAAAGGTTCAGTAAGGATTCCTCGAACCACAAACAACAACACAAAAAATTTAAGGCGAACATAGTTCTCATACCCATGGGTCACGCACATACCTACGTTCCCATAGTCAGCAGACTTATCAACTCCCCAATAAGTCTTTCATAGACCTATGTTCTCGAGCGACAAATAAAAAATCCCATGGATTCATCAGGATATGACTGCCCTCACGCGCAAACCTCCCATCGATAGCAAGTAAGCTAGGTATGTCATACACATAAATCATCAATAAATCAAATAGGCATGATCATCTACCTATAATTATAATATCAACAAGGTAATTACACTACCCTAATATAATTTCCATACGTAGCATTATATCTCCTAAATCCTACGTATTAAATTATGACTTTACTTCCTTAATTTAATTATTCAAGAGTGTCACTCATTACTCAAGGTTTAAATAGGTTTTTCCTCAATATATTTATTCAGTAAGAAGTCACAAATATCCTACTGGTCCGTATCACCTTATCTCCCGAATTACTATGAATTAAACTCTCCTTTAATTAGGGTTATAACCGATAGTTTTTAATCTCTTATAAACACATCTTCTTTCACCTAGGATTGAACCCTCTTGTAAACCTAAGGCTTCCCAGGTGATTTATTAAATTTCCCCTAGTGGACCTATCCTTAATCCTCATTCATACAAATTAGAATCCAACACATGCATCTAGCAACCGAAATTTCTTTCACTTTAATTATCATAATTCTAATCAATTAAATCCCAATCACATTAATTCGATTCTTATCTAGGGCTTACTGATCTTTCCTAAGTTCCATTATATCCAATTAATAATCACCAAAGATTTACAAAAGGTTTGGAATAAGAACAAGCATTAAAAAGAAACAACATCATGAATTCTGGGGAGGTCGATTGATCGAAGGTAGGGGGTCGATCGATCGATCGCCCATGTAACAGCCCAGATTTCTGCAATTCTTATACTACGGGTTTCATAACTTTTGATCATTCTAACCTTCATATTAACAGCCCAAATTCCTTATTATCCCTACTACATGATATAGAAACATATTTAAATCATTTCTAATGATCTAAACATACTAGAATCATCAAGAGTTTGAATTAAAAGCGTATTTTTATCTTCTTTTTCCATAAAATTATATACATGATATCTTCAAGAACACACCAATGATTCTCAGAGTTTCTTCAACAACTTAATGATTATTTCGTGGATTACAATCTACCTACAATATGAGTTTGATTCCTATATATTTCCATTTTCCATAAATCAATCAACAACTCTATCTTTATCTTCCAAACATGTAAAATCTCATCTTAATAATAGCTATCCTTACATGGACAATATACTCACTAGATTGAAATTATCAAATACTTGTCTCTAATGAAGATATGATCCTTTGGGGTTGTATAACACATGTGGTTTTCCCCTTCTCCGGTCACTTCTGGTGGTGGTTGGTGGTGGTGACCTTTGGTCTTTGGTTCTCCTCCTTTCCAAGTAATCTTCTCTTCTCCCAAGCACCCTTTCACTCTCTCTCAAAAGGTGACCTCTCAATTTTGTGTAGAAGATATTAATGAACCCACGTACAAATAATCTGTAGAAGATATTAATGAACCCACGTACAACTAATCTCCAAATACTTATAATAATACAAAATTCGAAATCATATTCATCCCTCCTGTAAAAATGACCAAAATGCCCTTTTTGGGTGTCTTTTCATTTCCAAATGACCCGAGACCCAAAACCAACATCCAAATAGACTTTTATGACTATTTCTACCCTTCCGGACGCAACGACACACTCAAAATGACCATAAGGTTGATAAAAAACAAGTTTCCTTTTTAATTTAACAAATTTGTCCCGACACGTCCCATACCACGTCCGACTAAAAATTCAAATTACTGAATTAATATCACACAGCCATATCAATAACATCACATTCATATATTACCTAAATATCTTTAAGTAATATTCAGAATCATATATTTAAATATCCACAATTCGGATAAAACCCAAATGAATTCATTTATAATAAAATCCAATTAATCCATTAATTTAAAATATAACCCATTTTAAAAGTCATTAAAATTACGGGGTATTACATACTTCCCCCCTTATAACAGAATTTCGTCCTGAAATTCAGAAAGATAAATAATACTGGTAAGGTCAACTCTGAGTATAAATCTCACATTGCAAGTAATCTATGGCATACCGCCCATACAGTACATTAACGAAAATCCCCATTGATGTTACACCAAGCCTCACCATATAGTTTCAACTGAATCGAATTTAAACTTTACGCAATCTTCCCTATACCATTCTCGTGACAAAGTTTGGAAAAAAATGATCCTTAATCATTAAGTAAATAAATCTTGAAGTCAAAACTACTTACTGTTTCACAATTTTGAAAAAAATACTACAATCCAACCATCCAGGGCGCTCATACACCCTATCGTGTATCTTTCATTATAAAATGGATATGGTTACCCGCATAATACTCTGATTTATCGCAAAGGTTATAAAGTCACATCCTAAATACCTAACTTACTTCGACTCCCAACGTTTGTTAGTTTCATGCGTGGGGTGTCTCACAAGCTAAATCCAAACAAGGAACCCCCCGATACACTACTACCTAAAGTAGTCGGTCATCAAAACTCCTCAGGTCCTTAGTCAATAGTATATAACCTCTCTACAGATTTTATTGATTTCAAATAAAAGTCTACTCATCTACCCTCTTGTTAAAGACAAGATGCTGGCTATAGTAGTACATACGCTCTTATATACCATAAGTCAATCCACGCCGATAGTCACATCATGTTCGGATATGCCTAAAGTAAGTAATTCCGTGATAAAAATTAGACCCATGTGATGACATGTAAAAATATAGGTGTCCCACAACCCCTCGGTGAGTCGACGTAAATAACAGTGCTATAGGCTAAGTTTAGTAACCCTTTTGCCCATACAATATTAATTGCTATAAAAATCAGTATGCGCCTCATAACTCCTTAGATAGAAAACATACCCTCATTCGTGGGTGGTGGTTGTTGAATCGCTACCTGATGGACGTTATATACATGCCCATACTCACCCTGTTGCACGGGTGATCTGGAATGGGAGGTAATGCTAGCACCGGAGCTGGAGCTAGAAGAGCAGATGGTGGAAACACTGGTATCTGTGGCTCCTGTCGAGCATTTTGTTACTGATGGAATTTTTCTTTATCAGGACAATCTTATCGTTTATGGACATACTTTCCGAACACAAAACATTTTCCAGCAAACTTCCCACCATTTTGTCCCTGTTGACCCCGACCCTGCTGGCCATTACCTCCTTTCCCTTGGCCCTGATGAGCCTGCCTCTAGCCCTGGTGGCCCTGCTGTCCTTGACCATTACCTCTATCCTCAAATCGATAATCTCCAGATCGTAAACGCTTAGCATAATCCCCCGTCTTGGAACCCTGCTCACCCTGATGTTGATGACTCTATCCTGGATGAGTCCCACTAGAACTACCCCCATTATTTTTGCCTTGCAGGCTTGACCCAAACCCCTGCTTGACGCCCTGAGCATGTAAGCGATTATCCTGGTAGTGAAGCATTGCAGCATTAAGAACATCTGCATAAGTACGTAGTGAAAGATTTCCCAATAAATACCGACGAATCTTATAGTTCAACCCATTAGTGAATATTAGAATTCCCCTCTCCTCAGTGGGTACCTCTGCTAGTACCAAATTAGTTAGTCGCATAAATTCTTCCTCGTATTCTACCACAGTTTTCTCTCCCTGTTTCAAATCAAGTAATTTTCACCTCATCTCCATTTGGATGGCGGAAGGAAAGTACTTCCGATCAAACCGTATCCAAAAGTCTTGGATGGTCACAGTGTCTTTCACCTTGATAGTGGTCGTAGCCTACCACCACTACAAAGCTGCCCCTACTAGATTGCATGTGGCTAGTACTTGATGTAACAGAATAGCTGAAGAACGTAGGCGTAAATAGAAAATAAATAATCCTACTCACAGGGCTCTACATCAAAGAACGCTAAGCTGAAAACACAGTAAGCCGTACAGACCCGAAAGGACACTAGAACGTGATGCTCTGATACCACCTGTAACACCCTGCCTAATTAAATACCGGGTGTCCAGTCCCATACTTAATTAAAAAAGAATATAAAGTTGGCTTATTCTCAGCATCATTATCGAAAATATTTACAACTCACCCAATACCCAATTAAGTTGGTGTTAAAAACTTTCCCAAATTTTAATTTCAACAAAATTCCTTTTTAGTTTACGAATAACACTACACACATTATTCTACAACACTAATAACAGAACAGATAACACAAAATAATTTAAATGCATTTGGAATAAACATTCCCAAATAATAATCCAATACCATAATATCAACAATAATAATTATAAAATGACACGAATACAAGAATATCTTAACTCAGATACAAAAGAGATAACTGAATTCCTCTGGGCGACATGCCCTAAATAAAAGAACATTACATATTCTGAATCAAATGAAGATATGCGTCTAAGCAATACTCCATAGCTCCATAGCTCGTCATAATCTTCTAAGGTTGGCGTCCCTGCTGCTGGACACCTGATATAGAAGGTAGAATAGAAAAGAGAATATGCAAGAAAACGGGTGAGAGCCCGATGTGAAAATAATTTTAAAAACAACAAGTATTTAACAAGTGCGATAAAGCATTTATTATGTATATGTTAATATCCAGACTCTCACTTGATATTCTCACCTCTCATCTAGAGTGCACACTTAACGTTTCCTATTAACCTCCTAGTTAATGGTTCCTCATAACTAGTTTCCATAATATGATTCCATCCCATATTATAACCCCGTATGTCCCATACCATACGTAGTATAATCATTCTTACACGTTCCTCATTAATATGAATTAATCTCTTCAAATCTATAAGAATAAATATTCATTAACTTGGTTCAATTCTTTTTCTCTATTCACCGTCATCTACAATTATCACACAGTGGATTGATCTAACCACTATATATACATTCATTTAATTCATTATACATATACATATATAATACGGCACCCTGAGTCACAGCTGTGGTGCATGCATTACTCTGCTATCACATCCCAGTATCGCTGGTCGCCGAATAGGGGACTAAAGGTTCGGTAAGGATTCCTCGAACCACAAACAACAACACAAAAATTGGAGGCAAACATAGTTCTCATACCCACGGGTCACGCACATACCTACGTTCCCATAGTCAGCAGACTCATCAATTCCCCGTTAAGTCTTTCATAGACCTATGTTCTCGAGCGACAAATCAAAAATCCCATGAATTCATCAGGATATGACTGCCCTCACGCGCAAACCTCCCATCGATAGCATGTAAGCTAGGTATGTCATACACATGAATCATCAATAAATCAAATAGGCATTATCATCTACCTATAATTATAATATCAACAAGGTAATCACACTACCCTAAGATAATTCCCATACGTAGCATTATATCTCTTAAATCCTACGTATTAAATTATGACTTTACTTCCTTAATTTAATTATTCCAGAGTGTCACTCATTACGCAAGGTTTAAATAGGTTTTTCCTCAATATATTCATTCAGTAAGAAGTCATAAATATCCTACTGGTCCGTATCACCTTATCACCCGAATTACTACGAATTAAACTCTCCTTTAATTAGGGTTATAACCGATAGTTTCTAATTCTTATAAACACATCTTCTTTCACCTAGGATTGTACCCTCTTGTAAACCTAAGGCTGCCCAGGTGATTTATTAAATTTCCCCTACTGGGCCTATCCTTAATCCTCATGCATACAAATTAGAATCCAACACATGCATCTAGCAACCGAAATTTCTTTTAATTTAATTATCATAATTCTAATCAATTAAATCCCAATCACATTAATTCGATTCTTATCTAGGGCATACTGATCTTCCCTAAGTCCTATTATATCCAATTAATAATCACCAAAGATTTACAAAATGTTTGGGATAAGAACAAGCATTAAAAAGAAAAACATCATGAATTCTGGGGAGGTCGATCGATCGAAGGTAGGGGGTCGATCGATCGATCGCCCAGGTAGCAGCCCAGATTTTTACAATTCTTATACTACGGGTTTCATAACTTTTGATCATTCTAACCTTCATATTAATAACCCAAATTAATTATAATCCTTACTACATGATATAGCAACATATGTAAATGATTTCTAATGATCTAAACATCCTAGAATCATCAAGAGTTTGAATTAAAAGCATATTTTTATCCTCTTTTTCCAGAAAATTATATACATGATATCTTCAAGAGCACACCAATGATTCTAAGACTTTCTTTAACAACTTAATGATTATTTCGTGGATTACTATCTATCTACAATATGAGTTTGATTCCTGTATATTTCCATTTTCTAGAAATCGATTAACAACTCTATCTTTATCTTCCAAACATGTAAAATCTTATCTTTTTAATAGCTATCCTAACATGGACAATATACTAACTAGATTGTAATTATCAAATACTTGCCTCTAATGAAGATTAGATCCTTTGGGGTTGTGTAACACAGGTGGTTCTCCCCTTCTCCGGTCACTTCCGATGGTGGTTGCTGGTGGTGACCTTTGGTCTTTGGTTCGCCTCCTTTCCAAGTAATCTTCTCTTCTCCCAAGCACCCTTTCACTCTCTCTCAAAAGGTGACCTCTCAATTTTGTGCAGAAGAGATGAATGAAACCATGTACAACTAATTTCCAAATACTTTTAATATGACAAAATCCGAAATCATTATTCATCCCCCAATAAAAATGACTAAAATGCCCTTTTTGGGTGTCTTTTCATTTCCAAATGACCCGAGACCCAAAACCAACATCAAGTTGACTTTTCTGACTATTTCTACCCTTACGGACGCAACGATGCACTAAAAATGACCATAAAGTTAATAAATAATAAGTTTCCTTTTTAATTTAACAAATTTGCCCCTACACGTCCCATACCGCGTCCGACTAAAAATTTAAATTACTGAATTAATATCACACAGCCATATCAATAACATCACATTCATATATTACCTAAATATCTTTAAGTAATATTCAGAATCATACATTTAAATATCCACAATTCGGATAAAACCCAAATGAGTTAATTTATAATAAAATCCAATTAATCCATTAATTTAAAATATAACCCATTTTAAAAGTCATTAAAATTACGGGGTATTACAATCATCATTTCTGAGTTTTCAACGAGCCTTTGAATTTTTTGACGAGGGTTTCCACCAGTATTGGTGGTTGTAGGGCTAGGATAGCAGTGGTTGAGTGGTTTAGGGACAGTGGTAGGTAGCTCCGAGGTTATTTCAGCTAGAAATAGCCCTTCTTTAGGTTTTCGATGAACCTCCGGTCCCCTTCTCTAGCGAACTTGTTCTTCAATGTTCTTGAAGTTCTTTATTTCAAACTTTCAAACTTCCCTTTTTGATCTTGAGTTTGAGTTATTTTAAGTTGTGTACCTGTTTGTGGTTTGAGTCCTTCTTAAGTGTAGTGTCGTCCCACTTATGCTCAGACTCTTGTACCAACTCATAGAAGAGTTACCCTCTCTTCGTGAGAAGACCTTCGAGAAAATTAGGCAAATAGAGCTAGCCCAAGAGGAGGCTCGTAGGGCTAAGGCCTTTCCTCTCAGACCTATCTTTCCTCCACCCCTGAAGGTTATCTACCCTCAGCTAGCCGATCCATCTGAGGTCCCTGGGAATCCTATACCATTGTCTGAGTCTGAGTCATCATCCTCAGACCCCATGTCTATAGAATCTTTTTAAGAGGCTATGGATTACTCTCATAGGTAGGGTGAGGTTCCTGAGGAAGCCGATGTTTTGAGCCGTGCCTTATCTCACCAAGGTGCTAGTACCTCACATAGGTCTTATGATGTTGAAATCATAGGGGCAATTATGGCCATTCCCCCATCATTGATGTTATTTCTCTATCGGTTGCCACCGAGGATGAATTTTCTTAGAGGTTTCCTGGTGGTGTGCCTGCACCTACCCAGGCCGACGTTGCTGGGGATGGTGATGATGGCGAGGAGAGTGATCTTAATACGTTTGAGGATGCCGAGTATGAGAGTACCGTCTCTGAGTATGACCTTCTTTGTTTTAGGCACCTATATTCTATAAATTCTTCCATCATCCTTAGGAAACCTCTGAGGGATGAGATGGCCTTTGACGGCCGAGATGGAGAGATCTGCGTCTATGAGTAGATGTTCAAGTTGATATATGCCCGAAGTTCTTCCTCGTACTCAGAGATACTAACCTCGGCCAGTCTCATAGTCGAGTTGATAAGAAGCTTATGAAAACCATCATCAAGGTCGTCTCTCATAAGGTCGGCCCCCTCACATACAAACCTCGGCTCTTAATCAGCCGAGGTCAGCCGAGTATCGCGGGCTCAATCAACTGCCAACATCATCATTGGCCTCGGTCGAATTTACAGCTACCTCATACATAACCTCGACCAGCCCTATTGGCCAAGGTCATCACGATTAAAGAAGACAAAGCAACTGCATCTGAATCCACCAACCTCGTACTCATCCAGGCCAAGGTTACACTAATCAAGGACACAGGGCCGAGCATTTATAAGCACATGTAAGGTTTGGAATGCGTGGATAAATCAGTTATAACCGAATCATTCCCCCCACGTGAAGGAATATTGAGGTCATCATTATCTACATAAGATCATCCAGGTGTCATCCCCACACTAGTTCGATCCTCATGCACATGCTCATTGCATGCTTGGGGGGAACATTACACCCCCCAAATACTATAAATAGAGGTCATCCTCTACCTTGTAAATGGATCTATAATTGCAACCCTAGCTAAGACTCTATTAGTTTATATTGCTGAGAGAGAAATCTTGAGAGATTGTATCTATGTCCATTAGTGCCTTCATCTAGTGATATTACTCACAAACTCATAGTGGACGTAGGCCAGATTGGTTGAACCACTTACATACAAGTGTTCATCCTCTTCTCCTCACCTCCTTCTACTATATATATACACTCTTGTCCTACCATTGTTTTCACTAGCTTGATCTTATCAACACCTCATATAGTGGTGCTGTTTCCAGCATCATCATTAGGGATTTGCACAGTTGATTGAGGGGATGGTCCATGTCTAGTATAGGATGCATTTTTTTCATGCTCACATAGTTCTGCTCCTATTTCTAGTTTGTATCATTTTTGTATTTATATACATTTGGTTATTTTCTTATTTCTTAAAAAAATGAAAAATATAAAAAGTTTTTCATTTATTTTCAGAAAAACTCAAAAAGATTTTTGTAGTTTGCTTTGCACCTTTTATGAATAAACACTTAGGATAACCAAATCACAACTTCATGTCGTATCCATGTGACTGTTTGATAGTGATTTGAGACAATATGTTATGTCATTCATGTGCTTTACAAAGTTTGGAGTCTTTAAGTTGCTATAGTGTTGCTACCTACATGTTTGACTCCCCTTGTCCTTTCTTGCAGACATGCATGGATTTGCTTGATGTTTGTTCTTGACAAATCACATGTTGATTACGTGTTTTTATCTCAATTCTGTCTATTAAAACGAATCAAATACGATAAAACAAGATAATAAAAGGTGTGCATGTTTTTACCGTTTTGCCGTAAGTTTGTGTGAATTTTATAAATGGTGAAGGACTATGAAAGGTACACACCCATCCTTTGCGATTAATCCGCCGTTTAAATTGAACCTAAAAAATTGAGAAATTTTAATTATCCGGGGTCCTAAGAGGTTTAAAAGAGCTAAAAAATATTGCCAGACAATAAAAAGAAATACATGCCAATAATGGGCCATTAGGTTTATACTCCAATGTTTGAAAAATTAGATCACCTCAAAAAGCAAATATATATGAGGGAGCTTAGTTGGATAATTAAAACGTCTTTGCACGTCCTTAAAAGTCTTGAAAAAGCATGAAATCGTTTTGGACGTTATTGGTGTGAAAATCATGTAGACTTTGATTTGTTGATTTTGATTTCATCAATTTTACCCCAAAAGACTATTCTTGATGTTCATTCGTTAGGAGTACACTTATGCATCTTGAACATGTGATATGATTGAGTTGATTTTTCTATCGAATATGTTCACACCCATTCATTCCGTTTCCATGATTTGGTCATCTTATCATAAATTCATGGTGTGATATTTGTAACATCATTTTTGTTTTTGTATAAAAAATTGAAAAATAAAAAATAGTTGGTTTGTTATGTTCCGTGACACCTCAATTTTCTTTATGTGATTTATTCTTTCCCTCGTCTATTTCGGACAAATAAAAAGAGGGAGAACGAATCATGATATTATGGGAGAGTTTTAGTATGGGGGAGATTTGATTGTTCTAACATTAATTATGTTTATATCATTTCAAACTCAATACGTCATGCGTTTTTTTTTTTTGCTTTATCTCATGTGTGTAGGTACGAAGATTTAAGATCAAATTATTACACACCCTAATGAGAAAAGCTTGGAGTTTTTAAAAGTTGATTGTTGAGGTAAAGTTTGAAAGTTTGTAGACTTGTCATCTTATCTTTCCATGATTTTCTTGGGAGGGTAGATTTGTATAAGTCATTCTTGTGATTAATAATTCGGATTTTTTTATTTTGTACCGGCATAGACATAGGGGGAGATTTGTATGGACATTGTCAGTCTCAATTAGTTATGTCGTATACCGCTACAAGTCAACAAAGAATCGAGGAATCTAACATCTAAAAACTCTGGATCCGAATCACAAGTGCATTTCAACCCTCAAGCACCGTCAAGATAATTTTGGTAAAAATATGTTTACAGTTCCATGTGCATTTTATATTTAAAGTGTTGGTTTTTTTTTTAAAAAATGTTAGTACTTTTATTTATAAAATTTATTTTGAATAAAAGAAGTTTTATTTAAAAACAAAAAAAATGGAAACAAAAGTTTTTTTTTTAAATCAAAATGAGTTGGAGTTTAAAAAATATTTTTTAAATAGGTATGTTTCATATAGTTAGTATAAAAAGCCTAAAAGCCTAAATAAGTTGTTTCGTACAGATGCGCATTTCTTTAAATAAGTTGGCTTATTTTTTTTAAGTTTCGTTCTTTTTCAAAAGTATAAAAGGTACAAGTTTTTTTTATGCCTGTAAGGGTATCTCGCGCCAATGATTGGAAGATCCTAGGTTTCCAACAAAAACCAAATGCCAACTCTTCCATTCCTTCAGGTATCATCTGCCGCACGCCTTTGGTAATGAAAAAAAAGTGGGGTGCCAATGATTGCGGTGAAAAGAACAAAAAACAAAGGGGAGGGGTGTTCATTTTTTTTAGTGGATAAGTAGGTTGCTTCTTTTTTTATATATCTCACGCAAGTTGAAGGAACATTAAGTGGGGCGCCATTTTTTTATTTTGCCAATGATTGGCATGTGTGTTTCTCAAGGAATCTTTTAAAGACTTACGTCTCTGCCACTATTTTTTTTTAAAGAAACACGCATCTGATAAAAGGCATCAAGCCAATAAGCGTTAAACAACTGCATGCTAATGGTTATCAACTTCAACAAAATCTTTCTATATAATGCACAACTCGTACAGTTTTAAAATGCAGAGAAGAAAAGTTTATTTTCGGCAGAACACTGTCTGAATAGAAAAACTTTGTGTTCAATATTTTTCCAGTATATCTTCTTCTCACTTTAAAGGGTCCAAAACCTTTTGTCCATTTAATTCATAATCCCAACTACTTTTTATGAATTGTTTTGTGGAACTCAAGACATATTTTTCTGAAATCTTATGCTGCTGATTTTGGTACTGTTCATGGTAATAATCGAAGTCTGAGGATATTATGGTCTGCTGAGTGTGGATCATGGATCTTTGCTAAAATAGAACTGAGTGTTCTTATGGGGCTGCTGAGGTTGTTCCGTTGCTGACGACGTCGACCGATTCCTGCCGGTATTCGTGTGTCAAATTATTTCACTGTAATTCGTGTAAGTTGTGATTTACAAATTATAGTGAAATAAATGGTTTTGCCCTTAAGGGATTTTTTCCTCATTTTTGGTTATCTTGCATGCTTAGATTAATTTATTAATCAATCACGTTTATTTGCAAGAGTTAAAAAATTGATTGGGTCTGGAATTGGAATTTAATTAAATAATTAATTCATTTGAACGCATGCGCACTCTCATACTCCCGGCGATGATGTACTCGGCCTCCATCGTGGAAAAAGAAATGGCATTTTATTTCTTGCTCAACCAATATACAAGAGCATTCCCATATTAAAGGCATTCACCAGAGGTGTTTCCATAGCCATCAATATCCCCGGCCTAATCAGCACCAATATTGTGGTGACAATTATATTCAACATAAATAAATAAGAAAAGCGCAATCACCAAAAGAAATAAAGAACAGAAAATGCCAGTCACACAACATAGTATGTACGTGGTTTAGCAAGAATGCCTACTTCCACGGTGGTGCAGTCAGTATTATTTCTATATACTCCGGGGAGTGTTTATAGAGAATACAAATTGTGCCCTTTTGCCCCGGGCTTAGGGTTTGTTATATACATATTTGTTATCGGGGAGTGGGGGTGTTGGACTCCCCCACATCCATCTTCTACTCCTAGAATATCTCCCTACGAGATTTTAGGAGTGGACTAAATCCCAACTGAATTCAGTTGGGATACGAGGGACCTAGACTTTGGTCCATTCTTATTGGTCTACTCGTCTGGGTCTATGATGGAAAATTCGGGTACCCACAATTGCCCCTAAAGTTGTTGGGACACAATTTGGGCTCAATAAATTTAAATGATTTATCATAATAGCTCCCTTGTGAATTGTGTAACTCTTCCCAAAGTTAAAAACTGATTTAGGCGGCAGCTTGCTTCGTGTCCTTTGCATGATGATTGGAAACATTTAAAAGTCATTTAGAGCAGCAGTCCGTAGTTGTCGTTTCAAACTTCTTCAAGTTTTCTCATCTTTCTCAAGCTTCTGTTGTTGCAAACTCCTCCTCAGTTCCTTATTTACCTTGCTTTCAATATTTTTCGTTGTCTGGGCCTGTGATCTTGCTTCGTTCTGGCCAAACCTTCATCTCGTAAGTCCCCTTTGCTATCTCTCTGTGTTTTCTCTTATGTTAAGATTTCCTCGAATTCGTAATTAGGGTTTACAATTGGGGAAGATAGGCAATAGGACTGTGTCCGAGTTTAGAGAGTTTTATAATATTCCAGACTGGGTAGATATTGAGTGCGCCCCTCTCCCTAAAAATGTAAGAGAGATAAATGGCACTCATTGGATTCATGTTCTCTTGCTATCCCAAGGAGGACTTACTTTCCCTCCGAGCAATTTGTTCTTACATTTCTTTTGACTATTTCAATATCATCCGTACGTAGTGCTTGCCAAACATTTGGAAGTTAGTTAATGGTGTCCATAGGATAAACCAACTTTATGGCACCAATCTAGGGCTTGCTGAAATATGCTTCTGCTATTATTTTTCATGAACGAGCTCTGGTCTTCTTTACCTCAAGGCCAGGAGTCCTGAAAGGGTATTGGTAGTAAATCTACCTTATTCCCACAAGGACTATTGGTAAGAGGGTTTTCTTGCTAGAAATTGGCAATTCCCTCCCCATACCGAGGGGTCGAGGTCTGATAGGTTCATGGTACCCTTTTATGGGGAGGAGTTCATAGGTAGGGTTAATTTCTATTTTGCTCTTTCGATCTTCTTGTTAATGTATGATTTCTCTGATATTCTTCTCTCTTCTTTTCAGCAAGGAAAAAGAATTTGGAACCTGCTCTTAGTGAGGTTTGAGCTGTTGAGCTGATTAAGGCTTAGAACATCAAAGAGCCTTTGGCTGAAGGTGAACATCCCCGGTCGGCTGCTTTTCTCCTAGAGTACAAGAACATCGGGTCTAGTTTCATTACATGGCCTATAGATAACATTCATGTCCTAGATATTACTGAAGAAGTTACTGTTGACCCCATCCAGTTGGACGAGGAAGAGAGCAGTTCTGAAAGTGATATTAGAGGAGTGCTGAAGGTGGTTCTGGTGAGGCGAGCTCTAGTAGTGAAAGTTCTTCTAGCTCAGAAGAGGTTTCTGAGGCTCAAGAGTCTTCAAGTATATCCAGCAATTCCAGCGAGGAAATGGTTCCCCTAGGAAGAACCTGATATGTGATGATGATGAGGATGATGTGCTTCTTGCTCAACGATCGAAGAAGAAAAAGTCCATCGGTGGGGATATTGCCATCGGTTCTCAATCTGCTGCTCATGAGAAGGAGAAGAAGAGAAAAAAGGAAGAGCAGTTAAGAGAGAGAAAGTGAAAGAAATAAGAGGAGAAGAATAAGGTGGAGGAGAGGAGGAAAGCTGATGACAGGAAAAGAGCCGAGAAGGAGAAGAATGATAGGGAAGAGGAGAGAAGGAAATAGGAGGCGAGGACGAAGGCTGGGCATGCTCTGGTGCCCGTGTCCGCCCTGCCAGAGGGAGCATCTATTGCCCTCTATCCCCAATTGGCTCCAACATTGCTCGAGAGAGCAATTTTACCTACTGATCGTCCGAAGGCGATGGGGGCTGATCAGCTAGCTCTGGAGGTGAGCCAGAGGGTAGCTTTAGTAAGTCTTCTTCTTTCCTCTATGCTTACAATTTAATGTTTTTCCATTATTGCAACCTCCTACTCAATGTTCCTTTTCTTTGCAGTTTATGACTGACTTTGCCATCCTGTACCGTACTCGTGACGAGCTGGTAAAGACGAAGGCTAATTTGGAAAGACATAATGCCGAGGTGCGCGAGAGAAATGCCGAGTTGGAGGCCAGCTTAAAGGATGCTAATGAGGCCCATAAGTCCTCCGATCTTTCTCTTTTTGATGACAATAGAGCGAAAAAGGAGGCGATAAAGGAGCTGAGCGAGTTGAGGCAGTCCTATGACCTAGTCTGCACGAGCAAGCTGGCAGTGGTCGAGGAAAATAAAGTGCTGGAAGAAAAGGTGCAGAAGGCAGAGTCTAAGGCAGATGTCCTGAAAGAGATCTCCTACAATTTTGGTTAGGCCGCGGCGTATGAGGATGCTGAGGTTCAAATAGGCTATATCAGTCGTCTGAACTTCAAGAAGGGCTGGAACAAGGCTCTTCTGGTCGCTGGGGTGGATGTTGACTCTCCCTTATTCGATGAGCATGATCCAGGCCCAAAGCCTATTGTAGATGAAGCCCCTGCCCCAGCCATTGAAGGTGTTGCCCCTGTCTCTCAAACTATTCCTGTTGGTGCTCCTCCTACTCAGGGGACAGTAGTTATTCTTTCTGAGGGAGATGCTCCTACTACTGCTGATAAGGGAAAGCAACCGACTTCCTTCGAACAAGCTGAGGTTTCTAGCTAGACTCTTCCTAGGACTTTTCTGTACTTTTGCTTTATTTGTACTTCTTTTTTAACGAACCGATTAATTGTACACTTGTATTTTAATGAAATGAAAGTTCCTTCTTTTCTGGTTATTGATTCTTCTGCTTTTTTACTACTTGTATGGCTTGTAGTTGATTGATGTAGACGAGTATATACTTTCCACTTCTCAGCTGGGAAGAATTTTTGGTCCTAATGCAAGCACTCAAGTTTGTCAGACCTTTGTAAGGATTTATAAATTGCTGCAATCGAGGAATAGGAGCTTCATGGATCAGTCTAAGCTCATCGCTAAACTGAAAGATGGGCTTCAGGAGATGGAAGAGGTTGGTGCCTATGTTTAAGAGGAAGTGAACACTTTGAGAGCTAGACTTCTCTATGCCACTGAGATTAACCAAGTCTGAGAAGTTCTGCAGCAGGAGAATGAGTCTCTGAGGAGGGAGGTGTCGCGACTCAAGGAGCACGCACCGAGCATCTCCCCTCATGTACGATGAAGTTCCTCTTCATCGGCTATTCTGCGAGCTGGCATAGAGACGAGCGATGCTCCTCCAGCCTTGCAAGGCTTTACCTCATCGGTTTCTCTACGAGCTAGTCCAAATGTAGGTGGTCCATCGATCGATGGAAGGGGGTCGATCGATCGATGCTCTGGGCTCGATCGATCGATCAAGCAGTTATGGCGAAACTGCAGAAAACCTAGCTACGGAATTGATACCCCAAACTCCTCCAAACCATCGTATTACAGTCCCAAACTCTCAACAATTCATACTACAAGTATTGTATACCCATTTAAACAATATCCTACGTAACACATGCGAATTTTCATCATCTATAACAAGGAAAAAGGGTCAAAATCTTTATAACTCTCAAGAACCCTAATTTTTCTTTAACTTCGTTTCTTTAATTCTTTTTCCAGATTTTCTATCACTAATATCCTGGAAATTCGTGGCTCAACCTCTACATGTGAAATGGATTTCCAGAAATATGATCTCTATCACTATAACATGTAATTTGTATCTCCAATTAACATTTTTCTTCAAGAACACTAATTCTAATCAACCTAAAACTAATATAAAAGGATGCATTAACTTGATAAAAGCAAGATAGATACTTGCCTGGAAATTTAGTCTCTGATTTATGGAAGAAAAAGGTGTGGTTGTGATCCCCTTCGCGCGATCTACAATTTGGCGGTGACGGCGGTGCAATCGGAGGTGTTCTTGGCCTAGAATTCCTTGGAGAGCTTCTCCTCTTCCTCTCCAATGGCCGTCATTAGTTTTAGGTTGTGTTAACCCTAAAAGATGACACTTAACATCTGATATAACCTTTGCAAATTCGTGGGTTTAATTACCCATAATTACGAAATGTCCAAAACGCCCTCCCGGGGTGCTAATTAAGCCTAAAAATGCCCCGAGACTCAAACTAAACCCCCGGGTACACTTTTCTGACTATCTCGACCCTTACGAACACTTTGGCGCACTCAAAACGACCATATGAGCAACTTATAATTTATTCACTTTTATTAATCAACATTTAGTCTTGACACGACACAGGCGCGTCCCGACTTAAATTTCCATAATTGCCATTTTATTCACACGTGATAATTTTATAAAAATAAATCTCATATATTACTATACTCATCCAGTAACATTCAACAAATAACAAATTTCCAATAATTACTAACTCTCGTCATGCTAGTAAATATTAAAAACAACATTCCGGATTAAAATTAAATTAATTTATCTCAATTAAAATTAATAAATCCCATAATTCAATAGCCATAAAAATACGAGGTATTACATACTCCCCCCCCCCCCCCATAATAACGGAATTTCGTCCCGAAATTCAAAAATAAGGACTATCAGGTAGCACAATTTTGGATATCCTTTTCGTACACAAACTATTTACATCGTAAGGCGCTCAATCCCTATAGCCCTTTCCTCACAGCAACCCTGTTTTACATTCTCATTGGAGACACTTCACATTGCGCTCCCAACCGACAACATTCGAATAGGTCACGCCTATACGTTATAAATTTCCATTATCTCACTATCATTAAGAGGCCACAACTCACTACTTGACAACTACTCAGATTTATTCATATTCAAAATTCCCATTCTGAGAAAACCATACGAACATTTGACCACTCTTATTTGCCTAAAACATTCGTGGAATTCCACCATAGTTATCGGATATTATCTCGGCCAATCCAAAAATTTTGATTATCTACTCACCTCTAAACATACGGAAGGAGAATAGTCGAGGTTCTTCCATAACAAAACCTTAATAAGCACCTCGTGCGCGACAGATAGGTACGAGTGCTTCTACAGAGCATTCCTGAAATCATCGTACCAAGATTCCAAAATCTCCTTCATGTGGCTCCACTAATCTTTAATCACCGTGGCCTATGTACTGGCTAAAGGTGATACATCCTACTCGAAACGAAACCTTATCTCCGCTGGTTCCTGAAATCCCATATCAAAGGTGGGATTAACCAATCTCATCCTGATTCAGAAATTTATACTGCGTCGGACCATGCATTGGCGCGATCCTTCTTTTCAAAGGAAGTTCGTTGCATACTAGTTAATATTGTAAACCAGCCCAAAGGAATATCAATCACTTACTTCTCGGCGACTTAATTCACATGTTCGGGATGAACCCTTAATCTTGTTTTGAGGATGGCAACCCATCCAAGAACTTTACCGACTTTACCGACCTCTTCCAATTTCAGGAATTTTTTATAAACACAAAATTGTTTGGTTGATTCTCCTTTTTCAACCAAACCTTACCTATGGGCGGTGCATGTAGAGACTACTCACTACGTCCCGCTAAACATCAATTTTTCCTTGAAATGTCTCACATTAAGTGACACGTAATACTCTCCTTCCTTCCTTGGTGTATGCCGAAAGTTTCAACCCGTGCTCTTTCCTCCACGATGCGCACTTCTGGATCTTTATTTCATACTAACATCATCACTCTTCGTATGTGCAAGTCTCTCTCACACTTGACTACTAAGAACTCCGCTCTGAGTGTTCTTCATAATAATTAAATTCTACTCTATTCAAGGAATACTCCTTCTTCAATGGCTTCCCACAACCTTCCAATCAAATTAGGGTGTGTTATTCTAATTGTACACTTATGTACGGATTATCTCCCCTCATGTGACGTTTAAATCCACTCCATCACTTCCACTTCGTTATGCTATTCCCACAAACATATATTCCACATGTCCATTCCCGCGTCCCCTCAACTCGAACGATTTGATTATCAGATAACTGGGATGCCCACACACCCTATAAACGGTGCATACTAACGTAAGCATCACATACGTTACACACCTAACACCCAATTTTTTATTTTCTCTAGTGCTCGCAACGTGATCACAACACTTGGGTACTCTCAATCACCCTAGAAATCAAAAATTTTAAATTCTCCTTATTGTGGTTCCACCCCTTAACCCGTGGTGATAAAACAAAACTTTCAATGCTTTCTTACCACACAATCCGACTCCAGTGGCTTTAAATTAAAATTCAACTACCAACTTACATATGTAATTACTTGATCCCATTTCGACCAGGGTACCGGACTCATGGAATAGTGACCAAATGTCTCCCTATTTCCAACCTTACGCTAAGTTTCATGCGTGGGATGTCTCGCAAAGAGAAATCCAAACAAGGAACCCCCCGATACACTACTACCTAGAATTTTTGGTTATCAAAATCCGTTAGGTCCTCCGTCCATATCATGTACCCCTTTATTCCATCCCTTGACGGAAAAGTTACAATTCCTCCGGTAATTATGCTTAACAAAGAACGTTTCACCAATTTCACTATCGTCCCGTATTGGTTGATGGTAATTGCATTCAATAAACCTCGAATACATACGATTCGGAATTGTCGAAATTCCTTTCCTTAATAATAGGGGTATAACTCTTAACTCCCACATCTCTAAAGGATAGATATAACACTGCACTTTTCCTATCACTATGTCCGGAGTGCTAAACATAATACTGAGTCAAATCTTTTCGCTCATCGGTAAATCCCGATACATACTGAATCATACTGACAAAGTTTATACATGCATTGACATCGAATATCTCTACCCCACTATCTCCTCCGAAGTCTCTAGGATAGATAAAATAAGTGCGAGTCCGACCTTCTTTCAGGTGAAGTCTCGCTAGAACAAAAATGAAACATGTTGCACTAATGCAACCACTCCGATAGTCTTGCAATAAATGCCCACTATCGTACTAACCATTTTTACAACGTTTTATCAAAGATAATACCATATTCGTATATCGCATTGCTACGACGAGTAACCTCAATAAAGTTCATAACACTGTTAATATACTCATTCATTCTCCGCGGATAGCACTAAAGAAAAAATCCCGCTACACTAGGGAAAAATATTCACATAATGGTAACGATTATAATTATATGCATTAAACTCGTTTCACATGCTAATTTAGCAATGAACAAAATATAGTGACTCGCTCGTATCACCTAAACACGCCTCATCCTCTGAGGATACAACTTATACTTCCACCTTAGCAATCGCCTTGACTGTACAAATGGTTTCCGGATGTAACACGTCTGCCCAAACCAAAACAAAACTACTTTAATCGTTGTCTTTTACTAGGCACCGTATTCTTGTCCCTTTACTCACTTCAGATAATATTATCGCGAGCGATTTCACTTTGCACAAAAATATCTCAACACATAATCCACTTGCTACCTGTCCTACTAACCAGGTTAGGATTGTCCTTCTCTCGGACTTTTAGTAAACTCGATTCCTGTTAGCTATCCCGATTATACCCTTAGTCTTTTAGGCCATAAAGAACATGTTATTGACTATAATAGTCCTTACTAAATTTACCATCTCTTGGTAAGAATTTAACTATCTGAAGCATTTAAATGGGTCCCCTGATGTGTATCCACACCCCTTTGTGGTGCTACACCACCATCGTTGTATTCAGTATTATTCTCGACTAAATTCTTCGATTCTTTTAGCTTCCCCCACAAAGAAGCGTCATCATCTATATTGACAAAATACGACTTTGTCGACCTCTAAATCGACCGTCCATCAAAATTTCCTCTTTGAGTGTTATCAACTATTTCTACGAGTTGATCTCCCACTTGGAGTCATTTCCTCCACTCGTATCTACATCTTCCGATACAAAATTCGCTAGCGGTTAAGATTCATATTCACAAATGGACCCTTGTCATGCCCTCCCGCGATGAGTTCAGAACCACGTTTGCTTCTTATCCTGAACAGTTGGGGAAGGAACATACGGTCAACACTGTGCCTAAGGTTCTCCTATAGGCATAGCACTCCACTTCTAAAAT
Organism: Sambucus nigra; assembly: GCA_949130495.1. NCBI lineage: Eukaryota > Viridiplantae > Streptophyta > Magnoliopsida > Dipsacales > Adoxaceae > Sambucus > Sambucus nigra. Next base: position 335,674,539 of record OX422214.1, read on the forward strand.
TGGTGGTTGACTCCCATCATTATAACTTCGTCCCGAAAGTCAAGAAAAATTCTCTCTAAATTTTTACTTTCAGTTAGTCAAACCCCATTCTATATCTAAACCATTGGATACTTTAACTCCTCTGGTAAACACACATAATCTCCGCATTTCTAGAATTTGCCACTGACAGTTCCCTACACATTTGGTAACACGTTGGGTATGTTAACTCTCGCACCTCATTCGATCATAGCAGCACTTGGAAATCATTGTTGCGCCTTAGTCGCCTTTCTAGTCTTGGCTTCTCGCGCTGTTGATACCAAAATTAATATGCTGATGTGGATGAATAATACGAAGACACGTGTCAATCTACGTGGCACGATAGCATCGAGGAAGTTCATTTCCCGACCAACCATGCTTCTCTCCGAGCAACGAGGATACACCGAGGAACTATAGCACACCGAGGAACTCCAATGCACCGAGGTACTCTAACTTACCGAGGTACTTTATTTCTCCGAGGAACTCCTGATCAGCGAGCAGCTATGGCGGTCCGAGCTGCACCTCGATCGTACCATTAATTGCCAGATAATCAACAGTTCAGATATTCATTGAATGCTTATATTCTTGACGCACACGCTGCATTAAATGTATTACCCTTTCACATGTATATCATTTAATGTATCGAACCTTTCATGTACAGCCTCAAGGCTATAAATACCTTGTATCAAACCCATGCAAGGGGGACCGGAATTTCTTGAGAGAATTTGTAATCAAGAATTCTGCAAATACTCAGCAATAACATAACAGTGGACGTAGGCTTTATTCCTAGCCGAACCACTTTAAAAATCTTTGTTTTATTTATTTATCTGTGATTAAATAATTAGAGCAATCTAGTTTTTTACATCAACAGATTGGCGCCGTCTGTGGGAATCGACTGTTGCAATCGTTTTTCACCAAAAATCATTTGTTATCAATGGAAGATAATCCAGAATCCAGTAATCGAAATGCTGGAAATGCCGAAAATCTTCCAAGTCCATCTGTAACTCCAGATCTGGCTGGAATTATGACAAATCTGGCTCAAGGACAAACCGCCATGCAAGAATCTATGAGGCAACTCATTCAAACTCTTCAAGGCGGTGCACCTACCTATTCAGGACAACGGAGTGATCATGGGCAATCAAGATCCAGGCATACTGCGTCATATCGCAATGGGGAATCTAATGATTCTTCTTATCAACCTGGGCGAACTTCATCGATACGGGATACGGATACAAATCAACCTATATCTCTCTCTCCGGAGAGAACCAGCGCTTTGGAAAGATTAAGCAGGGCGTCTCCTTTCAGTCGATTAGGACCAAGGAGGAATATGAGTCCACCTAGAGCTCCATCGAGAAGTTTTCGGCCACTATCAGGTTTGAGAGAAGGATCAGCGCAATCACGACCAGCTACTCGTCAAGATAAATCTCAGGAAGCTACGTCAGAACAATCAGTTGCTCGGACTAAGCGGCATGAGGAAGGAAATGAAGCATGGAAAGGTTCCATTCAGCGGTTGGAGGATAGACTGGGCGAAATGGCTAAGGCAAGAAACCCCTTACAGAGAACTTTTGTTCAAGGGACACCTTTTGTGCAAGCCATTGTGGATTTTCCTACACCATCGAAATTCAAAGCACCTGTAGTGACCCCCAAGTATGATGGAAAGACAGATCCTGTACTTCATATAGAACAATACCAAGCTGCCGCCGACATATATGCCGTCCCCGACGAGATGAGGTGTAGAGCATTCTCGGGAACTCTTACCGGATCTGCATAGATATGGTATAACAATCTTCCTCGGGGTAAGATTTCAACTTTTATTAAATTAGCCAAGTTGTTCATTGGGAATTTTTGTTTTGGGGCGAAGCCGATAAAGCGAGTAGCACATTTGTTAAGTGTTAGACAAAAATCGGGTGAAAGTACTAGAGACTACATAACTCGTTTTAATAACGAGAAGTTGGAAGTCGTAGATTACGAAGAAAAGACAGCAATCACTGCTTTGATGAGTGGTTTACTGCCTAATAAGCTGTACTACACCTTGGCCAAAGATCCACCTAAAACTATGTCCGAGTTGATGGCAAAAGCATCCAAAATTATGAATGCCGAGGAGGCTATGGCTGTGAAGAAGAATATGGATAAAGAAGTAAAAGTGGAGGTTGACAAGTCTAAGAAGAAAGATCAGAAAGGTAATGGTGATGACAAGCATTACAGGAATAATAGGACAACGTTGGAAGTCCTAAAGAAGTACGATAATTATACCCCATTGAAATTGGGTATTAATCATGTTTTGGAAGAAATCAAGAACAGCGAGGAAATCAAGTGGCCAGAGAAACTGAAGACAAATCCCGATCTGAGGAACAAGGCCAAATATTGCGAGTTTCACAAAGATCATGGCCATATGACCAAAAATTGCATAGCCCTTCAGAACGAGATTGAAACACTCATCCGAAGAGGAAAGTTGTCAAAGTATGTAGATCGTAGAGGTGAAAGGAAGAATGATGACAGAACTAGGGAGAGATCTAGATCTCCTCGTCGTGCAGAGGAGAAAAAGAAGAGGAATCATGAAGATGATCCAGATGATGACCCTGATTTTCCCAAGAAGCCAAGGCAGCCTGAACGAGAGGTATTTTCCATTCGTTTTGGGTCATTTGAATGTAATGTTATTACCGGAGGAGATGCAGGAGGAGGAGACCTTACAACAGAAAGAAAAGCTTACCTCGGAGAGGCTCAAGCTTGTTCATATATTCAGCGAATAAATCTGGCCGAGGATGATCGTCCGAGGAAGGTAAACAAAGAGAAGCTAGTGATTGGTTTTTCAAAAAACGACCTGGCAGGCGTTCTTTACCCTTATGATGATCCTTTGGTGATCAAAATGAGGATGAAGGATGTGGTCATTTCAAGGGTGTTAGTAGACAATGGTAGTTCGGCAGACATCATGTACTATTCATGCTTTGATAGCTTGAATTTGAAATTATCTCAATTGGAACCTTATCATAGACCCCTTTTGGGTTTTGCTAGCGAGAAAGTTTTTCCCCTTGGGACGATCAAATTGGATATACTCATCGGAACTTGGCCTGCTTGTCGAACAGAAAGAATACGCTTCTTTGTGATGGATAAGAATGTGCAGTCAGCCTACAACATCATCATGGGAAGAGTTGGATTGAAGAAGTTCGAAGCAGTTCCATCTACAGTACATCAGTGTTTGAAATTCCCAACGAATTTTGGAGTCGGAATTATGAAAGGTGATCAAAAAATAGCTCGGGAATGCTATTATTCGTCTGCCGAGCAAGAGGAACTTGAAGAGTCAAGGAAAAAGACTACTACTTACCAAGTGGAGGAAGGTACAGAAATTGAAACTCTTGACCCTAGAGATGAATCTCAACTTGTGAAAGGACAGGTGGTGGAGTCTACAGAGAATGTTATTCTGGACGACGAGCATCCTGAACGAGTAACCCAGATAGGATCGTCGTTGGATGTTTCAATAAAACAGGAGTTGATAATTTTCTTGAGAAACAGGAAGAATACTTTTGCTTGGAGTCATGAAGACATGCCAGGAATAGATCCAAACTTCTTATGTCATGAGCTCAATGTGAATAAGGAGATCAAGCCTGTGAAGCAGAGAAGAAGAGTGTTTAGTCCCGAGAAGAACCAGGCCATACAAGAGGAGGTCGAGAAACTCCAGAAAGCCCAATTCATTGAGGATGTGAAATATCCAGATTGGTTGGCGAATGTGGTGATGGTAAAGAAGAAGAACAACAAATGGAGAATGTGTGTTGATTTCACTGATCTTAACAAGGCATGCCCAAAAGATCATTTTCCATTGCCCAGAATTGATCAACTAGTGGATGCTACCTCGGGACATGAGTTACTCAGCTTTATGGATGCATATTCTGGCTACAATCAGATCAAAATGAAGCCTGAAGACAGGGAAAGTACTTCTTTTATCACCCCAAGGGGAACTTACTGTTATAATGTTATGCCTTTTGGTCTAAAAAATGCAGGTGCAACGTATCAGCGGCTGATGAACAAGGTTTTTGCCGAACAAATCAGTTGCAATATGGAAGTCTATGTCGACGACATGCTCACCAAAAGCAAGAGAGCTACTGATCATCTAGTTGACTTAGGCCAAACCTTTGATCAACTGGACAAATACCAAATGAAGCTCAACCCGACGAAGTGTACCTTTGGAGTACGAGAAGGAATGTTCCTCGGATACATTGTCAATCAACGAGGTATTGAGGCAAATCCAGAAAAGATCAAAGCTCTTTTAGGGCTGCGATCCCCAACGACAAGGAAAGAAGTACAGAGTCTTACCGGACGAGTTGCAGCGCTCAACAGATTTGTATCCCGAGCAACTGATAAATGCCTCCCGTTCTTCAAAACACTGCGAAAAAGTTTTGAGTGGACTGATGAATGTGAGAAGGCCTTTCAAGATTTGAATAAGTATTTGGGAGCCCCACCATTGTTGTCTCGGCCAATAACTGGAGAGAAGCTGTACTTGTATTTGGCAGTATCAGAGAATGCAGTTAGTTCAGCATTGATCAGATTGGAGAATGGAGTCCAGAAACCTATCTATTACACAAGTAAAGCTTTCCGAGGTGCAGAAATCAGATACCCAAAGCTAGAAAAATTGGCATTGGCATTAATTGAAGCAAGTAGAAGAATGAGGCCATACTTCCAGGCCCACACAATCATTGTGTATACCGACATGCCATTAAGACAAGCCCTTCACAAGCCAGAAAAGTCAGGAAGATTGATGTATTGGGCAATAGAACTCGGTGAATATGACATTGTGTATGAACCCAGATCATCACTGAAGGGGCAAGCTGTAGCAGATTTTATAGCAGAGTTCACATACCCTGATACCCCCGAGGAACAAAAGGTACTTGCTGACCTACCTGTGGACGATACAGGATCAACAGACACAGATCCAGACCAACCAAGGTTGGTAAAAGGACTTGTGAATGTAGAAAAATCATCAAACCCAGACCAACTACGGTTGGTAAAAGGGCGCGAACAGCTGACCGACGAGGAACGAAGGATACCCGGGGATGATGAAACAAAACAGCAGATATTTTACCGAGGAACTCTGACGGACAAGAAATTTGAAGACGAGGTACCTACATGGAAATTATATGTAGATGGATCATCGTGCTCAGCCGGTTGTGGAGCAGGAATTGTTTTAAACACCCCAGATGATATTGACATGGAGTATGCCTTGAGATTCCAATTCAAAGCCTCCAATAATGAGGCTGAGTATGAGGCTATGATAGCAGGTTTTCATTTGGCGAAAGTTATGGAGGCACGGCAAATAATTGTTTTCAGTGATTCTCAATTAATTGTGAATCAAATGATGGGGGTATATGCAGTTAAAGGCGAATTGATGGTGAAGTACCATGCAAAGGTGATGGAGTTATTGGCAGAATTTGATGCTATTCAATTGGTGAGAATACCGAGGATGGAGAATGCTAGAGCAGACGCATTGGCCCGATTAGCGTCAGCTACACGCACCGAGCTGCGAAGAACGATACCAATTGAGGTATTAGAAAATCGGAGTATAGAGGAAGATCTGATGGTAAATATAATTACCCTTGATTTGGGACCATCTTGGATGGATCCTATCAGGGCATACATTGAAGAAGGAGAATTGCCGGAGGACAAACTAGCTGCCAAGAAATTGAAGTATAAAGTTGCTCGGTATGTGTTAACTAATGGTGTTTTGTATAAACGAGGAATTATGGCAGGTTTGCAGAGATGTGTGCATCCATCAGAAGTCAAAGAATTGATTGAAGAAATTCATGAAGGATCTTGTGGAGCTCATGTAGCAGGTCGGACGCTTTTACAAAGGGTAATGACACAAGGATATTACTGGCCGACGATGAGGGCTGATTGTATAGCCTATGCTAAGAAGTGTGACAAGTGCCAACGTTTTTCCTCCATCCGAAGAACTCCACAAGCATTGTTGACACCCATAACTTCACCTTGGCCATTTGCCATGTGGGGGGTTGATCTGGTTGGACCACTGCCAACGACCCGAGGAAGGTTCAAGTATCTCGTCGTGGCAGTAAATTATTTTACTAAGTGGGTGGAAGCTGAACCACTAATTGATATGACGTACGAGAAAGTATATCAGTTTATTTGGAAAAACATCATTTGTCGATATGGTCTCCCCCATGCTTTCATTACAGACCATGGAACACAATTCGATAATGAAGAATTTGCTGCTTATTGTCATCAATCAAACATTTTGAAGTATCATTCAGCACCGGGCCATCCCCAGAGCAATGGACAGACTGAAGTGACGAACAGAACATTACTAAATGGTTTGAAGAAAAGGTTAAGTGAAGCTAAAGCAAATTGGATTAATGAGCTCCAATCCGTACTATGGGCTTACCGAACAACTCCCCGAGCAACAACTGGAGAATCACCATATATGTTGGCATTTGGAAGTGAAGCTGTGATACCTGCCGAGTTGGGTCTCCCAACTCATAGAGTGCTGAATTTCAACTCCCCGATCAGCGATTTGATGAGAAGACTGGATTTGGATATGCTCGAGGAGGTTAGAGAAGAGGCAGCCATTAGAAATGCTGCTTACCAACAACGTACAGCTCTGTTTTACAACAAAAGGGTGAAGAAATGTGACCTAAAAGAAGGGGATTATGTGCTAAAGAAAGTCATTCAGAAGCAAAATAAGTTGGAAGCAAACTGGCATGGACCTTACCGAGTTACAGAGGTTGTTCATCCAGGAACTTACAGAATAGCAACTCTAGAAGGAGAAGAATTTAAGAATGCGTGGAATGCTGAACACCTACGCAAGTATTATCAGTAATGTAAAATGTAAAGCTTTTCCTTCAGTATGAATAAAACGAGGATGTTTCACCATTTTTCTTTCGGTTGAAAGTTTTTTCGGGGAATACTAGTGTAATACACTACAAAAAGTGCTCTAAGGAGCCAAAAAGTGCTCTAAGGAGCTAAAAAGTGCTCTAAGGAGCCAAAAGCTCTAAGGAGCCAAAACTCCTTTGGTTAGGAGGCGCTCTAAGGAGCAAAAAGTGCTCTAAGGAGCCAAAAAGTGCTCTAAGGAGCCAAAAGCTCTAAGGAGCCAAAACTCCTTTGGTTAGGAGGCGCTCTAAGGAGCAAAAAGTGCTCTAAGGAGCCAAAAAGTGCTCTAAGGAGCCAAAAGCTCTAAGGAGCCAAAACTCCTTTGGTTAGGAGGCGCTCTAAGGAGCAAAAAGTGCTCTAAGGAACCAAAAAGTGCTCTAAGGAGCCAAAAAGTGCTCTAAGGAGCCAAAAGCTCTAAGGAGCCAAAACTCCTTTGGTTAGGAGGCGCTCTAAGGAGCAAAAAGCTCTAAGGAACCAAAAAGTTCGAAAGAACCATTACAACTCCTTTGGTTAGGAGGTGTACACTAGCATGATCAACTACGGTTGGTAAAATAAAAATATATTCTCACATTACAACTTATGTTGGTCGAAAGATAACATTATTACAAAAAAGTTCTTTGAAGAACAAAATTTTCCAAAATACACCAAGTATAGTTGGTCAGGGATAAAGACCCAATAACTATAGTTGGTCGACGAGGACAAATTATTGACCTTAGTTGGTCGGACGCATTTTTATATTCGAAATTCAACCAAGTATAGCTGGTCGGGGATGAAATTCCATCAACTGTAGTTGGTCGACAAACATTATTTATCCACCTTGGTTGGTTGGAAACAGTTTGAACATTCCTATACTCATTACCTTATTATTAAGTGATCGAGAAACATTACCAATACTTGCAACTTTTTATTAAGTTGCTCAATGCACAATATTATTGTTATCTTTTTAACAGATATATATATGCATAAGTGTAAAGTGTTTGATAAACACGAGATAATACCAATACAGATTTACAAACAAAAATGATGTCTTTCATTAAAAATTCAAAATCAATTACAAGTTACATAAATGTACTAACTGTTACATTGAAAACCTATTCTATTGGTTTCTTTCCTTTATTTTTTGAAACAGGCTCCTCGCCAGCAGGAGGATCCTCTAGGCAAAGAGGAGAATTAATGAAATTAACATCCCTGAGCATTCTGACATTCATCACAGAAGGTGTATCCAAGAGATGCTCAGGACGAGACAATTCAACCTGAGAATGAAGGCTATAATCGCCAAGGTACTTTGAAATCAAGCTACGAGGAATGGAACGAGCTGGGATCCATGCCATGTCCAATTTGAAAGGTGGTACAGGCAGGTCTAATAATGATGGAGCATGATAATCCCATAAATAATGCCCTTGCTCCAATTTTAACACACCCAGTGCGTTCAACCATCCTTGCTTGTAACCTTCATTGTTGGCATGTTCAATACGAGCATCCAGGTGAACAAGGGCTTCATTGTATCCTGCCATCCAGAATTCCCTTGGCTGTTTATGGAATTGGAAAGTTAATCTATCCAATTTTTCATGAAGGCTTTTGGCAAAAAGATCCTTATTATGCAGAGCAGATTTCGTCGCTGTAAGTTGATCTTCCAAGGATAGATTCTTCTTGGACATTTCTGATAGGGCCCGATCTTTGACGTTTAACTGGAATGCTTGAGTTTCCAAAGTAGATTGGGTACGAGCCTCTTCAACATTGCGACTAAGAACTCTTGATCGGCTCCGAGAAGCGACTGGAGAGTTTTGCTCCTCGGTAACATTTTGAGCAGCTCTTCCTCGCCCCCGAGAACCTCTTCCTCGTCCACGAGCAGTCCCAGAAACTGCAGATCTTCTTAAATCATCCAGTTCTTGCCTTAATTTGGCATTTTCGACCTCTAAGAAAGAGAAACCTTCATCAGTAACGGGCACTAGAGCAGTGGAAGATGATGCTGCAGATTCATATTGAGCCAACTTTTTCTGTAAATTGTTATTTTCTTGTTCCAGGATCTCGGCAATCTGCCTGCAAGCTTCAACTTCACCTTTTAAGGTCCTTTCCCTAATATCATATCCAGCAATGATCTTCTTATGGCCTGTTTCAGAAGAGAGTTGCTGGTATCTATTTTCATAATCCTCGTGCAACGAGGCCATTGCTGCATTGTGTTGATTTTGAAGATCCTCTATGGAACCATGAAGTTCCTCGATCAGTTCGTAATACGCCACATTATTGGCCACCGATCTATCAAGCAAATCCTTCAGATACCGGTAAGCCTCAACTGCTTGTTCTGAGGCATCGTGACCAAGGATGTCGATAATCTCTGATACACTTAGGTCTGTATGACCAGCTTTATAATATCCATTGCATTGTCGCATCAACTCAGTATCAGGAGCAGATATCAATTCCATTCTGGCCAAAAACTAATAAAGAAGAGGAAGCAGGAATTAATAAATAAGAGCAGACAGAGTATCAACAAAGAAGAGAAACGAAGATGTATTTTATTAGATCATCAAAAAGTTACATTGTCCGATTATAAGTAAGGAAATATAGAAATGATACCGAACAACTTCACACCTTTTCCTTGTCCCCCAAGACTTTCTCGGGAGGCTGGGACGAGGAGCTCGGTTGCTCGGTGGTAACAACGGTTTGATCAGCAGGAATCTTCTCGGGAGGAGGAGGCATGGAAGAAACGTCCTCGTTGATAGAAGGTTGAGAAGCAGAGACTGGTTCACCCATAGCCATAGAAGACTCATCTGAGGCAGGCTCATCTTCTTCTTCTTCCACAATTGGTGGAGGAGGACCAGGGAGATGTTGTTGGAATAGCTCAGAATCGTCTTGGACCTTTAGCTCTTGCAGAGCAGCTACCCAGCCATCGTGGAAGTATTTCAACTTCCCATATTGGACTTGGGATGTCATTGCAGCTATCCCTCTCTCCCATCCTTTCTCCCAACCAGCACTGAAATGTTTCTTGATTGCGACCTTTCTCCTCAACTTCTCCGAGGAGAGCTTCACCTCCAATTCCTCTTTTTTGACCTTAATATCTCGCAGGGTAGATAACTCTTCCTCTGCCTTTTTCAGCTGGCCATCATATGCCTGATGTTTAACCTCTAAACCTTTAACTTTCTCCTCCAAATTCTTGGAGGTTTCAGCCATTTTCACCTTCTCAGCTTCAGCCACAGCTAATTTCTTCTCCCAAACAGCTTTTTCGTCAACATACTGTTGACGAGATTCCTTTAAAGACTGGGTCAAACCCAACAGAGCATCCTCTACGCCTGACGAGGAGCTTGAAGCTTTGATAGCTTCATCCTTCTTCACAATATTATTAAAACAGTTCACCAACTGAAAGATGAGAAAAATAGCAAAGTCAACACAAAATGCAAGCTTTCAGAGAAAGAAAGAAAAATCAGAAGTATAAAAATTTACTGAAGCAAGGTGACGAGCAACTAAGGATGTCAGCATATCCCTAGGAATTCTCTCATCAATACCATGAACCTCGGGTACGACCGAGCTCATTGCAGAACTTGGAAGAGTGATGTTCGGAACATCAGTACCACCAGCAGGTAGGGAGGAGGCAGTTTCAGCCGGAGTAACTGAGGATGATTTCCTCAATCTCTTCAACGGGCGATTAGAACCTTCAACCAAAGAGGTCTTGGTCGGAGAGATTGTAATTACATCTACAGGAGCATTTTTCTTGCTCGGAACCACTGGGGGCTTCTCGGCAGCTTTAGAAGACCCATCATCCACTTTTTTAGTCCCCTTTGGGACATCACTTTTACTTTTCTTGTCCCCAGCAACAGAAGTAACATCATCAAAGAGAGCAGGAGGAGCTCTTTTCTTACCCATCTTTTGACTTAAAGGAAGATGAGAATCTGAAGATGAACCTTCTGGAGTTGAAGCTGGTTCAACAGGGCGAGCAGTATAAGAGGTTGTGTAACTCTTATACTGTAGCAGATATGAGGCAGACCTGATGTGTTCGTCTGCAATATTCTTGTGCAAACCCCAGATAAGTTTCAGATGCTTGATATTAACCTCTGGTTCTTTTGGAGTTCTTCTTTTGCTATCAACTGCAAATAAATACATATTGAGATATCAGTCATACATTTTGTCAAACATGATGAAAGCATAATTTCATAAGTAAAATAAAATGAAAAATAAACCTATCCCATTGCCATATGGGGGACATCTGGGACCGTTGTATACTTCATTTCCAGCTAAAGGGGCATATTGCCAATTTTTTATAACCAACCCATGTTCAAAATAATCTCTATTTGAGTCAGGGAGGTTAACTACAAGAGCCCTATTCAGAAACCTAGTTTTTAAATAATAAATATTATCTAGAGTGGCCCACTTATAGCAATACATAATCTCAGGGATCCCAATACGAGTCCCATGAGTTAGATTTAATTTGTGTACCCCATTAATTATTCTCCATGAATTGGGGGCTATTTTTGCAGGGACAAGATCAAAATATTGACAAAACTCAAGACACAATGGATTTGGTGGAAAGGAAAAACCACATTCAGCAATAAAAAGACTGGGGAACCAATGTCCCTCAGGAAATCGGAAGTAATCTAAAGGCTCAGAAAGAACCTCTAGGGTTACCCATGAAGGAATGGAAAAATCAGAACGAAATTTCTCAACAGACTCCACAATATAAACCATACTGAATAAAAGAGAAGAAAGGAAAAAGATCTTACAGGAAGAAAGGAGATCTGCTGACAACTAACGAAGGAAAAGATGAACGCACAAGAGAGAAGGAGAGAATAGAAAGCTTGAAAGCAGAAAATTGGAAAACGTAGAAGACGGTATGGTTACCTAAGAAGTTTAAATACTTTGCATTGGGAAGCAGCGAAAGAAATGATTACCAAAAAGAAACTACTGAACTTCCGGCGGCTAAAAGGACAAAAACTGCATGGAGATCGAAGCGCTTATAAAAAATTCAAAAGAAAGGCGGAAGCTGCGAAATGAGAAGGAGATTTGAACACAATGTTCCTGAAACCCAGGAAAGTCATTTAATATTGCCATATACCGAGAAAGAATGTTCCATACTCCTCAAAGTTCGAAATATGAAACATTGGGGGCTTCTGTTGATACCAAAATTAATATGCTGATGTGGACGAATAATACGAAGACACGTGTCAATCTACGTGGCACGATAGCATCGAGGAAGTTCATTTCCCGACCAACCATGCTTCTCTCCGAGCAACGAGGATACACCGAGGAACTATAGCACACCGAGGAACTCCAATGCACCGAGGTACTCTAACTTACCGAGGTACTTTATTTCTCCGAGGAACTCCTGATCAGCGAGCAGCTATGGCGGTCCGAGCTGCACCTCGATCGTACCATTAATTGCCAGATAATCAACAGTTCAGATATTCATTGAATGCTTATATTCTTGACGCACACGCTGCATTAAATGTATTACCCTTTCACATGTATATCATTTAATGTATCGAACCTTTCATGTACAGCCTCAAGGCTATAAATACCTTGTATCAAACCCATTCAAGGGGGACCGGAATTTCTTGAGAGAATTTGTAATCAAGAATTCTGCAAATACTCAACAATAACATAACAGTGGACGTAGGCTTTATTCCTAGCCGAACTACTTTAAAAATCTTTGTTTTATTTATTTATCTGTGATTAAATAATTAGAGCAATCTAGTTTTTTACATCAACACGCGCCATAATGGGGGTGACCTCAACTACGGTCATCATCCTCAGATATACTTTATAATCTCAACTGAGCCTTGCCTTCTGATGTCCGCTTAATGGTCCTCTTCTGACATTTGTCATTGCTCAGCACACGCACACATCCGAACGAAACTAGAATTCACTAATGTATATACGTCATAGCAGGAGAACAAAATCTCATCAAAGAAATCGACAATCCTAAACATACGGCTCTATGTCAAACAAAGTAACACTGAAAGCATAATAAGCCGCACAGATCCTAAAGGAAACTAGAACCTGATGCTCTGATACCACCTGTGACACCCCGCCTAATTAAATACCGGGCGATCACTCCTTTATTAAATTAAAATCAAGGTGAACAGTTGGTTCATTCTTAGCTTCACTGTCGCAAAAATAACTTTCCCAATTAAACACCCTAAATAATTAAGCTAAGTGTCAAAACCATTTAAAACCTTATTTCCATTTTATTAAATCCAATTATAAAACTTTTAATCATTAACATATAAAGAGTCACACATTTAGTATAAGAATAAAAATGAACATTCAAGAATTTAACCATCAATAATAAATCCCAACATTTACAACACTAAAGGAAAACATCCTGACAGTAATAAATATCGAAATAAAAATACGAAAAGTAAAAAGAATTACAGTCTTTGATAATATCAACTAAATAATGGAAAAGGGCAACACATGCCCCCACTGGATAAAGCTGAACTAGAAGTAGAGTCAACAATGAGGTCGTCTAAGCAATGGCTTGCAACTCCCACAAAAGCTACAGCACGTTCCATCCAAAGAGTCCTAAGCCAGACGCCCCTTTGGCTGGGCATCTGTAATACATATATATATAGACACAAGGGAGAAGAGATAACAACAAATGGGTCAGAGCCTGAATCTACAACAATTTAAAATAGTTTAGCAAGTATTTAAAATGTTTACCGGCTAATGCAACAGTCATATTAGTATGCGACACTCTCTTGAGAATTCTCACCTCTCATCTAGTGTGCACGTCTATCGTACTAATGAATCCCATATATATCTCTAACTTATTTCCCATAAATTTTAACACGTGAAATTATTATGGTATTCACTTTAGGAAAATCTATCTCTTCAAGATTTCTTACGTAATTTAGAATAATTCCGTATCGTTATAATGTTTCCGAATACTTATAGTGTAGCTGAAGAATTTATACATTACTTAACTACTATTTCGCTCAGTAGAAAGTTCTCATATAGAGATACGTATATATATTAATTACTCGTATAATACATATACAAACAGCACCCCACATAAAATCTATGGTGATAGGCTTACATATATAAGTATATATATACCAATCACTCATAAATCATATATATACTAACGGTACCCCACATAAAAACTATGGTGCTGGAATACTCTGCTATTAAGTCCCCGTATCACACAAACTAAGGGAAATACTATTTCGGAATCACTCTCGAACTGTATTAACACAAACACAAACAACATTGAGGCGAAGTATAGATTCCAAGTCTCTAAGAGGTCAGTACATACCCTCACGTCTCTTAGGACCGTCTGACCATCGATCAATTAGCCTGTACCAAGGATATCTATCTTCTAGGGTACGAGTCAATATCCCCCATAAAGGCACATCGAGATAAGACTGTCCCAGCGCGGTAACCTCGGGGATAGCAAGTAGCGCGGGTACGATTTTTACACAGAAATAATATATGCACAATCACACCGTCATATATAAATATGTATTCACATCCACATTATTAAATTAGGTACTCTCACGACCCAAAATTTTCATTATCCGTTATTACACGTTTTACTCCATTATATCGTATAACGGCCTCATTCCATTTTATTCTCGTAATTAATTTATTATAAACTCACTTCTTGTCACTCGAAGTGTTTTCATAATCTAAGTACAATTTCAGTAGGTCCTCTCTCGCCTTCTAATCCAACTTATTAGATGTTTTGATTATTTAATCAACACATGTATGATTTCTTAAGTCTGAAAGTCTCCCCGTTTACCCTTTATTTCCCTTCACATTAAAGTTCCACTTTATGGGATTTCTCTTGACCCTACTAGTCCTCTTTATGTTCCATTATATTCTAGCAACCCTAATCAAGGTTTACTACGCATAAAATCGGATTAAGCTAATACGAGCAAAAAAAAATGCAGTTTTCCCAGGAGGGTCGATCGATCGATGGAAGGGGGTCGATCGATCGAACCTTCGATCGATCGATGGTCTGGGCTCGATCGATCGATCAAGCAGTTATGGCGAAACTGCAAAAAACCTAGCTACGGAATTTTTACCCCAAACTCCTCCAAACCATCGTATTACAGTCCCAAACTCTCAACAATTCATACTACAATTATTGTATACCCCTTTAAACAATATCCTACGTAACACATGCGAATTTTCATCATCTATAACAAGGAAAAAGGGTCAAAATCTTTATAACTCTCAAGAACCCTAATTTTTCTTTAACTTCGTTTCTTTAATTCTTTTTCCAGATTTTCTATCACTAATATCATGGAAATTCGTGGCTTAACCTCTACATGTGAAATGCATTTCCAGAAATATGATCTCTATCACTATAACATGCAATTTGTATCTCCAATTAACATTTTTCTTCAAGAACAATAATTCTAATCAACCTAAAACTAATATAAAAGGATGCATTAACTTGATAAAACCAAGATAGATACTTGCCTGGAAATTTAGTCTCTGATTTGTGGAAGAAAAAGGTGTGGTTGTGATCCCCTTCGCGCGATCTACGATTTGGCGGTGACGGCGATGCAATCGGAGGTGTTCTTGGCCTAGAACTCCTTGGAGAGCTTCTCCTCTTCCTCTCCAATGGTCGTCATTAGTTTTAGGTTGTGTTAACCCTAAAAGATGACACTTAACATCTGATATAACCTTTGCAAATTCGTGGGTTTAATTACCCATAATTACGAAATGTCCAAAACGCCCTCCTGGGGTGCTAATTAAGCCTAAAAATGCCCTGAGACTCAAACTAAACCCCCGGGTACACTTTTCTGACTATCTCGACCCTTTCGAACACTTTGGAGCACTCAAAACGACCATATGAGCAAATTATAATTTATTCACTTTTATTAATCAACATTTAGTCCCGACACGACACAGGCGCGTCCCGACTTAAATTTCCATAATTGTCATTTTATTCACACATGACAATTTTATAAAAATAAATCTCATATATTACTATACTCATCAGTAACTTCAATAAATAACAAATTTCCAATAATTACTAACTCTCGTCACGCTAGTAAATATTAAAAACAACATTCCGGATTAAAATTAAATTAATTTATCTCAATTAAAATTAATAAATCCCATAATTTAATACCCATAAAAATACTGGGTATTACACTCGGATTGGTGTAAATTAATTAATGTGTAAATTAATTAACTGGGAGTCGGACCACAGACTCGGATCGATATTAAATTAATATGTGTGTTAATTAATTTAATTAGAGTCGGACCATAGACTCGGGAAAAGTATTATATAAATTGAGGTGTGAAATAAATATATTAGAGTCGGACCATAGACTCTTGATGACGATAAATTATTAAGTGAGAAAATTATTACGTTGTGTTGAGCCAAAAACTTAGGAAATTACAGGAAGTGTACGGGATTTTTAGTACACGGTAAAGTCGGGGTTTATATTATATATATACGGTGTAGTGATAATATATATATATATATATATATATATATATATATACGTGTTTATATTGTGTGTGATATTAACTATATTTATTCAATTTATATACTCTAATGCTATCAAGGGAGGTTGCGCGATGTGGGTGAATCCTCTAGCTTGAGGAGTAGGGCGAGTATATCCCCAGGTCATAGCGTCCGGTATATATGGGTGAGGGATTTCTCTCACTTTTAGGGAAGGAATATGAACGCCTCCACTACGTTTATATTTTGGGCTAAGTTGGTGAGCGATTCCAACTTGGGGAAACTAGATTTTATGAGCACACCTAGTGAGATAGCATTTTAGAGGAAATCATCCGGCAAGGGTATACTCGAAGGGATGGATATACGTATGTTATATGTGTGGATTTTGTGGCAAAGGTACGTATATAATGGTAGTAAATATTATATACGGGTAATAATACAGTGTGTAATATATTTACTTTATATAACTTGTGATACGGTTATATGTTACTATTTAAGAGGAATTAATTAAGTTAATTGTGAAATAACTTATAATTCAGAAAATCATTATACTCGGGTTAGAGTAGTATGTCAAGGGAAGGTTATACCAGGACTAGTTGGACGGGGTAGCACAACTAGGTAGGGTTAAGGTAACCGGTAGGTGTGCACAATAGTGGAGGGGTGAGAATGTCCACAAGGGAGTGCGACACTAACTTAAATATGAAGCGCATTCATGCATTTTAAATTACTGCTGTTAATTCACTTGCTAAATATTTTTAAAATGTTTTGGGTTTTAGCCCTTGCTATAAGGGACACCAGGATTGATATTCTATTCTAGGGACACGAAGCTGCGGCATATGTGGATGCTAGCAGGAGTTTGGATTAGACGCATCATTCATTCATTCCTAGAGTAGGAATCACTCATCAGTTCCAATTTTATTTAGGGCATGTCGCCCACACTTTCAGTTCAGTCTTTCAGATTTGTTTTATTCCGATGTTGAATATTGTATTGGATTATTTCATTTTGGTGGCCGATGGTTTATTCGGCAAGTTGTGTAATTAATTATTTCAATTGAGTTTTATTCAGTTATGTGAATGGTTTATATTTATTTCCGCATGTACTGTACTGTTTAATTAAAAAGTTAAAATTGGCACCAGTTTTTGGAATACTAGGTGGTTAGTAAGTCTTAAAAAACGTTTTTCGACAGTGATGCTAAGGATGATCGAACTGAGATTCCTGTTTTAATTTTGTATAGGACTGATCACCCGGTATTTTATTAGGCGGGGTGTCACAGATGGTATCAGAGCATCAGGTTCTAGTGTCCTTAGGATCTGTGCAGTTTTTCACGTTTCGGCTTAGCAATCTTTGATGTAGAGCCCTATTATAGGATTGTTGTATTCTCATACATACGCGCATATACATCCTTCTACGAAATATATATTTGAGAGTGAACTCATACAAATTCGATTCTCATTCTGGATGACGCCCAAGAGAGAGAGCAGCAACTAGGGCAGCAGGGGGAGATGGGAGAGGCTCTTCAGAGGCAAGAGTTACCGCAGCAACTGCCAGAGATGATTTTGGCAGCACAAGTAACGGAACTAGTGGCGCAGGCGGTTGAAATGACGGTGGTCACAATGGCAGGGTACTTTCCACGGGATCAGCCACAAGTGTTAGTGGCGCCGAATATTTCGACTCACGCAGAGTCGTCGAGGTGGAAACAAGAAAGAGAGGTTATTTTTAGTGACAACCCACCAGGGTTACGAGGGGGTTCAGATGTAATGCTAGTGTGTCAAGGAAGAGAGATATCCAACGTCACCTACGCATGGGAGATTGCGATGAGGTGCGAAAGCAAATGCTAACCACTTTTAGTTTAGTGGAAGCAGCGCTACAGTGGTGGGAGTCGATCACCACAGTTGAGGGAAGGGACACCCTAGCTATTGCAGAGTTTTGGGTGCAGTTCGATCGTAAATAAATTTCCTACAGCGTTTGAGACCGAAATGAGGAGAAAATTTTGTGACGTGACTCAAAGGGAGACCGTTCAGTGGCCGATTATGAGGAAGAATTCACTCGTTGGAAAATTTTGTACCGGATGAGGTAAGCGAGGAAAAGAGAAAGAAAGAAACGTTTATGGATGGGTTAGTCTGGAGAATCAGACAACATTTAATTGGTAAATATGCATTAGTAGCTAATACTGATGTCGTTAACGCAACACTCCAGCACCGTCGGGAATATCGCTTCCACACGAAAGGAAGCGGGAGGGGAGTGGGAACTAGCCAGTCAGATAAGGCAGGAGGGAACAATACCAGTGGGGTACCCCAGCAGTAGACTGGGGGAGATCAGGGGCAGGATTTCCGACAGGTAAATCATGCCAAATGATTTAGAACTGGAGGCTATCGGTAGGATGGCCAGGAATTTCCACAAGGTCGGTATGGAAAGGACCAGTGGCAGGGTGAATGTATTAGAAGGTGTTTCATTTGTGGGGAAAACGAGACACAAGAAGAGATATTTCCTTAAGCGAGGCAAGGGTCAACTACAGGACGAGGTTCTGGATGTACAGCCACTAAAGCAAGTCATGGGTGCATTCGGGCAGGGAGAAGCTTCTCTAACCAGCCGTTGCAGCTGGAGTATAGAGGTAATTCTTTGTACCCTAGGGGCATGGGGTATATTTTTTAGTGACAAAGAGGATGTCACAGTATAAGACTTATTTTCACTAGAGTTCGCAGGTGAGTCGAACTTAGGTGGGTGCGTTGGCGGTAGCAGCCATAGTATGTGGATATACTTTCCGTAGGGTAGCGGAGTTCTTTGGTGTTCTTCACGGGAGAGTGGAGGTGTACACTGAGTGATTGTTTGAATTATGCGAAGAGTTACTACTTTCGAGAACTATGGGAGTAGGGTTGATAATATTTCCTAAATATCGACTGGATAGCGATGGAATTTAACTATTATGGATAGTGGTATAAAATTTTGGTGTTCGCGACACCAGGGTAGGGTTGGTACTATGTATCACCGGAGAGGGAATATAGCCTATATATATATATATGAATAGGAATGATTGTATTGCGTGGTGCGATAGCACATAGTGAGGTTTTGTGTTCTCACATTTTATCCCGGTAAGTAGGGATGTTTACTAAAGTGAATCAGGGTGGTTAAATTTATTTTCGAGCAAAGAAAGATAGCTCGGGGTTTATTTTGCAAAAGAACTAGTGATAGTGAGGGCGCGGTATTTTATGTTGTCTTTGGTGGCATAAGGGTAAGCGTATATACTTTCGTGTTGAGAGACAAGTATTTATGGGGAGATGTTTGGACGTTAGCACATGGGTTGGGTACCCGGGCAGTAGATAATATATGTATATATATATATATATATATATATATATATATATATATATATATATATATATATATGTAATATGACTACGGGTTCGAAGTTATATTACGGGTTACGACTAGCATTGTTGGGTAACTTTCGTGCGGTAGAGAGCGTGGGGATAGGGTGTATGGGCACCCGGGTTAATTAAGACAAATTTTGTGCAGTTAAGCACGTGTATAGGGTGTATGAGCGCCCTGGTAAATTTTAAATGCAAACTTGTGTAACGTCTGGTTAAAAGCGAATGGGATAGATATAGCGGGCTTGGAGGCACATGACTAGAGAGTAATGTACGAAACTTGGAACATCGCACTCATCTTAATTTCGAGGACGAAATTCCTTTGTAAGGGGGGAGTATGTAACACCCCGTATTTTTGTGCATTTAATATTTAATTAATTCGAGAATTTTAAGTTAGTGGTGTGTTGTAATTTTAATTGAATTAATTATGGAAATATATATTTAAATATTAATCGGGGAGTGAATGGTTAATGTTTAGGGAAATTTATTTACTAAGTGAAAAGTAATAATTTAATTACGTCATTTCGGGTATTAATGACGGGGTATGCACTCATTCCATCCAGGAGTCGATATATACTAAATTGGGTGTGAGATAAGGATTTTTATAAATTTATTCGGATGCCAATTCTGAGTACGCGGTTGTGTCCGGATGGGTCGCGATATTCAAAAAAGAGTACCCGGGGGTAGTAATTGGGTCTCGGGGTATTTTTGGGCATAGCCGGGCCCACACGGGGTGAGTTAGGCCACTTTAATTAAGCCCATTAGGTGAAAAGAGGGATTTAGAGTTTTAACCTAAGTGAGGGATTAGAAAATCATCAGCCATCACAAATCTAAGCCTAGGGCTTGAGAGGGAAATTGGGGGAAAGCTTAGCAAAAGCCAATTTGGGGATTTTGGAGTCAAATTAAGGGACTACAACAACGGATCAGACCCTACGAACGATTATAGGCAAGTGGTTAACTGTTGTGATTTCTAAATTGATGATAATCAATTCATATCATAGTGATGTGCAAACCAAAATTCGTTTTGGGGATAAATGGGTACAAAAAGGGGGTTTTGTTAATGGAGCCATTGAATGAAATTTAAGGTAAGAATTAGTTGTTCTATATAATTCTGAGTATGATTATCTGGTTTGAATGAGAAAATTCGGAATATAAAATGATGGAATTTGAATTTGAATTTGAAATTTGGGATTGTACCCTAGAAATTTGTGGTCTTGAGTGGGTCAAGATTCATAGTGTTAATGATGTTAAAAGGTTTAGTTAGATGATATTTTTAGTTCATGAGTAATGATATAAGATGATTAACATGCTGATTTGAGGTTGGTTTTTGAGGAAAAGAAACCTTAAAGCTCGTTAATGGTGGAAATTTTCGTGGGGAAGAAGAGCTGTCACGAAGGGATCGATCGATCGATCGGGGCCATCGATCGATCGACGGTGGGAAATTCTGGGCAGTTCGGCCTGTGTGTGATATAAAGGGGAAATTAATTATAAATTAATTTCCATACATTTATTAGTGATAAATAATTATGAAACAAATATTCCTAGCAATTTTGAGAGAGAGTAATTGGGACTAGGATGAATTTATGTGGGGCATTTAATGGATGAAATTGAGAGATTTGATTCCAAAATAGTGAGATACGGATCAAGTGAGCGAATCCGGGTATATTGGTCAAGCGATCCCAAGGTAGTGAATTAAGTTTGGAGATAAACTAATTAATTTAGAGTCGGGGTATAGACTCGGGAAATTTTTAATTATGGACCAAGTGGGCGAGTCCGGGTATGTTGGTAATTATAGCTAAATATAATTAGGAAATTATGGAGATAAATTTGTGACACATTATGGGCGAAAATATGGGAAAGAAATTATGAGATGTAAAAATGGACCGAATGAGTGAGTCCGGGTATGTTGGTTATGTGACACCAAAGTATTAAATTAATTATTAAGAGAGAGTAATTAATTTGGAGTCGGAACATAGACTCGGGAAATATTAAGTTACGAGCCAAGTAAGTGAGTCTGGGGATAATGATTGGGTGACACCAAGTTATTAAATTAATGAATGCGTTAATTAATTTAATTAGAGTCGGATTATAGACTCGGGTAGGATTAAATTAATAAGTGTGATAATTAATTTAATTAGAGTCGGATTATAGACTCGGGTGTGATAATTAAATTAATTAGAGTCGGATTGTAAACTCGGGTAGGATTAAATTAATGGGTGTGATAATTAATTTAATTAGAGTCGGATTGTAGACTCGGATAAGATTAAATTAATAAGTGTGACAAGTAATTTAATTAGAGTCGGATTGTAGACTCGGGTAAGATTAAATTAATGGGTGTGATAATTAATTTAATTAGAGTCGGATTGTAGACTCGAGGAAGTATTGAATTAATAAGTGGGTTAATTAATTATATTCGAGTCGGACCACAGACTCGGATTGGTGTAAATTAATTAATGTGTAAATTAATTAACTGGGAGTCGAACCACAGACTCGGATCGGTATTAAATTAATATGTGTGTTAATTAATTTAATTAGAGTCGGACCATAGACTCGGGGAAAGTATTATATAAATTGAGGTGTGAATTAAATATATTAGAGTCGGACCATAGACTCTTGAAGACGATAAATTATTAAGTGAGAAAATTATTACGTTGAGTTGAGCCACAAACTCAGGAAATTACAGGCAGTGTACGGGATTTTTAGTACACGGTAAAGTCGGGATTTATATTATATATATACAGTGTAGTGATAGTATATGTATATATGTTTATATTGTGTGTGATATTAACTATCAGTGACTAGATATTTATTCAATTTATATACACTAATGCTATCAAGGGAGGTTGCGCGATGTGGGTGAATCCCCTAGCTTGAGGAGTAGGGCGAGTATATCCCCAGGTCATAGCGTCCGGTATATATGGGTGAGGGATTTATCTCACTTTCAGGGAAGGAATATGACCACCACCACTACGTTTATATTTTGGGCTAAGTTGGTGAGCGATTCCAACATGGGGAAACTAGGTTTTGTGAGCACACCTAGTGAGATAGCATTTTAGAGGAAATCATCCGACAAGGGTATACTCGAAGGGATGGATATACGTATGTTATATGTGTGGATTTTGTGGCAAAGGTACGTATATAATGGTAGTAAATATTATATACGGGTAATAATACAGTGTGTGATGTATTTACTTTATATAACTTGTGATACAGTTATATGTTACTATTTAAGAGGAATTAATTAAGTTAATTGTGAAATAACTTATAATTTAGGAAATCATTATACTCAGGTTAGAGTAGTATGGCAAGGGAAGGTTATACCAGGACTAGTTGGACGGTGTAGCACAACTAGGTGGGGTTAAGGTAACCGGTAGGTGTGCACAATAGTGGAGGGGTGAGAATGTCCACAAGGGAGTGCGACACTAACTTAAATATGAAGCGCATTCATGCATTTTAAATTACTGCATTTAATTCACTTGCTAAATATTTTCAAAATGTTGTGGGTTCTAACCCTTGCTATAAAACTATTTTCAAAACCTTTTAGGTGTCCAGCCACAGGGATGCCAGGATTGATATTCTATTCCAGGGACACGGAGCTGCGGCATATGTGGATGCTAGCAGGAGTTTGGATTAGACGCATCATTCATTCATTCATTCCTAGAGTAGGAATCACTCATCAGTTCCAGTTTTATTTAGGGCATGTCGCCCACACTTTCAGTTCAGTGTTTCAGATTTGTTTTATTCCGATGTTGAATATTGTATTGGATTATTTCACTTTGGTGGCCGATGGTTTATTCGGCAAGTTGTGTAATTAATTATTTCAGTTGTGTTTTATTCAGTTGTGTGAATGGTTTATATTTATTTTCGCATGTACTGTACTGTTTAATTAAAAAGTTAAAATTGGCACCAGTTTTTGGAATACTAGGTGGTTAGTAAGTTTTTAAAAAAAATCGACAGTGATGCTAAGGATGATCCAATTGAGATTCCTGTTTTAATTTGGTATAGGACTGATCACCCTGTATTTTATTAGGTGGGTGTCACATCAACTCCTTCCACGCATCTAATATTCCCGAAGAAAGGTTAGTTCCCATGCCTTTGATAATTTTGGAGTATGATAAACAACCCTCCAAATCCATTGGGTATGTTAATGTTGGGATTGTAATGGGAAATATGAGTTCCCATATCAAGTTCCACATGATAAAAAGTGCAACTTCCTACCATCTGCTGATAGGATGAGTATGGATGCACAACCAGGGGCTAGTTCCCTCAACATACCACCAATGTGCTAAGAAAAATATCAAGGGGACAGAGGTGACCATTAGGGCTACAAAGAGGCCCTTCGCTATTGAGGAGGCTCACTTGGTGGACGTAGTATTTTACACAGAGTTAGAGGAAGATGTTCGGGTCCTAACGAGAAGAATGGAGGGAGCATGGTTTCCCTCGATCAGAGAAAGGATGGGACCCTTGAATAAGAAGAAGAAGGAGGTTGCGAGAAGCACAAGGGAAATTGCCGAAGAAGCTCACCAGGTGGTCCCACGGACCCAAGGCATCTCGAAGAAGCTCAAAGACAGAATGAGACCCAGAGTGAATTCGATACAGCATGAGGTCCAACGGCAAAGCATGCTGATCTGGTTCTCAAGAGAAAGAGGGGTCGAGGCTTCTAGAGAGAAGAAAAGGAAGGCGATCACCACTATCGGTAGACAATGTAAGAAGGTCGTTACTAAATGAGGGTAAGGTGGTGTATCAATTGTAATGGTGTGAGCGGGCAGCCGAAGAAGAGGATGATGAGGTTGACCCGATATATGAATTCATTCTGGTGGATCAACGGGGATAATGTATGGTGACAGATAACTCTAGTATACACTAATTGGTGGAGGAAGTCGTTGAGGAACCAGATTACATAACAGACCGACCGAAACCGTAGGTACAAGAATTAGAACAGTTGAATCTAGCAAAAGAAGGGTAAGATCCAAGGCCCATCTTCATCTCGAAGGATGTCAGTAAAGAGAAATAAGAGGCCTTGGTAGAGTTGATCCAGGAGTTTATAGATGTCTTCGCATGAAAATACACAGAGATGGAGGGCCTGGATGAGGAAGTAAGTTGCCACAAGTTGAATGTAATGCCTTCAACCATTCCAGTGAAGCAGACAATGAGAACATACAAGCCTGAGCTAGATTTGAAGATCACGAAAGAGGTTCAATGGTTACTAATAACAGGGTTCATCACACCGATACAACACCCACTCTGGCTATCCAGTATTGTCCCGGTGGGGAAGAAAGATAAAAACTAAATAAGGATCTCTGTGGATTTCAGAGATTTGAATAGATCTTGACCCAAAGATGAGTTCCCTATACCCTCCATTGATAGCTTGATAGATGTAACATATGGTCATGAGATGTATAGCTTCATGGATGGGTATGTAGGGTACAACCAGATCAAGATGGATCGCTCGGATGAAGAGAAGACAACATTCAGAACCCCGTTGGGTAACTTCATGTACAGGGTGATGCCGTTTGGACTCAAGAATGCTAGGGCGACTTACTAGAGAATAATGATGGAAATTTTCCATGATTTCTTTCACAAATTTATGGAATTTTATATGGATGATTTGGTCATCAAGTCGAGGAAGGAGGAGTCCCATCTGAGCGATTTACGGAAGGTGTTCTTTCGTTGCAGGAAGTATAAATTGAAGATGAACCCACTAAAGTGCATTTTGGGGGTGACAAGTGGGAAATTCCTAGGCTTTGTGGTTGATCGATTAAGGGGTGCAGATGGATCAGGACAAATAGCGGGCGATCTTGGAAATGCCATGTCTGAGAACGGCGAAAGAACTGAAGAGTTTCCTCAATAAAGTCTCCTACCTTAGGAGATTTGTGCATGGATTAACCGAAATAACACATCCGTTGATGCAGCTATTGCGAAAGAACACGAAGTTCAGGTGGGAGGGGGTTCACCAGGAGTCTCTCGACGGGCTGAAGAAACTGCTAGTTTCATCACAGACCATGGTTCCCCCAAAGGCAGGAATACCGTTACAGCTGTACCTCACATCCACCATGAAGTCCATAGGAGCTTTGCTAGCACAAGAGATTGACGGGAAAGAACGGCCAGTCTACTACCTCAGCAGGATCATCCATGGGCCAGAAGTCAGATATAGTAGTTTGGAAAGGCATTGTTTAGCCTTAATATTTGTAGCGCAAAAACTTAGGCATTATATGTTGTCTTTTACAATTCATATTGTAACTAGATGTGATCCCATTAAGTATTTGCTTGCAAGAACTATATTAATTGGCAGGACAGCTAGATGGTTCCTTATCCTCTCTGAATATGACTTGAAGTGAGTGGTTCCTCGCGCAATCAAAAGCCAGGCGTACGCAGATCTGTTGGCTATTTTCCCTTTAGGAACGTTTGAGCCAACCAAGGAAAGCATCCCAGGAGACGATTATAGGCCAATCACCTAGAGGAAATAGATGAGGAATGGACAATGCAGTTCGATGGGTCATCGACAGAAAAGAAAGGAAGAGCAGGGATTATTCTTTCGAAAGGAATGGAGGAGGTCTGCCTTTTTTACAAGTCAGATTTCCCTTACTCTAACAATGAGGCAGAATATAAAGCATTGGTGTTGGGATTGCTAGAGGCTTTCGGAAGGGGGATTCGTTCACTTTTCATCAAGGGGGATTCAAACTTGGTGGTTCAGCAAGTGAATGGAGAATACGCATTGAAACACATGAGCCTAGCACCATACAGAACGATCATTCAGAGGCTCCTTGGCCAGTTCTATCGGACCAAGATTAAGATGCAGCCCAGAATGATAAATCGTTACCCAAACGCCTATGCCACCATCGCCCAGAAGATGATCATAAGGAGAGATACAACTATCATCGTGATTCAACGAAGAACATATCCTTTGATGGTACAGTCAATTCTACTAATAGAAGAGGATGGGGACCGGAGGGGAGAGATTAAGAGGCAACTGAAGTCTGGTGAAGGAACGATGGGGCTCAGAGAATTAGCTAAGTACTTTACAAACCAGAGAAACCTTTACTTCAGAAACGCAGGAGGATGGATGTCAAGATGCATCGGCCCAGAGGAAGAAGGGAAAAGATTAAAGAAAATGCATGAAGAGCACTGCGAAATAACTGAGATACCCCTCTACCGAAGAATGCGAAGGGAAGGATATTTCTGGCCTAACATGAAGCAGAATGTGACAAAACTATAACGAAAGTGCGATAAATGCCAATTATTCTTCGAGGAAGCTGAATGTCATTTCATGGAGGCTCAGGCTGATTGAAGATAGCCCTATATTGACTTTATTAAGGATGGAGTTATCCCAATGGAGAAAATTGATGCGACGGGACTTGAGTGAAGGTCCCCGAGATTCTACATTCAAGAGGGGCAGCTTTATCAAAGGGGATACTTCAACAGGTGGTTGTGTTGCATCACGAAGGAAGAGGCAGCCGAAGTTCTCAAACAGGCGCGTGATCCAGCTCATATAGGAGGGGCCAAGTTATTTGACCAGTTGATGACTCTAGGATACTATTGGCCAACAATGGAGAAAGATTATGTTAAGTTCGTTCGAAGGTGCAAGGCTTGCCAGCTTCATGAAAATATGATCTATGCCCCATTGGTAGACCTACACTCCCTGGCAATGCCTTATCCTTTTCACACTTGGGCATTTGACCTGGTAAGGGCAATACGCCCATCTTCGAGGGGGAAGATATGGATACTAGTGGCAATGGAGTGTTTCACAAAGTGAGCTGAGGCGATACCACTGAGAAGGGCAACAGGGGGAGTAGTGAGCAACTTCATCAAAGAATACATCATTTGTTGTTTCGATATCCCAAAGGTTATCCTTTCAGATAATGGAACCTCTTTTGTCAATTCAGAGGTAACGATCCATCACACTTCGACGGTGGCATACCCAAAGGGAAATGGTCAGGTCGAAGCGATTTACAAAACTTTGGTCAATATCTTGGCTAAAATGATGGAGGATTTCCCAGGATCATGGGATGATAAAATACCAGCCATTTTATCGGCCTATCGGACGACTAAGAGGAAGCCCACAGGGTATACACTGTTCTCTCTTATTTATGGAACCGAGTTGATCCTCCCAGTGGAGTTAGAAGTTCCCTCTGCTCCATATTCCCTGAGAAGTAGCATGCTTCCCCAGAGTAGACATATACAGTTGGAAGCGTAGGATGAACACATAGATAATGTGATGCAACATTTTTAAATGTATACGAGACAACTCTCTAGGGCATATGATAACCTAGTAAGACCAAGGAAGTTTGTGGAGGGATACCTGGTATTGAAGGCAACAGTGAAACATATTAGGGGGATTCCTCTAACTAATTTTGCAGCGATTAGGAGGGACCTTTCATCGTAAAGGAGGCTCGTGACTCAGGTTATTGCTTAATCTCTAAGATAGAAGAAGATAGGACATTTAAGATTAATAATAAATTATTGAATGTCTATCATGTGTAGGCAGTTATGTTTGACTATTGATGTAGTTGGCTGTTATGAATACACAAGTTCTTTGTTTTTATTATAACGAGTGTACAACTTCTTTTTATTATGGATCAAGAAGAGATGAAAGAATTATAGAATTTCACACTTCACAACGTAAGCAAACAGTTGCAACACAAAGAGATGGCATAAGAAAATAAGTATCTTTTTTCATTCATAAACTTTGGGGGCATTAAAAAAAAATTGGGAGATATTTCCCAAGAGTTACATGAGAAAAGAAAAACACATATACAACTTCATTCGCCAAGAAGGAACCACAAATCTGGCGAAGAGAAAAAATCTCCAGGGAGGCTCGAGGAAGCTGCTTGGCAAGACCATTGAGCACTGATAAAGAGCTCCAACCTTATCTGCGCCTGTGTGAGCTCAATCAAGAGTTTCTCTCGTTTCAACTTCGTCGCGCGCAGAGCTTATTCGAGGTCCCCCACCTCTTTGTCAATGGTTTCGAGAATAGGCGCTAGCTCGGCCAACTTGGCTTCCTCAGCCCGCTAATCCTCCTGATGTTTTCGTAAAAGCTCCATCTGGCTGTCTAACTGCTAGCTTTTCAAAGTCTTCAAATACGTGATGAGACAGTCAAAATAGAACCCGTCATGACCCAACTCCCTCATTTAACCCATGAATTGGTTGAGGAGGGGTCTAGTAACGTTTTTAGTTAGAGTATTGGCTATTTTAGCAACAACGGTGTCCATGCCTTGAAGCCTGTAGCTCATAACTGAGATATTTGAACGTAGGCAGTCCACCGTGAAGGTTTTAGGATTATAGCTCACAAGTTGCTCAATTACCAAATGGGGGTTGGCAGGCATTTGGGGAGAATGTTGGAGGACCATCAGGCAAAAGGCGTTAGGAGCCAAGTCGGGCAGAGGAAGCTCGCACCCAGATTCGCTCTCCGCAGCAGCACCTATCGTGGAACCTTGATCATTATAGCTAGATTCTTTGGAGGCGATATGTTCAAGATGCGGTGAGGCAATAGGAGAAGGAACTGGTGGAGAATCCTCCTGAGCAACTTGAGAATAGGTAGGAGAAATAATGAGTTTATGAAAAAATCTTAGCAAGTGTTTTCGTTGTTAAGTCACCGTTATGGTGAAGTTTGTGAAAAAAATCTTAACAAGTATTTTTGTTGTTAAGTCACCGTTATAGGTGGAGTTTATGAAAAAAACCTTAACACGTGTTTTTGTTGTTAAGTCATCGTTATAAGTGGAGTTTGTGAACAAACCTTAACAAGTGTTTTCGTTGTTAAGTCATCGTTTTAGGTGGAGTTTATGAAAAAATCTTAACAAGTGTTTTCGTTGTTAAGTTACCTCTTAAGTCACCGTTATAGGTGGAGTTTATGAAAAATATTAATAAGTGTTTTCGTTGTTAAGTCACCGTTATAGGTGGAGTTTATGAAAAACCTTAACAAGTGTTTTGGTTGTTAAGTCACCTATACAGGTGGAGTTTATGAAAAAAAATACTGAACAAGTGTTTTCGTTGTTAAGTCACCAATATAGGTGGAATTTATGAAAAAAACTTAACAAGTATTTTTATTGTTAAGTCACAAACACAGTTGAATTTGAGAAACTAAGAAAGATAGAGACAACTAGCAAAGTACCTCAGTAGCAGTGGGACCAGGAATGGGAGTCACCATGGGGGCCATAATGGTAGAAACCGTTGGAGCCGGGCTCATTGCCTCAGAAGCCTCAACGGGGTCCTTGGATGAACAAGCCTCAAGGGTGGTAGGAAAACTTCCCTCACCAACATAAGGTACTAAAGCTAACATGGGGGCATTATCGA
This sequence comes from Sambucus nigra, assembly GCA_949130495.1. Classification (NCBI taxonomy): domain Eukaryota; kingdom Viridiplantae; phylum Streptophyta; class Magnoliopsida; order Dipsacales; family Adoxaceae; genus Sambucus; species Sambucus nigra. Next base: position 335,704,498 of record OX422214.1, read on the forward strand.
AAGAAGACGTTGAAGCTTCAAAAGATTCCCCAACGAGAGCAGTAGCACCAACCTGGGCCTGGGAAGAAAAAGGGCCACTTAAAGCAAAGGGTGGCGAGAGACTTGGAGAAAGATGTAAATAAAAAAAGACAAGTGTTAGACACAAGAAGTAAACAAAAAAGAATAAGGGGTAGAAATGCCCCCAATTTACCCCCGTTATGGCACTAAATAAAGGAACTGCAGTAAGGGGTCTTGACAATGCAGGAGGAAGGAGAATGTTAGCTATCAGCGATGCCACCTCCACCTAAAGTAGCCCAACATGTTAGAAATGATAAACAAAGTAAAGGTATAAATAAAATTTGTAAGGATTGGAAAGAAATTTACCTATGGGACACTCTCCTCGACCACAACGAGGGGCAGAGGGACCTCTTGCTCCGAGGGTAACTCAGAGGAGGCCACGGTAGTTCCCTCGGGTTAGTCAGATATCTTCGCAGCCCCCATGGCAGCATCTGTAGGCCGATGAGAGGCTGAACAACAAGAGTAAGTGAGACCTATCAAGGGGGAACGAGGAAGGGCAGCAATGGTTGGAAGGGCACCGCAATGTCCCCTCACGAAACGGCTCACTAGGGGACTGGGAGGACTGACCCTTGCTTCTTTAACTCCCTGCACCAAAGTTATCAGGCAATAAGTAAAGGCACTACCTTAATAGAAGGGGAATGAAAAATAAAGAATGAAAACATACCTCAGATCCAAAGGGAGAACGAGAAGGTATAACCACTGGTGAAGGTGGCGAGGAGGCAGCAGCAGAAAGAGCTGGGGATGGAGGTTTCTCAAGCGTTTGCTTCTTCTGGGACTTGGTTCCCAACGTTTTCTTTCTTAAGCTCGTTGCACCATCACTTTCAGGCACCCTTGACCTTCTTCTCCTTTTTGCGGTTGGCTCACTAGAATCAACCACGATCATGGGAAAGGAACCCGGAGGAGGAACGACGACTGCGCACCATTGGAATTGAGCATTTATTCGTGCAATCTCAGCCTGCACCCGCCTCCTCAGCTCTTCAGCTAATTCTGTAGACATAGGAGGGGGAATAGAGGCAATAGGTAATGCCTTTAAATCCATTTGCGTTTGAACTTAGGCCTTAGACTTCTTAAACTTAGACTTCTTGGCCTTCTTAGAAGGTGGATGAGAAGGCCCTTCTCCCGTGATAGCTTCAGCTGAGGGGGCAGATGGTTTAGGGGTTGCAGCGGCCTTGAACTTTGGGATAGCAGTGGGAATCATTGGGTAATGAGGGGGTAACTCTTTGGGAGATTCTTTAATGGTTGTACTCAAGGGAAACTCAACCCCAAGCACGGAGTTCCCCTTAATACCCAATTCAAAAGAAGAGAAAGAAAGTACTGGGGGATATTGAGGGGGGGACTGAATGTACTCACGGATTTGTTCCAACTTCCCCAGATGGAACTTGGTGGCAAATGAGGTGGATACATTCCCCTTACTAGTGGCACTAGAGATGGTGGCATGGCCATCGATGGTAGACGTCACACCAAGCACCGCGGCTGCAGTATAGAAGGTGCAGGCTTCAGCGAAGGTGGCCTTTGAGTGGTTAGATTGGAACACGGGTCGATGGGACCCCTGATCGAACCCGAACTTCCTGTTACATCTATCATGGTTATAAGTATCTGAGGTGTATCCCCATTCAGTATAGGAGGGGAGAAACCCCGGGGTGAAAAGTAGCACTATGGCTTATGAGGGATCTTCTACAATCGGATTGAACTTGACCGTTGTGGCTGAAGAAGGAAAGAAGCCCCATCTACGGGCAAATGTAGACTCACTATAGGGCCTCATCATAAAGGAGTCTGAAAGATCAAAAACTTACATTATCTCCTTTCGTCTTTGATTCTTGTGGAAACATAGGAGGCGTGGGCGCTTGATACCGTCGCTTACGGGTAGAGAAACTGACTTGGGGGCAATAGGAGGAAAGTGGGTGTAAAGGAAACCCATTAGAATAATAGTGTTGGTAAAAGTTTGCCAATTTATAATGACCTAGTGATCGTTCCATATCGATGTGTGTTCGATCCAACCAGGTGTAGAGGGACCCCAGGGTAATGGCGACCAGAGGAAGGTTGAACCCTCTGGCCAAATAAACGGAAATGTTTATCAGGGCCCTCCCGCATTGATCGTTGGGCTTCCCAGTTAGGAAGAACCATGAGAGAAACACAAGTATGTAAGTCGGTAGTTCCATATATGTACCTCTACCTCGGCCCATTACGGTATTAGCATCCTTCGGAGTTGGGGCTTTGAAAAAATAGTCGATGAGGGGAGTAAATGTGGCTTTATTCGATGAACCAGTGCAACTGCGGCAGATCCAGTCCAACTCAGCTGGATCAGCAACCTCTTCGGCATCCAGAGCCTCGTCATCGCAGGTGAACTCACCCATGGTTTCAAACCCAAGGAGTTCACAGACGTCCTCCAGTGTAACAGTAAACTCCCCCATGCAGCGAAGAAGGTGTGGGTTATGATGTTCCATTGGGAGACTAGCACTTAGAGTTCTACATTGTTCTTAGAGAGTGTGAACTCGCCAAACCAGTAGGCTCGATGTATCCCAACCTTCGCAAGATCAGCAGCATGAGAACTCTGCATATGTGTATGCCAGGCACATAAATGGGCTGGCGACCCCCGGGTGCTTCGAAGTCAATTTGAGAATAGGGGAAGTCGCCACGGTCCAAACGGAAACGCAGAGTCCCCTCTGGGGGTAGATAGCCCCACTTTGATGAATCCACTTCCTTATCACCCAACAGTAATGGGTCGAACTTGAAGGATAAATGGTAGGCCTTGCATGCCTCAGAAAATTTATCATCTTCGTCAAAGATGGGAGCTCGGCGACAGAAGCGTAGTTACTTTTGATGAGAAGCATTCAGGCCAGTGGCGCTAGGGGCAATAGCAGCGCCAGAAGTGGCGGGGTGGGAGTCTGGCTGAGTGGTGATGGCGGTAACCTTGGAAGCACTTGGAGAAGCCATGATAGAGCAGTGATGAATGATATAGCTGGGAAAGAGGGGATAAGAATAAGAAGGGAGAAGCACAACCGCAGGTGGTGGCGCAAAAGATGAGAGAGGGAGGAGATTGAGTAAAGAATGGGGTAACAATGGAGTTCGCACAGAGTTTATCTCTCTATAGAAAGTGGGGTGCTTGAAAAAGATGAAGGAAATAGAAGGGTTTTAAAAATAAAAAGAGACATTTGAAGGGTTTTAAACCTGACTTTTGAGTTTCCCACCATCGCATGTGCAAGGGCCACCTATAATCATTTCAAATGAACATGTGGCACATTGGGAAGGGTCTTGACAGTTGAAAAGGCAGTGCCACATCATTAATGAAGTGACGCTTTGGGAAAAGAAGGGTGTTGCCTTCTCTAGCAAGTTTGAGTTTTGACGCCAGAATTTTTGTCAGACACATCCAATGACTCCCAACAAAGAAAGTGCCTCAACGATTCAAAAAAGCTACGATGTCCCCTCCCCACAAGTCCAAAGGTTGTTTAATTTGTGACTCAGTTACATCGGGGATAATTTCTTCTTTTTTGAACATAAAGAAGCATTACAAGGGAGAATTTCACTTACCAGGAGTCCAAATGAGTATTTGAGAAGGTTAGTAGGCCTTTCGGGAGAATTTCAAATAATAAAACTAGAACGGTTGAGGCTCAGCATGAGGAAAAAGTGGCGATGTCCTTTCGCCCAAGACCCAATAAGTTATGGCGCTTTGGCTAAGGTACATCGGGGAGAATTTTACTTTTTCCATGAGATTATAATGTCGCGGTTCTAACGAGGGAAAGAAATCCAGAATTTTTTCACCTAGAGAAGGTTCATCGGATTGAGAAGTTTCGTGCAGACATTTCTTGTTCCAATAAATCTCTCCACGAAGGGGCAAATGTAGAGGGGGGTTGAAGGTAATACTGAGATTGGGGATAATTCCCTAATTGGCAATAATGTTTGAGATTAAGCAACCGAGGCAGCTCAAGCGTAGCAACACAAGCGTTGTAACTCAGCGAGGTAGCTTGGCGTCGCAACTCATACTTTAGCTTGTTGTATTAGTCATATTGTATTTCTGTTTATGTTGACTGTAGGTTATAATGGTTGTAATGATGTAACGAGAATAATAATGAGTTTTAGGGTGAGGTCAAACGATACTCGCGAGAGACCAGGCTTGGCAAGGCCTGGGAGAGATTTCATGCTCTATCGAATGACCTCGTCGTGGGAACTTTAGAGGGACTTGGTTTGGAGTATTGAGAAGTAAGGCACCATTGGGGCTTGTTCAGACCATCTTAGATACACCTGGTAAAAACATCGAAGGACCCTGATCGTGGAACCTCGGGCGGAGCAGCTTGGAGTTCCATCGGGCGTTGAGTTGTGAACTAAACAGCCCTCTACTTAATGTCATATCTACTGTAGGTGATGTCACTAGCCAGCTAAAAATGTCAGACCTACACTCGAGTAAATCATCGTGGTATTTAGGGATGTCAGGCAGTTGGTGAGCCACCTCTACGACAACAGCCCCCTAACACAGTGGTTGGATAAAAGGCATGTCTTGGCATTTAATGTTTATGACGTGGAGACAATTAGTTCATCAGGAATTTAATGTTGTGACATAAAGTATGAGGGATGTCTTTCATAGTCTTTAATGACTAAGTTTCCTCGGGGGTGGTATGGGGGGATATTTAAGGACCCTAACCACCTTTGAGGAGAGGGATCCTTTTTGGAGAGTTCAGATGATCTTTTGAGAGCTCAGGAGTTATTGCTAGAGAGGATATACATTAGAGAGAGTTATTACAAACCAGAGGGTTTACTCACTCACCATTGTTATTTATTACGAAGCTTTTAATACTTGACATGAATTCTTGAGGGTGTTTGGTGTGTTTCTACCTACATACCAAGGTGTATCTAGGGTGCTTACTTCTCTTTCCCTCTAGCTAAGTTAATCCTAAGTCCATTACTATCTTCTGAGTTATACACGAGAGACTCGTGAGTTTAAACTGAGTTTATCTTCATTGGGTATGTGTTTGTATGTCCTATCATTAATCCAAAGCTTTGGCCACTTAGCTCATCATTACCATACTCGAACAGAGGTTACGCCTCCATCTTATCTAAACTACCCTCTTATAAGATCCATGTGTATCAACTCGACAACACGAGATGTGGTAATGGTATTCAACTTTTGATGAGACTCTTGATTTGTTTTTCTTATTATAAAGGACCACAAATCGAGAAAGTTTGTTTCCCAAGAGATAGTAAGCCATAAACTAGGTCTTTCTTCACTAATCTCTAAAGATCTCTAAAATTAACATAACCTAGTCGTTGATGCCAAGGGTCCATAGAAAATACCTTAGCATTATTGCATACTAAAGAGGACTTGGGAATGATCCCGTATAAATTATAGTTAGTCTTCACACCTCGTAGTAAAAGCTTACCAGCTTGATCGTACGTGTTACACTCCAACTGATCAAACTTTACCGTAAAGTTAGCATCATAAAGTTGGATTATGCTAATAAAGTTCTCTTTTAACCCTTCAACAAACAATACATTATCAAGCTTAGGAAAATTGGTTATCTTAACGCAACCACGTCCTAAGATGCTAAACCTACGCCCATATCCAAAGGTGAGTTTTCCTTCCCTACAATCAATAAGGTCGTTAAAATATGACTTGTGTAAGGAAATGAATTTCAATTGAGTCCATTATATAGTTTTGACTCCAATTGATTCCATTGTATAGTTTTAAATTATTTCCAGAACAAAACACATTTGAGTCATAGGTCGTATTTTTAATGTCACGATCCCACACAGACTAAGACATGTTGAAGTTTAATTTAAGATGTTATGATAAATCTTTAAGGAAATAATTATGCTGAATGTTTAATTGGTGCAAGTTTATTCATCTTCAAGTTGAATTGCATTCCGAGATCACACAAGTATGAATGCGTAAATTTAATGAGACCCAAAATTTGATTTTTATAAGGATAAGGATGCTATTTTATTAAATAAATGTTTTTAAAATGTTTTACACTTCGTTTAAATCTGATAAGGACGTATTATAGAAGAGTTTAATTAGGACCCTAATTCGCGCTTCGCGCAAAGGACTTCAAGCGACAATCATTATCATTCAAGCGAGATGCTACTGTCATTCGAACGACATGGTCATCTCGTTCAAGCGACAGCCTTTGTCGTTCGAGCGAGCCATCGCCTAAACAAAAGTATTTATAAACGTGTTTCCTTCATATTTCATAAGGTGTGCTGAAGTTGTAAGGTTATATGTACTTATGTCATTTCGTAGAATACACACAAAACCCAATTAAAATTAACCAAGTAAAGATATATCCCAATTTTAATTTCTTTTGCAGATTTATAAGTTAGCAAGAATAATTTCCAATTAATGCGATGAGATAGATAACTTGATTATGCGAAATAAAATTATCCAATTTTATCCATTTTATCCCAATCATACATCTATGTGATTTAATAAAGTAAATTACGAAAATCACAACCACAACGCGCCAATGTACGAGGAAAACCCAAATGGGAAAAACCTCGGACGGCTGCGCCTAGACAAAATCCACTACAAAATAGGTTTTACGAGAGAATCAAAAGACTTACAGACATTGACTCACTCAAGAGATGCTTATGCCATCCTCTACCTCCGAATTTGTAGTACGCGAAGCTCCAACGCGTTGCTAGACACTACTCGTGTCACGGTATCCACCGAAGCCCAAAAACACCGTCTCCAATAAGCTTGAGTGCAGAGATCCATCGCAAACGTGCTTGTTGAATGTCAAGTTGGTTGCATGGGGTTTTGATTCAAGGGTTAAAGTAGTGTTGGAGATTGATTTTTCCAAAAGAGGGAAGTTGTGAATTTTTCTCTCCAGAGAATATAAAACGTCCTTATAGAAAATAACTAATTTCATCCATATATAGAAACTGTAAAAGTAGTAGACCAAAAACAGTTTTGTGAAATAACTACTCGAAAATAACTTACAAATTTTCAAATCTGGCAGATCTCGTTCGAATGACTTGTCGTTCGAACGAGTTATCTAACGGTATTCCAGTGTCGAATTAGATAAGCTGTTAGAAATCTCGTTCGAACAAGGTCATTCGAACGACATTTCTAACGAGCTTCTAACGAGTTTCCAGTATGGACTGGGAATGTCGTTAGATCCAGATCGTTTGAACGATGTAGAGAAAACTTCGAACGAGATGCCAATTTTTCATAGAGAAGGATAAAATAAATTTCAAAAATGATTCTTTATGAAAATAAAAAAATTTATGAACATTACTTTATACTAAAATTTCTTGTTATGAAAAATATTCCAACACTTAAAATGATTTTGGTCATATACCTTTTAGAAGAGTGAACATAAAGTGCATATTGATGTCGCATGAACTTTGGATGCAATGCTCGAATCTTTACTGTTGTATGATGCTTGTTGAGGAATGACCCAAAAATATTTTGTCCAACGGAATGTAGCCAATGATACAAATGACTCGATTGGAAATTTGTCCTTACAAATCTCCCCCTTTGGCTATTCCGAGACAAAATAAAATAATAAAAAGAAACAAAAAACTGAATTTGCTAAGCCAGTCGTCAAGCCGATTCTAAAGCCCGTCCCAAAAAACCCAAATAAAAAAGACATACTAAGTAAAGCGACTGACGGTGCTGCAGAGGAGTAGGTGTTGTATCCTACACACATGAAACAACAAATTCATAAACGCATGGGGAAGAAGAATATAAAACAGTGTTATAAGAGATTAAAGCATATGTTGAGAATATATTAAATAATTCCCCCTAAATTATGCATATGTTGACTATTAATTAATAAACTCCCCCTAAATTATGAATTCCCCGTATCACTGTTTCTCCCCCTTTTTGTATGTAAAAGACAAAGGGATAAATAGCATGCACGTTAAAAGGAAATCGAGAGAACAATAGGCAATAAATCCAATAATTATAACAGACAAAGGGAAGAAACATGAGATAATTCATTAAACAATAAGGGAAATGCCAAATATCCAATGTGTATACACTACAGAAGAAAAAAATATCCAAACCAAATAAAACAATACTAGAAAGAAAATATTTCACTCACCCTCACAATTACAACGATAAAGTAGACTGTAAGGACATTTTTGTCCATTATCAATTGTTATGTCGTACGTCGTTACACCGTTGAAGAAATTCAAGATTCATATCGTCATCAACGGATCCGAATATCAAAGAAAAGGAGGAATCAAAATTCTGACAGGCCGGACTGGTCCGCCCAGAGAAAAAGAACCTATCCGACCCCTGACCGGTCCGCCCATCTACTGGACCGATCTGCTTGCTGAAGAGCCAGTACACCCCGGACTGCTAGCGAACCGAATAAGGGGCTTGAAAAAATGAACCGGTCCGCATCAGAGGCAGATCGGTCCGCCTGGGATAATTTCAAACAAATCGTGTTCAGATTTTTTAGGCCAAGTTATTACTTTATAAACCCACTATGGGGAGTTAGTTTAAAAGACTTCTTCACACGATTTTCAGAGTTCATAAACTCAAAGTCTTCACCGTTGTGAGTTTCCAAACTCATGTTTTGATTCACACAAATTTCCAAATCATTTGTGAATCGTTTTGAAACCCTAGAACACAAACACTTTTCTTGTTCATACTCTTGTGGAGAAGACCTACCTTCTTCTTCATTGCTGCCCTCTTGGAAAGGGAAACTTCCAGCCGCTGACTACAGATCTGACGCCTGAGGGTAATTCTATGTCACCCTTGTATTTCATTGTAATCCGTGTAAATTGTACTTTACAAAATTATAGTGAAATAAATGGTTTTGCCCCTTTGGGTGATTTTTCCTCAATTGTGTATGTTTGAATGTTCTACATCTTATTCAATCACAGCATAGTTGCATGTTTAGGATTTATTTGGGTTGAGCTGTGTTTGATTATTTAATTTCTTAAGTTGAACGCAAGCGAATACTCTTTTCAAATTGGTATCAGAGCAGATTACGCTAATCTATCGCGTATTCCTAATTTTCGCAAAATTTTTCTAAGATATCAATTTTTCTGATAAATTGATTTTTGAAAAAGAGCGTGTTCAATGGAGAAATCATATAATAAAATGCCAGTTTTTTACGGGACTAACTATGCATATTGGAAAGCCCGCATGAGGTCTGCTTTAAAGGCCATAGATGAACGTGTTTGGATTCTAGTTGAAAGAGGGTGGACACCTCCCTCCGTCACTGTTGAAAATGTGACCAGTTTAAAACCTGTCACTTCATGGACTGAAGATGAATTTAAATGGTCTTCTTTTAATTCTAAGGGTTTGAGTGCTATTTTCGGATCCATCACTCCTGATGAGTTCCGACGTATCATGACGTGCACCACGTCAAAAGAGGCATGGGATGTTTTGCAACTTACCCATGAAGGAACTAATGCTGTGAAAGAATATAAATTAAAAAATTTAACAACTCAATTTGAGACCATCACCATGCTTGAAACTGAATTTTTAGATGATTTTTATGCTAGGCTATCTGATATTGTTAATAATAGCTTTAATCTTGGTGAAGATATTCCTAATGCAAGAGTTGTGAAAAAGATTCTTAGATCATTGCCTAAGCGTTTTATCCCTAAAGTACCTGTGCTAAATTCTATGGGTAATTTAAATACGCTAAAATTGGAGGAACTTGTAGGAGACTTGCAAACATATGAAATTGACATGTTTCCTAAATCTGTGAAGTCTAAAGATAATGGAATCGCACTCAATGCCCAAGAGAGAAAAAGTGAGGGGACGGCAAGAAAGAGAGTAGAGTCATCTAGAAAGAAAGATAGTGAAACTTATGATTCTGAGTGTGATTTTGACTTAGATGATTTGGCTCTATTTGCTAAAAACTTTAAGAAAATTCTCAAATTTAAGAAAAGTGGAAATTTTAAAGATACGAAGAATTTTCAAAAAAATAAGTTTCAAAAGAAAAATGAGAAAGATGTTAAAAACCCTCCTAAAAAGGACAGTGAGAGATGCTATGAGTGCAACGGTAAGGGTCATAGAGCCTTTGAGTGTGCCACACGTCTGAACAAAGAGAAAGAGAAAATTGTCCTTAATGCTACCCTTAATGACGACAGTGAGGTCGAGTCGGTGGACTCGGGAGATGAGTCACCGCATGAGTGTAACTTCACCGCATTCATGGCTAGTCATGTGAGTACTCCTAGTGCACCTCACGACGATGAGGATGCTACTTCACAGGGAAACCTCGACAGTGAGAGCGATGCTAGTGAGGGGGAGGATGACGCAAGTGAGAGCGAGAGTAATCTTCAACGCGCCTATGCCGAGTTATATAATGAGTCATTTAAAACTAAAAAGCGTTAGTCCTTAGGATCACTGTGTTAGAAGAAGAGTTAGACGAGATGAGAGAGAAAGTTTCCTCCACATGCACCTCATTGAGAGAGAGAGAGAGAGTCTGCCTGCGATAAGTTAGAAAATATGTTTAGAGAAAAATAGAGTTATTTTGAGAAAGAGAGAGGGGACTTGACTAAACAAGTGGCTAGTCTTACGAGTGAGCTCCATTCCTCTGTGGAGACTCGCAAGAAACTTGAAGCCCTTGTTTCCCAGCTTACTCATGATCTGGAGAAAGCACGGAAAGTCAAGGTACAAATCGAGGACAGATCTGGGAAGATGGGAAAGATGCTCCTCGGCCCCGCTTTAGGTTTTGGTGATCGGCGCGTAATTGGTTATGATGGTGCCTCCACGTCCCAAACTGAACCTGGACCAGTTCCTGAGTTCACTACTACTCCTTATCGTCATCGCTAAAATCCATGAAGGAGAGTTCGACTAAGAAAAGCAAACCAAGGTTCGCCTAAGACTGAGTTCTTTTGTACATATTACAAAAGAAAAGGACACCTGAGGGAGTTTTGATATAGTTTGGGTCGAACATGACGTACTTCTTCTCCACCACGTCATACTGATGAGTTTGCCAGTCTGAGAGAGCGTGTTGAGTTTTTAGCCGCCACATCACAGAGTTTGATGGAGGAATTCCGACGAATGTCTTTGCCGTCAGTGAATGCTTCTCACATTCCAGCTAAATCCAACAACAACAAAGGAAAATAAAAAGTCACCACGTCTTGGTTACCTAAGAAGGATAAAAAGGCCTTTGTTGGTCATGTCTCTCTCAAAGCACATAATACCTCACAGTGGTATTTTGATAGTGGGTGCTCCAGACATATGACAAGTGATGCCTCATTTTTTACATCTCTTGAGGATTATCAGGATGGCACAGTCACCTTTGGAGATGGGAGCAAGTCTAGAATTATAGGACGTGGTACTGTCGAGTTACCTGGATTTCCTAAGCTAAAAAATGTTTTGTACGTCAAAGGTTTGAAAGCAAACCTTATCATCATTAGCCAGCTGTGCGATGCTGACTTTGCCGTAAAGTTTGACCGGGATGCTTGTAAGGTCTATAATCAACCCCGTAAACTTTTAGTGCAAGGGGTGAGGATAAAGGATAATTGCTATGGGACTGAGCCCACATCCTCACTTGTCTGCAACAGTGCCACAATCACTCCTATGGATTTATGGCACCAACGTCTAGGTCACGTGAACGTTAGAGATTTGACTCGTTTAGTCAAAAAGGCCCTAGTACGTGGCTTACCATCTCTTGGAAAGTCAACTTCCACGGTTTGTGGACCCTATCAGTTGGGAAAGCAAATTCGGAGTCCTCATAGGATGTTGCATTCCATTTCCACCTCTCGTGTTCTTAAGCTGATTCACATGGATCTTATGGGTCCTACTCGTACTGAGAGTTTGGGTGGTAAGAGGTATATCCTCGTGATGGTAGACAATTTCTTCAGATACTCCATCGTAGGTTTTCTGAGAGAGAAATTCGATGTTGTAGAGTTTTTAACGACCAAGTGCCGTGTCCTATAAAATCAACACGGAGTCACTATTAGTAGGATACGTAGTGACAACGGCACAAAATTTAAGGAAGCAAAAGTAAATTTCTACTGTGATAGCCTCGGGATCAAACATGAGTTTTCTGCTGTGAAGACTCCTCAGCAAAATGGGATTGTTGAGCAAAAGAATAGAACGATCCAGGAAATGGCTACATCTATGCTTCTAGGTCGTAAGGTTTCTAGGAGATTTTGGGCAGAGGTAGTGTCTACTACATGCCACACGGTGAATAGGGTTTACCTACGTCCACACACACTTAAAATGCCTTATGAATTGTGGACTGGAAAGAAACCTAACCTTGCATATTTCCATATTTTTGGGAGTAAATGCTACATCCTACGGGATCGAGAGCAATTCAGAAAGTTTGACTCCCGAAGCGATGAGGGAATACTACTGGGATATTCATTTAATAGTAGAGCGTACCGGGTTTTTAACCTGAAGAGCTCTAAGGTTATGGAATCAATAAACGTCATTGTGCAAGATGACGAACCTCCGACGGCTATTGATTATAATCTCCAGTGTGAGGATTAGGACTTCTCTGGGAGTGACCTTCTTGTCCCTCGCTCACACTCTGTGGACCCCACTCCTGTGCTAGGGGACACACCTGCTTGGGTTCGCAAAATTCATAACCCTTCTGCCATTGTTGGTGATCCCACTCTAGGGGTCAAGACTCGTGCTCAGCTAGAGAACGTTGTTAGCCATCTTTGCTACACGTCCAAAGTCGAGCCCAATAATCACAAAGAAGCACTCAAAGATGAACACTGGATATCTGCTATACATGATGAGTTGCTTCAGTTTAAAAAGAACAATGTCTGGGAACTTGTCCCCCGACCTAGTGATACTAATGTGATAGGTATCCGGTGGATTTTTAAGAATAAAATGGATGAAAATGGTACCATAATCAGAAATAAGGCTAGGTTGGTCGCCCAAGGCTACACACAGATAGAGGGTGTAGACTTTGGAGAGATATTTGCTCCTGTTGTGAGGCTTGAGTTCGTCCGTCTACTACTCGCCATCGCATGTCATCTTCGCTTCAAGTTATATTAGATGGATGTCAAGAGTGAATTTCTAAATGGAATTCTACAGGAGGAGGTTTATGTGGAACAACCAAAAGGGTTTGAAGACCCTAAGCACCCTGAGCACGTTTATTATCTGAGGAAAGCCTTGTATGGTTTGAAGCAAGCACCCCGTGCTTGGTACGAAAGGCTTACTTCCTATCTATTAGCCTGTGGTTTCAAGATAGGGGGAGCTGATATGACGTTGTTCGTCAGGAGAGATGACAGTGCTATTTTGGTTGCCCAAGTCTATGTGGACGACATAGTCTTTGGATCCACATGCTCCCCTCACCACTTTGAGGAAGAGATAAAAAGTGAGTTTGAGATGAGCATGGTAGGTGAGCTTACTTTCTTCCTTGGTCTCCAAGTTCGTCAGCTAGAAGATGCGATGTTCATATTCTAATCTAAGTATGCTAGAGACCTAGTGAAGAAATTTGGTTTAGACTCCGCTAAGCATGCATGTAAACCTATGAGTACTTCTATCAAGCTTAGTACGGACACTTCAGGCAAGGACATAGAGCAAACCTTGTATCGGAGTATGATAGGTAATCTTCTCTACTTGACTGCCAGTCGTCCCGATATAGCCTTTAGTGTTAGAGTATGTGCGCAATATTAGTCGTATCCAAAAGGGTCACTTACTCGCTCTAAAATGTATTATCAAATACGTGAGTGGGACTCTCTCATATGGTATTTGGTATTCCTTTGATACCGATGACCGTTTGTCCGCCTATTCGGATGCCGATTGGGCCGGGGATGCAGATGGATGTAGGAGAACTTCTGGTACGTGTTTATATTTTGGTTCTTCTCTTGTCTCTTGGTTGAGCAAGAAGCAAAACTCCATCTCTTTGTCCACTGCAGAGGCTGAGTACATCGTCGCTGGGAGTTGTTGCACACAACTCTTATGGATGAAGCAAATGTTGGAGGATTATGGGATTTCACAGGACATGATGATCATTTGTTGTGATAACACGAGCGCGATTCACATATCCCGCAATCCCATCCAACATTCACGCACAAAGAACATCAGGTTACGCGAGCACTTCCTACGTCAGTTAGTTGAGGAGAAGGTCGTATCCCTAAGTTTCATTCCTACCGACCGTCAGTTAGCCGATATTTTCATGAAACCTTTAGATGCCCTTAGATTCGAGAGTCTTAGGAAGTCTTTGGGGATTTGCACAGTTGACTGAGGGGTTGGTCCGTGTATAGAATCAGATGCATTGTCATTATCATATCCTCTGATTCCTATTGCTAGATTGTATCACTAATGTATTTATTCTTTTTACTTTTTATATCTCTTTTGAAAAATACAAAAAGATTTTCTTTTAGGAAAATTTTAAAAAAAGCACAAAAAGATTTTATTTTGATAAAATTTTTGAAAAATCCAAAAAGATTTATGTTTTGCACCTTTTATGGATGAGCATTTAGCATATCGAAGTCACAACTTCACTTCATATATCCATGTGACTGATTGATAGAGATGTGAGACGCTACATCATTTCATCCATGTGCTTTACATTGTTTGAGATGTAATTAGTGATATCTTCCTACATGTTTGACTCTTATATCCTTTATTGCATACATGCACAACTTTACTTGATTATTGTACTTGTCTATCACATATTGGCTTGAGTGTTTCCATCTCAATTATGTCTATACAATGTTCAATATGTGATAAAACTTGACAAGATCGGAATGCATGTAAAAAATGTTTTTCCTGTGAGACTGAGTGTTTGTTTAAGAATGGGGAGGGGCTTCGAAAGGTAAGTATCTATTCTTTGCACATAAGACACAGTTCTAAAGGACTTAAAAATGGAGGGATTTTATTATCCGAGGTCCAAAGAGGTTAAAAGAGCCCAGAAAAATTTAAAGACAATAAAAGAAATATATGGCAAATATGGGCCAATAAGGATTCACCATCAATTCTCCAAAGTTTGAGAATTTAGATTGTCTCTATTCAAAATATAAATCTGAGGGAGTTTGGTTGGAAAATGTCTAGACGGGTTTGCACTTCCTTGAAAGTCCTGAAAAAGCATGAAATTCGTTTTGGACGTTATTGGTGTGGAAATCACTTTGAGCTTTGATTTGTTGATTTGATTAAGTCAATGTCTCGTTCCATTTTTTTTACACCAAAAGGAAGCATTTGATTTCATTCGTTAGGAGTATCCGATATTCATCGTGCACATATGTCATGTTTGTATGCATTGATTTTCCTATCGAATTTTGATCACACCCCTTCATTAACGCTATCACCGACTTGGCTGTTTTATGTTCATTCATGTTGTGATTTAGTCCTTGTGACACCCTGGCCTTTCTTTTTGTTTGATTTATTCTTCTCATTTGTATATTTGGGGACATCGTAAAAAGGGGGAGAAAGAATTATCATATTTTATCATATTTTGGGGGAGTTTTTGGGGGAGATTTGTGTTTTTGAGATTTGATAAAGTATGCTTTCATCATTTGATATCTTATTTCAAACTCGATACGTCACTGGGTATTTTGCTTTATCTCATGTGTGTAGGTACTTGTTGATGATCTCTGAATTGCACACTCTGATGAGAAAAGCATTGAGATTCCTGAAGATTCGAAGAGCAAACGTTGAAGTCTTATTCATTTGTATCGTTCCAGTTTTGGGTTCATGGAAGGGTAGTTATGTATAGGCATTTTTGTTGGTTGATAATTTGGATGTTTGTTTTTATGTATGTACTGTCATAGACATAGGGGGAGATTTTTAAGGACATTTTTGTCCATTATCAATTGTTATGTTGTACGTAGTTACACTGTTGAAGAAATTCAAGATTCATATCGTCATCAACGAATCCGAATATCAAAGAGGTCGGACCGGTCCGCCCAGAGAAAAAGAACCGATCCGACCCCTGATCGGTCCGCCCATCTACCGGACCGATCCACTTGCTGAAGCACCAGTACACCCCGGACTTCTAGCGAACCGAATAAGGGGCTTGAAAAAATGAACCGGTCCCCCCCCCCCCAAACCGGTTAGCATCAGAGGCAGACCGGTCCGCCTGGGATAATTTCAAACAAATCGTGTTCAGATTTTTTAGGCCAAGTTATTCCTTTATAAACCCAATACGGGGAGTTGGTTTAACAAGACTTCTTCACACGATTTTCAGAGTTCATAAACTCAAAGTATTCACCGTTGTGAGTTTCCAAACTCATGTTTTGATTCACAAAAATTTCCAAATCATTTGTGAATTGTTTTGAAACCCTAGAACATAAACACTTTTGCTGTTCATACTCTTGTGGAGAAGACCGACCTTCTTCTTCATTGTTGCCCTCCTGGAAAGGGAAACTTCTAGCCGCTGACTATAGATCTGACGCCTGAGGGTAATTCTGTGTCACCCTTGTATTTCATTGTAATCCTTGTAAATTGTACTTTACAAAATTATAGTGAAATAAATGGTTTTGCCCCTTTGGGGGATTTTTCCTCAATTGCGTGTGTTTGAATGTTCTAACATCTTATTCAATCACACCATAGTTGCATGTTTAGGATTTATTTGGGTTGAACTGAGTTTGATTATTTAATTTCTTAAGTTGAAAAAAAATAAAGTAAATCAAGGAGCAGGAACATCATGAGGAGAATCATCGGGAAGGAAGCTGGAATCGGCTGAGCCTACACCTTGGCGCATCTCCATACGACGAATGGCCTCAAGGTGATCCAACAGAATAGAATCTTGACGTGCTTGTGCTTCATCTCTGCGCTCTTGAGCCTCCTCCCAGCGAGCTTGTGCCTCCCTTTCCTGTTGCATTGAAACCAAAAGCTCCTGCTACATTACCCTGTACTGATGCCTATCTTCCTGAATCTGATCAACCTGTGAACGGACAAAGAAAATATTCTCTGACTCAATGGGTGAGGGAGCATACAAAGAAGATGGTCGATGGGTAGTACGAGAGGGAGTGTGATGACTAGGGGCAAGGGTGGAAGAAGTGGCTAATTGAGAGGAGTCAGAGGGAGAGGAGTGAGTTGAGGGGTATCGAGGGGTAAATGACCATGATACCTACTGACCAAGGACATGTCAATTGTTTGGTAGTGGGTGATCGGGACATCGGTGGATAGGCAGGGTCAAGCAACGGCAAGACAAAACCTGATAATAATAGCATAAAATGGTAGGGCTTGGCGAGCGGGACTGGAAGGGAGGATCCTAATCGTTTGAATGACAATAAAGAGGAAGGGGGGAGATCTATGGCATCCCTAATGCTAATTGCAAACATTAGGTCCACGTGAATTTTGGTGATTTATGTTGAGTTCGCACCGGGAATAAGACACGCACACACGATCCAATTAAGGACCATAAAATCTGGATGCAAGTGTTTGTGAAAGATAGTGATAGTGCCGAGAGAGTTAAGCCTACACACGGTGAGCATAACGAGTAAAAGGTTAGGGTGAACATCGAGAGCCCATGGGAAGGGTGGATTATTGACCCATGGTAAGGAGATGAGATGAGCAATGGATTTGGGACTGTCAATAATCTCATGATCGCGTACTAGAGAGTAAATATGATTCTCCCGATCATGCATCCCAAAATAAAATTCCTGAATGAGATTGGGAAAAATAGTGTCAGTGAGTGAGAACAAGGGGTCCCACCCTATGTTCGAAATCCATGAATGGATAATGGTGCTGGCGAGAGATTGGAGATTGACAATTTTCTCACGCACAATAGACCGAGTGGAGAAACCTTGTGTATGATATTGGGTGTGTGTGGAGAGTGATCCCCATCTAAGCCTAAGGTCGGGGATAGACACATTGACATTGTAATCCTCATCGGATGAGGAGGAAGAAGAGCGTTTTGCTGGGGAGTTGCTAATACGACGGGGGCGACGATTACGAGCCATGCTAAACTAGTGTAAAACGAGAACCTACCCGAACATAATTCCAACCAAACCACCAACAAAAAAACAAACCAATAAACCAATCAGAAATAATCCCATCCTCGAGAAAAAAATTAAAATAAAATTATTTAAGATAAATAAATTCCACGAAATGAAAATAAATTTTAATTAATGAAAAACTGATATTATCATGGAATTTAGCTTAACCAGGGGCAGCACAAACAACAATAAGAGTAAATAAAAAGCCCCCCCCAAAAAAAAAAAATTGTAGAGATATACACATATTTGTATATGAAATTTGGGTAACTAAGGAAGAAATGGATTTGGTGTAAAAAGTTGACCCAATAGCATATATATATGTGTGTGTGTATATATATATATATATATATATAGAGAGAGAGAGAGAGAGAAAGATATATAGAACCAAAAAAATATAGAGATAGAAAGAATGGAGAAGGGAAATACCTCGAGAGAAGGGGTGGTTAAACTGCAACCTCGGAGTGGTACAGATGAGTGAGGTGACGAAATAAGGATTAATGGAGGAGGTGAAATGAGGTTTAATCGTGGGAAAATAGAGTATGGGAGAGAGGGTAATGGGTGATGGGGTAAAGGGTAAGGGTTAGTGGAAGAGAGAGTGGGAAAATGGAAGGGAGAGAGAAATCTGGGAAATGAGGAAAATGGGGAAATGGACGTGTGCAGGTGGAGTGGGGGAAAGTAACTGAGGCGGCAGCTTCTTGAAAAGAGAAATTGCAGAAATTAAACCCAGGTCGTTCGAACGAGTGATGTCGTTCGAACGAGGCATGTCATTCAAACGATGTTCCAGAAACATATTGGTTATTTTCGTTAGATATCTCGTTAAAAGTTCGTTCGAACGAACTTTTCGTTCGAATGACATTACGAATGAAGATCCAGAGAGGAGGGCAAAAAATTCGTTCGAACGAGATTTTTTGACGAAATTCAATCTTTTTAAAAATGAGAAAAAATAAAATAGTTTTAAAAATAGCATAAGGTAAGGAATTGGGAAGGCCAGAAAGATGCCAAAATGGGGATTTTAAAAGCCCTAGCTTATGAAGACATATCCAAACCGTGGGAGCGAGAATGTAGGGGTGTGAACAATGTGAGTGAGAGTTTTTACCCAAGACAACGGAGAAGTGTGGAATGCCAAACAATATATAAACGCAATATTCACTCACATTTGCCTTGTGTCAATAAAGAAATACTATTGGACACTCAAACACAAATGCACCACGCATACAAGATAGATGATTCTCTCGCCAATGTTGTTACAATAAGAAAGCAATGAATCATTTAAATGTGCATGCCCATTGATATTCAACTTATATCTCCCATTAGCAACAATAGATTGAGACTATTCTTTTTGAAGAATCAATCAAGCTAAATACTTTTGGCCTTGGAATTATATATTATTTTCAATGCTTCTATTTTAGGCACATATTCTAAAATGTAAGTGGAGGCTATTCACGCAAAAATTTTATGTTTTTCGCAGCCTAAGTCCATTGCTTGAAATGGAAACCAACCGAAGGAATATAATTACTTTTTGTTTCAATCTGGGCAATGGATGATCATGCACAATTTCGATTGCTTATAAGAGATGTGATAAAATTGAGAAGACAACACCAAATCTCACTTTACAAGTACAATGTCAACAAGATATCCGCAATATTTCGTGGAAGGTGTGTACAAAAAGGCAAATATGTGAGGTAATCACAGAAATACATATCATAAAAGAGCATTTTTGTGCACAAGATAAATGAGGTCCGGCTTGACTACTCATCGAAAGCCACGTGGACATGAAATAGGATAGTGATCCTAATACATCGAAAACAAAGCCATACGGACAAAAGTTTGTGAAAGTGTTTCGAACCATTCCCGTGTTCCTTGAAAATAAGAAAGACAAAAATGTTTTTGAGATTTTGAATAAACAATATACAAAAGTAATCTAGTTCGTAGGTATAAAAATATACAAGAAAAACAACCTAAATTAGATAGATGTCTTCGATCTCAATCAATTGAGCAAACCCCAAATGATTTCCTAAGGTTTTCAAACCTAAGGGCATCTAGAGGTTTATTAAAGATATCGGTCAATTGTTGATCGGTACAAACAAAGCTTAGAGAAATGATTTTCTCTTCAACCAAGTCACGAATAAAATGTTCACGGATCCTAATATGCTTGGTTCTATAATGTTGAACGGGATTACAAGAAATGTGAATTACACTAGTATTGTCGCGATAGATAGTCATAGTGCCTTGAGAAATACCATAATCTTTCAACATTTGATTTATCCAAATGAGTTGAGTGCAACAACTCCTGGCGGCTATGTATTCGGCCTCCGCCGTGGACAAAGAAATAGAATTTTGTTTCTTGCTCATCCATGAGACAAGTGCACTTC
This sequence comes from Sambucus nigra, assembly GCA_949130495.1. Lineage (NCBI taxonomy): Eukaryota > Viridiplantae > Streptophyta > Magnoliopsida > Dipsacales > Adoxaceae > Sambucus > Sambucus nigra. The sequence continues at coordinate 335,724,738 of OX422214.1, forward strand.
CAAAATAGAAACAACCGCCAGAAGTACTTTTGCATCCATTAACATCTCCTGCCCAATCGGCGTCAGAATATGCCGATAGACAATCATTTGTGTTGAAGGAATACTAAATTCCAAAAGATAGGGTCCCACTAACATATTTGATAATACGCTTAATGGAAAGTAAATGAGACTCTTTTGGGGTGACTTGATAGCGTGCACAAACTCCTACACTAAAGGAAATATCCGGACGACTAGCGGTTAGGTAAAGTAAACTACCTATCATACTTCTAAAAAGTGTGTGCTCTATATCCTTTCCTTCGGTATCCTTACTAAGTTTAATCGATAAATATATATGAGTACGTGCATGTTTAGCGGATTCGAGTTTAAATTTCTTAACAAGGTCTTTAGCATACTTAGTTTGGGACAAAAATATCCCACTTTCGAGTTGACGAACTTGAAGACCTAGAAAGAAAGTAAGTTCACCTACCATACTCATCTCAAATTCATCGTGCATTTCTTTTAAAAAAATTGAGTATGTTTATCAAACGTAGACCTAAACACTATGTCGTCGACATACACTTGAGCAACTAGGATAGCTTTTTCTTCACGACGAACAAAAAATGTCATATCTACTCCCCCTCTCAAAAAGCCACGAGAAAGGAGATAAGAAGTGAGTCCTTCATACCAAGCACGGGGTGCTTGTTTCAAGCCATATAGCGCTTTATTTAGAAAGAAGACATGATTAGGATGATTTGGGTCATCAAACCCTTTCGGTTGTTCAACATAGACTTCTTCTTGAATAATACCATTTAAAAGGCACTTTTTACATCCATTTGATATAATTTAAATTGAAGATGGCATGTTATGACGAGTAAAAGGCGAACCGATTCTAACCTAATAATAGGAGCAAAAGTCTCTTCAAAGTCAACACCTTCTATTTGGGTGTATCCTTGGGCAACCAACCTAGCTTTATTACGAACAATGACACCATGTTCATCCATTTTATCTTTGAAAATCCATTTTTTGCCAATGATATTTGTATTAGAAGGCCTAGGGACTAATTCCCAAACATCATTTTTCTTAAATTGAAACAATTCTTCATGCATAGCATTAATCCAATGTTCATCTTTTAATGCTTCTTTAAAGTTTTTAGGTCAATTTTAGTAATATAGCACCAATAAGTAACTTCATTTTCTAATTGAGACCTAGTCTTGACACCTACTTCGGGATCTCCTATAATTTTTGAAGTGTCATGACTTTTACAAACCTAAGGAGAAGGATCCTTTTTCTCAGTAGTGGGACCAACCAAGTCATTCTGAGACTCAATATTTTCAACATTAGACACAACATCACACTCACATGACAAATCTTCCTCATTTTCAATTGATGTGGCCAGAGCATCGTCTTTTATTACAACATTAATGGATTCCATGACTTTAGAGCTACTTAAGTTGAACACTCTACAAGCTCTACTATTTTGAGAATATCCTAGGAAAATTCCTTCATAACTCCTTGAGTCAAATTTACCTAGAAGTTCTCTATCTCGAAGTATATAACAAGGACTACCAAACACTCTAAAATAGGCCAAATTAGGCTTCTTGCCCATCCACAATTCATATGGTGTTTTGTTAGTATTAGGACGCAAATAAACCCTATTTAGGGTGTGACATGCGGTGTTAACCGCTTCGGCCCAAAACCTATGGGCACATTTTTTCCTAGGAGCATAGATCTAGCCATTTATTGGATCGTTCGATTTTTTCTTTCAACTATACCATTTTGTTACGGAGTTCGAACGATCGAGAATTCATGTTTAATTCCTATTTCATCATAAAAGGCATTTACACCGGATTCCTTGAATTCGGTTCCATTATCACTCCTAAAGCGGTTTATGCTAACACCGTGTTGATTTTGAAGAATTCTACACTTAACAGTGAGAAAATCAACTGTCTCAGATTTTTCTCTTAGAAAACCTACAATAGAGTACCTAGAAAAATCATCCGTTACTACTAAGATATATCTTTTTCCTCCTATTCTCTCGGTACGAGTGGGACCCATAAGGTCCATGTGTATCAATTCTAAGACACGAGAGGTAGTTATTGAGTTTAACTTTTTATGAGGATTCTTAATTTTCTTTCCTAATTGACACGGACCGCAAATAGTGGAGGTTGGATTTTCTAGAGAAGGTAAACCTCGAACTAGATCTTTTTTCACTAATCGATCAAGATATCTAAAATTAACATGGCCTAACCTTTGATGCCAAATATCGGCAGACGAGGCTTTTGCACTATTTCAAACTAAAGATGATTTAGTAATAATTCCATAGCAATTGTCACTAGTTCTAACACCTTGTAAAATAAATTCACCCGATTGATCATATACGGTGCACTCCGATTGACTAAACTTAACATCCAGATTTTTATCACATAATAGGCTAATACTTATCAAATTAGCCTTGAGACCATCAACATAAAGGACATTTTCAAGTTTAGGAAACCCGGAGATTTCAATAGATCCTCTACCTATGATTCAAGATTTTCTTCCATCCCCAAAAGTGACTTTACCATCTTTATAGTTTTCAAGAGTGCTAAATAGAGATTTATCAGCAGTCATATGTTTCGAATAACCACTATTAAAGTACCATTGTGAGGTATTTTGAGCTTTAAGAGCAACATGAGAAATAAAAGATTTATTGGTGTGATTTTTCTTAACCCAAGCTTGAGTTGCTTTCTTTCCTTTGTTGGCTCTAGTGTTATACTTGGAATTATTTCCTTGGACTTTAGAAAACCTAAGAAACTCTTCCATTAGACCTTTAGAAGTATTGACTAGATACTCAACTTGGTTCTTAAGACTCGCTAAGGAGCTAAAGTGTTGTTTAGAAGATGTGAAATGAGAGTTCTTTCCAAGATTGTAGCAAAAATCTTTAAGATGACCCCGTTTGTGATAATAAGTGCACACATAGGGTTGTTTTGCGCTAGCTTTTAAAGGTTTCTTAGGAGGACTTATTTTTGGAACATTATATTTGGTAACAAACTTAGCTACAGGTTCGGGCTTAACTTTGGATGAATCTCCTTCTTCATATCCTATACCCTTTCTCTCTTGATAACCTTTCTCCTTATATCCTAAAACAGGACCGAGAAATAATTTTCCCATTCTTCCTGAATTATCCTCGAGTGTGTCTTTAACTTCACGAGAGGACTCGAGATCTTTTTCAAGTTGGGAAATTTTAGCTTCGAGTGATTTTCTAATCTCTAAAGACTCGTTAAGATCCTTGTTGACACCTTCCAAGGAGATAATTAAGTCACATTTTTCTTTACCTATCAATATAAGCTTTTCAGAAAGAGATATATTAATTCCCTCGAGTTGACTAACTAAAGCCTCCTTCTTCTTCAGGCCTTTTAACTCTTTTTGTAAAGTTAAGACTTTAAAGGTTAACATTTTATTAACTTTTTGAATACAGAGAGACTCAGGGTATAGTTTAGAATAGGCGAATTACAGTTCACTTTTATCTATTTCACTTTCACTTCCTTTTTCATCACTACTAGTAGAGTTAGTGGAAGCAACCTCAAGATTTTTCTCGGAATTGTCAACATTAGGGTATGACACACTTGAATTACTAAGCAGTGATGTTATTTCTAGACGGGTTAGAGTCATCAGAGTCTTCAGACTCATTATCACTGTCGCTTAGAGTGGCATTGTAAACTTCCTTTTCTTTGCCTTGTCTTTTAAGTTTAGTTGGGCACTCAAATGCTCTATGACCACGTCCCTCACACTCAAAACATCTCTTCGAATCATCCTTTTTAAAGTTGTCTTTGTTGAACTTTTTAGGATCCTAAGAATTGAATTTTCTATTTCCTTTATTTTTGTTGTTCTCAAATTTTGGTTTTTCAAACTTAGAGTTTTGCTTTTCGAACTTGAGAAATTTTTTAAATTTTTGTAGCAAATAAGGCTATATCATTAGGATCTATATCAGAATCATCAGAATCATACACTTCTACTTTCTTGACTTTCAAGGCAATACCTTTATCTTTGCTTTTGTTATCTTTAGGAAACATATCTAATTCATAAGTTTGAAGATCACCAACAAGCTCTTCAAGTTTCAAAGTATTTAGATTTCCTAATGAATTAGAAATAGTGACTTTAGGAATGAACCGCTTAGGAAGACATCTAAGTATTTTCTTAACAGCACGATCTTCAGGTATTTTTTCACCTAAGTTAAATCAAGAGTTAGCAATATCAGATATACGAGCATAAAACTCATCAAATATTTCAGTTTCTTTCATGGTGATCGTTTCAAATTGAGTTGTTAAGTTTTGAAGTTTTGAATCTTTAATTATAGTAGCTCCCTCATGAATAACTTGGAGAATATTCCAAGCTTCCTTTGAAGTCTCACACGTCATTATACGATGAAATTCATCAGGATTCACCGCGCCAAACAAGGCGTTTAAACCTTTAGAGTGAAAGTTACACCATTTTAGTTCTTCCTCACACCACCGTTCTACAGGAGTCAAAATAATTTCATCATTAACTACCATAGTATGAGGGGACCATCCTCTTTCAAAAATAACCCAAACACGTTCATCAATTGATTTAAGGGGAGATTTCATACGTACTTTCCAAAAGGTGTAATTAGTTCCATCAAATAAAGGTAGTCTATTCGATGAAAAACTATCCATATAACCTCCAGGATTCATCTAAATAACTTTTAGAGACTAGCTCTGATACCAATTTGAAGTTGTAAGGTTATATGTACTTAGGTTATTTCATAGAATACACACACATAACCCAATTAAAACTAGCAAAGTAAAAATATATCCCAATTTTAATTTCTTTTGTAGATTTATAAGTTAGCAAGAATAATTTCCAATTAATGCGATGAGATTGATAACTTGATTAAGAGAAATAAAATTATCCAATTTTATCCATTTTATCCTAAGCATACATCTATTGATTTAAAAAAGTAAATTGCGAAAATCACAACCACAACGCGCCAATGTGTGAGGAAAACCCAAATGGGAAAAATCTCGGATGGCTAGGCCTAGACAAAATCCACTACAAAATAGGTTTTACAAGAGACTCAAAAGACTTACAGACATTGACTCACTCAAGACATGCTTATGCCATCTTCTACCTCCAAATTTTTAGTACGGGAAGCTCAAATGCATTGCTCGACACTACTCGTGTCGCGATATCCATCGAAGCCCAAAAACACCGTCTCCAATAAGCTTGAGTGCAGAGATCCACCGCAAACGTTCTTGTTGAATATCAAGTTGATTGCATGGGGTATTGATTCAAGCGTTAAAGTAGTGTTGGAGATTGATTTTACCAAAAGAGGGAAGTTGTGAATTTTTCTCTCTAGAGAATATAAAACTTCCTTATAGAAAATAACTTATTTTCGTCCATATATAGAAACTGTAAAAGTAGTGGACCAAAAATAGTTTTGTGAAATAACTGCCTAAAAATAAGTTAAAATTTTTCAAATCTGGCAGATCTCGTTCAAAAAACTTGTCGTTCGAACGAGTTATCTAATGGTATTCCAATATCGAATTAGATAAGTCATTAGAAATCTCGTTCGAACAAGGTCGTTCGAACGATATTTCTAACGAGTTTCCAGTATGGACTGGGAATGTCGTTAGATCCAGGTCGTTCGAACGACCTGGAGAAAACTTCAAATGAGATGCCAGTTTTTCATAGAGAAGGATAAAATAAATTTAAAAAATGATTCTTTATGAAAATAGGAATTTTTATGAACATTACTTTATACTAAAATTTCTTGTTATGAAAAATACTCCAACACTTAAAATGATTTTGGTCATATACCTCTTAGAAGGGTGAACCTGAAGTGCGTGTTGATGTCGCGTGAACTTTGGATGTAATGCTCAAATCTTTACTGTTGTATGATGCTTACTGAGGAATGACCCAAAAATGTTTTGTCCAACAGAATGTAGCCAATAATACAAATGACTCGATTGGAAGTTTGTCCTTACATGTGCATACTGGAAAAACTGTATATGAACCAGTACGTTTCTGCACACAAGTTTTCTAAGGTTTTCCAAATTAAATGCATCCTTAGAGTTTCAAACATCCGAGTTAACATTAATATATGTTATGGTGATCTTTGTGGCACCAAGAAGAGCTTTTATACACTTGAACATTGTTGGCTTTATGGTGAAGATTCAGTGGAGTCCGATTTCATCATCGTAGATGTTACAATCCATATCGGTGGACACCAAGACATACGTGGACGCGTGTGTTGTGGACAGGTATCGTGGAAAAAGGACTTTCTGCTTGGGCATTGTGAGAGGCGTGGTTGAAGATCAGAAGAGCGTCAAGTCTCATGAGGATCGAGTCATTGAGTAAGACTAGTGTCTGTTCATTGTAATTCCACATTCATAGTGATTGTCTGACTTGGGTCGTCCGAGATTTTTTCTCGTCATGCTTTTCCTCTTACAACCGGCATTGTGATTATTCTTTAATTTATTTTACTTTTTTTAATCACTAGATGTATGTTTAGAATTAATCAAGATAAAATTTGGTAAAGTTAAAATTGTTCACACCTTGGGGTAATTAAAAAATTGGATAAAGGTTTTTCACAAAAAGAGAAATTATTTTTGAAATCATTAAAACACTTTCCGCTTAAGATATAAAATGGGACCATCAAATTGGTATCAAAGCTAAAAACATATTTTTATTGTGTTTGGTCCCTTGTGTTTTTCGAGATGAATTTTGGAGGTTTTGAAAGTTTTCATGCTCTTGTTTTTTATGGCACAAACTATGCTTATTGGAAAATGTGAATGAGAAGTGCTTTAAAATCTATTGATGAGAATGTTTGGTTAGCAGTTCAAATGGGTTAGACACCACCAGTTACACAAGAGGGTGAGGTCACTAGTTTAAAACCCATTGAGTCATGGACTGATGCTGAACATAGTTGAAATGGTTGAGTCATGGACTGATGTAAACCTCTCTCCTAAAGGTTTGCATGCAATTTCCTCACATGTCACACCGGAAGAGTATAATATAAGCATGACTTGTGAAACTTCAAAAAAGGCTTTGGATACACTTGCACTTACTCACGAGGGAACTAACACTATTAGGGTGTCTAAGTTACAAAATCTCACTACACAGTTTGAGACGATTAAGATGTTAGATAGTGAGTCGTTTGATGAATTTTACGCTAGGTTGTCTAATATTATCAACTGGTCGTTTAACTTAGGAGAGAGGATTCTCGATAACCGTGTCATAAAGAAAATTTTGAGATCTTTGTCGAGTAGGTTTAATGCAAAAGTGGTCATTTTAAACATCTTAGGTATGCTTGATTCGACGAAACTTGAAGAGATTTTAGGTGACTTAAAAACCTATGAACTCGATATGTTTACCTCCAAGAAAGTGCCAAAGAAAGAAAAGGGCATCGCTTTGAAAGCTTAGAAGGAGGAAACTAAAGTTTTGGATGTCGATTCCGATTCCGATTTTAAGGATATCACCTTATTGGCTAAAAAGTTCAAAAAAATTCTTAAGTTTCAAAAGAAATCGAAAGATGCCAAAAAGTTTGAGAAACTCAAGAACAACAAGATAGAGTCCACCCCTAAAGATAAAGGTGAGAAATTTAATAGGGTTGAGTCGGATAGGTGTTTTGGGTGTGAGGGATATGGTCAAAAGTTATCGAGTGAGGGATAAGTTAGTGAGGACTAGGAGGTTGATGTGAGAGAGTTGCAAGTTGCACTTAATGAGTTGTATGCCAAAGCGGTGAAAGTGAAAGAGGCTAACTCTAAGTTGCAAGCTAGGTTGAATGAGCGTTCCATAGAAAATAATGATGATTTGATTGAGGACCTTAGGGCACGGGAGAAAAATCTTAGGGAGAAGCTAGAGTATGTAGAGAAAGAGAGAGATAGTCTTCGTGGTTTTATGGAGACTTTGAAAAGGGAGTTACTAGAATTTGAGGAGTCTAGGTGTGTGCTTGAGTCTAGGATTCGTGAGTTGGAAGAAAAATTAAAAGAATCGAGAAAGGTTAAGTTTGACTTGGAATATATGTTGGAGAAGTTGGATAGGATGTTAGGCACCATCCATGTCAAAAGTTATAGGTGTGGTATAGGCTATGATGATAGAGTTGTTCCCATTCCCAAAAACAATACCGACCGTGTGAGAGATCCCACTATGAACGTGAGGAGAGGTCGAGAGTTTGGTAATCATTCCGCCAGTCTTTACACTTGTTCCCATTGAGGTAAGAAAATTCACCTTAGACGGGTTTTCTATGACCTTAGGAACGCTCCTAGGAAGTTTAGGAATAAATTCATTTCGGTTCTCAAAAACCCCACCCGTCATGTTACACCTACTTGGGTTAGTAAACCGGATTTAGTGACTTTAGGACTAAAACTTCATAGTTCTCATTTGGTTGCACTTGATTCTTCCCATGCTAGATCTAAAGGATGATTGGGTTACCATGTTCTTCATACTCAAGTCTTTGCATCATGATTTATATCATTCGAGTGTTATGACATATGTATCATTTTTTATTACATTTTTCATTTATTGAGTCTTATTTGAAAAATAAAAAAAATGGTTTAATATTTTTGAGAAAATACAAAAAGATTTTGCATTTATTTGAGTCAAAATATGTTGAAAATCCAAAAAGATTTTAGGTTTTGTTTTTGTCTTTGAGTTTACATGTTTGATGAGGAATATTGGTGTGATTGTACCCCCTTACTTTCATTATCCATGTGGCTTGGACATTTGGTCATAATTATTGATGCTTAGAATGATCTTAACCATTGTATTATGGGGTTATTTCAAAGTTGATATTCATTTTGATTTGAATTTATATATATGCCATCTTTGCACACATGATGAGTTTATTTGAATGTTTGACATCTCTTGCATATTTGAGTTTGGTGAGACGTTCTTATATTAATTTTGTCATCTATGCGTAAGTAGACATAAGGAGGAGGTGTGCATATAAGAACCGCTTACCGTGACGAAAGTTATGAAAAAATAATGAGTGTTCACGGGCAAGGGCTACGAGTGTGTAAAATTGACTCGTCGTGAAAGTCACCATTTAAAAGAGCCTGAAAAAATTAAAGGCAATAAAAAGAATCATATGACAAAATATGGGCCAAATTAGTTTATGTTCATTCATAAGAAAATTTTATATATGTTTGAGGGAGTTTGGATGGATAAATTAAACGAGTTTACACCACGAATCCTAACGTTAAAAAATCGTGTTATGACGCTACTGTTTGTAGAATCGTCAAACTTCCATATTAGTGTACATGTTTGATTGTTTAGTTCATTTAGCTCACACTTTAATTATCACATATGGCTAAAATAAAGTTTGATGATTTATAGTTATCAATTAGAGCTTCTTGATCGTTTCTATGTGTTTGAATTGTGATTTATTTGTTGTAGTTCACGGCCATACATTCCATGTTCATGTTTGGGCGCATTGATACTATGTTAGCATGTAACTCAAATTTGGTTAGTTTTATGTTTTCTTAGTTTAGCTACTGTTTTGGTACTATTTTGCAGTTTTGAGCCCCTTCCAGTTAGATTTTTTACGAAAATTTTCCACTGGGCAACACTATTTATCCTTCTGCACTAGAACTAAGATATTTATCTGCTCGTTCGAGCGACATCTTTATGTCGTGCAAAATTATCATTTGAGCGAAGTCCTTTATCGTTTGAGCGACGCCTCTGTCTCGTTCGAGCGATGTCTGGGTTTGGAAATTCTTCTTGTTTCAGTACCCTATTTCTTATGATCATAATTTTTTTGTACTTTTGAGTTACTTCTGGATAGCTTGTTTTATCCAGATTCATATGGATCAAATATTTTATTGCATTGATATCGTTTGGTCACAGTTGATTAGATTGCTTAATTCATTTGTGTGATTATTGTTTATTGGTTATGGATTTGTTACTGATGATCATTATTAGCTAGTTTTTTTACGATTATCTAGATATATTTCATCGATTTATCTCATGATAGATATGTTTATTTTTTTCATCGGATTGTCTATTCGAGACAAAAAGGGGGAGAGATGTATGTGATGTAGGGGGATATTTTTGTTGAGCATTGTGTTTATTGGTTGTACACATTTGTATCTACGTTGGTATCTTGTTTATGTGCATATTTGATATCTAGAATTAAAAGTTTAAAAGTTATTTTTGTTTCAAATTGGTATCAAAATATTTTTCTCACAATTTCATTATGATTTATATCATTTGTTCCTCCATACCTCACTGGGTATTTGTCTGTTTCATGTGTGTAGGTATGCTTTAAGAGATTCGAGATTTTAATTCTACATCACGTTCAAACATTCAGAGATAGTTCATGCTTATCGGACCATTGTTTACTAGTTTTTTCATGAAATTTGTTGTTTTGGGTTTATGGGATGGGATTTAGGCGTCATACGGCTTGACGATCCGGCTCAGGCATTTCACTTTTGGTTTTGTCCCCGAATAGACAAAGGTGTATATTTACGAGGATAAAATTTCCAATTGAGTCCATTATATAGTTTTGACTCCAATTGAGTCCATTGTATAGTTTTGACTTATTCCCAGAACAAAACACGTTTGAGTCATAGGTCTTATTTTTACTGTCACAATCCCACACAGACTATGACGTGTTGAAGTTTAATTGAAGACGTTGCGGCAAAGTTTCAAGGAAATAATTATGCCGAATGTTTAATTGGTTCAAGTATATTCGTCTTAACTGTCACTGTCACTGTCACTCAGGTATGAATGCCTAAATTTAATGAGACTCAAAATTTAATTTTTATAAGGATAAGGATGTTATTGTATTAAATAAATGTTTTATAATTGTTTGAAATGTTTTACACCTCGTTTAAATCTGATAAGGACGGATTAGAGAAGAGTTTTATTGGGACTCTAATTCGCACGTCGTCAAACAACTTCAAGGGACATTCACTGGCGTTCAAGCGAGATACCATTGTAGTTCGAATGACATGATCATCTCGTTCAAGCGACATCTTTCATCGTTAGAGTGATCCACAGCCTTAATAAAAGTATTTATAGGCGTGTTTCCTTCAGATTTTGTAAGGTGTGCATACTGGAAAAATTGTTTACAAACCAGTACATTTCTACACACAAGTTTTCTAAGGTTTTCCAAAGTAAATGCATCCTTAGAGTTTCAAAGATCCGAGTTATCATTAATAAATTTTATAGTGATCTTTGTGGAACCAAAAAGAGTTTTTCTACACTTTAACATTACTGGTTTTGAGGTAAAAATTCGGTGGAGTCCGGTTTCATCATCGTAGATGTTACAAGCCATATCGGTGGACACCGAGACATACGTGGACGTGTGTGTTATGGACAGGTATCATAGAAGAAGGACTTTATTCATGGGCAGTGTGAGGGGGTTGAAGAGGAAAAGAGCTTCATGTCTCATGGGTATCGAGTCATTGACTAAGACTAGTGTCCGTTCATTCTAATTCCACATTCATAGTAATTCTCTGGGTTGGGCCATCCAAGGTTTTTTCCCATTGTGGTTTTCTTCGTGCATCCGCCATTGTGAGTATTCTTTACTTTATTTTACTTGATTTAATCACTAGATGGATGTTTAGGATTAATTAAGATAAAATTTGGTTAAGTTAAAATTATTCACAACTTGGTGCGAATTAAAAAATTGGAGAAAGGTTTTTCACAAAAAGAGAAATTGTTTTTGTCATCCTTAAAACACTTTATTCTTAAGATATAATAAGGTACCATAAACTTGTCACTATTCATGTGTCTAGAGAACCCAAAATCAAAATACCATTAGGAAGCATCTTGAACCTTAAGATCAATGTGAACAACAAGGGGTTTGTCATCTTTCTTTGGTACCCAAGAGAAGGTAACCTTTTACTTGCCCTTATCATTGTTAGATCTATTCATAGCATTGGAGGTGTTATTAAAAGGCGTAGATACCCTTTGAAATTCTTTTACTAAGCTTTTAGAAGTCCCAACTAGGAACTCAACTTGCTCTCTAAACTAGCATAGTTTCTACAGTGGTGCGTGGGAGTATATTTGCGAGAAAATTTACCTAACTTATGGGAAAATTACCTAAGATAACCTTTTCATTTCGAATGGGTACAAACATTGACTATTTTAGGTCCACCTTGGTTAACTCATTTAGGATGAGTTATCCTCGATGGGTTAGGTCGAGGCCCATATGGATCCATCATAAATTTGAGAACCAATTCGGGTGCATTTTGGGAAGTGATTGCACCATCGTAACCTATTCCTTGTGTAACACCCCGTCTAATTAAATACCGGGTGATCAGTCCTTTATTAAATTATAATCAAGGTGAAAAATTGGTTCATTCTTAGCAGCACTGTTGCAAAATAAACTTTTCAATTTAAACACCCTAAATAATTAAGATAAGTGCTAGAACCATTTAAAACATTATTTCCATTTTATTAAATCCAATTATGAAAAAATCTTTGATAAGTAACAGTTTAAGATTCACGCAATTATTAAGACTGAAAATAAACACCCATGAATTTAATCATTCAGATAATCCAATACCACTTTAAAACTACAAAGGAAACCATCATGATAGAAATTAAATCCCAAAGAGTCAAAATATTAAAGATAAATTAACACAATCTCTGACAAATCCAACTGAATAAGGAAACGGGCGACACATGCCCTAACTAATCAGAACTAGAATGAGAGTAGATTCAACATCGAGGTCGTCTAGGCAATGTCCTGCAACTCCCACATAAGCTGCAGTGCATCCGTTCCAAAGAATCTATGCAAGACGCCCCTGTGGCTGCGCAACTGAAATATATACATATACATATACAAGAGAAAAGAGATAACAGGAAATGGGTCAGAGCCCGAGTGTAAAACAGTTTAAAATTAGTTTAGCAAGTATTTAAAATGCTTACCGGCTAATGCAACAACCATGTTAGTATGCGACACTCTCTTGAGATTTCTCACCTCTCATCTAGTGTGCACGACTACCGTACTAATAAATCTCATCAGTTTCCCTATCTTATTCTCCATAAGGTTTTTTCATGTGAAAAGCGAGGTTATGATATTTACTTTAGGAAATCATTCTCTTCAAGATTTCTTATGTTATTTAATGTAGGAGGGTAGTGAGACTGGGGTCTATGAATAACTGGAAAGGGTGAGGCGTGACCCACTCCAATGGACACTGTCTGCAAGTCTTCAAGGTCTCCTGTGCAACTTCTGAAGAAAACTTCTCCTTCTGGTAACAATGGAACTCAAGCTTCAACTCACTCCCTGCAAGAAGATGAACTTTCACAGCAAAAATAGTAATTTTCTCAAGGGAAACACCTGAGAGTGATGGCTGTCAGTGGGGAGTGAAGGAACAAGGCACTTAGCACTAAGAGAATGAGCAGGGAGAGAATACTAGGTAGGTCTGGTGATATTTTAGCAGAGTAACAGTGCAATTTTTCTTGTCTATCTTTTGACCTTGCCCAGGGGTCTATTTATACATGGGCGTAAGGGGTGAGCTGGCGATTTTGGGCGCCAAAATTGAGAGAGTTGGTGGGGAACAATGTCTGAAGTGTACCATTTGTCCCTACCTGCAGGCAGCCTGCCTGTCCCCTCTGCAGGCGCCACCTGGCACCGACCAAAACTCAAAAAGCACATATGTCCCCTAATGGAGACAAAATAACAGATTTGGTAGTTATCTTTTGAAACGGTAACTTGTGGTGCAATTTTGCAAATCTTTGAGAGAGAGGACCTTAAGGCCTCACTCCCTCTAAAAAGTGTTATTTTTCTTGAGAGAGACCTCGAGGACCCCCTCTTCTGGAAAAGTCATTTTTCTTGTAAAGAGTTTATTTCTTGTGCGTAGCCTCGAGTGACTTATGGGTCTTCCTACTAGTATTCTCTCAATCCTATAGTGCTAAGTGGTTGAGCTTTCTCAACATACCTTGTCCCTCAGCCGCCAAGCCAAAACTCCCAGGAGGTCCCGACGCGCCTGTTCGAGCCCTGCTTGCTCGACTAGGCAACCTGTGCAAGAAAGTAAAGTGTTAGTGCTGTTGTTCATTTAGAGCCTGCTGTTTCATGATGAAAACTCCTGTAGCAGCACTTCTCGAATAACATTTCTGCAGTGACGCCGACCCTTGTTGTGGCGCCGACGCTCGAAGCGGCGCCGACGCTCGGAGTGGTGCTGACGTCCGAGGTAGCGCTGATGCTTGAATCGACGCTGACATGTGAGGCGGCGCCGACCCTTGTCCCGGCGCCGACGCTCGAAGTGACGCCGACGCGTGAGGCGGCGCCGACCCTTGTCCCGACGCCGATGCTCGAAATGGCACCGACGCTCGAAGTGGCGCTGACGCTTGAGGTAGCGCTGAGGCTTGAATCCGCGCTGACAGGTGAGGCGGCGCCGACCCTTGTTGCGGCGCCGACGCTCGAAGTGGCGCTGACGCCTGAGGTAGCGCTGAGGCTTGAATCCGCGCTGACAGGTGAGGCGGCGCCGACCCTTGTTGTGGCGCCGACGCTCGAAGTGGCGCCGACCCTTGTTGCGGTGCCGACGCTCGAAGTGGCGCCGACGCTCGAAGTGGCGCTGACGCGTGAGGCGGCGCCGACCCTTATCCCGGCGCCGATGCTCGAAATGGTGCCGACGCTCGAAGTGGCGCTGACGCCTGAGGTAGCGCTGAGGCTTGAATCCGCGCTGACAGGTGAGGCGGCGCCGACCCTTGTTACGGCGCCGACGCTCAAAGTGGCGCTGACGCCTGAGGTAGCGCTGAGGCTTGAATCCGCGCTGACAGGTGAGGCGGCGCCGACCCTTGTTGCGGTGCCGACGCTCGAAGTGGCACCGACCCTTGTTGTGGCGCCGACGCTCGAAGTGGCGCCGACGCTCGAAGTGGCGTTGACGCCTGAGGTAGCGCTGATGCTTGAACCGGCGCTGACATGTGAGGCGGCGCCGACCCTTGTTGTGGCGCCGACGCTCAAAATGGCGCTGACGCTTGCGGTGGCGTAGAGACTTGCTGCGGCGCGGACACTTGCAGCGGCGTAGAGACTTGCCGCGGCGCCGACACTTGAAGCGGCGCAGACACCTGAAGTGGCACCGACCCGTGTAGCGGCGTAGAGACTTGCCGTGACGCCGACACTTGCGGCGGCGCTGACACTCGAAGCGGTGCCGACCCTTGCAGCGGCGTAGAGACTTGCCGCGGCGCCGATACTTGCAGCGTCGTTGACACTTGCAGCGACGCTGATACTTGCAGTGGCGCTGGGGGTTCCTGATGAATATGAGTTTCTGCCGGGACCCTGGGGGGTTCCCGCCCAGTATGAGTTTCTACCGGGACCCGGGGGTTCCTGCTCAATATGAGTTTCTACCGGGACCCCGGGGGGGTTCCTGCTCAATATGAGTTTCTGTCGGGACCCTGGGTTTCTTCTCAGTATTTTTAATAAAATAATATTTTTACTTTTTTTTATAGGTAGACACCCTTCTACATTAGCCCCTCGTGCAAAGTCTTTTGTGTTGGGTAAACCAAAAGGCTTTGTACGCCATAAATTCATTTATTTTCTGGGACCCTAGGATTTCTTCATCATTCCCCTTAGGGTCATTAAATGTTATGTCACTTCATCCCAAGTTTTGTAAATGAGGACACTTATAGTGGACCTCCTTATCTCAGTATAAACTTGGGCGGAGGAGTATAAACTTGGGCGGAGGGGTTAACTGAAGTGAGCCCCTCACCCTTGGCCTTCTTCTGTGGACTTTCATCTTGGGCGGAGGGGTTACTCGCGGTGTGCCCCTCGCCCCTTTGCCTTCTTCTGTGGCCTTCTATCTGAGGCGGAGGGGTTACTCTCGATGAGCCCCTCGCTCTTGGCCTTCTTCTTGGGCGGAGGGGTTACTCGCGGTGAGCCCCTCGCCCTTGGCCTTCTTCTGGGGCCTTTCATCTTGGGCGGAGGGGTTGCTCGCGACGGGCCCCTCGCCCTTGGCCTTCTTCTGCGGTCTTCCATCTTCTTAGGCGGAAGGGTTGCTCGCGGTGAGCCCCTTGCCCTTGGCCTTCTTCTGTGACCTTCTATCTTGGGCGGAGGGGTTGCTCGTGGTGTGCCCCTCGCCCTTGGCCTTCTTCTGCGGCCTTCCATCTTGGGAGGAGGGGTTTCTCGCAGTGAGCCCCTCGCCCATGGCCTTTTTCTGTGGCCTTCCATCTTGGGCGGAGGGGTTGTTCGCGGTGAGCCCCTCACCCTTGGCCTTATTCCGTAGACTTCCTTCTTGGGAAGAGGGGTAACTCGCAGTGAGCCTCTCGCCCCTGGTCTTATTCTGTAGCATCAAGTTTGGGAAGAGAGGGCACTCAAGGTGGATCCCCTCGACCTAGGCTATTTTCTGTCAAACTTGCAATCTTGGGCAGGTGGAGCTACTATAAGTGGATCCCCACACTCCAAGCTATTTTACTATTTGTTCACTTGGTTGAGGACTTCTCAATATTAGCCCCCTCGTGCAGAAGTGTCTTGTAATGTCGAGGGACTTGTGCACGAAACTGTCGTACCTGTTATTTATACTTGGCAGTTGCTCATGACTGTGAGCACTCCAGTGCCCTTAGAGCCTAAGGTGCTCATCTGGAACACCTTATATTTATATTTGGCACTTGCTCAAGACCGTGAGCGCTCCGGTGCCCTTGGAGCCTTAGGTGCTAAACTGTCGCACCTTATACTTATAGTTGGCAGTTGCTCAAGACTGTGAGCGCTCCTATGCCCTTGGAGCCTTAGGTACTAAACTGTCGTACCTTATATTTATATTTGGCACTTGCTCAAAACTGTGAGCGCTCCGGTGCCCTTGGAGCCTTAGGTGCTAAACTGTCGCACCTTATACTTATCGTTGGCAGTTGCTCAAGACTGTGAGCGCTCCTATGCCCTTGGAGCCTTAGGTACTAAACTGTCGTACCTTATATTTATATTTGGCACTTGCTCAAGACTGTGAGCGCTCCGGTGCCCTTGGAGCCTTAGGTGCTAAACTGTCGCACCTTATACTTATTATTGGCAGTTGCTCAAGACTGTGAGCGCTCCTATGCCCTTGGAGCCTTAGGTACTAAACTGTCGTACCTTATATTTATATTTGGCACTTGCTCAAGACTGTGAGCGCTCCGGTGCCCTTGGAGCCTTAGGTGCTAAACTGTCGCACCTTATACTTATAGTTGGCAGTTGCTCACGACTGTGAGCGCTCCTATGCCCTTGGAGCCTTAGGTACTAAACTGTCGTACCTTATATTTATATTTGGCACTTGCTCATGACTGTGAGCGCTCCGGTGCCCTTGGAGCCTTAGGTGCTAAACTGTCGCACCTTATATTTATACTTGGCACTTGCTCATGACTGTGAGCGCTCCGGTGCCCTTGGAGCCTTAGGTGCTAAACTGTCGCACCTTATATTTATACTTGGAGTTGTTCAATACTTTGAGTTACTCTTTTTTTATATGAGAACCTCAAGATTGAACTTCCCGCTTCTAATTGTGGGGTATTTGCATATGAGATGAACAAGTTAAAATTTTGAAGCTCCCCTCTAACTGCGGGGCACTTGCATATAACTGAGCAAGTAAAAATTTGGACGTTGCCCCTCTAACTGGGGGTACTTGCATATAGCTGAGCAAGTTTAAAATTTTAAAAGTTTCCCCTTTAACTGAGGGGTACTTGCATATGAGAGGAGCAAGTTAAAATTTTGAAGTAGCCCCTCTAACTGTGGGGCACCTTCTCATTTGTAGTGGTGAATATGTCTGTTGACGACGGGTTGAATTTTGGGGCGAGGACTTGTACTGGTCCCTCGCCACTGCCTGTAATGGAGGGGGTTCCTCGCTTGAAAGTCCCCTAACTGAATTTATTGTGGGTTCCTCGCGCCCACAGGTTATTGAGGGGGGATCCTCGCTTCTGGGTTCCTCACTTGTTACTGTGAATGCGGGGGGTTCCTCGTTGGGTGACTCGACCACTTTTGGTTCCTCAATAATTTTTCAACTATGAGGGATTCCCTACAAGGGCCTTTCGTCACTGAGGGTTCCTCGCGAGAACGTCTACCCAAGAAGGGTTCCTCGCCGCCGCGCAATATTGACAAGGGTTACTCGCGATAACGCCTACCCAAAAAAGGTTCCTCGCCATGACTCTCAATCAAGGTTGGTTCCTCGTGAATTCCATTACGAGCAGGGGTTTGCTCGACAACTGTGGGTTCTTCACCGATGGAAAATATTTTTTTGGGGGTTCCTCGCCTCGCCAACTGTTGTTACTATGGAGGCGCGCTGCCAGCCGAGGGTTCCTCGTGACCCCCTTGTTGGTGAGTTCCTTATACACTGATTTGTATTTTGAGAGTTCTTTGACTACTGCTAACGAGTTACTGGGTTATGTATGTGCTGCCCCAATAGTTGGGGGTTCCTCGCCTGCAGTTCTGTTAGTGGTGGCGACCTCGGGTCCCTCGTGCACTCATGATTTTGTACCGGAGGGCTTAGAACCCAGGGGTTCCTCGTCGAAAGGAATTCCAAGCAGGGGGTCTTTGGACGCTACTTAACCAAAAGGGCCATAAGCTGGGTTCCTCACGCGTTATGGGTTCTTAGGGAAGGTTCTTCGCCATTCCCTGATTTGGGTAACTTGGCTAGAGAGGGTTCCTCGCCCCTTATAATTGCGTCATTCCCTCAAACAGTGAGGGGTCCCTCGCCAGTTAGCGTTTTTTCTGCCCAAAGGTGTCTCGCGCGTGAGTTCTATACATGGGCGTTCCTTATTGGAAGATTTGGATTATTTTGTTGGAGATTGTACCTGTGGGTTCCTCGTAATCACAGTCAATCAAGGTGGGTTCCTCGACGGCATTACTGTCCATGGGTTCCTCGATGACATTACCGCCCATGGGTTCCTCGACCGCTGTCGTGAACGGGGGGTGTCTCGACCTCTCATTTCGTCAAGGGTTCCTCGTCGGACCCAATATCCTAGGGTATCTCGACCTTGTATTTCGTCAAGGGTTCCTCGACCTTATGTCGCGTCGAGGGTTCCTCGCGCGTCGACTTCACCTCTACGGGTGTCTCGATATCTGCTAATGTTGATAGAGGTTCCTCGTGCGTCGGCTTCATGTCTGAGAGTGTCTCGCCGACTACCAATGCTATCAAGGGTTCCTCATGCACTGACCTCGTGCCCGAGGGTGTCTCGCTGACTCTCAAAGCTACTACGAGCTCCTCACATATTGACCTTGTGGTCCGAGGGTATCTCGCCAACCGCCAATACTAGTAGGAGTTCCTCGCGCGTCGACCTCATGTCTGAGGGTGACTCACTGACTGCCAATGTTAATAGGGGTTCCTCGCCCATGAGTTCCTCGCTCCTCGACTTCCCATCCGGGGGTCTCGACCTGTGATGAGTGTCTAGACGCGGAGGGTTCCTTGTCTATCGGAACCAGTGTTGGAGAGAGGGGGGTCTCGACGCCCATGATTTTTTTATTTTTGCTGAAGAAGAGTGTCTCGACGCCCATGATTTTTTACTGAAGAAGGGTCTCTCGACGCCCATGATTTTATGCTGAAGGAGGGTCTCTCGACGCCCATGATTTTTTGCTGAAGAAGGGTCTCTCGACGCCCATGATTTTTACTGAAGAAGGGTCTCTCGACGCCCATGATTTTTACTGAAGAAGGGGGGTCTCGACCCATGGTTTGCCGCGAGGCGACCCTACGTCCGAGGATCCCTCGCCAGTTACCTTGGATTCTTCGAAAAACCTAGTTGCCTTGGGCAGTGGTGTCTCGGCGCCTTTGAATTTTTCAGGAATAGGGGTCTCGTCCTATGACAGTATGGTGGCCTGTCGTCAACGGTCGGGGGTCTCGCGGCTTGGCATCGCGTATACGGGTCCCTCGTCAGAAATTGGGGGTGTCTCGACATCTTGTCCCGTCGAGGGTTCCTCGACCCAGGGTGTCTCGACCCCTTGTGGTGTTGATGATTTTTTGACTGGTTGTGTTGCGTTTGGGGAGATGCGCGATTTGCCATTTGTTTCTGGTGGGGGGTCTGACCTCTTATCACGTCGAAGGTTCCACGACCCAGGGTGTCTCGCCCATTATTGGCGTCATGGATAGTATGTTGCTGATGCCATGGACACTTTATTGACGACGAGAGGTACCTAGGGCTCCTCGCCCCTGGGTTCTTAGTGATTTGTTGTTTCTACAGGGGTCTCCCCTTCCACTTCCTTCTTGGCGGTGGGGTGTGTGTTGCCGACTGTTGGTACTACGGGGGTGTGCTGCTGGACAAGGGTTCCTCGCGACCCCCTTTCCAGTGAGTTCGTCGCGACCCCCTCGCCAGTTAGAGGTTTTCCATCTTTTGGGATTTCCACTATGGGACCCACTGCTGAGGGTCCCTCGTCGTTAGCTGTTGCTGCCATGGGTTCTTTTCTTAAGGGTTCCTCATCGCTATCAATGAGCGTGAGGAGTTCCTCGCCCAACACTCAGGGTTCCGGGGGTTCTGCCAGTAAACTTGACGGTTGTCACAACTTGCTCCAGCGCCGTCCTCCGCGACTGCGTTACTTCCACCGGAATTGCCACCGGAATGGCTGCCCCTCCACATGGGGTTACTGCTAGTCTTACAAAATCTTGATCCAAACTTGCCAAGTCTTAAAAATGTACTCATAAGCCTCTGCCACCGGAGCTGTTGCCGGTGAGCTGGTCTGCCCTCCCGGAGGAGCAGGTACCTTTGCTCCGGTCACCACCACATCCACCTGAGTGGCCTGGTCTCTTTGAGCTCCATTCCCATATGGAATGTCTTCAAACACTAGCTTCTTAGAAACATGAAAACCTTCTTTGTCAATTGAAAGTGAGAATACCTCCCCAGCGGAGTCGCCAAATGTAGGAGGGTAGTGAGACTGGGGTCTATGAATAACTGGAAAGGGTGAGGCGTGACCCACTCCAATGGACACTGTCTGCAAGTCTTCAAGGTCTCCTGTGCAACTTCTGAAGAAAACTTCTCCTTCTGGTAACAATGGAACTCAAGCTTCAACTCACTCCCTGCAAGAAGATGAACTTTCACAGCAAAAATAGTAATTTTCTCAAGGGAAACACCTGAGAGTGATGGCTGTCAGTGGGGAGTGAAGGAACAAGGCACTTAGCACTAAGAGAATGAGCAGGGAGAGAATACTAGGTAGGTCTGGTGATATTTTAGCAGAGTAACAGTGCAATTTTTCTTGTCTATCTTTTGACCTTGCCCAGGGGTCTATTTATACATGGGCGTAAGGGGTGAGCTGGCGATTTTGGGCGCCAAAATTGAGAGAGTTGGTGGGGAACAATGTCTGAAGTGTACCATTTGTCCCTACCTGCAGGCAGCCTGCCTGTCCCCTCTGCAGGCGCCACCTGGCACCGACCAAAACTCAAAAAGCACATATGTCCCCTAATGGAGACAAAATAACAGATTTGGTAGTTATCTTTTGAAACGGTAACTTGTGGTGCAATTTTGCAAATCTTTGAGAGAGAGGACCTTAAGGCCTCACTCCCTCTAAAAAGTGTTATTTTTCTTGAGAGAGACCTCGAGGACCCCCTCTTCTGGAAAAGTCATTTTTCTTGTAAAGAGTTTATTTCTTGTGCGTAGCCTCGAGTGACTTATGGGTCTTCCTACTAGTATTCTCTCAATCCTATAGTGCTAAGTGGTTGAGCTTGCTCAACATACCTTGTCCCTCAGCCGCCAAGCCAAAACTCCCAGGAGGTCCCGACGCGCCTGTTCGAGCCCTGCTTGCTCGACTAGGCAACCTGTGCAAGAAAGTAAAGTGTTAGTGCTGTTGTTCATTTAGAGCCTGCTGTTTCATGATGAAAACTCCTGTAGCAGCACTTCTCGAATAACATTTCTGCAGTGACCCCTGCAGTGGCGCCGACCCTTGTTGTGGCGCCGACGCTCGAAGCGGCGCCGACGCTCGGAGTGGTGCTGACGTCCGAGGTAGCGCTGATGCTTGAATCGACGCTGACATGTGAGGCGGCGCCGACCCTTGTCCCGGCGCCGACGCTCGAAGTGACGCCGACGCGTGAGGCGGCGCCGACCCTTGTCCCGACGCCGATGCTCGAAATGGCACCGACGCTCGAAGTGGCGCTGACGCTTGAGGTAGCGCTGAGGCTTGAATCCGCGCTGACAGGTGAGGCGGCGCCGACCCTTGTTGCGGCGCCGACGCTCGAAGTGGCGCTGACGCCTGAGGTAGCGCTGAGGCTTGAATCCGCGCTGACAGGTGAGGCGGCGCCGACCCTTGTTGTGGCGCCGACGCTCGAAGTGGCGCCGACCCTTGTTGCGGTGCCGACGCTCGAAGTGGCGCCGACGCTCGAAGTGGCGCTGACGCGTGAGGCGGCGCCGACCCTTATCCCGGCGCCGATGCTCGAAATGGTGCCGACGCTCGAAGTGGCGCTGACGCCTGAGGTAGCGCTGAGGCTTGAATCCGCGCTGACAGGTGAGGCGGCGCCGACCCTTGTTACGGCGCCGACGCTCAAAGTGGCGCTGACGCCTGAGGTAGCGCTGAGGCTTGAATCCGCGCTGACAGGTGAGGCGGCGCCGACCCTTGTTGCGGTGCCGACGCTCGAAGTGGCGCCGACCCTTGTTGTGGCGCCGACGCTCGAAGTGGCGCCGACGCTCGAAGTGGCGTTGACGCCTGAGGTAGCGCTGATGCTTGAACCGGCGCTGACATGTGAGGCGGCGCCGACCCTTGTTGTGGCGCCGACGCTCAAAATGGCGCTGACGCTTGCGGTGGCGTAGAGACTTGCTGCGGCGCGGACACTTGCAGCGGCGTAGAGACTTGCCGCGGCGCCGACACTTGAAGCGGCGCAGACACCTGAAGTGGCACCGACCCGTGTAGCGGCGTAGAGACTTGCCGTGACGCCGACACTTGCGGCGGCGCTGACACTCGAAGCGGTGCCGACCCTTGCAGCGGCGTAGAGACTTGCCGCGGCGCCGATACTTGCAGCGTCGTTGACACTTGCAGCGACGCTGATACTTGCAGTGGCGCTGGGGGTTCCTGATGAATATGAGTTTCTGCCGGGACCCTGGGGGGTTCCCGCCCAGTATGAGTTTCTACCGGGACCCGGGGGTTCCTGCTCAATATGAGTTTCTACCGGGACCCCGGGGGGGTTCCTGCTCAATATGAGTTTCTGTCGGGACCCTGGGTTTCTTCTCAGTATTTTTAATAAAATAATATTTTTACTTTTTTTTATAGGTAGACACCCTTCTACATTTAAAATGACTCATTACCGTTATAAAGTTCCCGAACACTTAAAATAAAGTTGAAGCATTTATTCATTTCTTATCTACTTATATGCACAGTAGAAAGTTCCCATATAAATATACGTATATATATTAGTCACACATATAATATATTTACTAACGGCACCCCACATAAGATCTAAGGTGTTGGCATACTATGCTATCAAGTCCCCGTATCATACAAACTAAGGGAAATACTAGTTCGGAATCACTCTCGAACACTATTAACACAAAACACAAACAAATGGAGGCGAAGCATAGTTCCCAGTCCTAAGAGGTCAGCACATACCCACACATCTCTTAGGACCATCTGACTATAACTCAGATAGCCTGTAATCAAGGATACTATCTTCTAGGGTACAAGTCGTTATCCCCCATAAAGGTCCAATCAAGATAAGACTGTCCCGACGCGAAAACCCCCGTGATAGCAAGTAGCTCGGGTACGATTTTTACACAGATATATAATATATGCACAATCACACAGTCATATATATATAAATATTCACATTTCCAAATTAGGTTCACCCACAACCCATAATTATAATTATCTGTTCTTAGCACATATTACTCAATTATCTCGCATAACGGATTCGTCTCTTTTATTCTCATTTATAATTTATTTCATACTTACTTCTCATCTCTCGGAGTATTCTATCTCACTAAGTATAATTTCAGTAGGTATACTCTCACTTACCTTATGGTATAAGTCCTAATTACGATTATCTCACTCTCTTGATCTTCAGGGTAAACTCATCGTCCCAACTATTTAAATCATTACACCTAACCAACTCCCAATAATTTTGTACTATTCTGGGTTCCTCGGATACTGGTTTCCCTCACTCAAATTAATCCTTCACTAAAATAGGGGTAAAATAGGAAATTCCCTAAAAATAAGAAATCTCACTCGAACCAGAATGGATCTCTCTCGAACGACTTCCACATGTCGCTCGAACGACTTCGCGCGACATTGCATCTCGCTCGAACGACTTCACACCACTACGCGCGAACTGGGTTGTTTCGTCTTCAACCTTTGGCAGCCTCATTTTTACCATTTTAAGCTTAAAAACTTCTACTGTTTAATCCCCAACGTCTCATCTTCAATCCCAATCAGTAATAAGATGGTTATATATCATTCATAACCTCCTAGAATCATTAATTCGTCAAAAATCATTAAGATTACATGAAATCCCCAAATTAATTCATAAGAACCCTAGTTTCCAAATTTTCAATTAAAAAACTCAACTAATCTCAATTCGTTCATCAATATTATTTCCAATTTCGTGATAAAACCTCTACATATGATCAAAATTCAGGCTACATAGATTCTCCCTATAACACATGTAAAACATATAATTCTTTAAATAAAATATATGATCCTCATTCCTAGACTAACATGGAAGGAACATTAACTAGAAATCAGCAAGATAGATATTTTCTTGGAAATTGTGTTTCTGATTTGTGGAAGAAAGTGGTGTGGTTGTGTTCCTCATCGCGCGATCTACAATTTGACAGTGACGACGGTGCAAACGGCGGAGTTTTTGGTCTAGAACTCCTTGGAATGCTTCTCCACTCCTTTTCCAATTGCCGTTATTTGGTTTTGCTTATGTTAACCCTAGATGACAACCCTTAACATCTGATATATCCTTGGTAAATTCGTGGGTTTAATTACCCAAAAATATGAAATGTCCCAAACGCCCTCCCGGGATGCTAATTAGGCCTAAAAATGCTCGAGACCCAAACTAGACCCCCGGGTACATTATTTTGACTATCTCGACCCTTATGGACACATTGGAGCACTCAAAACGACCATACGAGTGACTTATAATTTATTTACCTTTAATAATCATAATTTAGTCCTGACACAACACAGGCGCGTCCCGACTTAAATTTTTATAATTATCATTTTATTCACTCTTGACAATTTTTATAAAAATAATCTTATATATTACTTTACTCATTTAGTAATATGTAACAAATTTCCAATAATTACTAACTCTCGTTACGCTAGTAAATAATAAACAATTTTCCAAATTAATATTAAATTAACTTATCTCAATTAAATTTAATACATCCCTAAATTCAAAAGCTACAGAAATACGGGGTATTACATACGTCACCCCTAATAACGGAATTTCGTCCCGAAATTCGGAAAATAAGGCCTACCTGGTAAAACAAATCTGGATACCTTATCAGTACGCAAACTATTTACATGGTAAGGCGTTTAATTACTATAGCCCCCCGCCTCGCAGCAAGCTTGTTTAACACTCTCATTAAAGTCAGTTCACATTGTGCTCCTATCTGACATCATTCGCATAATACATGCATATATATTATTAATTCACATCATTTCAATATCATTAGGAGGCCGCATCTCACTACATGAAAACTTCTCGGATTTCTAAACACAAAACTCCCATTCTGAGAGAAACCATACGAACATCTGACCACTCTTGTTCGCCTAAAACAGTGGTGGAATCCTACCGTAGTCATCCGACTCTAACTCAACCAATCCAAAATTTTTATTATCCTCCCATATCTAAATATTCAGAGTGAGAAAGTTAAGGTTTTTCCCACATCAAAACTTTAATAAGCATCATGTTAACAATGAACAGGTACGCGTGCTCCCACGGAATCCTACCATTAGGTAATATCATCCCCCAATTACCATACTATGCTCCACTTGATAGTTATTACCGTTGCAGAAGTGAAACAATCACAATGAATCCAAAATTACATTCACGCGGCTCCACTAATCGTTAATCACCGTGCGCCAATTCCCTGGCTATGGGTGATACATCCTGCTCAAAACGAAACCTTACTCCCGCTGCTTCCTGAAATACCGTATTGAAGGTGGGATTCAAAAATCTCATCTCGATTCAAAATAATTTCGTGTAGGACCACGTACCGGCGCGATCCTTCCTTACAAAGGAAGACTGAGGAACACTAGTTAATATTGTATGTCACCCCAAAGGAATATCAATCACTTCCTTCTTGGGAGACTTGTTCCACTTGTTCGGATGAACTCTTGATCTTTCTTTGAGGATGGCAACCCATCCAGGAAATTTTATCCACTTTACCGGCCCCTTCCATTACAGGCATCGTCGATAGCCCCACAATTTCTCTGGTAGATCCTCTTATTCCAACCGATCTCTATCATTGAGTGGTGCATGCATAGACTCCTTACTATGTCCCGTAAAACATCGAATTTTACTTAAAATGTCCCACACTAAGTGACACTTAATACTCCCCATCTTTCCTTGGCGTATTACCGAAAGTTACGACTCGTGTACTTTTCTCCAAAATGTGCACTTCTGGACTTTTTATACCATACTAACATCATCACTCTTTGCATGCGCAAGTCGTTCTCACATTCAATTAATTATCACTCCACTCTGAGTGTCCTCCATAATAATTAAATTCTACCCTTCTCAAGGAATATTCCTTTTAAATGGCTTCGCACAACCTTCAAACCAAATTCAAGTGTGCTACTCTAATCGCACACATATATATGGATTATCGCTCCTCATGTGACGCTTAATCCACTCTACCACTTCCACCTCGTTATGCTACTCCCACAAACATATATCCCATACATCCATTCCCACGTCCCTTCAACTCGGACGATTCTAACATCAGCTAACCAGGATGCCCACATTTTGTAACACCTCGACCGCTCGGGGAGAGAGAACGGAGCGCTACTCATCGATAAAACTAACCAAATCCCCAATGCAACAAGGTATAGATTATCCAAATCCCACAACAACAAAAGAGAAACTACAAATCCCCAATCACTTCAGATAAGTACAACAATTCTATCGAATAAGTACAATAACTAAAATAAATCACTAATGCTCTATACATCAAAATAAATACAAGTCTTCTTTCTTGTATTAAAAATTTTCTCCAAATAATTCACACTAAAAATCATCCCTACTCTTTCTTTCCCTTGTGTTCCGAATGCAGTTATAACACTTAGGTACTCTCAATCACCTTTGAAATCGATATTTTAAATTCTCCTTATAATCGTTCCACTCATCAACTCGTGGTGATAAAACTTTTAATGCTTTCTTACCACACAACCGGATCTACTGGCCTTAAATCATAACTCAGCTTCCAACTTACAGATATAATTACCTGCTCCTATTATGATCGAGGTACCAAACTCATGGACTAATGACCGAACATCTCCCTATTTCCAACCTTACGCTAAATTTCATGCGTGGAATGTCTCGCAAAGTGAAGTCCAAACAAGGAACCCCCGGATACACTACTACCTAGCATTACCGGTTATCGAAATCCGTTAGGCCCTCCGTCCATAGCATGTACCCCTTTATTCAGTCTCTTGAAAGAAAAGTTACATCTCTTCCCGTAATTATACTTAACAAAGAACATTTTGCCAATTGTACAATCATTCAATATTGGTGGTAATCTCACTCCATAAACCTCGAATACATACACTCGGGGTTCTCAAAATCCGGTCCCCAAACATATGGGTCCAACTCATAACTCTCACCTCTCTAAAGGATAGATATATTAATGCGCTCTTCCTATCACCAAGTCTTGAGCACTTAACATCATAATGAGTTAAATCTTTTCGCTCAACAGTAAACCTAATACATACTGAATCATAACAACAAAGTCCTTACACGCATCGGGATCGAATATCTTAAGCCCACTATTCCCTCCGAAATCTCTAAAATAGATAATATAAGTGTGAGTCTGACCCTCTCGCAGGTGAGGCCACGCCAGAACAAAACATGCTACACTAATGCAACCATTTCGATAGCCTTACAATAACTGCCTACTATCGTACTAACCATTACTATAAAGTTGTAAATAAGACAATATCTTACTCGTATATCACATCACTAAAACGAGTAATGTCAATAAAGTATATAACACTATTAATATACCCATTCATCCTCCGCGGATAGCACTAAGCATAATCCCGCTACACTAGGAAAAATATTCACATAATAATAATGTTTATAGTTATACACATTAAACTCATCTCACACGCTAATCTAGCAATGAACAAAGAAGTAGTGACTCCATCGGGTCATATAAAACACGTCTCATCCATCGAGGATAAAACTCATACTTCTACCTCGCCAATCGTGTTGACTGCACAGATGGTCTCCGGATGTGACACACCTGTCTAAAACAAAACAAAACCACTTTAATCATTGTCCCTTACTAGACACCATACTCTTGTCTCCTATACTCGCTTCGGGAAAAATATTTTAGCACGTATGATTTCACTCTCCACAAAATACCTCGACACTTAATCCACTTATCACCTGTCATACTAACCATATTAGGATTTCCCGTCTCTCGGACTTTGGTAGACTCGATTTCTGATGGCTACCCCCTTCGTTTCCTTAGCCTTATTGGCCCTAAAGAACATGTTACTGACTACAATAGTCCTTACTGAATCTACCCTCACTTGGTAAGAATTCAGTTATCCGAATTATTCAAATGGGTCCCCTGATGTGTATCCACACCCCCTTGTGGTGATACACTATCACCGTTGTATCCAGTCTTATTCTTGACTAAATTCTTCGATTATTTTATCTTCCCACACAAAGAATCATTATCATCTTCATTGACAAGGTACGACATTATCAACCTCTTAATCGACCATCCAGTAGAATTCCCTTTTTAAGTGTTATTAATTATTATTACGAGTCGATCTCCCACTTGGAGTTCTCTCCTCCATTTGTATCTACATCTCCGATACAAGATTCGCTAATGATTCCGATTCATATTCATAAATGGACCTGTGTCAGGTTCTCCTGTGATGAGTTCAGGACAACGTTCACATCTTATTCTGAGCATATGATAAAGGAACATGCAGTCAAACTGTACCTAAGATTCTCCTATAGGCATAGCATTCCACTTCTAAAAGTGGTGGCTGACTCCCACCACGATAACTTTGTTCTTACAAGTCAAGAAAAAATTTCTCCAAATTTCCACTTTCAGTTAGACACACTTCGTCCTATATCCAAACCTTCAGATACTTTACCTCCTCTGGCTAATACACATGATTTTAGCATTTATAAACTTCCCACTGATATCTCTCTTTAATGTTTCGTCTGAATTTTTAGCAGTTATACCACGTTTGGTGAGTTTACTCTTGCACCTATTTTGACTATAGCAGTACAGGGAAATCATAGGTTGCGCCTTATACGTCTTTAAAGTCCTAGCTTCTCGTGCCATAATAGGGGTGACCTTAACTATGGTCATCATCCTCGAATATACTTTACAACCTCAACTAAGCCCTTTCTCCTGATGTCCGCTTAACGGCCCTCGTCAGACATCCTTCATTGCTCAGCATACGCACACATCCTAACGCAATTATAATTCACTAATATACATACGTTATAGCAGGATAACAGAATCTCACCATAGAAAACAACAATCCTAAACTTAGGGCTCTATATCAAATAAAGCAACGCTGGAATCATAATAAGCCGCACAGATCCTAAAGGACACTAGAACCTGATGCTCTGATACCACATGTAACACCCCGCCTAATTAAATACCGGGTGATCAGTCCTTTATTAAATTATAATCAATGAGAACGGTTGGTTCATTCTTAACATCACTGTCGCAAAATAAACTTTCCAATTTAGACACCCAAAATAATTAATCTAAGTGTCAAAACCATTTAAACCATTCTTTCCATTTTATTAAATCCAATTATGAAAAAATCTTTGATAAGTAACAGTTTAAGATTCACACAATTATTAAGACTGGAAATAAACACCCATGAATTTAATCATTCAGATAATCTAATACCACTTTAAAACTACAAAGGAAACCATCCTGATAGAAATTAAATCCCAAAGAGTAAAAATATTAAAGATAAATGAACACAATCTCTGACAAATCCAACTGAATAAGGAAATGGGCGACACATGCCCTAACTAATCAGAACTAGAATTACAGTAGATTCAACATTGAGGTCGTCTAGGCAATGTCCTTCAACTCCCACATAAG
The DNA here is from genome assembly GCA_949130495.1 of Sambucus nigra. Taxonomy (NCBI): domain Eukaryota; kingdom Viridiplantae; phylum Streptophyta; class Magnoliopsida; order Dipsacales; family Adoxaceae; genus Sambucus; species Sambucus nigra. Next base: position 335,754,852 of record OX422214.1, read on the forward strand.
CTGCAGCGCGTTCGGTCCAAAGAATATACGCAAGACACCCCTGTGGCTGGGCACCTGAAATATATACATATATATATACAAGAGAAAAGAGATAACAGGAAACGGGTCAGAGCCCGAGTGTAAAACAATTTAAAATTAGTTTAGCGAGTATTTAATGTGCTTACCGACAAATGCAACAACCATGTTAGTATGTGACACTCTCTTGAGATTTCTCACCTCTCATCTAGTGTGCACGACTACCGTACTAATAAATCTCATCAGTTTCCCTATCTTATTCTCCATAAGGTTTTATCATGTGAAAAGCGAGGTTATGATATTTACTTTAGGAAATCATTCTCTTCAAGATTTCTTATGTTATTTAAAACGACTCATTACCGTCATAAAGTTCCCGAACACTTAAAATAAAGTTGAAACATTTATTCATTTTGTATCTACTTATATGCACAGTAGAAAGTTCCCGTATAAATATACATATATATATTAGTCACACATATAATATATTTACTAACGGCACCCCACATAAGATCTAAGGTGGTGGCATACTCTGCTATCAAATCCCCGTATCATACAAAATAAAGGAAATACTAGTTCGAAATCACTCTCGAACTGTATTAACACAAAACACAAATAAATGGAGGCGAAGCATAGTTCCGAGTTCTAAGAGGTCAGCACATACCCACACGTCTCTTAGGACAATCTGACTATAACTCGGATAGCTTGTAGTCAAGGATACTATCTTCTAGGGTACAAGTCGTTATCCCCCATAAAGGTTCAATCGAGATAAGACTGTCCCGGCGTGGAAACCCCCGTGATAGCAAGTAGCTCGGGTACGATTTTTACATAGATATATAATATATGCACAATCACACAATCATATATATATAAATATTCACATTTTCAAATTAGGTTCACCCACGACCCATAATTATAAATATCCGTTCTTATCACATATTACTCAATTATCTCGCATAACGAATTTATCTCTTTTATTCTCATTTATAATTTATTTCATACTTACTTCTCATCTCTCGAAGTATTCTATCTCACTAAGTATAATTTCAGTAGGTATACTCTCACTTACCTTATGGTATAAGTCATAATTATGATTATCTCACTCTCGTGAGCTTCAGGGTAAACTCATCGTCCTAAATATTTAAATCCTTACACCTAACCATCTCCCAATAATTTTGTAATATTCTGGGTTCCTCGAATACTGGTTTACCTCACTCAAATTAACCGTTCACCAAAATAGGGGCAAAATAGGAAATTCCCTAAAAATTAGAAATCTCGCTTGAACCAGAATGGATCTTGCTCGAACGACTTCCATGTGTCGCTCGAACGACTTCGTGCAACATTACATCTCGCTCGAACGACTTCGCGCGACTACGCGCGAACTGGACTGTTTCGTCTTCAACCTTTGGCAGCCTCATTTTTCACCATTTTTAAGCTTAAAAACCTCTACAGTTTAATCCTCAACGTCTCATCTTGAATCCCAATCAGTAATAACGTGGTTATATATCATTCATAACCTCCTAGAATTAGTAATTCATCCAAAATCATTAAGATTACATGAAATCCCCAAATTAATTCATAAGAACCCTAGTTTCCAAATTTTCAATTAAAGAACTCAACTAACCTCAATTCGTTCATCAATATTATTTCCAATTTCGTGATAAAACCTCTACATATGATCAAAATTCAGGCTACATAGATTCTCCCTATAACACATGCGATTTTTCTTCTAAAACATATAATTTTTCAAATAAAATATATGATCCTCATTCCTAGACTAACATGGAAGGAACATTAACTAGAAATCAGCAAGATAGATAATTTCTTGGAAATTTTGTTTCTGATTTGTGGAAGAAAGTGGTGTGGTTGTGTTCCTCATCGCGCGATCTACAATTTGACAGTGACGACGGTGCAAACGGCGGAGTTTTTGGCCTAGAACTCCTTGGAATGCTTCTCCACTCCTTTTCCAATTGCCGTTCTTTGGTTTTGCTTATGTTAACCCTAGATGACAACCCTTAACATCTGATATATCCTTGGTAAATTCGTGGGTTTAATTACCCAAAAATATGAAATGTCCCAAACGCCCTCCCGGGATGCTAATTAGGCCTAAAAATGCCTCGAGACCCAAACTAGACCCCGAGGTATATTATTTTGACTATCTCGACCCTTACGGACACATTGGAGCACTCAAAACGACCATACGAGTGACTTATAATTTATTTACCTTTAATAATCATAATTTAGTCCTAACACAACACAGGCGCGTCCCGACTTAAATTTCTATAATTATCATTTTATTCACTCTTGACAATTTTTATAAAAATAATCTTATATATTACTTTACTCATTTAGTAATATGTAACAAATTTCCAATAATTACTAACTCTCGTTACGCTAGTAAATAATAAACAATTTTCCAAATTAATATTAAATTAACTTATCTCAATTAAATTTAATACATCCCTAAATTCAAAAGCTACAGAAATACGGGGTATTACATACTTCACCCCTAATAACCGAATTTCGTCCCGAAATTCGGAAAATAAGGCCTACCTGGTAAAACAAATCTGGATACCTTATCAGTACGCAAACTATTTACATAGTAAGGCGTTTAATTACTATAGCCCCCCGCCTCGCAGCAAGCTTGTTTAACACTCTCATTAAAGTCAGTTCACATTGTGCTCCTATCTGACATCATTCGCATAATACATGCCTATATATTATTAATTCATATCATTTCAATATCATTAGGAGGTCGCATCTCACTCCATGACAACTACTCGGATATCTAAACACAAAACTCCCATTCTGAGAGAAACCATACGAACATCTGACCACTCTTGTTTGCCAAAAACAGTGGTGGAATCCTACCATAGTCATCCGACTCTAACTCAACCAATCCAAAATTTTGATTATCCGCCAATCTCTTAACATTCAGAGTGAGAAAGTTAAGGTTTTTCTCACATCAAAACTTCAATAAGCATCATGATCACAATAAACAAGTACGCGTGCTCCCACGGAACCCTACCATTAGGTAATATCATACCGCAATTACCGTACTATACTCCACTTGCTAGTTATTACCGTTGCGGAAGTGAAATGATCACAATGAATCCAAAATTACATTCATGCGGCTCCAATAATAGTTAATCACCGTGCGCCTGTTCCCTGACTATGGGTGATAAATCCTGCTCAAAACGAAACATTACTCCTGCTGCTTCCTGAAATCTCATATTGAAGGTGGGATTAAAAAATCTCATCCCGATTCAAAATAATTCCGTGTAGGACCATGTACCGGCGCGATCCTTCCTTGCAAAGGAAGACTGAGGAACACTAGTTAATATTTTATGTCACCCCAAAGGAATATCAATCACTTCCTTCTTGGGCGACTTTTTCCACTTGTTCGGATGAACCCTTGATCTTTCTTTGAGGATGGCAACCCATCCAGGAAATTTTATCCACTTTACCGGCCCCTTCCATTACAGGAATCGTCGATAGCCCCACAATTTTTGTGGTGGATCCTCTTATTCCAACCGATCTCTTTCATTGAGTGGTGCATGCATAAACTCCTTACTATGCCCCGTAAAACATCGAATTTTACTTAAAATGTCCCGCACTAAGTGACACTTAATACTCCCCATCTTTCCTTGGCGTATTACCGAAAGTTACGACTCGTGTACTTTTCTCCAGAATGTGCACTTCTGGACCTTTTATACCATACTAACATCATCACTCTTTGTATGCGCAAGTCGTTCTCACATTCGACTAATTATAACTCCACTCTGAGTGTCCTCCATAATAATTAAATTCTACCCTTCTCAAGGAATATTCCTTTTAAATGGCTACGCACAGCCTTCCAACCAAATTCAGGTGTGCTACTCTAATCGCACACGTATATATGGATTATCGCCCCTCATGTGACGCTTAATCCACTCTACCACTTCCACCTTGTTATGCTACTCCCACAAACATATATCCCATACATCCATTCCCACGTCCCTTCAACTCGGATGATTCTAACATCAGCTAACCAGGATGCCCACATTTTGTAACACCCCGACCGCTCGGGGAGAGCGAGCGGAGCGCTACTCATCGATAAAACTAACCAAATCCCCAATGCAACAAGGTATAGAGTATCGAAATCCCACAACAATAAAAGAGAAACTACAAATCCCCAATCACTTCAGATAAGTACAACAATGCTATCGAATAAGTACAATAACTAAAATAAATCACTAATGCTCTATACATCAAAATAAATACAAGTCTTCTTTCTTGTATTAAAAATTTTCTCCAGATCATTCACACTAAAAATCATCCCAACTCTTTCTTTCCCTTGTGTTCCGAATGCGGTTATAACACTTGGGTACTCTCAATCACCTTAGAAATCGATATTTTAAATTCTCCTTATAATCGTTCCACTCATCAACTCGTGGTGATAAAACTTTTAATGCTTTCTTACCACACAATCGGCTCTACTGGCCTTAAATCATAACTCAGCTTCCAACTTACAGATATAATTACCTGCTCCTATTACGACCGAGGTACCAAACTCATGGACTAATGACCGAACATCTCCCTATTTCCAACCTTACGCTAAATTTCGTGCGTGGGATGTCTCGTAAAGTGAAATCCAAACAAGGAACCCCCCGAATACACTACTACCTAGCATTGTCGGTTATCAAAATCCGTTAGGCCCTCCGTCCATATTATGTACCCCTTTATTCCGTCTCTTGACAGAAAAGTTACATCTCTTCCCGTAATTATGCTTAACAACGAACATTTTGCCAATTGTACAATCATTCAATATTGGTGGTAATCTCACTCCATAAACCTCGAATACATACACTCGGGGTTCTCGAAATCCTGTCCCCAAACATATGTGTCCAACTCTTAACTTTCACCTCTCTAAAGGATAGATATATTAATGCGCTCTTCCTATCACCAAGTGTTGAGCACTCAACATCATAATGAGTTAAATCTTTTCGCTCAACAGTACACCTAATACATACTGAATCATAACAACAAAGTCCTTACATGCATCGGGATCGAATATCTTAAGCCCACTATTCGCTCCGAAATCTCTAAAATAGATAATATAAGTGTGTGTCTTACCCTCTCGCAGGTGAGGCCTCGCCAGAACAAAACATGCTACACTAATGCAACCATTTCGATAGCCTTACAATAACTGCCTACTATCGTAATAACCATTACTATAAAGTTGTAACCAAGAAAATATCATACTCGTATATCACGTCACTAAAATGAGTAATCTCAATAAAGTATATAACACTATTAATATACCCATTCATCCTTCGCGGATAGCACTAAGGATAATCCCGCTACACTAAGAAAAATATTCACATAATAATAATGTTTATAGTTATACACGTTAAACTCATCTCACACGCAAATCTAGCAATGAACAAAGAAGTAGTGACTCCATCGGGTCACATAAAACACGTCTCATCTGTCGAGGATAAAACTCATACTTCTACCTCGCCAATCGTGTTGACTGCACAAATGGTCTCCGGACGTGACACACCTGTCTAAACAAAAACAAAACTACTTTAATCGTTGTCCCTTACTAGACACCATACTCTTGTCCCCTATACTCGCTTCGGGAAAAATATTTTAGCACGTGTGATTTCACTCTCCACAAAATACCTCGATACTTAATCCACTTATCACATGTCATACTAACCATATTAGAATTTTCCTTCTCTCGGACTTTGGTAGACTCGATTTCTGATGGCTACCCCCTTTGTTTCCTTAGCCTTATTGGCCCTAAAGAACATGTTACTGACTACAATAGTCCTTACTGAATCTACCCTCACTTGGTAAGAATTCAGTTATCCGAATTATTCAAATGGGTCCCCTGATGTGTATCCACATCCCCTTGTGGTGATACACTATCACCGTTGTATCCAATCTTATTCTTGACTAAATTCTTCGATTCTTTTATCATCTCACATAAAGAAGCATTATCATCTTCATTGACAAGTTACGACATTATCAACCTCTTAATCGACCATCCAGCAGAATTCCCTTTTTAAGTGTTATTAATTATTATTACAAGTCGATCTCCCACTTGGAGTTCTCTCCTCCATTTGTATCTACATCTCCGATACAAGATTCGCGAATGGTTCCGATTCATATTCACAAATGGACCTGTGTCAGGTTCTCCTGTGATGAGTTCAGGACAACGTTCACATCTTATTCTTAGCATATGATAAAGGAACATGCAGTCAAACTGTACTTAAGATTCTCCTATAGGCATAGCATTCCACTTCTAAAAGTGGTGGCTGACTCCCACCACGATAACTTTGTTCTTACAAGTCAAGAAAAAATTTCTCCAAATTTCCACTTTTAGTTAGCCACACTCCGTCCTATCTCCAAACCTTCAGATACTTTACCTCCTCTGGCTAATACACATGATTTTAGAATTTATAAAACTCCCACTGATAGCTCTCTTTAATGTTTCATCTGACTTTTTAACAGTTATACCACGTTTGGTGAGTTTACTCTTGCACCTATTTTGACTATAGCAGTACAGGGAAATCATAGGTTGCGCCCTAGAAAACAACAATCCTAAACTTAGGGCTCTATATCAAATAAAGCAACGCTGGAATCATAATAAGCCGCACAGATCCTAAAGGACACTAGAACCTGATGCTCTGATACCACATGTAACACCCCGCCTAATTAAATACCGGGTGATCAGTCCTTTATTAAATTATAATCAATGAGAACGGTTGGTTCATTCTTAACATCACTGTCGCAAAATAAACTTTCCAATTTAGACACCCAAAATAATTAATCTAAGTGTCAAAACCATTTAAACCATTATTTCCATTTTATTAAATCCAATTATGAAAAAATCTTTGATAAGTAACAGTTTAAGATTCACACAATTATTAAGACTGGAAATAAACACCCATGAATTTAATCATTCAGATAATCCAATACCACTTTAAAACTACAAAGGAAACCATCCTGATAGAAATTAAATCCCAAAGAGTAAAAATATTAAAGATAAATGAACACAATCTCTGACAAATCCAACTGAATAAGGAAAGGGGCGACACATGCCCTAACTAATTAGAACTAGAATGAGAGTATATTCAGCATCTAGGTCGTCTAGGCAATGTCCTGCAACTCCCACATAACCTGCAGCGCGTCCGGTCCAAAGAATCTAAGCAAGACGCACCCTATGGCTGGGCACCTGAAATATATACATATATATATATACAAGAGAAAAGAGATAATAGGAAATGGGTCAGAGCCCGAGTGTAAAACAGTTTAAAATTAGTTTAGCAAGTATTAAAATGCTTACCGGCTAATGCAACAACCATGTTAGTATGCGACACTCTCTTGAGATTTCTCACCTCGCATCTAGTGTGCACGACTACCGTACTAATAAATCTCATCAGTTTCCCTATCTTATTCTCCATAAGGTTTTATCATGTGAAAAGCGAGGTTATGATATTTACTTTAGGAAATCGTTCTCTTCAAGATTTCTTACGTTATTTAAAATGACTCATTACCGTTATAAAGTTCCCGAACACTTAAAATAAAGTTGAAGCATTTATTCATTTTGTATCTACTTATATGCACAGTAGAAAGTTCCCGTATAAATATACCTATATATATTAGTCACACATATAATATATTTACTAACGGCACCCCACATAAGATCTAAGGTGGTGGCATACTCTGCTATCAAATCCCCGTATCATACAAAATAAAGGAAATACTAGTTCGAAATCACTCTCGAACTGTATTAACACAAAACACAAACAAATGGAGGCAAAGCATAGTTCCTAGTTCTAACAGGTCAGCACATACACACACGTCTCTTAGGACCATCTGACTATAACTCGGATAGCTTGTAGTCAAGGATACTATATTCTAGGGTACAAGTCGTTATCCCCCATAAAGGTTCAATCGAGATAAGACTGTCCCGGCGTGGAAACCCCCGTGATAGCAAGTAGCTCGGGTACGATTTTTACATAGATATATAATATATGCACAATCACACAATCATGTATATATAAATATTCACATTTTCAAATTAGGTTCACCCACGACCCATAATTATAAATATCCGTTCTTATCACATATTACTCAATTATCTCGCATAACGGATTTATCTCTTTTATTCTCATTTATAATTTATTTCATACTTACTTCTCATCTCTCGAAGTATTCTATCTCACTAAGTATAATTTCAGTAGGTATACTCTCACTTACCTTATGGTATAAGTCATAATTACGATTATCTCACTCTCGTGAGCTTCAGGGTAAACTCATCGTCCCAAATATTTAAATCCTTACACCTAACCATCTCCCAATAATTTTGTAATATTCTGGGTTCCTCGAATACTGGTTTCCCTCACTCAAATTAACCGTTCACCAAAATAGGGGCAAAATAAGAAATTCCCTAAAAATTAGAAATCTCGCTTGAACCAGAATGGATCTCGCTCGAACGACTTCCATGTGTCGCTCCAACGACTTCGTGCGACATTACATCTCGCTCGAACGACTTCGCGCGACTACGCGCGAACTGGACTGTTTCGTCTTCAACCTTTGGCAGCCTCGTTTTTCACCATTTTTAAGCTTAAAACCTCTACAGTTTAATCCCCAATGTCTCATCTTGAATCCCAATCAGTAATAACGTGGTTATATATCATTCATAACCTCCTAGAATCAGTAATTCATCAAAAATCATTAAGATTACATGAAATCCCCAAATTAATTCATAAGAACCCTAGTTTCCAAATTTTCAATTAAAGAACTCAACTAACCTCAATTCGTTCATCAATATTATTTCCAATTTCGTGATAAAACCTCTACATATGATCAAAATTCAGGCTACATAGATTCTCCCTATAACACATGCGATTTTTCTTCTAAAACATATAATTCTTCAAATAAAATATATGATCCTCATTCCTAGACTAACATGGAAGGAACATTAACTAGAAATCAGCAAGATAGATATTTTCTTGGAAATTTTGTTTCTGATTTGTGGAAAAAAGTGGTGTGGTTGTGTTTTTCGTCGCGCGATCTACAATTTGACAGTGACGACGGTGCAAACGGCGGAGTTTTTGGCCTAGAACTCCTTGGAATGCTTCTCCACTCCTTTTCCAATGGTCGTTCTTTGGTTTTTCTTATGTTAACCCTAGATGACAACCCTTAACATCTGATATATCCTTGGTAAATTCGTGGGTTTAATTACCCAAAAATATGAAATGTCCAAAACGCCCTCCCGGGATGCTAATTAGGCCTAAAAACTCCCCGAGACCTAAACTAGACTCCCAGGTACATTATTTTGACTATCTCGACCCTTTTGGACACATTGGCACACTCAAAATGACAATACGATTGACTTATAATTTATTCACCTTTAATAATCATAATTTAGTCCTGACACGACACAGGCGCGTCCCGACTTAAATTTCCATAATTGTCATTTTATTTAGTCGTGATAATTTTTATAAAATCAATCTTACATATTACTTTACTAATTTAGTAATATTTGACAAATTTCCAATAATTACTAACTCTCGTCACGCTAGTAAATAATAAACAATTTTTCGAATTAATATTAAATTAATTTATCTCAATTAAATTTAATGCATCCCTAAATTTAAAAGCTACAAAATACAGGGTATTACACCTTGCCACTCATTAAAACCTACGCGTGATGTAGGAAAATATTTCCAACCTTCTTAGATGTGTCCTCTATATTAACATTGACCACTCGTGCACGTTCGAGATCTTTCTCAAGTTGGGAAATATGGGCTTCGAGTTTTTCACGAGTCTCCAATGAAGCTTGAAGATCTATCATAAGACTAGCCACGTTATTGGTCAGGTCACTCTTTTCCCTCTCCACAGAGACTAAAATTTTAGACGATAACACTTCTCACTCAAAAAAATCCTCAGTCAGGTATCACTCTCTCTCGACGCTTTCAAATCCTTTTCTAAAGATAACACCCTAAGAGCCAAATTCTTATTTTACTTTTTAGTTTTAAAAGACTCCACATAAATCTCCACGTAGGTGTGTTGGAGGACACGTTATCCCTCTCTCAAAACATCATCTCACTCACTCTCTTCAAATGGTTCCACTTACTTTCAAGACTATCACGTTTATAAACTTCCACATCAACGTGAGATATACTTGAAGTGCTAACATAACTAGCCATGAACGCAATGAAGCTCCGTCCATGCGGTGATTTATCCTTAGAATCCACTGGCTCGACATCATTATCACTTAGATTGATATTATAAGAAGTTTTGCCTTTACCCTGTCTCTTAAGCTTTATATCACACTCATGGATTTTTTGACCCCTACCCTTGCACTCATAGCCTCTCTCTTAATCGTCTTAGGTTACTCACAAATATCCTTTCTTTGATCATACTCAAAAACATTCTTACTCAATTTAAAAAATTTATCTTTATCAAAACTTTATGTTCCACTTTGGAATAATTTTAATTTCTTGATTTGAGAAACTTTTTGATTTTTTTTGCAAATAAGGCAAGATTATCTAGATCAAAATCAAACTAGGATTCAAAAACCTTTTCTGTTTTCTTAGATTGAGATTTTAATGTGATCCTTTTTTCTTTTGTTTTTTGAGTTTTGGTGAACATATCTATTTTGTAAGTCTGAAGGTCTCCTACGAGTTCAACTAACCTAAGAGTATATAAAATTTCAAAAGAATTAGGGACCGTGACTTCCAAACTAAAATGGGACAGATGATAGAGGATTTTCTTAACAACTCTATTCTCAGGAATTCTTGATAAATTAAATATTTTGTATATATAAACCCTGTATTACACTTTGTTAGGATCATATTATAGACTAAAATATGTTTACAAATTTGTTTTAATATTTTTAAAACTTTCCAAAAGTTTGAATTAAAATGAATTTAAAATGATAAATTTATGGCAAAAAAAAGGAAATAATAGTAATTTCATATTTTTAATACCTTTTCAACTATCAATTATTAGAAATATATTTATTATTTCATTTTATAGGTTTCACTGAAGTTTTATTGAAATCGGAATTGAAAAGGACACTAAAATGACATAGTTTAACTTATAGAGCCTAAAATGGTAAAATGGGTACTAAAAAGGGAAAAATTATAATTTGAGAAAATTTTTATATTAATGCCTAAAATATTCTCATGTGATATATTTTTATATTTTTTAGGTGCCCCGTGAGTTTGGATGACAAACGAATTGAAACGACAAAGTTAAATGGATATGTCGCGACACGACACGGTTGACACTGTTGTACTAAATGATTTTTAAAAAATCAATAGAGTATCTATTAGGGTCGGGCCATAGCTTTTTGAAATTTAAAAGACTCGCAACTTTGTAGTTCGGGTGAAATTGAGATTTTAACGTTTCGTAGGTTAAAATGCGATTAAAATTGTTTCTGAAAAATATAAAATAAAAGGTGACAAAAATGCTCATTGAAAAGAAAAAGGAAAAGGTAAAGGTGGATGTCGTTGGCAGATTTTGTGCGTGGATATCAAGGACCATTCTAAGAGTCCAAGGGCGAAAGGAAACCAAAAATAAAAAGGGAAAAAAATCCCATAAAAAGAGATTAGATGGACACGGAGGGAGGAGAGCTCCCACCCCCAAAAAATCGTCTCATCTTTTCTTATTTTCTTATTCTTTTCTTATTATTTTATTTTTTAGGAAAAAAACTTTGAAAATTAACTTTCGGAGACTTATTTTTTATGGGCATGTATTCAAATAAGTGTTTTTATTTATTTAACTTTGTTTTTATTATTAATATGCTAGGTTAAATTTTTCACTAATGTTACACTGAAATTACACGTGTTATCACTTATGTGACTCAATACACCCTAAAAATTATGTGCTTTTATGTTTAATATTACCACTTGTTTACTTGTCCGTATTTATTATTAAACATCTAAAATGAGATATTATTTGTGTTTCGTTGGATTCAGTGTGTCGTTTATTTAATTAAATTGATACACATTATGTTTTGACAGATTCAATTAATGATTGAGTTTTAGACATTAGTTTGACGAAAGAGGTAATACTTTATTGATGTTAATGATATAAAAATTGGACTTTCACTATATATCACCCATGATAGTAATGCCTAGCTACCAAATTATCGTGTAGAAAAATTAGGAGTATTGACAACCATGAATGTGACCACGTGTAATGGATTCTGAATCCCCAGTGTCATTATTAATTCATTTTAAGTCCTTAAAATTATCATCTCATTAAATTATTCACGTTAATATTTTACTCAGGAAATTTCTTGCATGTCATTTAGCATAGTATTATTTCTTTTAGAATCGCTTTAGTTCGTGTTACTTTAGTGGCAAATTTGATTTATGAAAATCTCAACTTTTTTTACCTATATTAGGAATTAAAATTTAAGATAAAAATCTTTTTATTCATTAAAAAAAGGCATATACTTGCATAGTTCCTTTGGGTTCGACATCACATTTGCATGTTATACTATAAAATAGTTCGTGCGCTTGCGAGTAATTCAATTTGACACAACAAGTTTTTGACGCCATTGTCGGAAACTTAATTTTTTATAAATATCTCGTCAGTCTCACGTTATATTCCTTCTACTAGTTATAATAGACTAATTAAAAAAAGTAAAAGTAAATAAATTAAAATTACAATAAAGCAAATTATTCTCTTTAAAAAAGAAAATAAATAAATATTTTCTTAGTAATTTGTGCATTAGGATTAGTTATGAATTTTAGGTAATGTATGCATTCTTGGATTCATGATCAAACACATCGTTTATCTATCATAGATATGGCGTAGTAATTAAATGAAGGAGAACCCGGACCCAAGACACTTCAGAAGCTTTTATCTCCTATTTCTACCAATCCATTTTTGTGCATAGTGTTTCCCTCCACGACTGTGGCAAATTATTAATTACAACCGTAAATAATTAAACTTTTACCCACCATTCGCAGATTTGACAAAGAAGATTCACATTTACACAAAAGATTTTCTTGAAATTTGTTCAACATTTAAATTTCAAAATTTCTCAAATGAGTCGGTTCGTCTACGTTTATTCCCCTTCTTACTGGATGGACCTTTCGAGTTAGGTATAGGCTTGCTAGGAAATTTTCCTTTCTCTCTTTCACCCATTTGACTAGCTATAGAGGATAAACAGGTTGAAAATCAAGTTATTATACCTATACAGGGTGAAAAAGAACTTAACAATGATAACGAAAAGTCAAATGGGTTTGATGAGTCCCCTCCAGTTGCTGAAAATATATCACTTCCCCTCCTAATGTAGTTGACCCTTCTACTAGGGACTTTGCTCCTAAACCACCATTTCCACATAGGCTACAAAATAACAAGAAGTGTGCAATCAGGAGAAATTTTAGAAATATTTAAACAAGTACATATAAATATCTCCTTCCCTAATGCTATTCAGCAAGTACCTTCTTATGCAAAGTTTTAGAAATATTTGATTACCTAAAAGAGGAAAACTAACATTCCTAAGAAAGCCTTCATGCTGGATAAGCTAGCTGAGTACTTCAATGTAAATTTTTTGTTAAATAAATGACCCCGGTTGTCCTACGATAGCATGCAAAATGGGGGAACATACTATTGAGCACGCTTTGTTAGATCTAGGAGCGAGTGTCAATTTACTCCCATATTTTGTGCACAAGAAATTAGGTTTAAGAGACTTAAAGTCTACAGTAATTACACTCCAATAAGTCAAACGTGCCATGAAAATTCCTAAGGGTATAGTTGAGGAAGTCCTCATAAAGGATGATACCTTTTATTTACTAATAGACTTTGTTAACCTTGAAACCCTACCCGTAGTTAATGTAAAAGATAAATTTCTGATCATTTTAGGGAGACCTTTCTTAGCCACATCCAATGCTCTCATTAATTGTCGAAGTGAATTGATGAAGCTTTCCTTTAAAAATCTCACAATCGAGTGTAATACCCCCGTACTTTTATGGATATTTAAATTACTGAAAAAGCGGAGTTGGATCCCCGGTGATTAATTGTCCCAAATTAAAATAATAATTTCCTTTTAAATAAATGCGGAAGCGTTAAACATAAGTGATGGTTCAAAAAATAAACAAGGCCGAGTTTAAATATCTTCAAAGCAAAATTAAAACGTAATTCAAGTCCTAGAATTTTCCTAAATCATGATTATTCATTTAAACAAAGTTAGGCGAAACCAATTTTAGCAAATGACTTGAATAAACCAAATTTATCTCAATTTTAAATTAAAGTCCCAATTTAATTTAGTGTGATTGTAAAACCAAATTTTATCTTGAAATTAATCTAGCATGGGTTCTAAGTGATATAGAGCAAGATAAAATCAACAGTCACACAACACCGCGATGTACGAGGAAAAACCCACTAACGGGAAAAAACCTCGGGACGGCCCTAGCCTCAAATCCACTAAAAACGGTATTACAAAATACAAGACAAAAGACTTACTTCCTAAACTCGAACCCTCTCAAGCCGTGATGCTTCTTCTTGTATCAACCTCCAATTAGCGGATAACCAACGGAGCTCCACCGTGGTCTCGGAATTCATCGATCGGGCAATTAGGCACACCGTCACCCAAGCATGGAGCCTTTCTCCAAATGGGTAGAAATGAAACAAACTTCTCTTCAATTCGGTGTAGAGAAAAACCGGTGCCAAAACAATCTCCAAGCAATTGATATCTATATATGGAACTTGGAATAAACAACAATGGGTGTAAACTAAGTGTTTAAAGATTTTTCTTTAAGTTGAAGAACACTTAAAACATGAACATTTTCCTTTTTGGAATGATCTCTCAAACTCTCTCTAGGAGATGTATTAGGATGGAAAAGTTGTCTTGGAAAATGTGTTTCCCGCACATAATAAAGTATGAAAAAGTTGGTTGAAAACCAAGTGGAGAAGTGGGGAAAAAACTGTCAAAAACTGCTCAAAACCGTTCCCGCCTGACGTCTCGTTCGAACGAACTTGACTCTCGTTCGAACGAGACTTCTAACGAGCGACTAGCCTGGGCTCGTTAGAATCTCGTTAGATATCTCGTTAGAACGAAAACTCGTTCGAACGACATATCGAACGACATATCGAACGACTGTCCAGTTAGGGTCGTTGGCAAAACTCGTTCGAACGAACCTGGTTCGAACGACAAAACTCGTTCGAACGAAATCTGGTTCGAACGAAAAAACTCGTTCGAACGACATTTCTAACGAACGTCCAGAAAGGTTATAAAATGCGATTTTGGCCCAGAAACTTTTATATACTTATTTTTAAGTTCCTAATTGATTCTTTCTGAAAAATAAAATGCAGTTTTTATTACTCCTAACACCCAATACAAATTGTTCCAAGCTCATATATAAATATAATTGCATTCATACCTTGGGAGCATGGAACTAAGTTGATGACGTACAAACGAGGCACATAAACTACGGCATGTTGATGATGCTTTATACTCTTTGCCGCTACGTCTTCAACAAACACTTCATAGGTCTTGAATATTACAATTAAATAAAATCCTATGAATAAATGTTTTTGTCCGGAATTGAGCCAAAACTATAAGAGGACTCAATTGGAAATTTGTGTCCTTACAATTACATAAGTGAGTGTAATTTGATAATTAGAGGAATGACTATGAATAGTAATTTTAGAATTTATGAGTGTTAGATTATATGCGACGTGTGTTACATCTACTTTTTGGACTAAGTAAATAAGTCGAAATATTTTTATGTCATGTCGCAGTTGGGTAAAGCGATGAGAATTATTTCATGTTGGAGAAAACGCGTGTTGAGAAGTGTTGGGTCCTATTAGTGAATTTTAGTTAAGTGATTCAAATGGATATTTCGAGCACACGGTTGGCTTCAGAATGGCCGAAATAGTCAGAATAGAGTACCCGGGGGTATCGTTTAGGTTTCGAGAACTTTTGGACTAGTAGGGACTCGCAATTGAGTAAACGAGTCATCTTTGGGTTTACTAAGGAGATACACTTTTTTTATCTCTTATAAGGCACGAGAGAGATAAAGAGACGAAATGAAAGAGAGAAAAGAAGAAGGAGATAAAGGAAGAAGGCAAAGATGAGAGAAAAAGGGATTTCGGCCCAAACTCCGAGGGATTTGACTCGAGGTCGTTGAATTTTATCCACGAGGCAAGTGTTTACTTTCTTTATTCAATTGAATGCGTGTATGTCATATTATAGCTGGTAAACTATATGATTTTTAGGTTGGAATCCTTGAAATAAATTTGTTAAATTTGATTTTGAGTTCACAAATTGATGTGTTGTTAACTCTTTATGAATTCTAGTGTTAAACACGTGTTAATAGAGTGTATATATGGGTAAAAATGGGATGAAATGAGAAATGAGAGTTTAAATGGTTTTAGGGTTTAAATCCAAGAGAAATTGTTCTATCCCATAAAATAATTGATGTGTTAGTTATAAATCAGTGATTAGATGATTATATTGTTGTTGGTCACGATTAGAAACCATAAAAATGGAGGTTGGGATGATTTTTGGGATTTTGAAGAAGATGAAATCACCCGAACTGTATTCTCTGGTTCGAGCGAATCGATTCGCATTTGGGGAGAATCGATTCCCTGAGGAAGACCTGTAGGACTCTCTCAGTCGAATCGATTCACATTTGGAGTGAATCGATTCGCACCTGAAAGACCTGAGTACTGATCCTATTCGAATTGATTCGGATCAAGACCAAATAGATTCGCTTAACCGAATCGATTTGCAGCAGCAGGAATTAAAAATCTCTCTTCCTAAAGTATAGGGAGAGTTAAATCATAAATTGGAGATTATTGTAGGGGATTACAGATGTGATATTAGTACTCCTAAATAATAAAAGGGAGGGTGAGTAAACCTTAGGTTGAAATAGAGAACCTTGGATTAGTTGAGTGTACAATTTGGCATATGGACTTAATGAATGTTTAGGACAAGTAACATTCGAGAGAAGTCTTCGGAAAGTTTGTTTATATATTCAGGTGTAGAGAGTAAATATGGGACGATTACATTTGAGTGAATCCTAGGATGCGAGTAGGCTGGAATTTAGGATATGGTCTAGAAAGGATTAAGTTGATATTATGTATGTCTTTATTGACGATTATTATTATAGGTGATACGATACCTATGGAATTAAAATAAGTCGCGTGTATACTTATTTAAATATTACGAATCGGTATATTCGGGTTTATGTAAAATCCTTAAGAGTGATTAAGGTGTGAGTTAAATCTTAAGTAAGAGAATACTTATAGGTTTAGTATTTTAAGTGTGTGAATACTTATATACTATTACGAATGGGAAATTCGGGATTTCGGCTATCACTATGAGAGATTGGAAATTATAGACAGGGTATATTGAGAAATTATATATATTATATATACGGGCGTTGTTGCAGTATATATATGATTTGGTTATAAATATATTGGTACGTGAATTATATATTTATTTATACATATATCTTTAGTGCTATCGAGGTTGCACGATGTGGCTGAATCCCCTAGCTTGAAGAGAAAGGAGAGTATAGTCCCCAGGTCATATCGTCCCGTATATGGGTGCGATGATGATTCCACTTTCAGGAGGAAATATGACCACCTCCACTGTTTAGTACTTTTACCATGATCTTGAGTGAGTCAGACTTGGTACCTGGGTTAAGTTGAGTATAACCGGTTGATAATAGCACTTTGAGACTGCATCCTTGAGTTATAGCTCGGTGGGATTGTTATTATACTTATGGTTGTGATATATGTATAAATATACTTGTTGCGTATGGTATATTGCACGTATATGAAGATTTGAAATCATATAATTTGGACTTGGGTCAAGTGTAAAATGAATAGAATTTATTCTTCTTCTGGGAGATTTATATCCGAAGTTACAAAGATGTGATTCGTATATTAAAGTGAGAATTATATATACGGCATTTTAGGTACTAAAGTGAAAATGGTATTTTAAACTAGTGAAAGTTTCAGAATAAGAACGGTATATATATATATATATATATATATATATATATATATATATATATATATATATATGTGTGTGTGTGTGTGTGTGTGTGTGTGTGTGTGTGTGTGTGTGTGTGTGTGTGTGTGTATAATTGATGATTATATCAATTAAAGCTTATGTGATAGATTACGGTATAACTTATATTATATCACGTCGGGTAAGTGATAGTTATGAGAATTCGAAGGATGGGTGAAAGAGATTAGTTAGGCAGGGTAGCTTAACTAGAATGTTTAAGAATGTATACGATAGGTGTGCACTATTAGAGCAGGGGTGAGGTGTATCTTATGGGAGTGCGATACTAATTTAAATATGAGAGATTTCATATTTTAAAAATATAGCATTTGATGCACTTACTAAACATTTTCAAAACTCGGGCTCTGACCCATTTCTCTATTTTTCCCTCTCTCTTGCTATATATGTATATATATTAGGTGTCCAGACACATGAATGCCTGGATGATGATTCTTTTGAGTCGGACGTTGCTGCAGCAGTTGTGGATGCATGAAGCATTATTTTAGATGCCTCTATCCTTGTGATCTATATAGGAGGTATTGTAGTCACATTAGGACCGATGGACCAACTGTATTCATTAATTCTTTTACCATAATTTAGTTTGTGGCACTTCAATTTGGTTGTATTATATATAGTATCGAGAGTTCGATTATCTTATATCATTTCAGTTATGTGTACATAAACGGTTGTGATCGTTTCCTTATGGTTGGTTCAGTTAAAAAGATTAGTTAATTAAAATTTTGACGCCAGGCCTAATAGGTTGTTAGTAATATATTGGTTTTCGACAGTGATGCTGAGAATTAACCATATGAGAGTCCTATTTTAAATTAGTATATGATTGATCACCCGGTATTTTATTAGATGGGGTGTCACATCGAGCTTAATATTTATTATATAGGTAAGTACCCACTAGATGTAAATAATGAGAGAGTTGAGAATAATCTTATTGATAGTCTAGTTGAGGAGACTTTTATCCAAAAACATTATAAAGACCCACTCAAGGCATGCTTTGCCTACTTTGGGTGTAATTTTGATATTGAGGAGTCCATTAAGAAAGTCAATGATCTTTTGTATGAGGTACCTTTAATGAGCATGTTTAATAACACACCAAAATTGTAACCCCTTACATTGTCTCCATGACCACCACTTCCGTCCATAGTTAAGCCACCAAAGATGGACCTAAAACCCTTGTTTGATTCACTTAAATATGCATTTTTAATTTCATCTGACATGCTACCTCTTATTATAGCTTCAAATTTATATGATTTTTAAGAAAAAATTATTAGATGTCCTGAATAAACATAAAAATCCACTGGGTTGTCCATAATAGATATAAAAGGAATTAGTCCCTCAGTAGTTATGCACAAAATTCACTTAGAAGAATGTGATAAAACATCACGTGAACCACACGGGCGACTAAATCTCATGATTTAAAAAGTGGTAAGAGTGGAAGTTTTAAAGCTCTTAGATGTGGGTATTATTTACCCAATTTCATATAGTGAATGGGTGAGTTTAGTAAAAGTTGTGCCTAAGAAGTATGGTTCCACACTCTGGATGAAAATAATTAGTTAGTTGCTCTTGTATTCAAATAGGATGACGTGTTTGCATTGATTACTGTAAGGTAAACTCAATGACGAGGAAAGATCACTTCCATCTCCTTTCATTGATCGGACGTTAGAGAGACTAGATGATCATGCTTACTATTGATCTTTATATGGTTACTTCGGTTATAACCAAATTCCTATAGACCCAACCGATCAGAAAAATACCACATTTATGTGTCTGTTTGGCACGTTTTCCTATCAATGTATGCCATTTGGGTTATGAAATTCACTCGACACTTTCCAACGGTGTATGATTTTTAGTTTCTCTGATATGGTAGAGTGTTTCCTATAAGTTTTTATGGATGATTTTTCAGTGTTTGGGCCTTCATTCGACGATTGCCTACACCACTTAGCTCTAGTGTTAGAGATATGTAGAAAGAGGAATTTAGTGTTAAACTAGGATAAATGCCATTTTGTGGTACAAAAAGTAATTGTGTTGTCATATTATACCCAAAAGGGGATTGAGGGTGTTAAAGCCAAAGTCGATTTAATTTTTAACCTTCCACCTCCATGCATAGTAAAAGAAATACGTTCATTTTTAGGCCACACAAATTTTTATAGGAGATTAATTAAAGATTTTAGCAAGATCGCTAAACCTTTATGCAACCTTTTGGCTAAAGATGCACCATTTATATTTGATGATTCGTGTCTTCGATCATTTCAGGACTTAAAATTCCCCTATAATCAGCACCTATTATTCGGCCATCAGATTGGAGTATACCATTTGATATTATATGTGAGACGTCTGATTAGGCAGTAGGTGTCGTGTTTTGACAAAGGATTGCCAAAATCCCCACATGACTTATTATACAAGTAAAACTTTAAACAATTCCCAACTCCATTATTCGACTACTGAGAATGATTTGTTTACCGTCCTATTTTCATTAGATAAATTTAGATCTTATCTTTTAGGGTCTAAAATTATTGTATTCTCAGATCATGCTGCCCAAAATACCTTTTGTCTAAAAAAATATGTTAAATTGCGGCTTATTCGTTGGGACCTATTACTACAAGAATTTGGCTTAGAAATTAATGACAAAAAGGGTTCTGAAAATGTTATAACGGACCACTTATCTAGGATTATTATAGAGTTTACTGAGAAGTCCATGCATATAACCAAGAGCTTTCCTGATGAGAAACTTATGCATGTTTGTCAGTCGCCTTGGTATGCTGACATTGTGAACTATCTTGTTACTAAAGATATGCCTACACATTTGTCCAAAAAAGATAAGTCCAAATTCTTGGCCGAGGTGAAGTAATTTTATAAGTACGGCCCTTAATTATTCAAATATTTTTCTGATCAAGTCATTAGAAAATGTGTTCGCGAAAGTGACCAATTAAGTATCCTTTCATTTTTCCACGATCAACCGCGTGGAAGCCACTCTAGTTTAAAAAACATCGCTGCAAAATTTTTACAATGGGGAGTTTATTGGCCCTCCCTCTTTCGTGATTCACATACCTATTGTGTAGCCTGTGAGAGATCTCAGAAATTAAGTAGTTTGACTCGTAGAAATACGATGCCAATTAATCCTATAATAACTGTTGAGATTTTAACGTGTGGGGTATTGATTTTATAGGTCCATTTCCTAGTTTATATGGCTAGCTCAATATTTTAGTGGCAGTGGATTACATGTAAAAATGGGTAGAATCCATAGCGTGCAAAATCAATGACCATAAAGTGGTGATTTGATTATTAAAAGACTTTATATTTTCATGTTTTGGTACACTGTGTGCCATTATATATAAGTGATGGAGGAAAACACTTTTGAAATAGGTCATTTAAGAAATCAGTAAATAAATACGGTGTAATTCATAAATTGGGAACGAGATATCATCATCAAACGAGCATGTAAGTAGAAATATCAAATAGGGATATTAAACATATTTTAGAGAACACGGTTAACCCTAATAAGAAAGATTGGGTTGTAAGGCTGATTAATGCATTGTGAGCATACCATACGGCATATAAGAGTCCTATTAGGATGTCCCCCTATCAACTCGTATATAGTAAAGCATGTCACCCTCCACTTCAGCTTGAACATAGAGCGTTTTGGGCTACAAAGCAACTTAATTTTGGCTGTGACCATGCAAATAACCAAAGAAATCTCCAACTTTAGGAGTTAAAAGAAATTAGGAACGATGCTTACGATTGTGTGAAAACATAGCGAATGAAAAGGTTACATGATCAAAATATTCTTCGTAAACCTTTTTACCCCAATCAAAAGGTCCTTCTATATAATTCGCATTTGAATTAATTCCTAAGCAAACTAAAGTCTTGGTGGTCTGATCATTTTATAGTATGTACAATTTATCATCACGGGGACATTGAGATTGAAAATCCGAAATATGGTAAATTTTTTAAAGTTAATGGACATATGTTGAAACCATTTTTAGATTTTCCAAACTCAGAATTTGATATTATGCTTCTGGAGGATCCCGTTTATAGGGATTGATTTTATCAACACCACATATGTATATCATATAGTATTTTTTTTTCTTTTGTTTTCAGTTAGTAATTTGTTTTCATATCATCTTTTTTTATCGCTTAATTATTTTGTTTTTTTCCTTATTTGGTTTCTAACCATGACTGCACGTAAATCATAACGAACGCTTTCAATCCTGCAGGTGATATCCCATACTCTTTACACTTTACTTTTATTGTCTATGTGTATTTATGATTACATTAATGACAATGTAAGTTTTAGCTTTAGGGGTATTGGGGTTAAACTTTATTTCTCTTAGTAATGTGATACTGTTTGCACTACATTGGAGAAAGTCTAACATTTTTTTAAAAAAAATAATAAAAACAAACAAATATCTTTCCTTTTTATTATTATTTAAAAAAATACAAAAAAATACAGTTCTTTTCAATGATGTATTAATTTTCCTCTTTGCCAATGCACTAAATGATGACGCATTCAGGTATAGATTATATGTGAATAATATGCAATGCATGACATTCAAAATTTTGACTATTATATTAATTCTTAAAAATTCCTTGAATTTTAATTCTCAAACATTTGCGCACGATAGGACAACTATTGATTAAACTTTAATGAATTAGTAAAAAAAATGAGGAAAACTTGATAAATAAAGTGGAGAATTATTAACCCCATTGAGTTTAGATCCACTCATCTTTGCGAGGGTTATATAGATTCACTCTTACTTTTTGGAAAACTTAATTCATTGTTAATGTTTGCTTAGTTGAACACTAAAGAGAACGTTCAGGATTTACCAGCTTAAAACTCCTGAAATACTTAAGCGGATGAACTAATGAACCTACGAAATGATTTAGGTCCTATTTGATAACATATATTAAAGCCTTAGCCTACCTTTATTTAAAAAATTCACTAGTCAACTCCTTGAACCTAACTATATAAGTCTTTTGTTTGTAGCCAGATATACTTACCTGTGACAACCCACCTATTTTAATATCGGGTGACCAATTCTTTACTAAAATGAAACAAGAATCTCAGTATGGTTCATTCTTAACAAAATTGTCACAACTACAACACAATATAAATTATAAGAATCAAACCATACAACACTACGAATTTAATAATCCTCATTCATATATAAATAATAATTGTGAACTGAATAAATCATCGGTTACTAAATAAAACATACACAATGTAAAATCGAATAATAAACAGAGTACTAAAATATAATAGTCTAACAGAAATAGAAAAGCATATATGTCTACGGGTAAACATGCCCAACTGAAACTAATATGACTGATCCTATCTAGATGAAATAGATTGAAGCGTCTAAACAAGGATGTAGTGTCCATGGCTATTGTACGACAAGAATGAATGTAACTTTGTTATCATGGTTGTTGTG
Source organism: Sambucus nigra (assembly GCA_949130495.1). Taxonomy (NCBI): domain Eukaryota; kingdom Viridiplantae; phylum Streptophyta; class Magnoliopsida; order Dipsacales; family Adoxaceae; genus Sambucus; species Sambucus nigra. The sequence goes on from OX422214.1 coordinate 335,778,348, forward strand.
CTGAACTCCTAGGGTGTAAAAAGTAAAAACATGAAAAGACAACAACATGCGGGTCAAAGCTCGAAGAGTAGAAAAAATTTTAATAGAAAATAATCGTTTTAAATCGATTAAAATATTATTGTATTACTCTCAAGATTAACCGGTCGCACTCACCTGAACCTATCAACTACAGTGCGCGCCTACATGTTCCTTTTATTTATCCTAATTAAACTATCATGTCTAACTAGGACACAAAACTGTTATTTAAGACCAATCCCAATAATATCATCTATTAGCTAAGTATAACTACCATCATTGGGTATACATTTATAAATAGTATTGTATCGACACAGTTACCATAAATAAATAATCTTATCATAATCAAAACAAATTGACGCTCGTGTTATACCTAGATAAGAACACTATATCAAATACGCGTACATATATATCGCTCATTATATACGCATAACTAGATCTTGGACTTCACGAATACATTCCTCGTGTGTTATTCGGCTCCACGCATCACGTCGCATTCTGATCCACCAGGTCATAATCTCACCACAAATCCCAAATGAATATACATATAATGGAGGTGGTCATAGACATACGGATAGTGATCATGCAACAATATTATAACCTTGGGAACCAATCCAACACCTGTTAGTCAATGCTAGAGTTGACTGCCCATTACACATGTAAGAGGGTACTTTAGATAAGATGGAGGTGTAACCCCTACTTGAGTATGGTAATGATAAGCTAATCCTGGCCAAAGCTTTCGATTAATGATAGGACACACGAACACAAATCCAATGAAGATAAAATCGTCTTAAACTCACAAAACCCTCGTGTATAACTCAGGAAATAGTAATGAACCTTAGAAGTAGCTTAGCTAGAGGGAGAGAGAAGTAAGCACCCTAGATACACCTTAGTAGGCAGGTAAAACACACCATATACCCTCAGGATTCTCTGCCAAGTATTAAAAGCTCTACAATAAATGACAATGGTGAGGGGATAAACCCTCTGGCTTGCAATAAATCCCACTTTCTGATGTGTATCTCTAGTAATAACTTCCGAACTCTCAAAAGATCGTGCCTATCCTCAGGGGTGGTTGGGGTCCCTAAATAGCCCCCTCCCCCCCAAACCATCCCCGAGGTAACTCGGTCATTAAAACTATGAAAATACATCCCTCATACTTTATGTCACAACATTAAATGCCTGAGGCACTAGTTGTCTCCACGTCATAAACATTAAATGCCAAGACATGCCTTTTGCCTAACCACTGTGTGTCAGGGGGTTGTTGTCGCAGATGTGGCTTACCAACTACCTGACAGCCCCAAATACCACGGTGGTTTACTCAAGTGCATGTCTGACATTGTTTAGCTGGCTAGTGACATCACCTACAGTAGATGTGACATTAAGTAGAAGGGCTATCTGGTTCATAACTCAATGCCCGATGGGACTCCAAGATGCTCCGCTTGAGGTTCCACGGTCAGGGTTCTTCGGCGTTTTACCAGGTGTATCTAAGATGGTCAGGACAAGCCCCCAACGGTGCCTTACTTCTCAGTCCTCCAAACCAGGTCCCTCTAAAGTTCCCACGGTGAGGTCATTCGATAGAGCATGAAATCTCTCCCAGGCCCTGCCAAGCCTGGTCTCTCGTAAGTACCGTTTGACCTCATATAAACTCTTTTGTTATTATCGTTACGTCATTACAACCGTTAAAGCTTACAGTCATCAATAATGAAAATACAATATGACTAATACAGCAAGCTAAAATATGAGCTGCCGCGCCAAGCTGCCTCGCTGAGTTGCCACGCTTGAGGTGCCTCGGTTGCTTAATCTCAAAAACTGTTACTAATTAGGGAATTGTCCCTAATCTCAAGATTACTTTCAAGCCCCCTCTACACACGCAACCTCGTATGATAGAACTCTCGAGTAGGCATGTGTAAATAAAATAAGTAGTATACACATCATTCTAATATGCATATATCCCACTGCGTAAAGTTCACCTAATGGAGAAGCTCGACCCAACTTCACGATTAATTATTTAACTAGTCCCATACTTGAGTCATCATCATCGTAATCCTTTCCTTAATCCCATCACATGGGGTCGTCCACATGGATTATCCTTTTCCATTCTAATCTATTATAAGCAATATTTTCATTCAAGTTTAAATCATTAAAATCTCTCCTAATAATTTTCACCTATGATAACTCAGGATGGCCCTTTCCTCTTTTACCCTCAATTTTTAATAATCTTCCTCTTGTTATAGGTGCATCTACTAGTCTATGCAGAACATGTCCATACCATCTAACTCTACTTTCTCTTAATTTATCGATAATTGGAGTTATTCCTAACTTTTCTCTCACATGATGATTTTTAATCTTGTTCTTTCTAGTAATTCCTATCATCCATCAGATCATCCTCATCTCACTAAGATGGAGACTTTATTCATGTTTTTTTTTAAAGACTAACATTCCGCTCCAAAGAGGGTCGCTGGCCTAACCATTGTTTTATAAAAAAAATCGTTTAATTTATTAGCAATCCTCTGATCGCATAACACCCCATTGCTTGTTTCCATTTATCCAACCTTGAATCACTAAACCTAAATAGAGAAAAGTATTAGTTTGTTTTATCATTTTTTCTTCAATCTTTAACACTATGCTATCAGACGCCTCGTTATTAAATTTATATTCCATAAATTTAGTTTTATTTCTACCGATTTTTATTCCCTTAGATTCTAAGGCATTTCTACAAGTATTTATTCTCATCACTAAGGCCTTTTTGAAGTGTCTACTAAAACTATATCATCCTCATGTAACATACATCATGGGACATCTTTTTATATTTCCTTAGTAATCTCATCCAATACAACGACAAATACGTAAGGACTTAAAGTCGATCCTTGATGTAGGCCCACTTTAATTATAAAATCATTAGTTTCTCTATAAATAGTTCTTACTCTAGTCTTTGTGTTATCATACATATCTTCAATAACTTTAATATAACTTATAGGGATTCTTTTTCTCCTTAAGGCCCCCATATTATATCCCTTAGTACTCTATCACATGCCTTTTCTAAGTCTATAAAGACCGTATGCAAATTTTTATTCTAACTTCTACATTTCTCTATTAATTGTCTTAATAAGTAAATAGCTTTTGTGGTGGATCGCCCTAGCATAAATCTAAATTAATTGTCTGAAATAGTTGACTCATTTATTATTCTTTTTTCAATAACTTTTTCCCATAATTTCATAGTGTGATTTATCAGTTCGATTCCTCTATAATTACTGGAGTTTTGTATATCCCCTTTATTTTTATACAAAGGTATTAGGGAGCTTTTCCTCCACTCATCTGGCATGTTTCCTTCTTTTAAAATTGTATTAAATAAACATGTTAACCATTGCACCCTTAAACTTCCAAGGGTTCTCCACACCTCTATGGGTATTTTATTCGGGCCAATCGCTTTATTCCTTCCCATTTTCTTATTAATATATCTACTTCTTTTTTGGTAATCGAACATACCATTCCTATATTCAGTTCTATGTTCTCGACATACTTTTTGGGATATTTTTCATTCAATAATCATTGAAAATATTGTTCCCATCTATCTATAATTTCTTTATCGTTAATTAATATATTTTCGTTTACGTCTTTAATACATTTTAATGCACCCATATTCCTTATCAATCCATCTCTATTCTTTGCCCATTTATATATCTCCTTTTCACCTTCCTTGGGACCTAATTTAATATAAAGATTATCCAGTGTGTTTAGTTGTGCATTTCTAATAATATTTTTTACTTCACTTTTTAATTTCTTATACCTTTATAGGACTTCTTAATTTTAACTCTTTTGCCACACTTTGAAGCTTACTCATTTCTTTTGAATTATCTTTTGCACTTCCTCGTTCCAGCACCAAGTCTTTTTTTTATGAATCTTTTTCCTTTAGTCTGTCCTAAAATATTTTTTCATAAATCGTTTTCCCTTACTTGAGTACCCTAGTTAATTATTAAATTTCCAGTTATAAATAGCGATACAAAACAATTTTTATTTAAATATTCACTCACCTGGATAACCTCCCACATACTCGCTTGACTTCATAAAAATTCTCGAAACAGTTACATGATCCAAATTTAATCCACACATGTTACTCTGCATGCACTCCCACACATGTTACTCTGTATGCTCCCGCACATAACTTGAGAGATTTTGAGAGTTTTAGAAAGCAAGTAGAGTATTTGATCAAACCTTCACAAAATTTAATGGAGGAATTTCATAGGATGTCAGCTCCTTTTGATCGGGCCTAATGATTGAGGTTGAGACTTGTTTCTAGCATAGGATACTTTTCATGTTCGTATATTATATGCATATTGCTAGATTGCACTATCATTGTACTTATATTTTTCATTTTTTTATATTTTTTGAAAAATCCAAAAAGATTTTAGTTTTCTTGAAAAAAATTTGAAAAATACGAAAAGATTTTCGATTTCTTTTTAAGAAAAAGTGATAAAGAAAAAATTATTTTATTTTGGATAAAATATTTGAAAAATCCAAAAAGAGTTTTGTATTTTTTTTAACATATGTGAATGAACACTAAAGATGTCCGAATCACCCATTAATTCAATATCCATCTGACTATTTTGTAGTGTTTTTAAGACGTGACATCATTTCATTTATGTGCTTTATAATGTGTGGAATCTTTAAGATTTGATTTGATGACAACTTGATACATGTTTGAATCCTTTTCACCTTTAATGAACACTAGCACAGACTTATTTGAGTATTACATTGACCTTTCACATGTCAATTGTAGTGTTTTCATCTCAATCATGCTTTTAAAACGAAACAAATGTGAAAAACGAGATAATAAAAGTAGAGCATGTAAGAACCATTGCCCGGGTTAAAAAAAATTAAAAAAATATATTTTTCAGTGAAATTTGATATATTTCAAGCAATGGATCAGGCTGCGAAAGACAGGTTGACTTTGCGTAAATAGTCACCATTTTTAAGAAAAGACCCGGAAAGATTAAAAGCACATAAAAACATAAGTGACAGGACAATTTTTAGAACATTGATGCTTCGCTATACATGAGGATTAATTTCTTCAAAAAGAATTGAAAGAAAAAACTTCAATATGTGAGAATTTGATTGAGTTAAGTTGAAGATTAATGAATTTTCACGTCCTATAAAAAATCTCAAAAAGCATTACATAGTTTTGGGCATTATTGGTGTGAAAATCACTTACGATCTTTATTATTTGATTAGGTTAAGCCAATTTCACTTGAGTTCACCATTTTTACACCTAAGGTAGACTTTGAGGTATTTCGTTAGTGGTGTCTCATTCCTTCGTGTACACATGTTATGTTTATCTACGTTGATTAACCTATGGAATATGTTTACACCCCTATATTCCATTTTCATGATTTGGGTATTTTTTTGTTTCTCCATGGTGTGTTATATTTGCTAAAATTTTACACTTAAAATAAATTGAAATGTTTTTAAAATAGTTTGTGGAGCCTTTGAGATTATCATTGCATGTTTGTCTTTCATATATTTTTATGATGATTATTCTTTTCGATGATGTTCCCTATATTTTATGTTCATTTTCTACTCCTTGTCTATTTCGAACAAAATAAAAGGGGGAGAACAAATTACAAGGGAGAGTTTGATTTATGGGAGAGGATTATATGTAATTTACTTTATATATCAAACTCGATGTATCACGAGGTATTTACTTTGTTTCATGTGTGTAGGTACTTTTGAAAGATCATATTCATATTACACTCAATGAAGACAAAGTGCTTGAGAGAAGACGAAGAATAAGTGGAGATTTGAAGTCAATTTAAAGACATAATTATCTTGTACCTATCCATATTAGGGTTTAGGAGGAAATTGGGATACTTTCAATATCTTAGGGGATTTTATTGTAATTTAGATTTTGATTTTATATTTACACCGAAATATCCAAAAGGGGAGATTTGTAAGAGCATAAGTTCTATCATTTCTGAATAGCTTAGGCTTACATTCATTTTGGCATATCCCGTTACTATTCGACTTGAGCCGTCATAAAAGACAGAATTGTGACACCTCGTCTAATTAAATACCGGGTGATAAGTCCTTTATTAAATTAAAATCAAGGTAAACGGTTGGTTCATTCTTAGAATCACTGTCGCAAAATAAAATTTCTAATTTAAACACCCTAAATAATTAAGCTAAGTGAAAAAACAATTTAGAACCTTATTTCCATTTTATTAAATCCAAATATGAAAACCCTTTTTTTTAATAGCCAACATATTAATAATCACATAAATACTAAGGATGGATAAAAGCACACAAGAATTTAAATCATCTAAATAAACCAAACCAGTTTAAAACTATAAATAAAACCATCCTGACAATAATTAAATCCCAAAGAGTACCGAATACTGGAAATATAAATGAACATAAATCTCTGACAAAATCAAAACTGAATAGTGGAATAGGAGACACATGCCCTATCTAAGAAAAACTAAAATAAGAGCATAATCAAAAAAGAGGTCGTCTAAAGCAAGGGTCTGAAATTCCCACATCAGCTGCAGCACGCACAGTCCAAAGAATCTAAGCATGACGCCCCATTGGCTGGGCACCTGTAATATGTGGCTTACCAACTGCCTGACAGCCCCAAATACCACTGTGGTTTACTCAAGTGCATGCCTGACATTATTTAGCTGGCTAGTGACATCACCTACAGTAGATGTGACATTAAGTAGAAGGGCTATCTGGTTCATAACTCAACACCCGATGGGACTCCAAGCTGCTCCGCTTGAGGTTCCACGGTCAGGGTTATTCGGCATTTTACTAGGTGTATCTAAGATGGTCAGGACAAGCCCCCAACGGTGCCTTACTTCTCAATCCTCCAAACCAGCTCCCTCTAAAGTTCCCACGGTGAGGTCATTCGATAGAGCATGAAAGCTCTCCCAGGCCCTGCCAAGTCTGGTCTCTCGCAAGTACCGTTTGACCTCATACAAACTCTTTTGTTATTATCGTTATGTCATTACAACCATTAAAGCTTACAGTCATCAATAATGAAAATACAATATGACTAATACAACAAGCTAAAATATGAGCTGCCGCGCCAAGCGGCCTCACTGAGTTGCCACGCTTGAGCTGCCTCGGTTGCTTAATCTCAAACACTGTTGCTAATTGGGGATTTGTCCCTAATCTCAAGATTACCTTCAAGCCCCCTCTACATTTTCCCCCTCGTGGAGAGATTTGTTGGAACAAGAAATGTCTGCACGAAATGTCTCAAACCGATGGACCTTTCTTTGTGTGAAAAGATTCAGGCTTTTCTCCTTTATTCAGGACCAGAGCGTTAGAGTCTTCGAGAAAAAGTAAAATTATGCCCGATGCACCTTAGTCATGACTAATCAGTCGTCTAGACTTATGACGAGAGAACATCGTAGCTTTTTGGAATCGTTGGGACATCTTCTTCGTTGGGGGTCTTATTAGATATGTCTAACAAAAATTTCTTTGGCGCCAAAACTCAATCTTGTATAGGAAGGCAACGGTTTGTGTTCCCCAGATGTCACTTCGTAAATGACATGGTGCAGTCTTCTCAACTGTCAAAGCACTTCCCAAGGTGCCACGTGTTCATTGGAAATTATTGCAGGCAGCATTGCACGTGTGATGGTGGGAGACTGAAACGACAACCCCAAAATTTTCAAACGACTATATCCAAAACACTTTCACCCTCTCTTTCTTTTTTACTCTGTTATTATCTTCTTCAGACTTTCGTTTCTTTTTTAGAGAGAGAGAAAAAAAACTTGCAAAAACTCCATTGTTTCTAAGCTTCTTGTTCGCCTTCTTCCCTTCTCATCCTCTAAACCGCTACATGTGGTCGTGGTTTCTATTCTCGTTCTTTAAACCGCCCTTGCGTGAAGCTTTTCTGATGTCTTCATCATCATTTTCCATGGCAACCTCAAGCAACCCCACCATCTCTGCTATTAGTGCTCCATCTGCCACCACCACTGCTGCCTCTGCCCTGGATGCTGCCTATCAGGAACAGCTGAGATTTTATCGTCGCTCTCCTATTTTTGGGGAGGGTAATGACTTTGTTGTTGCCTGCAAGGCTGTGCATTTTTCTTCCAAGTTCGATGCCTTATTATTGGGTGATAAAGACGAGGATTCTTCTGAGTGGGGCTTTCTTCCCCCAGAGGGGACTTTACGATTTCGCTTGGAGCGAGGGGACTTCCCATGGTCCCATGTTGACTTCAAAGCACCAGGGGGTTCTCCTGCCCACTTTGTTGCCTGGAACTCTCACATGCAAAGTGCTTATGCTGATATTCTCACCAAGATTGGGTTGCAACGGGCTAAGTGGTTTGGTGAGTTCACTCTTTTGAAGAACAATGCTGCTCTTCCTATCCTAGTCTCTCGATGGAACGTTACTACTCATACGTTCATCGCTGCGTGGGGCGAGTTCACCATAACTTTAGAGGACGTGTGCGAGCTTTTGGGCCTCGATGCAACAGGTCATGAGCCCTACGATGATGAGGCTCTTGATGCCCAAGAGAATGCCGATTATTTGGAGTTGGATCGCATATGCCGAAGTTGCATTGGTTCATCCAACAAAGCTACTTTCTCTCCCTTGATTAATTATTTCTTCAAGGGTTCTGGTGAAGGTAGTTCTTCAGCAGATGCTCCTGGTTAAGTTACACCGTTGGAACTTCCCGCTTATATTCTTGTGATTCTCTCCCGTTTCCTTTTGACGGGCAATCCCAACGACCAACCCCGAAGGGACCTTATCAACATGTCCCTTCGTTTGGCCCGAGGCATAAAACTTCCACTGGCTGCAATTACCTTGGGATCCCTCTACACCTGGCTGGATAGAACTTTATTCGACATGGAATGCTCTCTTGGCCGTTATAACTTGGCCAATTTTGCCAATAGCGTTCTTCTGACCAGCTTCCTTTACTTTCGCTTTCCTGTCGTAGCAGCCAAAGCCAACAGTCCTCCGTTGGGGGAAACAATTTTGCCTCCACGGTCCTTTTTTATCACAGGAGACAAAGCCGAAAGGAGTTAATATCTGTGATTGACCGTTTTGAGAACTTTGTAATGAGGCCTTATCAGGAGGAAGTCTTCTTTCACAATTGTGAATTTTTTCAACATGAAGCCAGAATGGTACAGGCGCCTTCCTCAGATATCGAGGATCCCTCGTTGGTCGTGGTTCTTCTGTTCTCCCCCGGATATCTGCCTTCTTACATCGAGTGGGGATATACCAGTGAGCACTATAATCCCAACCGATGCAGCCGTCAGTTTGGGTTTGATCAGGGGGCTCCACGTCCAGTGTTTCAATCGTCAAACCCTAAGGTCTCCTTTAGCGAGGCGTGTTCTCTGTTTTCTTCAACCGCTGCGTGGGGGATATGTTCAACCATGGCTGGACGAGTCAGCATTCCCAGTATTACTAGGCATGGGGATGTGACCCCTCTGTTTGCTACAAAATACTGGCCAAAACAACTGGCTGCAATTGCTGAGTTTATTGAGAGAGATCCCGTTTATCCTCCCGTTTCTTCATTTTCTGCCTTAGAGTTGGGGCTAAAAGGCAACTCTGTACTTGGGATGGAATTCCCTCTAAGTTCGAGTTGGGGCTAAAAGGAAACTATGTACTTGGGATGGAATTCCCTCTAAGTTCAACCCACAAAGCACCTCCTACCGAGCTTCCCCCATTTTGCCCCATGGTCCCAGCTGCAACGCCAAAACCCAAAACTCCTGCAGCTCCGAAGAAGGTTGCCCCCTCAACCGAAGCTACTATCAACGAGGGGCCTTCTCAACCACCTGCCAAGAAGGAAAAAACGGCCAAGAGTGGGACATCAAAGTCAAAATCTAAGTCCCAGAAGCCCCAAACTCCCATGGCAGCCCTTCCCATAGCCTCCGTTCCACCTCCCATGTCTGCTAAAACGGCTGAGCGTTTAAGGAGGGAGGCCCAAGCAGAAATAGATCGAATAAATTTTGAGTATCAATGACACTCTATCGTTGTTCCTCCTTTCATTGCTTTTCCCACAGTAGTGGTTGATCCTTTAGAGCCAACGGCTAGAAGGAGAAAGAGCTCAAGGGTTCCTCGAGAGGTCGGTACTGGTGCAGCGAGATCGAGGAAGAAAACTCTTGGTACCAAGCCCCAGAAGACGCGAACTCTTGAGGTGCATCCCACTCCTGCCCCTTCTGTCGCTGTTACTCCTCCTTCTTCGCCTGTGGTCCTGCGTTCTCGTTCCCCTTCTGAATCTGAGGTATGTATGCTTGATTTATTCGTTATCTTTTTTGCTTAAGGCAGGATACATTTGTTTATTATATATATTTTTTTATAACTGTGGTGCAGGGGATTGAAATGGAAAGGCCAAACCCCCCCAGTCCTCCTGTGAGCCCTTTTGTGGGGGGACGTTTCGGTGTTTCTCGTACCGATGTGACTCCTTCCCGTTCTCCCATGACGGGGCTCACTTATTCTCATCGGTCAGGCTCCCAACGTGCTAAGGAAGTTATTGTGGGAGGTGATGCCACTGAGCCTGTGAGTGATTCCTCGCCCCCAGAGGTAACGCAACCCGAGGTAACACTATCAGTCCCCTCTAACTTACGTACTTCACCTGAGGTTCCTCTGCCCATCGTTCTTGTGGAGGAAAGTGAGTCCGAGGTATGCTTTCCTTTATAATTTATTTGTTATAGCGTCTTTTTGGTTCCATCCTTTTTACTTACGTGTGTTGCTGAACCCTGAGATGTTTTTGTGTGCCCCAGGTTGAAATATCCTCGTTGTTAGCAAACTTTCTTCTTCCAAAGATGCTGGTGTGGCCTCTGACCACCATTCCCCTTTCAGCACTATAACCGAGGTGAGTAGTACATAGAGATACTTATTCATGGTGTATGTACTTATTCCTCTTTTCTAACACTTGCCCTCATGTCACAGTTTTCTCCTGATCTTGTACCGCCTAGTTATCTTGGTGGTTCTACTGTAGCCAAGGCCCATGTTGGTGCTTCTATCCAGCATAGTGGTGCTTCTGCACCCCTTCGTGTTGGGTCTTTGTTTGGGATCCCGTCATCTTCTCTCGACGAACCCGCTATGCTGGCCCTAGTGCCGTATGTAGGTGAGGGAGCTTTGCCAAGTGTTGGGGCTTCTACGAGCAGGGACCCCGTTGTGGCTTCTGAGGCAATGATCTCTCCCCCAACAGTTCCTGTCCCTATGGCTGCCACACTGACTCACGTTCTTGCCCCTGCAGCGACTGAGGTATTTTTCATTAAGTCTTGTTAAGATTTTTCATAAACTCCACCTTACAACGGTGACTTAACAACGAAAATGCTTGTTAAGATTTTTCATAAGCTCCACCTTATAACGGTGACTTAATAACGAAAATGCTTGTTAAGGGTTTTCATAAACTCCACCTTATAATGGTGACTTAACAACGAAAACGCTTGTTAAGATTTTTAGTAAACTCCACCTTCTAACGGTGACTTAACAACGAAAATGCTTCTTAATATTTTTCTTAAACTCCACCTTATAACGGTGACTTAACAACGAAAACGCTTGTTAAGATTTTTAATAAACTCCACCTTATAACGGTGACTCAACAACGAAAACGCTTGTTAAGATTTTTCTATAAACTCCACCTTATAACGGTGACTTAACAATGAAAACGCTTGTTAAGATTTTACATAAACTCCACCTTATACCGGTAACTTAACAACGAAAATGCTTGTTAAGATTTTTCTATAAACTCCACCTTATAACGGTGACTTAACAACGAAAACGCTTGTTAAGATTTTTCATAAACTCCACCTTACAACGTTGACTTAACAACGAAATGCTTGTTAAGATTTTTCATAAGCTCCACCTTATAACGGTGACTTAACAACGAAAACGCTTGTTAAGGGTTTTCATAAACTCCACCTTATAACGGTGACTTAACAACGAAAACGCTTGTTAAGATTTTTAGTAAACTCCACCTTATAACGGTGACGTAACAACGAAAATGCTTGTTAAGATTTTTCTATAAACTCCACCTTATAACGGTGACTTAACAACGAAAATGCTTGTTAAGATTTTTCATAAACTCCACCTTATAACGGTGACTTAACAAAGAAAAATGCTTGTTAAGATTTTTCATAAACTCATCATGCCCTCTATATCTTTTTAGGTTGCTCGGGAGAATTCTCCCCCAGCTCTTTCGCCTATGGCCTCCCCCCATCGGGAACCTGCTTCTTCGGAAAATTTTGGTCATGATGATCAAGGTTCCACAACTGGTGCTGCCGCAGAGAGCGAATCTGGGTGCGAACTTCCTCTTCCCGACTTGGCTCCTCATGCTTTCTGCCTGGTGGTGCTTCGACAGTCTCCTCAAATGCCTGTCAATCATCGCTTGGTGATTGAACAACTGGTGAATCGTCACCTTGAGACCTTCACATCAGACTGCCTACGTTCCAATATTCATGTGATGAGTCACAGACTTCAAGGCATGGCGATCATTGTTGCTAAAATTGTCGATACTCCCACTGCAAGCATTACCCGATCCCTACTTAACCAATTTCTGGGTTTTCTGAGGGAGCTGGAGCGTGATGGCTTCCGTTTTGACTGCCTTATAACAGATTTGAAGACTTTGAAGAACCAGTAACTAATCGGCTAGAGGGAAGTGTTACGAAAGCACCAGGAGGACCAGCAAGCTGAGGAAGCTAGGTTGGTCGCATTCGCACCCCTTTTGGAAATAGTGGATCAAGAGGTAAAGGATGCCAAAGAAGCTTTGTGTCTGGTCAAACTGAAACGCGAGAGACTCCTCATCGAATGCACACAAGTGCAAACGATGCTGGAGGTTTCTATGAATGCCCAACGGTCTTTCACAGCAGCTTCTTCAGGCCTTCCTGGAGATTTTTTCTCTTCCTCAGATTTATCGTTTCTTTTAGACTAGTTGCCTCTTGTATACAGATCCTCCATCTGCTCTTATCTATGTAATTATTGGGCGATAGCTCCCAAAATAAATTTTGTAATGCTCTATTGTTTATGAATGAAGAATATATACTTTTCAATCCCTTCGTGTGTTGTGACTATTGTTGTATGCTACAGAGTTTTATATTTCTGCAATTCTTTCATTATGTTAAAATTGTAACCCAAAACTGGTATATTTATAACAATAGCCAGTCATAACATTGGTTCGAACTTGATTATTTACACATGATAAACCTTCAGCCATTTATTATTAATCTTAAATGGCTTATCTTCCTCTAACTTCGAAATTAAACAATAACCTGAGTCATGAGCTTCCTTCACAACGAAAGGTCCCTCTCAGTTGGCTGCGAACTTTGGTAGAGGAAGTCCCCTGATATGCTTCACTGTCGCTTTTAATACGAGGTCTCCCTCCACGAACTTCCTTGGTCTCACCAAGTTGTCATATGCCCTGGAGATTTGTTTCGTATATATTTGAAAGTGTTGCATCGAATTATCTCTGTGTTCATCCAACGCTTCCAGCTGTACGTGTCTACTATGAGGGAGCATGCTACTATGCAAGGCATAACGATCAGAGGGAACTTCCAACTCTATTGGAAGGATTGCCTCAGCCCCATAAACAAGAGAGAACGGTGTGTATCCTGTGGTTTTCCGCTTGGTTGTTCGATAGGCCCATAAAACAGCTAGTATCTTGTCATCCCATGCCCCTGGAAAGTCCTTCATCATCTTGGCCAAAATATTAACCAAGGTTTTGTTAGTTGCTTCGGCTTGACCATTTCCCTTTGGGTATGCCACCATTGAGGTGTGATGAACAATGGAGTACTTGTCTGTGAGCATTGTTACTTAGGAATTGACGAAGGGAGTCCTGTTATCTAAAAGAATAACCTTTGGGATATCGAAATGGCAAATAATGTATTCTCTGATGAAGTTGCTCACTACCCCAGCTGTTGCTCTTCTGAGTGGTATCTCTTCGGCCCATTTTGTAAAACACTCTGTTGCCACCAATATCCATATCTTACCTCTCGAAGAAGGGTGTATTTCCCCCACTAGGTCAAATGCCCAAGTATGAAATGGATAGGGTGTTGACAGAGAGTGTAAGTCCATCGATGGGGAATGGATCATATTTCCATGAAGTTGGCAAGTTTTGCATTTTCGAATGAACTCGACAGAGTCTTTCTCCATCGTTGGCCAATAATACCCCAACGTCATCAACTGATCATACAACTTTCCCCCTCCTATGTGTGATGGATCGTGCGCTTATTTGTGGACCTCCACTGCTTCTTCCTTCGTGACGCAACGCAATGTCCTGTTGAAGTACCCCCTTCGATAAAGCTGACCCTCCTGAACATAGAACCTTGGAGCCCTTCTCCTCAGACCCATTGCATCCATTTTCTCCGTTGGGATAACCCCCTCCTGAATGAAGTCGATGTAGGGCTGCCTCCAGTCCATTTGAGCTTCAATGAAATGGCACTCAGCTGCCTCGAAGAATAGTTGACACTTATCACACTTTCGTTGCAGCTCTGTCGCATCTTGCTTCATTCTAGGCCAGAAATACCCCTCTCTTTGAATTCTCCTATATAGAGGTATCTCAGTCTTTTTGCAGTGCTCCTCATGCATTTTCCTCAATCTTTGCTCGGCTTCCTCTGGGTAACGCATCTTGACAACCATCCCCCAGCATTTCTATAGTAAAGATTCCCCTGGTTTGTAAAGTATTGTGCCAACTCTCTTAATCCCATAGATCCTTCGCCAGACTCCAGTTGCTTCCTAATCTCTCCCCTCTAGTCGGCGTCCTCCTCCATTGGTAGTATTGACTATACCATCGAAGGAGTTATTCTTCGTTGGATCACAACTATAGTCTCATCATTCTTCGTGACCATTTTCTGGGCGATAGTGGCATAGGCGTCTGGATGGCGGTTCATCGTTCTGGGATGTCTTCTAATCTTGGTCCGATGGAACTGGTTGAGAAGCCTTTGAATGATTATTCTATAGGGCACCAGGCTCATGTGTTTTAACGCATATTCTCCGTTTACTTGCTGAATTACTAAGTTCGAGTCACCCTTAATGCAGAGTGAACGAATTCCCCTTCGAAGAGCCTGTAGCAGCCCCAGTACCAATGCCTCGTATTCTGCTTTGTTATTGGAACAAGGTAAATCTAGCTTGTAGGAAAGGAAAATCTCTTCCATCCCTTTTGAAAGAATAACCCCTGCTCCCCCCCTCTTTTTCGTCGAAGATCCATCGAACTGCATCGTCCACTCCTCATCAGTTATATCCAGGTAATTAGCCTGCAAATCATCTCCTGGAATGTCTTCCTTAGGTGGCTCGAAGGTTCCTGAAGGGAAGATGGCCAACATATCAGCGTACGCCTAGCTTTTAATTGTGCGAGGAACCACACACTTCAAGTCATATTCAGAGAGGATAAGGAACCATCTAGCTTCCCTGGCAATCAATGTAGTCCTTTCAAGCAAATACTTAATTGGGTCGCATCTAGTTACAATATGAATTGTGAAAGACATCATATAATGCCTAAGTTTTTTTGCTACAAAGACTAAAGCTAAACAATGCCTTTCTAAGCTATTATATCTAATCTCTGGACCATGTATAATTCTGCTGAGGTAGTAAACCGGTCGTTCTTGCCCGTCCACTTCTTGTGCCAGTAGCTCTCCAACAGACCTCGTGGTAGACGTGAGGTATAGCTGCAACGGTACTCCTGCCTGGGGAGGAACCATGATTTGTGGTGAAACGAGCAGTTTCTTCAGCCTAATAAGAGACTCCTGGTGAACTTCCTCCCACCTGAATTTCGTGTTTTTTCGCAATAGCTGCATCAGTGGGTGTGTTATTTCGGCTAAACCGGGCACAAATCTCCTAAGGTAGGAGACTTTGCCAAGAAAACTCTTCAACTCCTTCGCCGTCCTAGGACATGGCATCTCTAATATCTCCCGCTGTTTATCCTGGTCCATTTGTACCCCTTGTCGATCAACCACGAAGCCTAGAAACTTCCCGCTTGTTACTCCGAAGATACACTTTAACGAGTTCATCCTCAATTTATACCTTCCTGCACCGAGCAAACACCTTCCTTAAATCATTCAGATGGGACTCCTCCTTCTTTGATTTGATAACCAGGTCATCCACGTAGAATTCTACAAATTTGTGGAAGAAGTCATGAAAAATGGCCATCATTGTCCTCTGGTACGTAGCTCCAGCGTTCTTGAGTCCAAACGGCATCACCTTGTACATGAAGTTGCCCAACGGAGTTCTGAACGTCGTTTTATCTGCATCAGAGGGGTCCATCTTGATCTGGTTGAATCCCACATAACCATCCATGAAGCTATACATCTCATGACCAGCCGTGGCATCTATCAAACGGTCGATGGAGGGTAGGGGAAACTCATCCTTGGGGCAAGCCTTATTCAAGTCTCTGAAGTCCACGGAGATCCTTATTTGGTTTTTGTCTTTCTTCCCCACTGGCACAATTCTGGATAGCCAGAGGGGATGCTGTATTGGCTTGATAAATCCTGCTGCCAACAAGCGTTGGACCTCTTCTTTAATATTTAAGTCTAGTTCAGGCTTGTAAGTCCTCGTTGCCTGCTTCACCGGAATGGCTGAAGGCATCACGTTCAGTTTGTGGCAACTCACCTATTTATCCAGCCCTTCCATTTTAGTGTACTTCCATGCGAAAACGTCTATGAATTCCCAAATTAGTTTGACCAAGGCTTCTCATTTCCCCTCACCGAGATCTTTTGAGATAAAGATAGGCCTTCGATCTTCCCCTTCTCTTTCCAAGTTCAGCCGGTCTAACTCTTGTTCCTGGGGCCTTGGTCGATCTCCCATGTAGTCTGGTTCTTCGGCGATATCTTCTATGAATTCTTGTATGCTGGAGTTGTCTATCACCATACACTGCCCCCATCGATCCACCAAAAAACACTCGTACATCAGGTCAACCTCATCCTTAGTCTCTTCGGTCGCCCGTTCACACCGTTATAAGCGGTACACTACTTTTCCCTCTTCAGTGACAATTTTCTTGCATTGCCTGTTGGTAGCTGTTGCCACGGCCTTCCCCTTCTTCTCTCTGGAAGCCTCAGCGATTCTTTTTCTCGAAAAGTGACTTAACACGCTTTGTCGTTGGACCTCGTGCTCCATCGGGTCTGTTCTCGGTCTCATCCTATCTTTGAGTTGCCTCGAGAGCTTTTGCAGTCGAGGGATCATCTGATGGGCTTCTTCGGTCCTCACTCCTTCGCTACTTCCGCCCTCTTTATCCTGCTCATTCAAGGGACCCATTCTCTCTATAATTGAGGGAACCCATGCCCCCTCCATTATCTTCATCAGGACCCGTACATCCTCCTCCAGTTCTGTATAGAACGCCACATCCACTAAGTGCGCTTCTTCGATAGGGAAAGGCCTCTTCGTAGCCCTGATGGTCACCTCCGTTTCCTTTACATTTGCCTTGGCACATTGATGATAAGTTGAAGGAACTAAGCCTTGGTTGTGCATCCATACTCTCCCTATTAGTAAGTGATAGGAAGTTGCACTTTCTATTACATGGAACTTGATGTGGGAACTCAGATTTCCCATCGTAATCCCAACATTCACATACCCGATGGATTTGGAGGATTCATTGTCATATCCCGAAATTACCAAAGGCATGGAGACCAGCCTTTATTTTGGAATACCAGTCGCGTGGAAGGAGTTGATTGGCATAATATTGATGGAAGCACCCCCATCCATAAGGGTCCTTGCAAATTTAACTCCCTTGACGCTAGCGGTTACATATAGAGGCCTGTTATAGGGGAACCTCACAGCTTTATCCGCATCGCTGAAGGTTACTTCTGGAAAAAATTTCTTCATCAACCTAGACATGGGTCCCCTCCACCTTAACGAGGGGACTGCGTTCCTTTTTGCAATGTCCAAAATCTCGTGAGTTATCTCCGTCATGCTTTCCTTCAGGATCCCCACTTAATCGAAGAACCAAGTGAATTTTGGGGATTTTGAAATTGCACTACATTCTATGACTGGGTCTGTTTCCTCATCTTCAACGCTATACACGTCTTCCACATCCCTAGCGCTTGCTTCATCATAGGCTAAAACTACATTAGCCATTCCCGTGGTACAATATTCCAGAGCTTCTTCGAGCTCCTTCTGCTTTATCGTCAACCCTCCTCCTTCTCTTTCTGCCTCCTCCTCATAGGCCAGCACCAAATTGGCCCTGTATGCCGGAAGTGGGTTGTTGTTAATGTTATGTGGGGGGATTTGCAATGTCCCCGCCTTCATGTACTTGTCGATGATTCTTCGCAGCGTGAAGCAGCTTTCTGTTGGATACTGGATCTTTCGATGAACCTGGCAGTACTTAGGATTCGCCTTCGTTGTAGCATTAGGTTCTTCCATCGGGATGCCTTTTGGTTCATAAATCATTCCCCCTTGGACCATCGCATTATAACAACTCACATCCTCTTCGATCGTGCAAGGCAACGTTGGAGGGTCTTCTCTATCTTTCCCAAATTTTCTCTTGTTATCCCTCCTCGGTGTCTTGCCCCTATCTTCTCCTTCGGCATACCCTACCCGCGGGGGCTGAGACCTCCCCCCCCCCCCCCCGCGGGATGCATTGGTTGCCTGAACATCATGGGCACTACCACCGGATTGGGTCGTACCACCAAAGAGATGTTCCTTGCGGCTTTTAAGAACGCCGCAAAAGTCCCCTCGCGTGTCTCATTGATGAGATGGCAGATGTATTCAGGAAGCAGTCCTTCAGCGCATATTTGTAATAACTTGGACTCTTTGGCCTTCTCCCTCACATCGAGGGACCTTTCCCTGAACCTTCGAACATAGGCCACCACTTCTTCCCCTGGTCTTTGCTTCTCCCTTCCCAGTTGGGTCAAGGTGAACTCGTCTTCTGCCAAAAATAACTTTTGGACAAACAATACGTGCATCTCCTCCCACGTAGAAATGTTGTTAGGAGCTAAGTGAGAGTACCAGGTGTATGCCTTCTCGATTATGGATTTGGAAAACTCCCTCAATCTAAGCTTCTTATCATTGCAATGTGCTCCCAAGTTTTTAACAAACCGCTTAATGTGCTCCTTCGAGTTCCCACCTTTCCCTGTATATTTTTCGAAGATAGGGGGAACATAGTCCTTTGGGTAAGGCTCATCGTTGTACGCTTGAGGGTAGGGTGTTCGGAAGTCGTCATAAACCGAAGCCACCTCGTCAGCTGATTACGAGGAAGCCCGCATGAACTTCAACATCTCCTTCTGCATCTCTTTTCTCATTTCTTCTATGGGCGAGGCCACAGGGTGCCACCAGCAACGGGGCCATGGGTTGTGCACCCGTTACAACTGAAACGAATGTCACCGGCGGTACCGTTGAGACTCTTGAGGTTCCCACTGCTGGACTCATAATAGGGGGTACGCTTGCCGGAAGCGCTCCTGCAATGCCTGTACCTGGTGGGGCCGTTAGAGCTACTCTGGTGTTACGAAAGCATTAGCCTCCAATCCTCCCAGCATACTTGAAGCTACTGGGGTTTGCAAAAACTCATAAAATTTGCTCATGAGGAGCGCCATCTGGGCGGGTCCCAACCCCGCGCTCATGGCAGGTTGTGTCGCCCCAGGAATGTCTGACATCGTCGGAACCGACGGTACCTCTACTCGAGGAGCCACATCCCTTAGGGCCTCCTTCTCCCTCGTGGCCTGTTCTTCATTGCAGTGGATATCATCAAAGTTGAGTCTTCGAGTAGCATTATCTTGCGCCATACTCCCTAGCTAAGAAAATGCCTCCCCAGCAGAGTTGCCAAATGTAAGAGGGTACTTTAGATAAGATGGAGGCGTAACCCCTACTTGAGTATGGTAATGATAAGCTAATCCTGGCCAAAGCTTTGGATTAATGATAGGACACACGAAGACAGACCCAATGAAGATAAACTCGGCTTAAACTCACAAAACTCTCGTGTATAACTCAGGAAATAGTAATGACCTTAGAAGTAGCTTAGCTAGAGGGAGAGAGAAGTAAGCACCCTAGATACACCTTGGTAGGCAGGTAAAACACACCATATACCCTCAGGAATCTCTGCCAAGTATTAAAAGCTCTACAATAAATGACAATGGTGAGGGGATAAACCCTCTGGCTTGCAATAAATCCCTCTTTCTGATGTGTATCTCTAGTAATAACTTCTGAATTCTCAAAAGATCATGCCTCTCCTCAGGGGTGGTTGGGGTCCCTAAATAGCCCCCTCACCCCCACACCATCCCCGAGGCAACTCGGTCATTAAAACTATGAAAAGACATCCCTCATACTTTATGTCACAACATTAAATGCCTGAGGCACTAGTTGTCTCCACGTCATAAACATTAAATGCCAAGACATGCCTTTTGCCTAACCACTGTGTGTCAGGGGGTTGTTGTCGCAGAGGTGGCTTACCAAATGCCTGACAGCCCCAAATACCACGGTGGTTTACTCAAGTGCATGTCTGACATTGTTTAGCTGGCTAGTGACATCACCTACAGTAGATGTGACATTAAGTAGAAGGGCTATCTAGTTCATAACTCAACGCCCGATGGGACTCCAAGCTGCTCCACTTGAGGTTCCACGGTCAGGGTTCTTCGGCGTTTTACCAGGTGTATCTAAGATGGTCAGGACAAGCCCCCAACGGTGCCTTACTTCTCAATCCTTCAAACCAGGTCCCTCTAAAGTTCCCACGGTGAGGTCATTTCATAGAGCATGAAATCTCTCCCAGACCCTGCCAAGCCTGGTCCCTCGCAAGTACCGTTCGACCTCATACAAACTCTTTTGTTATTATCGTTACGTCATTACAACCGTTAAAGCTTACAGTCATCAATAATGAAAATACAATATGACTAATACAACAAGCTAAAATATGAGTTGTTGCGCCAAGCTTCCTCGCTGAGTTGCCACGCTTGAGCTGCCTCGGTTGCTTAATCTCAAACACTGTTGCTAATTGGGGATTTGTCCCTAATCTCAAGATTACCTTCAATCCCCCTCTACACACGCAACCTCGTACGATAGCACTCTCGAGTAGGCATGTGTAAATAAAACAAGTAGTAGACACATCATTCTAATATGCATATATCCCACTGCGTACAGTTCACCTAATAGCGAAGCTCGACCCAACTTTACGATTAATTATTTAACTAGTCCCATACTTGAGTCATCATCATCATAATCCTTTCCTTAATCCCATCACATGGGGTCGTCCACATGGATTATCCTTTTCAATTCTAATCAATTATAAGCAATATTTTCATTCAAGTTTAAATCATTAAGATCTCTCCTAATAATTTTCACCTATGATAACTCAGGATGGCCCTTTCTTCTTTTACCCTCAATTTTTAATAATCTTCCTCTTGTTATAGGTGCATCTACTAGTCTATGCAGAACGTGTCCATACCATCTAACTCTACTTTCTCTTAATTTATCGGTAATTGGAGTTATTCCTAACTTTTCTCTCACATAATGATTTTTAATCTTGTTCTTTCTAGTAATTCCTATCATCCATCAGATCATCCTCGTCTCACTAAGATGGAGACTTTATTCATGTGTTTTCTTTAAAGACTAACATTCCGCTCCATAGAGGGTCGCTGGCCTAACCATTATTCTATAAAAAAATTCTTTTAATTTATTAGCAATCCTCTGATCGCATAACACCCCATTGCTTGTTTCCATTTATCCAACCTTGAATCACTGAACCTAAATAGAGAAATGTATTAGTTTATTTTATCATTTTTTTCTTCAATCTTTAATACTATGCTATCAGACGCCTCATTATTAAATTTACATTCCATAAATTTAGTTTTATTTCTACCGATTTTTATTCCCTTAGATTCTAAGGCATTTCTACAAGTATTTATTCTCATCACTAAGGCCTTTTTGAAGTGTCTACTAAAACTATATCATCCTCATGTAACATACATCATGGGACATCTTTTTATATGTCCTTAGTAATCTCATCCAATACAACGACAAATATGTAAGGACTTAAAGTCGATCCTTGATGTAGACCCACTTTAATTATAAAATCATTAGTTTCTCTATAAATAGTTCTTACTCTAGTCTTTGTGTTATCATACATATCTTCAATAACTTTAATATAACTTATAGGGATTCTTTTTCTCCTTAAGGCCACCATATTATATCCCTTAGTACTCTATCACATGCCTTTTCTAAGTCGATAAAGACCGTATGCAAATTTTTATTCTTACTTCTACATTTCTCTATTAATTGTCTTAATAAGTAAATAGCTTTTGTGGTGGATCTCCCTAGCATAAATCTAAATTAATTGTCTGAAATAATTGACTCATTTCTTATTCTTTGTTCAAGAACTTTTTCCCATAATTTCATAGTGTGATTCATTAGTTCGATTCCTCTATAATTACTGGAGTTTTGTATATCCCCTTTATTTTTATACAAAGGTATTAGGGAGCTTTTCCTCCACTCTTCTGGCATGTTTCCTTCTTTTAAAATTGTATTAAATAAACATGTTAACCATTCCACCCTTAAACTTCCAAGGGTTCTCCACACCTCTATGGGTATTTTATTCGGACCAATCGCTTTATTCCTTCCCATTTTCTTATTAATATATCTACTTCTTTTTTAGTAATCGAACATACCATTCCTATATTCAGTTCTATGTTCTCGACATACTTTTTGGGATATTTTTCATTCAATAATCATTGAAAATATTGTTCCCATCTATCTAGAATTTCTTTATCGTTAATTAATATATTTTCATTTACGTCTTTAATACATTTGACTGCACCCATATTCCTTATCAATCTATCTCTATTCTTCGCCCATTTATATATCTCCTTTTCACCTTCCTTGGGACCTAATTTAATATAAAGATTATCCAGTGTGTTTAGTTGTGCATTTCTAATAATATTTTTTACTTCACTTTTTAATTTCTTATACCTTTATAGGTCTTCTTAATTTTAACACTTTTGCCACACTTTGAAGCTTACTCATTTCTTTTGTATTATCTTTTTCACTTCCTCGTTCCAGCACCAAGTCTTTTTTTTATGAATCTTTTTCCTTTAGTCTGTCCTAAAATCTTTTTTCATAAATCGTTTTCCCTTACTTGAGTACCCTAGTTAATTATTAAATTTCCAGTTATAAATAGCGATACAAAACAATTTTTATTTAAATATTCACTCACCTGGATAACCTCCCACATACTCGCTTGACTTCATAAAAATTCTCGAAACAGTTACATGATCCAAATTTAATCCACACATGTTACTCTGCATGCACTCCCACACATGTTACTCTGTATGCTCCCGCACATAACTTGAGAGATTTTGAGAGTTTTAGAAAGCAAGTAGAGTATTTGATCAAACCTTCACAAAATTTAATGGAGGAATTTCATAGGATGTCAGCTCCTTTTGATCGGGCCTAATGATTGAGGTTGAGACTTGTTTCTAGCATACGACACTTTTCATGTTCGTATATTATATGCATATTGCTAGATTGCACTATCATTGTACTTATATTTTTCATTTTTTTATATTTTTTGAAAAATCCAAAAAGATTTTAGTTTTCTTGAAAAAAATTGAAAAATACGAAAAGATTTTCGGTTTCTTTTTAAGAAAAAGTGATAAAGAAAAAATGACTTTATTTTGGATAAAATATTTGAAAAATCCAAAAAGAGTTTTGTATTTTTTTTAACATATGTGAATGAACACTAAAGATGTCCGAAAATGAACACTAAAGATGTCCGAATCACCCATTGATTCAATATCCATTTGACTATTTTGTAGTGTTTTTAAGACGTGACATCATTTCATTTATGTGCTTTATAATGTGTGGAATCTTTAAGATTTGATTTGATGACAACTTGATACATGTTTGAATCCTTTTCACCTTTAATGAACACTAGCACAGACTTATTTGAGTATTACATTGACCTTTCACATGTCAATTGTAGTGTTTTCATCTCAATCATGCTTTTAAAACGAAACAAATGTGAAAAACGAGATAATAAAAGTAGAGCATGTAAGAACCATTGCCCGGGTTAAAAAAAAATAAAAAATATACTTTTCAGTGAGATTTGATATATTTCAAGCAATGGATCAGGTTGCGAAAGACAGGTTGACTTTGCGTAAATAGCCACCATTTTTAAGAAAAGACCCGGAAAGATTAAAAGCACATAAAAACATAAGTGATAGGACAATTTTTAGAACATTGATGCTTTGCTATACATGAGGATTAATTTCTTCAAAAATAATTGAAAGAAAAAACATCAATATGTGAGAATTTGATGGAGTTAAGTTGAAGATTAATGCATTTTCACGTCCTATAAAAAATCTCAAAAAGCATTACATAGTTTTGGGCATTATTGGTGTGAAAATCACTTACGATCTTGATTATTTGATTAGGTTAAGCCAATTTCACTTGAGTTCACCATTTTTACACCTAAGGTAGACTTTGAGATATTTCATTAGTGGTGTCTCATTCCTTCGTGTACATATGTTATGTTTATCTACGTTGATTAACCTGTGGAATATGTTTACACCCCTATATTCCATTTTCATGATTTAGGTATTTTTTTTGTTTCTCCATGGTGTGTTATATTTGCTAAAATTTTACACTTAAAATAAATTGAAATGTTTTTAAAATAGTTTGTGGAGCCTTTGAGATTATCATTGCATGTTTGTCTTTCATATATTTTTATGATGATTATTCTTTTCGATGATGTTCCCTATATTTTATGTTCATTTTCTACTCCTTGTCTATTTCAAACAAAATAAAAGGGGGAGGACAAATTACAAGGGAGATTTTGATTTATGGGAGAGGATTTTATGTAATTTATTTTATATATCAAACTCGATGTATCACGAGGTATTTACTTTGTTTCATATGTGTAGGTACTTTTGAAAGATCATATTCATATTACACTCAATGAAGACAAAGTGCTTGAGAGAAGACTAAGAAGAAGTGGAGATTTGAAGTCAATTTAAAGACATCATTATCTTGTACCTATCCATTTTAGGGTTTAGGAGGAAATTAGTATACTTTCATTATCTTAGGGGATTTTATTGTAATTTAGATTTTGATTTTATATTTACACCGAAATATCCAAAAGGGGAGATTTGTAAGAGCATAACTTCTATCATTTCTGAATAGCTTAGGCTTACATTCATTTTGGCGTATCCCGTTACTATTCGACTTGAGCCGTCTTGAAAGACAGAATCTTGACACCTCGTCTAATTAAATACCGGGTGATCACTCCTTTATTAAATTAAAATCAAGGTGAACGGTTGGTTCATTCTTAGAATGACTGTCACAAAATAAAATTTCCAATTTAAACACCCTAAATAATTAAGCTAAGTGAAAAAACAATTTAGAACCTTATTTCCATTTTATTAAATCCAAATGTGAAAACCCTTTTTTTTAATAGCCAACATATTAATAATCACATAAATACTAAGGATGGATAAAAGCACACAAGAATTTAAATCATCTAAATAAACCAAACCAGTTTAAAACTATAAATAAAACCATCCTAACAATAATTAAATCCCAAAGAGTACCGAATACGGGAAATATAAATGAACATAAATCTCTGACAAAATCCAAACTGAATAGTGGAACGAGCGACACATGCCCGATCTAAGCAGAACTAAAATAAGAGCATAATCAAAAAAGAGGTCGTCTAAAGCAAGGGTCTGTAACTCCCACATCAGCTGCAGCACGCACAGTCCAAAGAATCTAAGCATGACGCCCCAGTGGCTGGGCACCTGTAATATGTACGTATATACAAGAGAAAGATAAATAACAGAAAACGGGTCAGATCCTAAGTGTAAAATAGATTAAAAATAGTTTAGCAAGTATTTAAAATGCTTACCGGTTCATGTAACAACCATGTTAGTATGTGACACTCTCTTGAGAATTTGCACCTCTCATCTAGTGTGCACGCCTATCGTACTATTAGTCTCAGAAGTTCATTTTAACTTAACTTTTCCACAAGGTTTCATCCCGAGAAAATACTATGGCTAAGATAATTAATTTCTGAAAATTAAAGTCTCTCATATATTTCACGTTACTTAGAATAAATCAGTATTGTTACGAAATCCCAAAACACTTATAATAAAGTTGGAGTACTTATTCATTACTTAACTACTTTTATGCACAGTAGAAAGTTCCCATACTTAAGTATATATATATTAGTTACTCATATAATATATATACTATCGGCACCCCACATAAAATTTATGGTGCCGGCATACTCTGCTATCAAGTCCCCGTATCACTCGTACTAGGGAAATACTAGTTCGGAATCACTCTCGAACTGTATTAACACAAAACACATACAAATGGAGGTGAAGTCTAGTTCTAAGTCACTAAGAGGTCAGCACATACCCTCACGTCTCTTAGGATCATCTGACTATCACTCAAATAGCATGTATCAAGGATACTATCTTCTAGGGTACAAGTCGTTATCCCCCATAAAGGCCCAATCGAGTTAAGACTGTCCCGGAGTTGAAACCTCTGTGGTAGCAAGTAGCTCAGATATGATTTTTACATGGATACATAATATATGCACAATCACACAGTCATATACATATAAATATTCACATTTTCTAAATTAGATGCGCCCACGACCCATAATTCTAACTATTCTTTCTGAGCACATTTTACTCGATTATCTCGCGTAACGGATTTGTCACTTTTATTCTCATATATAATTTACTTCATACTTACTTCTCATCTCTCGAAGTATTCTATCTCCCTAAGTATAATTTCAGTAGGCATACTCTCACTTACCTTCTGGTCTAACTCCCTTATGAGTCTCGATCTTTTATTAAACGTACGCATGATTTCTTATGTGTGAATAAATCCCCGTTAACCCAAAATTTCATCCTATATTAAATTTCACTCAATGGGGTCTCCCTAGACCCTACTAGTCCTCTTTATAACCCATTATGCTCTATCAATAATAATCAAAGGTTCCTACACATTTTAACCGAATTAAACATAAAGAAGGAAAATACGCAGCTTTCCAGGAGGGATCGATCGATCGATGAATGGGGTTGATTGATCGATTGTCGATCGATCGATGTTCTTGATCGATCGATCGATCAAGCAGTTATGACGAATTCTGTCATTGTCAAGTTATGGTTTTGCCTCTCCAACCTCAACCAAATCTCCATTAACGATCCCCAAACTCCCAAACAACATTACTACTGGTATTATATACCTAACTACATGATTTCCTACGTGAAACATATTCAAATTCATCAACGGTATCGAAATAATGGGGTAAAATTTACATAAACTTCAAGAATCCTAATTTTGGAAGAAACATCCATTCTTCTAATTATTTCCCAGATTTCTTTCTTCTAAATCAATACTAATTCGTGGGTAATCCTCTACATATAATGGGTATGTCCAGAATATATTAAATTTCTCTAAACATGTGATTTAGGATCTCTAAATTATCAATTTCTTCCATAAAACATGTTCTTGATAATCCTAAACTAACATGGGTGAGACATTAACTAAAAACAAAGAAGGATAAATACTATCCTGGAATTCAAGTTTCTGATTTGTGGACGAAAAATGTGTGGTTACGTTCCTCGATGCACGATCTACAATTTGGTGGTGGTGGCGGTGCAAACGAATGAGTCTTTGGCCCTGGATTGCATGGAAAGGTCTTCAACTTCTTCTCTAATGGTTGTTCTTTGGTTTTGTGTTTGTTAACCCTAGAAGACAACTCCTAAAGGCTGATATATCCTTAGGAAATTCGTGGGTTTATTTACCCAAAAATATAAAATGTCTATAATACCCTCCTAGGATGTCAATTAGGCTTAAAAATGCATCGAGGCCCAAATTGAACTCCCGTGTACATTATTTTGACTATCTCGACCCTTCCGGACACATTGGCACATTCAAAATGACCATACGGGCGACTTATAATTTATTCACTTTTAATAATAATAATAATTTAATCCCGACACGACACAAGCGCGTCCCGATTTAATTTTCACAATTATCAAATTATACACTCGTGATAATTTTAATAAATTCGATTATACATATTACTTTACCCCTTATGTAATATTTAATAAATTCCCAATAATTAATAACTCTCGTCACGCTAGTAAATGTTTCAAATAATTTCCGGATTAATTTTAAATTAATAACTCAATTTAAATTTAATAAATCCCCAGACTTAAAAGCCATAAAAATACGAGGTATTAAATACTCCCCCCATAATAACGGAATTTCGTCCCAAAATTCGGGAAATAAGGCATACTTGGTAAGAATAAATATGGGTATCTCTCGCGCATATCTGCCTTGCGCTCCCAAGTGGATTCCTCCACATTATGATGCTCCCACTGGACCCGTACAAGTGGAACTACCTTCGACCTTAATTTCCTCTCGCTATGGTCTAGGACAGGCCTTGGTCTCTCCTCGTAAGAGTTATCGGGCTGTAAGTCAATCTCCTCTATTAAGATGTGGGTGTGGGCCATATCATCCCGAAGGTATTGTCTCAACGACGAAATGTGGAATACATCGTGAATGCGGTGCAAGTGCTCTGGCAGCCCCAATCTGTATGCCACCGGCCCAATCCTCTCGATAATGGGAAATGGTCCCACATACCTCGGAGCAAACTTTCCCTTCTTCCCAAACCTCATCACTCCTCTCATGGGAGACACACGCAGTAATACTTGATCCCCCTAGTTAAACTCTCGAAAAAACTGTTTTGTATCGGCGTAACTTTTCTGCCAGTCCTGGGCTACCCTAATGTGACTCCTAATAAGCTCAGTCCTAGATGAAGTTTCCTGAATCACGTCTGGTCCGAGCAACTTGTTGTCCCCCACCTCTAGCCAACAAGCTGGAGAATGACAATATTTACCATATAATGCCTCAAATGGGGCCATGTCGATCGTGAACTGATAGGAGTTATTATAAGCAAACTCCATCAGTGGAACATACGGCTCCCATCCTCCTCCAAAATCAAGGAAACACGTGCGCAGCATATCCTCCAACATCTGATTGGTACAATCTGTTTGTCCATCCATCTGTGGGTGATAAGTGGAAATCAATCTCAACTCTGTACCCATGGCCTCTTGAAAGCTCTCCTTGAAGCGCGATACAAAAATCTTATCTCTATCAGACACGATATCCAGAGGCACCCCATGTAGCCTAACAATCTGGGCAATGAATAACTGTGCATACTGGCCCGTGGTATAATCTGTCCGTACTAGAAACAAATGAGCTACCTTGGGCAATCAATCCACTATAACC
Organism: Sambucus nigra; assembly: GCA_949130495.1. Classification (NCBI taxonomy): domain Eukaryota; kingdom Viridiplantae; phylum Streptophyta; class Magnoliopsida; order Dipsacales; family Adoxaceae; genus Sambucus; species Sambucus nigra. Next base: position 335,807,524 of record OX422214.1, read on the forward strand.
CATATGGATTCGTGACCCCACTGTGATGTAGGCATCCCAGTAATGAAGTTCATGGAAATACTCTCCCACTTCCACATAGGTATCTCCAACGGCTGAAGTAACCCCGACGGTCTCTGGTGGTCTACCTTTACCATCTGGCAAGTAGAACACTTGGACGCGAACTTGGTAATGTCCTTCTTCATCCCACTCCACCAGTACTGCCACCTCATATCCTGGTACATCTTATCCCCTCCGGGATGTATCGTAAATCTGGACTCGTGAGACTGTATCTTCATTGCATGGCATAAGTCTTCTCCTTCTAGGACCACCAATCTCCTATTAAACCTCAAACCCCCATCAGAACTTTCTGAATAGGACTCAGCACCCTCGCCTAAAAGTCGTATAATCTGCTCCTGACAAAATGAATCCGCTGACTGTGCCTGTACCACCCTTGTAAAAATCTCAGGTGTGACTGACATGACAGATAGAAAGGAACGGGCTACCACGTCCTGGTGACCCAACTCTTTCCACTTCACTTTTCATACGTCCGCTACGTCGCCTACCAGTCTACGGCTTAACGCATCAGCAACCACGTTAGCCTTTCCCGAAAGGTACTGTATCTCGAACTGGTAGTCTTTCACAAACTCTAACCATCTACGCTGACGCGTGTTTAACTCTCGCTAAGTGAATAAGTACTGCAGTGACTTATGGTCTGTGAATAAGCGAAAATTATCCCCCAACAAGTAATGTCTCCAAATCCTCAATGCAAAAACAACCGCTTCTAGCTCTAGGTCGTGGGTGGGGTAATTCATTTTTTTAGGCTTAAGCTTGCAGGAGGCAAAAGCTATAGCCTTTTACTCCTGCTGAAGTACTCCCCTGAGTCCCCGTAAATAGGCGTCAGTGTACACCAGATACTCCACTCTCGGCTTGAGAAAAGAAAGAACTGGAGTCGAAGTCAACTTATCTTTCAGCTCGGTGAAAGCAAATTAAGAAGTATCATCCCAAACATACGGTACTCCCTTGCGATTCAGATTCGTCAACGGACCCACAATCTTTAAAATGCCTCGGATGAACCTCCTATAGTACCCGGCTAACCCCAAGAAACTATGCACTTCTGTCGGTGTCATGGGATGTTCCCTCACTGCCGACCCTTTGCTTGGGTCAACCGATATTCCTAATTCCGACACAACATGCCCCAAAAACTATACCTCTCGTAACCAAAATCGGCACTTCTCATACTTAGCATACAACTGATGTTCTCATAGAGTCTGGAGAACCTGCATCAAGTGCTCGTCATGCTCATCCTTAGTGTGTGAATATATCACGATGTCATCTATGAAGACGATGACAATCTGATCAAAGAACTCTCTGAACACTCGATTCATCAAGTCCATAAATACGGCTGGAGCATTTGTCAACCCAAACGGCATGACTCTGAACTCATAGGACTCATATCTCATCAAAAAAGCAGTCTTCGATACATCCTTCTCCCTAATTCATAGTTGATTGTATCCCGATCTCAAATTTATCTTCGAAAAGAAGGTTTCTCCTCTCAGCTGGTCGAACAGGTCATCGATTTGAGGCAACGGATATTTATTTCGTATTGTGACCTTGTTCATCTCTCTATAATCCACGCATAACCTCAACCAACCGTCTTTCTTCTTCACAAATAACACTGGAGCGCCCCAAGGGAGGTGCTCCTATAAATAAAGACCTGACCTAACAGTTGCTCTATCTGATCCCGTAACTCCCTCATTTCCACTGGAGCCAAACGGTACGGTGCACGTGCTATCGATCGAGTGCTCGGCATCAAGTATATGATGAAATCTATCTCTCGATTGGGGGTTAGGCTCGATATTTCCTGGAATATATCCGAATACTCACGAACAACTGGAATCGAATCCAGTAATCTCCTTAGAGGTATCCTCCTCTATATAGTACAAATGGGTGGAAGATCCTCCCTCTGGGCGAGGCATCGCCACTAAAAATATCTCCTGCCCCGGAATGGCAAAAATAATACTCCTACCGAAATAATCTACATGGCTCTGTACATGGTGAGCCAATCAATGCTAATAATAACATCATGCTCATGCATCTCTAAGACTAGAATGTCTGCTGGTAAAATCAAGCTACCAATATCTACTCCTACACCCTGGCATATAAAGAAAATCAAAGACCCATTCCCAAGTGGTGAGTCTACGCATGTCACAGTGCTCACTGTCGTGTCTAATAACCCTATGGCCCTTGCAAAATGAGCAGCTATAAAATAGTGTGATGCCCCAGTATCAAATAAAATTCAACTTATAGTGCCATGGATAGGAACCGTACCCTCAATCGTGGGTGGTGCCTGAGGTGCTACTGCCTGCTGGACGTTATAGACACGTCCGTACTGCAATTGCCCCTACTGAACTGGAGCTACTTGGATGGTGGGTAAGGATGGCACCTAAGCTGGCACTGGGAGGGTGGCTGGAAAGAGTGGCCTCTATGGCTCATTATGGGCACCCTGCTGTTATGAGGCCCTCTCTCCCTCTGGGAAATCCTGGCGCCTATAGCCATTCTTACCACATCCGAAACATCTGCCCCTGAAGTTACCTCCCCTCTACCCCTGCTGATCCACACCCTGTTGGCCGTTACCACCCCACTACTGGCCCTGCTGACCCTACAGGAAATGCTATTGACCTTGATGTCCCTACTGTTGTCCCTGTTATTAACGGTGTTGGCCCTTTTGGCCATACTCATTAAACTAGCCCTGCCTCAATCCCCCAAATCCCTATCTAGAGTCACCTGATTAGAATCTCTTGGCAGGGTCCCCTTATGGGAACTCTGCTCACTGTGATGGGTCTGCCCGTGGGCTGCTGGTGCCCCACCAGTACTACTTCCCCCTGTCATGCCCTGCTGGCTGGACTCCCCTACTCATTTACTCCCCTGAAAATGGAAGCGGTGATCCTAACAAAGTAACAAAGCAGCGTTGAGTACATCAGTGTAGGTACTCAATGATAGATTGCCTATGAGGTGTTAACGGATCCTCCAGGCTAATCCATCTATAAATAGCAGTATCTTCTTTTCCTTAGTGGGTGCCTCATCTGGCACTATAGTGAGAAGTATAGTGAACTCCTCCTCGTATTCAGCAACGGTCATACTCTCTTGCTTAAGATTCAGTAACTTCCTCCTCATCCCAGTCTGCATAGCGGATGGAAAGTACTTATTGTCCAACCGCGCCCAGAATGGATGAATGGTGATGATATCCCTCTCCTCTAAGGTGGTGGTGGACTCCCACCACTGCAAAGCGGCCCCCACTAGCTTAAAGGAAGCCAAAAGTTGTCTCTGCACATCAGTGTACTCATACATGTGCAGATGCCTTTAGATATCCTTCTTCTATTAGCTGGCGACTACGATGTCTGAACTACCCGAGAACTCCGAGGGATGCACCTTCTGGAAGCCATCCCTAACCCATTCCCATAAAGATGGAAGGTATGCAGGTACTGGCGCCACTTCCTAAATCTGGCGTGGAGCCTGCTGCACCATCGCTAATGCGGCATTTACTGCCAGAGCAATAATAATAGCTTCCTCAGTTGCGTTCATCATTCCCTGAGCCGGAGCTGCTGGCTGCTCGGCCTGGGCATTCCTGTCTCGGGGTGCGCATCTCGGAGGCATCTGAAATGAGAAGAAAGGTTATTATCAAATCCCAAATAGCTGAAGACGTAAGCAAAAATACAAGAATATAACAGTTCTAAAAATAGGGGTCTATATCAAGGACACTAACCTAGAAGCGAAATAAGTCGTACAGGTCTTAAAGGACACTAAAACCTGATGCTCTGATACCACCTGTGGCACCCCGCCTAAATAAATACCGGGTAATCAGTCCTTTATTAAATTAAAATCAAGGTGAACATTTTGTTCATTCTTAGCATCACTGTCGCAAAATAAAATGTCCAATTTAAACACCCCAAATAATTAAGCTAAGTGACAAAACAATTTAGAACCTTATTTCCATTTTATTAAATCCAAATATGAAAACCCTTTTTTTTTAATAACCAACAGATTAAGAATCACATAAATACTAAAAATGGATAATAGCACACAAGAATTTAAATCATCTAGATAAACCAAAACAGTTTAAAATAATAAATGAAACCATCCTGACAATAATTAAATCCCAACGAGTACCGAATACTGGAAATATAAATAAACATATATCTCTGGCAAAATCCAAACTGAATAGAGAAACGGGAGACACATGCCCTATCTAAGCAGAACTAAAATAAGAGCATAATCAACAAAGAGGTCGTCTAAAGTAAGGGCTTGCAACTCCCACATTATCTGCAGCATGTACAATCCAAAGAATCTAAGCATGACGCCCCTGTGGCTGGGTACCTGTAATATATACATATATACAAGAGAAAGAGAAATAACAGAAAACGGGTCAGAGCCCGAGTGTAAAATAGTTTAAAAATAGTTTAGCAAGTATTTAAAATGCTTACCGACTAATGTAACAACCATGTTAGTATGCGACACTCTCTTGAGAATTCTCACCGTTCATCTAGTGTGCATGCCTATCGTACTATTAGTCTCAGAAGTTCATTTTAACTTAAATTTACCATAAGGTTTCATCCCAAGAAAATACTATGGCTAAGATAATGAATTTCTGAAAATTAAAGTCTCTCATATGTTTCACGTTACTTAGAATAAATCAGTATTGTTACAAAATCCCAAAACACATATAATAAAGTTAGAGTATTTATTCATTACTTAACTACTTTTATGAACAGTAGAAAGTTCTCATACTTAAGTATATATATATTAGTCAATCATATAATATATATACTATTGGCGCCCCACATAAAATCTATGGTGCCGGCATACTCTGCTATCAAGTCCCCGTATCACTCGTACTAAGGGAAATACTAGTTCGGAATCACTCTCGAACTGTATTAACACAAAACACATACAAATGGAGGCGAAGTATAGTTCCAAGTCACAATGAGGTTTTCACATACCCTCACGTCTCTTAGGACCATCTGACTATCACTCAAATAGCCTGTATCAAGGATACTATCTTCTAGGGTACAAGTCGTTATCCCCCATAAAGGCCCAATCAAGATAAGACTGTCCCGGCATGGGGAAACCTCCGTGATAGAAAGTAGCTCGGATATGATTTTTACACGGATACATAATATATGCACAATCACACAGTCATATACATATAAATATTCACATTTTCTAAATTAGGTGCGCCCACGACCCATAATTCTAACTATCCGTTCTTTGCACATCTTACTCGATTATCTCGCATAACGGATTCGTCACTTTTATTATCATATATAATTTACTTCATACTTACTTCTCATCTCTCTAAGTATTCTATCTCCCTAAGTATAATTTCAGTAGGCATACTCTCACTTACCTTCTGGTCTAACTCGCTTACGAGTCTCGATCTTTTATTAAACGTATGCATGATTTCTTATGTGTGAATAACTCCCCGTTAACCCAAAATTTCATCCTACATTAAATTTCACTCAACGGGGTCTCCCTAGACCCTACTGGTCCTCTTTATAACCCATTACGCTCTATCAATAATAATCAAAGGTTCCTACACATTTTAACCGAATTAAACATAAATAAGGAAAATACGCAGTTTTTCAGGAGGGATCGATCGATCGTCGATCGATCGATGTTCTTGATCAATCAAGCAGTTATGACAAATTCTTCCATTGTCAAGTTACGGGTTTGCCTCTCCAACCTCAACCAAATCTCCATTAACGATCCCCAAACTCCCAAACAACATTACTACTGGTACTATATACCTAACTACATGATTTCCTACGTGAAACATATTCAAATTCTTCAACGGTATCGAAATAATGGGGTAAAATTTACATAAACTTCAAGAACCCTAATTTTGGAAGAAACATCCATTCTTCTAATTGTTTCCCATATTTCTTACTTCTAAATCAATACTAATTCGTGGGTAATCCTCTACATATGATAGGTGTGTCCAGAATATATTAAATTTCTCTAAACATGTGATTTAGGATCTCTAAATTATCATTTTCTTCCATAAAATATGTTATTGATATTCCTAAACTAACATGGGTGAGACATTAACTAAAAACAAAGCAAGACAAATACTTGCCTGGAATTGAAGTTTCTGATTTGTGGATGAAAAGGTATGGTTACGTTCCTCGATGCGCTATCTACGATTTGGTGGTGGTGGTGGTGCAAACGGATGAGTCTTTCACCTTGGGTTGCTTATAAAGCTCTCCAACTTCTTCTCTAATGGCCGTTCTTTGGTTTTGTGTTTGTTAACCCTAGAAGACAACTCATAAAGGCTGATATATCCTTAGGAAATTCGTGGGTTTATTTACCCAAAAATATAAAATGTCTATAATACCCTCCTAGGATGTTAATTAGGCTTAAAAATGCCCCGAGACCCAAACTAAACCCCCGGGTACATTATTTTGGCTATCTCGACCTTTTCGGACACATTGGTCCATTAGAAATGACCATACAGGTGACTTATAATTTATTCACTTTTAATAATAATAATAATTTAATCCCGACACGACACAGGTGCGTCCCAATTTAATTTTCACAATTATCAAATTATACACTCGTGATAATTTTAATAAATTCATTTATACATATTACTTTACCCGTTAAGTAATATTCAACAAATTCTCAATAATTACTAACTCTCATCACGCAAGTAAATATTTAAAATAATTTTCGGATTAATTTTAAATTAATAACTCAATTTAAATTTAATAAATCCCCAAACTTAAAAGCCATAAAAATACGGGGTATTACATGAATATCCAACTTCTCCAACTTTCAAGGATCTCCACATTATGAAGGTATAATAGTATTCATTATTTAAATTTATTTTGGGAGTTTTTATTTTTATTAAGACTGAAATAGGAATTTTTGTTTTAAAAATCGACGCATTTTTTAGTTTAAAATTAATTTTCAAAATTCATCTGCCTCGTTCAAAGGAAAAGGCATTCTCGTTCGAACGAGTCATCCTTTTTGTTTGAAGGCTCATTTGAAGTTGACATCGAACGTATATCGAACGAGGGCATACTGTTTCACTTCGTTTGAATGTCGTTTAAAGCTTGTTCAAGTGAGATAGTTGTTTCATTCGAACGAACTTATTTTAGTTCCAATGGAATGTTATTTTCATTCAAACGAGCCTTATTTTCGTTTGAACGAATTGCATCGCCTTATAATTTGTGTTTACGTTATAAATACTTGTTTCGTGTTTAACTTTGTTAAGACTTTTGCCAAAACTTTTTGTGCATATCTTTTGCAAAAGTTTTCATACTTTTGAGTTTAAAAAACCTTTTTTATTCACAAAAACACATTCCCAACATATATTTGTGTCAATCAGTTTAAACCCTATAGTTTGTATCCTTGCATACATGACTCTTATGGAGAGAGTTTATTTGCGGCAGACAATTGTGATTCTCGAGGGGATCATCACTGAAGACAAAGGCCGATCAGTGGATACTGAGCGTGGAAGGCCGTGTGTGGACTGCTCCTCACCGAGTAGTATTTTGTAGAGAACTGTGAAGAATAGCAAGTTATACATTTGGTGGTCATCAAGTAGTCCGTAAGTCGATTGTCTTGTAACATTTTTAAAGTGTTGAAAATAAAAGGTTTTACTCGCAAGGGATTCTTCCTCAAATTTCCTTTATTGACTGGATGTTTTAATTTATCAATTTTATTAGCTAGATGTATGTCTTCGGAGGAAAAGAATGCCTATGAGTTATATTAAAGTTATTGAAGATATGTATGGTAATGCAAAAACTAGAGTGAGGACTATATGTGATGAAACTAATGACTTTACGTTTAAAGTGGGTCTACATCATGGATCGGCCTTAAGTCCTTATTAATTTGTCGTGGTTTTGGATGAGATTACTAAGTACACACAAGGATATGTCTCATGGTGTATGTTGTTTGCAGATAATATCGTTTTAGTAGACACATCAAAGGAGGGCATAGAAATGAGAGTAGATACTTGGAGAAAACCTTTAAGAGCCTAGGGGACTAAAGATCAGTAGAAATAAAAGGAAACTTATGGAATGTAAATTTAATAATGAGGCATCGGATAACATAATGTTAAAGACTCGTGAAAAAGTGATAAATCTAGCTAATAAATTTTGTTATCTAGGTTCAATGTTACAAAGTAATGGGGATATTGATGAGGATGTTATGAGTACAATATCAACTGGTTGGATGAAATGGAGACAAGCGAGCACTACACCAAAAAAGCCAAATTGTCACCTTTCAGCCGGCCATCCTTATCACGGTCAATGACCATAACAAAAAAATATGTATTTTTTGTCACAGTCATTAATCATGAAAAGTCCGTGACAATCTTATAGTTTTGGTGTAGTGTAGTAGGGTGTTATGCGATAAGAGGATCTAATAAATTAAAAGGAAAATTTTATAGAACGGTTGTTAGGCCAGCGACCCTATATGGAGTGGAGTGTTAGGCGTTAAAGAAAAAATATGAACAAAGTCACCATGCTAGTGAGATGAAAATTCTCCGATGGATGATAGGAATTACTAAGAAGGACAAAATTAAAAACCAATACGTGAGAAAAAAGTTAGGAGTATCTGCTATTAGCGATAAGTTAAGAGAAAGTAGACTTAGGTGGTACAGACATGTATTGCGTAGACCAGTAGATGCCCCTATAACAACGGGAAGATTATTAGAAAAGTGGAAGATGCTTCCCTAAGCTATCGTGGAAGGAAATTATTAGGAGAGATCCTAAGGTTTAAACTTGAATGATAATATTTCATATAATAGATTAGAATGGAAAAGGAGAATTCATATGTCCGACCCCACATCATGGGATTAAGGCAAGGATGATACAGATAATGATGATGATATATGCCTTAGGATAAAAAGATAAAACTTTGATTTGTGTGTCTTGGATACTTAATTATATAAATATTCCATTAAGATCGTAAGCGCACTCTCACTTTACCTTTCTCATCCAAACCCAAAAATAGCCAAAATACCACTTCTTTCCTTTTTCTGATATTTTCCCTTTCTAGAGGTAATTTTTCTTTAAAATAACCTTAAATCCATTCAAAAAGGTTAATTCTAAGCTGGAAAGGTGACAAAATAAAAAGGAGCACGTGTAACCTTGCACGTACATTGACTCTCACTCCTTTATTTTGAATCCTAGTGATAATGGGTGGTGGTATGATGCAACACCGCCCAAAATAACTTTTCTTGTGTTTCTTTATTCTTCTGAACCTGAATTTCCTCTTAAGGTCATGTCCAAACTACGCAGACTTTGATTCTACCTACGGTGGATACATAGGCCTAATAGAGAATCTCGATCTTTAAAAGTCAAGTAAAATGTTGTACATATTCCTCTATTTCACTTTTATTCTTCAAAAAATAAATAAAAAGCTTAAAAACCATGGAATACTCTCATAGAGGTTATAGGATCACTAGATCTGTGGATTTTATCTACTATTTTGTTCTTAATGTGGGTAGTTTAGTCATTCTCTCTCCATTGAGTGGTTTTATGAGTGAATCAATCTTGTTCAAGTTCTTTTATTAACACAAATCATATACATTTTTATAACTGGTTTTGTTTCACTCTAAAAATACCTCGAAAGATCGAATAAAGTTTAGATCTCTCGCATTAAAACTCTATATGAGGTAAAAAACTCTTTTTTCTTTTTCACGAACTACGTGGACTTTAAATCTCTTCGTACAAGTACGTAGGCCCACTCATACTGTTGTCCGAGTGAACAAGTCCAACTTTGTATACATTTATCCTTTAGTGATATTATTTACATCCACATCCACATTGCACCGCACAGTAGAGTACATACTAACTATTTTTATTTCATTACTTCTTGTTTACACTATAACATGCTAAAATAGATGTATATGTACTAACACATTCCCAACCCGTAACCCAGTACCCAAAGCTATGACTTTCTACTTAACACGCATATCACTAGCCATCCTTAGGTCTCTATGGAGACCTACCCCTTTATTTTGTCTATTTGGTGTAAAATGGACTAATGACTCTATATTCTTTTATACAATTTCCCTCAAAAAGAGATATCACCCCACCGAGTTGGCAACCACACATCACAAGTCGAGGACATATGGCCTGAAAATGCTGGGGCCTTCATAGGTTGATCTGATCAAGGGAAGAATGATTTCTCCCTTTTAAATTCAAAAATAATCTAAGCCAGCCCATTGCTAACACATCGAACTTTCTACTCAAAAAGACCCAAACAAGGTTAGACTATGGTATTATGATATTTGGCGCCTCCTGAATCATAGTAATATCCTCAAAGGAGTGACAAGAAAGACCGCATGACTCTTCAAAAGTTCTCGTCTCATTATACCATTTGTGACGAATCTCTATTCAAGAGAAATTTCAATGGCACCCACTTATACTCTATAGCAAGGGTCGACATTGAAGAAAACATGCAGAAATCCACAGTCGGGGAATGTGAGCCCCGCACGAATGGCCACATGCTCGCTAAGAATATCATTCAAAAAGGGTACTATTGGATTAACATGATTTAAGACTGCGCGTCATATGTCGAGATATGTCTGAAATGTTCAAAAATTGATAATCTCCAACATTTGCCTCTCTGTGAGTTATACAACATTTACCTATGGCCTTTGTCAACTTTGGGGCATTAAAATCATTGGAAAAATCACTCATAAAGCTTCTAATGGGCATGAATTCATCCTGGTCATCATTGATTATTTCACTTAATCAGTCGAAGTCGAATCATATGCCATGATGAATGCCAATAAAGTAGCTAAGTTCATTCGAAAAAAATATCCCCTGGCGTTATGGAGTTCCTTATGAGCTCGTATACGATAATGGTCTCCATTTATAAGTAAAAGTAATAAAAGTAGTTAAAGAGTATGGGATTCAGGGAAGTAAGTCCTCATCACACAAACCATAAACAAATGGGGATATTGAAGACACAAAAAAGAGCCTCAAATACATCATTAGGAAAATGACTTAAATTCATCGAGACTGGGATGACAGAATATCCTAGTCCCTTTGGGGAAATCACACATCCATCAAAATACCCACTGAAGATATCCCATATTCTCTAGTCTACGGTTTGAAAGTTATCCTACCCATTAAACTCGAGATGTCTTTCCTATGAGTTATAATCGAGAGTCAAGTATGAGAAGTCTATTGGAACCAAACTCGCTACGGTGAGTAGGCATTAATAGGTGAGAAGAGATTAAAGGCGTTATATCATATAAAAGGGTATCATCGCCGCATTACACAACCATCTAATAGGAAATTCGAATATTACGGTGTGCGAGATGGTGACCTCTCTCTCAAAGAAATGATACACATCTAGGACCCTCGAGGAAAATTCAAGTCCAATTAGGTGGGCCCATACCTTATGGAGAATATCTAAACAAGCAGTGCATCTATACTTGAAAGAAGATGTTAATCCCCGATTTTAATTTTCTCAATTAAAATATTATTTTCTTTTATATATATCGAGATGCGGAAGCGTTATGATGGTTCAACAAAATAAACGAATTACCAAATTTTAATTTTCTTAAACAAATTAAAATTAAACCGAGTGAAATTAAATTAACGCATTAAAATCATTTTCACTTAAACCAAGTTAACTACACATTACCCAAATTAAACACGTAGAGAATAAATTAAACCAAATTTTATCTTTTTACCTAAGCATGTGTTCTAGGTGATTTTGCAAAAGATAAAATAAACAATCAATCCACTACGCCGCGATGTACGAGGAAAAACCCAAGACGGGAAACAACCTCTGACGGGCCTAGCCTCAAATCCACTAGATACGGAATTTACAAATACAAGACAGAAAGGCTTACAACACACGACTCGATCCCTCTCAAGCCCCGACAGTTCTTCTTGTAGATACCTCTGCCTAGCGGATAACCATGGAGCTCCACCGCGATCTCGGAGTCCACCGATCGGACTTTGTATGGTCACCGTCACCCGAACAACGAGCCTTTCTCCAAGTGGGTAATGTCACAACAAACAACTCTTCTTCTTTCTTTATGGGTTGTAGAAGAAGACCTGAAACTTCTCTTTGAACGGAAGAGATGCACCCGGTGCCAAACTCCAAGAAAAATCTATGAATATGGGAACTTGGAATAAACTAATTTGGGTGTAAACAAGAGTGGTGTATATTTTTCTCTTTGATAAAAACCACACTCAAAACATGAACATTTTCCTTCAACAATTTAGCTCTCAAATTCTCTCTTGGAGATGGAATGGAATGGAAAAGTTAATTTGGAAAATGTTATTCCCGTACATAATAAAGTCTGAAAAAGTTGGTTAAGAACCAAGTGGGTAAGTGGGAGAAAAACTGCTCAAAACTGCCAAAAACTGTTCCCGCCTGGCATCTCGTTCGAACGACATTTCGTTCGAACGACATTTCCTTCGAACGACATTCTCGTTCGAACGAGTCTTCTAACGAAGTTCCAGTATGAACTCGTAAGAATCTCGTTAGAAATATCGTTAGAACGATAATCTCGTTCGAACGACATTTCGAACGAAGTTCCAGTATGCCATAATGGGAAGTCGTTGGCAATCTCATTCGAACGACCTCTGGTTCGAATGATAATTTCGTTCGAACGACATATCGAACAAACTTCCAAAAATTTGGAAAATTCAATTTTAGCCCAGAAAAATTTATAAACCTATTTTAAAGTTTTAATTAAATCTTTCTGAAATTAAAACGCAGTTTTAGATAAACCTAACACCCAATAAAAAAGTTCCAAGCTCCTATATATATATTGCATTCATACCTTGTGAGCATGGAACTATGGTTGATGACGTATAAACGAGGCACGAAACCGACATGATGATGAAGCTTTATACTCTTTGCCACTACGTCTTCAACAAACACGTCATAGGCTTGAAAGGTGATCAATATACTTTATCCTATGACTCAAACGTTTTTGTCCGAAATTGAGCCAAAACAACAAAGGACTCAATTGGAAATTTGCGTCCTTACAATACTAATAGACCTCGATGAGGAAGAGGTGATACTTCCATTCAACATAGATCGTCTCAAAATTTCTAACCTTTATCTAACTCTCGTCTCATTCTCATATCTCTTCTTTATCCCTCCATAAGAATTACATAAGACTTGATCCTCTCAAAACATTTTACTACACAAAGACTCATTTGTATCCTCATAGAGGTATAAACAACCCATAAAGTAACTCAAGGCGTCCTTTTTTTCACAAAATAATCATCATTTCTCCCATCAAGAGGCATAAGTCTCTCTCATCACTTTTAACTCAACAAAATTATTATATATGCCTTAACAATTAGTATAGATGATTAAAACGTGAATGATTCTTTCTTAAAGGAAAAATAGAAATGTGCATGAAATAAACATTTCATATTATAGAGACATATTTTATTCAAAATAAAAGGAAAACAATGCAAACTTTGATTCCCTAATATTACAAAGCCGACTAACAACACCTAGCCAACATTAAACTTAAACCAACATCCAAGAACACATCAGAATCAAACTTACATAAAACCATGATAACCAAACCACAACCATTACCCACAGAGCTACACATAAACCATTACCAGCTACCCATGTGAGGAGTCGGAGGGTCCCGCTGCATCATCATTACAATAGCCATTCCCCTTTGGAGTCCCCCAGTAATCTTCATTTTATATCCATACCCACGCGCATTTGAGGCGATGGTACATTTTGAAAACTTAGTAGGTTCCACCTTCAACTACCTCCACCACAATGAGCCACCATTAATTCTATTCATCTACACATACCTTCAAAACTAGGTCCCTCCACAACCATTTCAAATAACACGCTAACACCGCTGAAGATTTTCCCACATAAATGGTCAAAATTTGAGCACTCCTTCGAAATTTTTGAAAGTTACCTAAAGACATCATCAACGACTCAATTAGATACTTTACATGAAAGAAGCTTCTTATGTGAGGAAGATTGATTTTGTCCTAGTCTTCTTTACATAAGAGTCTCCGAGAGAGATAGAATAAAGTTCGATAAAGGCCCACGAGATAAACCTATTAATAGTCATATAATTGCAACACGGATGTTAATTCAACCCACTATGGCATAGACCAATGGAGAGAACTAGCTCCATTTGTCGTCAACCAGTCAGATCAATCATTTGTAGACACACCAAAGACCACACAAGTTTAACTGGAAATTTTTATAGTAAGAGGCTATAAAAAATAAAGGGGCACGGCCAACCAAAACCTCTCTACTAGCCTCATATACACCATCATAGGAATCCCACTCAAAAAGGTTGAAGGTTTTGCTTTGTCTCCACCATAATGGTAGCAGCAGGATTGCAATGACAACCCATCCACGGAACTATGATGGAAACTTGTGTAATTTCACTTCTATCACCCGTCACTAAAAGTAACTTGGCGATCAATCTTGCAACAACAGCTCCATTGTACCCCGCATATGAGGCATCTTAATATCGGTAAATTCTTCCTCCACACATCAAGAGTCGGGTGGTAGAAGGATAAATATGCACTAACTAACCCAATACATCTAGCGAAGATCGAGATAATTCCAAAAGGGTTACTAGAATATTAGGTTATATACCTAACATGGCTGATAATTCTTCATAGTTCATACATATCTCATCCAGCTTAAAACGAAAGATGTGGTCCTCCGGGTACCAAAATAGCAAAGTCGCCTCCAAAAGTCCCTATATGATATGAAGATTGCGCCATAAATTGACTAGGCACAAGTAAAAAGCCACATAATCAACTTCAAACAAGCACATATCTTCCAAATGGTTGAGGTAAGAAAAATATACCCTTTGGTCAAAGAAATAACTTTTTGAAGAAAATACATTAAAGTAAAAAAGAAGAAATGAAAAGGAAATGGTGATCCTAATAGACCGTTTTAAACCCTTTTTAAAGCAAAAGGCACAACAAATTGACAAAGAAGCTAAACTATCGAAATTACTCATGAAATCATTGACCCATACAATAGTTAGAGAGTACAAAAAGGCCAAAAATAAGTACTTGGTTCTGACAAGGTGTATGCGAATCAGCACCCTCCTCTTTCAGGAAACTTCAATTTTTCCATTTTTATCTCCTTTTATCCAAGTAACATGATCCCCAAATAAATGTGTTTCACCTTAAAAAAATCCAGGGTGTTTCCTTTTTTATCGTTATGAAAATCTACGAAAAATATCAAATACACCACATATTTCTTCAAAATCTCATAAAACCCTTAGTGTAAAATTAAAAGTGCATGTAAAATAAGTCACTTAATCAAATAAAAATATATCGTTAAGTATATACATATTTCTTTGAATTACAGGTACATTACATGAAAAAAAATAACATAAATAAAGTAAAATTGTCAGGGCGCATCGCAGACTTTCCTCCTAAACCAACAAACGTCGTCCATCACTACCCACGATGAACTCGATTCTCGCTATAAAGATAGGTGGATCCTTTATTACCGGATCTAGAAGAGAAAGAATTTTAATCTTCAGAGACTACAGGGGCAGTACAAGCATGAGTCAATGCCCGAATGTGCTCGATCGCCAAATCCATCCAATTACGAACATCCTACACCCAAGACGTATGCACGGGCATAGTGTAAAAGGAAATTGTACAGGAAAATAGGTTAACTTAGACCGAGTATTTATTTTATTTGTACTTAGGCTAGTTTGGTGTATCCCGATGCAAGCCCTCACGTACGGTCACGATAAGCCGACTCCAAGTTCAAGAATTCCCTACATCTCACAAAGGTATAAAGCTAACAAGTGTTTAAATTTATTCATTAAATTTATTTTACGGTGTTTTATTTTTATTCAAATTGAAATATAATTTTTTAAATTTAAAAATGTGGCATTTTTTAATGTTTAAAAAATTTTCAGAGTTAGCTGACCTCGTTTAAACGAGAAGGCATTCTCGTTCGAATGAGACGTCAAAATCGTTCGAAGCTCGTTTGATCTCTACATCTAATTTAACGAGGGCGTACTGTTTTGCATCGTTTGAAACTCATTTGAAACTTGTTTAAATGAAATAGCAATGTCATTTAAACGAAATTGCTTTAGTTCAAGTGAGATGTTATTCTCGTTTGAACGAGCCTTATTTTCATTTGAACGAGTGATGCCCTTCAAAATTTGTGTTCGCCTTATAAATACTTCTTTCATGTTTATTTTTTCTAAGAATTTTTCCATAACGACTTTTGCATACTTGTTGCAAAATTTTTCACACTTTTATGTTTAGAAAACACTTTTAATTCACAAAACTCATCCCCAAATAGATTTTTGTGAATCCTTTTAAAACCTAGATAGTTTTATATCCTTGCATACACTACACTTGTGGGGGGATCATCTCTACTACTGACATCACTTCTAAAGACAAAAGTTGATATTGAGGGTGGAACGCAGCCTGTGGACTGCTCCTGATCGAGTAGTATTCTTTAGAGATTTGTGAAGACTCGCGCGTTATACTTGTGGCTGGTACCAAATATTATTGTAAGTTAATTGTCTTATATTACTTTTAAAGTGCAAAAATAAAAGATTTTTCCTGTAAAGGATTTTTTCTCAAACTTTTCCTTTGTTGATTGCATGGTTTACTTTATCAATTTAATCACTTGAATGTATGTCTTAGGGTAAAAAGATAAAATTTGGATTTGTGTTTATTTGGACATTCAATTATATAAATCATTCCATTAAGATAGCGACAACGTACTCTCAAATTGGTATCAGAGCAGGTTGCACCAAGTTATTATGTGATCCTGATTTTTCAAAGAGTTTTTTTACTGTTACCATTCTTTCAAATTGGTATCAGAGCACGTTACACAAAATTACTGTGTGATATTTTTTTGCAATATTATTTTTTCTTTGATATTAATTCTTTTTTAATTGTTGGTCTTTGAAAAGCCAAATTTTAATGGAGAATTTGTATAATCGATTGCCCATCTTTGATTGTACCAATTATGCTTACTGGATATCTAGGATAATGTCTGCCATAAAATCCATAGATAAATGATTCGGGTTAATTTTTGAAAGAGGGTGGACTCCTCCCATTATCACTCTTGATAATGTTATTGGATCTAAACTTGTTTCTTCATAGACTGATGAGGAATTTAAGTGGAGTAATTTTAACTCCCGTGGACTTAGTATTAATTCTGGACTCATTACCCCTCATGAGTTTCGGTGCATCATGACGTGCAATACATCTAAGGAATGTTGGGATACATTCCATCTTACACACGAGGGTACCAATGTTGTAAAGGTATTTAAGCTTCGAAATTTGATCACCCAATTTAAAACCATTACCTTGCTAGAGTCTGATTCTTTTGATGAGTTTTATGCACCTTTGTCAAGCATAGTTAATTCAAGTTTTAATTTGGGTGAGAAAATTTCAGAGACAAAAGTTATGAAAAAGATTTTGAGGTCGCTCCCTACCCGTTTTATTCCTAAGGTTACCGTACTTAATTTGTTAGTGACCCTAGACACTCTTTGGTTAGAAGAACTTGTAGGACATCTTTAAACATATGAGATATATGTGTAACCTAAAACTATTAAACCTAAGGAAGTAGGGATTTCTTTAAAAACTCAAATTAAGAAGAAAACAAAAAAAACTTTGTGAGCTTGAATCTGGAGTTGATCTTGATTTTGATGACCTAACCCTTTTTGCGAAAAATAAAGAGATTTTTTAGAAAAATAAAAATAAAAATGAGGGCACAAGTGGGGAGAGAAAGAGAAAGAGATTAGATGTTATGAATGTGAGTGTAAAGGGCACAATGCACATGAGTGACCCACTAGGCTAAAGAGAAAGGGAAAGAAATGTTAAAATAAAGCTACTCTTAACGATAGTGACATCGTGTTAGTTGATTCAAGGAGAGAATAATCACATGAACCATGTGTTGCATTCGTGGTTAGTCACGTTAGCACTTATAGTTTATCCCAGACCAATGAGGACATATCTAAACATGAAAGTCTCGATGATGTTTTAATTCATTGGAGGAGATAATGAGTACGAGGATGAGATTTTGAGTGAGGGAGAAGGTGGTCTCTAAATGACATTTAGTGATATTTACACAGAGACTTTCAAAATTAAAAAGCTAAATAATAATTTGCTTGTTAGGGTGTTAGATTCAGAAAAGGAGGTGAAAATTTTGAGAGAGTGTGAGGCGTCGGTGAGTTAACTCGAGAAGGTGAAGATTTCTTTATGTGAACAGTTAATCGTTTTAGGCTGGGAAAAGACCGATTTGACAGTTATCGTGGTTAGTCTTACGGGAGTACTTCAATCTTTATTGGAGACTTATGAGAAACTTGAAGCCCGTATATCCCAACTCGAGAATGATCTCGAACTTGTCTGGTAAGTCAATGTCACTTTAGAGGACACGTCTTAGAAGGTTGGAAAGATGTTCCTCATTCTCGCTTTAGGTAACATCGAGAGGCAAGGAATAGGCTATGATGGTGCATCCACTTCCCATGTTGCACCTAAGCCGATTTTCGATTTTGTGTTAGATCTTTATGACCCTCGATCGAACCTACCGAGGAGAGATCGTCTTAGACATTTTTATAGAGGAGGACCCAAGCTCATGTATGTTTGTTCCCATTGCAAATAAAAATGTCACCTTAGAGAGTTTTTTTTTAAGCTAGGAAGAGTGTCTCATGGGTATGTTCCTCAGTTTGCTCCTATATGAGTTCCCACATATGTTACTCTACATGATCCTGCACATTAGATGTGAGATTTTAAGAGTTTTAGAGAGCAAGTAGAGTATATAGTCAAAACTTTACAAAATTTTATGGAGGTTTTTCATAGGATGTCATCTCCTTTAGAGAACTCCTTCGAGCGTAATGATTGAGGTTGCGACTTGTTTACTGGAATAGGGTTTTTTTCATGCTCATATCATATATCCCTATTGCTAGTATGTACTATCATTGTAGTTATATTATTCAAAAAATCCAAAAAGAGTATTATTTTTCTTGAAATTTTTTGAAAAATACAATAAGATTTTCGGTTTCTTTTAAGGAAAGGTGCGAAAAGGAAAAAAGATATTATTTTTGATAGATTTTTTTGAAAAAAATCCAAAAATATTTTTTTTTTCTACGCCTTATGTGGATGAACATTAAAGATGTCTGAGTCACCCATTCATTCCATATCCACATGACTATTTTGTAGTGTTTTGAGATGTGACATCATTTTATCTATGTGCTTTATAATGTGTGGAGTCATTAAACTGTGATTTGATAAGAACTTGCTTTATGTTTGACTCTTTTTATCCTTTAATGCACACGAGCATGAGATTATACGAGTATTACACTTACCTGTCACATGTCGATCATAGTGCTTTCATCTCAATTTTGCTTTAAAAATGAACCAAATGTGAAAAAGAGATAATACAAAGTTGTGAATGTAATAACCATTTTTTGAATTTAAAAAGATTATTTTTTCGGTAAAATTGTTATAAATTAAGCAATGGAATCGGGTTGCGAAAGACAAAGTTTTTGCATGAAAAGCCACCATTTGTAATGAAAAGAGTCAGAAAGATTAAAGGCACATAAAAACAGAATTGATAAGCCATTTGTTTGAACATTTATGCTTTGCTATAAATGAGCATTGATCTCTTCAAAATAATTGAGAGTATAATTGCTATAAATGAGATTTTTAGGGAGTTAAGTCAAAAATCAATGTGTTTGCACATACTATAAAAATATCAAAAAAATATTACATAGTTTGGGCGTCATTGGTGTGAAAATCACTTACAATCTTGATTTGTTGATTAGGTTAATTTCACATGAGTTCACCATTTTAACACATAAGGTAAACTTTGAGATCTTTCATTAGTGGTGTCTCAATCATTCGTGCACATGTGTTATTTTTCCTACGTTGATTAACTTATGGAATACATTCTCACCCCTACATTTCATTTTCATGGTTCAGGTATATTTTTGTGTTTCTCCATGGTGTGTTGTATTTGTAAATTTATACTTACAATTTTTTTAAAATTTCAAAAATAGTTTGTGGAGCCTTTGACATTATCATTGCAGTTCGTCATTTATATATTTCGGTGATGATATCTTATACTTATTGGTGATGTTATCTATATTTCATATTTATGTTTACTCCTTTGTCTATTTCATACAAAAAGGAGGAGTACAAATTAAGGAGGAGACTTGTAGATTTGATGATGGTTTGATTTATTGGGGGAGATTGCTTTTGCTTTGTGAGTTTTGTTTTCTATTTCAAACTCGATGCATCACGGGTTATTTTTCTTTGCTTCATATATGTAGGTACATTATGCGGAAATCAAGACACACCAGATGAAGTCAAAGAACCAAAGGGAAGCTCAAGAAGAGAATGAATAGAAAGAATCTTATTTGGATATTTTTGTCATTTGGGGGATATTTTTTTGTAATTTGGATTTCGTTTAGGTTTGTATAGTTAAAAAGCCTACTTCTCCTCTATCTATCTCTCTCTCTCTCTCTCTCTCTCTCTCTCTCTCTCTCACTCAACCGCCAAACATTTTTTAGGGTTGCATGGCAGTCGTTCTTCCCATGACAGGCCCTCCTAATCCCAATCCACCCAATCCACAAAGAGAAGCGAAAAAATCGCTTTCATCAATTCTTGGAGGTGGTAACAGTCAATCCATTGGGCTTAAACCTATAAGCCAATATAAAGGAGAACCAGCCTTACATTTCAGTGAAGAAGATATCTCAATATTGGCGGCACCATATAAACACACACTTATTGGAGAATTCCCTTTTGGAATACCTGTTATGGAAACGATTAGGAAGGTTTTTATCACTTTCTCATTAAAAGAAGCTTTTGATATTGGTCTCATTGATCAAACTCATATACTCATTAAGTTATCATCAGAAGAAGACTACCTAAGACTTTGGCTCAGAGAAAAATGGTACATTTATAAGGCCCCACTCAGGATTATGAAATGGACTCCTTATTTTAATCCTCAAGCTAATTCGACAATTTACCCCATCTGGGTTTCATTACCTCTATTACATGTGCATTTTTTTAACAAAACCGCAATATTCTCTATTATACAAGCGGTTGGTAAGCCTCTAAAATTGGATGAGGCCACTGTGAATGTCTCTAGACCTATTCAAGCAAGAGTTTGCGTGGAAATTGATATCTCTGAACTGATGGCCAAACGTATATAGATCAGTTGTGGTACCGATGGGTTTTGGCAACCATTTACATATGAGACGGAACTTGTATTTTGCCACTATTATAGGAGATCAGGCCACTCAGAACAATCTTGCACAAAGAAGATGGAACCAGGTTTTACCTATAAGGAATGCACAACCGATCTGACTAAAGGCAAAGAAATTCAATCAAACCCAACCAATACATCAACTAAACCTACCAAGTTATTGGACGAAAAGAATAACAAGAAAGTTACCAAACCTTTGCCAAATAAAAAAAATACAACCAACACCCTTTTTGAGCCAAACCTTATACCCATTGTTTCTACAAACTTTGAACTAGGGGAAACTTTGAACCATCACATCCTTTCAACTCTCCCAATCAATAACACCCCTAGAACTACCATTATGTCACCTAACCCTAATACCACTTATACAATGAACCCTGAAACTAGAGATAAACATAACCTTTCAAAGCCAGTTAATAACCCTATCTCTACCCACACTGTACTATCTAACCCCTCACAAATAAAAACATCGAGCATAAACTATGATATCGAGATTCTGGGAAACCAGACTCCCATTTTCTTGGGAGATGAAGTTATGGAAGAAGGTGAAATTCCAGAATTCCCAATTGATATGCCTCTTATTATTGCTCTTATCAAAGTCCCCCCAAACCCTTCTTTGCTGACCCACCTAACTTATTCCCAAGACCTCACATTTTCCCCTCTGCAATTATGCCTAGAGATAAATGGAAACCAAAATGGGGGTCAGATACTGAAGGAGATCAAAATTGTACAGCATTCTGTAAAGAAAATTCTTTAAGCTTTTCAAATGAGCTGACTGAGAAATACCCATGCTTACGAAAAGAAGAGGAGTTCAGAGTGGTGACAAGAAGGAAGAGGAAAAACTATCAAAAAATGGCTCAAAATTATTCAATTACTACCAGATCAGCAGGTAAAGTAACAAATACTAAAACTCCCACCTTGTCTCAATGATTAATCTCCTGTTTTGGAACATCCATGGGGTGGAAAATTTACCTTCTATTCGTAGACTAAATAGAATCATCAAAAAGCATATTATTGATGTTGTGGCATTGATGGAACCTAAAATAGAAGAAATAAAGTTGCGGCATGTTTGCAAGAAAATAAATTTCTTTGGAGGTATGTCAAACTCTAACAGCAAAATTTGGGTTTTTTGGAAATTTAATTGGGTCATTAACACAATTAAAAGTAAGGATCAGGTCCTTACTCTTAGAGCTAATCATGCCAACTTTGATAGTCCTATCCTTTTCTCGGCGGTGTATGTTAAATGTGATAGAGTGGATAGAGAGGAACTTTGGGAGGATATTCTTGATACTGCAAACAGTTATAAGGAAAAATGGATAATTGGAGGGGATTTCAACATTGTATCAACACATGATGAGAAGATTGGGGGTAATAGTATAGACTATAGAGGGACAGCTGATTTCAATGATGCTTTAAACCAAACAGGTCTACTTCCATTTCCTTTCACTGGCTCCCGATTTACATGGTGTAATAACAGAGATGGTACATCTCGTATTTGGGCCAGACTAGATAGAGTACTTGGCAATGAAGAATGGTTTCTTACTAATTATCAAACCTTCATATAACATCTTTCTCTCACCAAATCTGACCACAATCCTCTTGTTACCAATATTGTATTTCCAGTTGATAAAACTCCAATACCTTTTCGCTTTATAAATGCTTGGATAAACCACCATTCATTCAAGGATATTATAAAAAAATGCGTGGGAATTTCCTCAAACAGGTGAACCTATGAAGATTTTTGCCTCAAAATTGATGCACCTTCAACAAGCCCTCAAAGTTTGGAACTTGATGAATGTCAAAAAAATTGATGTTAGCTTATGTGAAGCAGAGGATAAGCTTCTGAATAAAGAACACCAGTATGATCTTGATCCCAGTGAGAGTAATAGAAGTGAATGGAGTAAAGCCCAAGCAGACTACCTTTTAAAGTTGAAAAATGAGGAAGAATACTGGAGATAAAAAGCGGGTATTAAATGGGCAGAAGTTGGAGATTGTACTACTAAGTTTTTTCACTCTATAGTGAACCACAAACAAAGTATCAACACTATCCACAAAATAAAAAAAATGAATGGTTCTCGTACACAATCAGTTTCTGAAATGGAACATAAAATTTGCAATCACTTCAAATCAATTCTGGGAGAAGAATCAACCTTGGCCTCCAATTAAAATATTTTCCAGTGCATACCAAAATTGATGAGTAATGAGATGAATGAAATGATGTCTCAGATTCCATGCGAGGAAGAAATTCAAGAAGTAGTTTTTTGCTATGAATAAAGATGGTGCAGTAGGTCCTGATGGCTTTAATGGTGTCTTTTTTCAACAATCTTAGGGCATTATTAAGGTGGACCTTATAGCAGCGATTCAATCCTTTTTTCTAGGAAGGGAAATACCTCTAAGCTAGTCTGCCACAACCATTATCCTCATTCCAAAAGTCCAAAATACAAAAGATTGCTCAGAATACCGTCCTATAAGTTTGTGCAACTTTTGCAACAAAATTTTAACCAAAATCATTGCCAACCGTTTAAGATATATTCTTCATAAAATAATTTCCTTATCTCAAATGGGGTTCCTTAAAGGGCGTGATATCAATGAAAATATTCTTTTAGCCCAAGAAATGATGAAAATTTTTAATAAAAAAGTGCGTGGAGATAATGTGGTCAACAAGCTAGACATGTCAAAAGCATACGATCGTCTCTCATGGAACTTATTTATTAAAACTCTTAGGGCTCGTTTGGTTCGAGGTTTGGCAAGGGAATGGGAATTCATAATTCCAGGAATTCTAAGTTCCTGGAATCTTCAATTCCTTTCCATTTTTGGTTGAAGCAGGAATTCTTTTTTCCCGCCATCTAAAATTCCCTCTATGTAAACTGTTAAAAAGATATTAAATATATACTATTTTTTGAAAAAGTTTAAAAAAACGTGTTTTGTTACACTTTTATTTAAATATAAACAATTTTTAGTAACTTTTTTTTAATTCTTTACAAAAAAATAAATTTGTAAAAAAACAGTTTTTAAATAAAAACAAAAAAAAGTTTTTGAATAACTTTTTTATTAATCTTTCCTGAAAAGTAAAGTTGTAAAAAATGATTTTTTTTCCGTTTTTTTCCGTAAGCAAAAAAACAAATTTTTTTGTTGTAAAAAAACAGTTTTTTGAATGTTTTTATATTTCTAATATATAAAAAACAGTTTTTTTTAATGTTTTTATTAGAAATATAAAAGCATTCAAAAAACTATTTTTGTACAACAAAAAAATGCAAAAAAAAAACTGTTTATATATAAAAACTGTTTAACAAAACACATTTTTTAATGTTTTAAACAAATAGCACATATTTAAAACATTAAAAAATGTGTTTATTAAACATTAAAAAATGTGTCTATATAAATAAAAATGTGTTTATATATTAACATATTAAACAGTTTTTTTTTGCATTTTTTTTTGTTGTACAAAAACAGTTTTTTGAATGGCGAAAAACATTAAAAAAACTGTTTTTTATATATTAGAAATATATATTAACATTTTATTTTAAAAAAATCAGTTTAAAGAAACATTTAAAATATATTTTTATAGTTTTAATCTATAAATCATTGTTAATATATTAAAAAAATGTTTATATATGAAAAACAGTTTTAAAAAACACGTTTTTTAACTTTTTGAAAAAGCAGTACATATTTAAAACATTTTTAATAGTTTATATAGAAAATTATTTTTTAACTTTTTTATTTTAAAAAAAAGAGTTTTAAAAACATTTAAACATTTTTGTAATATTTTTATATATAAAAACTGTTATTAAAGAAAAAATGTTATAGTATAAAAATGTCATTCTTTTTTATATATAAATGGTGTAAACTATTTTATTTCTTATTAAATGAAGTGAGAGAACACTTCTTAAAAAACCATGTGATTGGACGACATCAAAACTTGATGTCGTTGAACACATAAAAAAAAATTCGAGAAAGAGAGAGTGTGTATGTGTATGTGTGTGTGAGAGAGTGTTTATGTGTGTGAGAGAGATAGAGAGAGCATGTGTGTGAGTGAGAGAGAAAGAGAGTGTATATGTATGTGTGTGCGAGAGAGAGAGAGAGAGAGAGTGTGTGTGTGTGTGTGTGTGTGTGTGAGAGAGAGAGAGAGAGAGAGAGAGAGAGAATGTGTGTGTGTGTGTGTGTGTGTGTGTATGTGTGTGAGAGAGAGAAAGTGTACTTATGAGTTTATGTAAAATGGTATTTTTGTCTCACCACAAAAGTAAGGTAATATGTCCGGGAATATAGGATTACCCCCATTTTAGAGGGGAAAGGAGAATCCAATTTCGTGGAAATTCTAAATTCTAGGAATTCTAAGTTCCCCCTTAAATCTCCAACCAAACATTGTAATTCTAAATGAGGGGAATTCTAAATTCCAGGAATCCTAAATTCCCTTTCCAAATCTCGAACCAAATGAGCCCTTAGATCATTTGGCTTTTGTGAACTAATCATATATTGGATTTGGAGATATATTTCAGGTTGCTATTATTCAATATCCATAAATGGCAAGCTCTGCGATTTTTTCCCATCTAAGAAAGGAGTGCGACAAGGAGACCCAATATCACCTGCACTTTTCTGTAACACCCCGTATTTTTGTACATTTAATATTTAACTAATTCGAGAATTTTAAATTACTTGTGTGTTGTAATTTTAATTGAATTAATTATGGCAATATATGTATTTAAATATTAATCGGGGAGTGAATGGTTAATGTTTAGGGAAATTTATTTACTAAGTGAATAGTAATAATTTAATTACGTTATTTCGAGTATTAATGACAAGGTATACACTTATCCCAGCCGGGAGTCGGAATAGACTAAATTGGGTGTGAGATAAGGATTTTTATAAATTAATTCAGACGCCAATTCTGAGTGCGCGGTTGAGTCCGGATGGGTCGAGATAGACAGAAAAGAATACCCGAGGGTAGTAATTGGGTCTCGGGGTAATTTTGGGCATAGCCGGGCCCACACGGGGTGAGTTGGGCCACTTTAATTAAGCCCATTAGACTAAAAACGGGATGGAGGGTTTTTAACCTAATTGGGAGATTAAGGAATGGCAGCCAACATAACTCTAAACCTAGGGTTTGAGAGGGGATTTGGGGAAAAATAAATCAAGAGCAAATGGGAGGTTATTGGAGCATAATTAAGGGACATCAACAATGGATCAAGTGAGTGAGTCAAGTGAGTGAATCCGGGTATATTGGTCATGCGACCCCAAGGTAGTGAATTAAGTTTAGAGATAAACTAAATAATTTTGAGTCGGGATATAGACTCGGGAAATATTAAGATACGGGCCAAGTAAGTGAGTCCGGGGATAATGGTTGGGTGACACCAAGTTATTAAATTTATAAATGCGTTAATTAATTTAGTTAGAGTCGGATTGTAGACTCGGGTAATATTAAATTAATAAGAGTGATAATTAATTTAATAAGAGTCGGATTGTAGACTCGGGTAGTATTAAATTAATAAGTGTATTAATTAATTTAATTAGAGTCGGTTTGTAGACTCGGGTAGGATTAAATTAATAAGGGTGTTAATTAATTTAATTAGAGTCGGTTTATAGACTCGGGTAGGATTATATTAATAAGTATATTAATTAATTTAATTAGAGTCGGTTTGTAGACTCGGGTAGGATTAAATTAATAAGGGTATTAATTAATTTAATTAGAGTCGGTTTATAGACTCGGGTAGGATTAAATTAATAAGGGTATTAATTAATTTAATTAAAGTCGATTTGTAGACTCGGGTAGGATTAAATTAATAAGGGTGTTAATTAATTTAATTAGAGTCGGTTTATAGACTCGGGTAGGATTAAATTAATAAGGGTGTTAATTAATTTAATTAGAGTCGATTTATAGACTCGGGTAGGATTAAATTAATAAGGGTGTTAATTAATTTAATTAAAGTCGGTTTGTAGACTCGGGTATGATTAAATTAATGGGTGAGATAATTAGTTTAATCAGAATCGGATTGTAGACTCGTGAAGGGTACTTATTAATTAATGTGATAATTAATTATATTAGAGTCGGACCACAGACTCAGAATTTGGGTTGAATAATTAATTTATAAATTAATTGTATTAGAATCAAACCACATACTCGGATTGGTATTAAATTAATATGTGTGTTAATTAATTTAATTAGAGTCGGGCGATAGACTCGGGGAGGTATTAAATTAAAATGTGTGTTAATTAATTTAAGGAGAGTCGGACCATAGACTCGGGGAAAGTATTATATTAATTGAGGTGTGAATTAATTATATTAGAGTCGGACCATAGACTCGGGAAGAGGATAAGTTATTAAGTGAGAAAATTAATTACATTGATTCGGGCCACAAACTCAGGAAATTACAGGCAGTGTATGGGATTTTGAGTACATGGTAAAGCCGGGGTTATTAATATATATATATACGGTGTAGTGATAGTATATATATATATATATATATATATATATATATATATATATATATATATATATATATATATATACGTGTATGTATTGTGTGTGACATTAAATTACAGACAATGTACGGGAATTACAGGCAGTGTACGGGATTTTGAGTACACGGTAAAACCGGGGTTCATAATATATATATACGGGTAGTGATAGTATATATATATGTGTATATATTGTGTGTGATAGTAAATATCAGTTACTAGATATTTATTCAATTTGAATACTCTAATGCTATCAAGGGAGGTTGCGCGATGTGGGTGAATCCCCTAGCTTGAGGAGTAGGGCGAGTATATTCCCAGGTCATAGCGTCCGGTATATATATGGGTGAGGGATTTATCTCACTTTCAGGGAAGGAATATGACCGCCTCCACTTCGTTTATATTTTGGTTCAAGTTGGTGAGCGATTCTAACTTGGGGAAACTAGGTTTTGTGAGCACACCTAGTGAGATAGCATTCTAGAGGGAATCATCCGATGAGGGTAAACTCGGAAGGATGGATACACGTATGATATACGTGTGGATGTTATTAAAGGTACGTATAATATGGTAGTAAATATTATATGTAGGTGATAATACAGTGTGTGATGTATTTACTTTATATAACTCGGGTTACAGTTATATGCAGTTAATTAATGAGAAATTAATTAAGTTAATCATTTGTGGGAATAATACAGTGTGTGATGCATGTACTTTATATAACTTGTGACACGGTTATATGCTAATATTTAAGAGGAATTAATTAAGTTAATTGTGAAATAACTTATAATTCAAGAATCATTATACTCGGGTTAGAGTAGTACAGCAAGGGAAGGTTATACCAGGACTAGTTGGACGGGGTAGTACAACTAGGTGGGGTTAAGGTAACCGGTAGGTGTGCACAATAGTGGAGGGGTGAGAATGTCCTCAAGGGAGTGCGAAACTAACTTAAATATGAAGCGCATTCATGCATTTTAAATTACTGCAGTTAATTCACTTGCTAAATATTTTCAAAATATTTTGGGTTCTAACCCTTGCTATAAAACTATTTTCAAAACCTTTTAGGTGTCCAGCCACAGGGACGCCAGGATTGATATTCTATTCCAGGGACACGGAGCTGCGGCACATGTGGATGCTAGTAGGAGTTTGGATTAGACGCATCAATCATTCATTTCTAGAGTAGGAATCTTGTATCAGTCTCAATTTTATTTAGGGCCTGTAGCCCAGACTTCTCGGTACAGTTTTCAGGTGTTGAATATTTGTATTGGATTATTTATTTGGTGGCGGGTGATTTATTCGGCAAGTTGTGTAATTATTATTCTATTTACTTTCATTCAGTTGTGTGAATGGTTTATATTTTAATTCCGCATGTATTGTTTTGTTTAATTAAAAAGTTAAAATTGGCACCAGTTTTTGGAATATTAGGTGGTTAGTAAGTTTTAAAAAGTTTTTGACAGTGATGCTAAGGATGATCCAACTGGGATTCCTGTTTTAATTTGGTATAGGACTGATCACCCAGTATTTTATTAGGCGGGGTGTCACAGATGGTATCAGAGCATCAAGTTCTAGTGTCCTTAGGATCTGTGCGGCTTTTCACGCTTCGGCTTAGCAATCTTTGATATAGAGCCCTATCATAGGATTGTTGTATTCTCATACGTATGCGCATATACGTTCCTCTACGAAATTTATATTTGAAAGTGAACTCATACAATTCGATTATCATTCCAGACGATGCCCAGGAGAGGGAGAGCAGCTAGGGAAGCATGGGGAGGTGAGACGAGGGAGGCTCGTCAGGAGTAAGAGTTACGGCAGCAACTGCCAAAGATAATTTTGGCAGCACAGGTAACTGAACTAATGGCGCGGGCGATTGAAACAACGGTAGTCGCAAACGACAAGGTACTTTCCACGAGATCCGCCACAAGTGTTAGTGGCGTCGGATGTTCAGACTCACGCAGGGTCGTTGGGGTGCAAATAAGAAAGAGAAGTTATTTTTAGTGGGAACCCACTAGAGTTGCGAGGAGGTTTAGGTGTAGTACTAGCGTGTCAAGGAAGAGAGGTATCCAGCGTCACCTACGCATGGAAGGTTGCGATGGGGTGTAAAAATAAATGCTAACCACTTTTAGTTAGTGGGAGCGGCGCTACAGTGGTGGGGGTCGATCACCACTGTTGAGGAAAGGGACACACTAGCTACTGCAGAGTTTTGGGTGCGGTTCGACCGCAAGTATTTTTCCTTCAGCGGTCGAGACCGAAATGAGGAGAAAATTTTATGAGGAGACTCAAAGGGAGACCGTTCAGTGGTCGATTACGAGTAAGATTTCACTCGTTGGCAAATTTTGTACCGGATGAGGTAAGCGAGGAAAAGATAAAGAAAGCAAAGTTTATGGATGGGTTAGTCTGGAGAATCAGACAACATTTAATTGATAATTTCGCATTAGTAGATTATACTGATGTCATCAACGCAACACTCCGGCACTGTCGGGAATATCACTTCCACGCGAAAGGAAGCGGGAAGGGAGTGGGGATTAACCATTCGGATGAGGCAGAAGGGAATAATGCCAGTGGGGTATCCTAGCAGCAAACTGGGGGAGATCAGGGGCAGGATTTCCGGCAAGGAAATCATGCCAAACGATCTAGAACTGGAGGCTATTGGCGGGATGGCCAGGAATTCCAACAAGGTTGGCATGGAAGGGATCAGTGGCAGGGTGAACATATTAGAAAGTGTTTCATTTGTGGGAAAAGCGAGACACATGAAGAGATATTGCCTTAAGCGAGGCAGGGGTCAACTACAGGACGAGGTGCTGGATGTACAGCCACTAAAGCAAGTCACGGGTGCATTCGGGCAGGGAGAAGCTGCTCCGAAAATCGAGAACCAGCCGTTGCAGCTGGAGTATAGAAGTAAATATTTTACCCTAGGGGCATGTGGTATATTTTTGAGTGACAAAGAGGATGTCACAGTATAAGACTTATTTTTCACTAGAGTTCGCAGGTGAGTCGAACTTAGTGGGTGCGTTGGCGGTAGCAGCCATAACATGTGGGTAAACTTTCCGTAGGGTAGTGGAGTTCCTTAGTGTTCTTCATGGGAGAGTGGAGGCGTACACTGAGTGATTGGTTGAATTATGCGAGGAATTATTACTTTCGAGAATTATGGGAGTAGGGTTGACAATACTTTTTAAACATCGGCTGGATAGCGATGGAATTTAACTATTGTGGATAGTGGAGTTAAATTTTGGTGTCCGCGACACCAGGGTATGGTCGGTACTAGGTATCACCGGAGAGGGCGTATAGCCTATATATATGTGGATATATATGTTGTATTGCATGGTGCGATGGCACATAGTGAGGTTTTGTGTTCTCACATTTTATCCCGGTAAGTGGGGATGTTTACTGAAGTGAATCAGGGTGGTTAAATTGATTTTTGAGCAAAGAGAGATAGCTCGGGGTTTATTTTGCGCAAGGACGAGTGGTAGTAAGGGCGCGGTATTATGTTGTCTTTGGTAGCATAAGGGTAAGCGTATATTCTTTTGTGTTGAGAGATAAGTATTTATGGGGAGATAGTTGGACGTAGCATGGGTTGAGTACCCGGGCAGTAATTATATATGTATATATATATATATATATATATGTAATATGACTACGGGTTCGAAGTTATATTACGGGTTACGACTAGCATAGTCGAGTAACTTTCGTGCGATAGAGTGCGGGGATAGGGTGTATGGGCACCCGGGTTAATAGACAAATTTTGTGCGGTTTAGCACGGGTATAGGGTGTATGGACGTCCTGGCAAAGTTTAAATGCATACTTGTGTAACGTATGGTTAGAAGCGGATGTGATGGAGATAGCGGGCTTGGAGGCACATGACTAGTGAGTAATATGTGAATATTGGAACACTAAGTTTATCTTAATTTCGAGGACGAAATTCCTTTGTAAGGGGGAAGTATGTAACACCCCGTATTTTTATACATTTAATATTTAATTAATTCGGGAATTTTAAATTACTTGTGTGTTATAATTTTAATTGAATTAATTATGGCAATATATATATTTAAATATTAATCGTGGAGTGAATGGTTAATGTTTAGGGAAATTTATTTACTAAGTGAATAGTAATAATTTAATTACGTCATTTCGAGTATTAATGACAAGGTATACACTTATCCCAGCCGGGAGTCGGTATAGACTAAATTGGGTGTGAGATAAGGATTTTTATAAATTAATTCAGACGCCAATTCTGAGTGCGCGGTTGAGTCCGGATGGGTCGAGATAGTCAGAAAAGAGTACCTGGGGGTAGTAATTGGGTCTCGGGGTAATTTTGGGCATAGCCGGGCCCACACGGGGTGAGTTGGGTCACTTTAATTAAGCCCATTAGGCTAAAAACGGGATGGAGGGTTTTTAACCTAATTGGGAGATTAAGGAATGGCAGCCAACATAACTCTAAACCTAGGGTTTGAGAGGGGATTTGGGGAAAAACAAATCAAGAGCAAATGGGAGGTTATTGGAGCCAAATTAAGGGACATCAACAACGGATCAGACACTACAAACAATTAAAGGCAAGTGGTTAACTGTTTTGATTCTTAAAGTGTGATAATCAATTCATATCATAGTGATGTGTAAACCAAAATTCGTTTTGGGGGTAAATGGGTACAAAAAGGGGGTTTTGTCAATGGAACCATTAAATGAAATTTAAGGTAAGAATTAGTTGTGATATATAATTCTGAGTATGATTATCTGGTTTGAATGAGAAAAATTGGAATATAAAAGGATGGAATTTGAATTTGAAATTGGGATTATACCTTAGAAATTTGTGTTCTTGGGTGGATCAAGATTCATAGTGTTAATGATGTTAAAAGGTTTAGATGATGTTTTTGGTTCATGAGAAATGTTATAAGATGATTAATGGACTGATTTGAGGTTGGTTTTTGAGGAAAGAAACCTTGAAATTTCGTTAATGGTGGAATTCAGCGAGGAAGGAGCACTGGCACGAAGGGATCGATCGATCGATCGGGGGCATCGATCGATCGACGATGGGAAATTCTGGGCAGTTCGGCCTGGGTGAGATATAAGAGGGAATTAATTATAAATTAATCTCCATACATTTATTAGTGATAAATAATTATGAAACAAATATTCCTAGCAATTTTGGGAGAAAGTAATTGGGACTAGGATGAATTTATGTGCGGCGTTTAACGGATGAATTTGAGAGATTTTATTCCAAAATAGTGAGTTACGGATCAAGTGAGTGAATCCGGGTATATTGGTCATGCGACCCCAAGGTAGTGAATTAAGTTTAGAGATAAACTAAATAATTTTTAGTCGGGATATAGACTCGGGAAATATTAAGATACGGGTCAAGTAAGTGAGTCCGGGGATAATGGTTGGGTGACACCAAGTTATTAAATTAATAAATGCGTTAATTAATTTAGTTAGAGTCGGATTGTAGACTCGGGTAGGATTAAAGTAATAAGTGTATTAATTAATTTAATTAGAGTCGGTTTGTAGACTCGGGTAGGATTAAATTAATAAGGGTGTTAATTAATTTAATTAGAGTCGGTTTATAGACTCGGGTAGGATTAAATTAATAAGGGTATTAATTAATTTAATTAAAGTCGATTTGTAGACTCGGGTAGGATTAAATTAATAAGGGTGTTAATTAATTTAATTAGAGTCGGTTTATAGACTCGGGTAGGATTAAATTAATAAGTGTATTAATTAATTTAATTAGAGTCGGTTTGTAGACTCGGGTAGGATTAAATTAATAAGGGTGTTAATTAATTTAATTAGAGTCGGTTTATAGACTCGGGTAGGATTAAATTAATAAGGGTGTTAATTAATTTAATTAAAGTCGGTTTGTAGACTCGGGTATGATTAAATTAATGGGTGGGATAATTAGTTTAATCAAAATCGAATTGTAGACTCGTGAAGGGTACTTATTAATTAATGTGATAATTAATTATATTAGAGTCGGACCACAGACTCGGAATTTGGGTTGATTAATTAATTTGTAAATTAATTGTATTAGAGTCTAACCACATACTCGGATTGGTATTAAATTAATATGTGTGTTAATTAATTTAAGGAGAGTCGGGCGATAGACTCGGGGAGGTATTAAATTAAAATGTGTGTTAATTAATTTAAGGAGAGTCGGACCATAAACTCGGGGAAAGTATTATATTAATTGAGGTGTGAATTAATTATATTAGATTCGAACCATAGACTCGGGAAGAGGATAAGTTATTAAGTGAGAAAATTAATTACATTGATTCGGGCCACAGACTCAGGAAATTACAGGCAGTGTATGGAATTTTGAGTACATGGTAAAGCCGGGGTTATTAATATATATATATATATATATATATATATATATATATATATATATATATATATATATATATATACGGTGTAGTGATAGTATATATAAATACGTGTATGTATTGTGTGTGACATTCAATTACAGACAGTGTACGGGAATTACAGGCAGTGTACGGGATTTTGAGTACACGGTAAAATCGGGGTTCATAATATATATATACGGGTAGTGATAGTATATATATATATATATATATGTGTATATATTGTGTGTGATAGTAAATATCAGTGACTAGATATTTATTCAATTTAAATACTCTAATGCTATCAAGGGAGGTTGCGCGATGTGGGTGAATCCTCTAGCTTGAGGAGTAGGGCGAGTATATTCCCAGGTCATAGCGTCCGGTATATATATGGGTGAGGGATTTATCTCACTTTTAGGGAAGGAATATGACCGCCTTCACTTCGTTTATATTTTGGTCCAAGTTGGTGAGCGATTCTAACTTGGGGAAACTAGGTTTTGTGAGCACACCTAGTGAGATATCATTCTAGAGGGAATCATCCGGTGAGGGTAAACTCGGAAGGATGGATACACGTATGATATACGTGTGGATGTTATTAAAGGTACGTATAATATGGTAGTAAATATTATATGTAGGTGATAATACAGTGTGTGATGTATTTACTTTATATAACTCGGGTTACAGTTATATGCAGTTAATTAATGAGAAATTAATTAAGTTAATCATTTGTGGGAATAATACAGTGTGTGATGCATGTACTTTATATAACTTGTGACACGGTTATATGCTACTATTTAAGAGGAATTAATTAAGTTAATTGTGAAATAACTTATAATTCAAGAATCATTATACTCGGGTTAGAGTAGTACAGCAAGGGAAGGTTATACCAAGACTAGTTGGACGGGATAGTACAACTAGGTGGGGTTAAGGTAACCGGTAGGTGTGCACAATAGTGGAGGGGTGAGAATGTCCTCAATGGAGTGCGACACTAACTTAAATATGAAGCGCATTCATGCATTTTAAATTACTGCAGTTAATTCACTTGCAAAATATTTTCAAAATATTTTGAGTTATAACCCTTGCTATAAAACTATTTTCAAAACCTTTTAGGTGTCCAGCCACAGGGACGCCAGGATTGATATTCTATTCCAGGGACACGGAGCTGTAGCATATGTGGATGCTAGCAGGAGTTTGGATTAGACGCATCAATCATTCATTTCTAGAGTAGGAATCTTGTATCAGTCTCAATTTTATTTAGGGCCTATAGCCCAGACTTCTCGGTACAGTTTTCAGGTGTTGAATATTTGTATTGGATTATTTATTTGGTGGCGGGTGATTTATTCGGCAAGTTGTGTAATTATTATTCTATTTACTTTCATTCAGTTGTGTGAATGGTTTATATTTTAATTCCGCATGTATTGTTTTGTTTAATTAAAAAGTTAAAATTGGCACCAGTTTTTGGAATACTAGGTGGTTAGTAAGTTTTAAAAAGTTTTCGACGGTGATGATAAGGATGATCCAACTGGGATTCCTATTTTAATTTGGTATAGGACTGATCACCCGGTACATTATTAGGTGGGGTGTCACATTTTCGGGATTGCTTCTAAATGTTTTATCTCGAGGTCTTCATCAACAAATGGAATAAAGACTTATCAACCACTTTTCTCTACCATTAGCTTGTCCTCTAATCTCCTCGCTATCTTTTGTGGATGATATTTTAATTTTTGCTTCGAGTGATAAAAAGAGTTCCACAAATCTTCTCAAGTTCCTTCAAGAGTACGAAGATAATTCGGGAAAGCTTTTAAACAATTCCAAAAGCTTCTTTTTAATGCATAAATGCACCTCCAACAGCAAGATTTGTGCGATGCAGCTCCTTACAGGTTTTTCTTTCAAAAACCCTCCTTTTAAATACCTAGGTGTGATGATATATGAAGGTAGAAAGAAAAGGTTACATTTTCAAGCATTGGCAGAAGGTATCAAAAAAAAAATATTGACAGGTTGGGCTATGAAGACTCTATGTTAAGCAGGAAGAAATATTCTCATAAAGAATATTTCACAATCTATGACCTTTAACTACTTAGCAACCATTGATTCTCCCATTTCGACACTTCAAGACATCAAAAATTCCTTTGCTAATTTTTGCTGGGGCTCAAACGAAGGTAAATTCAAAAAACATTGGATTAAATGGGATAAGGTTGCCTTCTAAAAAATGAAGGTGGTCTTGGTATAAGATCAATGGAAGATGTTTGTAGGGCGTACACTTGTAAATTATGGCATTCTTTCTTTAATAAAGATGGGTTGTGGTCTAAATTCATGAATGCTAAATATAAAAAACTTCAAAATCATGAATTTAGAGGCACCCCGTCTTATTCAAGTCATACTTGGAAAAGAATGCAAAGCGAACTCTCAACTTATAAAGACTTGGCGGTGAATGAAAATTTCACGTTAAAAATCGCATGGGAATTTCTAAGGAAAAAAGATTGTATTCAAATGTCTTTCTTTTCTATTTGGGATAATCATATTATTTCTAAATTTTCTACTTTCATGTGGAGACTCTTAAATAATGGTTTACCCTTAGATGAGAATATTAAAATTTTAAAAATTCCCCTTTCCCTCGAAGTGTCAATGTTGTACTAATCCAAAGGAGGAAAATAGGGATCATTTATTTGCTACCGGTGAGATTGAAAAAGTGGTTTGGAGTTACTTTCAAAAAAGGTTGGGTTTAAGTTCACCTTTTCAACCGTTAAATGTGAGTGAGTGAATTGGTGGTTATGTACTAGGGGGAAATCAATCAAAGAAAAAATTTGTATAATGATACCTTTATTCATATGTTGGATAATTTGGTGTGCCAAGAATAAAAATGAGTTTGATAACATTGCGATGAATGCCCAAAACATCATTACATTGATCTATGATGACAATGAGGTGTCCTTTAAAGCTAATCCCTCAACATATCCTCCGTGCTCCTTTTATGAAGACCTGTTTAAGGAGTTCAATATCTCTTATATTTAATTTGTTGGCTTGTAAGTTTATTTTTTTTAGAATGGCTCCTTTATGTAATGCCACCGTGAGTGGGATCTTCTCTCACTTCATCAATAAATTCCATTTTATCTAAAAAAAATCATTTTAACGTCTTTCAAATCTCTCTACATCTCTCTCTCTCTAACCCTAACCATCTCTAACCCTATATAGGGTTTCATGGCAACATCTCATCCTCTTACCCCAAACACAAGCAATCCCAAACCTCCTAATTCTTTTAACCCATGGCAGAAATCATTTGTAAGTGTTCTCCCCATCTTCCCATGAAATCACTATCAAGCCTTTATTCAAAGGAGTGCCTGCAATAATATTTTCTAATGAAGAAGTTGATTATCTGGCCTTACCTTACAAGCATATTATTGTCGAACAATTCTCCCATGGAAAACCTTCCACGGAATTCATACAAATTTTTTTTGAATATTTTGGATTAAAATAGCTTACCATAATTGTTTAATCGATCACAAGCATATCCTGATTAGATTGAGCAGTGATGAAGATTTCCTGAGACTATGAATGAAAGAACAATGGTATGTAGGAAAAATCCCAATAAGAACGTTCAAGTGGACTCCAAGCTTTAGACCAGATCAAGAAAGCCATATCATTCTAGCATGAATAAACTTCCCAAACCTACCAGTGTATTTTTTTGCAAAAGAAGTTATCTTCTCTATTTCCTAAGTTTTTGGCAGCCCCCTAAAGATTAATAATTCAACAACCAATGTGTATAGACCTATTGTAGCTCGCGTTTGAGTAGAAATAGACCTGTTAAAGCCTAGACCAAAGCAAGTTTGGATAGGACAAGGTGAAGATGGACTCTGGAAGTCCACTGAATTTCAAGCATTACACCACTATTGTAATA
This sequence comes from Sambucus nigra, assembly GCA_949130495.1. Classification (NCBI taxonomy): domain Eukaryota; kingdom Viridiplantae; phylum Streptophyta; class Magnoliopsida; order Dipsacales; family Adoxaceae; genus Sambucus; species Sambucus nigra. Next base: position 335,845,420 of record OX422214.1, read on the forward strand.
ATTGTTGTAAACTTGGTCATCAAGAAAGAAATTGTATTTTTAGAATTGAGGAAAAAAAGAGAAAAGTCAAAGAGATAGTCATTCATGAGGAGATCCAAGCCAAGAAGACAACACAACCTCAAGTAGCTGCCAATACACTCAATATAAATAGATCAAAAAGGTGCAAGGAGCATGGTTTATAAGGCGAAGAAGAGGAATAAAGAAGCATTAACAAATGAGTTTCCTCAAGAAAGTCCAAAGTAAGAGTCCAAAACCGGTAGTTGAGAAGTGAAAACTTTAAAAAGTCCCTAATCGCTTACTAAGAATGTAGCAATCCCATCAAAACCACAAGACCAAAGTGCAATTGTAGATCATGAGTAAGTGGATGATAGGGTCAACGAACAACTAGAAAAAGGAGAGTGGAAAATAGAAGATGAAGAATATGAAGAAGAAATGAACATTGAAAATCTTCTTAATTCTAAAAATAGGAATTTTGAAGATTTAGATCATAACAATAGCTCAGTTTAAAAGGTGGAAAAAAATATTGACAGGTACAAAAGATCAAGCAGGGGTATTATTCAGATAATGAAGTTTATAAAGTTAATCAATATTCAGCTCCGAAAAACCTCATTCAATTCTTAGTCATGATTTCTGATCAATTGAATGTCTCCCAAAATCGAGTAGAGGAAAAGAAGAATAAAAGTCCTAATAAAACAGTTCCTACAAATCAAAAGAAGATAAATTTAGGTAAGAATATAAAGAAGAAGCATAGAAAAAATTCAATAAACAAATAAAGAATCACAAGGTCTGCAAACAAAGGTACCATAAAGTTGCAATTTTAATTTCTCAATGATTAATGCTTTAATATGGAATGCTAGATGTGTGGGAAATAAGTGCACTGAGAGAAAATTGAAAAGACTTTACAAAGTTCATAATTTATCTGTTTTAGCTATCCTTGAGCCCATGATAGATAATTCAAATATTGAGGATATTAGGAGAATTTTAAAGTTAAAGGATGCACTTTTATTTCTAAAAATAAAATATGGCGCCTTTGGAAACATGGAATTACATATGAAGTTTTGGTTGATGAAGATCAAAATTTGCTTATCAAAATTGAGCATCCACAATTAAAGAAGGAGATAGGGGTCAATTTGGTCTATGAAAAGTGTACTAGGCAAGAGAGGCTTGTGTTATGGGAGGATATCAGTAAAATTTCAATTTTTTGTTTAGAATACCCTCTGATTGGCATTAGGGATTTTGGCATTATTTTAAATAGTGATGAGAAGGTCGGACGGAGAAGTATAGATATTAGAGGCGTTATTGATTTCAATGCATATATATCTAGTAGTTCTTTATAGGATATGGGATATGAAGGGTCTAAGTTCACTTGGTTGAGAGACTCAAATGTCTTATTAACCTATTAAAGATTGGATAGAGGGTTAATGAATTGCCAATGGCTTAACACATTCCCCAATTCTATAATAAAACATTTAAATAGGAATTATTCAAACTACATTCCTCTGTCGTTATCAATCTGAAGTACTCAAGACACTGTAATCAAATGCTTTAAATTTCAGAATATGGGGGATCTTCGTGAAGATTTTTTAAAGTTAGTTCAGATATCTTGGTAAGAAGAGGCTACTGGAAGTCACATGGAAGTTTTTTCTCTAAAACTAAGGAGGTTAAAAGCTTGTCTTAAAAGGTGGAGTAAAGAGGTGTCTCAAGACATTTTCCAGGAAATTCAAACTTTAGAGGATACCCATCTTCAAGAAGAATTAGCTTTGGAATTTAATTCAAGTGGAGATCAAAAGGAGAGAATGTCAAAAGCCAAAGCATACCTGAATTATGCTCTAGCAAAGGAAGACATTTACTAGCATCAAAAATCTAAAAGTGGTTGGCTTAAGTATGGGGATAAAAACTCAAAATTTTATCATACTCGAGTGAATCAGAGTAGAAGGAGGCTGACCGTCCATAAAATCAAATATGATGAGGGCAATATCTAAGAAGAAAAAAACTCAATTGCTAACACTTTTATCTCTTATTTTGCAAAAAAAAAATTCTGCAGGTCATCAGGAGGATAAAGACATGTTGAATTTAATCCCAAAGATGACTAATTAGGAGAAAAATACAAGTCTTACAAAGATTCCAAAAGAAAATCAAATTTAAAAGGCTATCAACAACTTGAATAAAAATAGTACAGCAGGTTCAGATGGATTTAATGGCTTCTTCTATGTGAAAAGTTGGGAGATCATCAAAAAGGACATCATTAAGGCTATTCAAGCTTTTTTTCCTAGGTGCATACTTACCTAAATCTTAGAGTTAAACCAACATATGCCTCATCCCAAATATTATTAAACCCTCATATTGCAAGGATTTCAGACTTATAAGTTTGTGTAACTTCAGCTATAAAGTTATTTTTCATATTCTGAATTTTATATTGAGCCCAATTCTTCGTGTGATTATATCTACTAACCAATCAAGCTTTTTGTAAGGTAGAAATATTTTTGAAAATATCCTTTTAGGATAGGAAATGATTCATTATTTACATAGGAAGGCTGCTAGAGGAAATATTATTCTTAAAGTAGTCATGGCCAAGGCATATGACAAAACTTCATGCATTTCCTTATTAAATCTCTTAAATCATTTAGTTTTTCTGAAACGTTTATTGATTTAATTTGGAGATGTATTTCATCCACATAGTTTTTTGTTATCATTAATGGCCAATCTATGGGTTTCTTCAAACCTTCAAGAGGTCTAAGATAAGAAGATCCAATTTCCCCTAGTATTTCTATCATTATGAAAGAGGTTCTTAGTAAAGGGCTTAATGAGATGATGTCTAAAAATGTTATTTTCCCTTTTTCCCACCCTAGAGGATGCCCGATGATAAGAAGCTTATGTTATGCTGATGATATCATTATTTTCACTAGAGATGTGAAATCTAGCCTTAAACACTTGATGAAGTTTCTGTAACACTATGAGATGGAGACTACTCAACTGATAAACAAAGAAAAGGGTTGCTTTCTTATGAGTTCTAAAGCTTCAATGGCAGTTAGAGTAACTACTCCACAAGAAGAGTTTTTTTTTAGTAACAGGTTTTTATTATACTATAGTTCCTTTAAAATATATTGGATGTCGTTTATTTAAGGGAGTAAAAAAAATCCATCTATTTTGCACCTTTAGTACAGTCTATCGCCTCTAAAATCCTCTCTTGAAAGTATAAATTTCTTTCAATGGGAGGAAAAGTTATTTTAATTCAATATGTTATTTCATCCATTCGTCTTTATTCCTTGCTTGCTTTAAATCCCTTTAACTAATCATCCATTCCATAAACCAAATGTTCATAATGTCTTTGGGGGTGTTAATCAACAGTTTGGGAAGAAATTTCATTAGACCAGTTGGGATTCAATTTGTACAGCAAAAAGTGAAGGAGGTCTTGGAGTAAGAAACCTGTTCTCAGTTATTGAAGCTTCCAACCTCAAATTATCGATAAGAACCCAAAATTATTTAAATAGAACCCCAAATAGACGGTTTTTATTTGTTAATTCTCGATAAAATTAGACTTATGTTGGTATCTATTTGTTCTGTAGGTCAATAAGCATTTGCGGTGTCAAACAAGCTTAATTCAAGGCAAATTATTACAAATAAGTGATCAAATACATTAAATGTGGTAATGATACGGTTAAATGAACCTAAACCCAATCCCATAGACTAGACCTGTCCCGAACCAAGCCCGGTCCACCCCTAGCCTATCCTAAAATTGTCTTTTGTGTGTGGTGTTTTTTTTATATTTTTTGAGTCACTTTTACTATTTTACTTCATTTTATTTTATTTTCTTTAGTGTTTTACCATTTTATGTAAATATAATAGTGCGTGTGAGTATGTGTGTAATTTTAAGTAGTATTAAGTCCATGTCGGTAAATAATATAGGTGTGCGATTTATTTTTATTTGATTTGTTTTTTAGTTTTGTATTATTAGTTCAATTTTATTAATATTATATTTTTATTTTACTTGGTTAATTTTATTATTTTTATTATTGAGTCTTTTATTAACAGGTTAGGATTTTAAATTTTAGTTTTATTAGTTGTAAATATTAGATAGTGTTAGTTTTATTTTTATTAGGTATAATTAAACAAACACACACACACACTTCCTACACCTCACATGTACTCAATCCACCTCGCCATCATCTTCCACCTCTCACCACATCTTCTTTCTTTCCATCCTCCGTTAAACACACTGCTAAAGCTCCATATCTAAGACCCATCACCCATGTGCAACCTGAAATCCCAACCAACCACCTCATACCGAAGACCCATGCCCAGAGCTATAAACCAAATTGACATCAACTAAAACCGTCGTACCTAACTCCAACCATGGCAGCCCTTGTCCCACTAATCTGTTTTGAAAAGCCATATACCCCTTACCTGTTTGACCCCATTTCCAAACCCAATCGCGATCCACACTATCCCCCTACCCATACTCCAAACCAGATATCCCTATGTTCGACCCAATACCTTTCAAAATCCGACGAGTCCAAACCTTCATAATCCATGACCCAAAACCCGATTGCCCGTGACCCATCTGTTTCGAACCCATCGACAAATTCGACCCTAACCATACCTACCTCAAAACTTATCAATCTAAAAACCCATTGCCTATTTATTCACCATTCAACCATTAACCCATTACCCATTTCTACCTCTAAACCTATCTCTCAAAGCCACACCCAATTATCTCTGCCAAAATAACATCCTAAATAAATGCCACTTCTACCATTTTCCAAAATACCCTATAATGCCTCACACTCTCATCACACTCATTAAACCCACATGCACACCACATGCACCTTGTGAAATCCTTAATTATCCCTCTCACACCTTACACCCCTCATATCCATCCAATTTCAATTATACCCCTAGCCTCAACCCACCTATAAATCAAAGACTTGGTGGCATTTTACCCAATTTTAGTTTTTAACTTTGTGTGATAAATTCTCCTCCACCTCTCTATAGTGAGTATTTGCATTTTTAGAAAATATCTCAATATAGAGTAGTGTGGTAGAATTTATCTCTTATATGAATACCACTCCACCCCTCTATAGTGAGTAGCAACTATCTCAATGTAGAATGATGTGGTTGAATTCATCCCTTTTGGAAGTAACTTCTTCCCCATCCCTTTATGGTGAGCATTTGCATTTTTAGAAAATATCTCAACATAAAGGGATGATGTAGAATTTATTTCCATGGATGAATTCTAATGTACAATTTTATAATTTGTGGATTTACATTTTTAGCAAATCTCTCTCATTATTTAAGAGTCCATTTTGAATTCATCCATTGTATATTGTAATTAGTTTTAATTTTTTATTTTGTAGTTTTTATTTTAGAAAAAAAAAATATATATATATATATATATATATATATATTAGTGAGGGGTTGTAATTGAGAGAATTTTGTATTGTAATTGAATAGTTGCTCCAATTCAAGGCTAAAATGGATTTGATATACTCCTCTTTAATTACTCTTGATTTAATCCTTATATGTTTTTATTTGTTTATCTTATGTCTTGGATGATGATTAATGAGGGCATATCTCCCATTCATGGGGTGAATTTTGAAGCCCTCATGAGTCCAACTTAGTTAGTTTACTTATTAGCACAATTTTGTTTATCTCATCTTTCTCTTATTATATATTACATCTTAGTTAGAACTTTAAAAAATTGGTATAGTTAGTTAGTTAATAATCCCTTGAAAAATCCATAAAAAAATAGAAAGAGCAAAAACAGAAAAATCTAAAAAAAAATAAATAGAAAAGTGGATTACATGATTTCTCATTTATTTCACTCCTTAGAGTTGGATTAACACCCGTAGTTACCGTTATTATAGTTTTATCATGTTTGTAGATATTCAAGGGTTTTAATTGACTTGGCTTCAACAACGACATACGACACTCATGAAAAATTCAAGTTATCAAATGGCGTCGTTGCCGCTTTTTGGAGCTTGATGCACTTGAGAATATTTTCGAATGGTAATTCCTTAGTTTTTTTTATTTCTTTCGTCTTTAGTACCCTTTTTCATTTTGTTTGAAGTTTTATAGTAGGATTATATTCTCAGGCTTGTATTGCGGTGCTTGGAGACACCATTATTTTTTTCATTTATATTTGTACTAATTCATTAAAAAAAGGAGAAAAGCGTGATAACGAAACCTGACAAGGTAGATAAAGGGCATCCAAAGGCGAGGAAAATAAGTCACTCTACTTTGGGTTGGTAGGACTCCCAGGGCCAACTGAGATAGGAGAGATCTCACCTCGATCGACTCAAATCGATCATCACCCCATGCGTATCAAAACCGTGGGAGGTACATTTCACAAAACTCGCGAATCTCCCGTAAGCGAGTCAATATTGTGTGTGCATACGTCCTCTTATGTGATTTTTATTCTCGCATTTATTATTGAATGGTATGATAAATTAATCAACTAAGAACTACACCCGGCCATTCACGAGAGGGGATTTCATCACCTGACTCACTCACTTATCCATTGGGTGTTATCCTAGATATCATTAAATTTAAAATCAATCAATTAGATATTCCCATAGGATACGGTGTTCGTAATCCCTTTTTTAATCAATTTGACTTGTAGGATAACCCGTAGAGTCATCTCCACCCGAAAAATCCTCGAACAGGTCGCTTTGAGGCACGAAAGTGTCCAGAGAAATTGAGTTTTAAGTGTGGTCGCCCAGTAAAACGGGTTTGTGTTATCCCCAGCGTTGTATCGGCCGACCGTTTCGTCGTAGTATCTTTGTGGAGAATCTCTATGTCAAGCCTCTAGTCATCTTGTGATTAAAGTAGGAACATAATTTTTGCAAAAGAGATCACATAGATAAATTTCGCGATTTTTTATTGCCCGAGGATGTCATTAAAATTTGACTACCCTATCACCTAATTCAAGATAACGAAATTGGCTATATGCTAGTTAGAAGTTCTACCTTGCTTGTATGTGTCTAATTTTGTCTTTAAGTAGTCAATTTTACGCTCCATCCTTTCGTGTTTCAAATCGAGTCCAATACCGTTTTCTTTTTCAAAAAAAAAACTCCTAAAATATTTTTTTTTAAAGTCCAAAACTCCAAAAATATTTTTCATTTGTCCATCACGCATAAATATTTCCACATTTTTCAAAAATCCAAAAAAAAAATTATTTTCTCTCATATTTTTCAAAAAAATCCAAAAATATTTTTCTTTTTCAAAATATTTTTTTTTTTTAAAATCACAAAAATATTTGCTTTCTTTTTCAAAATATTCAAAACCCACAAAAAAATACAAATGAAAATAAAAAAATAAGGCCCGTGACCGGTGCTTCTTCCCCCTCATCCTAGTCACTTATCCCCACCCACCCTTGGTCCACCGATGCGTTGCATCGCGTGTAGCACTTTGCCAGTGTTGATCTTGTAGCCTTTATCCAACAAGACTGATGCTTCAGTCTTGTTTGGGGGTGATTATCGTCACCCAATTTTTTTGCCACCCCGTATTTTTATAGTTATAACTTTAGGGTGAGATTGGTTCAGTCTGGCTGATAACATTAAACTTAGCGCTACCGGGAGACAGTTCGTTATTTCTGAGTTTGAGTCTTATCATGTTTGGGGGTGGTGTTTTACACCACCCAATGCTTTACTATGTTTATAGACTTGTACCCATCTTTATCTCATCACGTATTCAGGTTTCTTCTTGGATTCATCTGTCCACTTCTTCAGTGGTTGATTTTGGTACTCTCTTTCCCCCTTCAGCTCTCAATTTTAAAAATAATTTTATTTAACATCGAGGACGATGTTCTTTTTTGTTTGGGGGGGGGCATTTTATCAAAATTGTACCTCTTTTGAAAAAAGATCACAACGTGATTTTTAAAATTTTCGTGCATTTTCTTTCATCTCATTCATTGACTTAAATTTTTTATCACCCATCTTTTAAGTCTATGGATCAAGATAGAGGATATTTTTTCTAAATAGTTTATTTAATATGTTCCGAGGCATTTTTCACCTTGAATTTCTAGAATTAACAAAATTAGCGCACGTCACTATAGTTTAGAGTTGAAGAGTACTACAATTCTCAAGAAAATCTTAAGGATCACCAGTGGAGACTTTATCTTATGAGATTCGTGCCTTTCACCCTTTTAGAGAGTTTTGCGTAATCTCCGAGTCATAAGTTTATTCAACTTCCTTTGGGTCTGCACTTAAATCATTGTATGATCTCATTATTCTTCACTAAATTTTTGGCTTGATCACTGAGAACGACACCACTTTTGAGTTGTAAGAAACACGTGTCTCGAGGTTTGTCCCGATCACTACACTTTCTCCCATACACCAACCAAATTTTATTTTATCATACATTTATCCTCATTCATACACTTTACATTTTCCATGTCATCACCATATCTCATACCACCCATTTCCATATTAACTCCATTTTCCACCCACCATATTTAAAAACGGAAGAGGTTGAAAGTAAAAGGAAAAAATCCATCATAGAGATTGTTTGCATGTTTATCAAATATCTCTCCCATAGTTCGATTCAGATGGAGAAAAAAATAGATACAAATATATGTTGGGGTTATATGTATTTTTAGCAGATTTATCGCAAACATTGATGAGTATTTGGAAAAAAATAGTGTTTGCATTTTTAGCAAATATCTCTCTCAAAGTTTGATTCAGATGGAGAAAAAATTAGATACAAATCTTTGTTGGGGTTATTTGTATTTTTAGCAGATTTATCTCAGACATTGATGAGTAATTGTAAAAAAAGAAAGTAAAAGGAGAAAAATCATCATAGAGAGTGTTTGCATTTTTAGCCAATATCTCTCCCAGAGTTCGATTCAAATGGACAAAAAACTTAGATATAAATATATGGTGGGATTATTTGTATTTTTAGCAGATTTATCTCAGACATTGATGAGTATTTGGAAAAAAGAGAAAAAAAGAGAGAAAGTTGCAACCAAGATCTTGTGAAATAAAGACATTTATTCCAAGTGTAATACACTCTTTTCAAACATCCATCATATCATCATATCCTTCTCATTTCATTTCCCCCTCATCTATAAGCATCCATGTTTTCCCTTAAGTGTTCAAGCAAATGAAGGTTACCGTGGTGAATAACTCGACGTTCTCACTATAGTGATAAGCATTCTTTCATATGATCATTTTTTTTAAATGTTTGTTCTTTCTTATATGTGTGTGAGACGTTTGAACTTGCATACTCACATCCTCACACACAAGAGCGATACACTTACCCAAATCTCGTGAGTTCATTTGAGAGAGTTATATCCTTGAGATTTTGAAGTTGAAGAATTGATTCCAAAAAGGCGATCTATGAATTACTCTTATGATGCTCGGCCCATTTTGACTAATTCACACCACACACGTTGAGTTCTAGGAAGGATGTGCCTTGAGTATTTACTTAGCTAAACTTTTTATACACTTCTAGATTGTATTCCTTAAAATATTTATCTTGTGATGGATTGTGCGATTATTCTATGTCGAATAAGAGATTGATTGTTGTTGCAAATAAAGAATTTTATGGGTATATTCCCTACAAACCCTGACGAGACAAAACTCATCTTGTAGGGAAACATATAAGTTTAAAGGCTTGTTTCACTTGCTAATTGCAATCGCAAGTTCCCACGAAAGTGGTACACTTTTGGTTTCTTGTCTTTCTTTCTCTCTATTTTTGCTCGAGGGCTAGCAATGTTCTGTTTGGGGGTGGTGTGATAAGCACCCAAAAGTTTTTAAATAGAACCCTAAATAGGCGATTTTTAATTGCTAATTCTTGGTAAAATCGTACTTATGTTGGTACTTTTTTATTTTGTATGTTCATAAGCATTTACGGTGTCAAACAAGATTAATTCGAGGCAAATTGTTATAAATAAGTGGTAAAATATATCAAATGTGGGAGTGATGCAATTAAATGAACCTAAACCCGATTCCATAGCCTAAATATGTCCTGAAACAAGCCCAGTCCACCCCTAGTCTGTCCTAAAATTGCCCGGTGTGTGTGGTGTTATTTTATATTTTCGAGTCATTTTTACTATTTTATTTTATTTTCTTTAGTGTTTTACCATTTTATGTAAATATAATAGCGCGTGTGAGTATGTGTGTCATTTTATATATTACTAAGTCTGTGTCTGTAAATAATATAGGCGTGGGATTTATTTTTATTTTATTTGATTTTTAGTTTTTATTATTAATTTAATTTTATTAGGTTAATTTTATTATTTTTATTATTTTGAGTCTTTTATTAATAGGTTGGGATTTTAATTTTTAGTTTTATTAGTTGTAAATATTAGATAGTGTTAGTTTTATTTTTATTAGGTACAATTAAACACAAACACACACACAAACACAAACACTTTCCTACACCTCACATACACTCAATCCACCTATCCATCATCTTCAACCTCTCACCACATCTTCTTCGTCTCCATCCTCCATTAAACACCTGCTAAAGCTCCATATCGAATACCCATCACCCCTCTGCAACCTGAAATCCCAACCAACCACCTCATACCCAAGACCCCTGCCCGGAGCCATAAACCGAATCGACATCAACTAAAATCATCGAACCTAACTCCGACCATGACCAACCTCGTCCCATTAACCCGGTTTGAAAATCCATACACCCTTTACCTATTTGACCCCATTTCCAAACCCGATCGCGATCCATTCCAGCCCCCTACCCATACACTAAATCCGACATCCCCGTGTTCGACCCAGTACCTTTCAAAATTTAGCGAGTCCAACCCTTCCAAATCCATGACCCAAAACTCGATTACCTATCCTAATAGGTAAACCCATGACCCACCGGTTCTGAACCCTTTGACCAATTTGACCCTAACCATACCTACATCAACCCTTATCAATCTCAAAATCCATTACCTATTTTTCCACCATTCAACCATTAACCCATTACCCATTTTTACCTCTAAACCCATCTCTCAAAGCCACACCCGATTATCTCTGCCAAAATAACATCCCAAATAAAACCAAATAAATTCCACATCTACCATTTCCCAAAATACCCTCTAATGCCTCACACTCTCATCATACTCATTAAACCCACATGCACACCATATGAACCTTGTGAAATCCTTTAATTATCCCTCCCAACCCTTGCACCCCTCATGTCCATCAAATTCCAACTATAGCCTTGGCCTTAATCCACCTATTAATCAAAGACTTGGTGGCATTTGAAGACAATCTCCATTTTAGTTTTTAACTTTGTGTGATAAATTCTCCTCCACCCCTCAATAGAGAGTTTTTGCATTTTTCGCAAATATCTCAATATAGAGTGGTGTGGTAGAATTTATCTCTTGGATGAATGCCACTCCACCCCTCTTTAGTGAGTTTTTATATTTTTAGCAACTATCACAATGTAGAGTGATGTGGTTGAATTCATCGCTTTTGAAAGTAACTTCTTCTCCATCCCTTTATGGTGAGTATTTGCATTTTTAGCAAATATCTCAACATAAACTGATGATGTAGAATTTATTTCCTTGGATGAATTCTAATGTACAATTTTATAATTTGAGAATTTTCATTTTTAGCAAATCTCTCTCATTATCTAAGAGTCCATTATGAATTCATCCATTGTATATTGTAATTAGTTTTTATTTTTTTATTTTGTAGTTTTTATTTTAGAAAAATATGTATATATATTAGTGAGGGATTGTAATTGAGAGAACTTTGTATTGTAATTGAAGAGTTGATCCAATTCAAAACTAAAATGGGTTTGATCTACTCCTCTGTAATTACTCCCTATTTAATCCTTATATGTTTTTATTTGTTTATCTTATATCTTGGATGATGATTAATGAGGTCAAATCTCCCATTCCTGGGATGAATTTTGAAGCCCTCATGAGTCCAACTTAGTTAGTTTACTTATTAGCACAATTTTGTTTATCTCATTTTTCTCTTATTAAATATTACATCTTAGTTATAACTTTAAAAAAATGGTATATTTAGTTAATTAATAATCCCTTGAAAAATCCTCAAACAATAGAAAAAGAAAAAATAGAAAAATCTAAAACGAAAATAAATAGAAAAGTTGATTACATGATTTCTTACTTGTTTCACTCATTAGAGTTGGATTGACACTCGTACTTATCGCAATTCAAGTTTGTAGGTATTCAATGGTTTTGATTAACTTGGCTTCAACAACGACATACGACACTCACAAAATATCAAGTTATCACATCTCTTTATTTGTTATGCCACCTAGAGAGGGATTTTCTCTCTAATATCAATAAATTTCTTTTTATCTAATTTTGTACCGAAATATCCTAAGGGGGAGATTTGTAAGGTGCAAGGACAAATTTCCATGTAGTGTCAATTTGTATGTATTGACATTATTCCGAACAAGAACCAATTTGAGTCATAGATAGATTTTATCTTGTCACGATTCCCGCTAATTCTATGATGTTGTATTGAAGACGTAGCGGCCAAGCTTCAAAGATAGATCATGTCTTAGTTTTGGTTCACGTTTCACGTCTTCACATTTGGTTTTTCGAGATTCTCTCAAGTATGGATGCATATTGGTTTATGAATATTCGGTAAATATTTTCTAAGGATGTTATTTTATTTTAATTTGTTTTAAAATGTTTTTAAAATAATTTTTGTTGAGATGTATTGTGTTTATAGTCATATGAAAGATATCCTTTAGTTTGGATGGATCAAACGACTTTAACGATCGTTCAAATGACATCTGGATGTCTATCTAACGTCATGGATTTCTCATTCAAACGACATGCCTAGATCCTTCTAACAATGTGCTGACTCAACTTTATTATTTAAGGCGTCTTTTTGTTCAGAAAAATAGTGTGCAAAACATAAAATACATAACAGACATACGTTTTTCTGCACTCATTTACCAAAGGTTTCCAAAGTTAAAAACATCCTTTGTGTTTACAAGATCCGATTTTACATACCATATGTCATAGATATCTTGTGTTTGCACCATGGTTTCATTCTTCATCATTAGAAGAACTGGTTTCATGCAGTGGACTTCGTACTTGCTTATTGACGGTTGTTGGTTGTATCGATAGATATTGAGCACGCCCGGACTCATGTGTTATGGACCTTGTGTAGATGGACTCCTGTGTTGCACAATGGATGAGCGGTTGAAGAGAAGAAAAGGTGTCAGGACTTATGGGGATTGAGTCGTTGTGTAAGACTGAAATCTTCCTTTGTAAAATCGTATCACAGTGACTTGGGTCGTCCGAGGTTTTTTCCCGCTGTGGTATCCTCGTAGATCGGCATTTTTTGTGAGCATTATTTACTTTATCTTGCTTAATCACAATAGATGCATGTTTAGGGTTAAGAAGATAAAATTGACTTAATTAGTTTAGTTCACAAAATTGGTGCTTAATAAAATTGGGAAAAGGGTTTTGAAAATAAAAAAATGTTTTCACCTAAAGGACACATATGGAGGGACCCCTCCTACCCCAATTTACAAATTGGTATCTGATCAGGTTGAATTAAGTTATTGTGTTTGATCTTATTCACCTACTGTTTGGGTGGTTGTTTATTCATATCTCTTGGCTTTGTTTGCTTTTCTCTCGATGTATTCTCTTAGATTTGACGAATTAAATCTTTTGAATTTGAAGTTTGAAAAAATAATTGAAATTCTTGAAGAAGAAAATTCTCGGTTTAAAATTTTGATTGAATATTTGCAAACGTTTCAAACTCAAAGAGATATCATTCATGATAAGTTTGGTGCCCTTTGTATGATAATTTTAAATCTTTAAAATTGGCTAAGGAAGAGAGTGAGAATAGAGTCCTTGTTTTAGAGAAAGAGTTAGAGGACTATAAAAATTCTAGGGTTTTTTATTGTGCCAACGAGGATAAAAATAATTTGATTAACGATTTTAAGGCACGTGGAAGACTCTTAGAGATAAGTTTCATCACATTGAGGAGTGAGATAACCTACTAGGATAATTGAAAATTTAAATAAGGAGTCCCTAAAATTTAAGGAGTCTAACTCTTTGCTTGAGTCCAAAGTTTTGAAGTTAAAAATGATTTAAACGACTCAAGTAGTGATGGTAGTGGCTTATCTTGTTCTAGTGCTTCTGTTGCTAAAGCCAAAACCATAATTTGTTTTAGAGGGTCAACGACATCCCAGGGTGTTAGAAAAGGTCAACACGGAGGTTTTGTTCCTCGTCGTGTTTATATATGTTTGCATTGTGGTAGGAAATTTCACCTAAGGCATTTTTGCTATGATCTTAGAAAAGACCTTAAGAAGTTTAAGTGTAGTGTCCCATCGGTTCTCAAAACCCGTCGAGTTAGGTATACACCTATTTGGGTTAGCAATCTGTTTTAGAGATGCTAAATGTTAGGTTGGTTGATTCTCACATGTTAACACATGATGCTTCACATGTTATTTCTTATGGATGATTGCTTGCATGGTTATGTTTGCCATAGGCTAGTTTTGCTTTATGATATATTCTTCCTAGTGTTATGACATGTTTGTCTCTTTGTATTATATTTTTCTTTTATTGAGTCATATTGAACAATACAAAAGGATTTTATTTTTGGGTTAAAAATATATTTTTTAAACACAAAAATATTTTCGATTTATTTTTGTGTCATGAGTTTACACTTGATGTGGCATATTAGTGTGCTTGAACCCCCATCATTTCATCTTACCACGTGGCTAGTGCATTTGGTCATGATTCTGGATACAAAGATTGATATTAATCATTGTTTTAATGGGGTTGTTTCGAGGTTGAATTAAATTTAGATTCGATTATGCATATGCCATTGCACACATGCACAAGCTTTAGTTAATGTTTAACTTCTCATGCATATTTGAGTTTGGTGAGACGTTCGCCTCTCAATTTTTTCATCTATGTGCATATTAGACTTAGGAGGAGTTGTGCATGTAATAACCGTTGCCTGTGAAATTTTATATTACATATTAAAAAAATGATGAGTGCACATGAGAAAGGGCTGTTAGAGGCATATGAACTCGTCGTGAAAGTCACCGTTTAAAAGAGCCTAAGAAATATTAAAGCAATAAAAAGAAACATATGCCAAAAATTGGGCCATTAGGAAATATCTTAAAAGATAAATTAGAACCTCAAAAGAAAAAGAATTGTCAAATATGAAGGATTTTGGTTAAAAATATCAACGAGTTTGCACAAACAAGTCCTTTGTTATAAAAGTCATAACATGACACTATTGTTTGTAAAATCGTCAAAATTTCTAGACTTGTGTGTGTGATGTATGTTTGGTTCATAAAGTTCAAGTTTAATTGTCACATATGGATAAAACATAGTTTGATGATATGTAGCGTTCAATTAGAGCTTCTTGAATGTATCTTTTTTGGATTGTGATTCATTTGTGTTAGTTACACCCATTCATTCCATTCCACGTTTGAGCACATTGATACTATGTTAACGTGTAACTCACAAAGCCTGCACATTTTTAGAGCTGGGAATACAAGGTTTTTGAACTCGTTCAAACGACTTGTGGTTGTCGTTCGAACGACATTTCCATGTCTTTCGATGATTGTATGAAGCAACCCTTCGAACGAGCTACAGTAAGTGTCAAATATGGTCGTTAGATGGGTTGTTAAAAAGTTTCTTCGAACGGCATTCTACTAGTTTGGGTCATTTCTTACCTGGTTTGAACGACATGCTCTAATCGTTCAAACGACCTGGCATTGTCGCTAGAACGACCCTGGATGAATTTTTCCCATTCAATTTTTTTCAGTGCCTGCTTGATCAATACATTGATGTTACGCTGATTTAGTACTCCTAAGTTATTTTGGACAGTTTATATGCATTCAATATTGATTATTCGTGCTTTGATTCTTACACTGCATTGATATTGTTTAGTCACATCTTTTGATATTGATGATTATTATTTGTGACTGGTTACCAGCTATGCTTTGACATATATTAACTCTTTGAGCTAGTTCACCATGTTAATCTAGATTTCAACTCACGTTATATTCATGCTAGATATTTGTCTATATGTTTATTTTTCTCACTAGTTGTCCATTCGAGACAAAAAGGGGGAGAGATAGATATGTGGTGTAGGGAGAAATTTTTACTGGTATTTTATATTAGTATCATATTGATTATATATCATTTTTCCTCCATACTTCACATGTTATTTATTTATTTCGTGTGTGTAGATATTCTTTAGTGCTTCTAGATTTTGCGATTACATCACATGGAGACGGTTTATTCTCGCCGGTCGTCCTACATTTGATATAGTCCATTTCATGTGTTTTATTTTGGGATTTTATGTGATGGGATTTAGGTCATATAGCTTGATGGCCCGGCTTAGGCATCTTACATTTTTTGTTTTGTCCCGGAATAGCCATAGGGGGAGATTTGTAAGGACAAATTTCCAAGTAGTGTCAATTTGTATGTATTGGCATTGTTCCGGATAAAAACCAATTTGAGTCATAGATAGATTTTATCTTTTCACGATTCCCATTGAGTTTATGACGTTGTGTTGAAGACGTAGCGGCCAAGCTTCAAAGATAAATCATGTCGTAGTTTTGGTGCACATTTCACGTCTTCACATTTATTTTTCGAGATTCTCTCATGTATGGATGCATATTGGTTTATAGATACTCGGTAAATATTTTCTAAGGATGTTATTTTATTTTAATCTATTTTAAAATAATTTGTTTTGAGATATATTTTGTTTAGAGTCGTATGAAAAATCTCCTTTAGTTTGGATGGATCAAATGACTTTAACGATCATTCAAATGACATATGGATGTCCTTCTAAAGGCATTTCTTCCTCATTCTAACGAGATGTCTTGTTCGTTCTAACGACATGCCTAGATCATTCTAAGGACGTGTAGACTCACAAAACTCATCCCTAAATAGATTTGTGTGAATCCTTTTAAAACCTAGATAGTTTTGTACCCTTGCATATACTACTCTTGTGGAGAGATCATCTCTACTCTTGACCTTGTGATACTCGAGGGGATAACTCCTGAAGACAAAGGATGATCAGTGGATACTGAGGGTGGAACACCGCCTGTAGACTGCTCCTTCTTGTGGCTAGTATCAAGTAGTATTGCAAGTCAATTATCTTGTATTATTTTTAAAGTGCTGAAATAAAAAGTTTCTGCCCGTAAGGGATTTTTCCACAAACTTTGCCTTTATTGATTGCATGATTTACTTTATCTATTTTATCACCTAGATGTATGTCTTAGGGTAAAAAGATAAAATTTAAATTTATGTTTGTTTGGACATTCAATTATATAAATTATTCCATTAAGATCGTGGTAGCGCGCTTTTAAATATAAGAAGAGACATAGAAGACAACAACTATAGAGACAAGATATCATAATGCAAAAATCAAGTGGAAAACTGAAAGTAATTACCCTTATATGCACATCCTTCATAAGCAAAGGGATAAAGACCTCCCAATTAACATGAGGGCATGAGGTATCTCCACTTTATCCCTCTCATGCATATGTATATACTGAGGATGAAGACCATTACTCTCTAAGCGGAGGAGGATCCACTACTCTGGCTCCGCTACCCAAAGTCTATCCTGATGACTCGGGTACCTCTCTACCTCCTGCCTAGCCTCAGGTATGGATCCCTGTCCACATCATAGATCGAGATCGGCACCAACTAACTCATCACATAATCCATGTATTCATATGTTGTCATCGTATATGTGTAGGGCAATACTCCTCCCATATGATAATTTTTTCTCGTGCCTCATCTGAAACCCTCTTTGGGCCCCACTTGTGGATCTGACGAATAACTCTCTCCTAGAGGCACCAGTTGTATGCGAACTCTTGCAATAGTAACCGGCGCATCAGTGTATGCATGTCAGTGACTCTTATGTACTCTATCGCCAAACGCCAAAGGAAGAATGCCAGTTGTCCAAAGAATCTCATTCATAAAAAAAATGTAATTAAAAAATAAGAACAAAGAAAAATACAAAATAAAAACATAAAATCGGATCACTCATGAGGGTATTTAGAAACTTCCTCACATTCTTGAGGGTGTAACACCCCGTATTTTTGTGCATTTAATATTTAATTAATTCGGGAATTCTAAATTACTTGTGTGTCATAATTTTAATTGAATTAATTATGCTAATATTTATTTAAATATTAATTGGGGAGTGAATGGTTAATATTTAGGTAAATTTAATTACTAAGCGAATAGTAATAATTTATTTACGTCATTCCGGATATTAGTGACGGGGTATGTACTTATCTCATTCGGGAGTCAGTATAGACTAACTTGGGTGTGAGATAAGGATTTTTATAAATTAATTCGTATGTCAATTCTAAGTGTACCATTGAGTCCGAATGTGTCGAGATAGTCGAAAAAGTGTAGACGGGGTAGTAAACGGGTCACGGGACGTTTTTAGGCATAGTCGGGTCCACACGGGGGTATTTGGGTCACTTGGGCTTGGCCCATTAGGCCAAAAAGAGGATTTAGCCTAATTACCTAATTAAAATAAAAAGTGGAACGGTTGATATGAAATTAGAAAGAACTTAGTGGGAGAGGAAAACCTAAGAGACAGTTAAAGGCAATTTAGGGGACAAAGGAAAGAGCCAAAGGAGGGGATTTCATCTTCAACCTTGGAATTCACAACTTCAATTCAGACCCTAAGAAATCATAAGGCAAGTGGTTAACTTACTGTAGCATTTAATTTTCATCTTGATTCATATATATGTGATGTGAGAAATCAAAATTCGTTTTGGGATTTAAAGGGTACAAAAATGGGGTTTTTGTAAATCAATCTCCTAAATTCGAATTTGTGTAGAAATTTATGTATAATCTGAGATTTATATATATATGGTAAAATCTGTAAACCCAAATGAGTTAGCAGGGTATTTGAGATAAAGATTTAATTTTGAGATGGGGTTAACGAATCAAACGGGGTTTTCCCCAATTTAGATGAACAGTAGAGAACCTAAATTAAATGGAGTTTGGGGAGTTTATGGGGGTTCCCAATGAGGGTCTTGATGTATTTTATTTATGGGCGGACTTAGGATAGACTGTAGAAGAAGTTAAAGTTTTGAGTTTTCGTCCATGGCTGAAACAGATACCTAGAGAAGACGATGACCTATACGATCGATCGATCGAGGGTTGGGGATCGATCAATCGATGGTCTGGAATTTTTGGCAGTTCGGACAGTTTATTTATGTAAGGTGAATTTAATTAAAACTACTTCTCATACCTGATTTAATGAGAGAGAAATATGGGACATACAATCTAATTATTATTATGGGAAAAATAATTGGGATTGGAGGGTATATATGTGTGACACAAAATGGTTAAATTTTGGGAAGTATATTTCGAAATAATTAAATACGGACCTAGTGGGCGAGTCCGGGTATATTGGTTGAGTGATACCAAGGCGTTAAATTAATTTAGAGTGAAAGCTAAATAATTTGGAGTCGGGAATTTAGACTCGGGTATTGTTTTATTTCGGGCCACGAGAGTAAGTCCGAATATATTGGTTGGAGCGACACCAAAAGTAATTTAATTAATTAATGGGGGAATTAATTAATAATCAGAGTTGGGCCATAAACTCATAATAATTCTAATAGGCTTGTGTTACGGACTTAATGCACGGTATAGCCGGGATAGTTTATTCTATTTACATATATATATATATATATATATATATATATATATATATATATATATATATATATATATATACGGTGTGCGATAGTATATATATATGGTGTGTGCATTAATATCAGTGGTTAGATATTATTATTATATATACTCTAGTGCTATAGGGGGAGGTTGAGGAGTAGGGCGAGTATATTCCCGGGTCATTGCATCCATTATATGGGTGAGGGGCATCTCACTTTTAGGGAAGGAATATGACCGCCTCCAAATATTTATGTATTAATCAAGTTAGTGAGCGATTTTGACTTGGGATAACTAGGTTATGTGAATTTATCTAGCGGGATAGCTCTTTAAAGAATATACATCCGGTGAGTTATTTCTCGGGAGGATGTTCCTTATTAATTATTATTTCAGCATATTTGTGCATGTTGTAATATGACTATACGTATATAATTAGGTAGATAATTATATACGGGTTAATTGATACAGATCGTGAATCGTATTATATGTATAATGGGTGTGCAAGTTATATGAATTTAAAAAGGGGAATGATTAATTAAGTTAGTGTTAGTAATAACTTAGAAATCATAATTATGGCATACTAGGTTAGAGTGGGGTGGTTGCAAGAGGTTATATTAGTTATCTAGCCATGGGACAAATAACTAGGTAAATTAATTAAGGCGTTAGTAGTGCACATTAGAGGAGGGTTGAGAATGTTCTCAAGGGAGTGCGGCACTAACTAAAATATGGAGAGAAACCCTTGCTAAATGTTTTCCAAATATTTTGGGTACTAACCCTTGCTATAAAAACTTTTAAAAACCTTTTAGGTATCCAGCCACAGGGACGCCAGGCTTGACTCATTCCAGGGATCCATTGCTGCAGCATATGTGGATGTCGCGGGAGTTTGATAGACGCTTCGCTCTTTTCATTTCTATTGTAGAGATTTCCTATCAGTTATTCGAGCATGTCGCTCACAGTTTATTTAGTACTTATGTCAGATTTGTTGAGATTTACAACTTGTCTTTACTTTTGTTGGTTTTGAACCGATGGTTTATTTGGTCAATTATCTAGATGTGAATGGTTGACTTCAGTTGATTATGATTGTCTAAATTAAATTATTTTCCACATGAGTATTTCATTAGATTAATGAAAGATAAAACTTGGCACCAGTCTAATTTTCTCACTTAGGTGGTAAGTAATTAAAAAGGCGACAGTGATGTTAACAATGAACCAACTGAGAAACCTGTTCTAATTTAATTTAGGACTGATCACCCGGGGTTAATTAGGCGGGGTTTCACAGATGGTATCAGAGCATCAGGTTCTAGTGTCCTTAGGATCTGTACGGCTTACTATGTTTCAGCGTAGCATTCAGTTGTTATAGAGCCCTATTATTAGGACCGTTGATTCATTTTTCACTTTTGAGATATCGTATTTTTCTACTATTAGACTTTTGTATGATTGTGTACTTATACGATTCGATCTATTTTGAGATGACACCGAAGAGGCAGAGAGTGGAGAGGGCTGAGGTGTGACACCCCGCCTAATTAAATACCGGGCGATCACTCCTTTATTAAATGAAAATCAAGGTGAACAGTTGGTTCATTCTTAGCATCACTGTCGTAAAGATAATTTTTCCAATTTAAACACCCTAAATAATTAAGCTAAGTGTCAAAACCATTTTTAGACATTACTTTCTAAATTTTATTTATAACTGTGGGTACCTGAAATTCAGAACTATGGGCCTGGACGAGTAGCCCAGTCCTAGCGGCCCAAAGTCCAGGCCCCTCATCTTTTATAATTGATCCGGTCTCCCCCCACGATCCCATGAAGGGAAGTTATGGGGGAAATGGAAAACGTGGAGGAACCCATCACCCCCACTCATCTACATGCACATGTATATATTAAACCCTAGGTCCGGGGCAAAAGGACAAGTTGTATTCTCCATAATCACTCTCCGGAGTATATAGAAATAATATCGGCTGCACCACCGTGGACGTAGGCACATCTTGGCTGAACCACATACATTCTTTGTTGTGTGATTGGCATCTTGTATTCCTTGTTCTCGTCTTGATAATCTTTCTCTCATATTTATTTGTGTTGCATAATAATTGCCTCTACAATTGGCACTGTCTGTGGGAAGCGTTCATCTTTCCCTGAGAAGAGCCCACATCAAGAAAGGAAGTTAAGATGTCTGGTCACAGCAGCAATGCTCCCCAAGCAGGAGATATTCAAGAGCCACCTGCTCCTAGCAGGATTAGGTTTGAAGTCCGACGTTCAGATCAGAGAGCTCTCTTGGAAAGACCAGCTTCAGAAGAGAGTCAGGGACCAGCTAGGTCCACGCAGATATCCAGGTTGATTGATGCATATGAGGCAAGGCTCCACGAGCAGAGGCAGTCTTCTCGCAGATACGAGGCTGAGAATGCTCTCTTAAAAAGAAGACTGGAAAGACTAGAAAGGGAGCTTCACCCTGATAACCGGAGACGCCCATATCGCACTCCTAGCCCTCAGGCGAGCAAGTCTCGCAGCCGAGGAAGGAGCCTTAGGCGAGAATCTCAAAGGGACGAAGGAGGCGAGTCAGACGATGACCTCCGCGAACAGCTGCAAAGAGCTCGCCGCCACCAGAGCCCTACTCGCAGCGACGAGCACATACGAAACAAGGTCCGCATGGAGATGGACCAGCATCCCGCTCACCATGGAATAAGATCAACTAGAGAGCTCGCGAGGAGAGCTCTCAAAACCCAGATGAAGTCACCTTTCACAAGAGAAATCGAGGAGGAGCAAGCTCCCAAGAAATTTTCTATTCCAAGGTTCAAGATTTACGACGGAAAGACTGACCCCATAGATCACGTCAGGCAATACCGGCAGGCCATGACCCTCTGGAGTCACCGGGATGCCCTGATGTGCCGTATTTTCCCCTCAAGCCTTCATGATGTAGCACATAAGTGGTTTGAAAGGCTCCCCCACCGGTCGATCAAGAATTTCAAATCCCTAGCCGAACTCTTTACGGCCCGATTCATTACCAGTAGCTCCCATCCCAAAAGGATGGATGCTCTACTGACAATGAAGAAAACGCCTCAAGAGACCCTCCAAGAATACGCGAAGAGGTACAGGGAGTTATTCAATGAGATCGAGGACTGTGCGGAGGAGGTGGCAGTGGCCTCCTTCAAAATTGGGCTCCCTAATTTTTCCCTACTCTACCAATCCCTGACGAAGAAGGAAGCTATGACTATTGACGACCTTATGGCCCGAATCGAGAAATACGCAAAGGTGGAAGATGTCACCCGCTCTAATACAGGAGAAAACGGTCGAGCTAAGCTCGCTACCTAGGTAGGTGAGAAAACTGAGAACCAGAGGAAAGGAGGAAAGAACGGGGGCAAAAATGGCTCCAAAAATGGAGGGAACCAGGACGCATCGAAAGCATTCCAGGCGGTCAACACCGTCTTCAAAGAACCAATTTATAATGTTCTCGCGAAGATCAAGGATGAGCCATTCATCAAGTGGCCCAGGAAGATGGGGGGAGATCCCTCAAAGAGGAACAATGCGTTGAGATGCGCTTTTCACAAAGAGGGAGGGCACAAGACCGAGCACTGCAAAGCTCTTAAGTCTCACCTTGAAGAATTGGCCCAGTCCGGGCATTTGAACGACTTTATGGAGAAAAGGGCAGAGAAAGTGACTGCCAACAGAGAGATGAGACCCGACAATGTGCTGGAGGATGATGCTAGACACGAGTTCGTCGTAATTCACGAAGTATCTGACGTCAAGCAGATACAAGGGAACTCAGCTCGAATGGAGATGAAAAAACTTACAGCGGTAATGCAGGCCTTTCAAATCGATCCAGCAAAATCACAGTCAGGAAAGCTTCGACGAGCAGAGGACGTCAACTATAACAAGCATATTATTTTCACGGATGAAGATTTGATGGGAGTAAGGACCCCACATCATAACACCCTGGTCATTACACTCAGGATAGCCAACTTTGACATCGACAAGCTGCTCGTCGATCAAGGAAGCTCATCCGAAGTAATATACCTCGACCTGTTCAGGAAATTAAAGTTGAGCGTCGCCGACCTAAAGGAAGCTACTGTACCTTTGGTCGGCTTCGCTGGGAAAATGACCATGCCCCTAGGCAAGATAGTGCTGCCAATTCGTGCTGGGAACGTCTCCAAGATGATTGAGTTTTTGGTAGTTGACATCGAATCACCATACCAGGCCATCCTCGGCAGAGGATGGCTTCATGCAATGAAGGCGGTCTCCTCGACCTACCATCAGAAGCTCAAGTATATAACCGAGCGAGGAGTAATGGAGATCCACGGCGACCAAGCGATGGCAAGGAAGTGCTTCATAGCAGCCATCCGACTAAAGCCAGAGAAGAAGGCCGGTCAACCCAGCGAGGAAGTTGAAGAGGGTGTGATACCTTCTAAATAGCAAATAAAGTATGGAAGACCAGGAGTAGAGGAGACCAGTCTCCTCCCCTCCGAGCGTGTCATCGAGGACCTGGTAGAAGTTATAGCCAAAGTTGGTGACAGTAGCAGGGTCTTATTGATTGGAGCATCTCTCACCGATCAAGAACAGAAGGAGTTGACTACCTTGTTGAGACACGACGTAGATGTTTTCGCATAGGAACTATACGAGCTGCCTGGCATTGATCCTGATATGGTATGTCATCAGTTGCACATCGACCCCACGTTCAAGCCAGTCACGCAGAAGGCACGAAGAACCGCACCTGAGAAGGCTAAAGCGATCGAAAAACTGCTGGATGCAGGATCCACACGGGAAGTACAATTCCCCAAGTGGTTTTCCAACCCAGTAGTAGTTCCAAATAACAATGGGAAGTGGAGAGTTTGCATCGACTTCACTGACCTCAACAAAGCATGCCCAAAGGATAGTTTCCCCCTCCCAAAGATAGACCAATTAGTAGATGCCACTGCAGCTCACGAGCGAATGAGTTTCCTCGACGCATACTCAGGATATCACCAGATCCCCTTATATGCCCCAGACCAGGACAAAACGGCGTTCATCACGACGGTTGGGTTGTATTGCTACAAAGTCATGCAATTTGGGCTCAAGAATGCAGGGGCAACCTACCAGCGGCTGGTCACAAAAATGTTCAAGGATCAAATGGGAGACACAATGGATGTCTACATCGATGACATGCTCATTAAGAGCAAGAAGAAGGAAAATCACCTCTCAGACCTATCAAAGACCTTCGAAATCCTCAGGAAATACCAAATGAAGCTTAATGCGAGCAACTGTTCCTTCGGTGTCCAATCAGGAAAATTTCTTGGATACTTAGTCAGCAAGAGAGGCATAGAAGCTAATCCGGACCAAATCGATGCAATCAACAGGGTACAACCACCTCGAACAGTCCGGGACGTGCAGAAGCTCACTGGAATGCTCGCTGCCTTAAATCGCTTCATTTCCAAATCCTCCGAGAAGTGCAAGCCTTTTTTCCAACTTCTAAAAGGGAATAAACCAATAGAATGGAGCCCGGACTGCTCGCGAGCATTGGACGAGCTCAAGTCTTACTTAAGATCTCCACCGTTGCTTGTCATACCACAACCAATGGATTCTTTGTACCTATACCTCTCGGTATCCAGTCACACTGCCAGCTCGGCGTTAATATGCGAGGTCGAAGGAATCCAATACCCCATTTACTACGTGAGCAAGGCCTTATTAGACGCCGAGCAAAGGTACCTGCCATTAGAGAAGATCTCCTTTGCACTAGTGATAACCTCGAGGAAACTGAAGCATTATTTTGAAGCTCATACTATCATCGTCCTTACATCGCACCCCCTTAAGGCGATCCTAAGGAAAGCGGATATATTGGGCAGATTGTCTAAGTGGTCAGTCGAGCTCGGCCGGTTCGACATCCAATTTCAACCAAGGACCGCTATCAAGGGTCAGATCCTCGCTGATTTCATAGCTGAATTCACTGGAGAAGAACTCCTCGACCAACCTCAACCAACAAAGAAAAAAGAGAACCCAGCAACAGTGGAAACCTGGAAACTATTCGTTGATGGAGCCTCCAACTCAAAGGGGGCAGGCGTAGGCATCGTCCTCATCACCCCAGAAAACACCATCCTTGAGCAAGGAATCAGGCTTGGATTTGCAGCCTCCAACAACGAAGCAGAGTACAAATCCCTAATAGCCGGTCTCCAAAAGGCGCAAATTCTGGGAGCAAAACGTTTACAGGTGTTCGGCGATTCTCAACTAGTCTCCAATCAGATAAGTGGAGATTACAACGCGAAGGATGAAAGGATGGCGGCCTACCTCACCCTGGTGAGGAAACTAATGACGAGATTTGAGGAGAGCAGTTTCCCAGAGGGCAAAACAGTCATGCCGACGCCTTAGCACTCCTAAGCTCGGCAGTTGATTCTAGTCTTAAAAGGGTCATTCCCATCGATTTCCTCATTTGTCCAAGCATTAACCACAACAGCAAGCTGCCAAACGTGGAACAAATACTCCAGGTGGGATCAGCCCCCAACTGGATGGACCCCTTAAGAGACTATTTAAAGGAGGGCACGCTCCCCGAGGATAAGAAAATCGCCCACCAGATAAGATTCAAAGCTGCTCATTTTCACTTATCCACAGGAGGCGACTTGTATAAGAAGTCCTTCTCCGGTCCCTACCTTATATGTGTCCACCCAGGCGATGTCGAGCAAGTGCTGCGCGAGCTTTACGAAGGAATCTGTGGAAGTCATGTCGGAGGAAGATCTCTAGCCGTTCGATCAATGAATGAAGGCTACTGGTGGCCATATATGCAAAAGGACTCCGCAGTATATGTTCGCAAATGCCCGAAATGCCAGCTTCACGCTCCAATGGTCCACTAACCAGCCAGCGACCTAAAATCCCTGACCAGCCCGTGGCCCTTCTCCCAATGGGGGATGGACATCGTGGGACCACTACCCACTGCTGCCGACAATCGCAAATACCTGTTGGTTGCAACTGACTACTTCACCAAATGGATCGAGGCAGAACCATTGGCAAACATCCGAGTCGCTGACATGATAAGATTCATATGGAGGAATATAATCACTCGATTCGAAATCCCCAGAACCATCATCACTGATAATGGGACACAATTCGAGAGTGGCCCCTTTCAGGACTTCTGTAACGAGCACGGGATCAGGCACAACTTTAGTTCGGTAGCCTACCCTCAGAGCAATGGGCAAGCAGAACCTTCCAACAAAACTGTGATTGATGGATTGAAGAAGCGACTAGAGCAAGCTAAGGGCGCATGGGCAACCGAGCTACCCCATGTCCTATGGGCATACTGAATAACTCCTCGGCGAGCAACAGGAGAAACCCCATTTTCGCTAACATATGGCATGGAAGCAGTCATTCCACTAGAAGCAGGCTTGCCAATAATGAGATCCGACCTTGTCGACCAAGGCCAGAATGATGAGGCGTTGCTCGCTGAACTCGACCTCGCCGACGAGCGTAGAGAACTGGCCCTGGTGAAGCTTGCGAGCTATCAGCAATAGCTCGCAAGGCATTACCACAAAAGGGTTAACCCAAGAAGATTCCAAGTTGGGGACTATGTTCTAAGGAAAGTCCTGGGCAACACAGTAAGGTCATCAAACGGCAAGCTAGGCCCAAGCTGGGAAGGACCCTTTAAAATAACTAGGGACGACCTGTAAGGTGCATATCATTTGGAAACAATGGAGGGCAGAGAGATACCACGAGCATGGAATGCAGCTAATCTCAAGAAATTCTATTTTTAAATTCTCAAGGATTTCTATTGTTGAATATTTTTCTTGTATTTGTTAAGGAATAGTTCATTCCCCTTATTACTAATGAAATCAGTAAACTGCATTTTATCACACATCTTTTTCCAAATCACAAGCACAATGGTCGATATAGCAGGGGAATACCCCTCCTCAGGTAATCGTCATGAAACACGAAAGACCTCTTAGACTTGCCCTTGGCAATATATAAAGCCCTACAGAGGATTCTTAGGCAATACGACCAGATTTTATACTGGCCATCAAACCTACTTTGGTTGAGCAAAATCCTGATCAGATGAAGACATCCAATACCAGGTGTGTCCTCGCCAATTGCCCTACTTAGGCCTAAGGGAGTGTGACGACACAACCTAAAAGGTAAAATGGGGCATAATGGTATTTTGGTAATATACTGGACTGGGGGGACACTTGCATGGTAAAATAAAAAGGATTATGAAGCAGCAAGAATATAAAAAGATTGGATGAACACGTTTAGTCGGCAAAATCGCCCAAAACACGAGATTTTCATTGATCTCTTATATTTACAACAGTGATAATACATGTTTCATCGGCGAAGCTCGCCCAAAGCATTTACATTATCAAAAAGGACAAAACAACTTGTTATATTTACAACAAAGATAATACACATTTAGTCGGAGAAGCTCGCCCAAAGCGCTTACATTATCAAAAAGAAAAAACTTACAAAAAATTCAAGAAGGAGGAAGCCTCCGAACAAGATAGTCTGCCACCCTAGCTCTTCGTCCATCATTAGGAGCAGGGACCAGCTCTTCCACAGCCTCATCTGCGTCTAGGGCTGTAAACGGATATTCAAAAATTCGCATCCGTCCGATATCCGAATCCGAATTTGCGGATATTTATTCGAAACTATGGAAACGGATACGAATATGGATACTCTATAAAAATATCCGAGAAAACGGATACGGATACGGATAGTACTAGTATCCGACACGGATAATCCGTATCCGATGCGGAGTATCCATTTTATTGGATATCCGTTTTACCGGATATCCGTATCCGTCAAACATATGTTTAAAATATTACTAATAAAATTAGTATTAGTATTACTAATAAAATAATTTCAAAAAAAACTTAATCGTTTTGTAAGTTTTTAAATCAAAGCTCTGATACCAATTTCCTTTTTATGTAAATTCGAGATGATGCGGAAGCGTAAAGATGGTTCAACTTTAAAACAACAAATTTTAATTTCTTAAACAAATTAAACTTACACCAAGTGAGGTAAAATTAATCAATTAATATATTCACTTAAACCAATTCATTAATCAAAGTCCTAGAATTTGCCTAAGTCATATTTATCAATATTACCAAATTAGGCGAAACCAAATTTTAGCAAATGACTTGAATTAAATAAATTTTACCCAATATATAATTTAGCCCCAATTAAAGTGAGTGTGATAATTTAAACCGAATTTTATCTTGAATTATCTTACGCATGCGTTCTAAATTATTTAAGCAAGATAAAATAAACCAATCACACTACGCCGCGATGTACGAGGAAAAACCCAAGACGGGAAACAACCTCGGATGGCCCTAGCCACAAATCCACTAGATACGGAATTACAAGTACAAGACAGATAGACTTACAACGTACGACTCGATCCCTCTCAAGCCTCGACGCTTCTTCTTGTAGACACCTCTTCCTAGCGGATAACCTTGGAACACCACCGCGGTCTCGGAATCCACCGATAGGACTTTATACGGTCACCGTCACCCGAGCAAGGAGCCTTTCTCCAAGTGGGTAAAACAACATAAGAACACTTCTTCTTTCTTTGTGGGTGGTAGAAGCAAAACCCGAAACTTCTCTTCAATTCGGTGTAGAGAAAATCGGTGCCAAACTCCAAGCAATTGATAAGTATATAAGAAATTGGAATAAACTCATTTGGGTGTAAACACTAGAGTGATGAAAAAATTTCTCTAAAAATCTCACTCAAAACATGAACATTTTCCTAAACAATTTTTGCTCTCAAACTCTCTCTAAGAGATAAACTAGGATGGAAAAGTTAGATTGGAAAATGTTATTCCCGCACATAATAAAGTCTGAAAAAGTTGGTAAAACACCAAGTGGGGAAGTGGGTGCAAAACTGCCAAAAAAACTACCAAAAACTGTTCCCGCCTGGCATCTCGTTCGAACGACATTTCGTTCGAACGAGACTTCTAATGATGTTCCAGATTGAACTCGTTAGAAACTCGTTGGAAATCTCGTTAGAACGAACAATCTCGTTCGAATGACATTTCGAACGACGGACCAGTATACTTTGGTGGGAACTCGTTGGCAGGTTCGTTCGAACGACAATCTCGTTCGAACGACTCTATCGAACGAAAAACCAGAAAGTTTGGAAAATTCGATTTTAGCCCAGAAAACTTTATAAACTTATTTTAAAGTTTTATTTAATTCTTTCTGAAAATTAAAACACAGTTTTTACAAAACCTAACACCCAATAAACTTTGTTCCAAGCTCCTATATATATAATATTGCATTCATACCTTGGGAGCATGGAATTATGGTTGATGACGTAGGAACGAGGCACACAAACCGGCATATTTGATGAAGCTTTATACTCTTTTCCGCTACGTCTTCAACAAACACTTCATAGGCTTGAGAGTATTACAATTACATACTATCCTATGAATAAATGTTTTTGTCCGGAATTGAGCCAAAACTATATATGGACTCAATTGGAAATTTGTGTCCTTGCACGTTTATTACCTAAAACAAAATAAACATATACTCCGCTCAAAACAAAAAAGCCCTAAAGTTATTATTTTATTGGGTATGTTATAAAATGTCATGTATTATTATTTTATTGGGTATATTATCATGGAGTTATACTAAAGTTACAATACACCCTATCACACATAGCATACACACACTTAAGAACATATACTCCACTCAAAATAAAAAAATACTAACTTCATTTCATTTCTCTTTTGTACAAAACAAGAGAAAAGAAACCCTCATGTGGTTGTTCATTAGTTTCCTTAATTATAAATAATTATAAGAGAGAAACAGAAAAGAATATAAGAGAGAAACATAATAGAATGTAAAAGAGAAACATAAAAGTAAATAGATGGTTTTGATTGTGATGAGAACTGAAGTTAACAACAGGTATATTATATATAAAATATAAATATATACTTATTAAAATAAAAATATCAGTATGTTTTGAAAACAAAAGGTCCATGAGGTTATCATTCTCAATAAATTTGATTTAATCTAAAAGGTGCATATTTTTTCTACTGTCATGGAATGCGAATGTTATCTTTCTTTGAATTGCTTTAAGCTTATATGGATGGCTTTAACCATATTATCATTATGGATTGATACTATTATTATGGAATCCATAATTGTTAATGTTAGGAGGCAGTAATTTTGTTATATATTTATTTGGATTGGATTGGATATTTTAATAGTTATTTTTTTGCGATGGCTAAATAATGTAAACGGATAGGGATATTATCCGAATCCGAGGTATCCGAACGGATACGGATATGGATAGTTGTTTTAATTATCCGGGCGGATACGGATACGGATATGGATAGTACATTCAGATAGCGGATACGGATATGGAAAACATGGTATCCGACCCGTATCCGTCCGTTTACCACCCCTATCTGCGTCCAACTCTAACAGTTGCCGAGGAATAGCATCAATAGGGATCCATCTATCATCCCTCCTAAATGGATTGGGCATCAGAGTGGAGGAGGACATCTCGTGACGATACCATAACACTGAGTTCCTCGGGACCTAGAGTTCTTTCAAGGCACTCAACCACGCTCTGATGAAAGAAAGTTCTTCGAACTCGGATAATCTTGTGGGAGCATCTAGCCAGCCTTGATCATAACCGTCAGCCCATGCTTATCGATGACCCTTCTTGAATAAATGCCGCAATCGAGTAACGTCCCTTTGAAGCCCAGCAGCAGTTACATATGCTCGGCAGACATCATCACAGAGCTCTTCCATCTCCTTATCTTGCTGTTCTTCTGCTTCCCTGTTCCTTCCCCTGGTGCTCCTACCAGCTCGCGTGAGGGGAGAACGAGTGGAACCTCACGGCATAGGAGGAGTATGTCCAGCTCGCAAAAAAGAGGAGCCTTGCAAAATCACTGAAACATGCTCGGCGCATGCTCTCTAAGTTGCAGGACTTCCCTCCTCAGGTTTTCATTCTCCTGCTGCAGGAATTCCCCAACTTGTTTATCTCGGTGGCCTCTAGAAACCTTGCTCTCAGTACATTGACTTCCTTTTGTACAGAGGCACCAATGCCTTCCATCTCCTGGAGCCTGTCCTTCAGCTTAGCCACTAGCTCGGACTGATCCTTATATTTTTGGTTCCTTGACCTAAGAGACTTGCAAAGCCTAACAAAAGCCTGACGAACCTGAGGACTGGCATTGGGACCAAGAGACCTGCCCAATTGAGATGTGACAGGAATATAGTCTTCTACATCAGTCAACTACAAGACATAAAAGGGCAAGGGAAAGAGAAATCAATCAATGTATTGGAAAAAGAAGCCTTTTTATTTCATTAATGAAGGTCAAGTACATCGAGCAGGAAATGGAAAAATTACAAGCAAAAGTACAAAAATAGTCCTAAGGGAGGATTAACTAGCAACCTCAGGCTGCCCAGAGGTGGCTGGCTGCTTCCCCTTCTCAGCAACAGTAGAGGCATCCCCCCCTACAGAGATGCCCTCATTCGCCTGGGCAGGACCAGCATCGGCAGGGGTTGTCTGAGAGGTAAGATCAACACCCTCGATGGCTGGAGCAGGGGCTTCTTCATCCACGGTTGGCCTTGGACCCGGGTCATGCTCGTCGAACAGAGGAGACTCAGCATCAACACCAGCAGCTAGGAGGGCCTTATTCCATCCCTTCTTGAAGTTCAAATGACTGATATAGCCTATTTGAACTTTAGTTTCTTCATAAGTCACAGTCCATCCGGAGTTGTATGAATCCTCCTTGATGGTGGCTACCTGGGACTCCTTCTCCTTCAGCTGCTCGGTCAGAGCCTTGTTCTCCTCCACAACACCCAGCTTACTCGAGCAGACTAGGTCATAGGCCTACCTCAACTCGCTCAGCTCCTTGACCGCCGCATCCCTCTCTCGGTTAGAATTGATAAGGGCCAGATCAGAGGAAGCTCGGGCGGCATCAGCAGCCTTCAGATCATCCTCCAGCCGAGAACCCCTGACTTCCAGAGCGGACTTCTGCTGCTCCAACTCGCCATTCATCCTCACCAACTCGTCGCGAGAACGGTAGAGCACAGCGAAGTCCATCACAAACTGTAAAAAATAAAGAAGAAATCAAGAAGGAGAAATAATTAAAACTTGTTAAGGAATTGAAAAGGGAGAGAACCTTACCAGGGCCAGTCTCTGGCTAGCTTGGAGGGCTAATTGATCAGACCCCTGCGCCCTCTGGCGATCTGGAGGAAGACTGCCCTCTCAAGCAATGCAGGAGCCAGCTGAGAGGAAGTGGCAACTGAGGCCCCCTCGGGAAAAGCTAACACCGGGACCAAGGCTTGCCCAGACTTCATCCTCGACTCCATCTTCCTCCTCTCTTACTCTCTCTCCCTCTCCGTCCTTTTCCTCTCCTCCACCTTCTTCTTTTCCTCCACCTTCTTCCTCTCCTCCTCTTTCTTTCTCTCCCTCTCTCTCACCTGCTCTTCCTCTCTCCTCTTCCTCTCTTGAACTTGAGTGGAAGACCGAGAACCAGTAGCCACGGCCCCAAAAGAAGACCTTTGTTTCTTTGACCTCTGTGCAAGAAGCACATGGTCCTCATCATCATCGTCTCTAATCAGGTTCTTCCTGGGAGGCATCTCTTCGCCTGAACTACTGGAAGTGCTCGACGATCCTCTAGCTTCAGAATCCTCTTTAAAAGAACTGCTACTGTCAGAGCTCCATCCACCCAAATTACTCGCAGCTCCTGCAGGCTCACTCTCAGAGCTTCTCTCCTCTTCGTCCAACTGGATAGGCTCAGCAGTAGTCTCTCCGAAAGAATCAAACTCTGGAACACTATCCACAGGCCGTGCAATGAAGCTAGAGCTTGCGTTCTTGTACTCGAGCAAAAAGGAAGCAGACCTGGGATGCTCGCCGTCACCCAGAGGCTCCCTGATATTCCAAGCTTTCACTAACTCCGAGATACAAACCTCGCTGAGAGCAGGCTCTAAATTCTTTGTCCTCGCTGTGGAAGAAAAAAGCAAAGAAAGGTTAGAAAAGTCACAAGTCAGCAAAGGTTGAAATACCAATACAATGTCTACCTATATATTCTTCCCCGTAAAAAGGGACAGTGAACCTCTCAGACCTCGACCCTTCAAACTGGGGAGGGAACTGCCAATTCCTAACGAGGAAACCCTCTTGCCAGTAGTCCTTATGAGAATCAGGTAGGTTTACTACCAATACCCTATCAGGACTCCTAGCTTTGAGGTATAAGACACCTGAGCTAGTTCGAGAGAAGAAATAGCAGAAACAGATCTCGGCAAGTCCTAACCTAGTACCATACAACTGGTTTATTCTATGGACGCCATTTACTATCTTCCACACATTGGGCGAGCACTGTGCGGGAACAATACCGAAATAACCAAAAAAATGCAGAAATAGATCATTAGGGGGAAAAGTAAGTCCCCCCTCGGAGAGCAACAAAACATGGATCCAGTGGGCATCCTCTATATCCCTAACATTCCTAGGAGAGGAGGCACAACATTCAATATCTACCCACTCAGGAATATTGTAGAACTTCCTGAACTCATAGATTGAACTATTTCCAATCTTCGCCATTAAAAAACTCTAGAAACTCTACAAACCAAAGAGAAAGTGCAAAGAAAGGACACGAGAAACTTACAAAACAGAAGATCGGTTCGAGCGATGAAGAAGCACGAGCCCAAGACGACTAAGAAGCAATGGGAATGGGGATTCAGAGAAGAAGGTACGAGGCGCTAGAGTTCTCAGAAGAAGGAAGAGTACTGGAAAGGCTGAAACGACGGATGAAAAAGTAGTTATCCCAACAAGCCTTCAATTCTAATCATAGCGCACGGATAGCGAAGCGGGTGCCGCCAAAGCAACTTCACAGTTTTCGAAGAATCACAAATCAGCCATAATGGCTGATCATTTAAATCCATTGGACCCATAAACATAACCCAACAAATTTAGGGGCAATTGTGGGTACCCGAAATTCAGAACTATGGGCCTGGACGAGTAGCCCAGTCCTGGCGGCCCAAAGTCCAGGCCCCTCATCTTTTATAATTGATCTGGTCTCCCCCCACGATCCCATGAAGGGAAGTTATGGGGGAAATGGAAAACGTGGAGGAACCCATCACCCCCACTCATCTACATGCACATGTATATATTAAACCCTAGGTCCGGGGCAAAAGGACAAGTTGTATTCTCTGTAATCACTCTTCGGAGTATATAGAAATAATATCGACTGCACCACCGTGGACGTAGGCACATATTGGCTGAATCACGTACATCCTTTGTTGTGTGATTGGCATCTTGTATTCCTTGTTCTCATCTTGATAATATTTCTCTCATATTTATTTGTGTTGCATAATAATTGCCTCTACAATAACCAATGATTTAAAACTTTACATAATTCAATATTAAAGAATCACATCACAATTATCCTAGAATATATAAATCCAAATAACCAAACATTCAATTAATTGAATCCAACATTTAATACTTAAATGAAAAACATCCTGACAATAAATAATCCCAAAGTGCAAATATTGAAAATAAATGGATTACAATATCCAACAAAATAACTGAATAAAGGAAAGGGTGACACATGCCCAACTGGAGTAAATAATGCTAGGAGTAGAATCAAATGAATGAGGTCGTCTAAGCAAGAGGCCTGCAACTCCCAGTTAAGCTGCAGTGCGTTCCTTCCAAAGGATCCTATACAAGACGCCCCTGTGGCTGGGCACCTGTAATATATACATATATATACAAGAGGGAAAGGAAAATAGAAACGGGTCAGAGCCCGATTGTAAAAGATTTAAAATTTGTTTAGCAAGTATTTAAAATGTTTACAGGCCAATGCAATAACATATTAGTGCGGCACTCCCTTGAGAAATTCTCACCTCTCTTCTAATGTGCACACATATCGCACTAACCTTCCCAACGGTTTAACTTATCTTAGGTTACACATAAGATTGAAAACTGAACAATTCAACTGGTCAAGAAGTAAATTCCATTTAATAACAAAACTCTCATTTTAACTTTATTTGCTAATAAAGTTTCCCAGTATCATATTATACTTTTCAAAACAAGTATTTCCAAATTGAGATCATCATTCATTTCTTACTTACCATAAACACAGTAGGAAGTTCCAAATTTCAGAATTTAATATATATATTAAATACTCGTATAATATATATATATATATATATTCTAACAGCACCCCACATAAAAATTATGGTGAGGGAATACTCTACTATCCAATCCCCGTATCACTCGTACTAAGGGAAATACAAGTTCGGAATCACTCTCGAACTGTATTAACACATACACAAATAATATTGAGGCGAAGCATAGATTCCAAGTCTCTAAGAGGATAGCACATGCCCCCACGTCTCTTAGGACCGTCTGAACTATCGATTCGATAGCCTGTACCAAGGATTTTTATCTTCTAGGGTACGAGTCAATATCCCCCATAAAGGTCCCATCGAGATAAGACTGTCCCAGCGTGGTAACCTCAGGGATAGCAAGTAGCGCGGGCACGATTTTCACACATAAATAGTATATGCATAAACACAGTCATATAACTATACTACTATTACCATATCAAATTAGGTACATCTCTAATCCCATAATTACGACATTTGTCCTTATTTCTCATTATTTAGTTATCACGTATAACCGTTCATTTCTTACTTTAATTTGAGGGATCATTCCAACTTATTACGTAACACTCATGGACTCTATCCTCCCAAGTGTAGAATTCAGTAGGTACTCATCTAATTTCCAACGTAACTATCTTACGCGTATCTCCCCTTAATACATAATTTCATCGTCCCTTATATGTAAACATCCCAAAAACACAACTCTCATCTTACATTAAAGGTCCCATAATTATTTATAAGTCCTACTGGTCTTCTTTATCTCCCAAAACATTTTAATAAGGGTGTCCAAGAATTATTTCTCATTAAATTGAATTCAACTAATTTAAAAAGGGAAAATATGAGTCTGCCAGAAGGGGTCGATCGATCGATGGCAGGAGCTCGATCGATCGATGCGTCGATCGATCGACACTCCTGGTTCGATCGATCGATCAAACAGGTATGCGAATTCTGCAGATTAACAGTTACGGGTTTCACAATCCAACCTCAATCAAATCCAGATTTTTCACACCCAAACTCCCTAAAATTTGTACTATAATCAGTATACACTCATATTATTCATCTTCTACGTAAAGCATGCAATTTTTTCATCAATAATCATGGATTAATAGGCCAAAACTTCATAAAAATCTCAAGAACCCTAGAATTTCTTTAACATGGTTCTAATCAGTCTTTTTCCAGAAATTTTTACTCCTAATTCATCATAATTTCGTGGTTAAGCCTCTACATATGAAGGGGTTTCCAGATTTTCATTCAAATCAATTCTACATGCGATTTTCCTATCTCCAACATGGATTTTCTTCTACCAAACTCATCCTAATCACCCTAGACTAACATGAATGATGCAATAACGAAAATAAGCAAGATAAATACTTGCCTGGGATTTTCAGCGTTCTGATTTGTGAACGAATTTGGTGTTGTTGCGTTCCCCATCGCGCGATCTACGCATTGGTGGTGGTGGCGGTGCAACCGGATGGATTTTTGGACTTGGTTTGCTTGGGAAGCTTTCTCCTTCCCTCTCCTATGGCCGTTCTAATGTTTTGAGTCTGCTAACCCTAAAGGGCTATTCCGAATGGCTTATATAGTTTAATAATTTTCGTGGGTTTAATTACCCAAAAATGCAAAATGACCAAAATGCCCTCCCGGGGTACTAATTAAGCCTAAAAAATCCCCGAGGTCCAAACTAAACCCCCGGGTACACTTTTTTGACTATGTCGACCCTTTCGGACACGTTGACGCACTCGAAATGACCATACGGGTGACTTATAATTTATTCACTTTTATTCATCAATATTTAGTCCCGACGCGACACGGGCGCGTCCCGACTCAAATTTCCAAAATTGTCATTTTATTCACTCTTGACATTTAATAGAACCAATATCATATATTACTTTACTCATTAGTAATATTCAACAAGTTTCCCATAATTACTAACTCACATCACGTTAATAATTAAAAATAATTAATTTTTGAATTTATATTAAATTAATAATTCACATTAAATTTAATAAATCCCCAAATTGATAAAGCATAAAAATACGGGGTATTACATGAGGCTAGGGATGAGTTAAGGGAGGATCATCAGGATCCACAGGTACCGCCACCCCCACCCCCAATCGAATTGATCTCCACTTCTCAGGTGGTCGTGATAGCGGCACGGGCAGTTGAGACAGCAATGAGGGCTATGGCAGCCCATTTTCCTCAGCCCCAGGCACCACCTCCAGTGGCACCAATAGTTCAGTCTCCAGTGGGGCCACCATCCTGGCAGCGAGTTAGAGAGACCTTTTAGAAGGGTCACCCACCCGAGTTTCGTGGAAGTACCGATGTAGTAGAGGCTTGTGACTGGATGAAGAATATTAAGCACCATCTGTGCATGCTGGAGTGTACCGATGTACAGAAATAGATGCTTACTACCTTTCGTCTATCGGGGGCAGCCTTACAGTGGTGGGAATCAGTTACCATCGTTGAGGAGTGAGATTTGATGACAAAATCTGAATTCTGGGTGCGGTTCGATCGCAAATACTTCCCACCAGCAGTAGAGGCTGAAATAAGGATGAAGTTTAGCGAGTTAGTACAAGGTGAGCGGTCAGTTACATATTATGAGGAAGAGTTCACACGTCTGGAAAACATTGTGCCAAATGAGGTGAGCGATGAGGAGTAAAAGAACTCGAGGTTCATGGATGGTTTAGCCTGGAGGATCAGGCAGCGCTTAATTGGTAATCCGGCGTTGGTGTCATATACAGATGTCGTTAATGCCGCTCTTATACATTTCCAGGATCATCGCTTCCATGCGAATGGGAGCACGAGAGTAAGGGAGCCGAGCCAGCAAGGCAAGGCAGTTACTAGTAGTGACACGAGTGGTACTCAGCAGTAGATTAGTATTCAGCAGGGGAATCAGGCCAAGAAATTTAGGCCTGATGGGTTCCGATCGAGAGGACAGGGATTCAGGCAGGTCTAGCCAGGCCCAAATCAATAGCAACAGGTTTCTTAGGGACGTCAGGGCCAAGGGAACAATGGGGTAGGCCAGTAGGGCCAGCCACGTTAGGGCCAAAAGGGCCAACGGCAGAGGAACGGTCAAAAACGTTGTTTTGTCTATGGCCAGCCAGGACATTTTAAGAGGGAGTTCCCGCAGAGGGGCAGAGGTCATCAGCAGGGTGCCCAATAGGCGCAACAGGGACAGATGTCGCCAGCAGTACTAGCTACACCCGCCCCACAGCAGCAGGGGAAAATGCATTACGGGTGTGTGTATAACGTCCGGTATGTTCCCAATCCTCCAGCACAGCAGGCGCCGCCAGCAATTGAGGGTATGTTTCCCATTTATGGTCATGAGGGTAGTATACTTTTTGACATGGGAGCATCGCATTTATTCATTAAATATAATATTGCTATATGGGTCGGGCTACTAGAGATCGCGGGTAGTCTTCGTATGTGTGTAGAGTCGCCACTAGGCAGCGGGGCTTTGATTCACTCGATTTATCAGGGGGTGAAAATTTTAATTGGGAGGCTTAGTTTAGAAGCAGACCTCTTAGTGTTAGATATGGAGGGGTAAGATGCCATCCTGGGTATCGATTGGTTGGCAGGTTATCGAGCGACTATGGATTGTTACGAGAGGATAATCGTGTTCTCCATTCCGGGACAGGAGATGTTCTTAATAGCGATGCCGCTACCTGAGGGAGGGTCGCACACACACTTGTATTATATCGAGGAGGAAACCTCACAGGAGGTGGTGGTCGCGTTGGATTCAATCCCGGTAGTGAGGGACTTTGAGGATGTGTTCCAGGAAATACCTGGGTTACCACCCAGTAGGGAAATCGAGTTTATAATCGATTTAGCACCGGGGATGAGGCCGATTCCTCGAGCACCTTACCGTATGGCCTCTTCAGAGATACGTGAGTTGAGAGAGTAAATTCAGCAGCTCATGGGTCAGGTTTCATTCGGCGGAGTACATCATCGTGGGGTGCACCGGTGTTATCTGTGATGAAGCGGGATGGTTCACTTCGGTTATGCATAGACTATAAGGAGTTGAACAAGATGACGATACGAAATAAGTATCCATTACCTAGGATTGATGATTTATTTGACCAATTAAAAGGGGTGTCTTACTTCTCCAAGGTCGACTTGAGGTCAGGGTATCATCAACTGCGTATTCGAGAGGAGGACGTTCCTAAGACCGCTTTCCTATCACGGTATGGATCTTACGAGTTCAGGGTGATGCCATTTGGGCTCACCAATGCGCCAGCAGTGTTCGTGGACCTCATGAACAGGGTTTTCAGGGAGTATCTCGACCATTTTGTCATCGTGTTCATTGATGACATCCTGATCTACTCGCGCACCAAGAAGGGGCATGCAGAGCATCTGCATATGGTTCTACAGATGCTGCGGGATCATCAGCTTTATGCCAAATTCAGGAAATGTGAACTTTGGCTACAGGAGGTACAGTTTCTTGGTCATGTGGTTTCAGAACAGGGTATTGAGGTGGATCCGAGTAAGGTGTCAACGGTGAGGGAGTAGGGACAGCCCACGACACCGACCGAGGTGCGCAATTTTCTGGGATTGGCAGGCTATTACATGCAGTTCATTAAGGGGTTCTCAAAGATTGAGGGCCCTTTAACGAATCTAACTCGGAAAGGGGTGCCTTTTACTTTGAGTATCATTGTCAATTAGCTTTTGACGAGCTGAAGGACAAGTTAACATCCGCACCCGTACTTGCTTTGCCGAAGGGAGTACTAGAATATTGGGTTTACACTAACGCATCCTTATATGGACTTTGGGGTGTGCTTCAGCGAGAGGAAAGGGATATAGCTTATGCATACAGAAAGATAATGCCCCTCGAGAGGAATTTCCCCACTCACGGCCTAGAGCTAGCAACGATCATTTTTTCTTTGAGGATATGGAGACACTATCTTCTAGGAGAGAAGTTCACTTTATTCACGGATCACAAGTCACTTCAGTATCTCTTCCCATAGAATGATTTGAATATGAGGTGGAGGCGGTGGATAGAATTCGTGAAAGACTACCAGTTTGATATTCGGTATCATCCTGGTAAGACTAATGTGGTGGCAGACGCATTGAGCCGGAGACCAACTGGGGGTATATCAGAAGTTTGAAAGGCAAAGTGGAGAGAACTTCGATATAAGGACGATGTAGCCATGGCCTACATGTTAGCTTTATCCATCACACCGGAGATCATTATGCGAGTGGTGAGGGCTCAGGCGGAGGACCAGATTTGTCAGGATAGGGTACGCCAGTTGTTAGCTGAGGGAGCGGAGGGTTACTCAATCATCTCGGAGGGAGGTCTACGCCTAAATGGGAGGTTAATGGTGCCAGAGGATGAAGAGTTGAGGCACACCGTTATGACAGAGTCCCATGGTTCGAGATTTGTGGTACATCCTGGTGAGGATAAAATGTACCAAGATATGAGGAGGCAGTATTGGTGGGTAGGAATGAAACGGGACATAGCAGAGTTTGTCTCAAAATGTGCCACGTGTCAGCTCGTGAAAGTTGACCATCAGAGACCACCAGGGATGCTACAGCCACTAGAGATTACCGTGTGGAAGTGGGAGCACATCTCCACGGACTTTATTACAGGGTTACCTGCATCGCAGAGAGGTCACGATTCCATATGGGTCATTGTGGATCGGTTGACCAAGGTGGCCCACTTCCTACCCGTTCGCACAGATTTTGAGACAATGCGTTATGCAAAACTATTCATAGTAGATATTGTTAAGCTGCACGGGGTGCCGATAAATATTGTGTCTGCTAGAGATAAATTTTGTGTAGCCCACATTTGGCAGAGTTTTCAGGAGGCTATGGGCACAGAGTTACGTTTGAGTATAGCCTATCACCCACAGACTGACGGGCAGACTGAGAGAGTCAATCAGATGCTGGAAGACATGCTCAGGATGTGCATTTTAGACTTTGGGGGAGGATGGGAGAGATATCTTCCTTTGTCAGAGTTCGCGTATAACAA
Organism: Sambucus nigra; assembly: GCA_949130495.1. Taxonomy (NCBI): domain Eukaryota; kingdom Viridiplantae; phylum Streptophyta; class Magnoliopsida; order Dipsacales; family Adoxaceae; genus Sambucus; species Sambucus nigra. The sequence goes on from OX422214.1 coordinate 335,887,071, forward strand.
CTCTTACCAATTCAGGATTGGCATGGAACCGTTCGAGGCACTGTACGGGAGACCTTTTCGTTCACCCGCTTATTGGTTAGAGGTGGGGGACAACAAGATATTGGGGCCGTATATTATCCAGGAGACGTCTACCAAGATAGAGTTGATCCGAGGGTGGATTCGGATAGCTCAGGATAGGCAGAAGAGTTATGTTGATGCTTCACGGAGACATGTGGAGTTAGAGGTTAGGGATCAAGTATTAGTTCGGGTGTCCCCTATGAAAGGGGTGATGAGGTTCGACAAGAAGGGTAAATTAGCACCGAGGTACGTGGGACCGATAGCATATAGATTGGGATTGCCAAAGCATCTCAGCGGATACACGATGTGTTCCATGTGGCGTCGTTGAAGAAATATCGAAGGAGCGAGAGAGCCTTCTGGCACATTCCACACGAGGAAATTGATTTACAGCTAGATATTTTATATGAGGAGAGACCGGTGGCTATTCTGGACCGTAGTGAGCGGAAGTTACGATCCAAGGTTAGTCCACTAGTTAGAGTACAGTGGGGTCATCACAACGTTGACGAGTCTACCTAGGAGCGAGAGGATGATATGCGGGAACAATATCCAGAGCTATTCACCATAGGTACGACCTAATTTTGGGGACGAAATTCCCTTGTAAGGGGGGGAGTATGTAACACCCCATATTATTCTGCATTTAATATATAATTAATTCGAGAATTATAAATTACTTGTGTGTCGTAATTTTAATTGAATTAATTATGGTAATATTTATTTAAATATTAATCGGGGAGTGAATGGTTACTATTTAGGGAAATTTAATTACTAAGTGAATAGTAACAATTTATTTATGTCATTCCGGGTATTAGTGACAGGGTATGTACTTATATCAGCCAGGAGTCGGTATAGACTAACTTGGGTGTGAGATAAGGATTTTTATAAATTAATTTGGATATCAATTCTGAGTGTACGGTTGAGTCCGAATGGGCCGAGATAGTCAGAAAAGTGTACCTAGGGGTAGTAAACGGGTCACGAAACGTTTTTAGGCATAGCCGGGCCCACACGGGGGTATTTGGGTCACTTGGGCTTAGCCCATTAGGCCAAAAACCGGATTTAGACTAATTACCTAATTAAAAGAAAAAGTAGAACAACTGATGTGAAATTAGAAAGCACTTAGTGGGAGAGGAAAACCTAACAGACAGTTAAAGGCAATTTGGGGGACAAATGAAAGAGACAAAAGAGAGGATTTCATATTCAACCTTGGAATTCACAACTTCGATTCAGACGCTAGGAAATCATAAGACAAGTGGTTAATTTACTATAGCATGTAATTTTCATTTTGATTCATATTTATGTGATGTGAGAAATCAAAATTCGTTTTGGGATTTAAAGGGTACAAAAATGGGGGTTTTGAAAATCAATCTCCTAAATTCGAATTTGTGTTGAAATATATGTATAATCTGAGATTTATATATATATGGTAAGATATATAAACCCAGATGAGTTAGAAATGGATTTGAGATAAAGATTTAATGTTGATATGGGTTAACGAATCAAACGAGTTTTTCCCCAATTTAGATTGACAGTAGAGAATGTAAATTAAATGGAGTTTGGGGAGTTTATGGGGGTTCCTAATGAGGGTCTTGATGTATTTTATTGATGGGAGGACTTGGGATAGACTGTAGAAGAAGTTGCAGTTTTGAGTTTTCGTCCATGGCTGAAACAGAGACCTCGAGAAGACGATGACATGTACGATCGATCGATCGAGGGTTGGGGATCGATCAATCGATGGTCTGGGATTTTTGGCAGTTCGGCCAGTTTTTTTAAGTAAGGTGAATTTAATTAAAATTACTTCCCATACCTGATTTAGTGAGAGAGAAATATGGGACATACAATCTAATTATTATTGAGGGAAAAATAATTGGGATTGGAGGTTATTTATGTGTGACACAAAATGGTTAAATTTTGGGAAGTATATTTCAAAATAATTAAATACGGACCTAGTGAGCGAGTCCGGGTATATTGGTTGAGTGATACCAAGGCGTTAAATTAATTTAGAGTGAAAGATAAATAATTTGGAGTCAGGAATTTAGACTCGGGTATTGTTTTATTTCGGGCCACAAGAGTAAGTCCGAATATATTGGTTGGAGCGACACCAAAAGTAATTTAAAAATTAATGGGCGATTTAATTAATAATTAGAGTTGGGCCATAAACTCATAATAATTCGAATAGGTTTGTGTTGCGGACTTAGTACATCGTATTGCCAGGAGAGTTTATTCTATTTATATATATATATATATATATATATATATATATATATATATATACGGTGTGCAATAGTATATATATATGGTGTGTGTGCATTAATATCAGTGGTTAGATATTATTATTATATATACTCTAGTTCTATAGGGGAGGTTGCGCGTAGTACATGAATCCCTTAGCTTGAGGAGTAGGGCGATTATATTCCTAGGTCATAGCATCCATTCTAAGGATAGGGGCATCTCACTTTCAGGGAAGGAATATAACCACCACCAAATACTTATGTATTAATCAAGTTAGTGAGCGGCTCCGACTTGGGATAACTAGGTTATGTGAATTTACCTAGTGGTATAGCACTGTAAAGAATATACATCCGGTGAGTTATTTCTCGGGAGGATGTTCCTTATTAATTATTATTTCAGCATATTTGTGCATGTTGTAATATGACTATACGTATATAATTAGGTAAATAATTATATACGTGTTAATTGATACAGATCGTGAATCGTATTATATGTATAATGGGTGGGAAAGTTATATGAATTTAAAAAGGGGAATGATTAATTAAGTTAGTGTTAGTAATAACTTAGAAATTATAATTATGACATACTCGGTTAGAGTGGGGTGGTTGCAAGGGGTTGTATTAGTTATCTAGTCATGTAAAAAATAACAAGATAAATTAATTAAGGCGTTAGTAGTGCACATTAGATGAGGGGTGAGGATGTTCTTAAGGGAGTGCGGCACTAACTAAAATATGGAGAGCATGCATATATATTTATTACTGCAAGTTAATCATTTAATAAATGTTTTCCAAATGTTTTGGGTACTAACCCTTGCTATAGAAACTTTTAAAAACCTTTTAGGTGTCCAGCCACAGGGACGCCAGGCTTGACTCATTCAAGTGATTCGTTGCTGCAGCATATGTGGATGTTGCGGGAGTTTGTTAGACGCTTCGCTCTTTTCATTTCTAGTGTAGAGATTTTCTATCAGTTACTCGAGCATGTCACTCACAGTTTATTTAGCACTTATGTCAGATTTGTTGAGATTTACTACTTGTCTTTACTTTTGTTGATTTTGAACCGATGGTTTATTCGGTCAGTTATTTAGATCTGAAAGATTGATTTCAGTTGATTTTGATTGTCTAAATTAAATTGTTTTCCACGTGAGTATTTCATTAGATTAATGAAAGATAAAACTTGGCACCAGTCTAATTTTCTCAATTAGGTGGTTAGTAATTAAAAAGGCGACAGTGATGCTAAGAATGAACCAACTGAGAAACCTATTCTAATTTAATTTAGGACTGATCACCCGGGGTTAATTAGGCGGGGTGTCATAGAGGGCATCAAGGATCTTCGAGACCCAATTCTCACTCCTCTATCTCTTTATCATTGGCCATGCACCGGCCTATAATTCCTTCAGATGTAGCAAATAGGTGTTAAGCCATAACCTCGTAAAATTATACCTAAGATATAAGACAAATGAAAAAATTAATCAAAAAATAAACAAATTCCGAAAATAATGCAAAAAAATAAAAAGCACATAAAATGATACCTCTAAGAGGTGTGGTTCCCCTATAAAGGTGGGATAATAACAACGGTTAAAAGTGCCCAAAGCATAACATAGTGATGTCAGCGTCAAGTTCCCCTAATCATTCTGAATAATCTAGGTGAAGCCTTACAAAAAAGGTAGAAACTACAAGTGGATGTCATATCCACTCTTCACCAACAAGGTAGTCCCCAACAATAACATGATAAAAATACTCGTCATCTGCAAACCTGTTGCACGTTCGACACATCCACTTCTCGACCCATTAGTACTCCTTCAAATTCGTCACCTTCACTAACTCACCTTAGCCAAATCGCTCCACAAGCCCCGGTATTGCCTCTATCGCATCTCTCGTAAAGCAAAGATAATGATCCACTAACACATGAATCCCCTCACATGATAAAATAAGAATTAGATGGACATTTGTCAATGTCACTGTCACTGTCATCCCATACACTCCGAAATGGAAATTATGGGTGGTATCCCACCACCTTTCCCCCAAAGCGCACAAGACCGTTGATGATTGTATCATCCATCCAAAGAGTCCACCAAATCACTAAAGCTTGCGCCCAGCACCAGACTTTCATCCATTCATTAAGGTTCTCCCACACAGTCCTCATTCCTGTCAACCCCCGAGCATGGATAGTAGAAAAAAATGTACTTTCTTGTAAAGCACACTACGAATAAGTCCAAAATATTCCTAAAATACAAATAATAACAAACTTATTCCAAATCTAGAGGCAAAAAAATTATATAACCACTAGGGTTCAAAACAAAAGCCAAAAGGTGACTCATCGACTCCCACATATTGATTCGATCATCCTCCACTAGCTTATCGTCATGATACTAATTATCTACTCCCGTAGACTTTTCCCCAAGAGAAACCAACTAAATGTTGACCTAGTCAACATCATGTGTCGCGTTCACCAAGGACATATTTCTAAAAAGTCACACATAAATGCTTGGGTTATAGAAACATTTTTTCCCAGAAAGAGATAGATTGTAATAAGTTGGTGTGAAAAAAAAAGCTGCCTTCGCCCCTCTTTTAAAAAAGGATAAGGCATAGGCTTTCCTACCGATAGGTACCATTCGAAATATGTGTGCCCCCTCATTCTAATGCCTATGCTAGTAGGCAATGTCCTGACCCTACCGACAAGCACCTCCTCTTAACTTTTGTTAGAAAAAATCCTCACAATTTCTATAAATTGTCTAGAAAAATTAGAAAAAATACCACAAGTCATAGAATCTCAAAATCCACAAAAAATGCACACTTATCATCAAAATTCAAGATTACACAAGCATTCAAAAATAATTAAAAAAATATTCAAACTTCTCAAAAAATCCAAATCAGTATTTAAATGTTCGCATGTCATCACGCGTTTCTTTTAAAAGCCTCTTATACTCTTTAGATCCTCAAAGATAGAGCTTGGCCCTCAAAATTAGGTCATTATTATTGTATTGGTCTCACACACTCTTTTGTACCTCATAATAGACCTTGGCCATTAGAATTAGGCCACGATCCCCATATTAATTGCATACACTATTGAGGTTCGCATAATGAAATCGTGACTCCTATCGATCGTATAGACTCTTTAGTTCCTCAAAATAGACATGTCACGATCCCATAATAGTCGCACACACCTAGGCCCTCATAGTTAAACCTTGGTCCTCAGAATTAGTCCCCCTCTCGTTTTGGTCGTGTACACTCTTTAGGTCCTCCTAATAGACCTTGGCTATCAAAATTAGGATGCGATCTCCATATTGGTCGCATATAATTATTTTGACTTCATAATAGACCTTAACCGTCATAATTAGGCCACGAACCCTATATCGGTCTCATACACCTTTTAAGTTCTTAAAATAGACCTTAGCCCTTAAAATTAGGTTGACATCCCGGTATTGGTCGCATACACTCTTTAAGTCCCTAGAATAGACCTTAGCCCTCAGAATTAGATCGTGATCATATCGGTCGCATATACTCTTTAGGTCCTCAGAATAAACCTTAGCCCTCAGAATTAAGTCACGCCCCCCTTATTAGTCACACACACATTTTAGGTCCTCCAAATAAACATTGTCCCTAAAAATTAGGTTGTCATCCCCGTATTAGTCTCATACACTCTTCAGGTCCTCAGAATAAACCTTGACCCTTATAAATAGGTCGTCTTCCCCATAATGGTCCCTTACACTCTTTAGGTACTTAAAATAGACCTTGACCCTCATAATTAGGTCGTGATCCCTGTATTAGTTACATACACACTTTAGGTCCTTATATTTGACATTGGCCCTCAGAATTAGGTGGAAAACACTTTATCGGTTGTATACACTCTTTAGGTCCTTAAAATAGACATTGATCCTAAGAATTAGGTGGCAACCCCCATATTTGTCGCCTACACTCTTTGGGTACTCATAATAGACCTTGGCCCTTAAAATTAGGCCTCGGTACTCGTATTGGTCTCACACATTCTTTAGGTCCTCAAAATAGACCTCGGCCCTCAAAATTAGGCCGTGATACCTGTATTTGTTGCTCACACTAAGGTATTTAGAATAGACTTTATCTCTCAGAACAAGGCCACTACCCGAGAATGGTCATAATATACCTCGTCCCTTAAAATTAGTATACTATCCTCACAACACATTCTTTAGGACCTCAGAATAAGGTCCCATTTACATACCCATTAGGCCCTCAGAATCACGCCACAATCCCCACATGTATTTTGATCTCGTAAAATCATATCACAATCTTCACATGTATTCTAACCCCATGGAATTAGGCAATAATACTAACACGAATTATGATCCTTCAAAATTAGGCCATAATCCTCGCATGCATTCTAAGTCCTCAAAATTAGGACACAATCCTCACATGAGTTTTAAGCCCTGAGAATCAGGTCACAATCTCCATCATAAGAATTTTAATCCCTTAGAATCAGGTCACAGTCTTATGTGCATTCAATACATGTGGAGTGTCCCGATTATATGTTCCAACGTAGATTCCATAAATTAGGTCATAAATAAGTCAAATTCAATTTAATATAATTTGATCTTGATTAATTAGGTAAAACTAAACATGCAAGATGTCGAATTTAAACGGAACACAATAAAGAATGACATGAGGTATGAGTAAAAATCCCTTTGGGGGAAAAACCCTTTTTCAGCACTGCTATAATTGAGGAATTATAGACGATACGGACAGACTTACAAATATAGACTCCCCTAAGTATCGCAGTTATGTCTCCTTACATGTTGATAATAGAAAGCAATGCAGATTCAGCAACACTCCATAATAAGCTCCATTTGCCTTGATGTCCACCGATCAGCCTCAGGAAACTCCTTTCCTATCTTTAGCAATGAAAAATCAACTCCACGTGGATATAAACAAATAATGTGTTCTTTAAGGTTTGATAAAGTGATCAAAAATCTTCCAGGGAGTTCGGATTTGAAAAACTAAAGTGTTTGATCACCAAATTTGTTGGAAAAGGCTTGTAAAGAAGTGCAAGATTGTATCTCTTAAATATGGAGAAAAATATTCAAGAGATGAACTTGAAAAGATTGCATTTGAAACCGTGAAAAAAATTACAAAATCATTCGAGCGAACTATACCTCGTTCGAACAAACTATTCAAAGTCATTTGAACGATATTGAACAGAGATCGAATGACATTCCAGAAATACGAGAAAATAGGTTCATTTGAAGATTCGTTTGAACAACTCACATCCAACGAGTTGAAGAAACTGGTTTGAACGACATTTCAGAACTCGTTCTAATGATATAACTTAACAAGATTTTTTTTATTAAAAAATTTTAAAAAACATTTTATGTTCCAATCATTTGTAAAATACCCTTGAGTATAATGTTTACCCAAAATCAACCTCATATACCTTCTTCGTATGTCGTGGTGATGAAATCAGCTCTTCGATCTTCTATTATCCCATTCGCTCACTGATATACTTCAATTAAAACCTTGAGAATGTATATGATGGTGTAGTGGGATGTAATGGAAAATGATAAACTAAAAACATAATGAGCAATCATAAATTTTGCTCTTACACCCTTTTGGTTATTTCGGTGGAAAACACAAAATCTAAAAAATAAGCCCTAAGAGAAGTTCAACTAATGTCCCTCCCAACACCGAAAAGGAAAAGACACTTGTAATGCTACCTCAACTGAATATATTCATCGCTAGTTCATGGTATCATCGATATGGAAAGAGATCCACACACATGAAGCAAAGAAAAAAATCATGATGCATAAAGTTTGAACAAAACAAAACTCCCCCTTAATTTGTTCTCCCCTTTTTTGTTCGTAATAGTCAAAGGGTTAGAATCTAAACCTGAAAAGTTAGCATCAGGATTGTACACATTTGAAATATCATCACAAAGAATATATAATTAAGCATATGTGATGAAACTTCAACAAACCAACAAACTATTTTTAAAAAATTTAGTATAAAAATATACACATATAAATTCAAATAAACACTCCATTAATTATCATGAAAACATCTTAATCATTGAAATGGATTGTAGTTGTGGGAATTTAATCCACGGGAAAGACAATATTGGCTCGCATAGCGATGTTGCACGAAGTTAGAGGGACAATCCTAAAGGACGAACTCAATTCAACCTTTTGTATAAAAAATGTTGAAAAGGGTGAAATTGACTCGACTCGTATAAAATGTCATAAATTTCAATGCTTTTAAAATCAATAACATCAAACTATTTAATATTTTTCAAGGAATTTTATCATGCAAACCCATTAATACTCTCAAAATCTCACATTTTAAGCATAAACTCTCAAATTTTTGAAGGAATCATATACTTCAATTTTAATCAAGAATCAATGAAACCAAATAGTTATTGGCACTTATATTTTTATGTGACGAATACATATTTTAATATCTTTCCAATGGTGGATTTTATTGCAAATATGACTACTTCTTTCATAGTCCCTTCCCATTGCTTAAACATAAATTAATCAATTTTTCGGTAAAAAAATCGGGCAATGATTTTTACATGCACAATTAGTTCCAGTACATTTGGTCCATTATTAAGCAGGATTGAGATGAGAACATCATATTCAACATATGACAAGCAAGTGCAATATTCACAAGTTCGGGCATGTGTGCAATCAAAGCGATATAATGAGTCTGGCATGAAGGTATTGATCAATAATGAACGATACAATTCCAAACATGAATTATTAAGCACAAAACAAACATAGACAAGTCTCATAATACCATAATTAAGTTAGATGAATGGATGGAATGAAATTGTGATTCGAACATCTTAAATGTGCATCCTTACGTGGTGTAAAAAATAGAAAAATCTTTTTAAATTTTTAATTTTTTTTAACAAAATAAAATCTTTTTTATTTTTTATGAATTTTTCAAAAATAAAAGAAAATATTTTTATATTTTTTTTCAATATATAAACATAATAATACAATCTAATTATAGGGATAAATGATATCAAGATGAAAATAACCTTGAACTAAAAACAATACATGGACTCAATCAATGGAAAAAATACCCAAAGGCTTCCTAAGATCCTCAAATCTTAGTGCATCTAAAAGTTTAGTGAAAATATCATCCAATTGACATTCGGTACTCACGAATCTCAAGAAAACGATATTTTTCTCAATAATATCATGAGTAAAGTGTTCACAAATCCTAATGTGCTCCATACATGAATGTTGGACGGGATTACCCTAAATGTGAATTGCATTCGTATTATCGCAAGAAATAGTCTCGTGCGTTGATTAAACCCATAATGATCCAATATTTGCTTCATCCATAAGAGTTGTGTACGATAACTCTCCGTGGCTATGTATCGGCCCCCTTTATGGACAAAAAAACTGAGTTTTGCTTATTGCTCAACCATGAGACAAGAGCACTCCCAAAGTAAAAGCATCCACTTGATTTGCTTTTACGACCATCAATATCCCCTTCCAAATTAGCACCTGAATAAGTTGACAAATGATCATCAATATCAAAGGAATACTAAACTCCATAGGAAAGAGTGTCACTCGCGTATTTGATGATACGTTTAAGTGAAACCAAGTGTGACTCTTTTGGAAATGCTCTGTAACGTGCACAAACTCTAACACTAAAGGGGATACTGGGACGGTTAGTGGTCAAGTAGAGGAGACTACCTATTATACTCCTATAGAGTGTTTGACTACATCCTTACTTAAAGTGTCTTTGTTAAGCCTTATCGAGGAACTCGTGGGCGTGTGAGAGTGCATAGCGGAGTCCAAACCAAAAATTTTCACTAGGTCCCTTGCTTAGTTAGGTTGAGATATAAGTATACCATTCACTAGTTGATGCACTTGGATACCTGGGAAGAAAGTATTTCACCTGCCATACTCATCTTAAATTCTCTCTTCATCTCCTATTCAAACGTGTGAGCACGTGGAAAAATGTGGATCTAAAGACTATGCCGTCCATGTAGACTTGGGAAACCAAGATAACACCACTATCCTCCGAACGAACAACGTCATATCGACTCCCTCTCTTTTGAAGACACGAGCTAAATGATAAGAAGTTAACCTTTCGTAGCAAGTATGGGGTGCTTGCTTCAACCCATACAAGGCCTTAATTAGATAAAAGACGTGTTCCAGGTGCTTTGGGTCTTTAAACCTCTTTATTTGTTACACGTAAACCTCCTTTTGAAGAATGTCATTGATAAAGTCACTTTTGACATCCATTTGGTAAAGCTTAAATCGTAAATGACATGCTATGTCGAGTAGTAAGCAAATGAACTCAAACCTAGCAACATGAGGGAATGTCTCATCAAATTCCACACTTTCAACTTGTGTGCAACCTTAAGCGACCAACCTAGCCTTATTATGAATTATGGTACCATTCTCATCTATATTATTTTTGTACACCCACTTGATACCAACCACATTAGTTTTTTTAGGTTGGGGGACTAATTCCCAAACATCATTCTTCCTAAATTAGAGTAACCTTCACATTCTTGGGCTCAATGGTGGAAGTGTAGCAAGAGTATCTAACCACATTATCTAGTTGAGCGTGATTCTTAACATCTAGAGTGGGATCACCAAGTATGTCGATAGGGTCATAATTCTTTCAAACCTAAGAGGGTGATTCCTCTTTTTCAAGAATCAGGTCCAACGTAGTGGTATGGGGAACAATGCGATCATCACTACGGGTGGATTGTTCTCACATGTAAGATCATGATCAATAAACTAGACAGTAAATCATCTCTAATTGAGACGTTTATCGATTCTATAACCTTATAACTTTTAAGGTTATACACCCTATAGGCTTTACTAGTCGATGAATATCCTAAAAATATTCGCTCATCGCTTTGAGAGCCGAATGTTCCAAAACGACCTCTATCTCTCTAAGGATATAGTAAGGACTCGTAAAAACTTATAAATACAATAGTTTGGGTTTCTTACTGGTCCGTAGCTCATATGGAGTGTGAAGCGTGTGTGGACGAAGATAAACCTCATTCACCTTGTGGCATGCGAAGTTAATTGCCTCCGTTCAAAATCATCTAGACGTGTTCCTACAAAAGAGCATAGATCACCCCATGTCTTTGATAATCCTATTTTTCATCTCAATAATTCCATTTTTATACATGCCTAGCATTGAAAACTCGTGTTTGATGCCTATACTATCACAATATACACCAAAACTAGCGTCGATAAACTCCGTGCCATTGTCACTTGTCAATCTATTGGTGAAAATATTATGTCGATTTTAAAGTAGATGACACTTGGTTACAAAGAACTCATAAGCATCGGACTTTTCCTTACTAAATCCGACAATGGAATATCTTGAAACTCATAGACCATCACCAAAACTTACTTCTTACCACTAATGATCTCGGTGCGCATTGGATCCATAACATCAGTGTGTATCAACTCTAACAGACGTGAAGTGGTAATATTATGAACCTTCCTATGAGGACTCTTAATTTATTTGCCTTCTTGTCAATGACCATAAACCAAGGAAGTTGGTTTTTTAAGTGATGGTAAGTCATGAAATAGGCCTTTATTAACTAACCTCGCAAGATATTTAAAATTAATGTAACCAAGTCATTAATGTTGAAGGTCCATGGTGGAGACCTTAGCACAGTTGCTTACTGAAGAGGAGTTAGGAATAATACCATAACAATTGTCAGTAGTCATACACCTTATAGAAAAAGTTAACCGAATTGATAAAAAAATGTTACATTCCGACCAATCAAACTTCATCACAAAGTTTGATTATTCTTATTAAGTTAGACTTCGACCCTTTAACTATAATACCCCGTATTTTTATGGCTTCTAAATTTAGATTAATTTAATATTAATTCGAAAATTTGTTTTAAATATTTACTAGCGTGACGAGAGTTAGTAATTATTGGGAAATTGTTGATTTGTTAAATATTACTTATTGAGTAGAGTAATATGTAGAATTGAATTTATTTAAAATTATCATGAGTGTATAATTTGATAATTGTGGAAATTAAATCGGGACGCGCCTATGTCGTGTCGGGATTAAATTATTATTATTAAAAGTGAATAAATTATAAGTCGCCCGTATGGTCCTTTCGCGTGTGTCAATATATCCGGAAGGGTTGAGATAGTCAAAATAATGTATCCGGGAGTTTAGTTTGGGTCTCGGGGCGTTTTTAAGCCTAATTGGCATCCCTGGAGGGCATTATAAACATTTTGTATTTTTGGGCAATTCAACCCACGAATTTCCTAAGGATATATCAGCCTTTAGGAGTTGTCTTCTAGGGTTAACAGACACAAAAATCAAAGAACGGCCATTAGAGAAGAAGTTGGAGAGCTTTCCAAGTAACTCAAGGTCAAAGACTAAACTGTTTGCACCGCAACCACCACCAAAACGTAGACCGCGTGACAAGGAACGCTACCATACCTCTTTCATCCACAAATCAGAAACTCAAATTCCAGGCAAGTATCTATCTTGCTTTATTTTATTTAATGTTTCAATCATGTTAGTCTAGGGTTGTTTAGAACATGTTTCATGGAAGAAATTAATATTTTTGAGACTTAAAATCATATGTTATAGAGGAAGTAGATATATTCTGGACATCTAAATCACATGTAGAGGATAAGCCACGAATTTTTATGGATTTAAAATCAAGTAATCTGGAAAATAATTGGAAGAATGGAAATTAAAAGAAAAATTAGGGTTCTTGAAGTTTATTTCAATTTTACTCCATTAAATCGTTATACTTGATGAATTCGGACATATTTTACGTAGAAAATCATGTAGTTAGGTATATAGTACTTCTAGTAATGTTGTTTGAGAGTTTGGGGATCGCTAATGGAGATTTGGTTGAGATTGGAGAGGTAAACCCGTAACAAGACAATGACAAGTTTCGTCATAACTGCTTGATCGATCGATCGACCAAGAACATCGATCGACCCCATTCCTCGATCGATCGATCCCTCCTGGAAAACTGCGTATTTTTTTTCTCTTTGTTTAAACCGGTTAAAATGCATAGGAACCCTTGATTATTAATTTTAGATCATAATGGGATATAGAGAAGACCAGTAGGGTCTAAGTGGACTCCATTGAGTGAAAATTAAATGTAGGATGAAATTATGGGTTAACGGGGAGTTAATCACACATACGAAATCATGCGTACGTTTAATAAAGATCGAAACTCGTGTAAGTAAGTTAGACTAAAAGGAAAGTGAGAGTGCCTACTAAAATTATACTTAGGGAGATAGAATACTTCGAGAGATGAAGAGTAAGTATGGAGTAACTTATATATGAGAATAAAAGTGACGAGTCCGTTATGCCATATAATCGAGTAAAATGTGCTAAGAACGGATAATTATAATTATGGGTCGTGGGCGCACCTAATTTAGAAATGTGAATATCTATATATATGACTGTGTGACTGTGCATATATTATGTATCTGTGTAAAAATCATACCCGGGCTACTTACTATCACGGGGTTTTTCGTGCCGGGATAGTCTTATTTCGATTAGACCTTTATGGGGGATATTGACTCGTTCCCTAGAAGATAGTATCCTCAATACAGGCTATCTGAGAATGATAGTCAGATGTTCTAAGAGACGTGAGGGTATGTGCTGACCTCTTAGGACCTGGAACTATGCTTCGCCTCCATTTGTTTGTGTATTTAGTTAATACAGTTCGAGAGTGATTTTGAACTAGTATTTCCCTTAGTTTGTGTGATACGGGGACTTGATAGCAGAGTATGCCAGCACCATAAATTTACGTGGGGTGCTGATAGTATATATATATATATGTGTGTGTGTGTGTGTGTGTGTGTGGAAACTTTCTGTGTATATGTAGTTAAGAAATGAATAACTACTTTAACTTTATAATAAGTGTTCGGGAACTTTGTAATGGTACGATGATGCTCTAAGTAACGTAATAAATTTTGAAGAGAATGACTTTCTAAAACTAAATATTATAACTTTCTATTCCTCCAGATACAACTTTATGGGAGATAAGAGTTAAGTTTATGAGTTTAGTAATACGGTAGGCGTGAACACTCGATGAGAGGTGAGAATTCTCAAGAAAGTGTCACATACTAACATGGTTATTACATTAGCCGGTAAGCATTTTAAAAACTTGCTAAACTATTTTAAGCTGTTTCACACTCGGGCTCTGACCCATTTTCTGTCATCTTCTCTCTTTTGTATATATATATGTATGTATTACAGGTGCCCAGCTGTAGGGGCGTCATGATTAGGTTCTTTGGATTGGACGTACTGCAGCTTATGTGGAAGTGGCAGGCTCTTGCTTAGACCTCCTCTTCATTGATATAGTTTCTATTTTAGTTTTTCATAGTTAGGGAATGTGCCTCCCGATTTCCTATTCCGTTGAATTTGTCAGAGATTTATGTTTATGTTATTTCCAGTATTTGGTACTCTTTGGGAGTTAACTCTTGTCAGGATGATTACATTTATAGTTCATAAATTTGTTTGGTTTATTGATATGGTTTAATTCTTGTGGGTAGTGAGTGTTACCTCATTACTTATGTGATTCTTAAACTGTTGTTTATTAAAAAGATTTTCATATTGGAATTTAATAAAAATGAAAATAAGACTTTAAATTGTTTTGACATGTAGCTTAATTATTTAGGGTGTTCAAATTGGAACTATTATTTTGTGACAGTGATGCTAAGAATGAACCAACCGGTCACCTTGATTTTTAATTTAATAAAGGACTGATCACCCAATATTTAATTAGGCGGGGTGTTACAGGTGGTATCAGAGCATCAGGTTCTAGTGTCATTTAGGATATGTATGGGTTATTTTTCTTCTAGCTCAGCATATTTGATTTAGAGCCCTGATATTAGGAATGTTGTATTCATCTTTATGCATTGGGAATTCGTGCTTCTGCGATTTGTTTTTGTGAATGATGAACTCATCCTGATTATTTAAATTTTTAGATGCTCGTTAAGAAGAACAAGCTAATGCCGTTGGGGGAGTCAATGAGCAAGGTCAGCTCACACCCCAGGTGTCTCCAGAGAGGATATCTACTGCCCAGTTAGCAGGTATTGTGGCATAGGCAGTTACCACTGCGGTCTTATAGTATAAAAAATACAGCATGCAATTTATAGGGGCAAAAGATCTAGAGAGTATAGTCAATCTATCATGACTAGAATTAACAATTATAAGAAGACACTAAAATCGCAACAACAAGCTCCTCAATATCGTAAAAGCCACGAAGGTAAAAAATTATACAGGGAAACCCAAAAGCGTCAGGGCCAACAAAGCTGGGGTCAGAGTGAAGTCACAAAGAGGTGTTTCAAATGTGGAATGGACGGTCATGAACATCGAACTTGTCCAAATCAGACTGGAAAGGAACACCGACCCGACCAGCAAGAAATTTTAGGACTCTGCTATAAGTATGTACAAATGGGTCACAAGTGAAAGGACTGTCCTCAACCAGATGTCGTTTTTCATCAAGATGCTCAACAAGGCCAAGGAAAAGGTGGAACTGGACAACCAGACCACAACCAACAAAGAAGCAAAATGAAACGGTTTAGAGGTAGATGCTCCAATTGAGCCAAGATGGGTCATAGGAGGCAGGATTGCCCAAATAAGGGTAAAATACCCCAGCACCAGGGGTAGAAACAGTACGAATGTGTGTACGACGTCCAGCATACTGAAATTCAGCAGCCATCATCGGCCATTAATGGTACGTTACTTCCTTCTAGTACTATGGGACACATTTTATTCAATACTAGGGCTTTACACTGTTTCACAGATACTCACTTTGCACGGGCCTTAGGATTTTTAAACACTACTGAAAGTACGGTGTCACGCGTAGATTCATCATTTGGAAAGGGTCTTTAATTTTATTTATATGTCGGGGTGTAGTACATAGATTGGTGGTTTGATTTTACCTGCAATCATACTAGTTTTAGTCATACGTGAGCACGACGTCATTATTGGCATGGATTAGCTCGCTGCGTACAGAGCTATGATAGATTGTTTCGGTAGGAGTATTATCTTCACCATTCCAGGGCAGAAGATATTTTTGGTGGCGATGCCTTGAGCATATGGAGGATCTCCCACCCATTTGTATTACATGGAGGAGGATACCTCTAAGGAGATTGTGATTCTCCTAGATTCGATTCCAGTCATTCGTGAGTTTCCGAATGTATTTCACGAGATGAGTGGGTTATGTGTTGAGATATTTTGTGGAGAGTAAAACCACATGAGTTAAAAAAAATTCGAAGTGAGAATAGGGGCAAGGGTATGGTGCTTACAAGGGAAATGGTTAATATAATTCTCGATTTGGTTCAGACAGACGCGTTGTGTCCGAAAGACCATTAAGTAACCAAGGCGATTGGAAAAGTAAAAGTATGAGTTTTATCCTCAGGGGATAAAGACTGTTTTATGTGACACGAGCGCATCATTGCATTTTTGTTTATTACTAGATTCGCATGTGAGAAGAATTTAGTGCGTAGATCTATAGCATCATTATTATGTATATGTTTTCCTGGTAAAGTGGGATTGTCTTTAGTGTTCTCCACGAAGGATAAATGGGTGCACTATTAGTGATTTATATTCTTTATTGAGAATTCTCGTATTAGTGATGTGATATGCGAGTACGATTTAGGTTTTATAAAAATGGTTAAAACACAATAGTGGGCAATTATTTCAAGGCTATCGGGTGGCTTCCTTATTGCAGAATGTTTTGTTCTGACGAGGCCTCACCTGCGAGAGGGACGGACTCTCACTTATATTATCTATTTTAGAGATTTCGGAGGAGATAGTGGTCTCGATATATTCGATCCTGGTGTGTGTAGGGACTTTGTTGTTATGATTCAGCATGTATTGGGTCTTCTGTTGAGCGAAAGGATTTAACTCATTATTATGTTTAGCACTCAGGACTTGGTGTTAAGAAGAGCGCAATAATATATCTATCCTTTAGAGATGTGAGACTTAAGAGTTGTACCCATATGCTTGGGGATAAGATTTCGAGAACCCCGATTGTATGTATTCGAGGTTTATGGAATGTGATTACCACCAATACTGAACGATAGTGCAATTGGTTAAACGTTCTTTGTTCAAGTAAAATTTCAAGAGGAGAGGTAACTTTTCTGTCAAGAGACGGAATAAAAGGGTACATGTTATGGACGGAGGGCCTATCAAATTTCGATAATCGACAATGCTAGGAAGTAGTGTATAGGGGGTTCCTTGTTTGGATTTCGCTTTGTGAGACATCTCACGCATAAAACTTAGCGTAAGGTTGGAAATAGGAAGATGTTTGGTCATTATTCTATGAGTTTGGTACCTCGGTCGTAGTAGGAACAGGTAATTATATCTATAAGTTGGAAGTTGAATTATGATTTAAGGCCAGTGGAGCCGGTGGTGTGGTAAAGAAGTATTGAAAATTTTGTCTTATCACCATGAGTTAAGGGGTGAAACGATGATAAGGAGGATTTAAAAATTTCAATTTTTAGGGTGATTGAGAGTACCCAAGTGTTGTAATCACGTTGTGAGCACAAGGAAAATATAGAATTGGGTGTTATGTGTGAAGCGTATGTGATTCTTATACTAGTATGCACGGTTTATAGGGTGTGTGGGCATCCTGGTTAGCTGATGTTAAAATCGTCAGAGTTGAAAGGACACGGGAATAGACGTGTGAAATAAATATTTGTGGGACTAACATAACGAAGTGGAAGTGGTAGAATGGATTAAGCGTCGTGTGAAAGACGATAAATCCATATATATGTGTGCGTTTAGAGTGGCACACCCGAATCTGGTTGGAAGGCTGTGAGAAGCCATTTAAAGGGGTATTCCTTGAGAAGGGAAGAATTTAACTATATGGAGAACACTCGGAGCGGAGTTATAATTAGTCAAATATTGAGAGCGGGTTGCGGTACAAAGAACGATGATGCTAGTAAGGTATAAAAGGCCCAGAAGTGCACATCGTGGAGAAAAGTGCACGGGTCGGAACTTTCAGAACACGCAAAGGAAAGAAGGAAAATATTAAATGTCACTTAATGTGAGACATTACAAGTGGAAGTCGACATTGAGCGGGACATAGTGAGTAGTCTCCGCATGCAACGCTCATAGAAAGAGAATCAACCAGAGAATTTCGTAGCTACTGACGATTCCTATAATGGAAGAGGCTGGTAAATTTGAAAAAATTTCTTTGATGGGTTGTCACCCTCAAGGAAAGATCAAGGGTTCATTCGAACATGTGGAATAAGTCGCCCAAGAAGGAAGTGATTGACATTCCTTTGGGGTGATGTACAATATTAGCTAGTGTCCCCCAGTCTTTCTTTGAAATAAAGAATCGCGCTGGCACTTAATCGTTCTCCGTAGGATGAGATTTTCGAATCCCACCTTCAATATGGCATTTCAGGAAGCAGCGGGGATAACACTTTGTGTTGAGCAGGTTTTATCACCCATAATTCGGGGAGTAGGAGAGCGATGATTAACCATTAGTAGAGTAGTGTGAAAGTAATTTTGGATTCATTGTGATCGATTCATTTTCCACAAAGGTTATAGCTAGCATGTGGAGTATAGTAAGGTAATTAAGGGAGGATATTACGTAATGGTAAGGTTCCATGGGAGCACTCATACCTGTTTATTGTGAACAAGTTGTTTATTGAGGTTTTGGTGTGGAAAAACCTTAACTTTTCTCACTCTAAATGTTAAGAGATGGGCGGATAATCAGAATTTTGGATTGGTCGAGTTAGAGTCTGATGACTGTGGTGGAATTACCACGATTGTTTTAGGCGAACAAGAGTGGTCAAATGTTCATATGGTTTCTCTCAGAATGAGAGTTTTGTGTTTAGATATATACGAGTAGTTGTCATGTAGTGAGGTGCGGCCTCTTAATGATATTGAAATAATGGGAGTCAATGATGTATAGGCTCGTCTTATGCGAATGTTGTTGTTTAGGGCACAATATGAAGTACCGTTAATGAAAATGTTAAACAAGCTTGCTGCGAAGCGGGGGCTATAGTGATTGAGCGCCTTACTATGTAGATAGTTTGCGTACTGATAAGGTATCCTAAATTTTTTTACCAGATAGACCTTATTTTCTTAATTTCAGGATGAAATTCCGTTATTAGGGGGAAGTATGTAATACCCCGTATTTTTATGGCTTCTAAAATTAAGGATTTATTAAATTTAATTGAGATAGATTAATTTAATATTAATCCAGAAATTTATTTCAAATATTTACTAGCGTGACGAGAGTTAGTAATTATTGAAAAATTATTGATTTGTTAAATATTACTTATTGAGTAGAGTAATATGTAGAATTGAATTTATTTAAAATTATCATGAGTGTATAATTTGATAATTGTGGAAATTAAATCGGGACGCACCTATGTCGTTTCGGGATTAAATTATTATTATTAAAAGTGAATAAATTATAAGTCACCTGTACGGTCATTTCGAGTGGGCCAATGTGTCCGAAAAGATCGAGATAGTCAAAATAATGTACCCGGGGGTTTAGTATGGGTCTCGGAGCGTTTTTAAGCCTAATTGGCATTCCGGGAGGGCATTACAGACATTTTGTATTTTTGGGCAACTAAATCCACGAATTTCCTAAGGATATATCAGCCTTTAGGAGTTGTCTTCTAGGGTTAACAAAAACAAAAAATCAAAGAACGACCATTAGAGAAGAAGTTGGAGAGCTTTCCAAGCAACTGAAGGCCAAAGACTCACCCGTTTGCACCGCCTCCACCACCAAAACGTAGATCGTGTGATAAGGAACGCTACCATACCTCTTCCATCCACAAATCAGAAACTCAAATTCCAGGCAAGTATCTATCTTGCTTTATTTTAGTTAATGTTTCAATTATGTTAGTCTAGGGTTGTTTAGAACATATTTCATGGAAGAAATTAATATTTTTGAGACTAAAAATCATATGTTGTAGAGGAAGTAGACATATTCTGGACATCTAAATCACATGTAGACGATAAGCCATGAATTTGTGTGGATTTAGAAGCAAGTAATCTGGAAAAGAATTGGAAGAATGGAAATTATAAGAAAAATTAGGGTTCTTGAAGTTTATGTCAATTTTACTCCATTAAATCGTTATACTTGATAAATTCGGACATATTTACGAAGAAAATCATGTAGTTAGGTATATAGTACTTGTAGTAATGTTGTTTGGGAGTTTGGGGTTCGTTAATGGAGATTTGGTAGAGGTTGGAGAGGTAAACCCGTAACAGGACAATGGCAGGTTTCGTCATAACTGCTTGATCGATCGATCGACCAAGAACATCGATCGATCGACCCCATTCCTCGATCGATCGATCCCTCCTCGAAAACTGCGTATTTTTCTTCTTTTTGTTTAAACTGGTTAAAATGCGTAGGAACCCTTGATTATTAATTTTAGATCATAATGGGATATAGAGAAGACCAGTAGGGTCTAGGTGGACTCCGTTGAGTGAAAATTTAATGTAGGATGAAATTATGGGTTAACGGGGAGTTATTCACACATACGAAATCATGCGTACATTTAATAAAAGATCGATACTCGTAAGTAAGTTAGGCTAGACGGTAAGTGAGGGTGCCTACTGAAATTATACTTAGGGAGATAGAATACTTCGAGAGATGAGGAGTAAGTATGGATTAACTTATATATGAGAATAAAAGTGATAAGTCCGTTATGCGAGATAATCGAGTAAAATGTGCTAAGAACGGATCATTATAATTATGGGTTGTGGGCGCACCTAATTTAGAAATGTGAATATTTATATATATGACTGAGTGACTGTGCATATATTATGTATCTATGTAAAAATCATACCCGGGCTACTTGCTATCATGGGGGTTTTCGCGCCGGGACAGTCTTATCTCGATTGGACCTTTATGGGGGATATTGACCCATACCCTAGAAGACAGTATCCTCAATACAGGCTATCTGAGAATGATAGTCAGTTGTTCTAAAAGACGTGAGGGTATGTACTGACCTCTTAGGACCTAGAACTATGATCCGCCTCCATTTGTTTGTGTATTGTGTTAATACAATTCGAGAGTGATTCAGAACTGGTATTTCCCTTAGTTTGTGTGATACGGGATTTGGTAGCAGAGTATTCCAGCGCCATAGATTTACGTGGGTGCCGATAGTATATATATTATATGAGTGATTGATATATATATATATATATATATATATATATATATATATATATATATATGTGTGTGTGTGTGTGTGTGTGTGTGTGTGTGTGTGTGTGTGTGTGTGTGTGAAAACTTTCTACTGTGTGTATATGTAGTTAAGAAATGAATAAATATTATAACTTTATAATAAGTGTTAGAGAACTTTGTAACGGTACGATGATTCTCTAAGTAACGTAATAAATTTTGAAGAGAATGACTTTCTAAAACTAAATATTATAACTTTCTATTCCTCGGGATACAACTTTATGGGAGATAAGAGTTAAGTTTATGAGTTTAATAGTACGGTAGGCGTGCACACTAGATGAGTGGCGAGAATTCTCAAGAGAGTGTCGCATTCTAACATGGTTATGACATTAGCCGGTAAGCATTTTAAATACATGCTAAACTATTTTAAACTGTTTCACACTCGGGCTCTGACCCGTTTTATCTCATCTTCTCTCTTTTGTATATATATGTATGCATTACAGTTGCCTAGCCGCAGAGGCTTCATGCTTAGGTTCTTTAGATTGGACGTACTACAACTTATGTGGAAGTGGCAGGCTCTTGCTTCGATGACCTCTTCATTGATTCAGCTTCTATTTTAGTTTTTCATAGTTAGGTCATGTATCGCCCGATTTCCAATTCCGTTGAATTGTCAGAGACTGATGTTTATGTTATTTCCAGTATTTGGTACTCTTTGGGAGTTAAATCTGGTCAGGATGATTACATTTATAGTTCATAAATTGGTTTGGTTTATTTAGATGGTTTAATTCTTGTGGGTGGTGATTGTCACCCTGATTACTTATGTGATTCTTAAACTCTTGTTTATGAAAAAGGTTTTCATATTGGATTTTAATAAAAATGAAAATAAGACTTTAAATTATTTTGACACTTAGCTTAATTATTTAGGGTGTTCAAATTGGAACTATTATTTTGCGACAGTGATGCTAAGAATGAACCAACCGATCACCTTGATTTTTAATTTAATAAAGGACTGATAACTCGGTATTTAATTAGGCGGGGTGTTACATTAACATAAAACACATTGTCTAACTTTAGAAAGCCGAAAATATCCACATAACATCGTTCTAATATGATAGACCTACTCCCATCCCCAAATGTGACTTTTCCTTACTTTCAATCCAAAAGGTAAAAGGTGACTTATCACCGGTCATGTGCCTAGAGAACCTACTATCAAAATATCATTATGAAGTATATATTGGGCCTTAAGAGAAACATGAACAACTAATGATTTTTCGTCACTTTTAGGCACCCAATAGGTGGTAACCTTTTGTTCACCCTTATCATTGTTGGCACTAGTCGTTGTGTTGGAAGTGTTCTCAAAAGTCATAGATATCCTTTTAAATCCTTCCATTAGACTGTTAGAAGTGTTGACTAAAGACTCAACTTAATCTCTATAACTATCTAGGTTGCTATAACGGTGTGTGGGAGCATGTGTGTCAGAGACTCTTCTTAGCTTGTAGTAAAACTCCCGAATGTGACCTCTTCGTTTTTAATTTGTATAAACATAGATTTATTTGTTTAGACCTTAGCTAAAATACCTAGGAAAAATTTTCCTTGGTGGGTTAGATGGAGGCCCCTAAGGATCTATCACAAACTTGGCAACTGATTCGGGTGTGAAATTGGAAGTGGATGCACCCTCATAAACCTATGTCTTGAGACTCTTTAAAACCTAAAATGGACCCTAGTAACATCTTTCCAACTTTATTAGATGTTCCCTCAAAAGTGACTTTGACCTTCCGAACACGTTCGACATCACTTCAAATTTTTCACGAGTCTCCAATGATGCTTGAAGATATCTCGTAAGACTAACCCCTTCGTTGGTCAAGTCTTTATTTCCCCTACCTATCAAAACAAGTTGCTCACTCAATGAGATTCTAACTAATGCCTCACTCTCTCTCAAAACTTTCAAATCCTTTTTTAAAGACAACACCTTAAGATTCAAATTTTTAGTTTGGTTTTTAGTTTTTAACGACTCAATTGATATTTCAAAGTATGCGTACTAGATACCACATTCTACCTAAATCATCACCGTAAAACTCTCTGGAATGATAAGACTGGTTGTGAAGATTATCACGTTTAGAAACATCCTCATCGGTGTGAGACATATTTGAAGTGCTAACATGATTGGCCATTAACACAATGAAGTTACGTCCACGCTGTGATTCAACCCCGGAATCCACCAACTCAACTTTACTATTTCTTAGAGTGACATTATAGGAGGCTTTACCTTTGCCTGTCTCTTAATCCTAGTGGGACACTCATGGGATTTGTGACCTTTTCCCTCACACTTATAATACCTCTCATATCCATCTTTCTTAGGATACTCACCTCTAGATTTCTTTTGATCAACATGAAAAACATTCTTACCCGCTTTGAAATTTTTACTTTTCTCAAAAATTATATTTTCCAATTTTGATGAATTTTGATTTTCGAATTTGAGATTTTGTTTTGATTTTTTTTTTTGCAAATAGGAAAATATCATCTTGATTAAATTCAGAATCGGAGTGAGAAACCTTATTTTTTCTATTTATCTTTTAAAGCTATTCCTTTATATTTTCTTTTGAGTTTCGAGGAACATGTTTAACTCGTAAGTCTTTAGATCACCTATGAGTTCTTCTAGTCTAATTATGTCTAGAATTCCCAAAGAGTTAAGGGAGGTAACTTTTGCACTAAAATGAGACGGGAGAGACCTGAAGATTTTCTTAACAACTCCCATTTCTGAAATTTTCTCACCCAAATTACAACAAGAATTCACAATATCAAATATATGAACATAAAATTCATCAAAAAAAATTCAAACATGCGTATAGTCTCAAATTATGTGGTGAGGTTTTGAAGCTTAGAATCTTTAATAGTATTGGTACCCTCGTGTGTGAGCTAAAGAATAACCCAATATTCTTTAGACGTGGTAGACATCATGATACGATAAAAAAAATTCGGTTTGATGGCACATAAAATAATATTCAAACCACGAGAGTTAAAATTACTCAATATAACGTCGTCTTCAGTCGAAATTTCGACTGGCTTGAGACTAACGACATTTTTGTTAGTCATAGTAGGAGTTCGCCCTCTTTTAATATCAAACCAAATATGCTCATCGGTTAATTTTGGAGACGATCTCATCCAAGCGTTCCAATAAGAACAATTCGTTCCATCAAACAAAAGTGGCCTATTGTACGAATTCTACATATAACCACTAGAATTCATCTAAATAACTTATAAAAACAAGCTCTAATACCAATTTGAAAAATATATAGAGTGGCTTAGTTATATGGTCAAAGGTACACTCCATGGATTAGGTAACAAGTAAGACAAATTCAAATTAATCCAATTTTATTTCAATTAATTAGGTGAAGCTAAACATGTAATATATTTAATCTAAATCGAACATAACAAATAATAAACGAGATGTGGAAAGAACCCTTTCGGAAAAACCCTCTTTCTACACTATTACAACTAAGGTATAACAGACAACAAAGACATACCTATAGGCTTAGACTCCACTAAGTATAAAAATTATGTCTCCTTCCTTGTTGATAACATAAAGTGGTGCAAATCCAGCAATGCACTACATCAAGCTCCACTTGCCTCGGTATCTACCGATCAGCCTCATAAAACTTTTTTCCCATCTTCAGCAATGGAGAATCAACTCCACAAGGATATGAACATATGATGTGACCATTAAGATTTGATAAATTGATCACAAAACATCCAAGAGATTTGGATTTGGAAAGAAAAAGTGTTTGATCACCATATATGTTGATAAAGTCTTACAAAGAAGTGCAAGTTTGTATCTGTTAAATAGGGAGAAAAGTCTCCAAGAGATAAACTTGAAAAGATTTTGTTTAAAACCAAGAAAAATATAAGTTTTAGTTAGTTTACTCTTTTGATGTTTAGTTAGTTTACTCTTTTGAGTGGTCTCATTTAGCGTACTCACATTTTCACAGTGAGATTATATTTTTCATATTACACTCATATTTTATCTCTTTATGATAATTCATTCCCATGATGTGGATATGATGACTCAATTACTCACACACACTCACAAACTTGAACATTTATGTATATATTTACTTTATACACTTTAGACAAAGGAAACACTTTCCATGTGTACAAATATTAATTCATTTGGAATAAGGGGACATTTTATTGAGCCTATGAGAAATCGAAATGGTGGAGTGGGTGCCTAATACCTTCCCACTCTATAACATAGTCTATGAGCCCATATCTTACTGGAGTTAACTTTTTCCTTTGCTTGTTTTTAGTATAATAGGCCGGAGGTCCAATATCTACATATTCACACACTTCACATCATCAACGATGGCCATATATATATGTTTTCCCACAACAGCATGCGAGGGGGTTCCATCTCCAAAAGAGAGTGTGTGCCGTAGGGAGGGGCCAAAATTGCCACAATCATAGTCGGTGGTTACTCGGCGGTTCCCTCGTATTGGAATAAAGTGTTATTCCACTTTAAATAAATATTTTAGTGGCATAATATTTTGTGGCATAATACTTGAAGAGATTTAGGGGAACTCCTTGGAGGATATGGTGGGAAAGAGTTGATAGTCGATATGTGCATTGTTCGATTGTAATTCATCGTCTTGTAAATCTAATACTCTACCATAGTATATTTTTCATTATTTTTAGTCCGAGATTTTTCCCGTCAATGGATTTTTCCTCGTATCATTCGTCATATTAGAATCACTTGTCTTAATTTGAAGATATAACTAATTATGTTCTAATGTTGATAAATATTTTTGTCAAGTAGACTTTTTAGGATGTTTTTAACCCATTGATTATTTTTTATACCTAAATTGGTAGTTTAATTTTAATTAGGTTGCTACCATCGAGAGATTTTACTCTCATCTGGTACTAGAGCATGCCTTATTATTTTATATTCTTTATTTGTGAGATAAAGGGTGGTTCATCTCTCCAACCTCCTTATTTTTATAGTAGAAACTATTCATATTGTAAAATTAACATAGTGGAACATATGATACCAATGGATGACCGAATATGGAGTTGGGTTATGACAGGTTGAAATCCGTTGATTACTGTGATTGATTCAAGTCCCCAAATTAATCTAGTTAGGATGAGAATGACAACAAATATAGTGGGTAGTTCACAAAAGGTTTTAATTCAATTTTTAGTTGCGTAATCGTTAGTGAGATTAAGTGTATTTCAACATGTTTAACATCAAAAGAGGAATAATTTGTTTTACAAATGACCTATAAAGCCCTTCTAGCGTGAACCATGAGAAGCTTCAATGCCTCACCACCCGTTTCGAATTCCTTACCAAGAAGGATAACAAAACTTTCAATAAGTTCTATTCTCAACCAAACGACTTAATTGATCGACGTTTTCTTTGGTAGAGGTCATTGGGGAGAAGATTATAATGGAGAAAAGTCTTATATTCATACCCACTAAGTTCAATGGAAAGGTTGATGCCGCTGGAAAAGTTCGAGCCAGAAGGGACTATAACTCGGGAAAAACACATGGCATGACAAATGGCACTAGGAGAACTGTAACGATTGGATCGTATGGAGATCATGAGCCTTTTAGGGGAAAATCAAAGTTAATGACTATTGGATATGGTCAGATATAGATTTTCAATTAGTCTACAACTTCAAAGATAATATTAAGGATAACGACCGACCACTATGAAAAAGACATAGAACCCTATGGCATGTGTATCTATAAATATTTATGATCCTAATGACTTGGGGTATCAATTTTCACACTTTAGTATCCACGACATGTATTCTCAGCTAGTGATCCTATAACTCCACGTAATCTTCTTCTTCTATTAATAAAGCTTTAGTCTTCCTTTCCCGTGGATGTAAACATGTCAATCTGTCGAACCATGTAAAAATGTGTATTAATTTTTATACCGCATTTATATATGGGGTTAAATTGATATGTAGCTTTATTGTAGAATTGATATCACCTATAATTTGTCTTCGTTTATGAGAAAGTTACGATATAAATCCCTACCACAGGGAATATTAACCCTTACTTAATATAAGTTCCCACCGGTCTTACCATTCCCATGCCAGGATCCATTTCTAGTCAGAAGTACAAGTTGTAAGGAGGGAATAGACTATTATATGATCCCATATACCTCCCAACGACACTAGGACTAGAGGACTCATGCCACAGACGTATGGTTTTAAATATTACACTCCCTATACAGAACCACCTGATAGGAACACAACATCACGTTTGGTCAACCTCCATAAGAACGAATGAATGGAAGAGATGAAGACATTACTCGGTTTAAGATTCATTTAATCGACCAGTCTGAAGAACATGGGTTTAGTTTCCAAAGCCTTCAGGGCCTATTTGGTTTGAAATTATAATTATATTTTCTGTGTTTAAATATAATTATGATAAAAAATTGCATTTGACAGCCTGTTTTTAAACACTGGTTTATAATATTTCTGTGTTATAATCAAGTTTTTCAGAAAATAAGAAAATGGTGTTTTATAACTTCTATTTTTTATTTTTCAACTCAAAATTATTCATTCTTAATATTTTAATGCATTTATACCTTAATATATAATATACATACATAATACAATAATATATGTGTAATTCTTATAAGTAAAAAAAATATATGTACATCTAAACGAAATCACGTATATTTATATTATTAAATTATATAATATACTAAGATCCATATGTTAAATAATATTATCAATAGATACATGATACTAATATATAGTTTTATACATGTATTATTAATATATGAAATAATATAAAATATACATATAGTACATATGTATTAAAAAATATTAACAATTCATATATGTATATAATTTTACTGTGAATTATACATGAAATATCATTATACACACACACACACACACACATATACATATATCTATAATATAAATATACATATTTTCCAATTTTGTCAAATTTTCAAAAAACTGTATTTAAAAACAAGTTTACCAAACGCGCACCAATAATTATAAACACAAAAAATTGAATTTTAAAACTGTATTTAAAAACAACATTTAAATTGAGCTTTCTGAATACATAACCAAACGGGCCCTTAGTGTCACAAAAGGCAGAGAATTCGATCCCATAGACAACCTCGGGTCGTCCATAATAGTAGAGCCTATATATCAATAAGCCCACATTCAGCGCAATTTAATCTCCCTAACTTGGATCAGGCTCCCACCCGTAATACTGCTAGATGCGGTCTAGCGCTAGTTCGGTCAATAAATTATAACCAAAATAATAACTTGGACAAGACTAAGCTCCCAATAAAGAATGTCGATGGTGAGGATATTCGGGAATTCCTAAAGAAAGAGTTAGAGGGACATCTAAACCCTAACTTGGTGTGTACTCCAAATAAATTTGTTAGGAGAGCATTGGGTCACAGATTAACTTCCCTATCCACCCTTGACATGGAAACATTAGATCCCCTAAAGAAGTTTTATGCTTCGAAGATCACCGCACAAGATGTAAAGGTAAATCTAACTCATAACATCATACGCAATAGGTAGTCCATATCCTTATGGAGCCTTCACGAAGCCCTTATATATCATGTTTTACCCTTCACTTTGGGAGAAATAAGCCTCTGGTTGTTTAAGAAGAAAAATCTGAGTCAATATCTTCTTTTAGGGAACAATTTGAGTACTTCATGACTCGTTTCACCACCGGTAGCAATGTAGTGAAGGAGGTTAACTATTTAATCTCCTTTAAATGAAAGAAAGAAGAGCCCCTCAGAAAGTATGCACAATGATATTTGGGTCTATTTAATGAGATTGACAATTGCAATGAAAAATTAAGTTTAGTATTTCCAAGTCCAATGAAATCTGCTAATCCCCCACCAATAAGCCAACATCATTCATGGACAATCTCATGGCACACACCGATAAATATGCCAAAGTTAAAGATAAGCTCTTTAACACTGATATTCGAGCTAAGCAGTCTTCCATGTAGTCTAAGAATAATGATTTGAAGAAGGAATCTAAGGGGGAATCTCAGTCGACTTTTATTAAGAAGGAGTAAAAGCTTGAGACCTTTAAAGGATGATCAAAGATGCCAAATGATGATAACTCTTACCGATCGATGGACACTATCTTCAGGGAATCTATCTACAATCTCCTTCATAAGATAGAGGATAGTCATTTCTGTAAGAATCCCCCAAGATGGCCAGTTACTTGGATGATTGAGACACTAATATCAAGTGTACCAATGACTAAGATCGTCTTAATTAAATAAAAAGAAACAATATATTCAAGTGACGTATGGAAGATCTTTTCCAGGATGGTCATCTCAAAGAACACATTAATGTCGAAAAGATGAAGTCCTCAATATGGCTCAATACAGTACAAAATAAGGAAGATAATGATGACCTCCCACCATTTAGGATGATCTTAACCATGCATGTCTATACTGATCCATCCCGGCCTATGGGGAAAAGCTGAAGGAAAAAGTGAGGATTGTAGCCAACGTATAAGAAGATTTCTAGGTGAAGGTTTCAAAACACATTTTTACCAAACAAAACTTTTGGAACAATAGGCCCCCAATTTTAAAATCCTTATACTTTAAAATCAATTTCATTGTTAGATAGATATGCGGAAGCGTAGATGATGGTTCAAATAAAACAATTAACAAAATTTTAATTTCTTCTCAAAATTAAAATTATACCAAAGTGAAATAAGATTCAAACACACACACTTATTTCAATTTCACTTAAACCAAATTAATTAACCCAAGTCCTAGAAAATTTGCCTAAGTCATATTTCTCAATTTTAACAAATTAGGCCAAACCAAATTTTAACATATTAAATTAATGACTTGAATTAATTACACATAAACATTACCCAATATTAATTTGCACCAAATTACACAAGTAGTGATTAAATTAAACCAATTTTATCTTTTTACCTAAGCATGCATTCTAGGTGATTTTGCAAAAGATAAAATAAATAATTAATCCACTACGCCGCGATGTACGAGGAAAAAACCCACAACGAAAAAAAAACCTCGGACGGCCCTAGCCTCAAATCCACTAAGTACGGAATATACAAATACAAACAAGATGACTTACAACACTCGACTTGGTCCCTCTCAAGCCCCGGCGCGTATTCTTGTATCAACCTCCACCTAGCGAATAACCACGGACCTCCACCGCGGTCTCGGAATCCACCGATCGGACTTTATACGGTCATTGTCACCCGAACTATGAGCCTTTCTCCAAGTGAGTAAATCAACGCAAACATCTTATTCTTTGTGGGATTTAGAAGCAAACCCAAACGTCTCTTCAAAACGGTAGAGATGAAAAACCGGTGCCAAAACTCCAAGCAAGTAAAAATATATCTATGGAAGCTTGAATAAACAATATAGGTGTAAAACAAGTGTTTAAAACATTTTGCTTGAAAATCAACAAAACTTAAACAACGAACTTTTTCTCTTTTGATTTCTCTCTCAAAACACTCTCTTAGAGGTTGTAGGATATGAAAAAGTTAAGTTAAAACCTTTGGTTCCCGCACTTAGATATTCTGTCAAAAGATAGTGGGGTAAAGCAGTGGGAAAAGTGGGAAAAACTGCTCAAACTGCCAAATACCTGTTCTCTCCAAATCTCGTTCGAACGACATTTTCATTCAAATGAAATCTCATTCGAACGAGATTTCTAATGAAGTTCCAGAGCGAACTCATTAAAATCTCGTTGGAAGCTCGTTCGAACATCATGTTCGTTCGAACGACACTTCGAACGACATTCCCGGGGCTTTATGGGGAAGTCGTTGGCAAACTCGTTCGAACGACTTATGGTTCGAACGAAAATCTCATTCGAACGACACTTCGAACGAAATCCCAAAAAGTTTGAAAATTCAATTTTTGCCTATTCTTTATTATTCTTTATTTTAAAGTTTAAATGAAATATTTTCGAAATTAAATAACAGTTTTAAATAAACGTTCACCCATTATAAAATGTTCCAAGCTCTTATATATATATTAAACTGCATTCATACCTTAGGAGCAATGGAACCATGTTGATAACGTAGAAACCAGGCACAAACAAACTCGGCAATGTGATGAAGCTTTATACACTTGACTGCTACGTCTTCAACAAACATGTCATAGTCTTGAAGGATGATCAATATACTCTATCCTATGACTCAATCGTTTTTGTCCGGAATTGAGCCAAAACTACAAATGACTCAATTGGGAATTTGTGTCCTTACAAATCTCCCCCTTTGGCTATTCCGGGACAAAAACCTACAAAAATCCTAAAAGGGTCGTCAAGCTCTACTAGACTGACACAAAATGTGCCACTCAAAATAAAATTACAATGCTTGACTCAAACAACCCAAGGATCACAATCTTTGCCGGTGAAAGATGTCACTTATAATATAATTATTGCACACTTAAGCAAACACATTAGACGCATAGGGAATATCAAAAATATCAGAATATTTAATGCAAGTAAAGGAAGTACTCCCCCTAAATTAATTCTTTCCTTTTGTCAACAATGATCATCTTAGAAAGACGTCTCCCCCTAAGATAAATCTCCCCCTAACTAATATACGATTACAATAGGATTAGATACCAATAAGATTAGATACCATTTATCCCCCTATCATTCTCCCCCTTTTTGTTCAGGAATAGACAAAGGCTAAAGAAAATAAAATTAACTTGTCTCCCCACATAAAGCATATACACCCTCTAAACGAAGCAAGGGATAAATAGAATGGGATTGCAAGATAAAACATGTAATTGTGCATAAATCATAAAGTGAGAACGTGAAAGCACATGGGAAACAATTTTACAACTAATCCAATAAATAATTATGGATACCAACTAAGATGCAAGAAAACAATACCAATATGATACATAAAGTATTAAGCATGTGATATCAATAACAAATGCAACAAACTGGATACCAATTATGAATTAAAGCATATATGGACTAGAAAGCAAGGCAAAGACTAAACAAAAATATCAAATATATGTATACATAAGATATAACTAATAGACGCAAGTACACATATATAGATATAAACACACAAATGACACAAAATACGATAAGCTTTTCACACTCGTATGGCAAAACTGTGTCATATGGAAACGAAAGAGTTGGGGTGTGAACTAGTAACAATTAAATTTAGACCCAATCACGTAAAACATTTCACGGAGTTCTCAATTGATTGCAAACTTCATCATATTTGAATATAACCTCATGTGATAATTTAGATTGAACTCAACGAATAAACATACACAATGCATACTGGTGATGCTAGAAACAGCACCACCCTTCAAGGTGTTTGTGAGCTCAGTTCAATGTTAACAATGGCAGTATAAGGGTTTATACACACAGTAGAAGGAGGTGAGGAGAAGAAGATTCACACCAGGATATAAGTGGTTCAGCCAATCAGGCCTACGCTCACTGTGCAAGTGTATGATGCGTATCACTGCATGAGGGCTCTGATGGCCATTGATACAATCTCTCAAGCTTTCTCTCTCCACTGTATATTTGAACAGAGTTTCAACTAGGGTTGCTAATTTCGGATCCCCTCTAAGAAGGAGAAGACAAGTATATATAGTACCAGGGGGTGTAGTGTACCCCCCATGCATGCAATGAGCATGTGTGTGTTGATCTAACCAATCTGATGAAGACATCTATCACTGTCACATGTAGAGAATGATGAAGAATTATTCCCCCCACGTGGGGGGAATAATTTGTTATAACTGATTTGTACCCACGTGTCCTTATCCACACACGTCAATAAGTGCTCGGCCTCCGTGCTTGGTTATGACCTCGGCCTGGAAGAGTTCGAGGTTGCTAAGGTCCAGCTACCCATCCAATCCGAGATGAGCCATTATGGTCTCGGCTTAAGTGAAGCCGAGGTAAGGTATTAAGGTCGGCCTGGGCCGAGGTTAAATTGGAGTATGCCTGGAACGTCGGCTAATTCACTGATGGGGTTGACCTTGGTAGAAGTAGAAGTATGGCTCCTTGTAACCTCGGCCTACCCCCGGCCGAGGTTGTCATTCTCAGGTGAACTAACGAACTGCTGACCCCCTGATTCATGCAGTCTCCCCTTGAGGAGGTTGGTAGTGGTGTCGGCCAGGGGAGACCCTTCTATGGCTGAGGCTGCTGGTCACTGACCCTAGGCTTTTCCAACGTCGGCTATGTCTTCGGTCGAGGCTGATGTCTTCTGAGCCGAGGTGACA
Organism: Sambucus nigra; assembly: GCA_949130495.1. Taxonomy (NCBI): domain Eukaryota; kingdom Viridiplantae; phylum Streptophyta; class Magnoliopsida; order Dipsacales; family Adoxaceae; genus Sambucus; species Sambucus nigra. The sequence goes on from OX422214.1 coordinate 335,920,701, forward strand.
CTTGGGGCATATCAATCACCCCCCAGCCCTTAGTTATTTGTGTCAGCGTTCATTTGACACTTGTCCATTGCTGAAGTGAGAGGCGTGCCTGGCAAGCATATGATGTCAGCCGTCCTTTGGGGCTCCCAAGGCAATTATGGGCCTTGGGAAGCGTGCATCCATATTAAGGGTTTAAACCCTATTTTCCCTCTTTCTTCTTCACTTCTCTCTTTTTTGGCACGACTCGCTTCTGCAGCTCTCTCTCTCTCTAGAAAAGCTTTGGTTCGAAGCATTTTGGTGGTGATTTCTCACAGTCTCTTCCTTTTCTCTTACCATTTTGTCTTCAGGTTTCCTCTGCCATTCTTTCCTCTTCATTTTTCCTGTTTTCCCCTTACTTTTGTATTTTTTAGTGAGTTTTTGGAGATTTCTGGCGAGGTCTCCATATTTTCAGGCGAACTGTTCTTGCTCTAGGTTTGATAGTTTGATCCTTAAATTGCATCATTCCATTAACCAGTCCTGTTTATTATTTAGGAGAGTTGTAAGTGTAGGGTCTGCCACTTATGCTCAGACTCCTTTACCAACTCCTAGAGGAGTTACCTTCTCTCATATAGAAGACTTTAGAAAAAATTAGGCAAATAGAAAGAGCGCAGGAGGAGGCTCGTAGGTCAGAGGAATTCCCCCTCAGACCTATCTTTCCACCGCCTCTGAAGGTTATATATCCTAAACCCTCAGAACCAGCTAGCCAAGCTGAGGTACCAGTTGAACCCTCACCAATGTCTGAGTCTGAGTCTTCCACATCAGACCCTATGTCTGTGTATTCTTTTCAAGAGGCCATGGGCTTCTCAAATCAACAAGATCAGGTCCCTGATCAAGCAGAGGTCTCCAGTCGGGCCTCGTCTCATAAAAATTTAAGCACATCGTCCTCTTCCTCAGAGGTTGAGATTGTTGAACCAAGCGTGGCTATTCCACCAATACTTGACACCATTCCCCTGTCGGCCGTCACAGGGGCTGAGTTTGCTCAGAGGTTCCCAAGTAACCCTCCAACGTCTGCTCTGACCGATGTTTAGCTAGATAATAACGATGATGATGATGTTGAGAGTGATGTCGATGTCTCTGAGGCGGCCAAGATTGAGAGAATAGTTAGTGAGGTCTACCTTCTTTACTTCAGATACCTATACTCCATCAGCCCCTTCATAAAACTCAGGAGACCTCTGAGGGAAGAGAGGGCTTACCATGGCAAAGATGGTGAGATCTGCTTGTACAAGCAAATGTTCAAGTTGGGATTTCGTTTGCCCATCCATCCCATTATTAGGTCTATACTAGCCTATATCAACTTGGCCCCTTCCTAGTTATCTCCCAATGCCTGGAGGGTAATAATTGGGGCCATTGTCTTATGGAGGGTTGTTCACCACTCAGACTTTCCAGTCCAGGTCTTTATAGGTTGTTATGTCCCTTTATCTGCTAGAAATCATCAGAGCTATTATCATTTTGTAGCTCGAAAGATTGAAAAGAAGATGCTTCAGGTAACTCAGACTTCTAATCACAATTGGAAGCCTCGTTATTTCTTTGCCTCGGGGCCATGGGAATTTGGACCATGAGCCCCCTCTTCCCCACTAGAGCCGTAAATTCCCATAAGATGGGGCAAGGTTACAATGTCTGCCAAGACCGACCCTGGTCTGAGCCTGCAAAATCTTCAGAAGGTCAAAGACCTTCAGGATCAGGGGATGCACGGTCTGCTCGTTAAATTTGAACACCTGATGACCCCCTACTACCTCTCTAAGACTGGTTTAGGGGGAAGTCCTATTGCAGAGCTTGGTAAGCTTCTTTTATTCCAAGTTATACCTCTAAGTTTATGCATGTCGGACCCTCTAACTCAGATCTTTCTATTTTATAGAGCGTCCGAAGGGAATATCAGACGAACTTTGGGAAATGGCAGCACCCAGTTTGACGAAGCTTGCTAAAAAGGCAGGTCTGAATGCTCCTCCTCCTCCTCCCTCATCCTCGAAGGCTCAGGCCACAAAAAAGAGAAGTGTCGTCGACCCTGCCGCTGATGATCAGAGGCAGAAGAAAAAAGGTGGGGACTCTGCTATCCCAATATCCACTACTGATGCATTGGCTGCTCGTATAGAGCAACTAAAAATCAATGATAGCATCATAGGTCATAGTCTGCAGGCGCTGGATGCTATCGGCTCTGCCATGACCGACGCTGACAAACGTTTTTAACGGCCAATGGACACACCTCTGCTGGTTGAGTTCGGCCTCCACGTGTCTATTCAGGTATGTCTTCAGATTTCAGTATAGCTTCAAAGTGTAACCTTTGTTTTGAATTTCAACTCATATACACGACCACTTGATTTGCAGGGCCTAGCTGCTATGCATCACATCACCAATTGGACTCTGAGGAAGTTACCCCTCATCCAGAAGGGTCAAGAGGCCGAGAAGGTGGAAAGCAATCTGAATACCGAGGTAGTCCGCCTGAAGTCTGAGTTTGATGAGTCTCAGAAGAAGGTTAAAGGACTGGAAAAAGAGATCTCCAAGCTCAAAAAGGACCATGTTATTGCTCTGAAAGCCAAGGATGATGTTCTCCAGCAAAAGGTCAACTCTGCAGTGAAGGCAACCCTTGAGGATGCTTCTGAGGGGATATTGGTTGATTATAAAGTCTCAGATGAGTTCATAAGCTTCGGCTTTGAGTACCTTGAAAGCGTTATTAAGGCTACTATCAAATGGGTGGCTACAAAGGAGAAGGAGGCAGGAAATATTAAGGCCTCTGACTTCATAGGTCTGGGTTTTACTAACCCTTAGCTTTCCCAAGCCCTTCAAGAGGTGGAGGAGGAGGTCGCTGCCCCTGCAGAGACTGCACCACTGGACGGTACGGAGATAGATGGAGCTAACCCCAGAGAGGATGGGGATGAGGTGACCAACGTCGTCCAACAGAATCAGGCCGAGGACGCCAACACTCTCCCTTCTAATCCTTAAGCTATTTTGTGAATCTTTTTGTACTTTTGTAACCCACTAGTTGTAATCTCTAAAGAATATTGTCAGCATATATTTTTGAATCACAATTGGATGACAACCTCTGAGGAGGGTTTTTATTTCTTCGTTTGTTGATTTTCTTGTTGAATTCCTCTGTCATGCGATGTTTTAGCTCTGAAGTCTTGTTGCAATGATGTCTGTTTAAATTGAATAAAGTCTTACCTCAGACCTTGTCATCAAATAATGATGTTAAGGGTCTCAGGTCATCCAAGTATGGTGTCTGACCTCAGACCTTGCCAACAATTCATGATGTTATAAGGGTCTGAGTTCATCAACTAAGATGTCATCCTCGTAATTAGTCTCACCAAATTAATGATGTTAAGGGTCTGAGGTCATCCAAGTATGGTGTCTGACCTCAGACCTTGCCACCAAATCATGATGTTAAGGGTCTAAGGTCATCAACTAAGATGTCATCCTCGTAATTAGTCTCACCAAATTAATGATGTTAAGGGTCTGAGGTCATCCAAGTATGGTGTCTGACCTCAGACCTTGCCACCAAATCATGATGTTATAAGGGTCTTAGGTCATCAACTATGATGTTATCCTCATAATTGATATCACCAAATTAATGATGTTAAGGGTCTGAGGTCATCCAAGTATGGTGTCTGACTTCAGACCTTACCACCAAATCATGATGTTAAGGGTCTAAGGTCATCAACTAAGATATCATCCTCGTAATTAGTCTCACCAAATTACTGATGTTAAGGGTCTGAGGTCATCCAAGTATGGTGTCTGACCTCAGACTTTGCCACCAAATCATGATGTTATAAGGGTCTGAGGTCATCAACTAAGATGTTATCCTCATAATTAATCTCACCAAATTAATGATGTTAAGGGTCTGAGGTCATCCAAGTATGGTGTCTGACCTCAGACCTTGCCACCAAATCATGATGTTAAGGATCTGAGGTCATCAACTAGGATGTTATCCTCATAATTAATCTCACCAAATTAATGATGTTAAGGGTCTGAGGTCATCCAAGTATGGTGTCTGACCTCAGACCTTGCCACCAAATCATGATGTTAAGGATCTGAGGTCATCAACTAGGATGTTATCCTCATAATTAATCTCACCAAATTAATGATGTTAAGGGTCTGAGGTCATCCAAGTATGGTGTCTGACCTCAGACCTTGCCACCAAATCATGATGTTAAGGGTCTGAGGTCATCAACTAAGATGTTATCCTCATAATTAATCTCGCCAAATTAATGATGTTAAGGGTCTGAGGTCATCCAAGTATGGTGTCTGGCCTCATACCTTGACACCAAATTATGATGTTCTGAGGTCATCAACTAAGGTGTTATCCCCATACTTTATACCATTAGAGCGTAATGAAGCAAGAACTGACATGGAAACTGATCTCTTATTAATAACCTCTTCATAAGATGGTACATTTACATAACTTTTTGCAACATCATATGTAATACTTCTTTAGGTGATCAGCATTCCAGGGGTTAGCGAAAGGTTCCCCTTCTAGGTTTTATAGCCTGTAGGTCCCGGGTACAACCTCTTATGTCACTTTGTAGGGACCATGCCAGTTTGGGTGGAGTTTATTTATTTTCTGTAAGGTCTTCTTCAGTACTAAGTCTCCCGGTCTTGACTTCGCCCTCTGATTATAGAATTTTGCTGCTCTCTACTGGTAAGCCACTTGTCTGATTCCTGCATCTTCCCTTCTCTCTTCAATCAGATCGGGGTCTAGTCTCCTCTCTTCCCCATTTTCATCGTGGTCATAGGTCTGAAACCTATGAGTAGGGAGTCCCACTTCTGTTGGTATGACGGTGTGACAACCCGAATATAATTACAATAAATTATGTTTAAATCATGATTAGACTATGTGATATGGATAATATGTTATTAGTATATATAATGTTAAGTCATTATATTTAGTCTAATCCTAGCTTCATAAAGCATGAAAAATGAATTAGTTACGAATGTGAGATTTTGAAGTTTTCGGTAGGAATGCTCATGTTTTAAGGGTAGTTTGAACTTTATAAAATAATAATTGACTTGGGGTGAAAGCTATATATTTGTAGACAGGTGAGTTAGGGTTGTGACACAACAAACGGTGTGTGAAACGGAGGTCCGAGTAAGAAGTTATACCGAAATTACTAACTAAGTGGAAATTTGTCCCTTATGCCCAATAAGTGTCTTAAATTGATTGGTTGGAGGTGGAGGTTGGATTTGGACGACTTCAAACCCTTACAACTATCTCCTTATTCATCCAAATTCATCCATGAGAGATTTTAAGCTTAAAGAAAGAGAATTAGGAAGTTAGGAACAAAAAGTGAGGAGAAAAATCGAGAAAAATTCGTAGAAATTACGTAAAAGCCCCTAAGGTATTTCCATCCATAAATCTTGTTTATTTCTTTTTATTACTTATTTAAATGATTTAAATAATCATTTGTTTACTGAAATTCCATGTCTTGATATGTACTTATGGATAGATGCAAGTTTAAGTAAACTTGAATGTGTAAACCCTTGAGATTGTTTTGTTTAGGAACCTTGTTTATTCAAACTTCCATAAATTTCTCTATACTTACTGGAATTGATTGATTCCAATTGTATATTAACCTGGACTCATATGTGTATTACATATCCGAAAATCATGTTAAAATACCAATAAATGTGTCATTGGTGAGAGTTTGAAGTTCAGGTATGAAATCTGCCCTAAGGGTGAAAGTATGCCCGCCATGTGTTCGATGTTTTGCTTGACATAGCAAACGAACCTTAAAAATTATGAAACTTTAATTCTGGATTGTTAAATATGTTTACTGATGTTGGGTAAAATATCATAGAAATTTATGATGTAGAAAAATTATGAAAATTCCTGGAAATTGAATGAACGATAAAAGAGCCTATAGGGAAGATTTGCTATGTGGAAAAGAAATAGGCATATCTTGCTCTAGGAAACTCAGAATTATGTCCGTCTTTTGTGTTGGGAACATGATATGATAAGGATTGGATTACCAAGAAGAATTAAAGAAGACTTGGGCTGTAATTTGAATATGTTAGATATCAGAACCTGAGTCTAGATGGGACTTCATTTATAATGAATGATTTGAATTGAATAATATGATGTTTATGAATTGAGTTATGATTGAAGTTATTCTTTGGACTATTAATATTCTTATGATGATACTAATATTGTAAGAATGATAGGAAGGTAAGAAGATCTGATTGAACAAGTATCGGATAAAGGCAAGGGAAAAGCCAGTTAAACTGTCAAGGTGAGTGTACTTATGATTTGTTTCATATATAAATATGAATATAGCTTTAAGAGCGGATTTATTTGAATACTTCGGTATTCAGGATTTGTTTGGATATTAAAATATCCAGGATTTGTTTGGGTCTCATGATCCAGGATTGGTTTGAATACTTTGGTATTCAGGATTTGTTTGGATATTCAAATATCCAGGATTTGTTATTGCCAATGGGCAGAATTATTTGGATCTTATGATCCAGGATTTGTTATTGCCAATGGGCAGAATTATTTGGATCTTATGATCCATGATTTGTTATTGACAATGGGCAGGATTGTTCAGATTTTATATTCGCATATTCGATATAGAATTGTTATTCTATTGCAGGGAAGGAGTACCTAACTAAGCTTAATGCTTATGGTTTATATTTTAACAATTTCAAGTTTGTACGCTGCCAGCTAGGATAATATATGACCGGTAACTTTGAGAGTTGCACCGTTAGAAGAGCTGGGGTTTAAGTATGGAGATTTTATCGTTGTCACACTAAAGATTTTGATATACTCACACATTGTATATATTGATTTAGTTTGGATTCAGTTGATCATAGTTAATCGTAGTATTGTATAATCTCTAATTATGACTATGATGTTGACTTCGTTATGGCACAAGCACAATATTATGTTCATTATGCAAAAAAAAATATTGATAAAGGAATTAAATTTTCAATGGGCTCGAGATTTTGATCCAATTATTCTAATAACAAATGATTAGTATGGATATTGGGTTTGGGGTGTGACAATTAGTTGTATCAGAGCGTGGTTATTAATTCTGGACGTGTGTGACGATTAGATGGCAGTATTTAGTTGATTTTATATTTATGAATTGTTTATATACTAACCAATAGTTTAGTATCATAAACTGGTTAGATTAGATGTTAGAACTTTGTTGTATTACAGATAATTCCAGATGGAACCTGGGAATGGACAACTTAGAGAAGAGGGAGTCGCTTCTCGTACAGAGAATACTGAAGTAGAGCAAAGTGTTGCTGGAAGGGCTAGGGAGCAAGAGCATCCTACAGAGATGCAAATAATGGCGCAGGCAATGATGAGGATGGCAGAGCAACAAGAAAGAAATATGGCGCAAATGGCAGAACAACGGGCTAGATATCTAGAATCAAAGACTGTGGCCAGGATTGAGAAAGAGGCAAGGAAGGAAATGAAAGATTCCATGCATGAGAAGTTTTTGAAGTTGAATCCCCCAGAATATTCAGGGTCAGTTGAACCTACAGAAGCTGAGATGTGGGTCAGGTATCTAGAAACTATCTTTGCAGTTATGAAGGTTCCAGATAACCAGAAAGTGAATCTAGCTGTGTTTAAGCTCAAAGGAGAGGCGAAATATTGGTGGGAAGCCAGCAACCATTTGGTGCCCAGGATGGAAGGTACTGATGTTATTACTTGGGCTGAATTTATTAAAGCTTTGTATGTTAAGTATTTACCTAAGGTCTATAGGAGGGAGAAGCTGAGGGAGTTTATAAATTTAACCCAAGGGAACATGTCTGTGAGGGAGTATGATGCTAAATTTATTGTTTTGTCTAGATTTGCTACTAAGTATGTGCAGGAGGAAGAAGATAAATGTAGTAAGTTTCAAGATGGACTGATTTGGCCTATTCAAAATAGAGTGGCAACTTATGAGTTAGAAGATTATGCTTCTCTGGTAAACAAAGCCACGATAGCAGAAAGGCAAATGAACCAAGGGGCGGCGAGTAGAGAGAGTTTTAAGAAGAGTAGATTCGACGCATCTCACTCTAAGGGAGGTGAGGGTGGAAGTGTTAAGATGGAACCTCATAAATTTCAGAGAGGTGGTAGAGGTTTGGGGAGATTTGGCAGAGATATTAGGGGTGGAGAATCTTCTAGTCTGGTTAGGAGGTCAGGAAAGGGTGAGGCACCGACAAGAGTTGTTACATGTTTCTTTTGTAAAGAGGAAGGGCATTATAAATCCAAGTGTCCTAAACTTAAAGGAGTGGAATGCTACCATTGTCATCAAGTGGGGCATGTTAAGAAGAATTGTCCGCAGTTGGCAGAGACCCCAGTAGCACCTAGTGAAGCAGCAAGCAGAGTGTTACCTCCAGGTAGTGGAGTGAAAAGTGTTGGTAGAGGACAAGCTAGTGGTTACAGGCCAGGTGGACGAGTCTTTACGATGAAAGAAGCTCAGATTACTCCAAATGTGGTGACAGGTACACTTTCTGTTACTGATAGAAATGCTTATGTTTTGATTGATCCTGGTTCCACACATTCTTTCGTGTCCTATGATTTTAATGTTTACCTGAATAGACCATGTACTCGTTTAGATGTGGGGTTGGGTATTTATATGCCTATGGGGGATATGGTTGTAGTTAAATATGCTTTTCGTGATTGTGTTTTGACCGTGGGGCCTAGAGATACAGTTATAGATCTACTTCCATTGGATATTTCTGATTTTGATATAATTCTGGGAATGGATTGGTTATCTAAATATCATGCATCTATGGATTGTTTCTGTAAGGAAGTTGTTTTTAATATGCCTGGTGAGCCTGAATTTAAATTTGTGGGGGAAAGGAAAATTGTTCCCAGTTGCATCATTTCTGCTATTCAGACGAGGAAATTATTGAGTAAGGGTTGTGAGGGTTTTATTGCATATGTTCTTGACACTAGGGAGGGGGCTTTACAATTAGTCGATGTTCCTATTATACGGGATTTTCTTGAAGTGTTTCCTAGTGAGTTGCCAGGGTTACCTCCAGAAAGAGAAGTTAAATTTAGTATCGAATTAGCACCGGGGACAACCCCTATTTCTATGGCACCGTATAGAATGGCACCTGCTGAGTTGAAAGAACTCAAGATTCAGTTGCAAGATTTACTTGATAGGGGGTTCATACAGCCTAGTGTATCTCCATGGGGTGCGCCAATTTTATTTGTGAAGAAGAAAGATGGTACCATGCGTTTGTGTATTGATTATAGGCAACTGAATAAAGCTACAACTAAGAACAAATACCCTTTACCTCGTATAGATGATCTGTTTGATCAGTTACAGGGTGCTAAAGTGTTTTCAAAAATAGACTTACGATCGGGTTATCATCATTTGAGTGTCAAGGAGAGTGATATTTCTAAAACTACTTTTCGTACTCGGTATGGTCATTTTGAATTTCTGGTGATGCCTTTTGGGGTGACTAATGCTCCAGCTGTATTTATGGATCTTATGAACCGGGTACTTCATCCTTTTGTTGATTCATTTGTGATAGTTTTTATTGATGATATTATGATTTATTCATATGATATGGTTGAACATGAAAAGCATCTCACAACTATTTTGAATCTGTTGAAAGATAAGAAGTTGTATGCCAAGTTTAGCAAGTGTGAATTTTGGCTATCACAAGTTACATTTTTAGGCCATGTTATTTCGGGAGATGGTATATGTGTTGATCCTAAAAAGGTAGAGGCTATTGTAAAATGGGAGAGGCCCAATAACGTGACTGAGGTGAGGAGTTTTCTGGGTTTAGCTGGGTATTATAGGAGGTTTATAAAGGGATTTTCTTCAATTGCCTTGCCGATGACTAAACTAACCCGAAAAGATGTTAAGTTTGAATGGAATTCTGATTGTGAAAATAGTTTTGATGAATTGAAAAAGAGGTTGGTAACTGCCCCTGTTCTTACTATTCCACATGGTGGAGATGGTTTTGTTATTTATACTGATGCCTCACACCAGGAGTTGGGTTGTGTTTTTATGCAGCATGGTAGAGTTATTTCTTATGCTTCTAGGCAGTTGCATACACATGAACGTAATTATCCTACACATGATTTGGAAATTGCTGTTATTGTGTTTGCTTTGAAATTATGGCATCATTATCGATATGGTGAGGTGTGTGAAATTTTTACTGACCATCAAAGCCTTAAGTATTTATTTACTCAGAAGGAGTTGAATTTGAGGCAGAGGCGGTGGATGGAGTTAATTAAAGATTATGATTGTACAATTCACTACCACCCAGGGAAGGCAAATGTAGTTGCAGATGCTCTGAGTAGAAAGGCTTTGGGCAGATTATCTTGTATTCGGTGTGCTAGAGTTGCCCACATCATGGAGTTGAGATTGATGGGAGTAGAGTTGAAGCTAGCAGATGGGGATAGGTTCTTTGCTCATGTAAGCGTAAGGCCTTTGTTAGCTACCCGAATTCGTGATTTGCAAAGCCAAGATCCTTTTCTTGAGAAAAAACGACAAGATGTCCGAGATGGTAAGTCTGAAGATTTTTGTATTGTGAATGATGGCTCTTTATTGTATAAGCAACGATTATGTGTGCCTAATGTGGGTGGATTGAAAGAGGAAATTTTAGATGAGGCTCATAATTCCATGTATACTATGCATCCCGGTAGTACTAAAATGTATAGGGATTTAAAGGAGCATTATTGGTGGAATAATATGAAGAAGGAAATAGCTGATTTTGTTGCTAGGTGCCTTATATGTCAGCAAGTGAAAGTGGAGCATCAGAAACCAACTGGTCTGCTTCAGCCATTGCCAATACCGGAATGGAAATGGGATCATGTAACGATGGATTTTGTGGTTGGGCTTCCTCGATCTCAGAAGGGGTCAGATTCGATTTGGGTAGTGGTGGATAGATTGACGAAGTCTGCTCATTTTCTAGCAGTCAAGACTACGTATACAGTTGACCGGTATGCTAGATTGTATGTTAATGAAATTATTCGATTGCATGGACCACTGGTATCTATTGTTTCAGATAGAGACCCTACTTTTACATCCAGATTTTGGGATAGCTTGCAATATGCTATGGGTACTAACTTGAAGTTTAGTACGGCTTTCCATCCCCAGACAGATGGGCAGTCTGAAAGGACAATACAGATTTTGGAAGATATGCTTAGAGCTTGTGTGCTTGATTTCAAAGGTAATTGGGATGAATATTTGCCATTGATAGAATTTGCATATAACAATAGTTTTCAGTCTACTATTGGTATGGCTCCATATGAATACTTGTACGGTAGATGATGTCGTACACCGATATGTTGGGGTGAAGTTGGTGAAAGGAAGATAGAGGGTCCAAAATTAATTGAAGTCGCCACTGAAAAAGTGAAGATTATTCAAGATAAAATGAGAATAGCTCAAAGCAGACAGAAAATTTATGCGGATAAACGACGAAAAGATTTGGAATTCCAGAAACGGGATTATGTGTTTCTTCGAATATCGCCATGGAAAGGAGTTATGAGGTTTGGAAAGAAAGGGAAATTAAGTCCACGCTACATTGGACCTTATGAAATCCTTGAGAAAGTCGGGATGGTTGCCTACAAGTTAGCATTACCACCAGATTTATCTCGGTTACATGATGTTTTCCATGTTTCTATGTTAAAAAAGTATGTAGCGGATCCTACACATGTGTTGGTAGAACAGCCTATTGAGTAAAAGGAAGACTTGAGTTATGTGGAAGAACCACTTGCTATCGTGGATAGGAAGGAACAAGTATTGAGATCAAAAGTGATCCCACTTGTGAAAGTTGTGTGGCGAAGGCATTCCATGGAAGAGGCTACATGGGAGAGCGAGGATACCATGAAGATTAATTATCCGTATTTGTTTGATTCAGACAACCAAGGTATGTCAATTTCGGGGACGAAATTTTCTAACAAGGGGAGAATTGTGACAACCCGAATATAATTACAATAAATTATGTTTAAATCATGATTAGACTATGTGATATGGATAATATGTTATTAGTATATATAATGTTAAGTCATTATATTTAGTCTAATCCTAGCTTCATAAAGCATGAAAAATGAATTAGTTACGAATGTGAGATTTTGAAGTTTTCGGTAGGAATGCTCATGTTTTAAGGGTAGTTTGAACTTTATAAAATAATAATTGACTTGGGGTGAAAGCTAGATATTTGTAGACAGGTGAGTTAGGGTTATGACACAACAAACGGTGTGTGAAACAGAGGTCCGAGTAAGAAGTTATACCGAAATTACTAACTAAGGGTAAATTTGTCCATTCATTTAAGTGGAAATTTGTCCCTTATGCCCAATAAGTGTCTTAAATTGATTGGTTGGAGGTGGAGGTTGGCTTTGGACGAATTCAAACCCTTAAAACTATCTCCTTATTCATCCAAATTCAGCCATGAGAGATTTTAAGCTTAAAGAAAGAGAATTAGGAAGTTAGGAAGAAAAAGTGAGGAGAAAATTGGAGAAAAATTCGTAGAAATTACGTAAAAGCCCCTAAGGTATTTCCATCCATAAATCTTGTTTATTTCTTTTTATTACTTATTTAAATGATTGAAATAATAATTTGTTTACTGAAATTCCATGTCTTGATATGTACTTATGGATAGATGCAAGTTTAAGTAAACTTGAATGTGTAAACCCTTGAGATTATTTTGTTTAGGAACCTTGTTTATTCAAACTTCCATATATTTCTATATACTTACTGGAATTGATTGATTCCAATTGGATATTAACCTGGACTCATATGTGTATTACATAGCCGAAAATCATGTTAAAATACCAATAAATGTGTCTTTGGTGAGAGTTTGAAGTTCGGGTATGAAATATGCCCTAAGGGTGAAAGTATGCCCGCCATGTGTTCGATGTTTTTCTTTACATAGCAAACGAACCTTAAAAATTATGAAACTTTAATTATGGATTGTTAAATATGCTTACTGATGTTGGGTAAAATATCATAGAAATTTATGATGTAGAAAAATTATGAAAATTCCTGGAAATTGAATGAACGATAAAAGAGCCTATAGGGCAGATTTGCTATGTGGAAAAGAAATAGGCATATCTTGCTCTAGGAAACTCATAATTATGTCCGTCTTTTGTGTTGGGAACATGAAATGATAAGGATTGGATTACCAAGAACAATTAAAGAAGATTTGGACTGTAATTTGAATATGTTAGATATCAGAACCTGAGTCTAGATGGGACTTCATTTATAATGAATGATTTGAATTGAATAATATGATGTTTATGAATTGAGTTATGATTGAAGTTATTCTTTGGACTATTAATATTCTTATGATGATACTAATAATGTAAGAATGATAGGAAGGGAAGAAGATCTGATTGAACAAGTACCGGATAAAGGCAAGGGAAAAGCCAGTTAAACTGTCAAGGTGAGTGTACTTATGATTTGTTTCATATATAAATATGAATATAGCTCTAAGAGCGGATTTGTTTGAATACTTCGGTATTCAGGATTTGTTTGGATATTAAAATATCCAGGATTTGTTTGGGTCTTTGAATACTTTGGTATTCAGGATTTGTTTGGATATTCAAATATCCAGGATTTGTTATTGCCAATGGGCAGAATTATTTGGATCTTATGATCCAGGATTTGTTATTGCCAATGGGCAGAATTATTTGGATCTTATGATCCATGATTTGTTATTGATAATGGGCAGGATTGTTCAGATTTTATATTCACATATTCGATATAGAATTGTTATTCTATTGCAGGGAAGGAGTACCTCACTAAGCTTAATGCTTATGGTTTATATTTTAACAATTTCAGGTTTGTACGCTGCCAGCTAGGATAATATATGACCGGTAACTTTGAGAGTTGCACCGTTAGAAGAGTTGGGGTTTAAGTATGGAGATTTTATCGTTGTCACACTGAAGATTTTGATATACTCACACATTGTATATATTGATTTAGTTTGGATTCAGTTGATCATAGTTAATCGTAGTATTGTACAATCTCTAATTATGACTACGATGTTGACTTCGTTATGGCACAAGAACAATATTATGTTCATTATGCAAAAAAAAAATATTGATAAAGGAATTAAATTTTCAATGGGCTCGAGATTTTGATCCAATTATTCTAATAACAAATGATTAGTATGGATATTGGGTTTGGGGTGTGACAGACGGCCTCTGAGCCGTATGCTAGCATGAATGGGGTTTCTCCTGCTGGTGTCCTTGCCATGGTTTTGTAGGCCCACAACACAACGTAAAACTCTTCAGTCCATCTCCCATTCGCTTCTTCTAACCTCTTCTTGATTTCATCAAGGATTGTTATGTTTGTGACTTTTGTCTGACCGTTTGCCTGAGCTCGGCCGGGAGATGAGAAGAACTGCTTTATCCCCACTCTTTCGCAATACTTTTCTAAAGAACAGTTCTTGAAATGGGTTCCATTATATGAGATGAGAGTGTTTGGGAGGCCATGTCTGCATATAATGTTCCTCCAAATAAATTGGAAGGTCTTCTGTTCTGTAATCGTTAATATCGGCTCTGCCTCCACCCACTTTGAAAAGTAGTCAATGGCAACTATCAGAAACCGGTAATTATTGGCAGCTCTTGGTAGGGGTCCTACTAAGTCAATTCCCCATACTGCGAATGGCCATGGGGATGTGATTGACGTCATAGGTTGATAAGGTTGGTGAGGAATAGTGGAGAATCTCTAACATTTATCGCACCTCTTCACGTAAGCTGCAGCATCTTTGGCCAAGGTTAGCCACTAGTATCCCCGTGTAATGATTCTCTTGGCCAAGGGTCTTCCTCCTATGTGACTGGAGCAAGAACCCTCATGAACTTCCTGTAAGACGCGGGGAACTTCGGTGGGATGCACACATCTGAGGAGAGGCAACAAAAATCCCTTCTTATATAGGATGTCTCATACTATAGAGAACTTGACAGCCCTATATCTTAACTTCCTCCTCTCTATCTTGAATTCTGGCAGCTCTCCCTCCTTGATATATCTGATGAGGGGGTCCATCCATGAGTCTCCTAGGTTCAAATTGAGACAATGGTTGCAAACCTCTTCTTCCTTAATGGTCGCTTTTGCTAAGACCTCGACCGGAACTATCCTTCTGGCGTCCGTCTTCGTCGCCGAGGCCAGCCTAGCCAATGCATCAGTGTGTATGTTATTTTGTCGAGGTACTCTCTTTAATTTTGTCTCTTCAAAATATTCTAACATCATTCTCACCCTCCGCAAATACTTAGCCATCCTTTCGTCTTTGGCTTCATGGACTCCCAATACTTGATTGACAACTAACCTTGAGTCGCTATGAAGTAGGAGTCGTCTTACTCCTAGAGTCTTTGCCAATAAGAGACCCGCTATCATGGATTCTGACTCGTTGTTAGAGTCCTTAAAGTTTAACGTCAAAGCGTATTCATTGTTAGCACCATTTGGAGCTGAAAGTATCAACCCTGTACCTTCACAGGAAGAACCATCAACGAAGAGATTCCAAATGTCTGTATCCGATGAGAAGGCCCCTTATGACATGATTCCAAGCCTGAAGAGGTACCGATCCTCCTCGTTCTCCGCTACTCCGATCTTGATCCTCTTGAATACGACCTCTTCCTGACTTCGGAAGACGTTTAGTGCAACCTCTTCCTGTTCTCGGAAGACGTTTAGTGTGACCTCTTCCTGTTCTCGGAAGACGTTTGGTGTGACCTCTTCCTGTTCTCATAAGACGTTTGGTGTGACCTCTTCCTGTTATCGAAAGACATTATTGTTTGTCCCTTCAGCACCCCCTGGGTCATTCTCTGCCTTGGCCTCTTCCCATGTGAACTCAGCAACAAAGTCTGCTAGGGCCTGCCCTTTGATGACTGCCCTAGGTTGGTAGGTAAGGTCATACTCCCCCAATTCAATGGCTCAGGTCACCAATCTTCCAGACTTCTCAGGTTTATATAAAACCTGTCTTAGCGGGGAATCGGTGAGGACGACCATAGAATGGGCTTGGAAGTAGGGCTTCATCTTCCTTGAAGCATGTACCAGGGCGAAGGCTAACTTTTCCATACGAGGATGATTTTGTTCAGACCCTTGAAGGGATTTACTGTTAAAATACACAGGCCTTTGGATTCCAACATGTTCCCGTACTATGGCTGCACTGATGGCTAATTCAGAGACAGCTAGATAGACATATAATTTTTCTCCTACTATGGGTCGCAATAACAATAAGGGAGACCCTAAGTAGGACTTGAGTTGGTTAAAAGCCTCCTCGCACTCTTCGTCCCACTGGAAGGCCTTTCTAAGCACTTTAAAGAATGGAAGACACTTGTCCGTTACTCTGGAAACAAACCTGTTGAGTGCGGCCACTCTCACCGTGAGTATTTGGACGTCCTTGATACTTCTTCGTGTTTTCATGTCAAGCAAAGCCTTGATTTTCTCAGGGTTTGTTTCGATTCCTCTTTGATTGACGATAAATCCCAGAAACTTCCTAGCTCCTACCCCGAAGACACACTTCGTCGGGTTGAGTTTCATCATGTACAAGTCCATCGTATCGAAGGTCTTTTCAAGGTCTACCACATGGGTGCAGGCTTTTAAGCTCTTCGTCAGCATATCGTCTACATACACCTCCATAATCTTGCCTATTTGATCTTCAAACATCTTATTTACAAGACGTTGGTATGTTGCCCCCGCATTTTTCAGACCGAAGGGCATCACCTTGTAGCAGTACGTCCATTTGTCAACAATAAAGGCTGTCTTCTCTGAGTCTTCCGTATCCATGAAGATCTGATTGTAGCCTGAATACACGTCCATGAAGCTCATGAGCTCATGCCCTGCAGTAGCATCTACCATCTGATCTATCCGAGGTAAGGGATAGCAGTCTTTTGGGTAAGACATGTTCAGGTCAGTAAAATTAATGCACATTCTCCAATTTTCATTGGCCTTGGGCACGATGACTGCATTCGACAACCACTCCGAATATATGACCTCTCCTATAAACTCAGCCTCTTCCATTTTTTTGACTTCTTCCTGGATGATGTTGTACTTCTCCCTGGAGTAAACTTTTCATCTTTATTTGATAGGCCTGGCATTTTTGGTCACGTTGAGCTTGTGACTCATAACCTCAGGGTTGATGCCGGGCATGTCTGCGTGACTCCAAGCGAAGACACCCTGCCTCTTCCTGAGGAAGTTTATCAACTCTTCTTTGATTTCTGCTTTTAGGGCTTTGCCGATCTGGATGGTTTTTTCCGATTCGTCCTCATTGAGGGCGATGGATTCTACCTCTTCCGCGGCCTCTCCCTTCTTCAACTTTGTTTCATCCCTTGGGTCAAGTGTATTAATGCTATAAGTGGTGGTTGCCCTCTTATGGGCCTCTCTCTCTTCAGCCGAGTTGAAGTAACATTATCGTGCTATGGTCTGGTCACCTTGCACTTCGCCTACCCCATAGGGGGTCAGGAATTTTAGCATCTGGTGGACCGTTGACGGCACAGCTTCAAACTCCTTAAGGGCCACTCTTCCTATGATGAGGTTATAGGCCGAGAAGACGTTTTCGTCCATTACGAAAAAATTGATCTTACGGGTCAACCTCTTAGGCCACTCGTCACCCATTCATACGTCCATCTTATATATGCCCAATGGGTGGACCTTTTTGCCACTAAAGCCCATTAAAGGATGATGATAGGGTACTAGCCTTGCTCTGCTAAGACCTAGGCTCTTGAAGCAAGGCCAAAACAGAACGTCTGCTGAACTCCCCCTGTCCACGAGGATCCTTTGCACCTCGTATCCATGTACTCTTGTTGTTATTACTAAGGGGTCATCATGTGGGGCTAAGATACCTTTGAAGTCGAGTCGGGAGAACCCAACTATAAGAGTCTCCATGTCCACCTTCTTTATCTTTTGCGCTGTATCGGAAGACATTAGATTTACAACTTCAAGTTTGGCCACTGACTTGGCCCCCGCCACATGAGATTTTATATCATCCACTTTAGAGCCTCCTCCTGCAAGTCCTCCGCATATGGTGTCAACACCAAAGGAGATCATGCCAACTCTCTTCACCGGGGTGTTGTCATCTTTTAGCAAAAGGTTAGGATCGTCTTCATCATCACCTTCTGAATCATTATCTCTTCTGGCTAGGGCATCATCACGGCGTCTGTCGTTTCTCCTTTTTTTAGGGTCATCTCTTCCGCCTTTAGGATCCTTGCCATCAACATACTTCCTCAACTTTCTGGATTTTAACATCTTTTCGATCTCATCCTTCAAGGCGAAGCGTCTGTTTGTAACATGGCCATGGTCCTGGGGGAACTCGCACCACAAGTTTTTGTTCCTCTTATGTAGGGGGCCTTCAGTTTCTCTGGCCATCTTAGAGTCCTGTCACTCTTGATCTCGTTGAGGATATGCTCACAACTCACAGTTAGAGGAGTATAGTGAGCGAACTTGTCATCGGTTGACCTTTTCTTTCCATATTTCTTTCTTAGGGACTTCCCGCTACTACCGCGGTTTTTATCCTCCTATTATGCGGCCATTGCCTCTTCGACATTTATGACTTTTCCCGCAGTTGCCAGCAGCTCTGCCATAGACTTGGGAGGGTCTTCCGCGAGTTTCCACAACAACTTCCCTTTCTGAAGACCTCCTATGAGGGCGGTCATGGCTATATTCTCTTTGTAGTCTTCAACCTCAAGTTTTTCTTTGTTGAGCCTGGCAATGTAGTCTCTTAGGCTCTCGTCCTTGCCTTGCTTGACATATAGTGGATGAGTGGTCTTCTTTTGGGGTCTTACCCCAAAGCAGAAGTTATGAATGAATCGTTCAGCCAAGCCCTTAAAGTTCTCAATTGAATTCTTCAGAAGAGAAGTGAACCAGCTATGCGCTACTCCTGTCAAAGTCCCGGAGAAGGCCCTACACTTCATCTCATCAGGTATCGAATAGATGTCCGCCACTGACTGATACATCTCAATATAATATACAGGGTTGGTGCTACGGTCATATTTGGGAGACACCACGGGTGGCTTAAACTTAACAGGGGTTGGGAAGCTCACTATCCTTGCTACAAAAGGGGAGCCCTCCGAGAAACCTCTTTGCAATAGGTCTCGGCTCTTAATGAGGTCTCTTATCTTCTCCTCAAGACGTTGGATAGAGTCATTCCATGGTCTCCTACCATCGGCCTGGCCAAGGTTGTCCCCATCCACCTCCAAGGGATGGGCTGAGGGTTCCCCAGCCGCAGCGCAACGTCGGTTGTTGACCTATTCCTGGTCTCTACCTCTTCCTGCAAGAGGTCAGCCTTGGTGAGGCCGACGTTGTTCATCCCCTCTTTGCGAGCCAGTTGTACTCCTTAACCTTGATAACCTCTGTCTTAGGTCATTTACTGGGCCCAACCTCTCAAAGGCTGATCCTCTGCTCAATCGATCAAAAGCTGATCCTCGTTGTTGGGCCTCTTCACCTCTTTGGTCGCCACAGCCTCGGCTCTGCTGAAGAGGACATACATGTAACACCCCGCCTAATTAAATACCGGGTGGCCAGTCCCATACCAAATTAAAACAGAATATACAGTTGGCTCATTCTTAGCATCACTGTCGAAAACATTTACAACTCACCCAATACCCAATTAAGCTGGTGTTAAAAACTTTCCAAATTTAAATTTCAACAAAACCAATTCTAGTTTAAGAATAACACAACACGTTTTATTCTACAACATTGATAACCCAATAAATAACACAAAAGAATTTAAATGCAATTGGAATAAACATTCCCAAATAATATAAATCCTTTACAATAATCCCAACAATGTTAAATGTATTAAAAAAAGTCCCGAATACAGTAGTAATTAACCCTGATAGAAAAAGATAACTGAATCCTTTGGGCGAGATGCCCTAACTAAGAATACTGTGAATCAAAAAGATGATAGGCGTCTAAGCAAAACTCCATAGCTCCATAGTTCAACATAATCCGCTAAGGTTGGCGTCCCTGTTGCTGGACACCTGATAAAGAAGATACAATAGAAAAGAAAATATGCAAGGAAACGGGTCAGAGCCCGAATGTGTAGATGATTTTTAAAACAGCAAGTATTTAACAAGTGCAATAAAGCATTTATTATGTACATGTTAGATCCAACTCTCACTTGCTATTCACACCTCTCAACTAGAGTGCACACTTAACGTTTCCTATTAACCTCCTAGTTAATGGTTCCTCTTTTCTAGTCTCCATATTATAATTCCATTCCCATATAATAATCACCGTATGTCCCATACCATACGTCACATTATTATTCATTTACATATCTCCTTTATATGATTAGTTTCTCATTAACATGAATCATTACTCATTAATATGAATCGTTTCCCATTAACATGAGTTAAGCTTTTCAATTCTATAAGCATAAACATTCATTAACTTAATTCCATTATCTTTCTCTATTCACCGTTATCTAAAATTATCACCGTAGATAGATTTAACCACAATATATATATCCAATCAATCATTTAATCCATTATATATATTCATATATAATACGACACCCCGAGTCACAGCTGCGGTGTAATGCATTACTCTGCTATCATGTCCCATCATCGCTGGTCGCCGAATAGGGGACTAAAGGTTCGGTAAGATTCCACGAACCACAAACAACAACAAACAATTTGGAGGCGAACATAGTTCTCGTATCCATGGGTCACGCACATACCTACATACCCACAGTCAGCGGACTTATCAACTCCACGATAAGTCTTTCATAGAAATATGTTCTCGAGCGACAAATCAAAGATCCCATGGATTCATCAGGATATGACTGCCATCACGCGCAAACCTCCCACCGATAGCAAGTAAGCTAGGTATGTCATACACATAAATCATCAATCAATCAAATAGGTATTATCATACCTATAATATAATATCAATAAGGTAATATCACTACCCTAAGATATTTCCCATACGTAGCATTATAACCCTTTTAAATTCCACGTATTAAAATATCATATCTTTACTTCATAATTTAATTATCCTCGTATCCTATAACATCTCTCCACTCCCGACGTAGTTAAGGTTCATGCGCGGAGCGTCTCGCAAAGCGAAATCCAAACAAGGAACCCCTCCAATACACTACTACTTAACTTTGTCGGTCGAGGAGGTCCGACAACTTCAACTATGCGATCGGGATAACCTCATACCCTCTTTCAACCAAATGTGTTCTAAACTCCATCTCTATCCAGGAGTCATACCACTACGCTCTTGTACTACACTCAGTCCTTGCGTAATCAATAATGAGTTTAAACTCAGTCCTTGATGTTCAAATTGTAACCCTAAGGCTACCCTCACTCAAAACACATGATTCAAATAGGTTTTTCCTCAACATATATTCAGTAAGAAGTCACTAATATCCTACTGGTCCATAACATCATTTCTCCCGAATTACTACGAGTTTAGTTCTCCTTTTAATTAAGGTTAAAATCGATAGTTTCAAATCTCTTATAAACACATCTTCTTTCACTTAGGATTAAACCCTCTTGTAAACTTAAGGATACCCAGGTGTTATATTAAATCATCCCTACTGGTCCTATCTTTAATCCTCATACATCCCCATTTGGAATTTAACAAATGAATCTAGCAACCGAAATTCCATTCAATATAATTTTCATCATTTTAATCACTCGAATCCAAATCAAATTAATTCAAATCTTATCAAGGGTTTACTGATATTTTCTAAGTCCCATAATATCCAAATAATAATCACCAAAGATTCACAAAAGGTTTGGGATAAGAATCAACATTTAAAAAGAAACAACTTTACATATTCTGGGGAGGTCGATCGATCGAAGGCAGGGGTCGATCGATTGATCCCTAAGGTCACAGCCTGGTTTTCTGCATTTTCTGCAACTACGGGTTTAGAAACTTATGATCATTTAAACCTTCATCTAAACATCCCAAATGACTTATAATCTTTACTACATGCTATATCAACATATATGAACGATTTCCAATACTCTAAACATCCTAGAATCATCAAGGGATTGGATTAAAAAGCATGTTTATCTCCTCATTTTCCAGAAAATCATCAACATATTAACTTCAAGAACACTTCAATGGTTTTCATATTTTTCTTCCATATATATATATATGATTATTTTGTGATTATTTTCATCCTACAACATGAGTTAAATTCCTAAATCATTTCAGTTTCCAGAAATCCATTTAATACTCCATTATTTCTTCCAAACATGAATAATCTTCTCTTTTCATACTATTCTAACATAGACAATATACAAACTTAAATTGCCATTATCAAACACTTGCCTTTACTGAAGGTCTGATCCTTTGGTGTAGTATATCTCAGTTGGTTGTCCCTTCTCCGGTCAAACTCCGGTGGTGGTTGGTGGTGGTGAACCTTGGCTCTTGTTCTTCTCCTTCCCAAGTAGGCTTTTCCCTTCCCAAGCACCCTTTCACTCTCTGTAGGAAGATGACTTCTCTAATTTGTGTAGAAGAGATGAATAACCCCCATACACTTAATCTACCAAGACTTATAATAGGACAAAATCCGAAATCACTATTCATCCCCCTTAGAAAAATGACCAAAATGCCCTTTCGGGTTGTCTATTCATTTCCAAATGACCCGAGACTCAAAATTAACATCCAAATAGACTTTTCTGACTAGTTCGAACCTTCCGGACGCAACGACCCAGTCTAAATGACTATAAGGTCGATAGAAAATAAATATCCTTTTTAATTTAATAAACTAGTCCCGACACGTCCCATACCGCGTCTGACTAAAAATATAAATTATCGAATTTATATCATACAGTCATATCAATGACATCACATTCATATATTACCTAAATATCTTTAAGCAATATTCAGAATCATCCATTTTAATATCCACCATCCGGATAAAACCCAAATGAATTAATTAATAATAAAATCCAATTAATCCATTAATTTAAAATATAACCCATTTTAAAAGTCATTTAAAATTACGGGGTATTACAATACAGTGTTATTCGAAACCTTATACGGCTCCCAACATTATTTTGGGACCTCTTCCGCCTCCAGATCGTCATACATGTCCTCCGAGCAAGGGTTGCCTTGCCTCCCCAGGCATAAGCGCCTAGGGTCAACAATGTCCCTCCTCCGCTGGGGGGTAGGTTGGTCCTTCATTGGTGCCTGGGGTGGTCCACTGGCATCAGGATGAGGCTGAACAGCCGCCGGAGTGATCATTTCCGACGAAACTCCAGGTGGCCTCCTCATAGTTTGGATGAGCTGTGCAAATTGCTCCTGCATATCTTGTTGCGTTGCAGCCAAAGACCTCAAGGTTGCAGCTACCTCTGCCATTTTGGACTGAGGCGATGCCTGGCTGGAACTAGGTCCTCCCGCTCGAGGCGGCGGAAGAGGCGGTGGTACCTCTGGTGCCATATGCTAACACTAAAGAGCTTGAGTAGCAAATGAGCTTAATACCTTAAAGGACCTCTTTCGATCGTGAAGCATCTCCACGCAAGGGGTGTTGCCTGGTTCATCACCAGAATCTCCGATGAGGTTAAGCTGAAGAGGAGGAAGTGATAACTCTTAAATTCTTCGATTTCCACAGACGGCGCCAAAATGATGATGCTAGAAACAGCGCCACCCTTCAAGGTGTTTGTGAGCTCAGTTCAATGTTAACAATGGAAGTATAAGGGTTTATACACACAGTAGAAGAAGGTGAGGAGAAGAAGATTCACAACAGGATATAAGTGGTTCAGCCAATCAGGCCTACGTCTACTGTGCAAGTGTATGATGTGTATCACTGTATGACGGCTTTGATGGCCATAGATACAATCTCTCAAGCTTTCTCTCTCCACTGTGTATTTGAACAAAGTTTCAACTAGGGTTGCTAATTTTGGATCCCCTCTAAGAAGGATAAGACAAGTATATATAGTACCAGGGGGTGTAGTGTACCCCCCATGCATGCAATGAGCATGTGTGTGTTGATCTAACCAATCTGATGAAGACATCTGTCACTGTCACATGTAGAGAATGATGATGAATTATTCCCCACACGTGGGGGGAATAATTTGTTATAACTGATTTGTGCCCACGTGTCCTTATCCACACACGTTAATAAGTGCTCGGCCTCCGTGCTTGGTCATGACCTCGGCCTGGAAGAGTCCGAGGTTGGTAAGGTCCAACTGCCCATCCAATCCGAGATGAGCCATTATGGTCTCGGCTTAAGTGAAGCCAAGGCAAGGTATTAAGGTCGGCCTGGGCCGAGGTTAAATCGGAGTATGCCTGGAACGTCGGCTGATTCACTGATGGGGTTGACCTTGGTAGGAGTAGAATTATGGCTCCTTGTAACCTCGGCCTACCCTCGGCCGAGGTTGTCATTCTCAGGTGAACTGAGGAACTGCTGACCCCCTGATTCATGCAGTCTCCCCTTGAGGAGGTTGGTAGTGGTGTCGTCCAGGGCTGACCCTTCTATGGCCGAGGCTGGTGGTCACTGACCCAAGGCTTTTCCAACGTCGGCCATGTCTTCGGACGAGGCTGATGTTTTCTGAGCCGAGGTGACACTTGGGGCATATCACATACAAGCCTAGCATGTTGAAGATTCTACAAACCAATAGAGTCATGATATTGAAAACGCAACTAGGATAAACGGACATTGTGCAAACCGTTGATATACCATCCAATCTCCCTCAATAAGCATATATATTTATTTTGAATGAATATATCAATCAAACATAGGCCTTGGCACATATTTTTCTTGTTAATGCCATATTTTCTTTTAGGCCTTTGGACCACATATTTCTTTTAGGTCCAAATAAACGGTGGCTTACTATTCGCAAAAGACAATAAATCCTTTCGGAGCCCTTCCTCGTGCACATTTATATTTATCATTTTTTATTTCTCACAAATCTCACGTACAACGGATTTTGACATGCACTAGTCCTCCTAGGTCACAAATATGTAGATGACAAGATTGATAGGAGAACACCTCACAAGGCTCAAATATAAAATGTGAAGTTAAATTTTAAAAGATCTCGTGCATGTGTGAATCGAGGCATATAAAAATAAAATCCATTTAAGCAACACAACATCCAACTACTCCATGTAAGCATGGTAAAGAACATAATAAAGATTGACAATCTAAACCAAAAGTTCTAGCCACATGAGAGCGTAAAAGATGGGATTCAAACACAAGAATATGCCACATAAAGTGTGTCAAACTAAAATACACACAAAAAAATCTTTTTGAGTTTTTTGAAAGTTTTAACTAAAAATAAAAATATATACTCAAAAGACAAACAAAAATCATTTGTATTTTTCATTAATCTTAAATTGCTAAAAAGATAAAATGCAAATGATAAACCAAAAATCTTTTTGTATTTTCAATTAAGGCAAACAAAATGAAGTAAATATAATACAAAAGATAACAAGAATCATAATTCTAGCATGTGATTAAACATGGAGCATAGACTAGAAAATGGTTAAACAGGCATACATTCAGCATGTGAATATAACATGAAGTACAAACGCTAAAGTATGCAAATAAAACTAACACATTCAACCTTTAGATTTTGTAAGAGATGAAGTATGTGAAAGTAAATAAGAATCAAAAACCCTATCTTGTAAAGCTACCAAGTCGGATCTCCTAACCCAAACTAATGATGAGTGACTATCTCGGGGTGTAGGAATCTTAGCTACCATGGTTGCCTTACATTGGGATTTTCTAGAAAATATTTTAAGATCAAAACAATATTTCTTAAGATGACCTTTTCGACCACAATGTGCACAATTAAAAATATGTCGAAAAGATTTACCTAAGGAGTGATCTCTAAAGGCTTTCCTATGTGATTCTCCTAAACCATTGGTTTTGGCTTTTTGAGTTGGTTCATCACAAGTATCGAAGCCTAAACCACAAGTGTAAATTTTTATTTGGACCGTGCCTAAGATTTTATCAATTTTTTCAGACCTACACTCCAAATCAAATTTGACTTTGCTAGAGTCTTTTAGTTTAATTTCTATTTCAATAATTTTAGACTCTAACAACACATTTATCTCTTCAAACTCGAGAAGTTCCTTTTTCAAGGATTCCATTAAACCCCTAAGGCTATCTCTCTCGCCTTCTACATATTCTAGCTTCTCTCGAAGAGTCCTCTCACGTGTCCTAAGGTCTTCTACCAACACACTATCATCGACGACCATGACAAGCTCTTTTAAATTTTCTTCTAACTTCAAATTATCTCTTTTTAATTTAATTGATTCTTCATATAATTCTTGAAAATCATTTTGAAGTTCACTCACATTAACCTCTTCTTCATTTTCACTCTCTCTTTCTTCTTCACTCTCACTGTCATAAAAAATAAGGGAATCATAAACTATGACCTTGGAAGTGTCACGTGTTAAATTTTCATTTATCGATGAGTTCTCACTATCACTCACATGACTAGCCATATAAGCCACAAAGTTGGTCTTAGTGGGGGAATCGGGTCCCTCTTCCTTATCACTATCACTAAGGGTCGCATTATATGGAATGGGTCGTTTACCCTCTCTCCTTAGTTTAGTGGGGCACTCAGAAGCCCTATGGCCATAACCCTCACAACCAAAACACCTATTTGACTTATACCTATTTAAACTTTCATTAATAGTTTTAGGGATCCCCTCGGCTTTGTCATGCTTAGAAGTTTCAAATTTCTAAAAGTCATTTTTAAATTTATCATTGTTAATTTTAAAAAACTTTTGAAATTTCCTAGCAAACAGGGTCATATCTTCCGAGTTACTATCACTCTCGCTCTCTACTACTTGTTTATCCTCTTTTTAGGCTTTTAAAGCAATGCCCTTTTCTATTTTCTTTTCAGTTTTAGAGGGAAACATGTCCAGTTCATAGGTTTGTAAATCACCTACAAACTCTTCTAATTTCGTAGAGGCTAAAGTTGGTAAAGAATTTAACACGGTCACTTTTGAAATAAATCTATCGGGTAAGGACCTTAAAAAAAAATTTACTACTCGGTTGTCGGGTATTTTCCCTCCCAAATTAAAAGATGAATTAACAATACCGGAAAGTCTACCATATAATTCATCAAAAGTTTATTTTTCATTCATTTTAATAGTTTCAAACTGAGTGGTGGGGTTTTGGAGTTTCGAAGCTTTAACGATACTTTTACCTTCATGAGTGAGTTATAAAATGTCCCAAGCTTCTTTAGCGGTTTCACACGTCATAATGCATCGGAATTTGGGAACACGTTCATTTTCTACTAAATGAGTTGGTGGAGCCACCCGTTAACTACGGACATCCAAACCCTCTCATCGATAGATTTAAGTGCCGATTTCATACACATTTTCCAATACGCGTAATTAGAACCATCGAATATAGGAAATTTTGAAAATGGGGAAAATTCCATTTTAGCCAAAAAATAGTTAAAGGATCTTTAACGAAGTAAATTATCATTTTGGCTCTGATACCACATGTTGGAACAATAGGCCCCCGATTTTAAAATCCTTATACTTTAAAATCAATTTCCTTGTTAGATAGATATGCGGAAGCGTAGATGATGGTTCAAATAAAACAATTAACAAAATTTTAATTTCTTCTCAAAATTAAAATTAAACCAAAGTGAAATAAGATTCAAACACACACACTTATTTCAATTTCACTTAAACCAAATTAATTAACCCAAGTCCTAGAAAATTTGCCTAAGTCATATTTCTCAATTTTAACAAATTAGGTCAAACCAAATTTTAACATATTAAATTAATGACTTGAATTACTTACACATAAACACTACCCAATATTAATTTGCACCAAATTACACAAGTAGTGATTAAATTAAACCAATTTTATCTTTTTACCTAAGCATGCATTCTGGGTGGTTTTGCAAAAGATAAAATAAACAATAAAAAACTACGCCGCAATGTACGAGGAAAAACCCACAACGGGAAAAAAACCTCGGACGACCCTAGCCTAAAATCCACTAAGTACGGAATATACAAATACAAGCAAAATGACTTACAACACTCGACTCGACCCCTCTCAAGCCTCGACGCGTCTTTTTGTATAAACCTCCACCTAGTGAATAACCACGGAGCTCCACCGCGATCTTGGAATCCACCGATGGGACTTTATATGGTCGCCGTCACCCGAACTAGGACCTTTCTCCAAGTGAGTAAATTAACGCAAACATCTTCTTCTTTGGGGGATTTAGAAGCAAACCCAAACGTCTCTTCAAAATGGTAGAGATGAAAAATCGATGCCAAAACTCCAAGCAAGTACAAATATATCTACGGAAGCTTGAATAAACAATATGGGTGTAAAACAAGTGTTTAAAACATTTTTCTTGAAAACTAACAACACTTAAACAAAGAACTTTTTCTCTTTTGATTTCTCTCTCAAAACACTCTCTTAGAGGTTATAGGATAAGAAAAAGTTAAGTTAAAAACTTTGGTTCCCGTACTTATATATTCTGTCAAAAGTTAGTGGGGTAAAGTAGTGGAAAAAGTGGGAAAAATTGCTCAAAACTGCCAAATACCTGTTCCCGCCAAATCTCGTTCGAACGACATTTTTGTTCGAATGAAATCTCGTTCAAACGAGATTTCTAACGAAGTTCCAGAGTGAACTCATTATAAATCTCGTTGGAAGCTCGTTTGAACATCATGTTCGTTCGAACGACACTTTGAACGACATTCCAGAGGCCTTGTGGGGAACTCGTTGGCAAACTCGTTCGAACGACTTATGGTTCGAACGAAAATCTCGTTCGAATGACACTTCGAACGAAATCCCAGATGGTTTGAAAAATTCGATTTTTCCCAGAAACTTTATATTCTTTATTATTCTTTATTTTAAAGTTTAAATGAAATCTTTCCAAAATTAAATAACAGTTTTAAATAAACGTTCACCCATTATAAAATGTTCCAAGCTCCTGTATATATATTAAAATGCATTCATACCTTAGGAGCAATGGAACCATGTTGATGACGTAGAAACGAGGCACAAACAAACTCGGCAATGTGATGAAGCTTTATACACTTGGCTGTAAGGACATAAATTTCCAATCGAGTCCCTGTATTGTTTTGACTTAATTCCGTGAACAAAACTGTGTTTATAATATGTCATAGGGAAAATTTTATTTTGTCACGATCCCACTTGGTCTATGACGTATTGAAGAAATTGAAGGCGTTGCAGCAAAGCTTCAAAGAATTAAATCATGCCGAAGTTTAATTGGTGCAAGTTTAATCGTCTTCAAAGTTAATTTCATTCCGAGATCACTCAGGTATGAATGCGTATAATTAATGGTGCTCGAAATTATTTTACAAAGATAAGGATGTAATTTTTATAAAGAAAAATGTTTTTAAATGTTTTAAAAGTGTTTTAAAGGTTTACACTACGTTTTATGATGATAAGCTCGTAAAAGAGTTTGACATTTTTGGATCTCTCTTTGGAAGAGACGTTTTAAACAAAAAGTCAAAAAGTCAAATTTTCGCCCTGTCGTTCAAACGACATCCAATCTCGTTCGAACGAGATGGGATGTCGCTCGAACGAGTTCCTCAAGTCGTTCGAATGACACGTTTTTTAAGGTGACGTTTAAATCATATTTAAATATTGTTTTCATAATAATTTCGAAGGCGTGTATTCTGGAAAATAGTATTCGACCAGAAACTTGTTTGCACATGCTTTCTAAGGTTTAAAAGTCTTAAACACATCCTCAGAGTTTCCAAAGATCCGAGTTATCATTCTTATATGTTTAAGTGATCTTACTGCACCAAAGTTGTTTACACATTGAGCATCAAAGGGTTTTGCGGTGAAGAAAAGATAAGGACTTCTTGTTCGACATCGTAGATGAATCAAAGCCATTCGATGGACACCGAGACATACGTGGACGCGTGTGTTGTGGACAGGTATCGTGGAAGATGAAATTTCTACGTGGGCACTATTGAAGAACGGTTGAAGATCAGAAGGAGCATCAAGACCCGTGGGGATCGAGTCTTAGTGTAAGGCTAATCTGTCTTTGTAAAACCATATTCATAGTGATTGTCTGGCTTAGGTCGTCCGAGGTTATTTTCCCGCTTTGGGTTTTTTTCTCGTACATCCGGCATTGTGAATATTATTTACTTTACTTTACTTGTTTTAATCACTAGATGAATGTTTAGGATTAATCGAGATAAAACTGGTTTAAAGTAAGAATTGGATTTTCACAACTTGGTTTGGTGCATAATTAAAAGTTGGATCTTTTTCGGAGAAAAATTGGTTTTGTTTGAAACACTCATAATGGGCACTCTTCAAATTGGCATCAGAGCTAGAAAATATCTTTTTATTTTTTTTTGTTTTGTGATCCCGTGTGTTTTTTTATCTCTCCTGTGTTTGTTTTCTCTCGATGGATTTTCTAAGCGTTGATGATCTACATCCTTTGAATTTAAAGTTTGCAAATCGTATTGAAGTTTTGGAAAAAGAAACTTATGGTTTCAAAAATAGGATTAAATATTTGCAAAGCTTTCAAATTCAAAGAGATATTTGTCGTGAGTACTTTAGTTCCCTGTTTAAAGATTTTAATATATTAAAATTGAAAAAAAAAGAGAGTGATGATAGAGTCCTCATTTTAGAAAAAGAGTTAGAGGATTTGAGAAATTCTAGTGTTTGTGCCGTTGAGAAAAATATTTTGATTAATGATTATGTGGCACGAGAAAAGGCTCTTAGGGATAGGTTTGCTCACATTGAGGGGGAGAGAGATAACCTTCTAGGGGTAATTGAAAATTTAAAGGAGTCCCGAATTTTTGAGGAGTCTAATCGTTTGCTTGAGTTAAAAGTTTTGAAGTTAAAAAATGATTTAAATGACTCGAGTAGTGATGGTAGCGGCTTATCTTATTCTAGTGGTTCGATTGTACAAGCCAAAACCATAGTTTGTTTTAAAACGTCAACCACATCCAAGGGTAATAGAAAAGGTCAACCTAAAGGTCCCGTTCCTCGCCGTGTTTTCACATGTTCGCATTGTGGAAGGAAAGGTCACCTTAGGAGTTTTTGTTTTGATCTTAGAAAAGACCCTAGGAAGACTAAACGTAGTGTCCCATTGGTTCCCAAAACCTGTTTTATTAGGTATACACCTGTTTGGGTTAGGAAATCCTTTTTGGAGATGCTAAATGCTTCGTTGGTTGATTCTCACATGCATGCACATGATTCATCTCTTGTTATTTCTTATGGATAGTATCTTGCATGTTTGTCGTATGCTAGTTTGCTTCATGATATATTCATTGCTAGTATTATGACATGTGTATCATTTTGTATTATAGTTTTCATTTGTTTGAGTCTTATTTGAAAAATACAAAAAGATTTTATTTTTTTAGAAAACTTTTCAAAATCCAAAAAAAAATTGCTTTTCTTTGAGTCAAATATGTTTGAAAAGCCAAAAAGATTTTCAGTTTTTGCTTTTGAGTTTACATGTTTGATGTGTCATATTGGTGTGCTTGGACCCCCCCCCCCCCCCATCGTTTCATTATCCATGTGTCTAGGACATTTGGTCATTATTATCGATACTTAGAATGATCTTAACCATTGTTTATATGGGGTTGTTTCGAAGTTGATATGCATTTTGATTCGACTTTGTATATATGCCAACATTGCACACATGCACGAGTTTATATGGATGTTTGACTTCTCTTGCATATTTGAATTTGATGAGGCGTTCTTATCTCAATCTTGTCATCTATGCGTAAGTAGACTTAAGGAGAAGTGTGCATGTAATAACCGTTTACCGCGAGGATTTAAAAAATGGTAAAAATGTTGAGTGATTCACGGGTAGGGGTGGTAAAGGAACGGATACGGACCGAATATCATGTTTTTCATATCCGTATCCGCTATCTGAATGTACTATCTGTATCCGTATCCGCCCGAATAGTTAAAACAACTATCCATATCCATATCCATATCCATATCCGTATCCGCTCGGATACCTCGGATTCGGATAATATCCGTATCCGTTTATATTATTTAGCCATCGCAAAAAATAACAATTAAAATATCCAATCCAATCCAAATAAATATGTAACAAAATTACTACCTCCTAACATCAACAATTATGGATTCCATAATAATAGTATCATCACATAATGATAATATGGCTTAAAGTCATCCATACTTTACAACCATATAAGCTGAAAGCCATCCAAAAAAAAAATAACAGTCGCATTCCATGACAGTAGAAATAAATATGCACTTTTTAGATTAATCAATTTTTTTGAGAATGATAACCTCATGAACCTTTTGTCTTCAAAACATACTGATATTTTTATTTTAATAAGTATACATTTTTATTTTGTATATAATATACATGTTGTTAACTTTAGTTCTCATTACAATCAAAACCATCTCTTTACTTTTATGTTTCTCTCTTATATTCTTTTTTGTTTCTCTCTTACATTTATTTATAATTAAGGAAACTAACGAACAACCACATGAGAGTTTATTTTCTCTTAGTTTGTACGAAGGAGAAATAAAACGAAGTTAGTTTTTTATTAGTGGAGTATATGTTCTTTAGACGGTGTATGTTGTGTGTGATAAGGTGTATTGTAACTTTAGTGTAACTCCATGATAATATACTCAATTAAATAATAATA
Organism: Sambucus nigra; assembly: GCA_949130495.1. Lineage (NCBI taxonomy): Eukaryota > Viridiplantae > Streptophyta > Magnoliopsida > Dipsacales > Adoxaceae > Sambucus > Sambucus nigra. The sequence continues at coordinate 335,953,160 of OX422214.1, forward strand.
CATGACATTTTATAATATACCCAATAAAACAATAGCTTTAGGGTGTTTTTGTTTTGAGTGGAGTATGTGTTTATTTTGTTTTGGGAATAAACGATTAAGATTTGTTTTAATATTATTTTATTAGTAATACTAGGACTAATATTATTAGTAACATTCTAAATATATGTTTGACGGATACGGATATCCGGTAAAACGGATACGGATATCCGGTAAAATGGATATCCAATAAAATGGATACTCCGCATCGGATACGGATTATCCGTGTCGGATACTAGTACTATCCGTATCCGTATCCGTTTTCTCGGATATTTTTAAAGAGTATCCATATTCGTATTCGTTTCCATATTTTCGGATAAATATCCACAAATTCGGATTCAGATATCGGACGGATGCAGATTTTCGAATATTCGTTTACAGCCCTATTCACGGGAAAGGGCTGCGAGAGTTCAAAATTGACTCGTCGTGAAAGCTACCATTTAAAAGAGCCCAAAAGAAAATGCAATATGATAAGAAAAGGGCCAATAAGATTTTCTCTAAGTTGAGAATGCTAGAAACCTCAAAAGAACTTGAAAAAGTATATATATATGAGGAATTTTGGTTGGAGAAAATTTAAACGGGTTTGCACAACTAATCTTAATGTTGAAACATTGAAATTTGACACTATTGTTTGTGGAATCGTCAAAATTCTGGATTTGTGTGCATGTAGTATGTTTAGTTCATTAATATCACTCTTTAATTGTCATATGGCTATGATAAAGTTTGATGATTTATCTCTATCAATTAGAGCTTCTTGATCGTTTCGATGTGTTGGAATTGTGACTCATTTGTTGTAGTTTCATGCTCATTCATTCCATGTCCACGTTTGAGCACACCGGTACTATGTTTGCATGTAACTCGCATTTTAAGTTTTTATGAGTTTTTGCGTTTTGTGATTAAAAGCCTACTGTTTTAACACTGCTTTGATTCTATCAGACCCTTCCTAGAATATTTTTATGGAAATTTTTTCACTGGGCAATACTTTATAATATTTCTGGGAAACTGGAAAATTTTGGCAGGTCGCGCAAAGTCGTTCAAACGACAACTCATCTCGCGCGAATGACATCTATACTTCATTCGAGTGACATTCTCATCTCGTTTGAGCGATGGCCCTAGCTCGTTCGAACGACAGAATCAAAAATGGCTTCTGATTGGTTTGCAGTCCTCAGGTTCAAAATGGTATATTTTTTGGTACTGCAGGAGGCATTTTTGGACTGTTTGGTTTATAGGCGGGTTCTTTTATGTTCCATTTATCACACCTGATTAATTTGCGATATACTTTGTGTGATTACTTGATTTACTAGATATTGATTCATCATTTCTTGATCATCTTTAGCTGGTTGTTTCATGATTATCTAGCACTTTTTAATTCTCAAATTGGTTTGAACTTGATTCATATTGGTTTCATATTCTCATACTATATATTTCATATTGGTTTATCTTTTCACCGGATTGTCTATTCGATACAAAAAGGGGGAGAGATGTATGTGATGTAGGGGGAGATTTTGAGCGCTTCTATTGATATCTGGATTTACATATTGTTTGATTATATTTGTTTTAAATTGGTATCAAATAATTGCTCACATGTTTCAAATGATTTGTTCTTATTAGAAATATAAATTGGTATCATTTCTTCCTCCATACTTCACTGGGTATCTGTTTGTCTGTTTCATGTGTGTAGGTATGCTTTCAGCTATTCGAGATTTCAAGTCTACATCACATTCAGGCACTTCATGCTTGTCGGTGCTACATATTTTAGTTTGTGTCCTGTATTTTTGTTTTGGGTTTATGGGATGGGTTTTAGGCGTCATACGGCTTGACGGCCCGGTTAGGCATTTCACTAGTTTAGTTTTGTCCCGGAATAGTCAAAGGGGGAGATTTGTAAGGACATAAATTTTCAATTGAGTCCCTGTATTGTTTTGAGTTAATTCCGTGAACAAAACTGTGTTTGTAATATGTCATAGGAAAAATTTTATTTTGTCACGATCCCACTTGGTCTATGACGTATTGAAGAAACTGAAGGCGTTGCGGCAAAGCTTCAAAGAATTAAATCATACCGAAGTTTAATTGGTGCAAGTTTAATCGTCTTCAAAGTTAATTTCATTCCGAGATCACTCAAGTATGAATGCGTATAATTAATTGTGCTCAGAATTATTTTACAAAAGATAAGGATGTAATTTTTATAAAGAAAAATGTTTTTAAATGTTTTAAAGGTTTTAAAAGTGTTTTAAAGGTTTACACTACGTTTTATGATGATAAGCTCGCAAAAGAGTTTGACATTTTTGGATCTCTCTTTGGAAGAGACGTTTTAAACAAAAAGTCAAACTTCCGCCCTGTCGTTCAAACGACATCCAATCTCGTTCAAACGAGATGGGATGTCGCTCGAACGAGTTTCTCAAGTCATTCGAATGACACGTTTTTCGAGGTGACATTTAAATCCTATTTAAAAAGTGTTTTCATCATAATTTCGAAGGTGTGCATTCTAGAAAACATTATTCAACCAGAAACTTGTTTGCACATGTTTTCTAAGGTTTAAAAGTCTTAAACACATCCTTAGAGTTTGCAAAGATCCGAGTTATCATTCTTATATGTTCAAGTGATCTTGTTGCACAAAGTTGTTTACACATTGAACATCAAAGGGTTTTGCGGTGAAGAAAAGAGAAGGACTTCTTGTTCGACATCGTAAACGAATCAAAGCCATTCGGTGGACACCGAGACATACATGGATTCGTGTGTTGTGGACAGGTATCGTGGAAGATGGAATTTCTGCGTGGGTACTATTGAAGAACGGTTGAAGATCAGAAGGAGCGTCAAGACCCGTGGGGATCGATTCTTAGTGTAAGGCTAATCTGTCTTTGTAAAACCATATTCATAGTGATTGTCTGGCTTGGGTCGTCTGAGGTTGTTTTTCCGTTTTGGGTTTTTTCCTCGTACATCCAGCGTTGTGAGTATTCTTTACTTTACTTTACTTGCTTTAATCACTAGATTCATGTTTAGGATTAATCAAGACAAAATTGATTTAAAGTAAGAATTGGGTTTTCACAACTTGGTTTGGTGCATAATTAAAAGTTGGATCTTTTTCGAAGAAAAGTTGGTTTTGTTTGAAACACTCAAATTGGGCACTCTTCATTAGTCGCTACATCTTTAACAAACATGTCATAGGCTTGAAGGATGATCAACATACTCTATCCTATGACTCAAACGTTTTTGTCCGGAATTGAGCCAAAACTACAAAGGACTCAATTGGAAAATTGTGTCCTTACAAAAACATAAGGATATTGATTTTGATCGAGCAATCATGGTCACCGATGCGGCCCTAGTAGACGTTAGTTTTACCTACAACGATGCCTTGGTCCTTACTCTTCGATAGGTAAAATTCAACATAAAAAGATTACTAGTCAACCAAAGAAGTTCATCAGTAATCATTTATGCCAATTTACCACACAAGCTTGGTTATAATATCTAAGATCCGGACACGAGGGTCGATCTTTTGATTAGTTTCAACAGCGTTGTGGAAACTCTATAGGGGAAGATTAAGTTGTGACTCAAGTTTGGTCCTATTTATCTTAAAATAGAGTTTCAAGTGATTCAGTCGAATTCTCCTTATAGCCGAAACCTTGGTAGAGGTTATCTCCATACTATGAGGGTTATACCATCCTCGTTTCATCAGAATCTCAAGTGTGTGACTGATTATGGCATCGTCAAAGTTAGAGGCGATCAGGAAGCATCACATAGTTATTTTGTCAGTGTCACCAAAGAAATATAGGCACCAAATTGAGCTCAGGCGGTATGAAAGGGACCAAGTCATCCCCTATTGATCGAGGAATAGATGAACTCATAATCATTTACCTAAGATTATCTTAACCACATAAACCCTTCTTGATTGATTACGAATCTCCAAAGGATGAGGTAACGCAACTCATTCAATTTTTCAGGATGAATTCGGATGTGTTTGCCTAGTAGCCTAATGATCTTCTACGAGTTAATCAAGATATATCTTGCCACTGACTTCATGTGGATCTCGAATGTCTCCCAATCAATAAAAAGCTAAGAAAATCATTCTCGAAAAAGTCAAAGCAGTGGAGAATCAAGTTGAGAATGTGCTTCCTGCCAATTCTAAGACATAGGTTTTATTTCCCAATCGAATCTCCAACATTATTGTGGTCGAAAAGAAGAATGAAAAATAAAGGGTTTGTGTTGACTTCACAGACCTCAGCAAGACCAACTGAAAGGACAGCTTTCCTCTCCTCCATATTTATCAAATCATTGACTTCTGTAGACACCACATTCTAGGACTCCCTAAGTCTCTCCTTAGATCCCTAGCACCTCCCCGTTTCACTATAAACCCTAGGACATACTTCGAGTTTCGATCTAGAGGCCATCGGGTGCTCCCGGACCCCGTTTGACTCCAGCTAACTCTATCATCAGAGCGAAAGTTCTTTGAATCTTCGAAGGGATTTGAATCCTCTTTCCAACAGTCCACTCCGTGCGTGAATCGGCATAACGGTTTGGACAAACATACTTTTTTACTACAAAAAATTGATTCGGAGGCCATCGGACGCTCCCGGGCCCTGATTTAACTCCAATCAACTTCATCATCAAAGCGAAGGATCTTTGAAACTTCGAAAGGCACTGAAACCCCTTTTCAACGATCCCCCCGTGTGCAAAATGGAATAATCGTTAAGACGAACGATCAGTTTTCCCACGAAAATCAATCCAGATGCCACTGGGCACTCTCGGGCTTCATTTGACCAAAGTCAACTCTTCATCTGGAACGAGACTGAATAAATCTCTGAAGGGAACTGAATACCCTTTCCAACAGTCTGCCTCGTGTGCAATTATGACTTATAATACAGACTAGGGCTGTGTTTTTTTGTGAACTTTCTAATTATTTCACTTTTCGATCCGATTTTTACTGAATTTGGAATAAAATTTTAGTTTGCCAATTTTTGATTTTTTGATTTTTCAACCTGATTTTTCTGAAACTATGTCGATCCGATTTTTATAATTTTTTTCGATTTATTTTTTATTTTTTCATAATTATTGTTCGATTTTTCTATTTTCTTTTCCAATTTTTTGATAGTTTCCCATATCTCACATCAGTTGGAAGAGGGGCAGGGCTCCAAAATATGCTCTATAAAAGGAGAGTATTCTCCTAACTTCTACACAAATGAAAAAATGGGTTAAATCCTCATGTATTTACATGTTGGGTTAGGCAATGTTCTTTGTTTATTTAAAATGAGTATTTTGAATAATCGAAAATCCATAATTTATTTTTTTAAAATTTTAGAATTTTCGAATTTTTAATATGTTTAGTGATTTTTCGATTTTTTCGAAATCGAAAACGTTTTTTAATTTTTCAAAAAAATTGGATCAGAAATCGGAATATTTATTTTATTTTCAAAAAATCAGAATTTTTTTCAAAGAGGCATTTTCCGATCCGATCTGGCCGAACACAACCCTAGTACGGATGAACGATCCATTTGACTCTGAGAGGTCATCGGGGGCTTTCGAGCCCTGATTGACCAGAGTCAACGTTCCGAAATGAGCAAAGCTTTTTGGAATGTCGAAGTATATCTCCTAACATTTCCAACAGTCTGCCCCGTGTGCGATTCTGACTTACCTTTCGTCCAATGTTCTCCCGTCTAAGGGACCAACGTGCGCTTTCGAGCCACATTTGACCTAAAATAAACTATCGGGCCCGGGAGCGATCTAAAGGAATCTTAAAGGTCTATAAATTACCTTTCTAATGGTATGCCCCGTGCATGATTCGGATCAATGGATTATGTTCTTCGACCATTTTTCCAGTAAAATCTGCACGAGACTGTCAATTGATAGGTCAAACTCCCTGCCTATCAGCAGTGTGTCTAGGTTCACCTGTCGATAGGCAGAACAAGGGTAAGGCCGATCAAAATCACCCCTGACCCTATAAAAAGTGGGCATGACCTCACTTCCAAGGCATACCTCAGATCCATTAGCATCAGTGAACTTAGCAATATTCTCTCGAAATCAGTGAAGTTCCTCCATGTGAAGTTTCATTCAAGATTATATTCCCATCCATTTCATACCAAATTTAGCAAAATCTCATTATCTCTTATCCAACATTCATCTCACATTCAAGGGAGTTCATCCAAGATCAAAGATCAAGCTTCAAAGAAGGTCAAATTCCTCCCCCTCTCTTTAAATTTCTTGTTTTTGCATAAATTATATTAGATTCATAATCTAGTTCTTATTTTAGTTTGTACACATTAATATCTACATTTTTATTAGTATATTGCACATACTTTATTTTCTATAAAAAAAAAAAGCAAACAAAAAAGAGTTTCTAAAGGGATTATCCATCACCCTTTTTCAAAACTAAAATACATTTTTCTACACACACACACATAATAAAATCCCGTTCGAATCTATGGGATAAACCCCACCCCTATGTCGCATTCGAACCATGTGGACTTTGATGCCTTTATAGGCTACGTAGGCATTTTGGATTAAAACCCGAGACTCGAGTCCAATTTTTCAACTTTCTTAATTTTCTAATTTATCAATTTCTCTAAATCCTCCAATTTTCCTAAATCTCCTATTTTCATATTCTTGCATTAGTATACATATTATGTTTTTTAGCGTTTCATCCAACACATATTATCGTTTCATCACAACGATCAACATCGCGATAAACGCATAAATCATATTTTCTATATAGTATTTTGGGAACAATCCTATGGATGACCACGCTCTATCTCTTCCATAGTATGAGTTGGGTGATTCCGATCTCAATTATATACCCGCGCACACACTTCACAGAGAAATAAAGTAAAAGAATAACAAAATCCCATGAGAGACCGAAAGAGTGGGATGGGTGCCTAACACCTTCCCATTCCGAAACTTAGCCTCCGGACCCTTCGAACTATTGGTTTCGTATGCATCAGTTTGTCTTAGATGACGCTCGACATGTTATGTTGCCCATTTAGTGCAAAATATGTTGGCGAGTCCATCTCTTTACATTTACTCCACACCGACGACGGATGAAGTTCTCCTAAGTAGGGCACGAGACCTTTCGATCCCCCTTTCCTTCCCCATTCCGCCCTTTAGGAGGCAGAAAAGAGGAAGTGGCGCGCGATCTTGATCGGGATGGCCACAGTGGCGAATCCGCTGGGGAGACTTTCTTCATAAGAGGGCTAGACTCTGTTTGTATGGGTGTTTTGTTTTCTTGTGTGCGTGTGCACCTTTCTGTATGTACCCTTTTCTCTCATTTATTATTTCTTGCAAAAATATTTCTCTTGCTTATATCACTACTCACTCACACACTTGTAGAAATTCTCCATATACACTTCACACCACGTGCACCTAGGATCACTAATATCCACATGTTGCACACACCACTTAGAAATCCATGCATAGGCTCACTACTCCACACTCACTTGTAAATAGCTACACTTCACTCACTCTCACATAATCCATGCTTAGTATAGATTTATTTCTTTATACGTGTACAGTATCCCCTATTTGGCACGATGCTTATCAATAAATATACTCTCTCCATAATGTATTAATCAAGGATCATGCATCTTGAACACTACGCCACCAAAGAGCATTGCTATTGACCAAATTTTATCCCGTAACTGGGGAGTCACTTCGTGATGGGCGCCGGTCCGACGGGTCGTATTTATCTTAAGTGATATGACTCTCACCTTCCATTGGCCAAGTACCTTCGACGTATGTCTAACGGTCCCCCTATATCGTACCGCTTGACCTAAGTCATGACGGAGGTATATCGCAAGGAACTCCTTCATTTACATAGAGTATATTAAATTCGCTCTCGCATATACTGTCCCTACGAGGTATATAATGAGGCAATTCACGTAAAGTTAGGTATATCAAATGGCTTGTCCACACGTACCGATTACCCTCGAGAGCAAGATGTATATCGTGGAAGTCATGCCAAAAGGGGGACACCTTCTAATTAACCCAACAACTGTATACCCGCATATAGGCGTCAAACCTAGGGCACTCATATTTAATTTGCGGGTTTCAACCCGAAACTCTGTCGAAATGACGGGTCGACATGCCACCCAAATTTTTGCATAATTTTTAAAACGGGACCCTGCCCATGAGCCTGGTAACAAGTCCAACCATAGTTTTTGCATATTTTTCAAACCCAATTTTTCTAGGCTCGGCTCGTCCGGCCTTTCTTGTTGCATTTAGGTAAACCTAATACAAGTGAGAACCTAATAAGCATAATAATAATCATGTAGAGACCCATCTCTCATCTTTTTCCTCTTTCTTTATCCAAAAGTGTCAAAAACATTTTTCCTTCCTTTATCAAAAATACCAAAAATATTTTTTTTCCTTATACCAAAATTATTTTTCCTCCATTCTACCCAAAAGCATTTTGTTCCCCTCTTTTCTAAAAAGAAATGTCCAAAATGTTTTCCTTCCTTTTCACAAATAACAGTTTTCCTTCCTCTTTTTTCAAAAATAAATCCCAATTTTTCTTCTCAGGTCGATCGCATACCCTTGGCCTAGCGCCCTATTGGCTTCGGTCTTTAGTCGAATTTCCCTGAAGCTCCGTGAGTCCCCTAACTTCCTTCGAGTCTGGAATTTATCCACTTTTCATGGAGAACACAAACCCGGTACCGAATGTGCAGCCAGATTTGATGATGGTTCTAGCTCAGCTCACTACCAAGATTGACAACCTTTAAACTAAGGTTCCTGAATTGCAACGAAACTGAGTCCCTATTCCCGAAAATCTCGAGGTACTCTACCCTCGTGCTATGGTTCCTCACGCACCTGAGCCTATTTGTGTTCCCGAGGAATACCAACACGCTCCACGTGCTCCTCCTGCTAGTGGGTCGCCGTCAGCCTAGCTTCCTATGTCGAATCTTGCCCAGCCAGGGGCTAACTTACCCATGACCGTTAATTTGAAGGAGTAAGAATTGAACAAGGTCAAAAAAGAGCTCAAGATTTTGACCAAGATGTTCTACCAAGTCATAATCTCTGGAAACTATATGGACTACACCTATATGTCTCCCTATCCTAAAGCTAAGTTGCTGAAAATTTTCAAGATGCCCAATATTGAAAAATTTGGAGGAAGTGGACCCCCAATTATTCATCTCCGCAGCTATCACCGAGCCATGACTCTCCTAGGTGCCTCCGAGGAAATAATGGACCAAATGTTCTAACAGGCCTTGAAGTACAACGCTCTTCGCTAGTTCTTATCTCTCGAGGAGTCCAGAATCCGCAGTTAGGGGGATATTGCTCGCGAGTTCATGTAATGATACAAGTACAACAAAGAGTTAGAGGTTAATCGTCGTGATTTAAAGTTGCTTAAATAAAATCCTGGGAAGTCACTCAGTTACTTCATAGCAAGGTGGACATAAAAAGCACCCACCATGACCAATCAACCTTCTGAAAAGGAGTAAGTCACCATTGTGAAAAAGAATTTCTTACCACATGTCCGAGCAACGATAAGAGGACAATACTACCCTCATTTTTTAGCCCTCCGAGAAGCATAAATGGAGATAGAAGAAGGTTTTGCCAAGAATGAAGTTGAATTGAAGAAAGTATCTGGACAGTTCACTCCTAAAAAGTTTAAAAAGCCTACCAGTACACAGTTTCAACCATCAACAGCATCTCTTTGCCCGCCACTTCATGGGCACCAGAAACTCGCCCTAACCAAGTTCGAAAGGAATATACCGATCTTCATGCTCCCTTCTCTAAGGTTTACCAGGACCTCTTAAGCCGAAACCTTATCAAACCATTGGACTCTCGTCCACTACCAAACCCACTTCCCAAAAATTTCAAACCAGATGCTCGTTGTGACTTTCACCAAACTACCGGCCATACCATCGATCCGTGTTTTCACCTCCAAAATATGATCCAATGGCTAATTGACTGGGGTGTCATCGCCCCACCAGCCAATCCTAAACCAAACACTACCCACAATCCATTCCCGAATCATACAAATGTCATCTTTCTAAAAGAGGATCCAAAATTTGACCCATCTACCTAGATCATACCAAGCAAATCACCAATCATACCCATAAACTCTCCTAAACCTCTCCAAGTATGCCCATATTTTCTCCTATACCCTACCAATTTCGTCAATCAGGCCTTATCACTCCTTACCAGAGCATGCATCATTGTCCGCACTCGTTCTAGAGGTAAAGATATGGAATTAACAGAAGTGTTGAACCAACTCCTAGAGTTTGGGCTGAAATTGCCCTCCTAGATGACCATTGACTGCCATAGATTCAGCATGTTATTCTTAAAAGATCGAAAATGGGCTCAAGAGTCAAATAATTGGGTGGTACCGACCGATGAAGTCAATTTAGATGATGTGGTTCGGATCATAGCAGACTTATTCCGACAGACCGGTGATATTTTTAATATGTTCGAGCTACTTGATGCTTTGAAACTATAAGGGAGTCTAGTCCCTTTAATTCTATATCTCCCCACCGAATGGAATGACTTATATGAAGAGGTCATTGAAGTTGTGGAGTGTATAAACTTTTTATAGAAAAATAATATCATTACTACCGGATGGGGGGATGAATTCGATAATTCAGATGAAGAGCAGAGACCAAAAAAGGCTAGTCCAATAACTAGCATATGTAGGATCATATCATTTGAGGAGTTGTTAAGAGAAATCCACAAGGTGGCTGAACAATCCGAGATCGATGAGAAAACATGGTTTCTATTTTTCCTCTCTTCTGTGAACCATATGACCAGGCCAGGAAGGCACTACCAAGTCTCAAGCCTGTCGCCATCAGCAAGCGACAAAGAAAAGGGTGTTGAGAATCTTCCTATCCATTAAATGACCCTCGAGGAAAGCAAGATCCTCGATCAGTTAAAGAAAATCCAAGCCAGCATCACTCTGTGGGGACTCTTTATGTCTTCCCAACTGTATCGGAATGCCTTGATCAAGCTACTCACAGGACCCACAGTTCCTCCTTCTACCATGCCAAAAGAAGCAGTGGATATGTTCAGATCTCTAACCTCTACTAGAATTCTCAACCGAATTGAATTCTTTCCAAAAGAATCATGTGGTGTCTATTTGACGGTTTTCACTTGTTCCAAGCTCAACCGTTGAGGGGAACTATAGACACCATATTATAGGACCCCCCCCCCCTAAGTCTCTCCTTAAGTTCCTAGCACCTCCCCATTTCACTATAAACCATATGTCATACTCCGAGTTCCAATCTAGAGGTCATCGGGTGATCCTAGGCCCCGTTTAACTCTGGTCAACTCTATCATCACAGCGAAAGCTCTTTGAATATTCAAAAGGATTTAAATCCCTTTTTCCAACTATCTACCCCGTGCACGAATCGGCATAATGGTTTGCACGAACAGACCCTTTTACTGCTAAAAATCGATTCAGAGACCACCGAGCGCTCTCAAGGCCCGATTTGACTCCAATCAAATTCATCGTCAGAGTGAAAGCTCTTTGAAACTTTGAAAGGAACTGAAAACCCTTTTCAACGATCTACCCCATGCACGAAACGACATAACCATTCAGACGAACGATCAGTTTTCCCCCAAAAATAGATTCGGAGGCCACCGGGCACTCTCAGGCTCTGTTTTATCAAAGTCAGCTCTTTATATCGAAAGAGACTGAATGAATCTGGTAAGGTCACTAAATAACCATTCCAACAGTCCACCCCTTGTGCGATTAGTACAGACGAATGATTCATTTTACTCTAACAGGTCATTGGGCGCTTTCAGTTCCCAGTTGACCAAAGTCAACTTTTCGAGCCGAGCGAAGCTCTTTGGAATGTAAAAGTACATATCATAGCCTTTAAACGGTTTGCCCCATGCGCAATTCTGACTTACCATGCAGACGAATGATTCATTTCCATCCAATGATCGCCCGTCCAAAGGACCAGTGTGCACTTTCGAGCCATATTTGACCTAAAGTCAACTCCTGGACCCATGAGTGGTCCAAAGGACTCTTGAAGGTATATGAATTACCTTTCTAATGGTATGCCCCATGAACGATTTGTATTAATGGATTACATTTTACGACCATTTTTCCAAAAAAATATGCACGAGACTGTCAATTGGCAAGTGCAGTTCCCTACCTATCGATAGTGTGTCTAGGGTCACCTGCCGATAGGCAAAACTTGGGTAAGGCCGATTGGAACCACCCCTGGCCCTATAAAAATAGGGCATGACCTCACTTCTAAGGCACACCTCAGATCCGTCAGCATCAGTGATCTCAGCAACATTCTCTCGAAATCAATGAAGTTCCTCCATGTGAAGTTCCATTTAAGCTTATATTCCCATCCTTTTCATACCCAATTTAACAAAGTCTCATTATCTCTCATCCGACCTTCATCTCACATTTAAGGTAGTTCATCCAAGATCAAAGATCAAGATTTAAAGAAGGCCCAATTCATTCCCCCTCTCTTTAAATTTCTAATTTTTGCATAAATTACATTAGATTCATAATCTAGTTCTTACTTTAGTTCATACACATTAATATCTACATTTTTATTAGTATATTTCACATACTTTATTTTCAATAAAAAAATCCAAAACAAACAAAAAAGAGGGTTACACTTATAAATTCCGAACGAGATTATTCATCACCCTTTTTCAAACTAAAACATATTTTTCTACACACACCCATAATAAAATCCCGTTCGAATATATGGGATAAATCCCACCCCCATGTCGCATTCGAACTATATGGACTTTGATGCCTTTATAGACTACGTAGGCATTTTGAATTAAAACTCGAGACTCGAGTCCAATTTTCTAATTTTTCAATTTTCTCAATTTTCTAATTTATCAATTTCTCTAAATCATCCAATTTTCCTAAATCTCCCATTTTCATATTCTTGCATTAGTATACATATTATGTTTTTTTAGCGTTTTATCCAACACATATTATCGTTTCATCATAATGATCAATATCGAGATAAACGCATAAATCATATTTTCTGTATAGTATTTTGGAAACATTCCTATAGATGACCTCACTTTATCTCTTCCATGGTATGGGTTGGGTGATTTCGATCTCTATTATATACACGCACACACACTTCATGGAAAAATAAAGGAGAATAATAACACAACCCCATGAGAGACCTAAAGGGTGGGATGGGTGCCTAACACCTTCCCATTCTGTAACTTAGCCCCCAGATCCTTTGAACGATATGCATCAATTTGTGTTAGATGTCGCTCTCTCGAGGGAGAAATATGTTCTTTTACTTGTTTTGTGAAAAATAGGTTGACGACTCTATCTCTTTATATTTATCCCACGCCGACGATGGCCGAAGCGTTCCTAAGTAGGGAGCGAGACCTTCTGATCCCCCCTTCCTTCCCCATTCCCCCTTTTGGGAGGCAGAAGAGAGGAAGGGGCGCACGATCTCAATCGGGATGGCCACAACTTCACATTAGGTGATTAATATATAAGCTTCATTTTCGCTTAATAAAACTATCATTAGACCCTGATCAAGAAAATACCTCTTTCACCATAATTCAAGGTCTTTACTATTACAAAGCCATGCCTTTCGGCCTCAAAAACATCGGGAAAACATACCAATGCCTAGCGATTAAGATGTTCAAAAAGAAGATCAATTCAACTATGAAGGTTTATAGTGACAATATGCTCATTAAAAGCATATATGCATCCAAAAACATCAAAGATCACTCCAATACCTTCAAAATCCTTAGGGGTTATAAAATGAAATTTAAGGCCTCTAAGTGTGCTTTCAAAGTAGATTTTGGCAAGTTTTTAAGATACATATTAACGTAAATAGGGATTGAACCCAATTCATACCAAATCAAGTCCCTTTAAGACATAAAGAATCGAGTATTGTTAGGGATGTCCATAATTTGACCAGGATGTTAGCCGCTCTTAATCGATGCTTATGCTATTGTTTGACATATAACGTCCATTCTTCCAAGATTTAAATAAGGAAAATACCATGGTATGGACACACGATTACGATCAAGTATTGGAAAAGATTAATTAGTACTTCAGATCTCCTCCTTGTTGTCAATAATTGATAGTGGGGAGGAGTTATGCTTATACCTGGACATCTCTTAATATACAACAATCGGCAAAGTGTTGGTTTGGCTTCAAGGCGGTGAATAAATATCGGTCTACTAGGCCAATCATACTCTTCTTGACTCGAAAAGGAGATATATATTCATCGAGAAAACAACACTAGCAATGGTGACAACTTCAACGAAGATGTGTCATTTTGACACTCACACTATAGTCATCCTAACTTTTTTCCCATCAAAGAAGTATTGAAGAAAAAAAATATTGTTAATATAATGAACAAGTGGTGGTTGGAGTTACCGGGTTTGAAAACGTTTATCAAACAACTATTAAGGGGCAGGTCCTAGATTACTTCATTATTGAATTCTTAACAACCCCTGAAGGAGAGGCGGTTTAACCCAGCCTCATTTTAGAGATACTCAGTCTATAACATGCAAATCAAAAGAAGAAATGGAGGTTATTCATTGATGAAGTGTTTAATGAATGAAGAACTTGCATGGAAATTATCTTTCTCACCCTATAAGGGTGCCTCATCAAGCGAGTAGTTCAACTTGGATTCAAGGAATCTAATAACGAAGTGGAATGTGAGGCTATTATACTTGGCCTACAAAGGGTGATTACGATAAAACATTGTCATGCATTACGATTCCTATTTAATCGCTAGTCAACTATGAAAATAGTACAAAGCTAGAGACCCAAGAATGGTCACCTACCAGGACAAAATAAGAGAAATCTTAAAGGCCTTCAAATCAATGCTAATAAAATATTTTTTTAGGAATTATAATAGCCACGCTGGCGCGTTAGCGAAATTAGCATCAACGATTGACACTGATTTGAAAATGATGATTGAAGTAAAGTACATGAAACGACCAAGCATTGATGATCTAAATACAACCCCATAAATCAGGAAAGTCGAATCAGTCTCATCTTTGATGAATCCTATCATAATCTATATAAAGAATGGGAATTTTTCTCAAGACGGTAAAGAGTCTCACAAACTAAAGATCCAGTCAATTTTTTTTACCTGAACTCACAGGAAAGCTTTACCGACGGTCGTTCACAAGTCCCATTATCAAGTGCATCCACTCAGATCAAGTAGAAATAATTCTCAACGAGATGCATGAATGTAGTTTGAGAATCTCAGGAAGGTGGAATATCACTTTACTACGGGGAGATTTCTCAAGGCTATTGGTGGTTTTCCATAAAGAGGGGTGTTATTTATTTCATTCGCAAATGTGTAATGTTTCAAAAAAATTCATCTCATCAAATAATAGACTAACGATCTAAACCTTCTCACAAATCCATGGCATTTTACTGAGTAGGACATGGACATTAGGGGTATTTTACTTTCAACAATTGAGAATATGAAGTACTTAATAACTGCCACAAATTACTTTATAAAATGGGTGGAGGCCAAATCATTAACTCACATCAGAGAGGAAGATGCCAGGCGATATGTGTGGAGGAACATCATCATTAGATTTGGTAATCATAGAGCTTTGGTGATGGATAATGGAAATTAATTCGACAATGACTGTAATACCCTGCCCTAATATTTCATTAAATTTTTTGTGTAAATTATACTCAAGTGGGGTTAATGATTATTGTAGGAAAATTGTGGGCAAAAACTAGAATTTGGATAAAATAAAAAGAAAGGAGGGTTCGAATGAGACTGATGTCATTCGAACGAGGTTTGGATCTCATTCAAAGCATGGGATCGAGCGAGGTTCGTATGAGGTCCCATTGCTTTATAGTCCCAGGTCGCACGAAGGTCGTGCGAATCCATTTATCGAACGAGATGGAAATGTCGTTCGAACGAGGCTCATGTCGTTCAAACGACATGCCAGAAAAATATTTAATCTGAGTTGACCTTGTGCACTCACATTTCTGGCCCTTGAATCATCGAGTTGTCAAAATCTGGTGAGCCCAAATGGGTAAAAATGGGATTTGGATGGATTGGGGTGTTTTATAAGGGATGTTTGGCTCATTTAGGTTCATTTTGGATTGGAATAAGGATAGAAATAGGGATGGGTCTTCCACCAGTTTTTGGGTGTTCCTCCACCTCTCTCCACCACACCTCCACCTTATATCCCCATATTCGTTATGTATTCCGCCATATTTGAACCATATAAACTAATTTCCATCATTGTTGTGAATCTATAGGATTTTGTAAGGTGTTGTGGGAGTTTTGGGGGAAAATGAAGATGGAACTTTAATGGAGTTTGAAGTAGATTTTGCTTGGAAGCTAAATGGAGCATGCTTTGGGTAGGGCAACCTCCTTGAGGCCACCTTATGAGGTGGGAGGTTTCCATCTTCCTTGACATTCCATGCCTATCATTAATGGAGCTTCATTGAGGTGAAAAAAATATACTCTTAGATTAAGACTCTACTTTATGTGTTTGTAGTATTGATTGTTAGAATATTAGGAGTATGATGCTTAGAAAATGATGATGGATTTTTTAACAAAATTAATAATAAACGTTTTTATAGAATATAAATATTGAGAAGAAAATATCATTTTTGTTAAAAATAAATGAAGAATGCATATTTTAAGGTTTCTTGAAATAAAGGTTTAGATTTGATGAAAATTGTGCATTTTTTAGAAGTTAATGTTAAATATTTTACAGAATGAAATATTTGAAATAATGTTGATCTTGCTAAAATAATGGTGAAACAACGTTTCAAAGTTTCTTGCAAAAAAAGAGATTTTATGAGAAATGGGACATTTTTTTTTTTTGAAGAAATAACAATGTCCTTTAAACTTGAAAGGGTATGATTTGTAAGTGTTATGAATTTATAGAATAAATCATATGTTCGACCCATTTAATAGGATTTTAGGATTTAAAATCCATTTTCCCATGCTTATGAACGTGCAATGTTTTTATGTTAAACATGTAAATAAGTTTAAATAAGATTTTGTTATGTTTCAACGTGAAAAGAAAAATAAAGTAGAAATTTCAATCTCCAAAGTGTATAAGAAGGGATTAAAAGTGTGATAAGGATAAAGTTGTAAGACTACGTGCAATAATAAAGAGAAAATATTATTTTCTTGTAAAAGTAGTCTTTGAGTACAATTAGATTTCCTGAATAAAGAAATGTTTAATTTGAAAATATGGTTAGTCAAGGTGTTGAATATGTGTTAACTATTAATCATTGAAAAGTTGGCTTGTTTAACTTAATAATATATTAAAAGATTAACACTTATGAATTTGGAAAGGAAATAATGGAATAAAGATGTTTCAAACTGAAAGGAAATTTACTCCAAAATGGTTAGAAGGCGTTTGAAAACACTTAAGAAGTTAGTGTGGGTAACTTAATGGTGTTTGGGGAAATTAACACTTATGAAAATTGAATAAAAGGTGAGTTTGGAAACAAATGGGTAATTTTACGTAAATCGGAACATTTTTATGAAATAAAAATATTGAAAATGGTGTTACCCATGATAATACCAATGAACATGATTATGGAATAAAAATCTGTAAGGATAAGGATACAAGTCTACGATTGAGTCTTAATATAGTGTTAGCTCAATTTCGGACAAAAACACTCGAGTCATAAGATAGAGTTCTTGAGCATCCTTCAAGCCAATGATTTGTTACAGTTGAAGAAGTTGCGGCCCGCGTTTCAAGAAAACATCTATGTCGCGTTTCAGTGTCTCGTTTCACGTCATCAACATGACGATTTCATAGTCTCCAAAAGGTATGAATGCATTAATATATATAGGAGCTTGGAAATTTATTTTGGGTGTTAGTGTTTTTTTTAATTCATAGTTCTAAAGATTTTGTTCTCGGACACCTTTTCGTAGAAAAATCATATAAAATCTAAAAAAAATAGAAAAATATGAAACTGGCGGCCACGCGTTCGTATCGAAATTCTCTAGAACCATGGCCTGAAATCTTGTTAGAAAGGTCGTTTAAACGATCTCGTTCGAACGAGATTTCAGTTTGTCCGTTTTTTGCCAGTTTTCATTTTTAACCCCCCACCACCCCACTACTTTGTACCAGTTTTAATATGTGCGGGAAGACACTTTTTGCTAAGACTTTTCATACTTTTCTAAGGGCTATTGAGAGCAAAAATTCTCTAAGAAACGTCTCCTTGGTTTTTGTTACAAATGTTTAATCCTTATAACAAAACCAAGTGTTTCACACCCATAGTTTCAATTCCAAGTTCTTCATATATATATATATATATATATATATATATCTTTGCTTGGAGTGTTTGGCACCGGTTTCTACTCTTCCATTTGAAGAGTTTGTTTGGATTTGCTTCTATATCCCACAAAGAAGTATACTTATTTTGATGCGACGTTCCCACTTGAAGAAAGGCTTTGGGTACGGGTTGATGGTTGTCCAAAAAGCTTCATTGGTGGATTACAAGGTTCTGATGGAGTCCGGTATTGTCGGCTAGGAGGAGGTAGTTGCAAGAAGACGCGTCAAGGCTTGGACGGAGTCAAGTCGTGTGTAGTAAGTCATTTGTCTTGTAACATTAAATCCATACTTAGTGGACTTAAGGCTAGGGGTCGTCTGAGGTTTTTTTCGTTTTAGATTTTCCTCGTACATCGCGGCATAGTGTGATACTATTTACTTTATCTTGTAAAATACACTTAGATGCATGCTTAGGTAATTCAAGATAAAATTGGGTTTGATCAGACTAAAGTTTAATTTGGTGCTAAAATTAGTTTGGGTAAAATTTAAGTCAATTTAATTCAAGTCTAGATAATTTAATTTGATAAAATTTGGTTTGGCCTAATTTGCAAAATGAATTAATCTTGTTAGGCAAACTTTAGGACTTGAGTTGAGTTAATGTGTTTAAGCGAAAATTTATTTGTAGTTGATTTTAATGTCACTTTTAGTTTAGTTTAATTTTAATTTGAAATAAATTAAAATTGCAAGGTTGTGTAGTGTTTGTATTTGAACCATCCTATTCTGCACTAAAAGGAAATTAATATTTAATTTTAAAAGCGATTTTTAAAATTGGGTGCCTCGTACTCTAACAAGTGGTATCAGGGCTAGGATCGCTAAATTATTGCGTTTAAGATCCTTTTGAGTTTTTAAAATGAAAAATATGCCTGTTTTGAAATTTTTAATTTTTGTTGGTTATCGCATGCTTGCACGCGACTCTTTACTTGCTATATCTTATGAGTAATTGCTTTCATGTTTTACATACACTAGCTTTTGTGCTACGTGCTATATATTCATGCTAGTTGTATGTTTGTTTGTCATTTTCTAGTCCTTTCTTCATTATATATGCTTTGCTAGATTTATGACCCATTTATCTTTTGTATTTTATTCTTTTCATTTTTGTTAGCATCAAATGAGAAATACAAAAAGATTTTGTTTATCATTGGTATTTTACTTTTATGAGTTATTTGAGCTTAGTGAAAAATTCAAATGATTTTTGTTTATCTTTTGAGTAATTATTTTTTGTTGGTTAAGAATTTTGAAAAGCTCAAACTGATTTTTTTTTTTTGTGTGTATATTAGGCATATGTTTGTGTTGAATCTTATCATTTCGCTTCCATGTGTCTAGAACTTTTGGTTAAAATTTGTAATCCTTAAAATATTCTTTGTCATGGTTATATGGAGTAGTTAAGTTTGACTTGCTTAATGGATTCACTTTTTATATGCCTTCACACACATGCACGAGCTCTTTTGAAATCTTAATTTCACATGTATATTTGAGCTTTGTGAGGTGCTCTCCTACCAATCTAGTCATCTACATTTTTTGTGACTTAGGAGGATTTGGACATGTTAATTCCGTCGCATGTGAGATTTGTGTGATAAAAAATGATATATGAATGTGCACGTGGAAGGGCTCTAAAAGGAAATATTATCCTTTGCGAGTAAGCCACCGTATGGAATAGACCTAAAAGAAATACGTGGTCCAAAGGCCTAAAAGAAAAATATGGCATTAAAAGAAAATTATATGCCAAGGCCTATTTTATTTAGTTTGTTATATTCATTCAAAAGTATTATATGCATATTTTGAGGGAGTTTGGATGGTATATCAACGATTTTGCACAATGTTCTTTTATCCCAGTTGTGCTTTCATTGTCATGACTCTATTGATTTGTAGAATCATCAATATGCTAGGCTTGTATGCATTGTGTATGTTTGTTCATTGAGTTCAATTTACATTGTCATATAAGGCTAAATCTTAAGTTGATAAAGTTTTGCAATCAAATGAGAACTCCGTGAACATGATTAAGTGATTGGATTTTAATTCATTGGTATCTTGTTCACACCCCTTCACTTCCGTTTTCATATGACACATTTATGCTATAAGAGTGTGAAAAACTCATGTTAATTTATTTTGTGTCATTTGTGAGTCTATATCTATATATGTGTGTTTGTATATATTATATATCTATTGTGTATACATATATATGATATTATGTTTTATTTTGAGTCTTTGCTATTTTAGCTAGTCCACCTATTCCTTAATTCATAATTGGTACCTAACTTGTTGCAAAATTTTATTTGATATCACGTGCCTAGTTTCTTATGTTTCAAATTGATATCATTTTGTTTGCATCGTAGTTAGTATCCATTGTCACATACTCGGATTAGTTATTGTCTTTTGTTGCCCATAGCTCTTCTTGAGCCTATCTCTTAAGCATAATTTTGTTTTACTTGTTTTTCCATATTTATATCCGTTATGTCGTTTTTAGGGAGAGAAATCGTACTTAGTTAAAATGGGAAGAAATGAGTAATTGATTAGTTCTTTTACCCTTTGTCTATTCCTGAACAAAAAGGGGGAGAATGATAGGAGGGAAATGGTATCTAATCCTATTGTAATTGTAACTTAGTTTGGGAGATTTAACTTAGGGGGAGACGTCCTTCTAAGTAGGTAATTTATTTGATAAAGAGGAGAATTAATTTAGGGGGAATATTTATTTTAATTACATTTAAAATTTTGATATTCCCTATGCGTTTAATGTTTTGCTTAAGTGTGCAAGTTTTATTATAAACGGCAACTTTCATTCGGCAAAGATAGTGTTCCTTGGGTTTTTGAGTCAAACTTGTAATTTTTTTGGGGGGTGGGATGTTTATGAGTCTAGTAAGAGCTTAATGGCCCTTTAGGATTTTATTTTGGTTTTTGTCCCTGAATAGCCAAAGGGAGAGATTTATAAGGATACAAGTCACCGATTGAGTTTTAATTTAGTGTTGGCTCAATTCCGGACAAAAACACTCGAGTCATAGGATAGTGTTCGTGAGCATCCTTCAAGCCTCTAATCTGTTATAGTTGAAAATGTTGTGACCCATGTTTCAAGAAAACATCTTTGCCACGTTTCAGTGCCTCATTTCACGTCATCAACATGAGGATTTCATAGTCTCCAAAAGGGAAATTTCAGTAAAAAAAATGGCTTTCGATCAAACCAAGCGTAGTTGTTCAAGTGTTTAACTGTGTGCATTAAATACAGGGGTAAATGTCAACTGAAGAAATAAGAAGTCTTTTATGAGATTAAGGTAAATGAATGAGGATAAATAACGCTTTCGGAAGTAAAATCGTGAAAACTCAAATATTATTATGATAAATTATGTTTAAATCATGATTAACTTATGTGATACGGATAATATGTTATTAGTATATATAATGTTAAGTCATTATGTTTAGTCTAATCCTACCTTCATAAAGCATGAAATATCGAATTAGTTACAAATATGGAAATTTTGAAGTTTTGGGTAGGAATGTTCATGTCTAAGACTAGTTTTGAACTTTATGACATAACAATTGACTTGAGGTGAAAACTAGATATTTGTAAACAGGTGAGTTATGGTTGTAACACAACAAACGGTGTGTGAAACGGAGGTCCGAGTAAGAAGTTATATCGAAATTACTAACCAAGGGAAAATCTGTCCATCCGTTTAAGTGGTAATTTGTCCTTTATACCCAATAAGTGTATTAAATGGATTGGTTGGAGGTAGAGGTTGGTTTGTCCGACTAAAACCCTTGATATATCCTCCTTTCTTCAGATAACTCAGTTTGGTATAGTTTTAGGTTGAGGAAAAACAATTGTGAAGGTTAGGAAGAAGAAAGTGAGGAGAAAAATTCAGAAAAATTCATAGAAAATTACGTAAAAGACCCTAAGGCAATTCCACCCATGAATCTTGTTATTTCTTATATTTATGATTTATATGATAGAAAGCCTTGATTTTTTATTGAACTTTAATGCTTGGGTGCATATATATGGATATATGCGAGTTTAAACAAAGTTGAATGTGTATACCCTTAAATTGCTTCATTTAGTAACCTTGTTTATTCAACCTTCCATATCTTTTTGTATACTTACTGGAATTGATTTATTCTAATTTTACATTAAAATAGACTCATATATATGTGACATATACGAAAATTATGTGAAAATACGAAGAAATGAATCTTTTGGGAGAGTTTGAAGTTCGGGTATAAAATCTGCCCCAAGGGTAAAAGTATGCACGCCATGTGTTCGATGTTTTGCTTTACATAGCAAATGAATCTTAAAAATTATGAAACTTTAATTTTGTATTTTTGAATATGTTTATTGATTTTGGGTGAAATATCATAGGAAATTATGATGTAGAAAAATTATGAAAATTCCTGGAAGTTGATTGAACAATAGAGGAGCCTATAGGGCAGATTTGCTATGTGATAAAGAAATGGGCATATTTTTCTCTAGAAAACTTGAAATGATGTGTCGTATTTTGTGTTGGAAACCTAATATGATGAATATTGGATTATCAAGAATAATTAAATTAGGTTTGGGCTATAATTTGGATATGTTAGATATCATAGCATGAATCTAGATGCGACTCCATTTATGATGAATGATTTGAATAAAATCATATGATGCTTATGAATTGAGTTATGTTCAAGTTATTCTTTGAATTGTTAATATTTTTATGATGATACTAATATTGTAAGAATTATAGGAAGGAAAGAATAATTGGTTGAACAAGTACCAGACAAAGGAAAAAGGGAAAGCCCATTTAATTACCAAGGTGAGTGTACTTATGATTTGATTCATATATAAATATGAATATAGCTCTAAGAGAGGATTTGTTTGAATACTTCGATATTCAGGATTTGTTTAAATATTAAAATATCTAGGATTTGTTTGAGTCTTATGATCCAAGATTGGTTTGAATACTTCGGTATTCAGGATTTGTTTGGATATTAAAATATTCAGGATTTGTTTGGGTCTTGTGATCCAGGATTGGTTTGAATACTTAGGTATTCAGGATTTGTTTGGATATTAAAATATCCAAAAAAAAATTGGGTCTTATGATCTAAGATTGGTTTGAATACTTCGGTATTCAAGATTTGTTTGGATATTAAAATATCCAGGATTTGTTTCGGTCTTATGATCCAAGATTGGAATTGGACAAAGATCCAATGATTTGATTTGTCTTATGACAAGGATTTGTTGGAACTTATTTTCCAGGATTTGTTAATGCCAATGGGTAGGATTGTTTGGATTTTATATCCACGAATTTGATATAAAACTGTTATTTCATAGCAGGGTGGTATTGTTTGGATTACATATCCACAGATTTGATATGAAACTGTTATTTCATAGCAGGGTAGGATTGTTTGTATTTATATCCACAGATTTGATATATAATTGTTAATTCATTGTATGGCAGGATTGGTTGGATTAATATCCACATATTTGATATAGAATGCTAATTCATTAAATGGCAGGATTGGTTGGATTAATATCCATAGATTTGATATAGACTGTTAATTCATTGCACAACAAGATTGGTTGGATTTAATATTCGCAGATTTGATATATAACTATTAATTTATTGCATGGCATGATTGTTTGAATTAAATATCCACAGATTTGACATAGAACTATAATTTTATTTCAGGGAAGGAGTACCTCACTAAGCTTAATGCTTATGGTTTATATTTTGACATTTTCAGGGTTGTACGCTGCCAGCTAGGATATCATATGATCAGTGATTTGAGAGTTGCACCGTTAGAAAGAGCTGAGGATTAAACATGGGGGTTTTGTCATTGTCACACTGAGGTTTTACTGCACTCGTACATCTTATATACGAAGTTAGCATGGATTGATTTAATGATTGTAATATTTTATCATAGTCAATCATAGTATAGCATGTTCCCTTAATTATGACTCTAATGTTAATTACGTTATGGTACAGAGAACATGACTATGTTTATTGTATATGGGAAAAAAATATTGACAAATGAATTATATTTCGAAGGGACTGAAGATTATGATCTAATTATACAAAAGAAATGATTAGAATAGATTTGGGTTTGGGGTGTGACAAAAACGGTTTCATGCATTAAGTATGTTTGCGTGTGTGTGTGTATATATATATATATATAAGGTAGTTGTATGTGCACATAGGTATAGCGTGATAGAGTTTGCTCTCTATCGTTCATTTCTATAATGCATTGTATATTCTCACCGGGCATTGGCTCACACCCTCGTTTTTGTTACGACAGGTTAGGTGCGGGTTCGTATTTTGAGAACGTTTTACATGTAAGTAATTTATTTAATTTTACGCTAGTAGCTCTGTATGCTTGGACTCTGGGGTTGCTTCCTACGATTCTCTCACGTAGTTTGACTTGAAATTGGAATTGTATGCTAAATAAGTGAAACGTTAATTAAAAATAAAACTGGACTAGCAATATTATATAGGTTGTTTCATTTCACTTCACACCTAATACTCGGGCCGGACCTGGTTGACTACGGGTAACCCATAAATTCGGGTCGGGGCGTTACAATGATGACTTCAGTTTTTTACGCATAATTTGGGATCCGAATTCACTATGCTTCAGTTGGGTGGATGAACTTCAAATAGAAAATGTGAAGGGAAGATGGGTGAATGGACTTTCATCTGCCTTTGGGCCTATAGAATGACTCCAAAATGATCAACAAGAGAAATCCCATACTCCTTAATGTAAGGAATGTGAGCTTCCATTCCTTTAGAAATTGATTACCAACTCTAAGGATGGAGATCATTGAGGAAGACCACAATGATAATTATATGGTTCTTGATATTAACTTAATAGAGGAATGAAGAGAGCGAGATCTTATTCACTCACAGCGTATCATCAAGAGCTCGCCAAACAGCACGATGGGAAGGTCAAAGTCAGATTGTTCTAATTCTGCAATCTACTTCTCAAAAATTTGCTTCCAGTAGCCAAGAATTTCTCCAATGGGAAATTGGCATCAAATTGGCCATGTTCATATAGAATAGTCTTAAAGGGAGAAAGTAAATCATGCACTAGGAGGAGTTGGATAAAACACTAATATTTAGGTTATGAAATGCCATAAACCTTGGGAAATTTTATCATTAAGTAGATAAATTAATTTTTATAAATGTTTTAGTTCAATAAAGATGATTTATGTTAATAAATGCATTTATTTGATTTGACTGTACCTCCATTATTGAAATCTACCATAAAATCCACTTGAAAAGCGATTAAAATCTAGCTTGGGTTGGTCAGCTTAGATTAGGCACAAATCGACCCAAGAATGGGCGGTATGACTCAAACAAGTCGGTCGCTAGTAATTTGGCTTCAAACATACTTTAAAATAGTGGTACAACTTAGCTTGGGTTGGCTGGACTAAAATAGGCACAAATCCACCTAAGAATTACTGGTACGACTTATAACAAGATGGTCACCTAAAATTTGGCATAAAACCCACTTGAAAATAGTGGTACAACCCAACCTGGGTTATTCAACCTAGAATAGGAACAAATTCACCTAAAAATGGTTAGGACGACTTACAACAATTCGATCGCTTAAGATTTTCCATAAAACACATTTAAAAATAGTGGTATAACCCATCTTAGGTTAGTCGGTCTAGAATAGGCACATACTCATCTAATAATGGGTGGTAAGAATTGAAACAAGTCGATTGCTTAAGATTTGGCATAAACCCCACTTGTAAACAGTAGTATAACCCAACTTGGGTTAATTAACTAAGAATATGCACAAATCCACCTAAGAATGGGTGATACGACTTTTAACAAGTCGGTCGCCTAAGATTTGGCATAAACCCTACTTGTAAACAGTGGCACAACTTTCAATATAAGTTAAATAAGAATGTTAATTTACAAGTTATAGTCAAACATGTTGGATAATAAATTGGCTTATTAATTAAATTGACAAGTCAGTGAAGTCAGTCAAAGATCACAAGTTCACCGACTACCATTTATACTAAATGACAATGTTAACTTATAAGTTTTGATCAACAATTAGGTAGATGAATTATAACATTAAATTGCTATATTAATTGTGCAAAATAAGAACAATGAAAGGGAGATAACAAAAAATAAAATTTTATTAATACTGAAAAGGGATGATACCTGACCTATAAGAAACATCCAAGATGACTTATACTCAAATTTAAAAAGAACAAAAAATAGCTAGGGTGGCCTCCCCTTAACGGGAAACAACATCATTGATTTGCTCGGTCACCTCAGATTAAGTAGCAGGTTTAACGAATGACTGCTCAACCTCTTAGTCGGATGTTAGGGAAGCTTAGCCTTCACCTATGACAGACTTCTCTAAGGGGGGATTTTCAGCATACGTTGGGTTATTCTCTAGGATATTGCCCCTTTGAAGGTCAACAAGCCATCTAAGGCTGAAGGCAACCGATTCATGATAGTTGAGTTGTGCAGCAACCTCTTAGACATCCGCTTAGAAACCTTCGTCAGAAATACTTCGCCTGATCGGCTTCCCGACTAGCAAGGAGAACCTCTTTTGTCTATGAATAGTTAGCTTCTCTAGGATCTTTTGGGCAAAATCCTTCCTCAGCAAAGTTATCTCAGTGTAAATATTGTTGAATTCTAACTGGAGGAGAACTATACCAAAATAGTTAGATTATCACGGTCCTTGACCATGATAATAAAGAGTTGCCACAGACAAGGACCGTGATAATTCTAGGTGCAAAGACACCCCTTGTCATGATCCTTTGATCGTGATATCTCCTTGTTGTCAAGGTCCTTTTAAAACCTGGATATTTTGTCAAATATGAGGATGACCAAAGTCTTGTCATGGTTAAGGACCGTGACAATACATGTCTTATCATGATCCTATAATGGTCAAGAACCGTGATAAGAATGAAGTACTACCATGGTCTTGTCACGGTCCTTGACCATGATAATTCCCAAAAAAAAATTTGGGACTTGTCACGGTCAAGGATAATGACAAAACTATAACCCTAAAAAAATATTGGGCACTAGATACTGCTCAGCAAAAACCTGCTTTAAAAAATCAACAAATAGAACAACAATAATCACAATATAATATGCAATTAAAAGTAATCAAACTAAAAATGTAATTAAACAAATCAAACCAAATCACATCAAATATAAGTTTAATTACATCAAAATAATAGTTTAATTATCATAAGTATCAAAATATAAAAGCTCACCAAATGACAAACGTTGCAAACCTGTACATTAATAGCAAGTCAGGAAACCATATTTTATAACATCTTTGGTGAGGTAGAATTTGAATAATATAGAACTAACAAAACAAAATCAATTATTTTATAATACTCCAATCAACGAGCTCCAAATATTAAGCACATCATAATATACCCGAAAAATAATGCCACTGTGTCTAATTTGTTTGTTTTAGCCATGAATGCGAATAATATCCCGAGTTTGATAAGTTTCACTACAAATATCAATATAAGAAAAGGAAGAAAATATATAAGAATGTGACAAATTAAATGCATCTTATTAATGTTTCCAACCAACTCCAACACCTACTTCTACTTATTAGGACATCCAATATTTAGGATAAACCCAACATTTACAATATTAGAAGAGAGAAGAGTAATAGTTACACTTTTTAGGGCGCCTTGACTAACTTTTTAAAAACGAATTAAAATTAAATAACAATGTTATCAAGTAAAGAAATGAGAAATACACATTCCCTAGATATAAGAAATGAATGTTACCTACTCTATCAAATATTGTAAAGTTATTGATTGTCAATGAACTTTGCACAAAATAGTCACCTATAAAATTATAAGAGATGAAATGTTGAGAAAGAAAGTAAGACTGCTAAGCCAAAATGGGGTAACAATGAGAATTTCTTAGCATTGAAAATAGTAAAAAGACCCAAACCTAAACAGAACTTGCCAACCATTTACATAAATATGAATTTTAGATGCACAAGAATAAAAAATTGACCAAAACTCACTAAGTGCATTGATTACTGAAAGACGTTACTAATTTCTCAAAGTACAGATCTCTGAAAGTAAAGATTCAAATGGTAAGGTAGAACAAAAGAAATATTTAGTTAAAAAAACATTCATTAAGTCACCAAATGAACTTATGCAACACCAATTTTAACTAATTATTTAATTTTATCATGTTCCAATCTCCTCTATAACGTAAGCAAATATATAAGAACAAATGTGGAAATGAGTATATTAAGGAATCTTGAAGATCCACATTTGACATATCACAATTATACAAAATGTGCATGTTAGATGAATGAAAGGAAATCTACGGCTCTAACTCACTTTGTATCTAAAAGTTAAAATTAAAGAGGAAGCAAAATGTGTTAATATACAAAATATGCAAAACTTTACCCCTATGCAAATCTGATTTCAAAAAACCATATTTTGTTAACCAAAGAAAAACCCATATACAATATGACATGAAAACCTTATGATAAAGATATAACATGGAGAGAGATCCTAAAAATCCATGATGCCCCCAAAAGTTAAAAAGAAACACCTCAAAAATTATGGTTTAAAAACGTTAATTTTAACAAAAAAAAGCCCCATAATGTTTCAATTAGAGCGAGAGAGAAGGTATACCTAATTAGGTATTGATGTGCAAAAAATTGAAAGCACAAAAAAAAAAGGTTCTACAAAACAAAACCTAAACAAAAAGGTAGTAACAATTGATAACTTAAAACTAAAATGATATACCTCATGGAAAAGAGAAGAAGGGTCAACAGAGGGAGAGATACAATGCCAATGACTATGATAAACCATAAAGAGAGAGTTTCAGGAGAGAATAGAGAACCTTTTGGTAAAGAGTTTGTCCGAACATAAGCTTGATTGTGAGAGATAAATAGAGAGGGAGGGAGATGGAAGAAGTGAAGGTTGCGTGTGTCGGTAAATAAGAGGAGAAAGGCGATTTAGGCGGGATTAAGAAATAAAAGAAGAATCTGAACTCTTAATTTAGTCCTCTCAACCCTTATTTTGAAATTTCGTGTTTTAGGCAGGATATCAACAATAGAGATGAGATCTCAACCTTTAATTTTTTGAGGGGCGGATCTCAGTTGTTATTATGCTTTTACATTTTTGGGTTTAAATCACTTCCTTACTTTATTATACAGATATAGAAATGTGCTAAACATGAACTTTAAGCAAATTGTTTTAAGAGTAGTGCTATAAACAGTAGTTGTTAGTACCAACCCAATATCGATTGTGCTATAAATGCATTGTACCATAGTAGGACTCACACTTTGGTACCATCATTTAAAGCACATTCGGTACTGGATTGGTACTAAAAGTTGGTGTATGTATCATTATTCTTGTTTTAATAATAAACCCAAACAAATAATTAGACTAAGTAATCATTGATTTTGAATTCAAACCTTTGATGGAACACAATTACATAAATATAACAAAATCATTATAATGTTAATTTTTAATAACTATTAGCACTATACAAAATATACCCAAATAAATAATTAGACCAAGTAATAATTGATTTTGAATTCAAACCTTAGATGGAACAAAATTACACAAATATAACCAAGTCATTATAATGTTCATTTTTTAATAACTACTAGCATACAACTTGCACGATTAGCGAGCATTTAAAAATTCTAGATGAAACTTAATATTAAACCAATATATAAAATGTTATGAATGACACTATTCTTTGTAGAAGTACATTCGTATATAAATATACGGAAGCATAATCAGTTGGAAAATATTACACATGTATATAAACAGGTTAGTAGAGAAAAACTAAGAATCCAACTAACCAACTAATTATACTTTTGAGATCAGTGTTCAAAATAGACTGACCACATCACTCTTGCTAACCTCACCTGAATCTGCCTCATCTTCTATTTACAAACAACAAATTCACCATTAATATCCTTTAATGTTATTTTTTATTTTAATTTCTTCCACGTAGACACTTGAATCATTAAGGACTAATTGTAACTAAATAGGCCACAATAAAATAAACACTGTATATAGCGGAAGGAATAATTAAACGCGGAAGGAACAAACATAATTAACATTAACACTTAGAATACAACATGGTAAACACAATTGAGAATAGTTTGTATATAGAAAGCAGATGTAAAAAGATTTATTACGTCTTAATATAATCGAAGCCCCTCCTATCAGATTGTCATATGTCAATAATAAAGAGTGACTCCTTTTAACTCTCTATATCCAACCTTAATTTTATACCACTCAGGAGGCCTTTCCCCCCTCCAATACCCTCTTGCCTACAAACCACATCAACTTCCAACTTTGTGTAAATATAAATGATCTATCAATCTTAGTATCTTAATCTACATGTTAGTTACAAAATAAAAATAGATTCAAAATTAGATTTGGACTATTTTTCAATCTTTTTATATTTAATATTTGTACTGCACTTGACCTTTTTCACTAATTTTCTAACTTTTAGCTAGCGTGTAAGATTCTAATCTTATTACATCTTGTACTTCTCTTCTTCTGGAACTAGATTTTTCTAAATCCTTTAAAGATTTTTATTTTTTTCTCCTGGATTCTTTATTCATATTTAGCAGCTTATACGTGACCCTTAACATTCTCTAGGGCAACCCACAAATATCCAATCAAATTCACTTCCACAATGACCTCATTTGGTTCCTTCATTTTCTAAAGGAATGGATATGGATGCCATTTCCTCAAGTTTTGAAGACACCAAACTTAATCAGTTGTTGCTCGTTTCTCTTCTGCCTTTCAATTTTTCAAAATAATTGAGTCCCAATATACATGTGTTGGCGTGTAAAAATTAAACCTACAAAATATCTATTAAGGGTGAGAGGCAATTGAAATATTTATGAAGTATACATGTATCGTTGTGTGGGTGCGACAAATGTCAATGCTATGTTGTGATGAGAACTTTAAGTATATACTATAACTAGCATGTAACCCTCGCGATGCGCGGGCACATATAATTTTTTTTTACTACGGCAATTCAATGCCTACATGTAGCTAAGGACACTTTAAAGTCAAAGAAAAAACATTTTAAAGTTAAGTAATAAACTCATTTGATAGATTATTGTAACCATCATCGTAAGTAAATAGACTAAACCATCAAATGTTGTATACATTTTGATAATGGTCAAATAGTGGATTTGTCAAGTGGATTCTAACATATGGTAGTGTTGACAATAATTCTTATTATTTTCTCGATTTTGACATTACGATTTTGGAATGAAAACTTTTTCACCAATGCTCGACTTAGTTATTGTTTTTCCTTAATTACCGATGGTGATAGTTGCATGATGATTAACTCTATTCTATTCCAAGGTTTTATAGTTTGGTTAATATTTTTCAACAAAATTACTAAAAACTTGCAATAAAAGACTGTGTTTTCATCAAAGTTTGAATGAAAAGAGCATAGCGCATTTTGAGGCCAAGGACGAAACCCTTAAAATTCATACATGCTTGTAAGAAGAAGATATAACACGATATGAATATCAAATAAAATTACACAAGAAATATCAAACCAACATTAAAATTTCAAGCATGTTTATTGACCAAATTTCATTATCTTGGGATTTATACATATAAGTGTATATCAACAGTACTAAATATATAAAACAAATTATTGTCGCTAGCAAAAAATACATATTGAGTAAATTTATTTTAAAAAAATGAAAACTTTAAAATAAAAGGCAAGTGTATTTTAGCATATCAACTAACCTATTCGTTTTAATACTCATTTCATAGATGACGTTCCTGAAACCAGTTAGCCTTAAAAAATGTTGAGAGCACATTAATTAATCTCTCCAAATTTCATAATGTAGATAACACTTGCTCGAAAATTGGATTTTTTTTTTAAAGCTAATAATTTAAATTATTATAGCTTGAAAATAATTAGGAAGAATTATTTCATTACACAATATGTTGTACATATATCTCAAAAAGTAGGGGACTTAAATAAGAAAACCACTACAATATACTGGCCCGTGCTTAAAGTGATCAAAATTATAATAATAAATAGTTTTATCATCTTTTTTTTCAAATTAAATTTCTTTAATGTTTATGAAGTTAAATTATATTGTCGAAAAAATTAGGTGGGATGTTTAAAAAATTGATCCCCATACAAAATTAATAATGAAGTTATAATTCACCTTTGAAATTTATAATATTAAAAGTCTTGGTATTATTCTTAATGTTCTTGTCACAATACCTTTACCCCAATAAATTTCTTTACGTTAAAGCAAAATTAAGTATTTGGTTTGTGACGTGTTGTTGTATGATGATGATATAAGCCATATGAGATTCAATAGATACCCATTGACATATTACGAATGTATGATTAGTTTTTTTTTTTAATTGAACATCAATAAAATAAACATAACAAAAAATAAAAATCCTAACATTTGGTGTAAGATA
Source organism: Sambucus nigra (assembly GCA_949130495.1). Lineage (NCBI taxonomy): Eukaryota > Viridiplantae > Streptophyta > Magnoliopsida > Dipsacales > Adoxaceae > Sambucus > Sambucus nigra. The sequence goes on from OX422214.1 coordinate 335,985,825, forward strand.
AATAAAAAAAGAAAACTAAAAGAAAGTTTGGAGAATAGAGAAGGACTTGCTCAAGTACACTTAAAAAAATTTGAACCTCATAATCGTCTTTGATTCTAGCAAATCTCAAAATGCCATTTCTCTCGAATACTGCAAAACCTTCAATAAGATACATCAAGTTTATAATTCAGATATGATCTGTACATCTGGTGAAATATATTTTTTGTTCATGGTAAAATTATGAAACTATATATTAAATATGAATATAGGTTACACAGTTTTTTTCCCTTTTTTGAAGCCCGTAAAACAAAAACCCATATAGCAAAAGAAGATTTTAGTTCATATCAAAATGTGGTCCAAGGTTCACTAAGCAACATGGAACTCACATATTTATTGACATAAAAGAAATGTGCATAATAGAGTGACAATATAGATGGCATAACAATTATAACAAAGTATGGACATTAAAAAGGAGTTGACGTTTCACTTAAATGCCCATGCATTCTCCATGCAAACCTCCTCCTCTTCCTCTGGGGTGAAGCCATTCTTGATGTTATTCTTAATCGTTGATGTGAAGATGAATCGAAGAGGGTTCCCTAGGCGACTCAATAGCAACGACCTCCTCGACCTCGAAGGTCTCTCCGTAGGAGCTTTTCAACATGATAGTGTTTGATGAAGACACGGTGGTGGTTGTGATTTGGGGTTTCATAAGTACACAGTTGGGGTAGGGGTAGCCCTTCCTATTTTAAATCTGTCCCGAAAATACCACAATCAATCGAAAGTTTAAACGACACACATTTGGAAGCACTGTTGAAACATGACGTAGACTTTCACAATGGAAAATGACAATATATATTGCAAAGAAGGCGAGAGAAAGTCGTTTGATAGGAAACAGTAGAAGATAGAGAGATAAAATGGACTTGGGATGAAAATAGCGGTCTAAATTCTTCGTCATATAAGGAAACAATAAGGGGCGAAGCTAAAGGTTGGCAGGGGGGCCACGGTCCCCTCCAAAGTTTTAAAACCCAACAAAAAAATACCCATTTTCTTTTTATAAAGCCCAAAAGCCCACATGGGTATACCCATAAAAAAAAGCCTTTTGCACTTAATTATCTTTAACCTAACAACAAGACTCAAGACATACTCTTTACCTCATTCTCAAAGCAACCGATATTTCCCTAATTCTGAAAGTAAAAATAGGTATCTTTTTCCATTCATCATCCATTAATATTAGTATATTTTTCATTCTCAACGCAATTATCATTACTGTATTAATATTAATAGGCACTGATTTAATATTAAAAAAAAATAGGGACTGATTTCACTAGGGACGGATATTAAAAATTATTACCCATATTGTAATTAGTATTAATTTTTTGTGTTATTAATTATTAGGAACTTTTTGTACTGTTATTAGTATTAATTTTACTAGTATTTTTGTACCATATTCCAACAATTAGTTTATAATGTCGTACCTCTATTTTGATAATAATTGTATCTTGTATGTGGTGAATATTTTGATGGTGAATATATATGATATTGTTAGAAAAAAAAATACTTATGATTGATATCTTGAACGTGGTGTAATTATTATATTGTTGAAAAAAAATATTGCATACAATATAAATAATCTTAAAAAAAATCACCTCTGGGGGTCTTACCCCCAAACCTCTTATTTTTTTGTGATTCCCCAAAAATAAATTCTTGACTTTTGCCCCTAGAAACAATGGAAGATAGAGAGACAAATGAACTTGGGATGAAAACAACCATCTAAATTCTTTGTACAATGAAATACGAAAAGTTAATACTGTATACTTTAATATTTTTCATAAAAAATCATATAATATTGAAAAAAGTGTCTCCATAAATAATTTTGGAGCATTGGTATAAAAGACAAAGTGTATTGCATTATCATCATCTTTGTAGTTGATCGATCATAATACGCGTAACAGAATTTAGTTAACGCTTGGTGAGTTTCAGTAAAGTTATCAACTCTCAGTTTGGTGCGCGTGGTAAACACCAGCAGAAGAATGTCACAACACAAGACAATACAATGGGCTTCTCTCTCATCAAACAGACATACAAAAGCTGCCCGGGTGGTCAGAAATACATAAATACAGCATGAGCAAATGTACAGACATTTTTAACACCCTCATAAATTATTCCATTTATCTCTCTTTCCCTCTACCCAATTCTTGCCCTAACTTCATGCATTTCCCTCACCCACCCACCTCCCAAACCCTAGATCACTTTAGTTCAGTCTTAAACACACCCATGGAAAACAATCCATTTCAAGGTACTGACTATTCACTGATTTGTAGTTGTTTGTTGTGAGAAAAAGAAAGTTTTTTTGGTTTTTAAATGAGTTAACTTCATTTGTTCCACATGATAAGTTAGTGATGTATGAGTGAGATTGAGCTGCTTATTGGGTTAGAGTTACTTTCTTTGGTTAAGTTGAATCTGAGGGTTCATTTATTGCTAGGTGGACTGTTTTCTGGGATGAGTTGGTTTTATTTGTTTTATATGGTTAAATGATGAAGTGTGAGTTGAGATGCCTTGAAGACATGGAAGAAGAGGAATTTGGGCAAATAAAAGGTTTTGTGAGTGGCAAGTTTTGATTTTGGGAAGTGGGTGTGTTATTTTGGTGCATCATGGGTGGAATTTGTTGCAAGCCCTCTGCTATTGAAGATAGTAAAGAGAGTCCAAGGGAGAGGTTGTCTAGTAAGACCGCGTCGGACTTGCGGGTCCCGCGAGCAACGTCATCGCGGAGAGAAGAAGTGTATAGAGTGAAAGATCGGTCGGATAGTAATGATGGGAGGGCAATGTTGCTTGATAAGCAAGTGAATGGTTCAGTTGGGTTAGACGGTGAGAATTTTGAGAGGAAAAGGGAGAAGAGTGAATATATTGTTACCATGCACCGGCCCATTCCAAAAGCTATGGAAGGAGAGCAGGTTGCAGCTGGATGGCCCCCGTGGTTGGCTGCTGTGGCTGGTGAAACTATCAGGGGATGGTTACCAAGGAAGGCAGACTCTTTTGAGAAATTAGATAAAGTATGCTCCTTTCTTTGTTTGCAAGCTTTAATTTCTCTAAAACTGAAGAATGTGCATATATTTCTAAGTTTGTTACTAACAATTCTTAACCTTGTTTCGTTTTGTCTATAACTTGCTTTTGAAAACTGAAAAGATTTCATACCCCCTTCAACTTGGTATTTATTTTTCACTTTATGAAGAAAACGTGTATAGGCCAATAGTAGTTATTAATTACTGTCTCGATTCCAAACACCCCCACCCCGTTTTTTTCTTAAGTTGCTATTAGTTATGATATACTTAAGGTAAGTAAATAATGCTGGATATTATTAGCAATTATCTTTTATGTAGTAGCTTCCTATTAGGATTAGATTTCCTTTCCTTGTTAACCAAGGATTAGGGTTTAGACTAGCTATAAATAGGCCATTCAAACATCTGAGGGCGACTATATACATCCATTCAGGCAGAAAACCACACATACTTTCCAGATTTAGTCTTCAGTCTTTCGATTTGATTTAGACTTCAGATTCAGGAAAAAAACCTCAACCCTAGATGTGAGTGTGACACGATAATTAACAATCTCAAGTCTCAAGGTGGAGTAGGAGATTGTTCAAACGTGGTTATTTACTATGTTTGGCTGAGTACCACTCAAACCACGAACGTTAAAGATGTTGTGATGCCACCCAACTTGTTAATTCAGTGTTCTGATCGCGATGGGGATGGCGAGATTGAGTTTGGCTAGAGGTTTCTGATGGCTATCGACGTGATTTTGAGGCTTGTGAAAAAGAAATTGAATTGTGGAGAGATGCGGATATCTTATTGTTCAACAATGTTATAGGTTTTGGGTTCAATGTAGCATCTCTTACGAGCAGTGTTGTTTGAAGGTGAATGATTGGTTGATACTATCGTCCCACCACCACAATAGCCCGTGAACAGTGACGACAAAGAAATCAATTGGAGCAAAGTTGGTTGAAGTTGAAGAGATAGGTTCAATGTCAATAAAGTAGGGTGTAGTTGAGATGGGTGAAGACAGACATCAAAGTCGAACCTCCGCTTGGCGAGTTCATCCCGACAAGCAAAGAGGAAATTGACAATGCCACAGAGCACCCAACTGAGGGCAATGGCAAAATCAAGGGGAGAAAGAGTTGTAAGGGCAACTAGGACTTGATTTAGAGATCGAGGAGTTCGGGTTGCCGAGGGTTAAATCACCTGCCGTGGTTGAAGTATCTCAGCAGAAGGGGTGATTCAAATTTTCGTTGGAGTTGGCGAACACTGCGGCGACAGTACGAACCTATGCGATGTGCGCTGAAAACACGAGCCCTAAGGGCTTCAATTTGGGTTTTAGCGACTCTAAGGGGACTATGGAGCAATTCTATTAAAGGAAAATACACGGATCATGGATGGTAGGAGGCTTCTTGATTCAGTCCCGAGACATAAATTGGCCATGCTGGTTCTGAAGTCTGAAGTTCCTTTAGGCCCAAGGGTGTATACATCCCATGAATAGATTTTCTTCGGCTAGAAAAAGTTGAGCTCGTCCAGGGTTTTCAAATCATGCAGAATTTGATCTTTGGCCCAACAAGTTTTGCAAATCAATTTGGGTCAAAATTAATATATTCAACAATGTCGAAGTATTTATTTTAGGGGCACGAGCTTTTGCAAATCTCTCTAAACACTCGTCAACAAACTTTTTTGTAATTTTCAAATGAGGGGAGAATGATGTGCGCGAGCCTATATAAGCTAGTTTTATTTATGAAATATCTTTTAGTGATGTAGGATTAGAACTCTAGTTAGTTAGTGTGTAAATAAGGCCTTTGGCCAACCACTGTAATCACTTATACTTTTATTTGAATTATTTTACGAAGTTGTGGTTTGAGATAATTTCGCTTTTAGCATTATGTGTTTGTCTAATTTCCGTTGCATTTACATCACATACGCTGAAGAAGCCAATGAATCTATCTTGTACATGGTGGGTTCCGACCGCAAGTCCAATTGTGACTTTTCTCATTGAGTTCTACAAGGCAATCTATACTATAGAAGTCAACAACTCATATCTAACTTCTTGTTGAACATTTTTACATTTTTAAATCTGTTACGTGTTAGGGTACTTGTTTCTTATAGTCCATTTACCTCTTGTCAGTTAAATAAAGATCAGATTGCTCTAACACCTTCATATATTGCTTGTACATACTACATATCTTTGTTACTTGTTGCTTTTCTTGATAGACTGACATCACTCACTTGATGGCTTGTATTGGTTCTTTGTGTGATGCCTTCACTTCTTTGCAGATTGGTCAGGGTACATATAGTAATGTTTATCGGGCACGTGATCTCGATCAGGGGAAGATTGTTGCTTTGAAAAAAGTGAGGTTTGATAACCTGGATCCTGAGAGTGTTCGTTTTATGTCAAGGGAAATCCACATTCTTCGTAGGCTTGATCATCCAAACATAATAAAACTGGAAGGTCTTGTTACATCTAGGATGTCGTGCAGTCTGTACCTTGTTTTTGAGTACATGGAGCATGATCTGGCAGGGCTAGCTTCGCACCCTTGTCTTAAGTTTACAGAACCACAGGTACTAATGAAGTGGTTGTTGTAACTAAATATGTATCAAGCGTGTTTATTTGGAAGTTGAGAGTTTTGTTTTTTAATTATTATATTTTTTTGTAGGTTAAATGTTATATGCAACAACTTTTACTTGGACTTGATCATTGCCATAGTCGTGGTATTCTGCACCGTGATATAAAAGGTTCGAATCTTCTAATTGACAATAATGGCATTTTGAAGATTGCAGACTTTGGTTTGGCAAGTTTTTTTGATCCTCATCAGAACCAGCCTCTGACAAGCCGTGTGGTGACTCTCTGGTACCGCCCGCCCGAGCTTTTACTTGGTGCCACTTATTATGGTACTTCTGTGGATTTATGGAGTACTGGCTGCATACTTGCTGAATTATATGCTGGCAAGCCTATTATGCCTGGAAGGACAGAGGTACCTTTTTCATTAATTTCTCACCTCAAATAATATGGGATTGATATCTGTATTATAAAAGGAAAAGTAAAGTACAACAGATCTAGATATCATAAATTATGGGATTGATAACTATCACCTGCCTATTTACCTCTGCAATCTTCGCAGCCTCTCCTTAGAGTTAGCTCATATGTAATACGGTACCGATAAATTGTCAATTCCTTTAATACTCATTATAGGAGCCGGGCACCTTATCAATCAATGATCTCTATTGACTGTTTAATCTTCATAACATGTTTCCTTATTGACCTTTGGTTGTTGTAAGTAATGATCTCTAGTTTGTAACTACCCTTATTGTTCCGCTTAACTATGATAGTTGAACCTGTCATCCTTCTATTTTCGTCGAAGATCTTTTTGTAAAATCTCATCTATTTTGTTCCACTTAACTCTGCTAGTCATCAGCAAACATGGAATAAATAGATAGGCGCTATACAAAGTACTCATGAGACATTCTTCGCTTTGTGATGAGAAGCTAATTCATAAATTGTGTGAAATATTGTCAGGGTGCGTAGTGGGTTTGGGCCTAATTCCTTGGCTTTTCAAACTTTGAACTGAAAACTATTTCAATTCCAAGCAGCCCACTGAACCGATAACGAGTCACGAATAAAAAAAAATTAAATATCGTTATAAATCTTTAAATCTCGCCGATATATCGCCGTTACCGAGATGACTCACCGATATCTCGGCCGAGTTGGCGATATCTCCCCGAGATGAGTTTTTTTTTTTTTTTTTTATTAAAAAAGAGATGTTTGGCAAGAGTAGAAGAAAAAAGCATAAGTAATGCAAAAAAAAACTACTTTCGGCCGAGATGAAGAAAAAAAATGCAACTGAAGAGTTCAGTTCACCTGATCACCAGCGTAAAAAAAAAAGTCTACCATGAAGCCTGACTCCATTTTTACATCTCTCGCCTGATTCCTACTCAAAACCCTTGCCAAACTCATGTAAACCCATTGTTAAAAGTTCACCTGATCACCAGCGTAAAAAAAAAGTCTGCCATGAAGCCTGACTCCATTTTTACATCTCTCGCCTGATTCCTACTCAAAACCCTTGCCAAACTCATGTAAACCCATTGTTAAAAGTTGCTTGCCGAAATGATAGAAGTAAAAGCCTTGCCAAACTTTTGCAAAGCTTTTGTCAAAGGCTTTTTTCTGTTGGGCCTTGGAAAGACACGAACAGCTTTACCTTTTTTTTCTCCTCAAGTGGAGTACAGCTGTCTTGTTTTGTATCTTTTTAATATAATCAGCTTGGGTAGAATCTTTTTTTTTTTCTCTTCAAATGGTGTACAACTGTTTTGTTTTATGTGTCTTTTTAATGAAGTTTAGCTTGGGTAGAACAAAACAAATATTTGACCTTTACTTTTCATTGTAAAAAACTTTTATTTCCTTGCAAACTAAAAACTATTATTATTATTATTATATTTCTATAAAAAAAATTATTACTAGGATTTTTAATATTATAGAACACAATTATTGTTTTTTCTCTTCATATAAAATATAGTGATTGTTTTTTCATTTGTAAAAAAAAAATGTTTTTAAAAAAATTGAACAATGTATTGTAAAAAAAAGTTAAAATACATTTGTAAGAAATGTTAAAAATACATTCGTAAAATTTTTTTTTTTTGTAGAAAAAAGATTATAACACTTTAAAAAAATAAAATTTGTTTCCTATTTGTAAAAGCAATAACATTTGTAAAGAGATAAATTTTCTCCTCTTTATTTTGTAAGAAAATAAATTGTCTCCACTGCATTTTTCATAAGAATAGAAAATAATATCTTAGAAACTAGTAATACAACTTTCTTATAAATTTCGTGTACATATTTAATAAACTTGTACTTTTCTTAATTGTCCCATTTTAAAAAAGTGTTGAACAGTTTTAATTTGTTTTAAATTTTAATTACATTGTTACTCTTTCTTATAATTTCTTTAAAAAAAATGTGTACGTTGTAAATAAATTGGTACTATTTTTAAAAAATTTAGAAGTATTCCTTAAAAAATTATTGATATTTGTAATCATTTGTAAAAAAATAACATTTATAATATTAGTATCCTCTTTATTTGTAGAGTGGATCTTACGGGAGGAAATTACCCAAACTTGCATCCTTACCATGATCAATGTTGCAACTAGATATGAAGATGAAAATGATTAAAACCATGTAATTATTTCTAATTAATTTCTATGTAGCTTTTTTTATCAAGTTTTACGTGTTATTAGATTGTGTTTCTAACTTAATATTGATTTATTATAAAATATTGAATCCGACAAGTCCGACGCGCGTCAGTATAATCAATTTGATAATGATGTGCATATTATTTTATTGTTTTGAACTTATCTAATTGATCCACATTGTTAATCTCATTTTATACAATTTTTTTTTTATTTTTTTCGGAATTTTTTGGGCTCTCTAAATAACATATCTTTGCGTATCGCCCGATACCGCAACCGATACCGCGACCGAGTTGAAAATTGAGCGTCCGATACCGGGACCGATACCGAGACTTTGAACCATGATTCCAAGTCATGGAATCGGGGTTCCCAAACTTACTCTTGTTAACATGCGTTTTGGGGGTCAAATTGGACTCTAAAATACGCGCTTATATTTAACACAAATCTGCAAAAAAATGTGTCTACGCATGTTGTAATTGGTGGGCTGAGATTGTTAGCTGCAGATTAGGGGATTGTGAACAGTTCTTAGCTGGTATGTAAGAATGTGAGCTCAAGCAGCGCCATTTCCATTTTCTTTATGGTGTGTGGGTGAGGGGTGGGGGGGAGGTTGTGGTAGATAGTATATTTTATATTTCTTCAATAGCAGTTGTTTTGGTTATTTATAAAATGAATTATCGATTTTGTATCTTTAGGTGGAGCAGTTGCATAAAATTTTCAAGCTTTGCGGGTCACCCTCTGAGGATTATTGGAGAAAATCAAAGTTGCCTCATGCAACCATTTTCAAGCCCCAACAACCTTATAGACGCTGTGTTGCAGAAACATTTAAGGACTTCCCTGAACCAGCACTAGCGCTTATGGAAATTCTACTTTCAATAGATCCTTCTGACCGTAGATCTGCAGCTTATGCTCTGAAAAATGAGGTATGGCGTTCTCTTGTATTGTTTTACAATGACCTTCCTTTTACGGCTGGTTTGATGATCTGTTTCTGTAAAAAGAAAAGAAAAAGGTGAACTGATTAAAACTCTTGGAAACTGTAAGGATTCAATTAAGTTCAGTAAAAAGTAATTCTTTCTGACATGAAAAATAATGTTGGACAAATAAATACTACACCATGCCATCTAGTTGTTTGGATTAGTTTAGTTTCATTACATTTAATCACATGTGGCCTATCTTTCTGCCTCCTACAAAAAAAAGAATAAGCGTAAATTAAGATGACATCCTTATGTTTTGGACTTATGCCTCATGCCTTCCTTATATCTTTAGAATTTTTACGGTTCTTCCTTAGCATTTGGATAACAGATTTCTCACCTCGCGTGGTAGACGTTTAAGGAAGAACTAGGAACACTACCCTCATTAACTAAATTATATTTAAACCTAAAGTTACCCCTGATATGTTCGCTATATGCGTGAAAATGACCTTTTATACTCCAAAACACAGGGGGGTTCAGATTTACTCAAAACGATTCATTGACTCGAGTCCCCCCTCCCCAAGGTGGTGTTAGTGTTAGTGTTAATAGTATGGTGTAGAACCAAGAAAGAAATGGAATGAAACAACGTAAACAACTAGTAAGTTAATATTCAATCACTAATAGTTAGCTGGCTTCAATAATGACACTTTTCACTTACTAAATTTCTACAGATATAAATGTATCACTGACTAAGCAATTATTATCAAATGAAATTAAATAAATGCCAAAATAAAAGAAGTCCTATTTTTCTCAATTCCGTATCCATTTGTCCCGTGCCATTCTCCCACCATTCATAAAACTCATCCACAAGTTCTGTAGTGCCGAAGATTGAAAAAGCATAAGCAACAAAGCGACATCCGCTGAATTTTGAGAGCCGAAATGTGCATCATCATTGCGATGAATTCTGGAAGTAAAAATGGACACTTGAATCATGTCTTGGGAGGCATAGCATGGAAGCAATTGGGGATAACGAAGTCAGCGTCTTGAACTCGAGCAAATTACTAATTTCTATAATTATCTTCGTTACATGGATCTCCACTTCTTTTTATTCTTCAGATTATTTAAGTATTTTTTGCGAGTCCTTGATCTTAACGTGTAACTTGGGGTCCGTTTGGTAAAGTGGAGAAGTTGAAAGAAAAAGGAGAACAAAAGTGGAAGGAATGAAATATTTTCCTTCCTAACCCAACAAACAAATTATATTCCTGGAAAAGTGGAAGGAAAGAGAAAGATGGGAACTCATATAGACCTCAATTACTATTATGCACTTTTTTTATAACATCTCACATTAATTTAAGCATTTTAATTTAGGGCTATAATTGACAAAATACATAAATTTTACTTTTTCTTTCCTTCCTACGAAACACAAAGGGAAGGCAGGATTGTTCATTTCCCTCCTATTTTTCTTCATACATACCAAACAGAACTAGGGAAAAAGAGTTTCATTACCTTGTAGATGAAAAACTATATCTCCCGATTTTCCGTCCTTCCACTTTTCCTTCCTTTCTACCAAACTAACCCTCAATGACTTGGTATACGTCAATTGTTTCCTTCACTTTTTCATTTGTAATCTTTGCTTCAATATTCGACTCAATTGTAGCTTCAGCTTCCTCTTTACCTATAAATTTCATAACAGTAGCTGTCAACGAATCCGCTTTCTCATCCTTGGGCTCATCAACTCCTGAAATCTGTGATTCAAGTTTAACATCCACTTTTGCTTTGTTAACAACTTAACTCTCTCTCGGTGGGGCAGGACACAATGGAATCTTCAGACCTTGATACTTAAAATAAAAAGGTGTTGATTTTGTGTAGTAGTGCACATCATCTATATCTAACATCATCAATGTCAAGTATGACTTGGGCCACATCCATGGGTACAATGTCGCACCAAGTATTACCCCATATATCAATTTGAGCTAAAATTAAACACCTCTGAGAAATTATAAATTTTTTATTGCATATTGGTATCTCATATGGTTGTGGATGTGATTTGGGTGTAACCCTTAATCTGCTAACTGTACTTTCCGATACCGCATTGATGGAACAATCCCAATCAATAATGAACTTGATACTTTGGATGCACATTAAAGATATATATGAATGGGGATTGCTTCCGTTGACATCATGCTTGTGCAATTTAGTAGACAAAGAGGTAGATCAATTTCCATCATGTAAATGGACTTGAAGAGAAGACAAGGACATGCATCTTTTTTTCCAAATTATCTGTGGATAGCAACAGGTGAAATATAAGGCCGAGACATAAAATCTGGGCTTGGGCTGAAAGTTAGAAGGAAAGTCATATTGACTTAAAAGGAAGTGAACTGGCGGGCTAGAGCTGTGGTGTAACAAGCTGGGCTGGGTTGGGTTGGGTAGAGAGTAATGGGCTTGAAAGTGGTTTGAAGAGATCAGACCAAATAATGGGTTGGGTTAGAAGAGATTGGTCCCCTACTTAGCAAAAATTGGATTGAATCATTTTAAAAGGATGGACTAATATAATACTTGGGTTGTAACTTTGTAAGATATTCGGCTCGGGTCAGGGTCATTTAAAATGACCAATGAAAATTACTTTCCTTTGCAACCACGATCTCTTCCCCTTAATAGGGTTACACCCTAAGCAGTGGCGGCTAGGGCTGTCAATGGACCGGGTCTGGACCCGATCCGAATTAACGAATCTGAGCAAATTTTATAGACCCGATTATCCGATTACCCGATTAGTTAATGGACCGGATCTGGATATACATGACTCCGATCCGATAAGGGCCCGACCCGAATGTGTATATATATATATATATATATATATATATATATATATATATATAATTACAGTTTAGTAACAGTTTATATATATAAACTAACTTACATATATAACTTACATATATTTATATGTAAGTTATATAATTTTAGTAACAGTTAGTTTATATGTAAGTGCAGTTAGTTTAAGAGTTAGTTTATAAGTGCAGTTAGTTTAAGAGTTAGTTTAGTAACTTATATATATATATATATATATATATAGTTACATGTATTCGGGTCGGGTCTCCGGGTCCTTTACGGATCCGGGTATGGATCCATTTTTTGAGACCCGACGGGTAATCGGGTAAGACCCGATCCGCTAAAAAATACCCGGGTCGGATCTGGATATACCCTTACCCGATCCGTTTACAGCCATAGTGGCGGCAACCCAAGGTCTCGATCCTTTATCAAACGGTGGGACTATGGCGATGATCACCCTCCGGCGACGCAAGGTGGCTGCTGGGAACTGCCGATGATGCGCGGTAGAGGGTGTTTTTTCCCCTGGCGTTCTGAACTTTTGATCTCACTTTCGTCTTCTTCTTCTTCTTCTTCTCTCTATCTCTTTTGCTTTGATTGTTCTGATGTCGAGAGGGGAAAAGGCGGTCGTGAAGGTTTAAGATGTTGCAAGGATGATGGGGTTGGTTTGGTGGTTAATGATGGTCAGTGGAAAATAGGGTATTGAAATCAGCTAGGGTTTGTTGTATGGATAGCTAGGGCTGGCGAGAATGAAGAGTGGTTAGGGATTTGTTCGATAGTTGGGTTTCTGGAATTGACGATGGGTTGGAATCTGATGAGGGTTTTACAATGGTAGAAGTGGATGAGGGTAATGCAATGGATGATGGTGGGTTTTGGAATGATGAATACTTCAATGCTTGTTAACAGTTAAGAAGGCAACGATAGGGATCAAGATTATACCAAATGGTGTTTAACACTATAACCAAGAAAGAGATGAAAATGGAACACAAGTAGGACTTGATTCCAATCTCCTTTCCCCTGGTTCTCTAATTTATCGTTGAATAAAAATTGTTAAATTGCCTCCATTGCTTCTCTGGATCCTAATTCGTTGGTCTCTTTGAACTCTTTATTTTTTATTTCAGTAGGAATCTTGACGATGTTGAGACTGAGGAGTTTATATCCTTATTGGATATTGTCGGGGATGTTATCATTTGTGAGGGAGTTTGATGTGCGCGTGGAATTAGCCCCACATGGGCCCATTTAAAATCAACACATATTTATTTTTATTTTAGTATTTTATTATGAGTAGATAAATATTAGTTATTTTCTAAACTATTATTATTATTAAAGATAATTATTATGGTGTAGAAGGGTGTCTACCTATAAAAAAGTAAAAATATTATTTTATTAGAAATACTGAGAAGAAACCCAGGGCTCCGACAGAAACTCATATTGAGCAGGAACCCCCCGGGGTCCCGGTAGAAACTCATATTGAGCAGGAACCCCCCCGGGGTCCCGGCAAAAACTCATATTGGGCAGGAACCCCCCGGGATCCCGGCAGAAACTTGTATTAAGAAGGAACCCACCTAGGGTCCCGACAGAAATGCATAATTGAGAAGGAACCACCCCAGGGTCCCGACAGAAACTCATATTCAGCAGGAACCCCCAGCGCCACTGCAAGTATCAGCGCCGCTGCAAGTGCCAGCGCCCCTGAAGTGTCAACGACACTGCAAGTGTCAGCGCCGCTGCAAGTGTCGGCGCCGCTTCAAGTATCAGCGCCGCTTCAAGTATCAGCGCCACTTCAAGCGTCAGCGCCGCTTCACCTGTCAGCGCCACTTCAAGCGTCAGCGCCGCTTCAAGTATCAGCGCCGCTTCAAGTATCAGCGCCACTTCAAGCGTCAGCGCCGCTTCACCTGTCAGCGCCACTTCAAGCGTCAGCGCCGCTTCAAGTATCAGCGCCGCTTCAAGCGTCAGCGCCGCTTCAAGCGTCAACGCCGCTTCAAGCGTCGACGCCGTTGCAAGCGTCAGCGCCACTTCAAGTATCAGCGCCGCTTCAAGTATCAGTGCCGCTTCAAGCGTCAACGCCACTTCAAGTGTCGACGCCGTTGCAAGCGTAAGCACCGCTTCAAGTATCAGCGCCACTTCAAGCGTCAGCGCCGCTTCAAGTGTCGGCGCCGCGACAAGGGTCGGCGCCGCCTCAAGTATCAGCGCCGCTTCAAGTGTCAGCGCCACTTCAAGCGTCAGCGCCACTTCAAGTATTAGCGCCACTTCAAGTGTCCGCGCCGCCGCAAGGGTCGGCGCAGCTTCAAGTGCCAGCGCCGTTTCTCATGCCAGCGCCGTCGCGAGTATCAGCGCCGCCGCAAGTATCCGCGCAGCTGCAAGTGTCGACGCCACTTCAAGGGCCAGCGCCGCTTCAAGTGTTAGCGTCGCTGCAAGCGTCTACGCCGCTGCAAGGGTCAGCGCCGCTGCAAGCGTCAGCGCCGTCGCAAGTGTCGGCGCCGCTGCAAGTGTCGGCGCCGCTTCAAGTACCAACGTCGCTGCAAGTGTCAGCGCCGCCGCAAGGGTCAGCGCCGCTTCAAGCGTCCGCGCCACTGCAAGTGTCGGCGCCGCTTCAAGTACCAGCGCCGCTGCAAGCGTCCGCGCCGCCGCAAGGGTCGGCGCCACTTCAAGTGCCAGCGCCGCTTCAAGTGTCAGCGCCGCTGCAAGTGTCAGCGTCACTACAAGTGTCTACGCCGCCGCAAGTGTCGGCGCCGCTTCAAGTACCAACGTCGCTGCAAGTGTCAGCGCCGCCGCAAGTGTCGGCGCTGCTTCAAGTACCAGCACCGCTGCAAGTGTCCGCGCCGCCGCAAGTGCCGGCTCCACTTCAAGTGCCCGCGCCGCTTCAAGTGTCCGCGCCGCTGCAAGTGTCCGCGCCGCTGCAAGTGTCAGCGCCGCTGCAAGTGTCTACGCCGCCGCAAGTGTCCGCGCCGCTGCAAGTGTCCGCGCCGTTTCAGGTACCAGCGCCGCTGCAAGTCAGCACCGCTACCAGGGTCGGCGCCACTGCAAGTGTCCGCGCCGCTACAAGGGTCAGCGCCGCTTCAAGCGTCAGCACTACTACAACAAGGGTCACTGCAGAAATGTTATTCGAGAAGTGCCTAAATGAACAACAGCACTAACACTTTACTTTCTTGTACAGGTTGCCTAGTCGAGCAAGCAGGGCTCGAACAGGCGCGTTGGGACCTCCTGGGAGTTTTGGCTTGGCGGCTGAGGGACAAGGTATGTTGAGCAAGCTCAACCACTTAGTACTATAGGATTGAGAGAATACTAGTAGGAGACCCTAGGGTCACCCAGTCCTCACACACCTCACACTTAGTCACAAGTGAAGTGAGCAGCCAAAGGGCTGGCTGCTCACAAGAAAAGAACTGTTTATAAAATGATTTTAAAGGAGAGGGTCCTCTAAACCCCTCTCAAGAAAAATAATTTTAGAAAGGGGTCCTCGAGACCCCCCTCAAGCTTGCAAATATTTTAGAGGAGGTGGTCCTCGAGACCCCCCCTCAAGTTTACAAAGTTTGTATCAAAGTTACCGTTTCAAAAGATATTTAGCAAATCAGATATTTTGTCTCCATTAGAAGACATACTTGCTTTTGAACTTTGGTCGGCGTCAGGGGGCATCTGCCAGAGGGGACAGGCAGACCTGCCTGCAGGTAGGGACAAATAGTACACTGCAGACTTTGTCCCTCACCAACCCTCTAAGTTTTGGCGCCAAAAGTGCCAACCCAGCCTTAGTGCCCAAGTATAAATAGGACCCCTGGGCAAGGTCATAGGGAGGATAGAAGAGACACAATAGAAATTGCACTGTTACTCTGCTAAAATATCACCAGACCTACCTAGTATTCTCTCCCTGCTCATTCTCTTAGTGCTGAGTGCCTTGTTCCTTCACTCCCCACTGACAACCATCACTCTCAGGTGTTTCCCTTGAGAAAATTGCTATTTTTGTTGTGAAAGTTCATCTTCTTGCAGGGAGTGAGTTGAAGCTTGAGGTCCATTGTTACCAGAAGGAGAAGTTTTCTTCAGAAGTTGCACCAGGAGACCTTGAAGACCTTGCAGGCAGCGTCCATTGGAGTGGGTCACGCCTCACCCTTTCCAGTTATTCATAGACCCCAGTCTCACTACCCTCCTACATATGGTATTAGTTATTTATTTTAATTAGATTATTTAGTTCCCTTTTTAATTAGGAGACTTGCTACCCAAGTTTAGGATTATCTATATATAATGCCCTTGGTCATCGCTTGTAATCCGAATTATTATGGAGAATTTATTTTTTAATGTGATTTGAGAGAAAATTTGGTTTGATTATTATTTTTGTTCGTGTGTGTTCATGTGTGTGCCAATTCTGTTGCTTTTCACATCAAAGTAATCCTGCTAGGGTTTACTTTTATAAGTTGGGGTTTTTAAATGAAAAGTTGGGGTTGATGGCTTTTGAAGATAATGGGCAGCCCATGTGGACTTTGTTTGACTTTGGACCATTTTTAAGTGACAAACCACTCGGGTTGGAGTCTAATGGTCCAAAAATTGATTTTTTTGCCCCCAATTTTTAAAATGATTAGAAATATTTTATTTGGGCTCCAAAAGTTTTATAAAATTTCTCTTCCAACCCCAATAAAAGATAAAAAGGGTCCGAAATATTCAAAATATTTGTGGATGTGGCATGGACTTTTACAAATCTCCCTTACAGTTCGTGATTCAGCTTTTCGAAGAAGAGGAAGACATTACTTATTATCTGATGGCGCCTTCAACGGTCAAGGCTTTGGCGCTTGAGGCGAGCTTTTCGAAGAAAGGGGGAGTGACACGCGCGTGGAATTAGCCCCACGTGGGCCCATTTAATTTCAACACATGTCTATTTTTATTTTAGTATTTCATTATGAGTAGATAAATATTAGTTATTATCTAAATTATTATTAGTATTATTATTAGAAATAATTATTATGGTATTAGTTATTTATTTTAATTAGTTTATTTAGTTCCTTTTTAAATTAGGAGATTTGCTACCCAAGATTAGGATTATCTATAAATAAGGCCCTTGGCCCTCGCTTGTAATCATAATTATTATGGAGAATTTGTTTGTTAATGAGATTTGAGAGAAAATATGATTTGATTATATCTTAGTTCGTGTGTGTTCATGTGTGTGTCAATTCTGCTGCATTTGGAATTTAGAAGAGACGAACAAAGAGAAAATAAAGGCAAGTTAATAAGAGAGGAGAAAAAAAGAGGAGAAACTAATTTTCCTTCCTTTGTTTGGGAGTTTAAGAGAGGAGATTATGACTTTCTTTCTCGTTTTTTGGGAGTTGGGAGGAAAATAATTTTTTTAAGAGGAAGAAGGTAAAATTCATTAAAAAAATTGCTTTTTCTTTTCTTTCCAATTGGGAGAGAAACGGAGAGTTTTTTTTTTAAAAAATCGTTTCCTTTTTCTGCTTTTAAACTCACAAATGAGAGAGTATGCAGTATGTCCTTTCTCTCTTATTTAAATTCCCAAACGGAAAAAAGGAAATACTTTCTTTTCATTTCTCTCCAAAAAAGAACTCGCAAACATATCCTTAAAGGCAAACGGAAATGGCTTCTAGACAACGAAAGGTTTCAAGTAATTCATACTTCCATCATCTTTGTGACAATTTATCTTTTTCCATTTTTTATCCTTCCAAATTAATTTGGGCTGCCGGGACTTCTTCCAAAGTTAAGCTTTTTGCTTGGTTAGTGGTTTATGAAAGGATCAACGCTACTGACGTACTTCAAAGAAACATGCCTAAATGTTCTCTATTCCTGAGTTTGTGTTGCTTATGTATGGAAAAAGCGAAAAATGTGCAACATATTCTCCTCCATTGCTCCCTTGCTAGTTTCATATGGAAGAAAGTATTTGGGGAACTATTGTTTGTGGGGGTTCTTCATTGTAAACCGATGGGCATCTTGCTTTGGGATATGAAAGGTCTGGGGGTGGGAGATAAAGCTGCCTGTCTTTGGAGATGTATCGTATTAGCAGTATTTTGGTACATTTGGAATGAAAGGAACAGTAGGATATTTGATGAGAGAGGAAACTAAGGAATGGGTGTGAGAGAAAGTTAAATTCATAGCATTTTTATGGGCATCAATGTTAAAGCAGATCGAAGATACACCTGTGACACCCCGACTAATTAAATACCGGGTAGCTACTCCTTTATTAAATCAATACAAAATGCCAAGTTGGTCCAGTTAATAGCATCACTGTCGAAAACATTTTTAATGATTACTAACCACCTAGTATTTAAAAATGAGTTGTCAAATTTTAAATTAAATCTGATTAACATGCAATAAATGAAATATAGAAATGTAACACAACCATTCACGATAAAGTCCAACTATAATGAATCAACAAGTAAAGATGAGTCTCGAGGAAATACTCCTCACAACAATCCCAATATGAAAGGAAATAAAACAAGTCTGCATCCTGAATTAATTACAAACCAAAGTCTGAATAACTGAAATATAAAATGAAATGTCTCTAAAAGAAATGGGCGACATGCCCTACAACTGATGAAATCTGAATATAGAGTCAAGGCAAATGAAGCGTCTAATAGCAAGGCCTTGTAACTTCCACAACAGCTACAGCTCGTCACCTGACTGTAAACACTATGCATGGTGTCCTTGTGGCTGGGCACCTAAAAATGGTTTTTACAAAAAATAGATTTGAAAGCAAACGGGTCAGAGCCCGAATGTGGAGAGTATTTTAAAAACAGCAAGTGCTTTAATAACAATTAAAACAATGAATGCAAGATACATGTTAGGACGTGCTCTCACATGATATACTCACCTCTCGTCTAACAGTGCACTCCTAACGTTCCTGTACCCATTCATGTGTTATTTATCTAACTAAACCATCATAAGTTCTAACCCAACTACTCGATTCACAATATGAATTCCCAATGTTATTACTTAAATAGATAGCTTTACTTGAACTCGGATTCTCAATTGTTAGCATTACCGTTTACTGGAGGTTATCCCCTTATTTATCTTCTCATGGAGTTACTATAAATGATTCTCATAATTAAACATCACAATTCCTTTTCATTCAACCGTATATTATTCGCATCATAAATATACAATATAAGCACCCCGAGGCTAAGCTGCGGTGCACACATACTCTGCTATCCATCCCGGTACATCACGTACATAAGGATTACGAATTCCGAATCTCTCAGGAATTGTTAGGATAAACACCACACACAAAAATGGAGGCGAACATAATTCAACATATCCATGGTCACGTACATGCCTACGCTCCATAGTCAGCTGGCTTAATAGCTCACAATTAAGTCATTCACTTGAACTATGTCCTCTAGGTACCAAACTAAATCCGGGCACACAAGGATTAGAAGGCCCTAAGCGAACGTAAACCTCCCGTGATAGCAAGTATGGTAGGTATGTCATACACATAAGATTATATACTAAGCATGCACACATCTTAGATATCTCAATATTAATAAAGGTATTTTCTACATCCTTATACCATTATTCCAATTGTATACATTTTTAGTCTTCCGATACTATATAATGTAGATTGTCGACACATCTCACGTCATAGATTCTTATACTTAAAACCTATCTCAAAGGGGTTGTTAAGTTTCCTATTATTCCCACATATTACATCATTATTCTTAAGGTCCTTACTCCTGCCCCAAACCTCAATTCATCAACTTATTCAAAATTACTATATTAATCCTAATATTATCTCACTCATCGAGCTTCATTAGCTTTTAGAATAATTCCTCAAATTAAATTCTAATTAAGGTCCAAACTTTTATAACCATACCTACTGGTCTTCCTTAAGTCTAAGGATATACATAAGGTCTCCAATAATATTTTCCAAGGGTTAACATCATTAAAATTTAACTAGGGAAATTTTACTCTTTCTGGGAAGGTCGATCGATCGACCTTGACCTTCGATCGATCGATGGTGGTCGATCGATCGACTGATGAATGTCGATCGATCGAACGCACCAGGTAGGCTGCGGACTGCTTCGATTTTCAGTTTTCAAATCATCTCAAAACACCATTAACAAGCATGAAACTCTAAGATAATGTTATAATATCATCATACAACCATCCTACAACAGTGTTAACGTTCTAAAACCAATAATTCATCATTCAAGGGCTTTGTTTGGATCAAAACTTCATCAAGAATTCCAGTTTCTATTTCTTTCAAGAACATTAATAAACTTCTTCTAAAATCCGTTTTTTAGATCATCAATGGTTCTGTTTTGAATGCATAATTCGTCCAGAATGTTTCTACATGCAATTCCTAACATAGTTCATAGTTTTAATCCTCAAATTCATGGGTCTAATCAATCTTCCAAGATAAATTTGATTATTATCCTAAACATGGAAAAGCATAGCATTGAATCAATTATAATTAAACCACTTGCCTCTAATCTTTCTCTGAATTTGATGTTGAATCTTGAAGGCTGAGTTGTCCTCTCTCTCTCTCTGCAGAATTATTCTCTTTCTCTCTCTCTCTCTACAAGTTCTTCTCAAGATGATAATGGAGGTGGGGTTGGTTTTTGCCAAGTTTAAGGTTTCTAAACTTCTCCCGTAGCCCACTACCTAGATTGGGGTTGGAAATGGCCTAGTGGGTTAAGACTAAGTCAGATTTTTAACTCTAATTTTCGTGGGTTTTAATTCCCAAATTTCCGAAATTACCAAAATGCCCTTTTAAGTTACCGGTATGGCCCAATAATGCCCCGGGACCCAAACTTAACCCCCGGCTAGTGCTTTCTGACTATTTTGACCCTTCCGGATGCGTTGGCGCACTCAAAACGACCATACCGTTAATAGAAATAAAATTCACTTTTTAATTAAATAATTACTTTCCTGACGCGACTGTCACACGCGTCTCAACAAAATTTTCCCAAATTGCCGTATTTCAATCTCGCGACAATTTCAATAGTTACAATATTCGTATATTGCCATATATACACATTATAATCAAATACTAATTCACATCTCGTTAATATTTTATCCGGATTAATTCTCAATTAATTCACATTTAATTCAATTAATCCCATAAATAAATATCGATAAAAATGCGGGGTATTACAACACCGTTGAACCTGATTTGCTTAAGAGCAACAATTGGGGTGAATGCACCATTGGTGCAGGGTTAGACTGTGTTGTGTGGGGCAGTCCGGCATTTTCAGCTCTGCAGGAGTTTTAGGCTTTTTAGCATGCTTAGAGAGTGCCTTTTTATGTTATCATGTATATGTTTTTAGAGCTTTGTACAGTTTTTTGTTCGTGTCTAGAGCAGACTGCTGGTCCACCTCTGCGTTGTATTGTTTCATTTTCGTTTAATATTTTTTTTTCCGATCAAAAAATATAATATTTAATATTCAATTATCAATAGTAAACTGTCTTCTATGATGAAGATTACACTTGTTTATATGCTAAACAAACCTAGTTCTACTAGGACTAACATAGCTAAAGATAACTACTAAAATAGCTAAAGATAACTACTAAAACATATATTATTTTGTATATATCCTAACAAGTTCTAATTATATTACTTATTAAACAATTATCCTAAATGAAAATAAATAAATTCAAAGATAAAAAAATTCTATTTTTCTCCTCATCACCATATACTAAAAAGAAAACAATTCTGCAATACATTCCTCATAAACCAAATGAACCAAACCTTTCAAGTATGCTTTTATATTTGTGTGAAACAAACAAGATTGACACGGAATTTGTGTTCCCAAAATCTTATAAAATATGATCAAATCTTGCATACACAAATGAACCCCAGACCATGCAATAATCATAATTTAAATAACTAAGCATAGAGTGAGGACACCCATTGATTAGATACAGCATTCAGTATCTGAATTTTTGGTGAAAATAAAAATAAAACCAAAACCATTGATAAGGGAAAAATGCAAATTTAACCCTGTAGGTTGGGGTGACTTTCAATTTTAGAAAAAGTTGCTATGTTAACCTTGAATTTGAAAAACTGGTTCGATTGGACGCATCGTCAAATTGCCGTTAAAAACCATAACGTATTACTGAGTGAATATATAAGTCTTACATTATTATGTGGATCAGTAAGAATCTGACATGTGGCTTAAACACTAATTATTTTAAAAAGTTACTGTTGGTGTCTAAGAAAACCCATTTTAACTTCTTCTCCTGTGGTTTTCTTTTCTTACCGCCAATGATTTCTCTCTCTCTCGGCACCCTAATAAATTTTTTCAGATGAACTAAAGTGAGCAGATGAACTTGCATAGGTAAATGACCAAGTATGTTCCAACAATTTATGCACCGAATCTTTATTTCATTCTATCCCTTATTATTTTCTTAGTATATTCAGTTGGCTGGGATCCTTTTCAATTACTAATAATTGGATGAATGGGAATACAGGGGATGCTGAATCAGCATTCAAAAGTTGTATGATCCCCACAATCACCTACCTAGGACCAATGTTTAAAAAGGCGAAAGGCGAGGCGAGGCGAGGCGTAAGCCTCGAGGCGTTTGAGGCCTAAGCCTCACCGAAAAGGAAAAAAAAAGAGCAAAATAATATTAAAAAAATACTAATAAAACCATAAAAATAAAATAACAAAGAAATATAAAATAAAACTACAAAAAAAACATACTTGAGGGCTTTCTCACATAGTTTGACATTTTTTTGTTACCTCCAATATAACTTTTCGAAAAAGAAAATCAATTTGAACATATTGATTATTTTAAATATGACAATAAATTAATCAATGCAAAATCGTATTGGCAAAATCATTTTTTTAGCTTCATTCACATATTGGTTCTTTTATAATATGACAATAAATTAATCAATGCAACTTAACAAGCAAATTTATTAAAAAAACATTGATTTTCAAGCTAAGATTAAAAAAATAGCAACTTTATTAAAAAAAATAATAAAACATATTAACCTAAGTTTATTAAAAAAAACAGCAACCTTTAAAATATATTAGTATAAGTTAAAGAAAACATATTAATCTAAGTTGAAAACCAAAAAATAGAAACCTTTTAAAAAAAAGTCATATTGAAGTTAATTTTGTACATTTATTTCAAGCAAACTATATATTTGTAACAAAATATAGTTTCAAACAAATTTATACACTTATTTCAAACAAATTAGTAAAGAAAAACAAAGTTAAGTGCTACTTTAAAACTAAAATAAAATAAAAATAGAATAAGAGTTAGTAGATTAAAACAACATTTTTTAAGTTAGGTGCAATTTTAGAAAAATGAAGAATTTTAACCTTTAAAAAAACAGACTTTGTGATGAAAGATTTTATTTATTTATTTATTTTTCCCCGCGCCTCAGCAAAAAGACGTGAGGCGCATCGAGGCGTAAGCCTCGAGGCGCATTGAGGCATAAGCCTCAAATTCAGGCTTTTTTTCAGCGCCTCGCCTCGAGGCGTATGCCTCTTCCGCCTTTTTAAACATTGCCTAGGACATGAGTTATCAAAGACTAATATCTATGCATTACAATATTTTTATACCCATACAGCCATGGATATATATATACTAGGGTGTACCCGTGCCGATGGCACGGTGACAAATTTACTCCCGATTATTTGTGATTATAGCCGATGGCACGGTTGCTTATTCGTTAAAGTGTATTTGTCTCACACAAATCAATATGTATTTTTTACAACTCGAGGTAATTGACCAATAAATTTTAAAATGAAAAAATTATATTCTTGCTCAAGTTTATTCAGAATTGTGAGAAACACATGCTCTATTTACGGCATGCTCATAATATCGCAATATGGCATGCATCATATTTTTGGCACATTACATAATTACAGGCTACGACACAATGGCACGATAACAATATCATTTTTAATGTACTACTATGGTATGTTATGTTACCACGTGCAATACACAATTTACTTTTTTTTATAAGAAGTTGTAAAAGAAAATTGTATTTTTGTACAATATACACTTTTGCGATCATAAGCCTTTATTTTTTTTTTGTTATATAAAATTATTTATATGGTATGTATATATTTTTATATACATTTTGTTTGTTCGGCCATTTTTTATAGCATATACGATCTTTCAAAGACCTGCAGATATTTTTTTTATATCTTCATAATAAATATTTACACACGGACATACTATACCTTTCTTATGTAAAACCATATATATATATATATATATATATATATATATATATATATATATATATATATATATATATATATATATATTTGTGTGTGTGTGTGTGTGTGTGTGTATTCTATTAGTGTTGATTGTGTAAAATTTTTATGGGGTTGGAATAACCCTATAAGGAAACTAAAATTCAGTCAAAGCCAAAAATATACTACTATAAAAATAAAAATGGATCCTACCAAACATCTACGTCGTGAATACAAATTAGAAAACAAAAACACCATCTATAAATAAATATAAATAATGCAACGCCTACTAATCTTTTAACATACAAATATTATTGTGATCAATAATGACAATTAAAAAATAAATAAAGAACGAAACTAAAAACTTGAGTTTTCTTTAGTGGATGAAAAAACAAATGAAAAAGAAGAAAGTGTCATAAAAGAAGAAAGTAATTAAAAAAACGATAAAAATAGGGCGGTCCAGTTCGATCTGCCGGTCCAATTGATTTTTTGAACACCCCTAATATTTAGTAACATAAAAAGTGTCAAAATTAATTAAAAAAAGCATTACCTTTTAGATGAAAAAATTAGATTTTCAAATAATATTAATTAGATGTTGAGAGGAAAAAAAAGAGTTTTGGTTACTCTCGAGGAATCAAACAAAAATATAAAAAATTAAATCTAAACAATTGAACACTACTCACCCAAGAGTCTATATATCAAAGTTCGGTTTCAAGTTACATACATTGACATTGTGTATCAAAAACATTTTTTTTCAGTCTACAACAGTTAATGATTTAAAAAATGTTTTAATTTTTAGCAATAATAAAAATGAATAACACCCTTTACTGTATTTTTAACTATCCATACTTCTGCATGGTCTTTGAGTTCTTTCAATCATAGCTTATGTGACCCTTTAATAGTAGACAGTATGGCACCACTGTGTCGTCCTTTCCCTACAGTGAAAATAGCTTTTAGTCAATTCTTTCCTGTCTAGCCGTCCTTTTCCTGCATTGCAGATTTTTTAAAATTCTTTTTAGGCTCCGGGAGGATAAAAAGCTTTGATGATAAAAATATAATAGATCTTTGCCAAAATAACATGAAATTCTTTTTAGAAAAGAATTAACCCAGAAATACGAAACTTCAAATAAATTTTACCTAATAAATTATCTGCTCAATTAGAAGGTGGAAAGTAAACATATGTACGTGCCTATGTACAATTTAGTTTGGATAGCAAATAGTAAGAAAATGGATGACAAAAATATATAATCAAAATAGAGAGGAAAAAAAACGAATAGACCCAAACTGAACAAAATGTCCTGGCTGGACAGAAAATGGATCCGAATCTTTCTCAAACTTAAGACGGATCCAGAAAAACATAGAACTAAAAAACACCCAAAAAAATATTGCTATGGTATGAAAAAAAAATGAGGGTCTGCAGAAAAAATGAGTTGTGGTGGCCATAAATTCAATAACTGTCAAATCTTGCAAGGGGTAGATCCAAAATTCCACCACGGCCAAATCCCCACACAATGTAAGACTCTCTTGCTGCAAAAAAAGGATGGTTTGTAAAGAGGGGATACCAAATGTAAGACTCTCTCTCTCCCAGAGTTGTTAATCGTCTCTCTTTCTCTCTCGTCTGGTAGCAGGTCGGCTAAAGCCATTTAAAGGCTCGACAACTACCTCGGTGACAAAAATGCTTTGCCCGAGACAAAAATGGACGATCCAAACATTAAAATGAAATTGAAGACGTTTCTTATCAAACTTAGAACTGAGAGACAATTGGGGGCAAGGCCTAGTTTCACAGTATACTCTAAAACTTGACCTTCAACAACAAAGAGTGGGAAAGCCTCGTTGTTCAAAATATCAATCCACATTCTAAAACGTATGAGAAATTATAGAAACAAACTGTAAAAATGTAAGGAATTAAATAGAATACAAAGAACTAAGAACCTTGATTTGAATATACCGTATACAGTAGAACTCATATATGAAAAAACCTTGATTTTGAGAGAGAGAGTCTTTGAGTGTGT
The DNA here is from genome assembly GCA_949130495.1 of Sambucus nigra. Taxonomy (NCBI): domain Eukaryota; kingdom Viridiplantae; phylum Streptophyta; class Magnoliopsida; order Dipsacales; family Adoxaceae; genus Sambucus; species Sambucus nigra. The sequence continues at coordinate 336,011,903 of OX422214.1, forward strand.
ATGTGGCATTCCAAAAAGGAGCTCCAAAATCTAACACCCCAAAACCAGTTGTCCCCCACGCATCTTCACCCTCTGTTTCTTTAACAACCAACCAACACCCAAAATCATAACCCACACAAACCCAAAGCCACATCCTTCTTGTGAAAGCCCTCGTCACTAAGCGTAACTTTTACGACGGATCTGTAAAACCACACATGTTAGATGACCAGATTTGTGTTGAATGGTGAGAAACAAAAAAAACGAAGTAAGAACAGAGATGGGTACTAACAAATCTGCTCATTTCCTCGCCCTAGATGATCTTTGTGTTGGGTGTTCCTCCAAAAAAAATGAAGTAAGAACAGAGATGGGTACGAAGTAAGAACAGAGATGGATACTAACGAAGATGGGTGTTCCTCCAAATTAACCACCAGTTAGTATTAATGGAAGCTCGGAGTAAGAACGGAGATGGGAATCGTTCCTCCAAAGGGATGTGAGATGAGGAAGGAAAATGAGAGAGAGAAAGAGAAAGATGTGGGATTCTCTGCTACAAAGTTCTGTTTGTGTGGGTGAGAGAGAGACGTGATGTTGATTTTTACAGACCTCGAGACATGGGAGACTTGACGGATGAAGGGCATGGAATATGATATGTTCCCATCACAGCCACGTGTCGTCATTTTCAATCGTTAAGATACACACCCAAGATTTAATCACAACCATCAGTTGATAAAGACCAAATTCCTTAGATTTAATCCTAGCCATCAGTTGGGGAGGACAAAAAGTCCCTCCTCCTTTATTTTATATATATATATATATATATATATATATATATATATATATATATATAGAGAGAGAGAGAGAGAGAGAGAGAGAGAGAGAGAGAGAGAGATTATCACACAAACACACATAATCAAGGTTCTAAGAGGCGTGAGGCTAGGAGCCTAGTCGTAAAAAGGCGTTTTCCCTTTTTTTAATATTTTTTAATTATACCAAGGCTAGTAAAACAATAGAATCAAATTTATAAGCACAAATATAAGCATAACTCACATAAAAAAAATATAAGCATAAACATGCGATCAAAATTCAAGTAAAATAATACATACCTTGAAATTTAAAAATATATCCGTATATTTGGTAGCCCTTTTTTCCATATGCATGCTCCATGCTCCATAAGTCCATGTCACACTAATACATGCAATAAAAATTCAAAATAAGTTAGTAAACAATATGTTTCAAATATAATGTGAATGAAATCAAAATTTTAAAGTAATGGACTAAACTAAGAATCATAATATATAATTAATCATAAAAGATTCATAAGAAATTGGTTCATTCGAAGACATTTCTGGTACCATTGAAAAATCATTGAAATACAAAAGACAGAGCCAACAACATTTAAACTCCAAAAGATACAGCCAACAACATTTCTGGTATAAACTTAACTTTTAACAAAATAAACAGAGTATTGATTTTTTTTTTGTGAAATGTGAATTAATTAAAAGAGGCAAAGCCCCAAAAAGTACAACCAAAGGCCAAAGGCCAACACAACCAAACAAAAGGCAACAGACTGCCAAATGGGCACGCATAGGGGTGCAACCGGTACGGTATGGTCGGTAACGATCCCTCCAATACCAAAATCACATTCTATATGGTAAAACCGTACCGTACCAATTTACCGACCGGTACATCAAAACAAAAACCAAAACCAAACCGACCGGTTTTTCGGTTTTTTCGGTATTTTCGAGTTTTTTTGGTTTCGGTAATTTCAGTTTCAATTCGGTTTTTTTCCGATAAATACCACAATTTCAAATCGGTTTATGCATTCGGTAAATCTGGTATATATTTCGATATACCCATTTCTAGCTGTTACAATTTCTAGCATTTCTAGCTATTATAATTTCTAGCATTTCTAGTTGTTTGGAACAATTAGAAACATACACAAACAGGTACAATTTCTAGCATTTGGAACAATATATTTAAACAGATACGAGACAAAACTAACCGGTTTGCTTTTATCGGAGCCAGAGGAGAGTGAGACGAGATGAGGGAGCTGGTGCCTGAGGAGAGTGAGCCAAGATGATGAGCCTAAAAAAATGAGGAATCTGTTACCTAAAAAAATGTTCGCCGGAAAGTCAAAATCATCCACACCTCCAACACCGGAAAAACAAACCTTCGTCGAAAAAGCCAACTCACCGGAAAAGCCAACTCGTCGGGAAAAATCACCGAAAAACACGAAGGGAACTCAGATACGAATACAGCACCGAATAAATTGTCACCGGAAACCCGATCTCAAAACGAAGTAACCACACCAAATCGAAAGCCAAATCTCAAAACAAAAAAATGGTGTTCTCAAATAAAAGTCCTCAAAAAATTATTTCTCAAAATCAACCCAAGGTTGAAGAAGAAAAAAAATGAGATAGAGAGATCTCAAACAAAAATGACGGCCACACTTTTTGAGAGAGAAAGAAGTAAAAAAAAATGTAATGGAAACCTAAAAAAAGATCTCTACACAAACCACAATATAAAGCCCAAATGAAATAAGGGAAAAACGGAAATATAGCCAACAAAACAAATGCTGCCTAATTCATTTTGTGTTAAATGTTTGATTAATTAAACAAAATATATGTTTAATTAACATGATTATTTAACACTTAAAACCAAATACTCAAATAAATAAATTTAAATTCAAAGAGAATATAAAAACTCACTCATGAGAATTAAAATAAATAGAAGTAGTATGATACCCAAAATAATTTGACACTGCACAAAAAGTTTGGTACGGTAATTTTGGTACGATATCGGTACGGTAAATTCGGTAAATCGGTTTTTTTGTATTCAAAAACCAAAACCAACCAAATTTTTTACGGTATTTTCGGTTTCGGTAAAATCGGTTTTTGGTATTTCATAATATGAAACCAAAACCATTTTTTTCTGGACCAAAACGGTACGGTACGGTAAAAACCCGTACCGGTTGCACCCCTAGGCACGCAGGCCCCAAAAGAAAAAAACCAACTAAATCTAATGTGAATTAGGGTGCGGAAGCATAAAAATAAAGAAGTTAACTACACAACAACAACAACATGAAAATGTAGGAAGTTCTTATATTTTCTCTCTCTAGTCTCTCAATATCAAATGGACAAAAGTAATACAATGAAGGCCTCCTTAGCTATTTATACTAAGGAGCCAATAAAAGGAAAGATAAGAAAAAATCACTAAAAGACAACTATAGCCCTGTGCTCCTGCATCAAAATCAACTAAACGCAATCTAATTAAACAACTAAACAAAACACACAGGCCCAAAAACTAAACCAAACACCTCTCAACAGACAAACCCAACCTACAAAAATGCCCCAAGCCCAAAATGTCAGACCACAACCAGGAATGCTCAAGATATTCCTAGACCAAGGACACATGCAAGCACCTCCAAAAAGACCAATGAAAAAACACCACGCATAAACCACAAACTGGCTGGCCTCAAAACTATCAACCCATCAAACAACCAACATAGCAAAACCAGACTCATTTCGTGATGAGAGAGAGAATCTCTGCAACTAAGAAACCCTCTATGATGAAAACAACCTACACCTTCTCACATAGATAGCCCTCTAAACAACCCCCAAAACTCAACAAACATCTCAGAAAACTCCATAACCCCCATAGAAGTCATCAAGATTTATATTAAAACCACCACCAAACCATATTTAAGACTGGTCAACCAAGAATAAGACCCAAAGCTAAGATCTTTAAATCTAACCAAAATAATCATCCATCAGCAAAGCCAACATTTGAACCCAAAACTTCATTCTCAAAGCCAATACTGTTATAGAAACCATCAACCTTTTAATAAGAAAAAAACAACTATCTTCTTAAAAAAAAGGATGCTATACCAAAAATTTTAACTCCAAAAGATGTTATACCAAAAACTTAAAAAAAAATTGACATACAAGTTCAGAAATGAGATATTTATGTATAAACTTAAAAAAAAAAAATTAGATATTTGCGTATAAACTTTAAAAAAAAGTTTGAAGAGGATAACCTGATGTTGGAGGAAGGAGAAGAACCCCACGGGGCAGGTTTGCTGTTGGAGAAAAGGATGATTGCTGTCGGAGAGGGAGACGAGGGGAAGGAGAGCTGCCGGAGAAAAGGATAACCTGAGACGAGGGCAGTTCGGGGTGCTTTCGTGAGGTTAGGGTTCGTGAGGTTAGTTTTACTGTCTGATTTGTTTGTATATTGTTTTTGTTAATTAGTTTCTTGTTTTAAGTCCACAACAGCCTGAAGCAAATAAGATATTAAAGGAAAAAAAAATCAGATGTGTATATTATAAAACGAGGTCGTTTTGTTAAAAGAAAAAAAAGACAGCCCTGAAGCAAAACGACGTCGATACATTAATTTAAAAAAAAAAAAAAGGCGCGACGCCTTACAAGCCTAGGCGCGCATACTTCGTTGACCAGCTTTCGAATGCGTTGACCAGGCCTTTTCCCGCGCATAGGCCTTATGCAGGGCGTTTCTAAAAAGCCTCATGCCTAGGCGCGCCTTTTAGAACACCACCTATAATTACCTCCTTAGCCAATACACTGTATGAATTAAACCTAGCAGTTAAAGAAACACCCCTAACCCCCCTTCAACTTCTTCTTCCTTGGATTATTCACTTAAATACTGGCACACAACACATATATATATATATATATTGATATACCCGTATATATCCTCGGCCTGGTTGAGGATTACCTCCAACCGGACGACCCCTCGGGGCCGACCCTTCATCAGGCTCCGGACGACCCCTCAGAGGGCCGACCCTTCATCAGGCTCCGGACGACCCTCCGAGGGTACGGCAGTACGAGGCCAGAATTAGGCCAGACTCATTATCGGAAGGAACTTTGCCCTCGGCCTCATATCAAAGGCCGAGGGTGACATCATCATAGCGCGTGGTTTGGGAGACGCGTGGAACAGTGTGCGTGAGGCTCACATGGCACATGGGAGACCGTTATAACAAAATCACACCCTCACGTGAGGGAATATTATGTCATCATTTGGCATCTACAGGTGTCAACAGGGGATTGGCTAGATCATCATTCACATGCACCATGCATACTTGGGGGGTACACTACACCCCCCAAGACCCATATATACTTGTCATCTACAACCCTACAGTGGAGAGATCGATTACTGTAACCCTAGCTAAAACTCTGCTTGTACACACAGTAGAGAGAGATCGGAGCTTATGTGCATTGTATCCAAGGCCATTAGTGCCCATACTTAGTGGATCACACACTCACAGTGGATGTAGGCCAAATTGGCTGAACCACTATACATCATTGTCTTATTTCCTCTTATACTCATCTCCTTCTACACACTTATACACTTATACATCTCTATGGCTACCATGGTTACTACTGTTTGGGCTCATTATCACTTATCCGGTGTTGCTAAATCTTAGCATCATCAGTTTGGCGCCGTCTGTGGGAACGAGAAGACATCTCTTCCTTTATATAGCTTAACCTCACTGAGCACTCTGGTGGTGAGCCAGCTCTCCCCCTGAGAGGAGATGTTTCACCATTGAAAGAGACCCACTAAGGTTCTCAAGCTCACCAATCTTTTCTTCAGTTCAGCTTTTCATAGCTCAAACACATGGCACCTGAAATGCCACCGCCACCTCTTCCCCCACCGAATGATGGGGGAAGACCCAGTTCCAGTCAGCCGCCACCTCAGTCTGAGATGGCTGATGTGGCGGCAGCCTTAAAGTCTCTGGCAGCAAACGAGCGGATGATGCAGGAGCAGTTCACAGCTCTAAGCCAAAACATGCTAAGACCACCAGGAGTTTCACCTGAGATGATTACTCCGGCAGCAGCTCCAGGACAGCATGAGGCCAGGGGACCACCCTAGGCACCACGCAAAGACCTGCCACCCCCTCAGCGGCGTAGGGATGTTGCTGACCCCCGGCGTCTACGCCTGGGGAGGCAAGGAAACCCTTGCTCTGAGGACATGTATGACGATCTGGAGGGAGAGGAGACCCCTATAGAATGCTGGGAACCATATGAGGTCTCCAACAATACTGTACGACCTCTCCAGGATAGTAGAGGAAAGTGCGGGAGACCAAATCCTGATGATCGCCCGAGAGGCTCTGCTTTTGATCGCTTGAGCAAGGGGTCGGCCTTTGAGACGCTGGGCCTAGTAAATGACCTGCGGGAAAAATTATCCAGGTCAAGGAGTGCTGCGAGGTCTAGGAGGGAGGCATCAGATGGCCGACCCCAAGGACGGGATAACGGTCAAAGGGAAGTAAACAGCCAACGCAGACCTGCCGCAGCAGAACCCTCCGTCCACCTTAAAGAGGCGGCAGGGGATAACATCGGCCAAGCCGACCCTGCGAGGCCCTGGAATGACTCGATCCAGCGACTAGAGGATAAGATTGGTGATATACTGAAGAGCCGGGACCCTCTTCAGAAGGGATACACCATAGGCTCACCCTTTGTGGCGAAGATAGTCAACTTCCCTACGCCATCAAGGTTCAAGCCACCTGTGGTCACCCCATGATACGACGGGGGAACCAACCCTGTCCACCATGTTGAGATGTATAAATCAGCAACAGACATATACTCTATCTCAGATGAGATGAGGTGTCTTGCCTTTTCTGGTACCCTGACAGGGGCTGCACATGTCTGGTACACGTCTCTTCCAAAAAATTCCATTGAAAACTTTAAGCAATTGGCAGACCGGTTCATCCACAACTTTTGCTTTGGGGTGAGGCCACAGAAGAAGACCACCCACCTGCTCTTTGTTAAGCAGGGGAAGAATGAGAGTCTGAGGGACTACATAGCCAGATTCAATAAAGAAAAGCTGGAGGTGGAAGACTATGAGGAGAGCATAGCTATGACAACCCTGATTGGAGGACTCCAAAAGGGGAAGCTGTTATGGAATCTTGCTGAAGACCCCCCTAGGACGATCGCTGAATTGCTGTCAACAGCAGGAAAGGTGATGAATGCCGAAGAGGCGATGGCCGCAAAATATGAAGATGAAAAAGGAGGCGCTAGTGGGGGTAAATACCCTAAAAAGAACAAAGAGGGGAAGAAGAGGTCTACGGACAACAAATTCGCTGGTTACACCCCTCTGACGGTCAGCTGTGAACAGATACTCAATGAGATAAAGAGTGACCGGTCCCTGAAGTGGCCTGAGAAGCTGAGGGCAGCCCCCAACAAGAGGAACAAGAACCTGTGGTGCGAATTTCACCAAGACCACGACCACGTAACAGACAAATGCTTTGCTCTGAAAGATGAGATTGAGAAGATGCTGAAAGAAGGGAAGCTGAGAAAGTACGTCGACAAAGGTGCCTTCAAGAGGGGCCGAGGGGACGACCCCAGAAAGAAGCGAGGCGATGCATGTAGAGAAGGACCTCAAAAAAGAGGGGACGACCCTTTTGATGATGAGGACGACCCTGACCTCCCGCCGAGAGACGACCAAGGTCCTGTCAAGAGGCTTAATATGATCTCGCTCGGAGTGGGAATGATCTCCGGGGGTCTAGCAGGAGGAGGGTCTGAGGTCGCTGACAGGAAGGCCCATGTGGCTGAGGCCAAGGCAGTGACGAAGACGGTACACTCAACCTCCCTGGAGGCCAAGTCAGAAAAGAGGAAGAAGGTTGATATGGACACCCTGATAGTGGGGTTCTCGAGAATGGACTTTAAAGGCCTCCTAGCCCCACACGACGACCCACTCGTCATCACAACTAGGGTGCACGGGTGTGAGGTGCCGAGGATATTGGTCGACGGGGGCAGTTCTACAGATGTAATGTTTTGGCCGTGCTTCAAGACCTTAGGTCTCAGCCGTGATAGACTCGTCCCATACCATCATCCATTGATTGGATTCAGTGGGGAAAAGGTTCATCCCCTGGGAGTGTATGAGGCCGATGTTAGGATGGGGGACGAGTGGGCGAGATGGCTTACCAAGAAGGTCAGTTTCTTTGTGATGGATGAGCATGTGTTTTCGGCCTACAACATCATACTGGGACGTGTGGCCCTTAAGGGGTTTGAAGCTGTGCCGTCTACGGTCCATCAGATGATTAAGTTTCCTACCCCTTACGGGGTGGGGGAAGTTCAGGGAGACCAGACGACAACGCGAGAATGTTACTACAACTCCGCTGAAGAAAGAGAGGCGCACAAGAGGGCTACAACCACTTACAATATTGATACCCTAGACCCCAGGGATGAGACGAGGCTAAAGAAAGGAGAGGTCGCGGAAGAGGTAGAATCCATCATCCTTGATGAGGATGACCCGGAAAAAACCGTCCAAATAGGCAAGTCTCTGAAGCCCAATATCAAGGAAGACCTCATTAAACTGTTGAGGAGAAGACGAAGCGTCTTCGCGTGGAGTCATGTAGATATGCCGGGGATTGACCCTGAAATCATGTGCCACAAGCTCAATGTGGTAGAAGGAGTGAAGCCGGTAAAGCAGAAGAGGAGAATTTACTCGAGGGAGAAATATGAGGTCATTAGGGATGAGGTTAAGAAATTAGAAGACGCTGAGTTTATCAGAGAGGTCATCTACCCCGAATGGCTGTCCAATGCAGTCATTGTTCCAAAGGCCAACGGGAAGTGGAGAATGTGTGTGGACTTCACAGACCTCAACAAGCACTGTCCCAAAGACAACTTCCCTCTCCCCCGCATTGACCAGATGGTAGACGCTACCGCAGGCCATGAGCTCATGAGCTTCATGGATGCCTATTCAGGGTATAACCAGATCTTCATGAACCCTGAAGACTCGGAGAAGACAACCTTCATCACTGACAAGGGGACATACTATTATAGGGTCATGCCCTTTGGCCTAAAAAATGCGGGGGCAACGTACCAGCGCCTCGTAAATAAAATGTTCGAAGACCAAATTGGAAAGTCTATGGAGGTCTATGTAGATGACATGCTGACTAAGAGTTTGAAGGCAGAGGATCATGTGGCAGACCTGGAGAGGACGTTTAATACGATGAACAAATACCAGATGAAGCTTAATCCGGCCAAGTGTGTCTTCGGGGTCGGAGCAGGGAAGTTCTTAGGGTTCATTGTCAACCAAAGAGGCATCGAGGCCAATCTTTAAAAGATAAAGGCCCTTGTTGAGATGAAGACCCCCAAGTCCATTAAAGACGTTCAGAGGCTCACATGGAGAGTTGCTGCCTTGAACAGGTTCGTATCTAGGGCCACAGACAGGTGTCTACCATTCTTCAAAATTCTCAGAAAAGCCTTCGAATGGAGTGAAGAATGCGATGAGGCCTTCAAGGAGCTAAAATTATACCTGGGGTCTCCCTTTCTGATGTCACGACCCGTGCAGGGTGAACGACTTTATGTGTACCTCGCCGTCTCAGAGTCAGCCATCAGTGCAGCCATTGTGAGAGACGAAGACGGAATACAGAAACCTGTGTATTTTAACAGCAAGGCACTCCAGGGGGCAGAGCAAAGATATCCAAGGATGGAGAAGTTGGCCTACGCCTTGATCCATGCATCAAGAAAGATGAAGCCATACTTCCAGTCCCATACGATGGTCATCCTCACCGACTCTCCCCTTAGGCAGGTTTTACACAAGCCTGAAAAATCAGGGAGGTGGCCTGGGCTATAGAACTGGGGGAGTTTGACATAGTGTATCAGCCTAGTACGGCCATTAAGGGGTAAGCATTGGCAGACTTCGTGGTTGAGTTTACTTGGGAAGGTGATGAGGCCGAGGATGAGAGCCTCGAGAAGATAGATACCCGACAGGGTGAGCTCACCGACACGCCTACAGATAAGGCCGAGACGAGCACCGCTAGAAGGAAAGTGGTTGAAAACGAAGAGGGAAGATATCTCTTTAGACAGGGGTCACTCACCGAGGGAGGTTTCTCAGAAGAACACACCGTGTGGAGTCTCTTCGTCGACGGGTCCTCTTGCGAAAGCGGGAGCGGAGCTGGGTTAATAGTATCAGCACCCGACGGCACAGACATTGAGTACGACCTGAGGTTCAACTTTAAGGCCTCTAACAACGAGGCCGAGTATGAGGCCTTGATAGCAGGCCTCTCCTTGGCCAGATCACTTAGTATCGGCCAGATTTTGGTTCACAGTGATTCGAGGCTAGTAGTGAATCAGATACTAGGAGCCTACGAGGCTAAGGACGAGAGGATAGCTAGGTACCTTGAGAAGGTGAGGTCATTACTGAAAGGCTTCAGAGAAGTGAAATTAAAGAGGATACCTAGGCTCGACAATGGCTGTGCTGATGCCCTTGCGAGGTTGGCCTCGGCAACTAGGACAGACATCAGGAGGACGGTCCCAGTAGAAATTTTGCTTCGGCCAACTATTGAAGACGCTGAGGGAACACTTAGCAATTGCCTAAATGTTTCTCAGGAAGCTTCGTGGATGGACCCTCTGATTAGGTACATTAAAGAGGGAGAGATGCCAGAAGCAAGGCAAGAAAGGAAGAAGTTGAGATACAGGGCTGCAAAGTTCACTGTCATTGGGGACACCTTGTACAAAAAGGGATTTTTACTCCCCTTACTTAGGTGTGTGCACCCATCTGAGGTCTCATCCCTTTTGCAAGATGTGCACGAAGGATCGTGCTCAAGCCACATTGGGGGCAGATCCTTAGCGAAGAGGGTGATCACCCAAGGGTACTGGTGGCCGACCTTGGGGAAAGACGCCGCGGCATATGTAAAAAAGTGCGATAAATGCCAGAGATTTGCCACCATCCCTCACCAACCCCATCAGCCTCTTACCTCCATTACATCCCCATGGCCATTTGCAGTGTGGGGGATCGACCTCGTAGGACCCTTACCAAGAGCAGTCAATAACTATCGGTTCCTCATCGTAGCTATTGACTATTTCTCAAAATGGGTGGAGGCCGAACCGATGGTCACGATAACAGAGCAGAAGACCTTCCAGTTCATTTGGAAAAATGTTATATGCAGATATGGTCTCCCCAACACCCTCATCTCGGATAACAGGACTCAGTTCAAGAATACCTCTCTACAGAGGTACTGTGAAAGGGTGAGTATCAAACAATTTTTCTCCACCACGACCTCAGGTCAATGGGCAAACATAAATTACAAACAGGACAATCCTAGATGGAATCAAGAAGAGGCTTGAGGAGGCAAAAGGAAGATGGGTCGATGAATTATATGCCGTGCTGTGGGCATACAGGACGACAGTGAGGACCTCTACCGGAGAGACCCCATTCATGCTAGCTTATGGCTCAGAAGCCGCCATCCCCACCGAGATTGGGTTTCCTACTCATAGGGTCCAAATGTATGACCCCCAGAGAAATACAGAAGAGAGGAGACTCGACTTAGACCTGATTGAGGAAAAGAGGGAGGACGCCGAGATAAGGCAGGCCACCTATCAGCAGTGGATCGCAAGGTTTTACAATCAGAGGGTGAAACAGAGGCCAATCGCAGTGGGGGACTTGGTCCTCAAAAAGACTTGGCAAAAGCCCAACAAGCTCCACCCTAATTGGCATTGGCCCGTATAGGGTCATCGATGAAGTCGTCCCTGGGACCTATAGACTAGAAAACCTAGAGGGTGAACCCTTTTCCAACCCTGGAATGCAGATCATTTGAAAAAATACTATCAGTAGCGTTGTAAGGTCTTAATAGACCATAGTTGTAATAGGAGTTGCTCCAACAGAACACTTGGAGAATATAATGAGAAATATCAGTGTTTCCCCTCATCCTGTGTTTATCAGTTCTAGTACGCATGAAAACATTTTCAGAGAACGACCCTCGGCTATAATGAGGGTCAATGGAGGGGGCGACCCCACCATTGCCCTCAAGAAAAACGAGTGAAGACTTTATTAAAAACCATTGGTTTGGTTATTGGAACCCTCGGCTATAATGAGGGTCAATGGAGGGGACGACCCCACCATTGCCCTCAAGAAAGACGAGGGAAAACTTTGTTCAAAACCATTAATTTGGTAATCATCACCCTCGGCTATAATGAGGTCCCATGGAGGGGACGACCCCACCATGGTCCTCAAGAAAGACGAGGGGAAACTTTGTTCAAAACCATTAATTTGGTGATTATCACCCTCGGCTATAATGAGGTCCCATGGAGGGGACGACCCCACCATGGTCCTCGAGAAAGACGAGGGAAAACTTTGTTCAAAACCATTAATTTGGTGATTATAACCCTCGGCTATAATGAGGTCCCATGGAGGGGACGACCCCACCATGGTCCTCGAGAAAGACGAGGGAAAACTTTGTTGAAAACCATTAATTTGGTGATTATCACCCTCGGCTATAATGAGGTCCCATGGAGGGGACGACCCCACCATGGTCCTCAAGAAAGACGAGGGAAAACTTTGTTGAAAACCATTAATTTGGTGATTATCACCCTCGGCTATAATGAAGTCCCATGGAGGGGACGGCCCCACCATGGTCCTCAAGAAAGACGAGGGAAAACTTTTTTTAAAACCATTAATTTGGTGATTAACCCTCGGCTATAATGAGGTCCCATGGAGGGGACGACCCCACCATGGTCCTCAAGAAAGACGAGGGAAAACTTTGTTCAAAACCATTAATTTGGTGATTAACCCTCGGCTATGATGAGGGCCAGTGGAGGGGACGACCCCACCACTGTCCTCAAGAAAGAAGAGGGAATACTTTGTTTAAAACCATTAATTTGGTGATTAACCCTCGGCTATAATGAGGGCCAGTGGAGGGGACGACCCCACCACTGTCCTCAAGAAAGACGAGGGAATACTGTGTTTAAAACCATTAATTTGGTGATTAATCCTCGGCTATAATGAGGGCCAACCCAGGGGACGACCCCTCGATTCACCCTCAAGAGAGACGAGGGAGGGGTTAGTGGCATTAACAAAGAGACAACACAAATAATACAAGAGGCAAATATGGAAGACAACAAAGGAGATGATAATATAAATGAAATATCAAGTGTTCTACAAGATAGAGTACAAAAATGTCAATTACATCAAGAGGGTATGGGCTACAGACAGCCACCCTATGGAACAATATCAGAGGGCAGGGCCTCAACATCCACAAGAGGGGTTTCCTCAATGACCACAACTAGCTATCTTCAGACGTGCCGACCCCCTCGACTTGCACTTGGGATTCCACCTGGGTTAGAGCCTCGGCAATCAGGGGGTCGTCCAGTTGAACGGCCTCCAGAGAGGGACGGAGGGAAGAGACGACGTCGCCGAACTTGAGGACGACCCACCGACAAGCCGTCCTTATCCCTCTCTCCAAGTACTCAAGGTCGAAGCCTTGGAACTCATCGGAGAGTTTATAGGCTTCCACAGCGTCTGCCTCGGCTTTCTTCACAGCCTCAGATAGCTCAATCTTAAACTGGCCTCCGGATGGGTCATGGCTTCATCCTTCTCCTTCAGAAGCAAGTCTTTGGCCTTCAGGTCCTCATCACGGTGTCTCGTCAGCTCGTCCATAATTCGTGCATGTTCAGTTCTGGCACTCTCTAGCTCAGCCTTTGCAGTATCTAAGTCAGCCTGCAGGTCGGCCTCATGCTGGATGGCCCTCTCGGCCTCATGGAATTTCTCCTGATTCTCAGCCATCCATATAGTTGCCAAGGTAAAGGCGCATACAGACTGCACAGAAAAATAAACAGATGTCAAGAGGCCGAGGAAACAGTTGGTGAAAGAATGCAATTAAAGAAATGAATCAAGACCAAAACCTGGGCTAGAGCGTGCAGACCATAGTCATACACTTTGACTGGAGGCATCTTTGACAGAAAGTTGTAATCAGCAGCCGAGGGAGCAGAAAACATTGATGCCTTGGCTGCCCTCAAATTTGCGATGAGCGATGATGGCTCGGCCCTCAGATGTGCTAAGTTCTGGGGCCAGAAGGCCCCCATGCTGGATGAAGAAGCAGTCCCTTCAGATGCTTCGACCCTGGCCCTCGTCTGAGAATCCGGCCGAGGGTCAACAGGAATCTCAGGCTCTTTTCTTTTGTGGCTATCGGCTGTCGGCTCAACAATCGTTGGCCCCACGGCCTTCGTCTTCCTCGGAGTCTGCTGAGGCTCCTTACCCTTCATCTTTGCCAAGCCTGATAGTAAACTGGGAGCAGTCATTTCCCAGAGATAGTCTGATACACCAGCAGGACGACCTGAAAAGGGTACGACCCGTGAGAAAAATGCAGAGATAAAAAGGAAACACTTGAAAAAGTAAAGAAAAGTACAACTCACATAGTTCTGTAAGGGGGCCGACCTTCAGACCAGCTTCCTTGAGGAACCGAGGGGTCATCAGATCTTCAAACTTTGGAAGTTCACCCCCTCTCCCTCGTCCTCTCAGATATTCAACAATATCTTTCTCTTCCAGGCTAAGTCCGGGGTCTGACCTGGCCTTCATTGACGGGTTAGACCATCTTCGGGGGACCCTCGGACCACCGGCTACAGGAGATGCCTCGGCGGAGAACTCCCACTCCCCAGAGACGAAGAAGAATCTCTTCTTCCAATCGTGGTTGGAGGTTTGTGCCACGTGGAGAAGTTTTTTCTCAGACCTCCTCGCCCCTAAATGATATTACCCAGGCTGTTTGGACGAAGAGGTGATATTGTAGCAGGCCAAGAATATGTCAGCCGAGGGCTCATCAGTGAAAGCATTCTTCCACAGGGAGATGTAACCTAGTATCGTCCTCCAGGAGTTGGGAGGAAGCTGAGAGGGGGAAATACCGAGGGCTGATAGGATATCTACGATAGCAGGATGCAGAGGGAACCTGACGCCAACCTTGAACATTTGTTCATACACTGCAACCTCACCCTCAAAAACCCTCTCAGACTCAGAGGGAACCCTCATGGTTATGCCCGGGGGCACTCCATAGGCATGTCTCCACAATAAGAGGTCGCGATCCCTAATGGAGGAGATATAGGACGAGGCATGGGAGGTATCAACCTGGTCATCTGAATCATCGCCCTCGTCCTCAGTCCCCTCTCCCTCGGCCTCGTCATCTGCCAGAGGACCATGGGGAAAGGCCATCTAGAAGGCATGAGGAGATAGGGTTGTCACAGGGACAGCCTCGAAGGGGACCATACCCTCGGCTTGTCGGCCCGGGCTTAGGTCAGATGTCTCTATTCTACCAGAAGGTCCAACGCCAGTTGGCGAGGATGCTCTCTCGTCCATCTCACTTGAATGACACTCGGCTGGACGATGGGACGACCCACAAGACTCAGATGGCTCAAATGGTTTTATTGTGGCTAGAGGAATAGGAAAGATGGGTCGTACCCAATTAGGGTCAGCCCCTCGTCTCCTCTCCTCCTCTTCCTCTATTCGTCTGATCTCAACAATAATTTCTCTCTCAGGGAAGGGAACTCCTCAGCTAAGCTATAAAGCCTCCTAAGCATCAAGGGGGAGACCCTACACTTGGAGGAATTTGGGGAACTTAACTACAAACAAGTTTGCAGTTGACCAAATTAGACTTTTGGATTGAAACAAAGGGAATCGATGGTTTTCACTCGAGAACACCCAAGAAACTCAAGAACACTCAAAGAACAGTCGCCGGAAAAGCTGTAAAACGGCCTAAATTAAGCCCTACAAGCCTAAAACAGAAAAGCAAAAAGAGAAATGAAAGTAAAGATAGCGTTGGTGGTTAAAGATTACCTGAAGGGAAAGGGCGAAGCTGCTAAGTTGAAGGTTCGAAAGCTGCAGAAATGGCAAGAAGGCTGGAGACTAGAGAGAGAAAACTTGGGCGCGAAGAAGAAGAAGAGAGTGAAGGGTTTCAAAAATCGCTTAAATACCTTAGTAATGAGTGGGCCCATTAACCAAGAAGGGCATCATTAGGGCACGAAGCTAGGGATGGCAACGGGTCGGTTCGGGGTCGGGTTTTAACTCCCCGTCCCCGTCCCCGTTAGAAAAACCATTCCCCATCCCCGCCCCGTTCCCCGTTATAATGGGTTCGGGGATCCCCGTCCCCGTTTAAAACGGGTATCGGGTTCCCCGCGGGGAACCCGTTTTGATTTTTGATTTTTGATTTTTTATTATCAACTCCAGAAATTAGGTATAAAATTATATTCAAGATGCAAGTGTTGTTTAAACCATGGCGAGTCAATTGATCGTTGTTTTCTAAATGGTCCAGTTGCCTACTTTGTTTGCCAATGGTTGGGTAACATATTTGAGGTAAATCTAAACTTCATTTCTCCAGAATCAATGATGATTGCTTGGTGACTTAAGAATTCAAAGAAAGACTTTATGAAATGTCTTCTGAATATTGTTCCTTTAATAACAATTTGGGAGTTGTGGAAAGCCAGAAATGAAGGCCTGTTTGAAGGGGTAGAGATTAATAATCAAAATATAATTTCTCAAATCATGTCAGCGACCCAAAACATAGCAAAAGGAAACAAAGCGGAGAGAGAAAGGAAATGTACCTGCGTGGCGTGAGGTATAGCTGCCTGCGTAGTAGCGGCAGGGGCGTGAGGATGGTAGCGGCAGCGGCGTGAGGTGAGGGAGAGTGACAGAGAAGATAGGGAGAGAATGAGAGGATGGTAGCAGCAGCGGCGTGAGGGTAAAATAAAATGTGAGGTTAGGGTTTTTATGACTATATACATATATATATATATTTTTTTTATTATATATTAAAAAATCGGGTATCCCCGTGGAGACCCGAGGGTATACCCGAAACCGACCCGAAATTTTTTGGGGATTTTTTTTATCCCCGAACCCGACCCGATCCCCGAATTTTCGGGGATTTTTTGGGGATTTTTTCTCGGGTATCCGCGGGTTATCGGGTTTTCGGGGAAAATTGCCATCCCTACACGAAGCCCCAGGTAAAGCATGCAGCCGCCATGCCTTGGAAACTGAAATGGCAATGAATACCCGTCTAGGTGTCATACCAGCTTAACAGGTGTCACTCACCTAACTGATCATACACGCATCTCAATTACAACACTATCCCTCAGCCATCTCAACAACATCAATGGCTAAGAGCTGGGGGGTGATTGATATACCCGTATATATCCTCGGCCTGGCTGAGGATTACCTCCAACCTGACGACCCCTCGGGGCCGACCCTTCATCAGGCTCCGGACGACCCCTCAGGGGGCCGACCCTTCAGGCTCCGGACGACCCTTCAGAGGGCCGACCCTTTATCAGGCTCCGGCCGACCCTTCAGAGGGCCGATCCTTCATCAGGCTCCGGACGACCCTCCGAGGGTACGACAGTACGAGGCCAGAATTAGGCCAGACTCATTACCGGAAGGAACTTTGCCCTCGGCCTCATATCAAAGGCCGAGGGTGACATCATCACAGCGCGTGGTTTGGGAGACGCGTGGAACAGTGCGCGTGAGGCTGACATGGCACATGGGAGACCGTTATAACAAAATCACACCCTCACGTGAGGGAATATTATGTCATCATTTGGCATCTACAGGTGTCAACAGGGGATTGGCTAGATCATCATTCACATGCACCATGCATACTTGGGGGGTACACTACACCCCCCAAGACCCATATATACTTGTTATCTACAACCCTACAGTGGAGAGATCAATTACTGTAACCCTAGCTAAAACTCTGTTTGTACACGCAGTAGAGAGAGAGCGGAGCTTATGTGCATTGTATCCAAGGCCATTAGTGCCCATACTTAGTGAATCACACACTCACAGTGGATGTAGGCCAAATTGGCTGAACCACTATACATCATTGTCTTATTTCCTCTTATACTCATCTCCTTCTACACACTTATACACTTATACATCTCTATGGCTGCCATGGTTACTACTGTTGGGGCTCATTATCACTTATCCGGTGGTGCTAAATCTTAGCATCATCATCATATATATATATATATATATATATATATATATGAACCCGATCAAATGTGGACCAGCTTAAGGGCTGGTCCGTGCGGACTAATTTTTTTAAAATACTAAAACAAATAATTTTGAGTTAATTTTTTTATTTTGGTATTTAAACATTTCAAAGTATCCATGTAAAAAATCAGCTCAAAATGAATTGTTTTACTATTTTAAAAAATCAGTCAAAACATGACAGTTTTATACTGCTTAAAAACTGACATATTTTGACCGATTTGTTTAAAATAGTGAAAAAAATCATTTTGAGTTGATTTTTTTTAGGGGTACCTTGAAATGTTTATAGGCCAAAATAAAAAAATCAACTCAAAATTATTTTTTTAGTATTTAAAAAAAATTGGTCCGTACCAAGTCCGGTCCGCACTTGATCCTGCCCCTCTCTCTATATATGTATATGTATGAATACATGTACATATATGTGTGTGTGTGTGTGTGTAGCCATATATATCTACCCACAAACCCAAACCATCTTTTTTCTCTATTTCATGTGGCGATGAGGGCGGTAGAGGGCGAGTGCGGTGGTGGTGGTGGCGATTTGAGGACCTAGGGTTGGGAGATGAGGATTTGGGGGTGGGGTGGGGGTGGGTGTTTGACAGGGCTGAGAAGGAGATGGTAAAACATTGTTTTATCAATTATTTTTAATCTTTTTGTATTATAATATTATATTTAGAGCCACATGTCATTTATTTATTGGACAAAACAATATATTTGACACATAATGTACCAACTCAGCATATCCGTTAAGGTTTTTTAAAGGGAAATTTGACGGTGGGTCCAATTGAACCAATTTTTGAAATTTAAGGTTAACATTGCAACTTTCAAAATATCGGGTCTAAAATTGAAACTCATGCCAAATTTCAGGGTTAATTTTGCATTTTTCCCCAATGATAAATAATAAATTATAATAAATCAGAATTTTGATACATGTTTTTTTTTTGACACTTTTGGACAGTTGCCTTTCTATAATTGTCATCAAGTTGTAAAAATTGTACTAGATGATAGGTGTTTGTGCAGGTTATGTTTTTTGTCCAGATTTGTAATCCCTTTCTGTGGACAGCTCGTCACCAACGGATTATATCTAATTTTTTATCATTAATGAAAGCTCTTATTGCTGATAAAAAGATGATAATAAATTAAGGGACTTAAATGTTCAATATACAAGGAAATTGCATCTATGCTTGTGCTCTTAAGCCCTGGAAGGTGCATGATAGCAGCAAGCTTTAGCAAACATGAGAACTTAGATTGTGCCAAATTTGCATATCATCATCATTGGTCTTTACTTGGTACTTAGGAGAATGACATCTGTCTTCAATTGGTTACTTTAATCATTCCTTATGGATTCTTGTACGATAGATTTTTTTAAATCTTAATTTGAGTTTAATAATATGTTAGATGTTAATAAGCAAATCTGATAATCGTGTCTACATGTTGGATCTCCATTGTAGGTGCTGTATTCTATAATTCATCACTCTAAAATTGAGTTGTAGGCAACTATAAATCATTCCTGTACATATTTTTGGTCACTCATCAATCAAGTTGGTCTTATATATATTTAAACTATAAATCATTCGTCAAGTCTTGAACTCTCAATGCTTTGCCTCCAGATTTACAATGTTTTTAATTTTATGGAATCAAATCTGTTAAAGAAAACATTGTTATGGTAATTTTTAGATATTACCATTTTGTGATTAATGTTTTTCTCATTGGAATAACTTGTGCATTTTTTTTTCTTCTTTCCGGAGTGTTTGACATGTCTTCATATATATTTTTGCAGTTCTTTTCAACAAAACCACTTCCTTGTGATCCTTCAAGCTTGCCAATGTACCCTCCGAGCAAAGAGTTTGATGCAAAAGTACGAGATGAAGAAGCTAGAAGGTGCATGTGATGATTTATTCTTTGTTTGTACAATATATTTATGACACAACACAGTCAACGACACTAAGGGCCCGTTTGGCAATCCAATTCCAAGGCATGGAATTGGAATTGGAAGGCCAATTTCAATTCCGTAGAATTCAAATTGGCCTTCCAATTCCAATTCCACGCCTTGGAATTGGGTTGCCAAACGGGCCCTAAATAAGCACACACAAATCTAGGTAAAGCAAGCTAGGCAACTCTATCAATGGACACACACAAAAAGGGCAGTTAGTAATATTAACTAGAGAGGATGTGGTCTCCCTATACTACTAGTAACAAAAATAAGAGGAAAGGCAAGAAAGAGCACAACAATCAATTATTCAAATATGAAGCCATTGTACTCTCTATTCACATGAATTTAAGCCGTCTTTTACTTTGTGAACCAGTTATGCTTTAGTCCTCTACAAGTGACATAATAGAACGTTGCATATATTCACAGTAGTTATAAAGTGGAGACTAGGGAGAGTTAGATATACATAACTTCTCTGACTTATTATGGCTCGAACCCGCGATACCATGATCACAATGGAACAACTAGAGTTTTGCATCAAGGCCTACTCTCAAAGAATATAGAAGCAGGTGCTTAATATCGTTTACCACTGACGTTTTATTATATATGTCACGTGCTTAATACTGCTTACCACTGGCATATATTTTATTATTTATGAGTATAGAGAGAGAGAGATTAAATTTAACATTGTCGTTTTCTTGAAAGAAATCAATATAGAATTCTGTTTTATGTAAAAATCAATTATATTCTCAAGAATTGCTTCTCAGTTGTTGGTTGGCCTGAAAAAAAATCTCGTAATAGCATTATAAGCTAACAAAAGGAGGCTTCTGCTCATTTGTCTGTGTTGTTGGGTTTTAATTCATGATTATGATCCCCAGTAGATTTTGGTGAATCTAACCTTCCATTCTTGTGGTGCCCCCAACAATCCACTCCTCCACCCCCCCCCCCCAACCATGGTTCAAGGTATCGGTCCCGGTATCGGCCACCCGATTTTCAACTCGGTCGCGGTATCGGTCACGGTATTGGGCGATACACAAAGATACACTATTTAGAGAGCGCAAAAAATTCCGAAAAAAATCTAGAAAATTTTAAAAAAATACGATTAACAATGTGGACCAATCAGATAAGTTTAAAATTATCCTTTAATATGCATAACATTGTACAATTGATTATATTGACGTGCTGCGAACTTGCCGGATTCAATGTTCCATAATAAATCAATGTTTTATTTCACGGAGGATACAAATATTATGCTTTTACAAAGAAAAACAAAGGTTACTTTTTTAGTAAGAGGATATTTTTTTTTACAAAGAGGATACAACTATTATATTCTTACTATTATTTTTAGTAAGAGGATACAAATGTGTTTTTTAAGTATGTTATATTTTCCTATAAAGGATAAAAATGTTTCTTTTTTCGTATTGTTATTTTTTCACAAAGATGATACAAATAGTGATTTTGACAAAACACTACGTTTTTTTTACAATCGTTTTTTACAAAAAGGATGCAAATGTTATTTTCTTACAAAAAATGATGCAAATGTTATTTTTTTTTAAAAGGAATGTAAATGTTTTTTTTTTGTTGTTGTTGGGTTGCAAATGTTTTTTTTAAATTGATGGAAATGTTATTTTTTTACAAAGAGGATGCAAATATTTTTTTTTTACTTGTGTTGCAAATGTTATTTTTACATAAAGGATGCAAATATTATTTTTACAAATGTTTAGAGGATACAAATGTTATTTTTACAATAATTGCAGTTTGTATATTTGTTTGTAAAAGAATAACATTTACGTTTTTTTATAAATAATAACATATTAAAATATAACATTGGGAACATTATTATAAAAAATAATAACAAATAACATTTGGATCATTTGCATTCTTTTAAAAAAAACTGGCACATATACAACGCACTAAATTAAACCCACACGATGATCAAATAACCCACACACACAGATTCTTAGTAACTTGTACCATCTCGGCCGATATATCACCGATATGGGTCGTACTATTGTGATATTGCCGATATAGGTCGATTCGATCGCGATATCGCCGATATGGGCCGATTCCATCGCGATATCACCGATATGGGCCGATTCTACTGCGATATCGCCGATATGGGCCGAGTATACCTCTATATCACCGATACTACCGAGAAATTTCGATTCACATCAATAATTGAAAACTCAACTCGTAACTCGGAATCGGATCGGTGGGCACCGATACCTATTCAACTCGGCCGTATCGTCGCGGTATCGGCCTTGACTTTGAACCATGCCCCCAACCCACCCCCACACGCACCAACACTACCGATGTCTTGACGCTAACTCTGTTGTATTTTGGGGATTGTAGACAAACAGCAGCTGGAAACAAGGGTCAGAGAAATGATAGTGAAAGGAGAGGAACAAAAGAGTCTCGAGCTATTCCAGCACCTGATGCCAATGCTGAATTAGTCTTGTCAATGCAGGTAACTTTTTTGACGATTCGCCTGTGACCCTCTTGCATTTACCCTTTCTCTCATCATATCTACAGCAATATGTGATGGACATCCTTGTTCTACTTGTTTATTTCGATTTTACTTGGCCTCTATATTTATCAAGTTGTTCTTTGAATACAGAAAAGAAAAGGTCAATCTAATTCGCGGAGTGAGAAGTTCAACCCTCATCATGAAGAAACTGCATCTGGCTTTCCAATTGACCCGCCCAGGCCATCTCAAGCCGTTGAAGAAGTGACCGATAATCCCCAGGGGGAACTTCACAAGAGAGGTTCTTCGCATTCTGGGCCTTTGGTTCATCGGGCTGCGTGGGCTAAGATTGGGAAAAACATGGAAGATGCTCCTAAGATTTCAACTGGGGCTGACTCATCAACAATGTCTGGCTTAATAGAAGCAAGGAGGAGTTTGTTATCTGCAGATCGCAGGGACAAGTATGGGGCTTCACAACATGAAGTCCCAAAACCAATTGGCAGGTTTCCAGGGTCCTTCAAGGGGACTTCGGATACAATGACAAAGCAGGATCAAGACACTAACATCCATGGTGTTGCAGCCCATCCGAATGAGGGTGGAAGAAGCAGCAGCAATGATCCAGTTCTTGTAAGTAGTAAACAAACACTTGCCTTCCTCACCTTGCCTTATTCCGTTTGGTTCATAATAAAGTTGGGTGATATTGATTCCATTTAAACATTGCCAAAGAATGCGTAAGATTAGGTCGTTGGGCTGGAATTCATGTGACATGGGAAAGCGAGTCTCAGTGAAACCTAATTACTTGGTGGTGAGAAAGTTGGGTAAATTAAGAATACTTAAGAAAAAAAGGGTTAGGCTTTTACTTTTCCCTGGAAATCCTTCATACTCTCTCCTTCCCAAATTAAGAGTCGTTGCGTCTTTTTTGGGATGTCTCGAATTAGGAGTCCTATGTCCAAATATAGATATAAACAGCGTGCAATTCCAATTTTACCCTTCAGCTATTGTGTATTAAGTAATAGAGAAACCTTATTACACAGTTCAATATATTGGTTACTTGGTTCCACAAAAATATCCCTAGTTTGGCATCATTGCCGATCTATATCTGCCTCATTTATGATGATATCATACCTTTAAAAAGTTGAAAAAAATGACTTGTTTGTGTCGCATGAGTGTTTATATACGTGACTTGTGTGTGGGTGTGTTCTTGAATGTGTTACTAAGTGTGCGTGTGTATGTATTGAGGATGTTTGTATATATAATCCAGTGTGGCTGTGTGTGTGGTGTCAAGAAAATTTGGAAAAAATTGTTTACTTAAGAGATTGTGAATTTTAAATAATAACTTTTAATTTGGGAAAGAGGGTGTAACATTTTTTTCATGTAAAAGTAATACAAGAAATTTTATAAACGGGAAATCTGAAACCTGGTAAATTGTGGTAAATTGTTTCTGACGTAAACCACCCGTCAAAAGGCTCCTAAATATTATGTAAATACCACTTTAGAGAGAGAAACACTCTTTTCTAATTCAAAGTTCAAGTCTACCTCAAATGAGACTTACAAAAGGATATTTAAAGGGGAGGAGTAGCTTAGGCACCACACTACGGCCCTAATTACAAAAATGCCATTACTACTTCTTACCTCTAAATAATAAAGCAAAAGAAAGAAAAATAACATAATTAAAAAATAAAAGAAAATACAAAAGAAAATAAAAATGACAAATAATCCCTAAAAATTGCCTATTTCCATCACTCTCCCTGGTTTCGAAAAGCTCGTCCTCGAGCGTAGGAGATGGACAGTAAAAAGGCAAGGCACCCATCAAAGAGCTCCGCAAATGGAAGAAGAGGAGCACAACCCAAACATGGATGACCAACAAAATTGCTACCCGAGATTCCCATGATGAGCCCCCTCAATGCTACGCTGCGGAGAATTTCCTCCGAGCTCATATCAAATGTCTCCAAAAATGGATCCACAAACCCACCACCAAACACATCACCTCCAATCACCACTTCAACCCCATCCCAAAGATTGGGAAGAAATCTCCCAAATCAAATGTATCCGGCTCACGAAAATGCGTGCGAGTCAACCAAACATCCTCGACAAAAATGTCAAAAAAATCCCCAATACACAATCCAATTTCGTCGTTTCTATCTTTATTGCCATCAACCGGCTTGGGAGGGAGTTTTTATCGTTGATTTGATCCTCTTGGGTGAGTGAGGGAGGAAGAATGATTGGGTGGAACAACCAATCTTGGACTAGTGGCTGACAATCTTGAATTGAGTCTCGGGTGTTAATCGGGGTTGAAACGTCATTTTTTTTATGCTCTGGGGGTTAGGGTTTAACTTGGGGAGTTTTTTTTTGGATCGGAGGTGCTGGATTGGTTATCGCGACAGTGGGTAGGGGAAACAGGCTTGCTCGGATCTGAGCAGGGGCGATCGGGCGGGTTTTGAGGGCCAAGAAGCAGGTGGGTGGGTGGGTGGGGAGAGGGGTTCCGGAGGTGTGCAGGGGCACAAGCTGGCGGCTGGGGATGGGTGGTTGGCTGCCGCGCAGGGGGGTGTAGCGGCAGTAGCAGATCTAGATTTTTGGAGGGTGGGGGCTGCTGGATAGGGGTGAGATATGGTGGTAGGGCCGTAGGTGGTGTAGGGGATGGTTGTGGAGGAGGAAACTAAGGTTTCGAGGGTGGGTTTTTCTAGGGCGTCGGGGTGGGGTAAAGGGGGCTGGACTGTTTGGGGCAGCAGGTAGATAGTGTGGAGGGTAGGGTAGGGGTTAGGACTAGGGTTAGGATTTGAGAAATGGGTATAGAATTGTTGTTGTGATTGTACTCACTCTCTTGTTCGTCTTTGAATCTCCTGGATTAGCTGTTTGGATTTCTTGGGAGCCATTGAAGAGTAGTGAACGATTTGATAAAAATAAACACCGATACACCAATGTGGAGCGACACCCGCCCTGATTCCAATTTGACGTAAACCACCAGTCAAAACGCTCCTAAAAATTATCTAAACACCACTTTAGAGAGAGAAACACTCTTTTCTAATTCAAAATTCACGTCTACCTCAAATGAGGGTTACAAGTAGGTATTTAAGGGGGAGGAGTAGCTTAGGCTCGAAGCTAAGACTCTAATTACAAAAATGCCATTACTACTCCTTACCTCCAAATAAAAAGTAAAAGAAAGACAAATACAAATAAAAAAATAAAATGACAAATAATCCCAAAAAATGGTCTATTTCCATCATCAGTTTCCTTCCTCAGTTTCCTTCCTGACAATCACATTTCTAGTTATCACAATCCAACCAAAATATTATTGCGAACCAAAGAGAGCCTTGTGATGTGATGATGTATTTTGTTGACAATCTTGAATTTTTGAGTTGTCTCATTCGTACGGCATCTTTGCCAGCTACTTGTACATTTTCAGTAACTTGATTTTTCTTGTTGATATTATTCAGCTTGGTTATGGGTCTAAGGGCAACAAAATTCACTACTCTGGTCCCCTGTTGGTTCCATCGGGCAAAGTGGATCAGATGCTAAAAGACCACGATCGCCAAATTCAAGAAGCTGCAAGGCGAGCAAGGAGAGACAAGGCAAAAGCGAGAAAACTTCGGATTGAAGGGAACCCACTATCAACCAATTCATTAATTGTTTCTGGTCGTTAACCTGGGGGTTATAAGTCGACTCAATTCAGAAAATGCAGACGAGATCGCTGCAGAGAATTCGTTGGTTTCTCTTGGAAATGAGGTATCGGGATTTTTTTTTTTGTATAGGGGTTGTTGGGGTGCAGAGGCCGTTCTTTTATTGCCAATGTTAGATTTACTAGAAAATCCTTCTCACCCTCAGCAATCTGTCTTATGTAATTTCTCTATATTCGGCAACTGCACTTCCTAGTTCATGGGCCAATTCTTGTAGAGCTTATCTTGTTTTATTCTATGGACAAGCAATATCATAGTTGTATTCAGCACTAGTTTATCACTATGGGTGCTGCCTTTGTTGTCAATCCATGGTTAAAAAACCCTTTTGTTTGTTGCTGGGAATGCTTTGAAGCTATAACGATTGAAGGCAGTATGTGGGACCTCGTCCATCTCCAATTTCTGACTTGGTAGTTGTACATTATTTGTGATCTCTCTCTCTCTCTCTCTCTCTCTCTCTCTCTCTCTCTCTCTCTATATATATATATATATATAGGGAGAGGTTCTCTAGTGAACCAAAAGAATGGACTTTTTAATGGTCCTTAACAAAAAACACATTAATTTTAATTCATGTAGTGTAATTGGTCCGCGCCAGCGGCACCAAACACGTGTGTCCCCCCCACCCCCCACCCCCACCCCCATGGCAGCCCTGCTGCTAAGGGCTGCTATGGTGATGGTTGTGGTTGGGTGGGGGTGGAGGGGTGGGGGCGGGGAGGGGAGGGGGGGTAGGGGATAGTGGGGCGAAGGTGGGGTCTCGGGTGCCGCTGGCGCGGACCAATTACAGTATAGAAATTAAAATTAATGTGTTATTATGTGTTTTTTTGTTAAGGGCTATTAAAAAGTCCATTCTTTTGATCCACTAGAGAACCTCTCCCTATATATATATACACACACACACACGAAGAAGCCTAAGTAGCCTTTGATCGATAATTCTTGTGATTTTTCCAATTTTCTCACAGCGAGATGTATGTTTGTTTTGGGTTTAGCGCCTCAACTGGGTTATTGATTGAATCAAAGCATTCTTAGATGGAGATTTAGTACTAATTGGTAGTTGATGTACGTAATAACATCTCTTAGCTCGAGATTTGTTCACCGTTAGAAAGAAGAGTAGTTCAAGCTTATATTTGTTTCAAGAAGTGGAAAGTTCAGTTTGAAATTTAGTTTTCGTAATCTGGCATCTAGAAGAGATCCACTCAGAAAGAGTAACATAAGAAGATTTATTACTCAGAGATAGATTTGTTCTATCCGCGTTCATCAATCACGAGTTTGGATGGGGGAGAGAGAAATGCCCGCTTGTATAAGACTGAGCACAAATGCAAGGAAGATGTTCTTAAAGCTATAAATGATGATATGAGATTTTCAAATAAATAAAAAGATCAATTACCAAAAAGTTCCTCAAATTTTTTTAATACAAATTTAGTTCAAGTTTTTTTATTTTGTTCCTAAAAGTCTCTCAAACACTCATTTAATCAATATTTTTTAACTTTTAAAGGTCCACGCTAGAGGCACTCCCGCCTCACCTTCCACTCCACCGGGTTAAATGATTAAATAAAAACCCGCTAGAGGCACGCTAGAGTGTTTTTATGTGATGATGGATTTTTTGGAACAAAATAAAAAGGCTCGGAGTAAACGTATAATAAAAAATGTTCGAGGAATTATTTTGCACATGTCCCTAAATAAGATTGCAAGAAATCATATGAATGATTGCATTTGTTACAAAGGCTTCTTTAATCTATTAATTTTGTGTAAAGCTCTTTGAAGTATTATAATGCTTACATAAATTTTCTTTATTGAAGGATATTGAGCCCTCCTTGCTGTAATTCTCTCTACAAGGAGTTTCCGCATTCTATTTTACTGTTGTGGGTTACATTCTAACTAAAAGAGTTAGCTTTCATAAAAGGGAAGTGGTATTCGCACTCCCCATCCACTTCCACTGACATTATATGAATCTGACTCATACACCCTTCCCTCCCTATCGATTGAACCACCTGTAACTCTTGCATTTGTAATATTCTCCCTCTCTAATGTGCATACAACATTGCCATTTAAGTAAAGGGACTTGTTTGTTACATACTCAGTTTTGAGTTTGCTAAGAATGATAAAATATATTACTAATAATTAATAAAAAAATGATAATAAAAATATAAATAGAAAAATACATAATATTAAATGTTTTTTTCTTCCCTATGGAGTTTAACATTAAATACTTAATATAAATTATATATATATATATATATATATATATATATATATATATATATATAAACAAAAAAACTATTATTTAGGAGAAATTGTTTTAAAAATAATAATAATAATAATTATTATTATTATTATTATTTATAAAAACTGTTTTAAAATTTGTTTTTTATGTTTTTTTGTTTATAAGTTTACTATTAAAAATGAAGTTTGTATATCTTCTTACAAAATTCAAAACTTGAAACTTCACAATATACGCTAAGGTTCTAAAATACGCGGGGCGTGATCGAGGCGTGGAGGCCAATCCTTAAGCCTTAGAACCCTAGGCGGGCTTCAGGCGTAAAAAGGCGTTTAGGCCTTCTTAATATATTTTAATATTTTTTAACCACAACAAGGCTATTAAAATACTAAAATTGTACATATCATAAAAATATGTCTGAATATATGCAAATTAAAATACTATTTGATTATTTTGGATGAGATAATGATCCTGTTAGTAAAAAAATTCTTTAAAAGGCAATATCGTTTCATTAAATCATTGTTGTTTTTAGAAAAAAAAAAGTGCGCCTTAAGGGTTTTACCAAGAATAAGGCGTAAAAAACTTAAGGCGGGGCGTTTATTTCAAGCCTTAAGCCTAGGCGTGTCTAGACGGATTTTTTAGAACAAAGAGGCTAACATACATTTGCTCAATATAAGTGGTGGTTGAGAATTGTATTTGTATGACACTGTAAGTGTAGCTATTTTGTTGCGACTGTTATTATGTTTTTCGTTTATAAGTTTGTTATGAAATTCTAGATATTAAAATTTAGTTTGCCTTTCTTGTTGTGAAATTCAAAACTTGAAACTTCACATTTGATTCTGACATATATGTGCTTAATGTAATTGGTTGTTGAAAATTATAACTCTATTAGTAACACTGTAACTGTAACTATTTTGTTGTAACAATTTATATATTCTTCGTTGATAAATTTATTATGAAATCGTGAAATTAAAATTTCTTGTTAGGAAATTCAAAACATGAAACTTTACATTTGAAGCTAACATATATTTGCTTAATGTAATTGGTTGTTGCTATTTGTAACTATATCTGTACCACTGTAAGTGTAGCTATTTTGTTGTAACTATATTTTTAGGTTTTTTTGTTAATAAATTTTATTAATAAAATCTAGATATTAAAATGAAGTTTGTAATTCTTGTTATGAAATTCAAAACTTGATACTTCACATTTGAGGTTAACATATATTTGCTTCATGTAACTGGTTGTTTAAAATTGTAATTGTATTAGTAACACTGTAAATGTAGCTATTTTGTTGTAACTATTTTTCATATTTTTTTGATAATAAGTTTATTACGAAATTCTGGACTTTAAAATAAAGTTTGTCTTTGCTTTTATGCAATTCAAAACTTGAAACTTCACATTTGAGGCTACCATATATTTGTTTAATGTGAGTGATTGTTGAAATTTTAATTGTATTTGTACCATTGTAAGTGTAGCTATTTTATTGTAACTATTTTTTTTATTTATAAGTTTATTACGAAATTCTGGACATTAAAATGAAATTTGTTTTTGTTGTTATGAAATTCAAAACTCGAATATTCACATTTTATGATAAATAACTGTATCTATACCACTGTATCTGTATTGTTATAACTGTTTGAAATGTTAATTAGTTTATCACTTGATGATATAATTGATAATTTTTTTATATTAAAATGAAGTTTGTATTTGTTGTTTTCAAAATCAATATTTAAACATGCAAATTTAAAATGGAAAATATATTTTATTAATGTAAGTGGTTATTCAAAAGTATTACTGTATCTGTATCTCTAGCAGTATTACTGTATCTTGTATCTCAAAACATATATATTGACGATGCTTATTATATAACAAATAGTAATATTTGTGTTTGAATTCATGCATAATGAATGACATTTTGATTTTAATATGCCAGTATAAGAAGATATACTCGTTAACTCCATAACGAAATTTCAAGAAGTAGTTTAGATTTTACGGTCAAAACATACCGATTTGACAACACCCATATATTTGACTTATTTAATTTTAGACATCCAAACTGCGTTGTTGAATCGGATTATGATCTCCGCGAAATGTTCATCACATTGTCAATCGAGGGAATAGAATTCATCGATGCTGAAATTAAAAAAGAGTTTAATCATGAAATAACTGAAACTGGGAATACCTCTGAAATTAATAGTGATATTGGAGGGAATTTGCTGCTTGAAAATAGCAATAAATATAAATACATTGAAAGAGACTTGTCGGATAACTTTTCAATAACTAGTACATCAAGTTTGCAATCTGGAAGTAGATCTAGTGACATTACTCACGTAAATCAAGAGTTCACTGGTAGCGCTAATCAATTCAGAATCGTACTATCAAAATACTCAATACAATTAGTATTCCACTAAAAATATGTCAAAAATGAAAGCAGCAAAATTATAACACTTTGTGCAAACAGAATTACAAGTGTATGCATGTGAAAAATACAATCCAACAAACATATTTTTCTACATTAGGACTTTTGATAATAATCATATATGTGCAACATCAATATGTATACTAAAAAAATTTCATAATGAATTATGATATTATCGCGTGTATTATACTCGACCAAGTAAAAGACATGCCAATTCTCAATCCACCTGATGTAATGCACCATCTAAAGGTCAAATTAGGATATGATATTTCTTGTCATGTTGCTTACAAAGTTGTGAAAAATCACGTTTGCAAACATTGATAATGCATCTATATCATATAATGACTTGGGGTGGTACATTGATGCCGCAATGCCATCTAACCCAGGAGTAAATTGGAAATCGATTATGATCCAAGAATTAAAGGTTTTAGACATCTATTTGACACTTTCCATGTTTGTATAAAAGGCTTCAAAATTTGTTGTTCACTTCTCTTCCTTGATGGCACATTCTTGAAGGGATGCTATAAGGGAACGCTACTTGCAGCAACAACAAAAGATGGGAATCAAGGTATGTTAATTAATATTATTAAAATATTTTATAATTTTAATTTATTGATTTGTTATTCGACGTGGATACTTACAAAAATAACTTATATTTCAATATAGCAACAAATATGTTTCGTTTCTCCATTTGTATTGTTGATTCTGAAACAATTGCAGATAGGAGTTATTTTTTATGGAACTCTATTAAATCATTGGAAATGATAGAACATTGACTTTTATATCAGACAAATATGATATGATTAAAGAGTCAGTCCCCAATATTTTCCTTGGATTATACCACTCATATCGTATACAACATACGAAGCTCAATCTGAGAAATGCATTATCAGGAGGATATGTAACAAATACATTTTGAGAGTCAATGATGTTTAAATTCTGAGAGTGTGATTACGTTCCTACAGAAAAACTGTGTGATCAAAATTTGAAAGAATTAAATCGTTGGGGAGGAAATGTAATCGTTACCTTTTTAAATGACTCACCTTTAAAGTACTTGTGAAATGCATACTTTGAAGGAAAAAAGATATGGAGAGATGTATTATGATGTTATAGAGTCCTTCAATTATTGGATAAGAAAAACGCGCCATAGAATGATAACACAGTTGGTTGATTACATAAGGATACAAATAATAGATTTAAAGGCAAAAATAAGGGAATCGGCTGCAAAATGGACATATGTTTTTTTTGAAGATATGGATAAAATACAATACAACAACTTATATTGGAATCCAAACCATGGCTTGTCTCACGTTAAAGTTCATGCATATTAGAGGTCACTATCAACCATCAGTCGGTGTTGATCTAATAAGACAATTGTGTTGTTGTGGTTCATGGAAGATACATGGTTTTTCTTATGCTCATGTAGTTGCAATGCGCAACAATGGTCAAGACGTCACAAAATTTGTAGAGTTATATTTCCATACATCTTATTATAAAATGTCCCACGATCTCCCAATTTTTCCAATACCTACCGTATATAAGCCATAGATTGAAGGTGATGTAGCAATACTTCCTCCAATAACAAAAAAATCAGTTGGCCATTCAAAGGAAAATAGGTGCAAAGATAAAGGAGAGGTGACAAGAAGAATCAAGTGTAGGAGGTGTGAAATATAGGGAACTACAATAAAAAAATGTAAAGGTGATTCATTAGTTCCAATTTGATTGAAATATATCGATATAGAACAATAAGATTTTGTTTTCATCAACTATACATTTTGTTGTATCTGTTTGTAGAAACTGTATACATAGTTATAATTAATTTGATTGAATATATAATTAATTAGTATAATAATTGAAAATATAAAAAAATGATAATAATGTTACAAAACTATAACTGATTTTTGTTTCACATGCGTATTTAGATACTAATAATAAATAATATTACACAGTTGTAACTAAATTTTGTGTAATACCCCTTACTTTTGAGCATTTTTTTAATATTAATTGTCCGTATTGATTAATTATTTAAACTAAATGAGAAATTGAATTAAATATTGAATTATATGATTTAAGAGTTAATATTTATGAGTATTGCATATTTACCGTTACGTGAATGTAAATAGTGTAATATTAAGCATATGTTGCGTCGTTGTACATTAAAGCGACGGTTATGGTTTATATTCCAAGTGGATCATTTATTAGGAAATTAATATGACGTAGGAATAAGAATTTATGAACGATATCCCGAATGTCAGTTCAGAGGGCACGGTTAGTCTGGGAAGGGTCGAGATAGTCAAAATAAGTGCTAAGATTGTTTTTGGGTTCTTGGGGGGGGGGTACTTTTCGGCTATTGATGACTTAAATAGGAGTTACGAGTCATTTTAAGGAGGTAGTAGCATTTAATGTTAGACATAAGGCTTTGGGGTATTTAAGTCTTGCAAGAGCATTTATATCTCATTTGTGTATTTTCTAAACCTAGAAGTTAGAGAGAAGTGAGAGCTCGAGAGAAAGAAGAGAAAGATAAGAGATTGACCATTTGAGCTTGGAATCGCACTAAAGAGGAAGAATTCGAGACTCCAACAACAAGGAAAGTTATTAAACTTGCACATGTGTATGATTGTGTTGAATAATTTGTATTTAGGGTTAGTGTTCTTGAGTTTAACCTATTTAGGGATTTTTGATGAGTTATGGTATAGATATTTAGGTTGATGATAGAAATATGATTCTTGGGATTAACACTAGTTAATTATTATGTATGGACGATTTATGAATGTTGTTGGTTGATGAGAAAAGGAAAGGAGAAGAGCTAAAGGTTAGGTTCTGTATAAAAATGGGGGGTGGCCGAAATATCTGGTACGACCGGTCGATCGCGGCCAGGAAGCCGGTCGACCGGGCCAAAGGCAAAAAGCCTACTGGTTGGCTCGCAAGGCAAAACCCAAATACGCGGTCAACCAGGGGTTAGGGGTCTGTCGACCGGTACTTAATTTTCAGCCCAAGCTTAGGAGTTGTATGCCCCTTCTTCTTTTGGGTTTAAGGACTAGGAACCTTCCCTTAGGATGTATTAAGAAATATTATGATCTCATATCGGGAGAGTGACACCTTAGGATAGTAAGGGAGTATTCGGGCTCATTTTTGGGGACTAATTATAGGAGTATGATGCCTTTTTTTGTCTAGTAAACGAGGGTAGGACTAGTATAGAGTCGGTAAATGTTGTGTTGGACCTTCGGGGGATAGTATAATAATAATTATCTCTTGTAGACAAATTTGTATGTACATATGGTTTCGAAATTTAAGGATCGTATGTTTAACTTAATATAGTTTGTAACTATGGCACATTTACAAATACCCCTCTAAATGCTATCATAGGGGAAGTACGCGTTAGAGGTGAATCCCCTGGCTAATGATGCAGGGAGAGTATAGTTCTCATGCCATGATACCGGTTGTTACGTTGTATGATTGTATGGTTTGAAGTGAGGTAATTTCGGGTATGGTTATGACTCACTGTCGAAGGTATATAGTCGCTTCCCATGCATTGCGATTTAGGATACCTAGGTGGTCCTGGTTATAGACTCTGGAAGATGATAGTATTTAGGAGCACATCAAATGGGGTGACTCCCGGAAGGATGGTCTTAGAACCGTTATTATAAAATTGTAACTGTCCTCACTAAAATGGTATTTCACACGAATGATTTAATTGATTTAATAAACTGTGAACCAACTTTAATTGCATATGGTCCCTAATGATTATTGTTTCGTATGGTCATATTAAATTGGTAAATTTGGCTTGTTAAATAGAGTTAGGTCACTCCTACTAAGTTTACGGGGAGTTTAACTTATCATGAAATTGTACGCGCTAGGATGTGCACTTAGGAGAGAGGTGAGGATGATACTTTGAATGAAGAGCGAATCTAGCTTGTTTATGAATTTAGCATTCATATTTGTTATGCATTTTATTCACATGTATACCATATCAAACTAGGCCTTGACCCGTTTATATTTCTTCTTCTTGTGTGGTTCTTATATATGTCCAGGTGCTCCGCCGCATGGGCGCCCGCTTTGACTTTCCTTCCTAGTGGCAAGAAGCTACAACATTTTTGCAGATGTTGTAGGATTTTTATAGTAGACGCATCATTTATTTTGATACTCTAGCTATGATCTGCCTGCATATTTGAGCATGTTGCCCAAGTTTAGTATTCATACATACTGTCATATTCGGTGTAATCTTTTGTATTTAGTTTGTTAATCGACAACTTATTCGGTTATGCTTTGTAAAAATGTTGTTAAACTGTTATATATATATCAACCTTTTGTTATAGACTGAATGATGGAAATTTCTTTTATCCAATTTGTAAAATTATATATGACATCCATTTTTAAAAATATTTGGTGGTTGTCTCGTATTATTATTTATGCGACAGTGATGCTAAGAATGGACCGTTTGAGACTCCTATTTTTATTGGAGTAGCTTGCTGGCCATCTCTTATTTTAATAAGCGGG
The DNA here is from genome assembly GCA_949130495.1 of Sambucus nigra. Taxonomy (NCBI): domain Eukaryota; kingdom Viridiplantae; phylum Streptophyta; class Magnoliopsida; order Dipsacales; family Adoxaceae; genus Sambucus; species Sambucus nigra. Next base: position 336,046,829 of record OX422214.1, read on the forward strand.
ATGTCACATTTTGTTCTACATGTGTATGTAGATACACTAATAATGATGTTAGACAAGTGTAACTAATTTTTGTTTTACATATGTGTATGTCGATACTCTGATAATAAATAATGTTACACAAGCGTAAATGAATTTTGTTTTTGAAATGTGTTTGTATATACGCTGATAATAAATAATATTAAACAAGTGTAAATGAATTTTGTTTTAGAATTGTGTATGTAGATACATTGATAGTAAATAATATTAAACAAGTGAAGATGATTTTTTTTATATATGTGTATGTAGATACATTAATAATAAAAATATAACTGAGTTTTGTTTTACAAATATGTATTTAGATAGTATGCGACTCTTTCATGTTGACATTTCCCAAATATATATATAGGCGAAGACCCATTTACATCACACTCTATACATCACCCATACATCATACCTAGTTTTAAGCCCTAATTTTTTTTTCAAATTTTTTATTTTTCTCTTGAAATTAACCTTGCAATCAACCCATTTTCAAAAATTTAGGTCAAAATACATTTTGTAACTATTTTTAAAAAAATCCAACAAAAAACTACTGAAAATACCTTATTTATAAGGGTCTGCGCTGACAGAATTTTGTGAATTTTTTAAAAATAGCTACAAAATATATTTTGACCTAATTTTTTGAATATGGGTTGACTAGAAGGTTAGTTTGAAGAGAAAAATAAAAATTAAAAAAAACATTTCTTAGGGTCGAAAACTATGTGTGATGTACCTTCCTCTCTCTCTCTCTCTCTCTCTCTTTCTCTCTCTCTCTCTCTCTCTCTCTCTCTCTATATATATATATATATATATATATATATATATATACATACACACACACACACACACACATATAAGAGTGAACCCTTAATGGGAACGGTCTAAAAAAAATTCATTTGTCGCAAGACTTTTCCATGGCTAAGGGTTTAGGGTTTAGAGTTGAAAGTGTAAATATGTATGTGAAGGGAATATGAACGAACTCGTGCCACATAGCCGAACATGTGGCACATCACGTGATAGGAACGTAGTGGGCGAATAGGTGAGAGAGATCACAAATCTTAAGGGGATATAATCAAATATTTAAGATCATATCAACAAACCAAAAGAACGTCACCAATGGGACTCTATAACTCAGTCAGGATAAACACAAAGAGGACTAAGGCTGTTGGATGCCTAAGTCTATAAATAAAGACGATCTGGATCATATTTAATTGATGGTAACTTGCACGTGACATCTTGTACTCTCAGCTAGCATCCCTAACACTGTAACTGTTACCATTCCTTTAAAAGTAAATAAATCAATCTCCATCCCTTTCCTCGTGGACATAGGCCAACATCACGGCCAACCACGTATATCCTATTTGATTGTTAGTATTTCTTCACTCTAATCTTTTCGGGGATAATCTGTAATTTTGGGCAATAACCCCTATAATTTGGTGTCGTTTGTGGAAAATCGATGTTCTCACCACTGTTAAAGCCAATAAATCCCGAAGTTCATAATGAATGCATACCAGTCTCACCCTGCTCATGCAAGGAGTCGCGTTTAGTTTAAAATACGCTTCGTAAGGAGGGACCACACACTACACCAAAATGGCCAAAATGTCACCTTTTAGCCGGCCACCCTTATCACGGTCATTGACCGTGACAAAAAACACGCATTTTGTGTCACAGTCAATGACTGTGATAAAGAATTGTCACGGTCATTGACCGTGACAAGTCCGTGACAATAACAGTTGTCAAGGACTTGTCACGGTCAATGATCGCGACAATTCTTAAAATAATTATCACGGTCAAGGACCTTGACACGACCGTGACAAATTTCCCAGCAAAAAAAACCTATTCCCTTCTTTTTTTCCCTGCCGACTCTTCCCTCCATTTCTCTCTCTCTCTACGCTGCTCTCCCTCTTTCTATCTACTTTCAGGTTAGTTTCTCTCTCTCTCTCTCTTCCATATATATATATATATATGTATATATGTGTGTGTGTGTGTGTATATATGTGTGTGTGTAGTGGTGTGTGTGTGGTGGGGGAAGGGGGTGGGGTAGGGGGGGCAGGGATAGGTTGGTGGGTGGTGGGGTCTCTCTCTCTCTTCCATTTATATATATATGTGTGTGTGTATATATGTGCGTGTGTGTGTGTGGTGGGTGGTGCTGGGTTGGGGGGTGGAGGGGGAAGGGATGGGGGGGTTGTTTATGTGTGTGTGGTGTGCGTGCGTGTGTATGTAGTGGTGTGTGTGCGTGTGTGTGTGTGGTGGGGGAGGGGGTGGGGCAAGGGGGTGGGGCAGGGTGGTGGGGGGGGGGGAGGGTAGGGATGGCTGGGTGGGTGGTGGGGTAGGGGCGGGGGACTGCGTGTGTGGGTGTATGTGCGCGTGTATGTATATGTGTGTGTAGTGTGCGTGTAAGTGCGTGTGTGTAGGGGTGGGGGATTGATTCTTATTTTTTTTTAGTAAATTAATATATGATTGCCTCTCATTGTAAATTAGTAAATTAATAATTTTATACTTTAATTGTTAATTTAATTGATGAAAATAATTAATTGAGTAGATGATATGGTTATTCATATATGCTAATTTTTAAAATTGTTGATTTAATGTATGAGATTTTATTTAGGCTGCTCGTATAATATGGTTATTCATATAATTGTTGATTTAATGTAAGACCTCCTCCTATTCCTACTGTAACTCGCCCTGACCAGCCTGGTTGCACCTAGGGTATATCTAAATTAATTGGCCTAGCTCACCAAAAGTGAAACATGGACATCTGATAGGACGATCCTGATGACGCCCCTGCTGAGCTAACCCCTGGGTCTTGTCTTTCCCTCTTTGGCCTTGTCCTCATTAGCCCTGATGATACTGGCATTGCTGGCTATACTGCCCCTAACTCGGGTGTCCCTGACCCTGTCCACCCCACCGGCATTGTTCATCCCCACGAAACCTCTTATGGGGATTCTTTCTCTTGGGTTGAACCCTCTGATGTTGTTATGAGCCTACATGTCCCTGGACGACTCACCACCATCTACAGTCTTTGGCCCTTACCCGAGTCCTAGATTCTCGTTCTTTGGCATCTTATCAGTGAAGTAATGTGAGATCCATTACATGTGTATGTGTAATAAAAGTTGAGTTGCCATGCAACACCTGCCTGATCCTCCACGTCAAGACTCGAATGATTTTGTCAATCTCTTTTCACCTTCGAAGTGACAATGTTTGGGGAAAAGTGTAAAAGGTGAGTAAACTATTGCTCGTACTCAGCAACTGTACGATCATCCTGCTTCAGCCTGTCAAACTGAGATTTTGAAATAATTCCCCTCAAACTTCACCCAAAATTATGAAAATGGTCAATTGAGACTGATCATCCTTGGTACTAACAAACTCCCACCATTATAAGGCATTTACCACGAAATAAAAATTACCATATGTAGGTGCCTCTTGATGATGCACCTCCACTGTAGCACAACTATCGGGTCTTTGAATACTGCAAATTCTGGTGGGTGCCCTGCACTCCTAGCTCACTCCCAATAAGAGGTAATGTGAAGGGAAGGTACAAGTGCAACCACAGGTGGTGGATGCTCCTTGCACATGGTTTTTATAGTCTCAACCACGATCTGTGCGATAATGGTAACCAAATCTATCGGTGCTATAGCTGGCGCTTATCCCTGCTGAGGCTGTTGCTGCTGATGCTGAGGCGCATTTCCTTCTAACTCGACGCTCACGACCTATCTGAAATGTGCTACCCATATCCTAGTGTACACCATTTAAAATATAGTAAACAAAATCATATCAGTAACGCGTCACAATTAGAGTACAACTATATAAGTAACAAATCTATAAAGTATCAAAGAATGCTACGTGGAAAAATAATAGACGCACTCAAGATCCCTAGGAAACTAGAACCTAAAAAGATCTGATACCAACCGTAACACCCCATAAAATCCATAAATAGGTTGATATGATACCAACCGTAACACCCCATAAAATCCATAAATAGGTTGATATAATTTAATACAAATAAAACAGGAGTCTAAAAAAATTGAATATTATTCTAAGCATAACTACGAAAAAAATTAAATGCGTAAAGTAAAAAAAAAAAGGTCGTACCCAGTGCACAACACTCCCGCTTAACTGTAAGGTCTGGGAGAGGCGGATGTTGGCTGGCATTAACATCATATATAAAGAGGTTTCTCCCATGCCTTGAACTCGAGACCAACCATAACTTGGGTGAGGGCACTTTCCTGTGCACCAAGGTACAACCTCAAATGCGTAAAGTAAAAAACTGATAATAACTAATAGATAACCCAATAACATTTCTATACCACAAACTTATAGTAATAAAATCCTACACAATAAAATACAACTGTCCTAAAATAAGCTGTGACAACCCGCGATCCGAAATAAGGGGTAGCCAGCCCCAATACCCGAACATAACGGAATCATGGATGGATATCATTCTCAGCATCATAACAATAAAATAGGTATACGGAAAAAACCACCCAATAATTCAGAAAACGGGTTGCCAATTTAAGATTTAATCAAAAGTTAAGGACAATAAATTTAAACAACCCAATTCGGAAAGAAAGTGGAATTCCAAAGAAGCTTATATTAATACTGAATCAACATACAATAAAAGGACCGAATAAGCTGTCGGTCGACAATTACACCCAACTTACTACAACAGTTCAATAATATACATATTACATCCATTAACAAGTACAAAAGTTAGGCCACACATGCCCAAATGAAAAGACCCGATCATAGCTAGACTTCAAAAGATGCAAGCGTCTAACAAACTATCCCATGATAATCCGCAAAATCTCATAGCTCCTCGAAAGTATAGGAATAGGAACATCTCAACGGGAGCCCTTGCGGAGGAGCACCTGAGCGAATACAATAACATACACAACATGGAAAATGAACGGGTCAGGGCCCGATTTATATATGATTACCAGTAGAACAAGAAGCATGATAGATATGGACAGTTAATCATGAATAATGTAAATGCAAATCTAACAACCTAATTATACAACATGATAAATCAATGCTTAATGATTCTAACAATTATTAAATTATGCAAGGGAATGAAATTTAAACCTCATTACTTCTCATATTTTTCCATTTTCCATTTTCCCATCCCTTAACAGGAATATATTTACCATCATATTTTCTTATGGAAATTCACATACCTCAAGTCCCACTTGAGTTAGAAAGGTTATATTCTTCTACATATAACGATTCTAAGATCGTCCCTCCGAGTTTCCCCATTGGGCGTGCCCCTAAATAACTATCATCTTCCAGGGCCTATCTATACAAGACAACCTGGGCACCTGACGCACGTCGGGAAGTGGACATATACCTGTGAGTGAGTCATAACCACACCCGAAATTACCTCACTAGCTCAGAAAAACATATGTAAAATCCCGCATATGGCCGAGGACTATAGTCTCCCTGCATTCACTAGCCAGAGGACATCACCTCATGCACGAGCTTCCCTTATGATAGTATTTAGAGAGGTGTGTTTAAGTAAATTAACATTTACCAATTTCATCTCATTATCATTTCATTTATCACGTGTATGTTTCATATTATTTGAAACCGTAATCCTTGAATATTTTCATTAATATTCATCATAATGTTAAGTACCGAACTATTCTCCAAATGATCACCAACATTTTTACTAGTCCCAAGGTGTTATATACCTCAATAGGGACCCTAAAGTCTCCAAATATGGGCTTAGAACTCTATGTTCCAACTAATTTACAAAAATACGAAGTGATGCCTAAACATCACTTTACGTAAACGTGGAATGAACCCCAAGTGAACCCATTCAACTCTAGGGTAGCGACCAAACTCAACTAAAACTCTAGGACCCTATGTTTACTTCATTCAAGAAGGTTCCTAGGTCCTAATCCTAAGGGAAAGGGCCAAAATTAGAAAAGAAAAACAAGAGGAAAAATGCAGGATTTTCGAATCGATTCGGAATAGCCGAATCGATTCGGCCAGAAAAGCGAATCGAGTCGGACTAGCCGAATCGATTCGATCAGGAAAACAAACATTCTGCATAACATTCGAATCGATTCGGAAAGAACTGAATCGATTCGGTGCACTCAGACCAGGGAACTGTCTCCATGCGAATCGATTCGGCCTGGCCGAATCGATTCGCCCCTGCGAATTTTGCTAATTTTGGCTATGGAGTCTTGCACTCCCAATTTCTTCCAAACTCAACCATCCCAAACCATTATCATTTATTGCTACTAACTGAATATAAATGCATCCAACAACCATAATTCATCTCAATAACCATTCAAATCCATCTCCAAAGTTTTAAAGCCCATAAAACCAGTAAAAACCCTAACTTTCTTAAACCATACATAACCACAACTATCAATACTAATTATTCTACTTAAATCATATAATAGAAAGTAGAAAACTTGCCTCAAGTTTGTAAGTTCAGATTTTGATGAAGTTGTAGGCAAAAACAATCACCAAAGCTCCAATCTCTCTTTCTCCACAAGTTTCTCTTCTTCTCTCTAGGTTTAGGAGTACAATTAGGGGAATAGTGACTTAATCAAGACATAAATCGTGCCTTTTGTCTAGCATTAACACTTAAGTGATTAATACCGCGATAAAATAATACGCAACTACACCTTAAAACAAAAACCAGTCAAAAGTGCCCAAAACCTCAAAATACAATATGGCACATAATTTGACTATCTCGCACCTTCCGGAACTAACTACACCCTCCAAATTATCAATTGGAAATTTTATAATTCATTTTAAGTTTCGGTTTCATTTTAAGGCAACTGTCATTTTAATTCATATGACACAATAAAACACATCATGGTGATATTCACTTACACATAAGGCAAAAATGCAACATCTTAGTAAATGTTAACTTTTCTTCCTTAAATTAATACCTACTCCGCATACCAACTGTTTATATTTAGTTACTATACCTAGTAAATAAATATAAAATAGGTTCTCAAAAGCGAGGCTTGTTACATACTCCCCCCCTTATGAGGGAATTTTGTCCCCAAAATTCAAATGTACCCTGTATAAGGAGATGCGGATACTTTTCCCGCATATCATCTCCGCGTTCCCATGTTGATTCCTTGGCGTTATGGTGACTCCATTGAACTCGCACCAAGGGCAACACCCGAGATCTCACTCTACGCTCCCTATATTCTAAAATAGTAATCGGTTGTTCTTCATAATAAATGTCGGGTTGCAAATCAATATCCTCGAAAGGGATATGCCAAAGTGCGCCTTCGCACCTCCTATACTTCTTTAGAGAGGAAACATGAAATACATCATGAATTTTTTGCAAGGGTTCCGGTAAGGCAAGTTGATATGCCACTGGACCTACCTTCACAATGACTAGAAAAGGTCCAACAAAACGTGGCGCAAGCTTCCCCTTCTTCCCGAAACGCTTGATGCCTTTGATAGGTGACACTCGAACCAAAACTTGGTCCCTAATCTCCAACTCCACGTGTCTTCTACCCGCATCGGCATAGCTCTTTTGGCGGTCTTGAGCTATTCGAATGCGATTCCGAATAAGTTCAATTTTAGAAGAGGTATCTTGGATCATTTCAGGTCCAAGAAATTTATTATCACCCACTTCCAACCAACAAGCGGGAGATCTACAAGGCCTTCCATACAAAGCTTCATAAGGCGCCATTCCAATAGTAAATTGGTACGAGTTGTTATAAGCAAACTCAACCAATGGAAGATATTGTTCCCAACCACCTTTGAAGTCAAGTATGCACATACGGAGCATATCCTCCAACATTTGGTTTACCCTTTCGGTTTGGCCATCTGTTTGAGGATGGTAAGAAGTGCTCAACTTCAATTCGGTCCCCAACGCCTCTTGGAAACTTCGCCAAAAGTGGGAGACAAAGATTTTGTCTCGGTCGAAAACTATATTTAAAGGCACCCCATGGAGTCTAAGCACCTCCTTGATGAACAATCGGGCATAGGGAGCAGTGTCATAATCAGTTCGAACAGATAGAAAGTGTGCCGACTTAGTCAAGCGGTCAACAATCACCCAAATATAATCATACCCGCTCTGTGATCTCGGTAAACCCGTAATAAAATCCATCGATATGCTTTCCTATTTCCACACGGGAATCTCCAGCTGTTGCAACAGACCTGTCGGTCTCTGATGATCGATCTTGACCAACTGATAAGTAGTGCATTGGGACACGAAATCAAAAATATCCCACTTTATACCTGGCCACCAATACTGACGGCGCATGTCTTGATACATCTTGTCTCCACCAGGATGTACCGTAAATTTAGATCCGTGAGATTCATCCATCACCGTCCGTCTTAAGTCCCCTTCCTTCAGAACGATGAGTCTTCCATGGAAGCGTAATCCACCCTCAGAACTAATCGAGTAGGACTCCGCTCCCTCGGATAGTAATCGGTGAATGTGGTCTTGGCAACCCTTATCCTTTCCTTGGGCTTCTACAATCCTTGCCACAATGGTAGGAGTAACGATCATTACCGACATGAACGCTCTCGCCACCGCATCCTCCTAACTGAGTTCCTTCCATTTAGCTTTCCAAACATCAGCCAACTCTCCCTTGAGCTTTTTACTCAAGGCATCCGCCACAACGTTCGCCTTTCCCGGATGATAATGAATATCAAATTGATAATCTTTCACGAACTCCATCCATCGGCGCTGTCGCATATTCTAATCTTTCTGAGAAAATAAATATTGCAGCGATTTGTGGTCCGTAAAAAGACTAAACTTCTCTCCTAAGAGATAATGCCTCCATATCTTCAAGGCAAAGACTACTGCGGCAAGCTCTAAGTCATGCACCGGATAATTTCTTTCATGGGGCTTTAGCTTGCGAGAAGCAAAAGCGATAGCCCGTCTCTCTTATTGAAGTACACCTCCTAATCCTTGAAGAGATGCATCGATGAAGACTAGATATTCCAATCCCGATTTTAGCAACGCAAGGACTGGAGCCGAAGTTAGCTTGTCTTTGAGTTCATCAAATGCAGCCTGGCAAGAGTTATCCCAAATAAATCTCACCCCTTTCCGGGTTAAATTTGTCAAAGGGCTAGTGATTTTAGAGAAACCCTTAATAAATCGACGGTAATAACCCGCCAAACCTAGAAAACTACGAACCTCGGTAGGTGTCGTGGGCTGACCCCACTCCCTCACTGCAACCAACTTGCTCGGATCCACCGATATAAACTGGGACGTCACCACATGACCCAAAAACTGTACCTCCTATAACTAAAGTTCACATTTCTTGAACTTAGCATACAATTGGTGATCCCTCAATCTTTGTAGGACCAACCTCAAATGCGTAGCATGGTCAGATTTCATTCGAGAATAGACTAAAATGTCATCGATGAACACAATAACAAATTGGTCCAGGAAGTCCCGAAATACCCTATTCTTGAGATCCATAAATACAGCGGGGGCATTGGTTAGTCCAAAGGGCATAACCAAAAATTCATCGGACCCGTATCTTGTCAGAAAAGCGGTCTTGGATACATCCTCCTCCCGTATCCTCAACTGGTGATACCCCGTCCTTAAATCGATTTTGGAGAAGTACGACGCTCCTCAAAGTTGATCAAATAAGTCATCGATACGAGGCAAAGGGTATTTATTCCGGATGGTGACCTTGTTCAGCTCTCTATAGTCAACACATAACCGGAGAGAACCATCTCTTTTCTTCACAAACAACACTGGAGCACCCCAAGGTGACGTGCTACGCCTAATAAATCCCTGCTCCAACAACTGCTGGATTTGATCCCTCAACTCCCTCATTTCCATAGGAGCCATTCGATATGGAGCCCTCGCAATCGGTCTCGTTCCCGGCGCTAAATCAATCACAAACTCAATCTCTCGGCTAGGAGGCAAACCCGGTATTTTCAGAAAACATCCTCAAAATCTCTCACAACCGAAATAGAATCCAAGGGAACAACTACATCCCTAGAAGTCTCCTCTGTAATGCAATACAGATAAGTAGTAGTACTTCCCTCTAAATGAGGCAAAACTACCAAGAACATTTCTTGTCCCGGAACGGTGAAGACTATACTCTTCCCGTAATAATTTACTATCGCATGATATTTCATAAGCCAATCCATGCCCAAAATCACATCATACCCGACCATGTCCAGGACGAGTAAATCGGCCTCAAAGCACAAATTACCAAGAAAAATTCCCATATGTTTACAAACAAGAAAAATAAGTGAACCATCACCCATAGAGGACTCGATGCTAGTAAAAGTACTCTCAGCTGATTTTATCAACCCTGTGGTCTGAGCAAAGCTCCTAGAAATGAATGAATGCGTCGCACTCGTATCAAATAAAACGCGACCCATGTGTCCCTAAAAAAGGAACTTACCCTCAATAGCTGGCGGTGCCGGCGGAGCCGGAGGAAGCATAGCGTCCTGAATATGATGAACTCTCCCATACTGTAACTGACCCTGCTGCGGAGGAACAACGGGGTTAGGTACCTGTGGAGGAAACTGAACATATGGCTGCTGTGGAGCTCTAAGAAACTGTCCCCCAATCAACTGAGGACACTCCTTATAATGACCCACTTCACCGCATTGAAAACACCGACCCAACATATTCTCTGCATTTCGACCACGGTTATTTCTAAATTGATTACCACCTTGGCCCTGATGGCCTCTACCTCCTTGACCACCCCGTCCTGCTTGTTTTTGTGGGGCACCTTGACCTTGCCTAGCATTAGGGCTCCCCGAATTGAACCCACTAGAATGTTACCTCTTTAACAAGTCCCCTTGCGGGGGATCCCTTTCCTTCTGCTTACAGCCCGAAGATTGGGACGAGGGAAAGACTCCTCCTCTGCTTCCACTACCTCCAGGCCTTCCCACTTTCCCCTCTACTATGGCTTTCTTTCCACTTTGCACAAACAATCTATGTTCTTAGCAATGTAATAAAGCCACATTCACGACCTCACCAAAAGTTTGCAATGCCAGATTTCCCAGCAAGTGTTGCTGAATCCTCCAGTTCAAGCCACTCATAAACCTCGAAACCTTCCTTTCTTCGGGAGTCACCTCATCCGGTACAAAACTTGCCAACCGGTGAACTCCTCTTTGTATTCAGCCACAGATCTCTATCCTTGCACAAGGTCTTGCAATCTCCTGATCATCTCCCCTTGAATCGCAGGAGGAAAGTACTTTTGATAAAAAAGATCCAAAATTCATTCATCGTCATAGTGTCTTTCTGCTCTGGTATAGTCATAGACTCCCACAAATGTAATGCGGCCCCAACAAGTTTAAAAGTAGCAAGGACTTGCTTCTTTTCCTCGCTACATTCCACCATACGTAGATGGCGTTGCATGTCTTTCTTCCATTGATTTGCCTCTATAACATCCGAGCCTCCATTAAATTCCGGGGGCTGACCCTTTAGAAAAGATTCCCTAGCTCTCTCCCACGGAGAAGGTCCCGTAGGAGCTTGGGCATTCGGTGCTCTTTGTTGAGCTTGTGGCATTTATTGAGTCACCGCTGTCATGGCCGCATTAACCGCTTGAGCCACTATATTCACCACATTGACAACATTAAATGTTCCTTGTGGCGGCGGTGGAGGACCAACCTCCTCTTCTAAAACCCTATTACGTCTCGCTAGGCAACCTCTCTTAGGCGGCATCTGAGATGGAGAAACAATAGAGTTAGAATAATATATAAACCAATCTATCTTGCAGAAGATCGTAGACATAAGCAACAAAGCAGTCCTAACATTAGGCACTATATCAAAGAACGATACGGTAGAACGCGACAAGTCCACATAGATCCTAAAGACTCTAGAACCTGATGCTCTGATACCATCTGTGACAACCCATGATCCGAAATAAGGGGTGACCAGCCCCAATACCTGAACATAACGGAATCATGGATGGATATCATTCTCAACTTCATAACAATAAAATAGGTATACGGGAAAAAACCACCCAATAATTCAGAAAATGGGTTGCCAATTTAAGATTTAATCAAAAGTTAAGGACAATAAATTTAAACAACCCAATTCGAAAAGAAAGTGGAATTTCAAAGAAGCTTATATTAATACTGAATCAACATATAATAAAAGGACCGAATAGGTTGTCGGTCGACAGTTACATCCAACTTACTACAACAGTTTAATAATATACATATTACATCCATTAACAAGTACAAAAGTTGGGCCACACATGCCCAAATGAAAAGACCCGATCATAGCTAGACTTCAAAAGATGCAAGCGTCTAACAAACTATCCCATGATAATTCGCAAAATCTCATAGCTCCTCGAAAGTATAGGAATAGGAACATCACAACGGGCGCCCTTGCGGAGGAACACCTGAGCGGATACAATAACATGCACAACATGGAAAATGAACGGGTCAGGGCCCGGTTTATATATGAATACCAGTAGAACAAGAAGCATAATAGATATGGACATTTAATCATGAATAATGTAAATGCAAATCTAACAACCTAATTATACAACATGATAAATCAATGCTTAATGATTCTAACAATTATTAAATTACGCAAGAGAATGAAATTTAAACCTCATTACTTCTCATATTTTTCCATTTTTCATTTTTTCCATTTTCCCATTCCTTAACAGGAATATAATTACCATCATATTTTCTTATGGAAATTCACATACCTCAAGTCCCACTTGAGTTAGAAAGGTTATATTCTTCTACATATAACGATTCTAAGACCGCCCCTCCGAGTTTCCCCATTAGGCGTGCCCCTAAATAACTATCATCTTCCAGGGCCTATCTATACAAGACAACCTGGGCACCTAACGCACGTCGGGAAGTGGACATATACCTGCGAGTGAGTCATAACCACACTCGGAATTACCTCACTAGAGCAGAAAAATATATATAAAATCCCGCATATGGCCGAGGACTATAGTCTCCCTGCATTCACTAGCCAGGGGACATCACCTCATGCGCGAGCTTCCCTTATGATAGTATTTAGAGAGGTGTGTTTAAGTAAATTAACATTTACCAATTTCATCTCATTATCATTTCATTTATCACGTGTATGTTTCATATTATTTGAAATCGTAATCCTTGAATATTTTCATTAATATTCATCATAATTGTAAGTACCGAACTATTCTCCAAATGATCACCAACATTTTTACTAGTCCCAAGGTGTTATATACCTCAATAGGGACCCTAAAATCTCCAAATATGGGCTTAGAACTCTATATTCCAACTAATTTACAAAAATGTGAAGTGATGCCTAAACATCACTTTACGTACCCGTGGAATGAACCCCAAGTGAACCCATTCAACTCTAGGGTAGCGACCAAACTCATCTAAAACTCTAGGACCCTATGTTTACTTCATTCAAGAAGGTTCCTAGGTTCTAATCCTAAGGGAAAGGGTCAAAATTAGAAAAGAAAAACAAGAGGAAAAATGCAGGATTTCCGAATCGATTCGGATTAGCCGAATAGATTCGGCCAGAAAAGCGAATTAATTCAGACTAGCCGAATCGATTCGATCAGGAAAACCAACATTCTGCATAATAGCCGAATCGATTCGGTTCACTCAGACCTGGGAACTGTCTCCATGCGAATCGATTCGGCCTGGCCGAATCGATTCGCCCCTGCGAATTTTGCCAATTCTGGCTATGGAGTCTTGGACTCCCAATTTCTTCCAAACTCAACCATCCCAAACCCTTATCATTTATTTCTACTAACTGAATATAAATGCATCCAACAACCATAATTCATCTCAATAACCATTCAAATCCTTCTCCAAAGATTTAAAGCCCATAAAACCAATAAAAACCTTAACTTTCTTAAACCATACATAACCACAACTATCAATACTAATTATTCTACTTAAATCATATAATAGCAAGTAGAAAACTTGCCTCAAGTTTGTAAGTTCAGATTTTGATGAAGTTGTAGGCAAGAACAATCACCAAAGTTCCAATCTCTCTTTCTCCACAAGTTTCTCTTCTTCTCTCTTTTCTCTCTAGGTTTAGGAGTAAAATTAGGGGAATAGTGACTTAATCAAGACATAAATCGTGCCTTTTGTCTAGAATTAACACTTAAATGATTAATACCGCGATACGCAACTACACATTAAATCTAAAACCACTCAAAAATGCCCAAAACCTCAAAATACAATATGGCACATAATTTGACTATCTCCCACCTTCCGGAACTAACTACGCCCTCCAAATTATCATTTGGAAATTTTATAATTCATTTTAAGTTCCGATTTCATTTTAAGCCAACTGTCATTTTAATTCATATGACACAATAAAACACACCATGGTGATATTCACCTACACATAAGGCAAATATGCAACATCTTAGTAAATGTTAACTTTTCTTCCTTAAATTAATACCTACTCTGCATACCAACAGTTTATATTTAGTTACTATACCTAGTAAATAAATATAAAATAGGTTCTCAAAAGCGAGGGTTGTTACATAAGCCTACTTCACTGTAATAATAGATGCTACATAAAAATTCGTTTGGAATAGAAAAGTAAATGAAATAAAGAGAATGAGCACGCAAGCTCGACACTTACATCCTATAAGATCTGCAATCTTATAGGATGAAAGTAGATAGATTAAGGCTAAGGTGGAAACTGTGGCCTATTAATTGAAAATGGGGTCAACGAAAACATAAGCAATAAGTTTACAAAGAGTAAGAATTTAATTGCATTTACGCATCCTCCTTTCATATATTAATTATTTTTAATTTATCCCAACCCAAACAACCCTAAATATATAATGCGTCTAATCCCAAGACCAAGTGAACCCTATGATTACTTATTATTCTTCTAAACTGAATATAAGTAAAAGGTTCCATAATAAATGCTAGTGTATGCATATCTAGTATGCATATCAATAAGGAACGATAATCTCTACATCTAACATCCATATAAGCACGATCCCTAAAATGTATAAATAAATGGAATACGAATGACTATCCCTACCACATTCATGGATCACCCGTGTGTACTAGGTATAGTTATAGGTCGTCCTGAACCTATAACCTCAAAGCCTCAACAAGGTATAATCATCATGCCTTCACAACAACCATATGGCCCCATAACCTAGGCTATATGAGAGGATCCCCAGTTAAATCCCACTAGTTATAACTTGTACTTTCAGCACATAGCATCGGGGTAAAATGACCAAGGTAAATCCTGTCACATCACTAGGGTACCAATACGGTCGATGTCATACGTGCCCCATCAAAATCCCTTCTAGTACATCCCCCATGATCACTCACACACGTTGTATGTTTACATATCAATTAAACCAATAAAAACTAAACCTTACTTTAGGGATTCGTTAACAATATCTCAAATTCAATTAGTTTAAAGTCCAATTACAACCACGTTCCATAAGTATTAATACTAACTTACATGGTGATTTAATCTAGGTGTACATCATTTGATCTACGGGTTCCAAACATATTTCAATTATCCCATTAGGTCTCTAAATAAAATAATTAAACTAGTTCCAAAAACTAACCCTAAAGAGTCCCTCTTTAGATTGCGCCCAAACCAAATCGATCTGGTCTAAATCCGAATCGATTCTCCCGACCTAATTGATTTTCCCCTAGTACAATGCGAGTTCTCCAAGAAACAATAGTGGCGATCATAACCAAAAGCTAAATTATCTAACAAGCCTTTAAAGTCAACATTTACCTATCTCCATCAGATATAAGTGGTATAACACCAAGACAAACCTATATCTACATGTTTTAACTTAACATAACACGATTTAAAGGGTTAATTTCATATATCAATTCAAGAAACCTAGTTCAAAGTTTCAACCACTAAATATCATATTTGCATCAATTCGTGAAACAAATAAGGGACTTTTGCTTGATTCACTATAATAAACTTGTTTTTAATAATTATATTCAAAATCTAACTCACATTCAAAGGGTTTATTACTAAAGTTAATCTATATAATTGATTTGAATATTAACCTTAATTTGGTCATTCAACTAATTACAGAATTAAGGATTTTGTTATCAAAGACATATTATAACTATTACTATAACAGCAATTAGTTTATATTCAAATGAAAAACTATTACTATAACATAAAAACAATTAAATTCATACACTAAGTAAACTTGCCTTAGTCAAATATATGATTTCCAAGCTTTCAAGTCTCCAAAGTTCTTCATCTCTTAAGTGCCTCTTCTCTCTTAGTCTTTTAGGGTTTCTCAATTATGTATAATGTTTTTAGGTTAAGTCTAATGATCCCTTAAATTAATTTACAACTAAATTAGACTTAAGCCTCAACCCAATAAGCCCAAATAACACTCTGATTAGCCCAAAAGTCTACCCAAGTCATGTACTAACCCAATAGAATTAAAACCCATTATTTTAAGTAAAAAACATACATTCTAACGTCCTAAATGCCAACCCAAAATATGATATAACGCAAATAGTAATAATCTTAATACACTAACATTTTAAAGAGTACAAGTCCAATTCTCAATTAGTTAATATTTATTAGTTAAGCGCGACTTGGCATTATAGGAAACTACTTCGCGATTGGTGGGACTCGGTATCGAGGGAATAATCCGAATAAGGAAACCCCCGACACATAGCCCCTGAACGTTCCATAGTCGCCCATTATAAAAAGCCACTTTCAAATATTTGATTAACGAATTACCATGTATTAGTTTCTATTTTCACAAATGAATTATATATAACACATTTAAAAGATAAATAGTGACATCACATGTCATAGCAGGCAAATAAAATAAATTTCACAATTTAAATAATGCACAGATAATACGGGGTGTTATAAAAGGGCATGTGAAAAGTATTTGCCTCATGCTGCAATCACTCAACGAAGGGTGAAATCAAATCATAGTCAATGTATCAATGGAAGATGCATCCATCGCATGTGGTAGTTTCATTAGGAAGGCTTGCTAAATTTCTTGAGTAAACTCCCAACTTAATCTATGAACCACATGTGGGGGGAATATCAACCTTTTTAAAATTCATTTTCTCTCTAGCATTTTAAATACTCCAAAGTATAGATATCAATAATATGTGTTATTGGGTACCCCTTATTTTAGTGTTACCTTTAGGAAAAATGGTATCACCTAGCCACTTAAGGAATTTAACATTCATACTTTTGCTCAAAATTTAACCGATTAAATTTGGATTTATGGCATCCCTGATAAAATGGTTAGAATATATATACAATTGACAATACACACAATTTCAATCATTAGTTTATCCTCTCATTGTGACACCCCACCTAATTAATTACCGGGTGATCAGTCCTTAATTAATTAATTTCAGAATATCAAGTTGGTTCAGATAATGCATCACTGTTGAAAACTCAAATATTAATTTAATAAAAACTAACCTCCTAATATTTAAAAAGGGTGATGTCCAAATTTTATCTTGTTACTAACTAATACCAAAAGGAATACCAACAAATACCATGCATCTCAGTAATATAAATAAGGTCTGACTGAAATAAAATAAATGACTCGAATAAAACACATCCAGATACAATCCCATACAATAAATCCAATAAAAGTAAATCAAATCTAAGAGAGAATTTAAAACAACTAAATCTCTGAAAGTAAACAGAAGTAAGGACGACATGTCCAACAGAATAAATAACTTAAAAAGAGAGCATAGGATGAGTCGTCTACTAACAATTATCCTGCAGCTTCCACAGCAGCTACAACACGACAACTGAATAGAGTCTCCTAAGGCTGGTGTCCCTGTGGTTGGCACCTAAAAATATTGGAACATTACAAAGATATACAGGAAAAAACGGGTTAGAGCCCGACTTGAAAACAATTTAAAATAGCAAGTGCTTAAATTTATTTAATTAGCACAATTATTAATCAAGTTAACGTAGCGTACTCACTTGAGATACTCACCCCTCGATCTAGTGTGCACACTTAACGAGCCTAACTACCCATAGAAGTCATGATACCCTGACTGGCTCCTAAGTACATACTATTATGCTGGAAAGAATCCCCAAATAACTCAAAGCCGACGTACTTAAGATTTCGATACAGGTTTAAAATTACTTTAGTTTATTCTCACAGTCTTCTAAATGCGTAGCTGATAATGCGATAAGTACACATTTAAAAATAGTGTCATTAACATAAGACACCAAACAGTATTTCAGTGTACACACATTATTCTCTTTATGTATACATATCAATTTATATATAAATATAGCACTATTGCACCCCTGGTTGAGAAACTCTTAGTGCTACGCATACTCGGCTATCTAGTCCCATTGCAACGCTCATGCATAGAGGACAACAGGTTCAATCTCTCGAGAACTAATTGAAACACAAACACCTATAGGAGGCGAACATAGTCCCAAATCGACGGGCTACGCACATACCTACGCATCCATATAACTGTCATCACTATCATTCTCACGAATAGCCCGTACCTAGGTTCCATGCTCTAATGGTACGACTCTAAATCCCCCGAAGGCACACAAGATCCGATCGTCCACAACGCGTTAACCTCCGTTCGATAGCCAGTAGCTAGGTATGTCATACACATAATATTTTCAGCAATAAGCATACACACAACTTAAATAAATTCATTGGCTTTCTCGCAGCCTAGAATTCACAGTACGTATAATATATCCCCTATTATACCCCTTACCTTATTCATATGTATTCTCCCTTGTATTTTCGTACCTCTATAATTCTATGAATTTTCATACCCGCCGAGGGCCGACATATTCTCTGCTCACTAATAATTATAAATTTTAAGTCACTCGTCATTCATACAGGTCTAACACTCATTTAAATAAACCTACGAGAAGTTCGAAATAAAAATCGAGCCTCAAGAGTCATTCTGGAATCTCGTTAGAAGACCCAGAAAATCTCGTTCGAACGAGGATCGTTCGAACGAAGGCCCCCTACTTCGAACGAACTACTAAACTCGTTAGAAGGGACACTAGAATCTCGTTAGAAGTCTTATTCGAACGAGGTCGTTCGAACGACTTGGGCTTGACTTCTAACGAAATTTCCAAAGTTGCCCAGTTCGTCTTCAAGGTTTGTTTTTCCAGATTTTCTCCTCTTCAATGTCAATCTAAACCCATTCCAACCTAAGTACAAGGTTTCCAAACTACTCTAAGTCACCCTAGAACACTTCTTAGCATAGTTTTGGGGTCAAATCCTTCTAATCATCAAGTAAATTCAATAAATTCCTAAATTTTCCTATGAGTCATATTATTATAAACCCAAAATTATTAATCTATTAAAACCCCATTTTTATTTCATGATTTTTTCTCCTAATTCACCAAATTTAACATTCCTAATAAGGGGAACAATCCTCTACATGCAAACCCCCATCAAATTTCTAAGATTCCTCCACAATCTCATCATGGGTAAACCAATTTTGGTATTAATAGTTCTAAAATCTCAACACATGTTAACTAGAATAATAAATGCTAAGAGAAAGAGAAAGATAGTCACTTTCCTTAAAATAAACTTCTGATTCGCGGGTTGAAATTGGTATGGGAAGGATCCTCTTGACACGATCTACATGCTGGTGTACTTTTTGGTGTGAAAGCTTAAGTTCTAGGCTTAGGGCTCTAATGGAGTCTTCTTCTTCTTCTTCTTCCTTAATTCTTTCTCTCTTTTCCTCTCTTTCTCTCGTAGGTTGAAACTGGCAGGCCACTAACCCTAAATGCTTTTAATTAACCCAATTTTCGTCCATTTAATTACCCAAAAATCCCTAAAGACCAAAATACCCCTCTGGGTATCGTTTTGGGTTAAATTTCCCCGGACTCCAAATAAAATACCCTAGCAGTGTTTTTTGACTATTTCGACCCTTCCGGACACTCTGGCGCACTCAAAATAGTCGTCCGAGTTATACAAAAATAATTTACGTTTTTAAACCCCAAATACATACTAGTGACGCGACTCATATGCGTCCCAATTATTTATAACATAACTGCCGAGTATCTCATCCCCGAACATAATATTATTTCAATAACTACTAACTCTCATCACGTTAGTGATTATTATCATAAAATCAGATTAATTACAATTTAAATTTTCTCCATTTAATTTAATTAATCCCTATTTTTCATAAAAATAATTATGCGTAAAATATGGGGTATTACATACTTCCCTTATAATAACAGAATTTCATCCCAAAATTCGGAAAAGAATATATATACCTCACAAGAATAACTCTGGTTAACGTTCACGCATGTCATCCTCGCACTCCTAAGTTGATTCCTCAACATTATGGTGCCGCCACTGAATACGTACTAGTGGTACTATTTTCGACCTCAACTTCCTCTCGCTACAGTCTAGGATAGCTACTGGCGCCTCCTCGTAGGAGCTATCAGGCTATAAGTCTATCTTCTCTAACGCAATGTGAGTATGGGACAAATTATGTCGAAGAAATCTCCTCAGCGAAGAGATATGAAACACATCATGAACTCTTTGCAAGTGCTCCGGTAACCCAAGTCTATAAGCAACTAGCCTAATCCTCTCGATAATAGGGAACGACCCTACATACCTAGATGCAAACTTTCCCTTCTTCCCAAAATGCATAACTTCCTTCATAGGAGACAAACGAAGTAACACCTGATCCCCAATGTTGAACTATCGAAAATAAAGTTTGGCATCAACGTAGCTCTTCTACCAATCCTGAGCAACTCAAATACGACTCCGTATCAACTCTATCCTCGCCGAAGTATCCTGAATCAACTCTGGATCCAGTAATTTGTTGTCCCCCACCTCTAGCCAACATGTTGGGGAACAACAAGGTATGTCGTATAGGGCCTCGAATGGAGCCATACAGATAGTAAACTGGTAGGAGTTGTTATAGGCAAACTCCACCAGTGGTATGTACTGCTCCCAGCCTCCCCCAAAATTAATGATGCACATACGTAACATATCCTCCAACATCTGATTCGTCCACTCGATCTGACCATTCGTCTGCGGGTGATAGGCTGTGCTTAGTCACAACTCTGTACCCAACGCCTCCTGAAAACTCTCCTAAAATCGAGAAACAAACACCTTATCTCTGTTAGACACGATATTGAGAGACACTCCGTGGAGTCTCACTATCTCTGCTATGAATATCTAGGCGTGCTGTCCCATGGTGTAGTCTGTCCTGGCTGGCAGAAAGTGGGCTACCTTGGTCAGCCGATCCACTATCACCCATATCGAATCGTGACCCCTCTGCGATGTAGGTAATCCCGTGATGAAGTCCATAGAAATGCTCTCCCATTTCCATATAGGAACCTCTAATGGCCGTAGAAGTCTAGCCGGTCTCTGATGGTCCACCTTTACCAACTGATAAGTGGCACATTTCGAGATAAACTCGACAATATCCTTCTTCATTCCTCTCCACCAGCACTGTCTTCGCATGTCCTAATACATATTATATCCGTCAGGATGCACCGTAAATCGAGAACTGTGCGACTCTGTCATCACCTTATATCGAAAATCTTCACCCTCGGGAACAACCAATCTCCCATTAAAATGTAGACCTCCATCTGAGCCCACGGTATAAGACTCGGCTCCCTCTGCTAGTAGTTGTATTATTTGATTCTGGCAGAAAGGATTAGTTGCCTGTGCTTGTACTACTCTCAAAATAATATGGGGTAGAAACGTCATCACAGACATAAATGATTGAGCCATCGCATCCCGGTTCCCTAACTCCTTCCATTTCGCTTTCCACACCTCGGCCACCTTACCAACTGGCCTACGGCTCAACGCATCTGCTACCACATTAGCCTTCCTCGGGTGGTATTGGATATCAAATTGATAATCCTTCACAAACTCAAGCCACCGATGTTGATGCATATTTAACTCCTTCTACGTGAAGAGGTACTGTTGTGATTTGTGGTCCGTGAATAAGCGAAATTTCTCCCCTAGGAGGTAATGTCTCCAAATATGAAGTGCAAAAATGAACGCTGCTAACTTCAAGTCGTGGGTGGGGTAATTCCTCTCGTGAGGCTTAATCTTACGGGAAGCATAAGCTATAGCCTGATCCTCCTGCTGAAGTACACCTCCAAGTCCTAATAAGGATGCATCAGTATATACTAGATACTCTACTCCCAGCCTGGGTAATGCTAACACTGGTGCTGAGGTTAACTTATCTTTTAACTCATCGAAGGCTAACTGACAAGCGTAACTCTAAAATTACGGCACCCCTTTGCGAGTCAAATGCGTCGACGGACCCGCTATCTTTGAAAGCCATCGAATGAACCTCCTGTAGTATCAGGCTAAACCCAAGAAACTGCGCATCTCGGTTGGTGTCGTGGGATATCCCCACTCCCTCACCGCTGACACCTTCCCCAGATCCACGGATATCCCTCTATCAGAGATGATATGCCCCTAAAACTGAACCTCTTTCAGCCAAAACCCACATTTTTTGTATTTTGCATACAACTCATGTTGACACAAAATTTGTAAAACATGCCTCAAGTGCTCGGCATGCTCTTCCTCAGTTTGCGAATAAATCATAATGTCATCTGTGAAGACAATGACGAACTGGTCCAGGAACTCTCTGAACACTCTTTTCATCAAGTCCATGAACACGGCTAGGGCATTGATTAGCTCGAAAGGCATAACCCTGAATTCATAGGAACCATATCTCGTCAGGAAAGCAGTCTTCAACACGTCCTGTTCCCTGATACGTAGCTGATGGTATCCCGATCTCAAATCAATCTTTGAGAAGAAATTCGCTCCTCTCAACTGGTCGAATAAGTCATCGATTTGAGGCAACGAATATTTGTTATGTATCGTGACTTTATTCAACTCCCGGTAGTCAACACATAACCTCAACGATCCATCCCTCTTGTTAACGAATAGTGCGAGAGCACTCAACGATGAAGTACTCCTACGAATGAACCCCTGCCCCAACAACTGCTCAATCTGGTCATATAACTCCCTCATCTCTGCTGGAGACATACGATAAGGTGCGCGAGCTATCGGTCGAAATCAATAACGATGTCTATCTCTTTACTCGATGGTAACCCCAGAATCTCTTGAAACACATCGACAAACTCTCGAACTACAGTAATCGAATCAAGCGGTACCACAACCTCCGTAGAGGTCTCCTCCTCTACATAGTAAAAATGAGTGGACGATCCTGCCTCAGAGCGAGGCATCTCCACCAGAAACATATCATGTCTGGGTATGGAAAAAACTATACTCTTACTATAACAATAAATCATGGCCCTATACCTGACAAGCCAATCCATACTCACAATCACGTCATACTCGGACATGTCTAATATGAGCATGTCTGCGGCTAAGATAATCCTCCCAATCTCTATACACACTCCCCGATAAATAAAGGAAATAACGAAACCCTTACTCAACGGGGAATCCACTTAAGTGATCGTACTCTCCGTTGTATAAAATACCCCCGTAGTACATGCAAACCCCCGGAAATAAAATAGTGTGTGGCTCTTGTGTCAAATAAAATGCGCTCCAAAGTCCCCTGGATAGAAAACATACCCTTAATCGCTGGTGGGTCCTGTGGGACTACGGCTTGCTGCAGATTATAGAATCATCCATACTGAAGTTGCCCTTGCTGAACTGGGGCGGATAAAATGGGTGGCAGTGTTGCCATCTGTGAAGGTGCTGGGAGAGCTGCAGGAAATAACGATCTCTGGGGTTCCTAACGAACGTCCTACTGCTGCTGCTGGCCTCTACCCTTCTGAAGGCAGTCCTGGCATTTGTGGATAGTGTTTCCACATGTGAAACATCTCCCTGGGAAGGGTCCTCCCCTCTGTCCCTGCTGTCCCCGACCCTGATGGCCGTTACCACCCTCCCTTGGCCATTCTGGCCCTACTGAAACTTCTGCTGGACCTAATGGTCGTGTTGGCCCCGTTGGCCATGTCGAAAGCCTCCCTGCCCATGTCTAAAACCTCCTAACCTGAATCTCTTAGGATCCCTTTGCTGGGAGCCCTGATCGTTGTGCCTATGCTGACCCTGAACTGCCTATGCCCCACCGACACCATTCCATCCTGCCCTGCCCTGCCCTGCTGGTTGGACTCTCCCACTTTCTCAACCTCGGACAAGTGGAAGCGGTGGTCCTATCAATAAAGTAGTTCTGCGTTGACCACATCTAAATAGGTGGACAAAGAGAGATTGCCTATGAAATTCTGGCGGATCCTCCATGTCAACCCATCTATGAAGCGATGAATCTTTTTCTCTTCGGTCGGAATCTCACTCGGTACAATGTTGAGAAGATTAGTAAACTCTACCTCGTACTCTGCCACAGTCCTTCCCTCCTACTTTAGATTTGCTAACTTTCGACTCATCTCTATCTGGACAGCCGAAAGAAAGTACTTGCAATCGAACCGCACCCAAAAGTCTCGGATACTGAGTGTGTCTTTCTCCTTAGCGGTGGTGATGGACTCCCACCACTGCAGTGATACCCCCACTAGTTTTAACATGGATAAAATCTGACTCTGTACCTCCGTGCACTCGTGCATCCTCAAATGCCTTTGGATGTCCTTTTTCCATTGGCTTGCTACTACAACATCGGAGCTCCCTGAAAACTTCGAAGGATGTGCCTTCTGGAAGGCATCCCTAACACTCCCAAGCAGATGGGAAAGCCTGGGTCGGAACTGGAGCCAGCACCGGTGCCTGTTTCACTACTGCCAAAGCAGCATTTACCGCCTGAGCTACAATGGCGACCACTTCAGCGGTATTCATCATACCCTGAGCAGGTGTAGGCTGAGTCTCTGGCTGGGCATTCCTGGGAACTCTCTGTGCACGTTTAAGAGGCATCTGAAAAGAGGGAAAAATTTCATAAGTCTACAGTTATATTCTCAAAATAGCAGAAGAACGTAAAATGTATGAATAGTATAATAATCCAAAAATATAGGGCTCTATATCGAAGGACGTTATGCGAAAACATAAGAAGCTGTACAGATCCTAAGGACACTAAAACCTGATTCTCTGATACCACCTGTGACACCCCTCCTAATTAATTACCGGGTGATCAGTCCTTAATTAATTAATTTCAGAATATCAAGTTGGTTCAGATAATGCATCACTGTCGAAAACTCAAATTTTAATTTAATAAAAACTAACCACCTGATATTTAAAAAGGGTGGTGTCCAAATTTTATCTTGTTACTAACTAATACCAAAAAGAATACCAACAAACACCATGCATCTCAGTAATATAAATAAAGTCTGACTGAAGTAAAATAAATGACTGGAATAAAACACATCCAAATACAATCCCATACAATAAATCCAATAAAAGGAAATCAAATCTAAGAGAGAATTTAAAACAACTAAATCTCTGAAAGTAAACAGAAGTAAGGACGACATGTCCAACATAATAAATAACTGAAAAAAGGGAGCATAGGCTGAGTCGTCTACTAACAATTATCCTGCAGCTTCCACAACAGCTATAATACGACAACTGAATAGAGTCTCCTAAGGCTGGTGTCCCTGTGGCTGGGCACCTAAAAATATTGGAACATTACAAAGATATACAGAAAAAAATGGGTCAGATCCCGAGTTGAAAACGGTTTAAAATAGCAAGTGCTTAAATCGATTTAGTTAGCACAATTATTAATCAAGTTAATATATCGTACTCACTTGAGATACTCACCCCTCGATCTAGTGTGCACGCCTAACGAGCCTAACTACCCATACTAGTCATGATACCTTGTCTGGCTGCTAATTACATACTATTATGCTGGAAAGAATCCCCAAATAACTCAAAGCCGACGTACTTAAGATTTCGATATAGGTTTAGAATTACTTTAGTTTATTCTCACATTCTTCTAAATGCCCAGCTGATAATACCATAAGTATACGTTTAAAAATAGCGTCATTAACATAAGACACCAAATAGGATTTCGGTATACACACATTATTCTCCTTATGTATACATATCAATTTATATATAAATATAGCAAATTTGCACCCATGATTGAGAAACCGTTAGTGCTACGCATACTCGACTATCTAGTCCCATTGCAACGCTCATGCATAGAGGACAACAGGTTCAATCTCTCGAGAACTAATGAAACACAAACACCTATTGGAGGCGAACATAGTCCCAAACCGATGGGCTATGCACATACCTACGCACACATACAATCGTCATCACTATCATTCTAACGGATAGCCCGTACCTAGGTTCCATGCTCTAGTGGAACGACTCTAAATCCCCCGAAGGCACACAAGATCCGGTCGTCCACAACGCGTTATCCTCCGTTCGATAGCCAGTAGCTAGGTATGTAATACACATAATATTTTTAGCAATAAGCATACACACAACTTATATAAATTCATTGGCTTTCACGGAGCCTAGAATTCGCGGTACATATAATATATCCCTTATTATACCCTGTACCTTATTCGTATGTATTCTCCCTTGTATTTTGGCACCTCTCTATTTCTTTGAATTTTCATACCCGTCGAGGGCTGACATATTCTCTGCTAACTAATAATTATAAATTTTAAGTCACTCGTCATTCATACAGGTCTAACACTCATTTAAATAAGCCTACCGGAAGTTTGAAATAGAAATCGGGCCTTAAGAGTCATTCTGGAATCTCATTAGAAGACCCAAAAAATCTCGTTCGAACAAGGTCTTTCGAATGAGGGTCGTTCGAACGAAGGCCCCCTACTTCGAACGAACTACCAAACTCGTTAGAAGGGACACTGAAATCTCGTTCGAACGACTTGGGCTGGACTTCTAATGAAATTTCCTAAGTTGCCCACTTCATCTTCGAGGTTCGTTTTTCCAGATTTTCTCCTCTTCAATCTCAACCTAAACCCATTCCAACCCAAGGACAAGGTTTCAAAACTACTCTAAGTCACCCTAGAACACTTCTTATCATAGTTTTGGGGTCAAATCCTTCTAATCATCAAGTAAATTCAACGAATTCCTAAATTTTTCTATGAGTCATATTAATATAAACCCAGAATTATTAATCTATTAAAACCCCATTTTTATTTCATGATTTTTACACCTAATTCACAAAATTTAACATTCCTAATAAGGGAAAAAATCCTCTACATGCAAACCCCCATCAAATTTCTAAGATTCCTACGCAATCTCATCATGAGTAAACCAATTTTGGTATTAATAGTTCTAAAACCTCAACATATGTTAGCTTGAGTATTAAATGCTAAGATAAAGTGCAAGATAATCACTTGCCTTAAAATAAACTTCTTATTCGTGGGTTGAAATTGGTATGGGAACGATCCTCTTGACACGATTTACGTGCTGGTGTACTTTTTGGTGTAAAAGTTTGAGTTCTTGGCTTAGGGCTCTAATGAAGTCTTCTTCTTCTTCCTTGGTTCTCTCTCTCTTTTCCTCTATTTCTCACATAGGTTGAAACTGACAGGCCACTAACCCTAAATGCTTTTAATTAACCCAATTTTCGTCCATTTAATTACCCAAAAATCCCTAAAGACCAAAATACCCTTCTGGGTTGTCGTTTTGGGTTAAATTGCTCCGGACTCCAAATAAAATACCCGAGTAGTGTTTTCTGACTATTTCAACTATTACGGATACTCTGGCGCACTCGAAATAGTCGTCCGAGTTATACAAAAATAATTTACCTTTTTAAACCCCCAAATACATACTAGTGACGCGACTCATACGCGTCCCAAATATTTATAACATAACTGCCGTGTGTCTCATCCCCGGCCATAATATTATTTCAATAACTACTAACTCTCATCACGCTAGTGATTATTATCATAAAATCAGATTAATTACAATTTAAATTTTCTCCCTTTAATTTAATTAATCCTCATTTTCCATAAAAATAATTATGTGTAAAATATGGGGTATTACACTCACCACCTCAATTTCCCTTATTGGTAAATCCTCCCACCACTCTAAGGTGGTTAGTCATTACTCTTTAATGTAAAAGGAGCCAAAGAAACATTTTTCATATTGGGGGGATATGCAACTCCCAAATCTTTTTTCAGAACTTGTTATTTGAGATATTATTATCAACTTTTATTATTCTATTACAACACACATAGATCACAACCAACTAACTAGGGGTGGACGTGGGTTGGTCTTGGGTAGGCCTACTTGGGCTCGAGTCGAGTCTATAAAAATTTGAGTTATTCCAAGCTCGTCTAGACCCGAGTTGAGTCTCATTTTGTAATCACAAGCCCGCCCAAATTTGAAAGAATCTTGTCCAGAACCATTGCCCAGACCCGAACTCAAACTTTTTTTATACCTAAATTTTGTTATGTAGCAAATTTATGACCTATTTTATTGTTTAACAAATTTATTTTAGAATGTATTCTTAAGACTAAGAGTAAATAAAGTCTAAAATTAATATTTCTAAATGTTCCCCAATGATATATATATATATATATATATATATATATATATATATATATATATATATATATATATATATATATATATACATATATCCTGTAAGGACTCCTTATGGTGCAGATCTCGGTACATACCATTTTTTTTAAATAGTAAAAAAATGAATTTTTTGATGAAACTTCATGAATATGATCTCCATGGTGGGAA
The DNA here is from genome assembly GCA_949130495.1 of Sambucus nigra. Classification (NCBI taxonomy): domain Eukaryota; kingdom Viridiplantae; phylum Streptophyta; class Magnoliopsida; order Dipsacales; family Adoxaceae; genus Sambucus; species Sambucus nigra. The sequence goes on from OX422214.1 coordinate 336,075,334, forward strand.
GATCATCTCTAATTTTTTTTATCAAAAAATTCAAAAATAAAATCGTTGAGATGAGGTGATATGTCAAAAAATTGTATAAATATGCATTTTTGACCGTTGAGATGTTGACGATCATCTCACCCACTTTTTGATTGAAATTTTTGATGAAACTTAATGGATATGATCTTGATAGTGAGAAGATCATATCCATGAAGTTTCATAAAAAAATTCAATCAATAATGCAGCTGGCGCCGCCCAACATTTAAACGGTTGAAAATGCATATTTATACCATTTTTTACATATCACCTCATCTCAATGGTATTTTTATTGAATTTTTTGACGAAAAAAATTGGAGATGATCTTCTCAACGTAGAGATCATATCCATGAAATTTCATCAAAAAAATCATTTTTTTACTATTTAAAAAAAATAGTATGTATCGGAATCTGTACCATAAGGAGTCCTTACATGAGACTTTTTGTATATATATATATATATATATATAGATAGATAGATAGATAGATAGAGAGAGAGAGAGAGAGAGAGAGGTCCCTGAATGCGGTCTATTTTTTTAAAATAATAAAAAAAAATTTGGGGCTGATTTTTTTTTATGATTTTTAAACATTTAAGTAGGAACATAAAAAAATAACCTGCTCAAAACAATTTTTTTTTACTATTTTAAAAAATTGGTCAAACTTTGTTAGTTTTTAACAACTTAAAAATTCACACAGTTTGATCGATTTTTTTAAAATAGTAAAATAATTCATTTTGAGTTGATTATTTTTTATGCTCCTACTGAAATGTTTAAAAATCATAAAAAAAATCATCCCCAAAATATTTTTTTTATTATTTTTAAAATATAAATCTCATTCAAAATTTTCAAATTGAAATCTCACTTGATCCTTTATATATATATATATATACAGTCCTGCTCTTGTGCGAACTAGTCCGCATTTTAAGAATGCGGACCGGACATGTGTCACCTGGCGGTGAGCCCAGAAAAGAGAGAGAGTGTGCCTACAATTTAGGCGATAATTTCTAGGTGCACCGTTAGGTGACACATGTCCGGTCCGCATTCTTAAAATGCGGACTAGTTCGCACTGGAGCATTATTATATATATATATATATATATATATATATATATATATATATATATATATATATAGGCGTTGCTATCCCCACACCCTAAAATGCCTCCTCCACACCCTTTTAACCAATCAAACATATAAGCGCCGAAATACCCTCTTCTCTTTCATTAAAACATAATATCATTTTAAGTATTTAAATATAATAAAATTTTAAAAATAAATAAATAGTTTTTCAGAATAGTTTTCAATGAACAAAAAATAGTTTTTAAAAATAATGACAAAAACACTGGTAATGACAAAAAAAAAACAACTTTTTAAAAAATTAGTTTTTAAAAATAATTTTTTTTAACAAAAATAAAACAATTTTAATGAAAAAACTTTTTTTGACAAAATAAAAACTATATAAAAAAGAAAAAATAAATAATTTCTAACAAAACAAAACAGTTTTTAACAAAATAAAATCATTTTATCACAAACAAACAATATCTGTAGAAAAATCAATTTTAAAAAAATAAAAATATGAAATTCAAAAATATTAATAAAATAAAAAACAGTATTAATACTAAAAACTTTTTGTAGAGAAGTTTTTATATTTAACAATGAAAAATATACAAAATTATACTAAACTGACTAATTCGTAATAAAGTCTAAAAAAAATAGTAGTGGGTTAAAGTGTTTCTGTTTTTTATTTTAACAAAATAAAACTGCTTTTTTTAACTGTTTTTTAAACAAAATAAACTGACTAATTTGTAATATAAATTGTTTTTTGAAACAAAATAAAAACTGTTTATAACAAAAAAAATAGTTTAAAAAATTCTAACAAAACAAAACTGTTTTTATTTTGTTATAAACTGTTTTGTTTTGCTGGAATTTTTTAAACTGTTTTTTTGTTATAAACAGCTTTTATTACAATTTCAAAAAAAATAGTTTTTATTTTGTTTAAAAAAAATAGTTTATATTACAAATTAGTTAGTTCATTTTGTTTAAAAAAAGGTTTAATTTTTTTTTATTTAAATATAAAAAAAAACTGTTTTCATTTTGTTAAAAAAAAAGAAAAACACTTTAATCCATTACTATTTTTTTTATACTTTATTACAAATTAGTCAGTTTATTATACTTTGGTATATTTTTCGTTGTTAAATATTAAAATTTCTCTACAAAAAGTTTTTAGTATTAATACTATTTATTTTTCATTAAAAACAATTTATTTATGTTTTAAAATTTTATCATATTTAAATACTTAAAATGATGTTATGTTTTAATGAAAGAGGAGAGAGTATTTTGATCCTTATATGTTAGGTTTGTTAAAAGAATGTGGGAGAGGCATTTTAGGATGTGGAGAGAGCCACACCCTATATTTTCAAGCTTAGCCGAGCTCAAGCGAATATAAAAATACATTCCAAAGCCTTCCAAAAAAAAATCAAAATCTATAAAATTGTGCTATATTCGATTCACGATCTTATTTACCTAACACAAATTCTATTTTTTTTAGACGGACTTGGCCGCCTCCAGATCCGTATAACTGACCACTAGATTAATAATTCTATATCAAAAGACCAACATAATGAGATAAAAGATCCTTCTTTTTTTTGGCGTCCACATGTGGATAATCCTATTGAACCAGAAATTGGTTAGAGGACGTGGTTGTGCCACGTACATAGCCTGCAACATAAGGAAAACGAGTGGATAGTCCTGTGTTTTCCTGGATTCCCAAAAAAGTGCAATAAAGTTTAAGATAAAGATACCATATACGGCCAAACCATACAAACAAACGGTCTGTGTTTTTTTCTGTACCAAGATATTTTTTTTGTCTATTTTATTTTTTTCCCTCCACTGTTGCCAAAAAAAGGTTTTGATTTTATGAGGTTCTAAGCTTTCCTTAGAAAATAGGGAAAAAAAAAAGCACACTGTTTTGCTGGCTAAACCTCTCCTATCCTATGTGTGGTTCAGGTAGTACATCCTTTCTTTTAGAGAAGTCAAGCTTTGGGATTTATTTTTTTCTTCAAGTTTGGATATTAATCATCTAAACTAAAGATGTGTTTTTGAATAAAAATGGCTGTGGTAAGTAGTAGTGTGAGATTTACTCTATTTCTTTGCTGTTTATGTTATTTTTCTGAACTTCAAGCAACCATTATTGGATAACAATGGATGATTCATCCAAGTGTCATCAGCAGAGGTCTGGTAGTTCTAGGGGGTTGAATTCTTCCTCAGTTTCAGATAGAAACCCTGTTTTTTTTCATTCAAACACTATCAGGTTATCAGATGATTCAGGGTTTGATCACCTTAAACCCCAGGTTAATGCTGTTGAATGCAATGATATTAGCTTGAGACAATGGTTGGATAGCCCTGAAAGAGAAGTTGACTTTATTGAGTGTTTGCATATATTTACACATACAGTTGAGATTGTTAAACTGGCACATTCTCAAGGGATTGTTGTTCACAATGTGAGACCCTCGTGTTTCGTCATGTCGTCGTTTAACCGCGTTTCGTTTATTGAGTCTGCGTCATGCTCGGATTCGGGTTCGCGTTCGGAGTCGTACGAGGATGCATCGGATGCCCAAACGGAGGAGTTTAAGGGTTTGCTCCATGAATTGCATCAAGAGGGAGATCAATTGGGAATATTAGAAGAGAGTAATGTGGACCAATCTGAAGAAAAGAAACACCAATTTCCAATGAAACAGATATTGTTAATGGAAACCAATTGGTACACTAGTCCGGAGGAGTTCACTGGTGCCCCAAGTTCGCGTGCTTCAGATATTTATCGATTAGGGATACTACTTTTTGAGGTCTGTATTAATGTTATGTTTCTTGAATTTTTATAGTTGTGTGTTTTTCGGAAAACCTTTTTCCAGTTCTGACTGATTTAAATGATCTGATTGTGAGCAGTTGTTCTATAAATTCATCTCGGCGGAAGAAAAGAGTGCCACTATGTCTAATTTGAGGCACCGTGTTCTTCCTCCTCAGTTGTTATTGAAGTGGCCTAAAGTAGCTTCGTTTTGCTTATGGTTACTGCACCCTGAGCCAACTAGTAGGCCAGAAATGGGGTGAGTTATCCTTAAGATGTACCCTTTCTGAAGCTCAGTTACATATATAGTTTCTGATATGTGCCTATCATACTTGCAATCTACTATCTCCTCATGTTTTTTTACCATAGTGATAGGTCTATTCTACTTTGAAGTTCAACACTTCTTTTGAGTTTGTAAGACTTGGGTACCTCACTAATGCTTAAAATAGACATAGTTGGATTTGGCTATATCTCCATTCTCCATTCAAAAACCATTAAAGTTCATGGTTCAAAAAATGTTAGTGGCTGAATGACACTTTTGGTTACAAAATTATTTTTGTCCCTGAATTCACTTGTAGTGACAAAAACTTGAGTCGTCGTTAAATGTCATTGTTAATTTTAACACATTTTGAACAGTAAAGTGCCAAAGTCTAAAAAAATTAAAACTGGTACCTGTGTCTAATTAAGGCTCTAAGCGATGTATGCAAGTCCAAAAATCCCTCTTTTCTTTGGGTTATCTGTGTGTAGGGCTTGGACAGTTCTAATATTCTGTTTGTAGCACCCTGTTAATCTTACTAATAATTGGAAGTTTCTATGATTCACTATAGTTTTACTTTTCAGGCATTCTTACATTTAGTCCTCTGTACTTTCATAAAAGATTGAAATTACTACTATGTTGTGTAATATCAGGCTTTCCTCGTCATTAACTACAAAAGTACAATACAAAAGTCAGAAGGGGTTCGGGGGTCTGGAGAGCTTACTTTTAGAAAACAAAAGTCATCACTAACGTGAGGGGAAAAAAGTTAACTAATATTAATAAATAAATTATTCAATTATAGGGCATCTCAAAAGAATAAAGATAGATGGAATTAGATAATGTTTTGTAAGTGGTTCACTTCTTTATTCTCTCCCCCCTTCACCTTTTCTGCTTCCTCTATTTCTTTGATAAGTCTGAAACATTTTCACGTTCCTCTGCTTCTTTTTTCCGAAGAGAAGCTATTTGAGAGCAAAGTCAGATTGGCTGTCAATAATATGATTATCTTTTCATAAATTTGGTGAGACACTGCATTGTTCACAAGATGTGTCCTTTGTTTAATATATATTCAATTCCTTTTTCTTTCTTATTTTGTGCATTATTAGCCACAATAATGTGATGTCCCGACTCCTATTCATGTACTCGTGTCTATTTGCACATTGTTGTTAAAGTACAAAGTTTATCTTAGGAATTGGTATGCTGACTTTTATTTGTTACCCGTTTTAACTTTTTATTTCTCATAACAGTGAACTGTTGCAAAGTGAGTTTCTTAATGAACCAAGAGACGACATAGACGAACGTGACGCGGCAATAGAGCTCAAAGAAAGGTTAGAAGAGCAGGAGCTGTTGCTGGAGTTCCTTTTATTAATGCAACAGAGAAAACATGAAGCTGCAAAGAACTTTCAGGAAACCGTTTCCTTTCTGTCTTCCGATATAGAAGAAGTTACAAAACTGCAGACAGACGTTAAGAAAAATGTAGTTTGTAACCCCCACCCTGGAGATTCATCTTGGGTCCCCCCTTCAATGAATATTAATGACAATGAAGATTCTGGTATGTCAGGATCTAGAAAACGATTCAAGCCAGGGCTTGAGATTCATAATGAAGAAGAATTTGATGGTCACGAAGATGGGTCTCAAGGTAGAGTCCATAGAAATACTCGATTGATGAGGAACTTTAAGAAAGTTGAGTCGGCTTACTTTTTGACAAGAAGAAAAGCTTTGAAACCAACAGGGAAACCTTTAATTAGTCCATTTCCAATGAGTGGTGATGGTAAAAGCTCTCTCAATAATTTGTCGTTGAAAGAGCGATATAAGGGGGTAAGACAAAGTGGATGGATACATTCATTCCTGGAGGGTTTGTGCAAATACCTGTCTTTCAGTAAGTTAAAAGTTAAGGCAGACTTGAAACAAGGGGATCTTTTGAATTCTTCCAACCTTGTATGCTCTCTGAGTTTCGATCGTGACGGAGCTTTTTTCGCGACAGCTGGTGTAAATAAGAAGATCAAAGTATTTGAATATGAAACAATCGTAAAAGAAGATCGTGATATTCATTACCCTGTAGTTGAGATGGCTAGTAAATCGAAGCTAAGTAGTATATGTTGGAATGGCTATATCAAAAGCCAGATTGCTTCAAGTAACTTTGAAGGTGTAGTGCAGGTAGGTCAAGCCCTATAATCTCATCACCTTTAAGCTCCATTTGCTTCGAGGTGAATTGTTCTTCACCTTGGTCCATAGTAAAATGGTCATTTTTTCCCACCTAATTAGGGTTTAAATTTTTTGTTCAGATAAAATTGTAAATAAGTGTACACACTATAATTATATGTCTGGACAAAAATAGTGAACAAAATTTAATTCTAAATAGATTAAAATTCTCTTCACTCCAAACTAAAAGAACCTGAACTGTTAAACTTTCAATTATTTGCATAGGAAAAATCAGTTGGTCTCTCTAAAACTTGTTCAGGTATGGGATGTTACGAGAAGTGAAGTATTCACGGAAATGAGGGAGCATGAGAGGCGGGTGTGGTCCGTGGACTTTTCACTAGCGGATCCAACATTGTTGGCCAGCGGAAGTGATGATGGTTCTGTTAAACTCTGGAATATCAATCAGGCAATTCTATTTTTGCACTTGGTGGATGTCAGCTTTGAAACTAAACGTAACTGCAGTCATCTAAATACGATTGTTGCGTAGATTAATTCCTACATGTGTAATAAGACATTTTTCTTACATGGGTTGCTACTGCAGGGAGTAAGTGTTGGTACCATTAAAACGAAGGCCAATGTCTGTTGTGTTCAATTCCCCCCTGATTCTAGTAACTGCCTTGCATTTGGTTCGGCGGATCATAAGATTTATTATTATGACCTTCGTAACTCAAAAATGCCATTATGCACGTTGATTGGACACAATAAAACTGTGAGCTATGTCAAGTTTGTGGACTCGACAACTCTTGTATCTGCGTCCACGGATAACACGTTGAAGCTTTGGGATTTGTCAATGTGCACATCTCGAATTCTTGATTGTCCTCTTCAGTCATTCACAGGGCACACAAATGTGAAGGTACTAGTAGTTCATTCTATTAGGCCACGATTGTTATCATTCTCATCTTGTTCATGTTAGCATCAGGTAGTTTAATTCATTGAATTAGCAAGTTAAAAACAATTTTGATTCGAATTAATACAAAGTTTACTGACAAGAAGTCTGAGCCACCATGAATTGTATTAGATGGGATGACGTCTGTATTCCGGTAAAATTATCAATTCCCTAATATAATTTTCCTCACCAGTCCAATGAGTGTCCAGTGATATCTAGGCAAGCCGTTACATGTTATCATCCCCTTCCCCTTTAGATTGTCCAGAGAGTGTCCTGCAGTTAGACTAATTTCTGGGCTGGAATTTCCAGAAAAAAACTCCCAAACCACTCACTCTGAATGCATAAATTCTGGGAAGTCCGGATCGTAGTAACATCAGTATGATGTTGAGCGTGTTCTTCAAAAGTCATGACTTTTTTTGACCTTGTCATCTCCCAAAGTTTTGGATAAGATTGATGTTAGTCCCTAAACTTCGCATTTGTCAGAATTTGGCCCTTGGCCCTCATTTTTGATGGTTATGCCATAATCATAGTACAAGGACCAAACTATTCCTAGTTAATGTCTAATTATACATTAATAGTGGGGCTAAAGCCTAATGATATATAAATAGTGGGGATAGACATAAAGTATTTGTGTAATTTGCTACTATTTGTAACAGTGAAATGAGTAAACCGCAAAAAATGAGGGCCAAAGTCACTAGCTGAAAATTTGGGAAGCGAAAGTCAGTTTCAAGCTCAACTTTGGGGGCAAACACCCAAATGTCCGTAATTCTTCTCTTCTCTATTTATATAACGATAAAAAAATGATAAAAATTTCTGCGGTATTCAATATTCTTGCAGATTGTAAATAAAGGCTAACCTCGACACTAGAGCTGATTTATTTACATCTTACTAATTAATTTAAGGGAAAGTACTCTTAGGTACCGCGCAAACAAATTTTAAACACTAAAGGAATTTTGACAAATTTTAAACACTTAGGTCCACTAATTCTCTTTTTGTAGAAGTTTACGCTAGTGGCATAATAAGTGGACTTAATAGTGAATTGTCCTTAAATGTTTAAAAATTGTCAACAAGGGACCTAATTGTAAATTACCCATTAATTTATTGCCTTCTGTTCAATTGCGGGTTTACGCAATTTGGTTTGCAATTTCTTTGTTTTATTTGCACATTATGATTATATCTTTGTTTGTCATGATTTCTGATAAAATAGATGAAAGTACAATTCGACATTATCTACTTTGCATTGGTTACAAAGAAATAAATAAAACTACTGACAAATGCACTTTTATGTGCTGATGCTGGGACTCAGTACTGAAGTATAAACTATCATATCTTCACCATATGTTCCTTAATAAGGCTAATGATTTTTGTTCTCACTATTAAGAATTCTGATGTAGCAGCAGCGGTGGATTCAGGATTTGAAGTGAAGTGGGGCGAAATCTTTTGACGAAGCCTGGGGGTTCGGGGGCGGGAGGCTTTTTTTTGGGTTGTTTTTACTTATTTTTTGCAATTTTTAACCGTAAAAATGTTGAGGTATTAGTTAACTAAATTTGAATTCCTAAATTTTTCCGTTTCGGATGCGGTTGAATCTCAGCTTCGGATTGAACCTCAGCTTCGGATACGCTTGGTGTGTTGTCTCCTCTTTTCCTTTTAAAAAATTTCTCCATTGACTTCCTATATTTACAACAAATTTAATTTAATTTCAGTCTAATAGATTCACTCTAAATTTAATTTCAATTCAGTACAATTTTACATTATAAATTTAATTTCACATATAATTTCAGTATAAAAACACATATAAATAAAATTTGTGGCAGTAGCAGCAAAACATACTCAAAATCTAAACAAACAAAATATACCTGGAGCAGAGATGTAGCAGTAGCAGCAGGGCGGGTGGGTGGAGAGCAGGGCAGGCCCGGGGGGGGGGGGGAGGGGGGGGGGGGAGGGGGGAGAGGAGAACTGAGGAGCAGGGGTGGAGGCTGGAGGTGAGCGCCGGTGGAGTGGAAGAAGGAACTTCCTTCCTTCCCTTGTGCTGAGAGAGTGGCGGACGGGAAACGAAATAGAAAAGAGAATAGAGAATAGGGTGAGCTGAACGGTTAATTTTTGTTTTTTTTTAAATTTATTACACATTTTCCCCTCATCTTTGAATATAATTACAAGTAACCTCCCAGTTTAATTTTTTACCAAAAAACCCCTAATATTTTTTTTTTAAAATTGAACTGGGGCGGCGGCTCCGCTTCGGCCTGGGGTGGATCCGCCCGCCCCTGACACCAAGAGTTACTAGCTGTAGCTGTCCAGTTGAATGTACATTCCTTGGTACATTCATTAATCTTTGTTTTAATTTGATTTAGGCATTTGGACTCCACATTCATTATTATGTATTCAAGGTACTTGGCAAATGCATTCATTTATGTACACTCAATCATCATGGAAAGTACATTAATTATGAATGTACTTTTTTTTAGATACTTTTAGTAGAAGCACTAGGTGTAAACCCGTACGATGCGCGGGCTAGACGATTGTGATCGTCATTTCGCACGTAAATTGTTTATTAGAAAACACCAGCATGATAAAGTTCAACAATTCCACCAAATGAAAAACCATAAAATAATTTAGAGTGAAATCGAAATAATCATGTAATCCATTGCTCAAACCATATGCGAAATTAGTATATAACCTATAATTACCAAGATCTTTCTCAATATTTACAGTCACTAATTGATATATTACTTAAATTAATCTTGCAACCCAAACTTTAGATCCATGAAAAAATATGGATAGACTTCAAAGTTATTAATCCCAAAAAGCCCAATCTTATATAGCATATAAAACTGGTAAAAGAGATAATAAAAACACATGTTAACATGAAGTTCTCCCTACTTGTTAACCATATAAACCATATGTACAACACAGTTTTAAAAGTAACTTATATTCCTTTCATGTGGCTAATATGTATACCAAAATATCATTGTCTCCTACGATAATAAGTCATCCTCCTCTTTTCCCGATGAATGCTGTTCTTCTAGAAGCAGAGAATATGAATTTTTAATTGTGAAAATTTTATTCTAGCAATCAAAATTATGAATATCCCTCCAAACACTTTTTGCCTTAGTATTTGGTTATAGTCCAACAGTTGATGTCTTTAACTGCATTGACATCCCTGAATTGAAATAATGGGCATTGCATTTAATCTTGCTCAAAACATTTATATGATCATGAATATGAATATGAAAAATAAGAAATGATATAAAAGAATTTAGTTAGCTCTAAATAAGTAATCATGAATATGAAAAATCGCCAAACGGTTGATGTGCATGGAGAACTCAATCAATAATTTAATTTTTCTTTTTCCCATTATGGTTAAAAGCCAATAAATTATGGCAACACAATTGGAAATACCAAATTAATAAGAAAAAAGGAGAAGGAAGAAAAGGAAAATGTAATACATATAAAACACACAATTGCTATTTAAAAAAAAGAAGAATGTCACTTGTGGTTCACACAAATTTTAAAAGGGGTTTAGAAGATAAATTTTTCTTCAAAATACTAAAAAGAAAATGACCTTGACAAAATGTCAAAACATCTAGTATACATACACCACCATAATGTGTATGTGATCATGTCAAACTTGAATTCATGCCAAATAACTGGTAGATATACACCACCATAATGTGTATGTGATCATGTCAGACTTGAATTCATGATGTGATCTATTGTAAATCATTGGAATAACTACAAAGAGCAATACATAGTAGTTATATATATTGATAAATAATGTCGAACATATAGAACTCTTTGACAAAAAAAAAACTGCAAATAACAAAACAGAATCAATCATTAATTAATTGATATATATACACAAAATTTGAACTAAACCTCACCTCAGAATGAATACCTTTCTTTCCTTCGAATATTTAAGAAAAACAACTAAATATACTTCCATAGAGTTCTAAGTGAATTTGTCATCTTTGCTTTCACCTCAATTAACTTTAGGGTTTGGTCTTCGACTGTTATGGAGGCATTGAGGTGGTTTTCCATGACTCTCGCGGCTGGTAGTGGGAGATGAAGGGATTGAAGAAATTTAATATGCGTCTTTCAAAGGGAAAAATGAAAGGACAAATATGGAAAAAAGGGCAATCGAAGAAAGGGCGGGGATTCCAAAAGGTAGGAAATGATGTTGCATGGAGAGATGTTAAATTATGGGTGCCACGTGGACATGTTGGTTGTAAGGCAGAAGTAAATACTGTCTTCCATTTTATAATATTAGTATATATAAGGTTAGATATATGACCCTTGGTAGTTTGAAAGGGGAATTCAGATAGTAGTACTACCTATCCATATACTCCCTTCGTCCCAAATTAAAAGTCCCCTATATCATTTTGGGCTGTCCCAAATTAAGGATCCACTTTCCTTTTTTGGACATAATCAACTAATCAAGTTCCATGATGGTGAACAAGAGTTAATCTTGGCCGTTGATCGAGTGTGTCCTTAATCTATACAAAGTAAAGACACGGACTCTTAATTTGGAACAAAGGGAGTATGAGATAGTGCTACTCCCTATCAATAAATAAGAGCCTTGGTAGTTTCAAGGGGAGATTCGGATTGTGATATTTCCAATCAATAGAATCAGAAGTTTTATCATCTTTTTTATCTTCTTTTATTCCCTTGAAGTTGAGAAGGTGAAGGATTTAATTTTATTTATGGATGCATTTATATTACTAACTTCTCTGATTATTTAGTCCTAACGGTTGCTTAGTAAATCTGGGTATAATAATTATATTTTTGTCCATGTTATTGTTCATAACATAAGTCCTGGTCTATATTTTGTACTCATCAAATACTTGTGAAACTTCATGTATTTCACTGCTCATGATTCTTCCTTTTTTTCTGCCAGAATTTTGTTGGTTTATCTGTATTTGAGGGTTACATTGCTACGGGCTCAGAAACAAATGAGGTACATGATACATCACTTTAACATTAGGGGTGATAATGCATCATAGACCTTGCCATTGGTATCTTTTTTCTATAAGAACTGTTATTCAAATTACTCCAGTAATATGGTGGTGGATTTTGTTTTTTTGGTGTACTTCTTACGCGTGGATAAATGGTTTGACAGGGCTGGCTATATCGGATGTTGTCTAGTTTTAAAATATAAGTATACAACTCACAAAAGACATCCTTAATTTGAAAATATTTTAAACATTGAAGTGTGGGGTTTATAGTATAGCATTAGCATATAATAATTGGGAAGAACATTTGCAAGGAGTTCTACATTATTGTTCTGTACAGAGAATAATTGACCGATGTTTTTCTAATTAAAATTAAATTGACCAGGAAGTTAAACCTTACTGAATCTGGTACCAAGTACATGTCCATACTGTTGAGCACAAAATTCCCCACTCACCAAAACAAGTAAATATGATGATGGAAATGTAATTAAATCTAACAAATACCAAAGATCAACACGAGATTTAATGCAAATTGGCAAACAATACCTATGCCTCCATCCATTGGTGAGAGAACGATTCTACTATTTGAATAATAGGTTACAGTCATACAAGAGTTACCTCTATTTAAACGCGAAATTTATGTTTTCTGATTTAGAGAAAATATTTTTGTTTTACAAAATAACAGGCACAGAGTATAAAAACAATTTTTATAAACTTGCAATTATCAAATATAACATAGAAAATACCTGGGATACACATATTATTATAAAAACGTTTCTGTAATCAGTTAATATTGAAACTCATTCTGGAACTAAATAACAGTAAAAAAAATTTCGTATTAAGATGGTTATCCAAAATGATTTTTAATTAATTTACAGATAGTAATTAATACATGCATAATAATCTAAAAAACATAGACAAACTTACAATGACAATAATGCAAACGTATCAGATTGAGGTAAGTATTGATCACTCTGTCCTTAAGATGAGATTTTGCCCGCGCTTGTGCTCTACGGACTCAACGACAATCGTCTCCTAGGATACAACAATCACTACTTGCAATAGTAGCACTCTAAATTGCAAGTTACAGTCGAACCAACAATGGAAGAAACGAAACAATTGGCGGTTAAAAAATGGGTAAAGTCGTTTCTAACACTAGAAATATAGATTGAAGATTGTTTGTATTAGAAAGATGTATCTTCTCCGTTCTCATTAACCTCATATAGGAGGAGACAATGCAGCAAACATAATGGAGTAATTTGAGGAAATAATGGACAAGGTGTGTGGCTAAGAGGGAAATAAGGAGTGGACAAAACACTAATTGGGTCCCACATGAATACTCTAACAAGTTATTACAACACCCCCTCAAGCTGGTGCGTAGATATCAATCAAGCCAAGCTTGCTAATAGAAGTGCGAATAAGAGAAGAACCGACAAGCTTAGAATATCCACAACCTGTTCACCAGCAGGAACAAACGATGGGGTGATGATCTCCTGACAAACATTCTCGGAGGAAATGAACGTGTCTCAATATGCTTTGTCCTTTCATGAAGAACTAAATCAAAAGCAAATTGAATAGCCGATTTATTGTCACAATATAGAACAAAAGAAGCTTTCTCAGGAAATCCCTACTCCCAAAGAAGAGAACGAAGCCATATAATCTCACAAGTGTGCAATGCTACGTCTCTATATTCTGCCTCTGCGGGAAGAACGCCAAATGACGACTTGTTTTTAACTGTTTCAGGAGATGAGACGACTCGTACGAGAAAAGTCCAGAAGCCTGTAGTGGAGCGACCATCACAAGATCCTCTATAATCTGAATCGATGTAGCTCTGTAATCCTGCTATATAAAATAATGCGGGGAAGACTTGAGATATCGCAACATGCTGTTAGGGTTTATGCATAAACTGATTAATTATTCCAACAGCAAACAATATATCTGTTTTGGTATTGGCTAAGTAAATGAGGTGACCCACTAAACGTTGATACATAAATGGATCTTTCAGAGGTTCACCAGTGTCAGCAACAAGCTTCAGATTAGGAATCATAGGAGATGGAACTATTTTGCACCCAATCATTCTAGTTCCTCCAATGTTTAAAAAGGCGAAAGGCGAGGCGTAAGCCTCACCGAAAAGGAAAAAAGAAGGGAAAAAATATAAAAAGTCTAATAAATTCACAGAAAAATAATCCAACACATTAAATGATGCAAAAGGGTCCATAATCATTCAATCCATCAACCAATCAAACTTAAAGATCATCTCCATTACATCATTACCATATTGTTCATCACAAAAACATACAAAAACAAAGCATCCTCAAGTTTACTACTAAAACAATAATGGATCATCCGTATCCAAAGGCTTGAAAAGCGAATTTAATCCGTCCTCATCCTCGCTATCATCACTATCGCTAATAGGATTGTCCATGGAATCATCATCATATCTAATGGTCATCTCGTCATCATCATCACCCGAGTCAACATCAACAAATTCATCTTCTTCATCCACCAAGATCCCCTTTCCTTTACCTATAAGATAAAATATAATTATTTTAACCATTTAAAATTATTATTTAATGTAAAAAAAAAGACAATAAAAATATTTAATACAAAGTTATTACAAAAAAAAGTGGATAAAACAAAATTTTTAAATAAACATCGAATAAAACAAAATTTTTACAAACAAAACTAAAAAAAGAAGCTTTTTAGCAATAAAGGTTTCTACCTGTTCTGAACCAAAAAAAAAAAACTAAAAAAAACGGAGTTTTTACAAAAAAAAAAAAAAAAATACAAAAAAATAAAGTTTTCTAACTAAATAAAAGTCGTACAAGCTAACAAAGTCCGTAGAAGTTACCTAAGGCAGGAACGAAGGTCAGAATAGTAGAATTGAAGTCCGAAAATCAGAAACGAAGGTAAAAAATGAGATCCGAAGGCCGGAATTTGATTTTCAAGTAGAGAAGAGAAGCTAGGGCTTACGGTTTGTAAACATTGACTGTCCGAATGTGGTTTTAACTTGCGTTTTTCTTCTAAAAGTAACTTAACCCTTTTTTTTAAGCACAGTGGATGGGGCGTACGCCTCACCGCCTTGAGGCGGACAACCTTAAGTGCGCACGCCTTAGGCACAAAAGGCGTAAGCCTCATGTAACAATGTTGAGACTTAAGCCTCGAGGCTTTTTCTTAGTGCCTCGTCTCGAGGCGCGCCTCGAGGCGTACGCCTCATTCGCCTTTTTAAACATTGGTATCCTCAAGAAGGTCCATAACATACTTTCGTTGTGAGAGAGAAATCCCATGATGACCACATAAATTCCCCAAAAATACCGAAGTTGGCCAAGATATTTCACATAAAATACCTTTTCCAAATTGGTCTAAACCTGTATAATTCCAATAAAATCATCTCCAATAATAATAATAATAATATCATCGACATATATATCTCGCCTGATGAAGCAAGTATGATCAGAATGGCACCTAATAAATCCAAATCCAGTAACAACCTCACTCCTCACTGAATCTAGAGAACTAGGTTCGTGGTGACTGCTTTAGCCAATACAAAGATTTCTAGAGACGACATGCATACTTCCCGTCACCACGAAAGCTGAGTGGAGGATCCATGTGGATGATCTTATCAAGGTCGACATGAAGAAAAACATTTGTTACATCAAGCTGGTGAAGTGACCAAGAGAACGAAGAAACTAAAGATATCAATAAACGAATAGTGTCGAGTTTAGCAATGGAAGAAAATGTAGCATTAAAATCCTTCCCTGGAATCTAAGTAAAGCCCTTTGCAACAAGTCGAGTTTTATACCTATCCATTATCCCATCAGTTAAGAACTTGAGAATATATACCCACATACATCAAACTGTCTTAGCCCTTTCAGACAAGGAAATCATATTCCAGTTATGACTAAATTGTAACGCATCCATCCCAAATTGCATAGCGTCAACCAGTGTGAGGATTGTAAAGCTTTAAAAAAGTCCTTGGGATACGAGTAAATGAAGTGGCGATAACAAAAGCTCGATAAGAACCCGATAAACCCTCATAAGACACAAAGTTAGATAGATGATGTTGTGTAGAACAAACATGACTAGCGGACAGGCCTTCTACATTCCTGAGAGGGGTACCGAGGCTTAGGGTTTATAGTAACAAGGTCATCATCTCCAGGCTCATAAGGAGTCTCAACAACATGCTCAACAATACGTTGAATTGAATCAGAAGTGTTATCAATGTTACCTAGGGAGGTTGAAGTAATGACAGGAGAGATATGTGAGCGTGGGCGACGGGAGTACACCTGCATAGGTTGATTAGCTGAAGAGAAAGTAAAATCAAGAATAGGGGCTAAACAATATGTGAGTTCTCGGGGGATGAAGTAAAAGGATGGACAAAATTATAGTTATTAAAAAATAACACATTTTCATGAAAAGTGACATCTGAAGTATGATGCAAACGACGTGTAATAGGATCATAACAATAGTAACCTTTGGACATATTAGATTATCCTACAAAAATATAACGAATAGATTTATCATCAAGCTTAGTACGAGTAGGATATTTATTATGAACAAAGCATGTACAACCAAACACAGTCGGAATTACAGGAAAAAGAATCTTAATTAGGATAAATAACCTGAAACGGAGCTTTGTTTTGAATGACCCGACTGGGAGTATTATTCAAAAGATAAGCAACCGTTAAAACGACCAAGTGCCAATAAGATTGAGGAACCTGCATCCCTCCCAACATAGAATGTATTACCCTTATGAGACTTCTGTTTTTTTGTTCAACAATCCCATTTTGCTCGGGAGTGTATGGGCAAGTGAGTTGCTGATAAATACTCTGAGCAAGATGAGAGACAAATTCATTCGAGATGTACTCTTTAGCATTATCTAATCGAATCCCTTTAACAACAACTGTAAATTGAGTTTTGACAAGTTGTAAAAATTGGGTAAAAAGAGGTAGCACATCAGATTTCTTTTACGGAGCAGATAAACTCAAGTACACTTCGAATAGTCATTAATAAAAGTGACATAATATAGATGTCCAGAAGCTGTAATAGGAGAAGGACCCCAAACATTAGAGTGTATTAAGTCAAAAGCACAAGGAGCACGATGCATGCGAGGGATGCAAGTGTTTTGAATATGCTTAGATAACGAGCATACAACACCTTGGAATTTTGAAGAACTGCAAGCCTTGATTAATTTAGGAAACAACATACATAGATATTGAAAATTGACACATCCTAAACGATCATGCCATAACTGTAATGTCTTAGAAGAAAACACATTACACCTTGAATCAGGCAACACATTAGCATGAAAAGTAGAAGTGGAAGATATTACTGGTGGAGGATCCCCAAAGTAGTAGAGCCCGTCGCGCTCACATCCCTTGTCAAAAATCCCTCCCCTTTGTACGCAGGTCCTGAAGATAACACCAATCAGATAAGAAAACAACACAATTAAGACTTCTCGCTAAACGGTTAACAGATAACAAGTTCATAGGAAGATTAGATACAAGTAAAACTGAGTGTAAAGTTATGTATGTGGAGAGGCATATATTTCCTTTGTTGAGAATGGGAGTAGAAGTCCCATCAACAAGGTGAACGTGTTTATGGAATGGTTGAGCAGGTGAAGTAAAAAGATTTTTCTCACCCGTCATATCATTAGTAGCTCCAGAATCCATAACCCAAGTAGATGGAGTGTTTGTGGCGTGAACATGATATGCTCGAGGAGTACATAAGGTAGATGCAGTCACAGCAGTAGGCTCGAGAGCGGAAACTAGTCGATTACTCAATAGATGGAGAGTTCGATCCATCTTTTAACTATTGGCCTGCTCAATCTTGAGATTCAAATCATTAAGAGTGGAGGAATGAGAATCAGTAGGACCCTCATCAACTACTACTATACGAGGTTTCCCTTTCTTGGTTCTCAACTATGGATACAATTTACAGCAGATAACTTTTGCATGCCCTTCTCCGCCACAATATTCACTTATCGGCTGCTTCCTTTCAGGATGTTTTCCCAAGATGGAGCAGGAGAAGACCCCCCAAAATGATATTTGTATTTGTTAAGAAAGCCATTTGGTCAGCTGCAGAAGTAGACTCAGAAATCACAGCAGATGAGAAAGTAAGCTTGAGGGGTCACTCAATCTGCTTAACCACTGCATACACTTCACTACGTGGAGGTATGGGTGAAGTGTTCAAAATTTGTGTCCGAGGAAGCTCAAAATCAGTGCCGAGACCCATCAAGAATTGGTAAACCTTTTGTTGTTCTTCTCGAGCCATAAAGGAATCTGCAACCTGTGCGGTAAGACCTTTTATAGCAGTTAAGGGACGATATGAAGCATGCTCCTCCCAACTCTGAGTCAGATAACTATAATAAGTTAATACTGAGTCATTGCCTTGTATTGCATGCAATAGCTTCTTATAGAGTTCAAATACTTGAATCTCTGAATGAGAGTACATAGCAGTCATAACCTTCGATGGATGAGGAACAAACTCGTAATACTGAAAAATTTCATAGACTTTCGGCTCCATGGAGTTGAAAATTCATCCCATAATAATGCAATTGATGACAAATAATTGATTAAAGGTTGGATCAGATTCTTTTGGTGTGTCGATCTTCCCAAGAAGCCAATAAATTTTTTCTTTGGCGCCGCAAAATAGACAAAATGATCTTGCCAACAATGAAAAATTTCGCTCATTAAGTAGCTGAGTCATAACTTTTTTGTAAGGGGGAATGTGAGTTCATCATATCAAATGAAGTGCTCTTCCTATCAGCAACTTTTTCGCCAGACATCGTTCACCAAAATAGCTATAACACCAACAATTGTGGACTGACGAATAACTCAAATTAGGCCACAAACAGTGTAGAATAGCCAAAAAATAGCGCACAAAAAGCTATCAAATTGGCCAAAAAAAAATTAACGGAGCAACGCCAAATAAATCTCTAGATCACAAGAGATAAAAAGGGATAAAGAATACCTTCAATTGCATATAATAAGTGAAGAAAAAAGATATTAAAAGAACGTTACTCCAAATGGATAAAATATGATAAAAAAAGATATTAAGAATCCCTTTATTCAAGGGAAACCAGCTCCCAAAAGCAGAAAAAGGGGCTTTAAAAGCATACCTTAGGCAACCCTTTGTTGTGGTGGTGTATGGCCGAGGGAGAGAGGTCCGACGAGTTTTGGGGATGGATTGCTTGTATTAGAAAGATGTATCTTCTCAATTCTCATTAACCTTATATATTAATAGGAGGAGACAATGCAACAAACATAATGGGGTAATTTGAGGAAGTAGTGGACAAGGTGTGTGGCTATGAGGGAAATAAGGAGTAGTGGACAGAACACTAAGTGTCCACATGAATACTGTAACAAGTTATTACAACACTAACTTTCACAACTGTTGAAACAAAAAACTCATAAAAACGCAATTAATAATTGGGCGAGAAATAAATAAAATACACCAAAAAATTGAACTCGGAAATTAAATAAAAGGCCAATAATTTTTTTTCCAAGAAGTTAACCCATGACCCACGCCTGTGCCGAGCCGAATCGGGTCGGCAAGAAGCAGCAGCGGCGGCGCGTGCGTGTGGGCTTGTAAGTCAATCCAAGCCCATGTAGGTCGTCCAACTCTTCCAAGCCCATCATGTAGGTCTTCCTTGCTTCAAAGAGTTGGGATACCCTAAGGATACCAAACCCATAAGTCAAAATGGTTCCTTATATACCACACCCATTTCTTATATTTTATCTACGTGGGACTTTGGCTTTAACACAACACTTCAACCAAATTCCATGTTCCAAGTGGGTACTTTGGACTACAATTTCTCATTCTTTAATTTATAGTTTTACACATAGGAGTATACCTCGTTATATTCCACGCGGAGGAGAATGCGTTACACTTCGAATCGTCTCGAAAGACGTGTGGGTCCCATATTTAATTGACCTTAAAGTTGATCAAAATTTGATTTTGTCAACTCAATTAAATACCATTAATTCCAACAATGCACTAACCATATTAATTATTATTTTACCTAATACCTGTTTTACAAGTATAAGTCTATCACCTCTCCTAATAATGGTTATGATATCATCGTTGATCTTCTTATCTATTATTAGACTCCGTTCCCGTTTCTATATTTTTCAGTATAATATAATTTAAGCCATGTATAATATAATTTAAACCCTGTATTTTCTATTTTTCTAGCTTTTCACCGACCCATTTAGCTTATACTTCTCTAAAAAGTTTTAGAAGGTAGATGTCTAGAGAATTTCAAATTAAACACTTGAGTTTTTGAAGGGGAAGTGGGGGATCGCTGGGTGGTGTCTTTCTTGTCATCTTTTTCGTCTAGTCATATTATTTTCATGTTATGGAGGTTATTTTCATCTCGATGCCTCTGATTGCAAATTTGGACAAACCTTACAAATAAATCATTTTCACAAAAAGTTGGAAAAAGATGCGACTTATTTTTCTGATTTTCTTTATAAACCAATTCTTTGGGGGTGGATAATAATTGAATTGCATAGAAATCAATAAGGTAACGTAACTCTATTTTTACTCCTTTTTAAACATCTCATAAGAATGAATTGTTTTTCAATCCTTTCCAACTTTGCACTCATATGCACCATTAGATTAAGATTATAATGTTTTCTTTCAACATATTGAAAATGTTACTGTGAGTTTTTGCATGAAATACTCGCTGTTCTCCTGGATAATGTTAAAGAGTATAAAAATCACTCTCTTAATAATCGACTGCTTGTGTTTTAAGCCAAAAATTTTAAGGAAAATTAAGTTTAAAGGCACGACTATAAAGTGAGCAATTTTATACAAACAATGAATGTGAAAATCCATTATGATATTATGTTTCATTTCTGGTAGTCTTATTTGAAATAATCATAAAAAATAGAAATATATTTGTATGGAAAATATGCTTAAAATGTATATCTGAACCATTGATTATCAATTGGTGGGGAGGCTCAATTGCTGTGTCAATAATAGTTGATATTCATACAAGTATAGTGGATTCACTATTTCAATAGTGATTGTGCTCTGCTTGACAACAATCCACCTGCTAGTGACCTATTTAACACATTATCATACTCATTAAATCTATGCTGGAATTTATCTCCAAGCAGAAAATTTCAAAAATAAAAAGTTCAACGAAGTCCATAATAATATTAGTTTCAATTTAGTAATTTTTCTCTCTTCAATTGCAAATGTGAAATTAATGATAGTTATATAATTATAATTTCAATTCATCTCATGCATGGTTACTCCAAGAAGACAAAGGAATAAAAAGATCTCATGTTGTTGAATTTGAAACATTTGTAAAATCATATTGTACAAAAAAGTCTTAACATATGATAACACTCCAATAGGATGATCTTACAATTTTTTTCCTATTATCTACAAGTATTCTGCTCTTCGTGCCAAGTTTCCTTAAGTTTTATACTAATTGTTGGAGAGATTGTTATAGAGTTGGATACAATATCCTCAATTGCCTTCATTTTCTGCTAATTGTCATTTTTTTTTTTCATAATTGCAAGTGAGAATAAAATAATTGATGATTGTTGTTATTTTCCCCTTCACGGTGCAGGTTTTCATCTATCACAAAGCTTTCCCGATGCCTTCTTTGTCTTTTAAATTTGAAAGCACAGACCCACTTTCTGGTGATGAGGCGGATGGCGCTGCACAATTCATCTCGTCCGTGTGTTGGCGTGGCCAGTCCTCCACCTTAGTTGCAGCCAATTCTATGGGAAATATTAAGCTTTTGGAGATGCTTTGATTTGGTTAATACCACCCTACAGAGTCGGCAAAACAGACTGGAAGAGTGAGTGTCCGAGATCTGCTTCATAGAATCTTATAGTAACGAGAATTTGATCAAGAAAACAAATTTTGCCTTTACATCATTTTGGATGTGGTTAAACTATTGTGTAGATAAAAGTGTAGGATGGATAAGAAGGGGTGGATCAATGAATTTCTTGTATATTTTGTAATTTTTGCACTTCAGAATAATTTCAAATGAAATATGTAATCACTAAACTATTATTTTGCACAATTTTCGTGGATAAGAGTAAGTGATTGCCAAAATACAGTGAAATTTATATTCTTAATGGAGTGAACTAGTATTAGTTTTTTTGCTTTACTGAAAAATCCCTTTAGTGAAATGGAGATTTTGGATGAGGTAGGAACTTTTAGGTGGTATTAATGGTGCTTTACGAAAATAACAATTATCTTGTGTATGCACCTATTCTGAAAGTATCTGGGTTTTTTCAATTGTTTTTTTCTTTAAGAACATAATTGTTAAAATCGTGTATATGGTTACACTCGCAGAATAATTATTCAATGTGATGATTGTTAGGTCTTGATAATCTCTTAACTTGTGTATACTAGCAGTTCAGATTTTTAAAGAGCATAGCTACTAATATGTTTTGATGGATCCCATTTAGCCACATCACATAGTTGGGACAAGAAAAATTGAGTATACGGAGCTTATATTTTCCAAAAGCTTGCTCTTGCTTTCTCACGCGTTACTACAGTCACGTTTGGAATTGGATTAATTTCTGGTTATCCTGGTGGAAAATGATAACATGTGCAGATACATGTTTTGCACCTCAAAAGACACCGAGTAGGAGAGCTCTGTGCCTATGACATTGTGTCCTTACTATTTTTAGTTTTTTAGTGTGTGATCCTATTATATTATAGTTTGAATTGAAAAGCTAGTTTAGTGTAAAATTACAATACACCACAATGCTAAAACTATTTGAAGATTTAAAAATCCAAATATGGATTAGTCCCTAAACACCACATCTTCTCTGAAACATCAATAAACAAATGGTTCCGAAATCAAATTTTTATGCATTGTCAAACAAGTCCAGAGATATTCCCTCCATCTCTCCTTAAAATGAACAAAATTTAAGAAGTATTTTTGCTTTCAATTTTATAGCATTGTAACTTCTATTAACATAATCACGTCACATCACCTGATGTAAATATTAAAATTTTGCACTATTATATATATGTTGGAAGGAAATAAAATCATTAATTCGGGACAACTCAAAAAGGAAACACAAATATTAGGAATGACAGGAGTATGAAAGCCCAAAGATCGATGGATGGTTGAGTAAAAGAGAACAGTTCACCACCAAAACAATACTTAAAAATCCCTTTTTTTCTTTGATTGGACAATAAAATTCTAATTACACTGGTTTTGACTAGATTTGGTCGACAAAATTAAGCTAGCTATGAGGCGGCGAAGCCTTTGAGCTCCTGCACCCGGTTTAAGCCTGGTGGGATTCCCAACTTTAGAACAAGGGGGGTTACCGGAGCACCAACCACCAGGTGTGAAACTCCCATTTTTACGGCTCAATAACTCCTTATCGATTAAATCCAGCGCAGGGTCATCTTGCCTGAATTTACGTGCAAAAGCGGCTCCACTCTCGATCATTTTTCTCGTGTCATTAAGGGAGAGGATGCGAGGGTGCTGTTTCGGGGGGGAGTCCCAAGAAATGTAGTGCATATCATGGTTGATGATGGTGGGAGCAAATTGCGGTGCGTTACACGCGACAGTCTGAAAGTAACCCTCGGGAGAGGACACAAAATTTGAGTAGTACATGAGTAGTGTTCTAGGGAGGTTATCCCAACCCCATATGCAGTATTCCACAAATGACCTTGACAGGATCATCCAAGCTGAACCTGCATTTTTCAGAATTAAGTATGAGCTGCAGTTGCTAAGACTGATAAAACTCAGCTTATCAAGCAGAATGACCCAAAGATATGTATAGTATTCCAGGCAGTGTACCACTAAAATAGGCATTTTTAACCGACTGCAAAAACTTGTCTGTGGAAAATACTTAATTTTACTCATTTTTATTTTTTGTGATGCTTAATTTTAAATATTTTCTATGGAAAGTATAGTGTTAACCGTGACACGTGCTCCATCTTTCCCTCATCTGTAATTAAAACATTTCTTACCCACCCCTAAATAATCAGGTTCCATGAATACACTTTTAACTTCATCTTTTTCCAAAACTAATAAACTGGACTCTTGGTTAGGTTGGTGTTCAGCGGGAAGCAGTACTATTTGGCAATAGATCCAAAAAATCAGTTACACCTACTTTATGTGAGTATATAGGACCATAGAGAAGTGTTGAAAAAGAGTAAAAAAGGAGCAGTCTTTATGTGATGTTCACATTCATTTGATTTTCCTTTCAAGAAGGGAAAACATAAGAGGTATGTAAGAAACAAATCCGCGTGGGTCACTAAAAGTCAGGCTACCCAAAACTTGCTTCCAAACAAACAGGACTATCAAACAAATACACTGAACTGAAAGAGAAAATTAACACAACAGGTGCAATTAATTGACTTCAACAGCACATTGAGTATAATTACGAAGAACATATTCATGGATTTAAACCACTTTAAAGATTTGAAAAACTGAACATAATTTTAGTAATTATCACGAGGTCTAAAATTATCAATAAAAATAACTGACCAGTAAACAATGTAAAGGCTGAGGGCAAAAGTCTATTTGGAGTGACCATAAATATATCTGACTTTGTCGCTCGGTAGAGGCCTGGGTCTATGATCAATGGCATTGCCCTTTGATCCCTGCATACAAAATCACATGTATTAATGTTTAATGTTAAGGGGCTTTCTAACAGAGTTGTGAACACCCATAGGAAGGGGGAGCTTACTCCTTCCAGTCTAATTTGCTCGTGTGTTCGATGAAATTCATGTCCCTCTTTACACCAATGAACGAGAAAAGAATATCTGCACATAGTACATAACTAGCTAAATAAATCATATATTCTATAGAAGAACATAATAAGATCTATGCTTTAAACTCTTCAAAAAAACATAAGGCAAAAAGTAAAGGAAAAGTCTTAACCATCTTGAGTAACCAGAGGGTAATCCGAAGCACTGAGGTTAATAAACCAATCCCACTCCTTGCTCTGCTTGAGAAGAATGGCACACGCATGAAGAGTATTCGCAACCATGGTGGGTCCTCTATAAGTAACCATATTAGCTTTTGTAATCATGTATACATTCCCAACCTTAGCGAAAACAGGATCCTTTTCAACACGGGAAGCAAGCTCCAATCTCTCTAAGGCTGGCGATTCTAGGTCCAAATGAACAACATAGTGATTCAATGGATGATACAATGTTTGAAGAGTCCTCCAAAGCTTCTCCAAATCACCCCTTGATCCAGATATAAGATACGCGAAACGAGGAACTTCAGTACCAGAAGGAGGAGGTGGAGGACGAGGCTCAACCTTTGATTCTACGAAAATTGGGCTCGTTTGGTTTGTTGTAACATGCGAAGGGATAATCGAGAAAAGAGAATTGTTAGTGTGTACGGAAGTGATAATACCGATGTTGAAGGAGGTTGCAAAGAGGGAAATGGCTACCAGGGAACTCATTACAAGAGGAAATACCCATTTCTTCTCCATATTTAGGGACCCCAATGCCAATTTCCCTCAGTCCTTTATCAATTTATAATATAGTGCCTGAGGGCAACGTATGGTCTCAGACTGTTTAAATTCATACCATTAACTAGTGTATATAACTGTTGAATACAGAGAACAAGCAGATATAGCTTCTTAATTAAAGTTTATGGAAAGCCAACAGTTGTAACTTGTAAGAGAAGAATTACAGCCATGCGATGATATAACTTCTTAATTAAAGTTTATGGAAAACCAACAGTTGTAAGAGAAGAATTACACCAGGCCATGCGATGATATAACTTCTTAATTAAAGTTTATGGAAAACCAACAGTTGTAAGAGAAGAATTACAGCCATGCGATGACATAACTTCTTAATTAAAGTTTATGGAAAACCAACAGTTGTAAGCGAAGAATTACACCAGGCCATGCGATGATATAACTTCTTAAAGGAAAATCAAAAGCTCAAAACAGATATAGAAAGATATATACATAGATTTTGAAAAAAAAAGAAGATATATACATAGAAATGAATATGGATGCATGCATATATATATTCAGCAATAAAACCAAACCAATACAATTGTATAATCACATCAGTAATAATATAATATGTATGTAAACATAGAACAGAGTCCCTGACATGAGAAGAAGAAAACAAGAACCTTTTGTTAGTATGTTTTAGGAAGGCCTGTAAATTGAGCGCCCGAAGCCTGCATGTTCGGCCCGCTATTTTCGGGCCGAACTTTATTTGAGTTTGAACCGAGCCGACCGAGCCAGAGCCAAAATTTTAAGCCCGAATGAATTTCGGGCCGAGCTTAAGCCGAACTTTACCAAGCCCGAATTGGGCCCGAAGCCCGAACTTCATATTCATATTCATATTTATAAATAAATAAATAAATAAATAAATAAATAATTTATATAATATAACATATTTATGTTAACATTGTTTAATTAGGCTTCGTTCTTTTATTTCATTTACTACTTTAAAAAAAAAATCATTTGTCATAATACATTAGATTACATGTGATTTTCAATATTGTGATTTTATTGTTAATCTCATTATGGGTATTTGATTTAATAATTGCTCAAGTCACAATAGGCCTTTGTCATAATACATTAGATTACATGTGATTTTCAGCATATTTGTGAATGTTGTAATATGACCATACGTTTATAATTAGGTAAATAATTATATACGGGTTAATTGATACAGACTGTGAATTGTATTATATGTATAATGGATGTGAAAGTTATATGAATTTAAAAAAGGGGAATGATTAATTAAGTTAGTGTTGATAATAACTTAGAAATCATAATTATGTCATACTCGGTTAGAGTAGGGTGGTTGCATGGGGTTATATCAATTATCTAGTCATGGGATAAATAACTAGGTAAAATTAATTAAGGCGTTAGTAGTGCACATTAGAGGAGGGGTGAGGATGTCCTCAAGGGATTGCGGTACCAACTAAAATATGAAGAGCATGCATATATATATTTATTACTGCAAGTTAATCATTTGCTAAATGTTTTCCAAATGTTTTGGGTACTAACCCTTTCTATAAAACCTTTTAAAAACCTTTTAGGTGTCCAGCCACAGAGACGCCAGACTTGACTCATTCTAGAGATCCGTTGCTGCAGCATATGTGGATGTTGCGGGAGTTTGATAGGCGCCTCGTTCTTTTCATTTCTAGTGTAGAGATATCCTATCAGTTACTCGAGCATGTCGCTCACAGTTTATTCAGTACTTATGTCAGACTTGTTGAGATTTATTACTTGTATTTACTTTTGTTGGATTTGAGCCGATGGTTTATTCGGTTAGTTATTTAGATGTGAATGGTTCATTTTAGTTGATTGTGATTGTTTAAATTAATTTGTTTCTGCACGAGTATTTCATTAGATTAATGAAACATAAAACTTGGCACCAGTCTAATTTTCTCACTTAGGTGGTTAGTAATTAAAAAGGCGACAGTGATGCTGAGAATGAACCAACCGAGAAACCTGTTCTAATTTAATTTAGGACTGATCACCCGGGGTTAATTAGGGGGGGTATCACAGTTTAAAGGTCATCTATAAGTTCTTGGACTCTCATAGCGTCGACACCACCTAGGATGTCTAGGACCATGACTTTGGTATTAAATCTTTCAGGCAATGACCTTAATATTTTACCCACTAGTCTAGACTCGGGGATAGGTTCTCCTACGTTGAATGAGGAATTGACATTGTTCGATAACATGGTATAGAACTCATAAAAAAACTCATTATTTAACATCTTAATCATCTCAAACTTAATCGTCAGATTTTGTAACTTGGTAACACTAGCAGTATTTGTTCCCTCGTGTGTGGAGCGTAAAATATCCTAAGCATTTCGTGCTCTCGCAATTCATAACATGTCTAAACTCCTCAATGGACACGATATAAAAAATAGCGTTCACACCCCTGGAATTACAAGTCGAGACATTCTTTTTAGTTGATGTCTAAGAGGCATACGCTTTAGGAGTACCACCTTCAGTGGGAGGAGTCCACCTATACTCAACCTAGTTCTTTCATTGATCTATTTAAGGAAAAATTGCATCGGTGCCATTCAATAGGGATAGTTTGTCCCATCAAACGATGGAGTCCAACCAATGGAACTAGCCTTTCAGTTAAACTCCATTTGAACACTACGCAAGCACACAATAGGGATCTAACACATCAAATTAGTGTAACCCACTTTGATACCAATTTGAGAAAACTAATGTGTCCTAGGGTTTGTAGAGAAACACCACCAAATTTTATTTTCACAGTTTTAATAAACTTTGCACTGATTTTAGAAAAACCACAAGTGTTGTGTTAAACAGTTTTACTAATTTTAGTCTCGACCTAAGCATGTATCTAGTTAAGTATAAGCAAGAATAAAATAAGCAAACCATAACACGACGATGTACGAAGAAAATCCACAACGAGAAAAACCTTGGACAATCCAGCTATACAAGTCCACTATAATATAATTCTAGTTACAAGGAAAAATTAGACTTACTCATAGACTGGATGCTTTCAAGCCTTGATGTGCTTATTCATCCCTTATTACCTTCTTCGCAGTCACTGTTGAACGCCTTCCAACACCCACACAATGCAGGCACGTTCCCATGTCTCGGTATCCCATTGATCTTACTTGTCTAGTGACTAGTCCAACCATCGCTCAATACAAACATGGTATCCACCACTTGAAATGATCACATACCAGTATAGTGAAACACATAAGAGATCTCAAACAAACATATATATGTAGGACTATTGGACCTCAAACTTGGGTGTAAACCGGGGTTTAGAATCACTAGATATTACTTGGAAAATCATTTTCATAAAAACTTGCATGAAAAACTGATGCCAAACCTGAGTATTGATAGAAAACACATTTTTTAAGGCTACATGTTTTTCAAGAAACTCATTCAAACAAAAACTTATGGTTTGTTCGAACAAAGTATGCATTCTCGTTCGAAAGATAATAACAAACTTGTTTAAAAAAGTATCGAATCTCCTTCAAACAAAATTTTCTTTATAGATAGTGAAACCTCATTTGAATAAGACCATATAACTCGTTTGAACGAAATAATAAACTTGTTCGAAAGAACATAGGAAACCCGTTTGAATGACTTAAATAATTTAAAAAAAAATATTTTACGAAAAATGCCTGGTAAACATTTTATAAAACATCACCCAAATGTATCATGGATCAAACATAAATATGTATTCACACCTTCATTAAGATTCCTCGGATGTTTAAGATGAAACTCGACACGTAACCCCACGTTTACTCGATGACGCTTTACCTTTGTCGCATGGTCTTCAATGACACATCGTAAGTGATGATATGAGAAATCAGACACAAGTCGTTCTTAAACATCATATCAAGATTAGGATACACGTAAAGAAAGCAATCTGGAAAATAACACAAAATATAGAATACTTCGGCTATAAAAATAAGCCTACATCCACTTTGGTTCTCTACTATCATTATATGCGTTATATGATACAAAGTTGTGCCGTTAGAGGCATAAAAATATAGAATGTAAGAGATTACATGAGATTAGCTAAGCTGGTAACCATGGATGTAGTCGAAGTTGAGTGGAGAGGCAACGACGGGGGGTGAGCCCCCAAGTATATGGTTCTCTAGAGAGAGAGTTAGCTAAGAGTTTTGTTGGCTTTGCCAAGATCGAATCCCCTCAATAGTGAGGTGAACAATTCTATTTATAAAGGTCATAAAGGTGTGTAGCGTGATCGGAGCACGTGAAATGTGGATAAGTGAGATGAGCCTGGACTTATTCTAGAAGCTAGACAACTATCAATCATCCAATGCTGTAATAGGTGCCGCGACTTATGTGAACCCGGGTAGCGGTAAGTGTCTGAATGGGTGTCACGGCTTGTCTATGCCCAGGCAACGAATAACTCTAGATAAGGCCTCCTTTGGGATGAGGCTTAGTAAATACAAAGAGGACCACGATGAGACTGTTCTCAAGTAGCGACATGTTGTTAATATTCCGCGGCCATAGTTATTATATTGGGCATATCAATAAGCCCCTAAGCCGTATTGCCAAGGGGTAGCGAGTTGGGGCTGTGGTGATATTCTTTGACCTTGTCACGTTGATATTGTTCGTCTTATAAGGTTACCGCAATCAGTGTTAGACAACGCTTCACCTTCCCGTGCCCTAGTATATATTGGGTTTTGGCCTTGGCTACCATTACCTTTTCCAAATCTTGAGAGAAAATCGAGAGCAATACTACGTCAGTTTCATCTTTGAGTTTTTTGGTGAGTTTCTTGTGGTTGTTTAAGGCGGCTCAAGGCAGTGCACGGTGGTTTCAGGATGAGCGATCACTCTTAATTTAATTCTAGGTAACCCCTTAACTAACCTTTCATTTTTCTTCAATCTGGTTATTTTAATCCATGTTTGCTAAGTTCAAATATGTACAATCTGCCTATATGAATCTGTTTGGCTGAATTCTACTGTAAATCCATGTTGCTTGATTTTGATTTCTGAACTTGTTATAGAAACTAGGGTTTGATTCATGTTAAATGTTTGTAGGCTTTGTAGCCTTTTCACACTATTGCTAAAACACACAGGTTTTAATTTTACGAAAATCCTTGTTGAAATCATTGATATCTGTTTGGTACTATTTCTAGATTTTTGGGTAAATGAAGTTGGATTGTTGGATTTTTGGGTAGCTTAGGTGTTTGAATTGGATTTGGGTTAGGAATTTGAATTTTCTAGGTTTAATCCACACCTTGACCCTATTCCAAATTTTGTTTTTGGCCAAGAACACTAAGAATATATTCATGATGTTCTTGGGGGGTTTCGGGATTTTTAATCTTTGAGAACACATAATTTATCCAAATTACTTGTTTGGGCTTTTATCCGCGATTGGATAGTGAATTTGCACTAGCTTGCTACGTCTATACGTTTATAATTGATCAGAATCCCGTTGGTTGCAGCTTCAAGGTTTCCTTTGGCTATAGTCTTAGAATAGGTCTCTGCGGCCTTGAGATTCAATGTTAATGTTTTTCTGCTGTATAACTGCGACATTCCTTCAATACTTGTAAATTAAAAATACATATTGCCCATGGTCTTTAGTTTTTACACTGATTGGCTGCGACCTCAGATTTTTGTGTGCTGTAACTTGTTAGATCGGCTGCAGCCTTTACTTGTGCAAGAACTTCCTTGTATCCTGTCTGGGTTAAATGGATGCAACTTTGACTTGTATTTCTCTGCATGCTTTTTATTGTATTTCTTCCATATACCGCAGCCTCTAAGAGGATTCTTTGATCATAGTGGTTGTGACACTTAACCGCGGAGCCATTTTACTTTTCAGGTGTTGCTGCGGCCCTATGAGTTGGAACCCCTAGGATTTTTTGGACTCCTAGAGGTATCACTTTGGCATTACTCCTCCTGAAATTCCTTCTGTAAAGACTTTGAAGTCTATTGGGCGTTGTTTGCATAAAGACTGCCCCAACTGCATCACCATCGATTCTGACTCTACAGATTCCTTAAATTGTAGGGATACTAGTGAGGTTGTGGACATCATGGAGGAGGATACCAACTCTAGCAATAATCCTCTCGTAAAAAATGTGGCTATGACAATTTCTGGGTCTGCAGGTGTCCCATTAGAGACCAAAAATATCCTAGCTAGACCCTCTAATAAAAATGAGAAGGCTCCTGTGATATTAAACCACCGTTGCATAATGGATGAGGAGTGGATCGCGCAGGTTGCCATGGACTTTGAATTTCCTTAGTTTATGATTTGCACACTTCCTTTTGCGGAATAAAAATCATGTTCCGTAGTCCTCAATGAGGGTATATGCTTCCCTTTACATGCCTTCCTCCTAGGGCTGCAGCTACCAATTCCTAGCCTAATTAGGAGAATATTTAGTACCATGCATTTGCCCCAACCCAGTTAGATCCAAACGGTTGGAGGGCCATTCTTACGACATTAGTTATTTGGAAGAAGAAATTTGGGAGAGACATTACTCCCGCGGAGTTCTTTCACTATTATAGGCCAAATGAGAACTCCATGGACTTTATGTGGTATTACTATTTTACTCTGCGAAACAACAAAGAATTTTGTATACTGAGAGGCCTTCAAGTGTTAAAAACTGGAAAAGGCAAATTCTTCTTTATCTCTAGGGAAAGTTGGGAAATTCATCTAGAGGAATCTAATAGAGAGAAAACGTATAGGATGCCACAGATATAGGGGCATCCTTCCAAAACAGGTGATCTGTTGCCTCTGCTGCTGCCCTCTAACTTTGCCAATATTTTTATTTTACCTACAACGGCTTATACTGACATTAATACTTATGTATAATTTTTAACAATCTACAGCTCAACAACAGGAAATAAAAAAGAGTTGAGGATGCGGTAGGCTTTAGCAATAAAGTGAAAAGATTCAGTGTGGTGGTCACAAATGTGAGCATTTATAAGCAAGGTTATTTTTCCAACAAATAAGTGCTAAAGAGAATGACCGTGGAAGTTAATTACCAACCCCTTGTTTTGCTAAGTATTTAGTTATTGCTTTTGTTTTTAACTTGGACTATTTTTTCCTCGGAGAGGATATTGACCGTGAACTCCTGACTGCCCAATTGGCTAAAATGGATGAAGATGCAGCGACCCTCAATCATGCCCCTAAGACGAAGGGGAGGAAAAAAGGATATCACCTAATGGGATAGCTCGTGCAGCTGAACCCACTGCTGTTAGGGTTAAATAGGTCAATCATTCAACTGAGAGGGATGCAACCAACACTGGTTATGTCATGACCCAGGATAAGCAGGATGGTGTTATCGATGACATAACTCCTCAGTTATCCATGGAAGGTCTAATGTCTTCTGATGGGGACTTCTAAGGTGGAAATAACCCCATACAAGTCTTACCCCATGTCTCTCCTCCTCCGCAGAACATTGTGGTAGTTAATACCAATATGACAACTCCCCAAAGCAGAGCAAGAGTGGGTACCGATGGTCGTCCGTGGTCTCAGTTAAGGCATCCTGATCCCAAATCTTCATGGGATACAACCGCTAAGGAAATCTCCAAGATGAGAAGGGCTGCGAACTCTATTGATCTCGATCGTCTGGTGGAAGAGGACCATGAAGATTTGGAGGAATATGCCCTCCATAGTTTACTGCGGGCATCATTCATTCCACTATTTATTTTCTGCTGAATTCCATTATTTATTTATATTAATAAAGATTTGAAACTTTAGGCTGCGGAGGTGGTTATGTCCTAAAGGGATAAATATGAAGGCCTCTTCAAACTCTATAGGGTTGCGGAGTATGTTCATAAGACTGATCTGGAGAGTGTCAAAACCTCTTTTTTTGAAGCTAGAAAACAATCTTCTGCCACAACACTTCAATTGGCAAAAATAGAGTTGGTGGCTGCTACTAAGGCAAAAGATGAGGCTGAAATTTTTTTCCCCAAGGCCGTAGAATCCATTACGGTTGCTGAGGCCAAGGCTGAGGAGGCTTCCAGGGAAGCCTTATCCTTTGAACAAAAGCTTAACCTTCTTCAGCAGAAGTATGATGGGCTGGAGCAAAGGCATGCTACTGACCTCAAACAAAACTATAATGATAATGTCATAGCCTTTAAGCAAAAAGATGAGGAACATTCCAGTTATTTAAATAAGGTTGCGAATGATGCCGTGGCTACCTTTAAGACCTCAAGGGACTTCTTCTTCGCCAATAACATAGCCTATTTCTGCGGCTTCCAAGAATTTAGGCACATGGTAATGAAAAGCTACCCTAAATAAAGATAGAAAATCATGTCTTGGAAGCTAAGTGATATTGAGCACGATGAGTGCGTGGCAGAGCTGAAGGCTACGGCAGAGGAGAGAGCTAAGAAGAAACTTGAGGAGGTGACTGCAACAAATGATGAAGAAACTGAGACCGCAATAAATGATGAAGCTAAAGATGATAATGAAGACGATGTAGCCTTGTAGTTGATAATTTTCTTGTGATCTTTTTTTGGCTGCGGCCATATTGACTGAATCTTGTAATTTTGAACATATTTTTTTTTAATCTTCCTTGTACCCTCTGCGGTACTTAAAAATTTAACTTCCTTGTAATTATATAGGGGCTGCGGCCATATTTTTAAGGCTGCGGCCATTTTGATTCTCCTGATCAGTTTCCATGCTCTCCATTTTACATGTTTAAAAGTTTTCTTTACCATGCTACGGACTTTGATTAATGACATCTATAGTATTTTGAACCGTCTACAGCCATATTTGTAGGGTTGCGGCCTCTTCATTTGCACTGCTTTCTATAACTGTAATTAAATATTGATTATGCATTTCTTTGCAATTGAATTTGTCATAAGGTTTTATCTAATGTCAGGCTGCAGCTGCATGGCACCTTGTTAAAAATTATTTATTGCCTTAAAAGGCTGCGGCCTGCAGCCCATAAACTTACTCAATTTGAACTAGGAATAGAATTTTCGCCGCAGAACTGTTGAGTGAATTAAGGAATAACTTCATTTGTCGTGACCATTTAAGTCATTGGCTTCACTTTTTCATTTTCCGCATCTTCTCTTTGTCCATTGATGCTGGTTTGGATTTGTTTGAACTTTAGATGTTGGCTGCAGCTCACATAGGCTGTAGCAATGGCGTCTTTGAAGTGACCTTTGATTTATTGATTCTATAGTGGATCGAGGAACTATAAATGGTTATGGCCCAAAAAGGTTGCAACCATAATCTTATCATGTCCAATTGAAAACTTTACTACAGAGACGCTGGAATGGGCTAGGGAACAAATTCATTTACCGCAGGCGATTATGTCCTTAACCCTTTTATTAGGAATGTTGTCCCAAAAATGTAAGATATGTGAATCGCTGGGAATAAATTCCCCTGCCATGGACGATTAGTCCTCGGCTCTCTTTTGATATTATTATAGCACCTTTCTTATTTGTTATCTTCTATGATCGGGAATTATCTTCTATTGCCTGTTATCTGTTTCTGGCACATTATCTTTATTCATTTGTCGTCTTTTCTTATCTTGGGGAACTATCAAGCCTCCTTAGACTGGGTTCGATGTCAAGCCATCTATGGCTATAATCATATATATATATATATATATATATATATATATATATATATATATATATATATATATATACAACCATCCCTGGCTGGGTATTATGAGCCCTCATAGCTAATTGAAGTATCCCGAACTCTTAAAACGAGTATTATAATCCCCCGTGACTAATTGAAGCATCCCGAATGCTGAAAACAGGTAAGCCCTTGTGGCTAAATGAAGAATCCTAAAAGCTGAGAACGAGTATTATAAGTCACCTTGCCTGAATGAATCATCTCGACCTTCGAAAGACTTCACAACGTGGGGGGTGTCAAATACCAACTAAGGCAGTCACCCCCTTTTTATCCATAGACTCTTCCTCCCGTAACAAATAATCTTCAGCATAATTGGGCATAAAGATTCCTTTTCAAATCTATCAAAGATAAGGACTTTTTTGCAAGGTTATAAATGAGGAAATTAAGAATTGATATATGACTAAAACGGTCATTCACTCTCTCTCTCTCTCTCTCTCTCTCTCTCTCTCTCTCTCTCTCTCTCTCTCTCACACACACACACACACACACACACACACACATATATATATATATATATGATTCTTGCAAGGGAAATACAAAAGTATATGTGTAAAAGCTACACTTTAGAGATTTAATAGAAAATAGAAACTAAGTCAAAAGTTAAGCATGTGGCCTATGAGATAAGGGCTGCATCCCCTTATGCCTCCTTTAGGAATCGCTGCAGTATCCCTTGCCTCGTAAGCCTTTCAATGTCGTTATTTAGGGAGAAAGAGTTGTTGGTGTCATGGCCATTGTCTCTATGGATCCCGCACCATTTTGCCCAGTCCCTTTTGTGGGGCAGAGACATCATCTTGTTAAGCCACCTGAGCAACTTCTCTTCTTTGATGAGATCAAGAACGTCTTCAAGATTGTAAATCAGATGTGTGTATTCCTTATAGGCTCTCTCCAACTTTTTCTCCTCCTGCTTCCTCTTTTTGTCTTTGGCTACGGCTCTTGCGAGCGCTGTTGCTTTTGTTGTTGTGGCCATTAAAGTGGGGGTTACGGCCACTGGTTCTGCGACTTTAGGTATTGGACTGAAGGCTACAGATTCTAACATCAATACTCTCTATGCCAGGATTTTGACCTGGCTCTGGAGTGAGGCTTGGCTGGCGTACAAATGGCTGATGTAGTTGTACAGCTGAGTTATCTCCTCATTCTGATGTGAACCTGATCCCGAGCTTCCTTCCATTGTTTATGAGTATATATATATATATATATATATATATATATATATATATATATATATATATATATATATATAGAGAGAGAGAGAGAGAGATATTAACTAAACAATGGTGAGAAATCAAGAGATGTAGAGAATGAACCAAGTATAGTAACAAGGATGCAGACTTTGATAATCTGCATAATTATTCTTTTGTGACCGTGGCATGAGGTATACGTACAAGTACTTCCGTGGATATATCAAAGCGAAATTCCCCTAAATGAGTCTGAGGAAACTGTAATAAGTCCAATTTTGCCAGGAGCTGTAAAAGTTGTATAAACTAATTGCTTTAATAGGGCTGTGGCATTCAGGCAGTTAAACAGCTAGGCCGCATCCTTCTTGAGGCATTGAAGGGTGCGATCCCAAGATTGCGCCCAAACCCTGAGATTAGCTCATTAAAAATACATAGGAAATGCCTACTAGGAGTCTACTAAGGGTAAAATAACCTTTAGGTGCAAAAAATAGCACGAACCTGGTAGTAAACCCTAGATTATGTGTGTAACCAGCAGAAATGAGTAAATAAAACTCTTCCCTAGTTACCCACCTTTAGGAGGCCAGCACTTTTTGTGCTTTTCAACGCTATCTAGGTAAGGTAACATCACTGAGGTATATAAAACAAATCTAAGGTTATAAAAAGGAAGACCGATAAACAGATCTGGAAAAGAATAATCCCCTCACAGGGCTATCCATAAATATAAAGGCTCGATAACCAAAATCTCACTCATAGGACAATGACCCGGGGGGTCCCTGTAGATGAAATAAGGCATTTGGAACCCTAACTAAGAAGAAATAAGATATAAATACCTCTCTTCCCACAGACGGTGCCAAAATGATGATACAAAAAATTGAAAACAAGTCGTTCTTAAGCATCGTGTCAAGTGTAGGATAAACGTAAATTAAGCAATCAGGAAAAGAACACAAAATATAGAGTGGCTCGGCTATAATAATGAGCCTACGTCCACTTTGGTGCTATACTCTCATTATATGCGTTATATGATACAAAGTTGTGCCGTTAGAGGTATGGAACCTCTGTCTTAAAAAAGTTTTGTCCAAACACGGAATTAAGGCATTACATACAAATTGAATCGATTATAAAATTTTCTGTTACAAATCTCTCCCTTTTGCTATTCCTAAAAAAACCTAAAATAAAAACTCCTGGGTCGTCAATCTCACTAAGACTCAATTCCTAACCCCAAAAGGAAAAAAGTTACAGATGCTTGACCTATATAAACTTGATTATCTTTGCTCTTGTGTAAACCTTTGCCGCATCTTTGCTAATTACATACTTAAACACACCTTAAAATGCAAAAAGAATATAACAATATACCCTCTCCCTTTGTATAACTATATCTACGTAAGAAAGGACATCTCCCCCTAATTAAGTTGAAGATCTCCCCATATGAAAAGAGTTAGATTCCATTTCTCTCCCTTTTTGTTCAAGAATAGACAAAGAATAACGTGCACAATAATAAACTATTATTCCCCAATAAAAAAATCTCCTCCTAAGTGAAGCATGTGTATCAAAAAGAAAAAAATAAATATATTATGCAGTGGTGTGAGGCAAGACATGCAATGGCAAACATAACAGTAACACAAGCACAAATAATCCAAACTGCGAAAAAATGATATCAACTATGATGTAAGCATTTAAGTATAAGATACCAAGATGATAATAAAACATGTCAATGTTTATCAAACATTAAGCATAAGGCAATCGTGGATTAAATGAAAATGAAAATACTTAAAACACAAAGCATACCATATATATATATATATATATATTTATAAAGATAGATCGATATATATATATATATATATATATATATATATATATATATATATATATATATATATATATATATATATATAGAGAGAGAGAGAGAGAGAGAGAGAGAGAGAGAGAGAGAGAGGCCCCCTACATCACACTTTATACATCACACCTAGTTCTAGGCCCTAAGAAACCTTTTTTCCTAATTTTTTTATTTTAAGCTCTCCTACATCACACTTTATACATCACACCTAGTTCTAGGCACTAAGAAACCTTTTTCCCATATTTTTTATTTTTCACTTAAAATTTACCTTTCAACCAACCCATGTTAAAAAAATTAGGTCAAAATACATTTTGTAGCTATTTTTAAAAAATGCACAAAAT
This sequence comes from Sambucus nigra, assembly GCA_949130495.1. NCBI lineage: Eukaryota > Viridiplantae > Streptophyta > Magnoliopsida > Dipsacales > Adoxaceae > Sambucus > Sambucus nigra. Next base: position 336,113,884 of record OX422214.1, read on the forward strand.
TTCGCTGGCGTAGACCCTTATAAAAAAGGTATTTGCAGCTATTTTTTGTTAGATTTTTAAAAAATAGCTAGAAATTGTATTTTGACCTAATTATTTGAACATGTGTTTAATGGAAGGTTAACTCCATGGATAAAATAAAAAAAATTGAAAAAAGGTTTTTTAGGGTCTAGAACTAGGTGTGATATATCTGTGAAGTATAGAATGTAATGTAAGTGAGCCTTCTCCTATATATATATATATACACACACACACCAAGAAAGTACATACACGTATAGGTATAAATGACCAAAAAAGACACAAACGCATAAGCATTATACACTCGCACAGTATCAATGTGCCTAATCAAAGTGGTACGGAGTGCAGGGGAGTGAACTAGAAGTAAGAGAAAATGGCCCAATCATTCATAAATGTCCAAGTAGATCTATTTGACTGTAAGAATTTATTAACATTTGATTTTGCCTCAAATGTGAAAAAAAGAACTCAAAAGGACAAACAAACACAATGCACACTTGTCTAAAATTTTTAGTGATTCTCAAAATCAATAGCATTAAAACAATTAAGGTCAACTAGGACTCATTGTGCAAACCCATTGATCTTAAACTAAACACTCTAAAAAATATATATAATTTTTCTCTCTCCTTTTCTTTTGAAGATATCTAATTTTTTGATGCATTAATGCAAAAAAATTTGGCCATGACAATTTTTTCTATTTTTATTGCCTCTCAATCTTTAGGTTCTTGCCAACTGTGGGCTTTCATGCAAAGGAGTTGCTCCTTTCATAGCCCTTTCCTGTGCATACTTAAATTTTCTATAAAGAATCAAACTCATGGACAATAGTTTTTACATGCACAAATCCCCCTTAGTAAATTTTTCTATGTATATGATGGAATTATTGGGAGAATACCTCACTTAGCTCATATGACATTTGAAGTTAAAATCCAAAAAATCTTGTATAATGTATCTGCAGAGGCATATACAAAGTGAATCCGTCATGCAAATAATTTTAACTTCATGCAAACATGATTAAGAACAATCCAAACATTGAAAATCATAATCAAATGTCCTATTCACATGGATACATGAAAGAAATGGGATTGAAACACACCGATATGCCATATAATATGTGTAAAACTAAACTAGACATAAATAAAAAAATATTTTGAGTTTTTAAACACTTTTCAAAACGACCCAAAAGACAAACAAAATATTTTTGTAATTTTCTCATGTCAAAAAATGGAAAATCAAAATACAAAAGATAAACATCATACAACTAGCAAAATATTATACCATAAAGCACAAAAGTTAGTGTATGAAAACATGCAAGCAATCAGTCATAAGATATAACATGTGATGAATCGCGTGAAAGCATGCGAGTATCAACAAGCTTAACATTAAGTTTCTCCAAATCATATCTCCTAATCCAAATAGTTTTAACATGATGGACTTGGGCTTGGGGAACTTTGTTGTCACTAGTTTTAGACTTTTTAGGTCCTTTTCTAAGATCATAACAAAAACACGTACAATGACCTTTCTTACCACAATGTGTACAAGTGTAAACACGAGGAATGTTACCTTTTGATTGAGCTTTTCTAATGCCCCTATATTTTATTGGCTATCTCAAAAGTATGATCTTGGCTTTAACTTCGAAAGTATTTGTCACACCCCAAACCCAATATCCATACTAATCATTTGTTATTAGAATTATTGGACCATAATCTCAAGTCCATTGAAAATTTAACTCATTTATCAATGTTTTTCTGCATAATGAACATAATATTATTTTTGTGCCATAACGAAGTCAACATCAGAGTCATAATTAAGCGGACATACAATACTGTGATTAACTATGATCAACTCAATTCATACTGAATCAATATATACAATGTGTGAGTAAATTAAAATCTTCAGTGTGACAATGATAAAATCTCCATACTTAAACCCCATCTCTTCTAACGGTGCAACTCTCAAAGTTACCGGTCATATATTATCCTAGCTGGCAGCGTACCAACCTGAAATTGTTAAAATATAAACCATAAGCATTAAGCTTACTAAGGTACTCCTTCCCTGCAATAGAATAACAATTCTATATCGAATATGTGAATATAAAATCTGAACAATCCTGCCCATTGGTAATAACAAATCATGGATCATAAGATCCAAATAATTCTGCCCGTTGGCAATAACAAATCCTGGATCGTAAGATCCAAATAATTCTGCCCGTTGGCAATAACAAATCCTGGATCATAAGATCCAAACAATTCTGCCCATTGGCAATAACAAATCCTGGATCATAAGATCCAAATAATTCTGCCCATTGGCAATAACAAATCCTGGATATTTGAATATCCAAATAATTCTGCCCATTGGCAATAACAAATCCTGGATATTTGAATATCCAAACAAATCCTGAATACCGAAGTATTCAAACCAATCCTGGATCATGAGACCCAAACAAATCATGGATATTTTAATATCCAAACAAATCCTGAATACCGAAGTATTGAAACAAATCCGCTCTTAGAGCTATATTCATATTTATATATGAAACAAATCATAGGTACACTCACCTTGACAGTTTAACTGGCTTTTCCCTTGCCTTTATCCGGTACTTGTTCAATCAGCTCTTCTTCCCTTCCTATCATTCTTACAATATTAGTGTCATCATAAGAATATTAATAGTCCAAAGAATAACTTCAATCATAACTCAATTCATAAGCATCATATTATTCAATTCAAATCATTCATTAAAATGAAGTCCCATCTAGACTCAGGTTCTGTTATCTAACATATTCAAATTACAGCCCAAACCCTTTTTAACTATTCTTGGTAATCCAATCCTTATTATATCATGTTTCCAAAACAAAATACGGCACATCATTCCGAGTTTCCTAGAGCAAAATAAGCCTATTTCTTCATTACATAGCAAATCTGCCCTATAGGCTCTTTTATCATTCATTCAACTTCCAGGAATTTCCATAATTTTTCTACATCATAAATTTATATGATATTCAACCCAACATCAGTAAACATATTTAACAATACAATATTAAAATGTCTTAATTTTCAAAGTTTATTTTCTATGTCAAGCAAAACATCGAACACATGGTAGGCATACTTTCACCCTTAGGGCAGATTTCATACCCGAACTTCAAACTCTCACCAAGGACTTATATATTTGTATTTTCCCATTATTTTCGGATATGTCATACATATGTAAGTCAAGGTTAATCTCCAATTGGAATCAATCAATTACAGTAAGTATAGAGAAATATATGGAAGTTTGAATAAACAAGGTTCTTAAACAAAACAATCTCAAGGGTTTACACATTCAAGTTTACTTAAACTTTCATCTATCCATAAGTACATATCAAGACATGGAATTTCAGTAAACAAATGATTATTTCAATCATTTAAATAAGTAATACAAAAAAATAAACAAGATTTATGGATGGAAATACCTTAGGGGCTTTTACGTAATTTTTCTATGAATTTTTCTTCAATTTCTCCTCACACTTTCTTCCTAACTTCCTACTTCTCTTTCCTTAAGCTTAAAATCTCTCATGGCTGCATTTTAGCTGAATAAAGAGGTAATTATAAGGGTTTAAGGTCGGCCAAAGCCACCACCCTTCCCAACCAATGAGAATAAAACATTTGTTGCCATAATAAGACAAAATACTACTTAACAGATGGACTATTTTTCCCTTGTTTCGTAATTTTGGTATAACTTCTCACTCGAACCTCCGTTTCACACACCGTTTATTTTGTTACGACCATAACTCACTTGTCTACAACTATGTAGTTTTCACCTCAAGTCAATTATTATGTCAAAAAGGTCAAAACTAGCCTTAAACATGAACATTCCTACCGAAACCTTCAAAATTTTATATTTGTAACTAATTCGACATTTTATGCTTTTTGAAGGTAGGATTAGACTAAACATAATAAACTAAAATCACATGTATTAATAACACACTAATCATATCACATAAGCTAGGCATGATTTAAGCATAATTAATCATAATTATATTCGGGTTGTCACAATATTAGTATCATCGAGGCCAATCCCACACTTGTCATCTTTAATTTGGACAGTGCCTTAACTTTTGTCCAATATTATCGACCTAGACTCTAAATCTAATTTGGAATTACTCGAGTGTCTCAACTTCTCTTCTAACTCTATAATCCTAGACTTGAGAAAACTCTTAGATTTTGTAAACTTAAGAATCTCCTTCTTCAAAACCTCTATAAAACCATGAAGGCTATCTCTCTCACTCTCAACATACTCGAGCTTCTCTTTAAGAGTCTTCTCATGTTCCCTAAGATCCTCAATCAATTTCTCATCATCATTTCCTATGGCATGTTCTTTCATCTTATCTTCTAAATGCAAGTTGGCCTTTTTCAACTTCAATGTCTCCATGTATAACTCTCTAAAGGTCACTATAAGCTCACTATCCTCCTCCTCCCCATCTTCTTCTTTATCAATCCTCTTCTCATTAGCTTGGAAATATAACGATCGGACCTCTGAACTGGTGTTCTCCTGATTATCTTCATCAGGGGAATACACTTCATTTAATCACACATCACTAGATATGAACACGATATAGTTGCACCCGATGGAGGAATCACATTTCTCTTCTAATTCACTATCACTAATGGTGGTATTATATGCCTAATCAACTAATCAAAATCATAAGTGATTTCCACACAAATAATGCCCAAAACTATGTAATGCTTTTACAAGATTTTTAAGGATGTTCAAACCCATTGATCTTCGACTTAACTCCCTCAAATCTCACATATTGAATTTTTTTCCCAAATCTTTTTGAAGAAATCAATGCCCATATGTAGCGAAGCATCAATGTTAAAAAAAATCGCCTGACACTTCTGTTTTTATGTGCCTTTAATCTTTTGGGATTTTTTATTTTTGCAAATGGTGTCTTTTTACGCAAAGTCAACATGTCTTTCGCAACCCGATTCCATTGCATAAAATGTATCACATATATCGGATAAATGATTTTCTATATTTTTCAATCGGGGAAATGGTTCTTACATACACTACTTTTATTATCTCATTTTTTACATATGGTTCATTTTCGAAGCAGGATTGAGATGAAAACACTATGATCGACACGTGAAAGGTAAGTGCAATATCCGAATAAGTTCATGCTCGCATGCATTAAAGGTGACAAGAAGTCAAACATATAACAAGTTGTCATCATATCGCATCTTAATGACTCCACACATTATAAAGCACAAAAATGAAATAATGTCACGTCTCAAATACTACCAAATAGTCACATGGTTATGGAATGACTTAGTGTCTCAGACATCTTTAATGTTCATCCACATATGATGTAAACAAAATACAAAAGTCTTTTTGGATTTTTTTTCCAAAATTTTATCAAAATAAAATATTTTTGTCTTTTTCACCTTTTTCTTAAAAAGAAATTGAAAATCTTTTTGGATTTTTCAAGAAAAACAAAACATTTTTTGGATTTTAAAAAAAATATATAAAACAAAAAATATAAGTACAGTAACATTACAGTCAAGCAATATGCTTGTAAGATATAAACATGAAAAGCATCCTATGCTAGAAACAAGTCTCAATCTCAATCATTAGGCCCGGAGGAGTTTTCAAAAGGAGATGACATCCTATGAAAAACATCCATCAAATATTGTGAAGTCTTGAGTAAAGATTCCTCTTGCTCTCGAAAACTCTCAAAATCTCTCATGTGATGTGTGAGAGCAAGTGGACTAACATGTGTAGGAATGCGTGCAGGAAATCATGTAGTAGCATGTCGTGGAAGATACATATGAGACACTCTAACCAACTTAAAGTAAAATTCCCTAAAGTGACCTCTTTGCTTGCAATGTGAGCAAACATAAACGGCCTTAGGTACACCTCTCTCAAAACATCTAGGATGTTCTATCCTATGAGGAATATGACGCCTAGGTGGGTTGGGTCGAGGGACATATGGATCTAATACAAACTCGGGAACTGACTCAAGTGCAATATGGGAAGTGAACGCACCGTCATATCCAATTCCTATCCTCTAAAAATTACCCAAAGAGGTACCGAGGAGCATCTTTCCAACTTTCTTAGATGTGTCCTCTAAAGTAAACTTGGCCTCCCGGGTACGTTCGAGATCTCTCTCGAGTTAGGATACACGGGCTTCAAGTTTCCCACTCAAAGCACCATCCTCAATCTCATTATCTCCCGAGTGAATCAAAACATCATCGAGGCTCTCACATTTAGATATGTCCTCATTGGCATGAGACAAACTATAAGTGCTCATGTGACTAGCCATGAAAGCAACGTACTTTTCATGTGGTGATACTTCCCCTGAATCAACCGACTCGATGTCACTATCACTAAGAGTGGATTTATTTTCAATCTCTTGGCCTTTTCTCTTTATCCTAGTGGGACACTCATGTACCTTGTGTCCATTCCCCTCAGACTCATAGCATCTTATATCCTCCTCTTTCTCACTGCTATCCTTGATCTCATTCTTATTTTTATTTTCTCAAACTTCCTTTTATTGGAAGTATTATTTTTGGATAATTTGAGAAACTTTTTAATTTTTTTGCAAATAAGGCCAAATTATAAAAATCACACTCACCCTCAAATTCAGACTCACAAACCTTCTCCTTTTTCTTCTTGTTTGTTTGAGTCGTTACAGCTACCCCTATATCCTTAGGCATGATGGTTTTAGGGAACATATTTATCTCATAAGTCTGAAGGTCTCCTGCGAGTTATTCTAACCTAAGAGTGTCTAAAATTCCTAATGAGTTAAGCACGGTGACCTTAGGAATAAAATGGGAAGGGAGACACCTCAAAATATTTTTCACAACTCTCATTTTGGAATTTTCTTACACAAATTAAAACTCAAATTAATAATGCCCGATAATAGCGCATAAAACTCATTGAATGACTCAGACTCTAACATAGTGATGGTATTAAACTGGGTGGTCAAATTATGAAGTTTGGACACTCTCATAGGGTTTGTACCCTGGTGAGTGAGCTGGAGGGTATCCCATGCTTCCTTATACGTAGTGCACGTCATAATGAGACGGAATTCGTCAGGGGTGACAACTCAAGAGATAGAACTAAGTCCACGACAATTAAAATTACTCCATTTAAATTCCTCATCAGTTCAGGAAGAAACAAGTTTAGGATTTGTAACATTATCAACAGTGACAATGGGAGAAGTCTGCCCTCTTTCACAAACTAACCAGACTCCCTCATCTATGGCTTTTAAAAAAGACCTCTTCCTAGCTTTCAGTATGCATAATTTGTACCATCAAAGATGGCCACTCGATTATACAAAGTCTCCATTAAATTCAAAATCCTCAAAGATTACCAAATTTAAAAAAAAATTGATATCAAGAGAAAATTATTTTTGCGAAAAAGATCACACAATAAATTCGTGCAACAAGCTTTGATACCAATTTGAGAGAGCGCGATCTCAATCTTAATGGAATATTTCTATAATTAAATGTCCATTCACACACAAAATTGAATTTTATCTTTTTTATCCTAAACATGCATCTTTGTGATAAAGTAGATAAATTAAATCATGCATTTAACAAAGGTAAATTAAGGAAAAAAAACTTGCGGGTAAAACCTTTTTTCATTCAGCACTTTAGAGAGTTTACAATACTATTAACTTACAAACTACTTGATTACCGCCACAAGTACAATGCACAGTGCCTTCATAAATCTCTAAAGAAAATGGCTCCATCCAGAGTCGTCCACACGCGTCTTTCCATGCTCGGTACCCATCGATCATCTTTCATCGTCAACAGTGAATTCCTTCGAGTATCACAAGATCAGCCGTGAAGAAACCTCTCCACAAAGGTTGTATGCAAGATAAACACTATATGGTTTAAACTCGATTCACTTAAATACATCTTAGGGATGTGATTTTCGAATCAAAAAGGTTTTCTCAAAACAAAAGGTTGAAAACTTTGCAAAGGATATGCAGACACAGTTATGATAAAAGTCTTAACGAAAATAAACACGAAATAAATATTTATTGGGAGAAAACAAATTTTGAGGCAGGGTGGTCATTCAAACAACTTTTGAATCTCGTTTGAACGAGAATAACAGACTCATTCTAACGAGAATGGATCTCGTTTAAATGACCAAGCAATCTCATTTGAACGAAGTTCAAATGACCTAATACAGTAAGCCCTCATTCCATATTCGATCGAAGTAAACTTCAAATAAGACTTTGAATGAAACTAGGATCTCGTTTGAACGAGATTCCCATCTCGTGTGAATGAGATACGCGAACTAAAAATGTTTTTTAAATAAAGAAAAATTGCCTTGATTTTTAAATAAAAAATCCTGTTTCCAGTTTTAATGAAAACAAACATCTCAAAATAGATTTAAACTTAATAGAATTATACCTTCATTATATGGAGATGCTTGAAAGTTGGAGACGTTGGATGTTCGGTCTTCATATCGGCTCGAATCAAACGATAACAGGATATGGAAAAAACTTATGTAAGCCTAAGCTGTGGGCAAATGATATAAATTATGCTCTTGTAATACTGAACGATTTTGGGTCCCTCATTATGTCACCTAGGCTCCACGTAGGCCAGACCTACGATGCTATAACAACTGTCTTTTTATAAGTATATATATACAATAAAAACGGGCTTACTGTGTCTATGTCACTCGTAGCATTAGTCTCTCTTTCCAGAGTCTAATCCCGACTTTCGAATACATAAGTAGTCCCTTATATTTTTATTCACGATTATGTTTATCATCCTGGACACTAAGCCATCTCAATCCAGCCTGTATCCTAATTTCATTCGAAATTCCCAATCGAATCCAATATTATATTTTCGAGTGTCATTCATCCTAAACACCCTTAATTTCATATCCCGAATTTACCCTGACTATCCCACGGGAGCAATAATGTTTCTAAATATTTTTCATAAGTTCTACTCTCATCTACGAACATCCTAAAATAATTCGGACCCTAAATCGATTAATGAAACAATTAAACAATAGGCCTGGGTTAAACAGGGAAGCCGAACCGATTTGGCTAGGGGCGAACCGATTTTCCCTTGGGCGCTAGCCTAGGTGGGGCTGCTATGGCTGATATGAGTTGTCACCTAAACCTTCACCCTATATGAGTCCCAACCATCATCCCAATAGATATTAACATTACCCTATCAACCTCAAACATAAGTATACATGTTTTATTGACCCAGTTCATCCAAAAATCATTGTTAATCATGGGATTTAACATCAATTTTTCCAGAATTAATTCACACCTTAATTCTAATGCTAAATTAGATAATTTTTAACTCTATATTTCAAGATCACCTCTTTTCATGAGTCAATCTCAGATTTCTTTGTAAAGATTCTATCTTTCATATATGATTAAATTCTCAGATTTCATATAGTATAATCATCAATCAAATTCCATGAAATCAATTCCCCCAAACCCATTTTAACATGTGAATTTCACCTAAAAACATATTTGTTTTACTAACTATAAAGTGAATTAAAACACAACATATAATATCAGAACAATTTAAACACTTGACTATAACCATAGAGAATTCTTATTTTTCTTCTTGAGATCCTCTATAAACAATTTTGGAATTATCCAATCTCTTCCCGAAGTGATGTTCTTGAGTTTTCTCTTGAGTTTCCCTTCTTTTTTCTCCTTTCTTTCAAGACTAAGTGTTTTAGAATGATGGAATGACTGCCTCCCTCATCTAACACCCTTTAATATCCCCCTAATTTAGAAATTAGGTCATGTGATAATGTTAAAATGACCCGAATACCCCCATACAAGTCACATATAGCTTAAAAAGCCCCAGAAACTCAAATACAACCCTCGGGTACCTAATTCTGACTAAATCACCATTCGAGCGAGCCACCTAAAATCAATTTTCCATCTCATTCCTAACACAACCCCACACGCGCGTTCCGAATCAGATATTGTCAACCCACCGATTTTATTCACTTACGACATAATGAAAAATAACACGCTTTCATTTTCTTATTACATAAGTAAATATAATAATAGATAAATATTAATCCAATATTCATGAATTAACATTTATTTAATTCACTTCATTCCTCAAATTAATTAAACTATGAGTACACGTGTAATTTAAATATTCCCAAAAATTCGGGGTGTTACATACTTCCCCCTTATAAAGGAATTTTGTCCCCAAAATTTGGTTATAACTGGTACTAAAAACTTTGGATACTTACCCGCACAGCATCTCGCGTACCTAAAATTAACTCATGACAACATTATGGTGTCTCCACTATACACCTGCTAATGGTACCACCCTGACTGAAGGCCTACTCACTACGGCCCCATACTAGCGACAAGTATATTCAAATCATTTTATACTGATATACTACATAATTATTAAGGTCTTACCTTGATAGCGATACGCAAAACCATCGTGAACCTGCTAAAAATGCTCCAATAAGACGAGCCTATACACCAATGTCTCTATCATATCAATACCGGTAAAGGCCCCACTTTCCTAGGTAACTTCCCTTCTTATCGGACCACATAAATGCCTTCATGGTAGATATCCATAATAAAACCTGATCACTCACATTAGCCTTCAAAAATCATCGTTTCGCGGTGATTTACTCCTATGGAATTTCTAGTTTACATAAAAATAACTTCGATTAACTCAATCTTTGCCGTCGAACTCTAAATCACGATCGTTTCGCGAATCTTGTTATGCTCCACCTCCAACAAACCAGAGGGCAGACGACAAGGTTTTTAGTATAAAGCCTCAAAAGGCGCCTTGCCAATAATAAACTGGTACGAGTTATTACACATAACTCTTGTTGTCAATTTCATAAAATACCGCAAGTGCACGGGCTATTATAGAATAGCGAGTGTAAGTATGGGTCGAACCCACAGAGATTTATCAATTTTTTCTTTAAAAATAATTGTGAGTGTCCAACTGGACTAAATTGGGTTGTAGATGAGATGTAATATTAAACTAAGAAACACAAACAAGAAATAGGAGTACGAGAGATATAATCAAGGTAGCGTGAAAACTAGGACGTTGGATCCATTTATCACGTTAAACTAACACTGTGCAATAATTTAAATTCGTCATTCCCGATTTTATAACTCAAAATAAACCGACTCTCGTCGTATTTAATTCGAAAAAATAATACGTTAGAAGTCCAAATAAAATTTAAAGTCTCTAAATTTAGACGCCTGAAATCCTATTTCCTTAAAAAGTTCACTTTTAAATTTCAAAATATAGTCTTTAAGCATGGGCTATCAATCAATTTAATAAAAGTATAACCCATCAAAAAGTACTCATACTTAAAATATAAAATGATTTTTTTCAAACAATGCCGAAGGTTTAAAACGCACTCTCGTGTCGTTTTAAATGAATACTGAATTTTTAAAACGTTTAGCACATATCGGGAAATAAAGACGAAATTAAATCACACACAATATTAATCACACATGATGAATTTCACCTAGTCCCAGTGAGGAAATTAAGCTAGCATAATTGTAGACATCATAAAATTGCAAGAATGAATACTCTATTTCATTAAATAAACAAACTTACAATTGATGTGTCACTAATAATCTTGACAAAATATCCACTCACAAAATAATTATTGACCCTCTCTAAAGCTCTCTCTACAACTCCCTCTAAAAAATAATGAATCCAAGGGTCCTATTTATAGGCTTAGGGTTAGGGTATTTGGATGAGATGGAACTCTCCCTGATTGGTTGTATATGAGCTGATAATTATCTCATGGAGTCTTGGAAAAAGTTGGGGATAATTATCCCCAAATTCGTCACTATTCACGTCACCAACTTTAATCGCACTTTTGACCTCCAAAACTTCAAAATCACATTTTCGTCCAAACTTCAAAGTTGTGAGTCTTGTCAAGACCTTTCCGAAAAGTTATGGTATGGCCTCAACGGACACTCGAACGATTTTATAAAGAAAATTTAGTCCAGCTATGTCAATCGTGTCGTGTCGTGTCGTGTCGGGACACATCCTGACAATTTTTGCACATCGACTCCTTTGTAGTCCAAATTTTCGAGGTACCTGTAAAAATGCAAAATAAAAATAATTAATTCAAATTTAGAAACATAAATATTTTTAAAAATTACAGAATTAGCCCTCTTTGCATTTTAGCCCCAAAAATTCATAAATTGCTCGTTTTAATTCAGAATTCAACAAAATTTCAGAGAGAACTTTATTTTGCTTAGATAAACATTTAAAAATTATTTTCAGGCCCATAAAGTTTGGAAAATTACAATTTCACCACTTATTGTTACTAAAATTGCATTTTAACTCGAATTTTATTCAAACTTGCATTTTTCCTTTATTTTACAAAAATGACTCTAAAAACTCATTATTTACGATACAACGGACCTAACAAGGCCTAGATTTGGACATAATTCATGAAAAATAATGCACTCATCAAATACCCCCAAACCTAAACTTTGCTGGTCCTCGAGCAAAACTAAAATTTTAAAATTTAAATCACTTTCGTAGGAGTCACGATTGCACTTAGTATGTGCAACAAGCCTTTAAACCCCTAGGTTACCCTAGCAGATGAGTTTTATCTCATGAGGGTTTGCAGTGAATACACCCACAAAATTCAAAAACTTGACTCAATAAAAAAAAGTAATATAACCAAGTTTGAATGCAAATTTCATAACTATAGTAGAACTTCACTTTTCAATCTCAACTTATCGTGAGTGTGTGCATAGCCAATATAACCATCCATTTCAAAAGATTTGATCGTTACATTTCTTATCCGAAAGTTTGTTTTGATTTCAAAATCTCACAGAATGCACTCACAATCGAACAGTCGGGAATGGGTTATTTTCTCTCGGTATATGTGAATAAAAGAGCAAATTTATATGAACAAATTTCACATATACATGATCAAAAATGGATTTTTTTAATGGATGAGTATGATCTCATGAATGGAAAATCGATTACTCTTTGAAAACATTGAATCACACCATAAATCCTATTCATCTTCTCTCCACACTATAACTAATTTCACTTGAGATCGATTAGGGCTTTCTTTGGTTGTATTGTAGGCTCGGATTTTGGCTAGAAAGAATGGCTTTTGGAGTTCAAAATTTTCTGAGAATATAGAGGTTTTTCGGTATTTTGAATTTTAGGCACTTTTCTTCCAACCTCCATTTTCTTTTTCTTTCGCTTTTTCTTTTCAAACTCACATTTTTTTTACCTTTTTTTTTCTTTTCTTTTCACACATTATTTTTGCAACCTCATTTTCTTTTGGCCTTTTTTCCAACCGTAACATTACCCTAGTATTCTCAGAAAATGGGTATGGCTTCTTTTTATGGGCTTTAAACTCCCAGTTGGAGTTGGGTAGGATAGTGGGCTTTTAACAAAAGGCTTATCTTCTTTTTGGCTTAAATGGGCTTGCAATGTAATAATGTAAAAAATGTTGGAGTTTGGGCTTAATTTTTGGGCTTTCAAACGATGGCCTAATCTCATTTCTCAAGTTTCGTTAAGTATATTTGTGTCTCAAGATGACTTACTAAGACTTATAGTGCTTAAGATTCACATTTTGACCTTTTGTTTTCAATAATCGAACAAAACAGAGAATTTGAGATCATCAACAAATTTATCACTGAAGGAAAGATTGAGTTATTTTAACTCAAATTGATTTAAATCTCTCGAAAATGATGAATGACACAAAATCTCACCGGGTTAAAATCTCCACATTTATTCATTAAGCGTATTAACTTTCGCCTCAATATCCATTTTCGATCATATTATATGTCTAATGTGTAAAAATTTCATAAGATGAGAGATCCATGAATTAATTCTATATTGAAAATCTTTTTGGATTTCTGAATTTTTTCTGTTTTTTTTTCAAAGCGGAGAAAAATGACCTCAATACCCCCAAACCTAATTTCTACATTTTCCTCAATGTTCAAGACAAAAATTTAAAAAGGCAGGAAATATATGAAAGATATTACTATAATGAGGGACTTTTTCCAACGCACAATTCCTGTAAAACAAAAATTATGATATAACAATAATGACCCGATTTCATGGTCACTCGTGGTACACAGGGTCTTGGAGGAGAGTGTCCTCCACTTCCCGATATTGCAATTCTAGATATGGCTTCAACCTTTAACCATTAACTTTGAAAATTTCACCATTTTTAGGATTCTCTATCTCAATCGCCCCATGTGGGTAGACTATCCTAACAATAAAGGGATCGGACCATCTAGACCTTAACTTATCGGGAAAGAGATGTAATCTAGAATTGTACAAGAAAACTTTCTGTTCAGGCTCAAATGAATTTCGTAGGATGGTCTTGTCATGGAACATTTTCATTTTATCTTTCTATAATTTTGCATTTTTATATGCGTCATTCCGAATCTCTTCCAACTCATTGAGTTGGAGTTTTCGGACCTCTCCTGCAGCGGGTAATTTAAAATTAAAGGTCTTAATGGCCCAATAGGCCTTGTGTTCTTCTAATGGCCCAATAGGCCTTGTGTTCTAACTCTACCGAAAGGTGGCAGGTTTTTTCGTAGACAAGCCTATATGGGGACATACCAAGTGGCGTTTTGTAGGCAGTGTGATAATCCCACAATGCATCCAATAACCTTAAGGACCAATCCTTTCAGTTTAGATTCACTGTTTTCTCGATGATTTGCTTAATTTGCCTATTGGAAACTTCTACTTGACCACTGGTTTGAGGGTGATAAGAACATCCTACTTTGTTCGTGACCGAGTGCTTTTTCATTAGACTCTCGAAGGATCGATTACAAAAATGGGTTCCCTGATCGCTAATGATGGCTCGAGGCATACCGAAACGGGAGAAAATATTTTCTCGAATGAATTTGACCACCACGTGGCAATCATTCGTCCTACACGGTATAGCTTCTACCCACTTAGACACATAATCAACTGCCAAAGAATGTAGAGATTTCCATAGGAATTTGGGAATGGACCCATAAAATCAAGGCCCCAACAGTCAAAAACCTCGATAATCAGAATGGGATTTAAGGGCATCATATTCCTATGTGTGGTATTTCCTAACCTTTGGCAACGATCACAACTCCTACTGTAATCATTCGAGCCACGAAAAATGGTGGGCAAATAGAATCCACACTACAAAATTTTTGCAGCGGTCTTTTTAGCACTGAAATGACCTTCACAGGCTCGGTCATGGCAGAAAGAGATTACACTTTGAATCTCATAATCGGGTACACACTTTCATATGATTTGATCGGATAATACTTGAAAAGATACGGGTCATCCCAAAAGAAATGCCTGGCTTCCTTTAAAAATTTGGAACAATCTTGCTTAGACCAATGCAGTGGCATTTCACCTGTCACAAGATAGTTCACAATATTAGCGAACCATGGAAGCTGAGAGACAAGCATCAGTTGCTCATCGAAAAATGACTCATTTAGTGTCAACAGGTTATCGGAAGATTCAATGGTTAACCTAGACAAATGATCTACCACTACATTCTCACCCCCTTTCTTATCCCAAATTTCAAGGTCAAACTCTTGTAGTAATTGGATACACCTAATGGGACGGGCCTTAGCATCCTTTTTAGATAAAAAGTATCATCAAGCCGAGTGATCGGTGAAAATGATAACTTTGGATCCTATCAAGTAAGACCTAAACTTCTCAAGAGCAAAAACAACAGCGAGGAACTCTTTTTCAGTCGTGGAATAGTTCAATTGGGCATCATTAAGAGTCCTACTGGCATAATAGATGACGTGAGGAAGTTTCTCATTATGCTAACCGAGAATCGCACCTATGGCATAGTCAGAAGCATCACACATGATCTCAAACGACTGATTCCAGTCGGGAGGTCCCATAATAGGTGCAGAGGTCAATTCCTTCTTTATCATTTCAAAGGCTTGAAGGCATTCATCGGTGAATTCAAAGGGTGTGTCCTTGGAAAGAAGATTGCACAAGGGTCGAAAGATTTTGCTAAAATCTTTAATAAATCGCCGATAGAAACCGGTGTGTCCTAAGAATGACCGAACTTCATGCACGGTTTTAGGGGGTGAGAGATTAGCAATGAGATCTATTTTAGCTTTATTGACCTCAATACCCTTGTCAGAAATGATGTGACCTAACACTATGTCTTATTTGACCATAAAGTGATACTTCTCCCAATTAAGCAAAAGGTTCTTTTCCTTACACCTCTTCATAACGATGGTGAGGTGATGGAGGTACTCATCAAAACTAGACCCAAATACAGAAAAATAATCCATAAAGAATTCGCGAAATCTCTCCACCATATCCGAAAAGATACTCATCATGCACCGCTGAAAGGTGGAGGGTGCATTGCATAACCCAAAGGGCATGCGTCGGTAAGCAAAAGTACTAAATGGACAAGTGAAGGTGGTTTTCTCTTGATCCTCGAGAGCGATGGGAATTTGATTGTAGTCAGAGTAACCGTCAAGAAAATAGTAATATGGATAGCCGGATAATATCTCTAGCATTTGGTCTATGAAAAGAAGAGGAAAGTTATCCTTCCTTGTAATAGTGTTCAACTTTATATAATCAATACACACTCGCCAACTGGTTTGAATCCTAGTGGGTACTAACTCATCATCGTTATTTTTCACCACTGTAACACCGGATTTCTTAGGGACCACTTGAACGGGACTGACCTATTGGCTATCAGAGATGGGTTAAATGATACCCGTATTGAGTAATTTTAGCACCTCAGCTCGGACGACCTCTTTCATATTGGGATTAAGTCTACGTTGTGCTTCACGGGAATTTTTATCATTATCTTCTAAGTGTATCCTATGCATGCACACCGAGGGACTTATCCCCTTAATGTCGGCTATGGTCCATCCTATGGCTTCCTTACGTTCTTTGAGAACACGCAACAATTTATCTTCCTGTTCTTTGTCTAAGTCAGACGCGATGATAACAGGTAAGGATTCAGAAGGTCCTAAGAACCTATACTTAAGCGTTTCAAGCAGCGACTTTAATTCAAGCTCGGGAGCTTTCTCAATCGAGGATTGAATAGGTGATGAGGAAAGTGAGAGGGGCTCAAGTTTAAACTTCCAATTTCCTACTTCCATGATGGGGGGGAGTCGAGGAAGGCATTGACTTCTTCGATGGACTGTTCGACATCAAATTCGGACCCAAAAAAGGCAAGACAAGATGCTAAAGGGTTGTCATTATAAGTTTGCTCGAAAGTATCTTGAACGATACTATCAATCATGTCAACATCCACGGGTTCATCATCATCAGGTGGTTGTTTGGCCAAATTGAACACATTAAGGTCCATAGTCATGTTCCCAAAGGATAGGTTCAATTGGCCACTATGACACCTAATGACGGCATCAGATGTGGCGAGGAAAGGACGACCCAAAATAACAGGGATTTGTGCAATAGGATTTTGCACTTGTTGGGTGTCCAAGACAACAAAGTCGACGGGAAATATAAATCACCCACTTTAGTTAGGACGTCCTCAACAATGCCTCTTGGAATTTTCACAGAATGGTCAACTAAGTACAAGGTAATCCTAATCGGTTTCAACTCCCCCAAACCTAGTTTCTCGTACACGGTGTACGGTAGAAGATTCATGCTTGATCCTAAATATAGAAGGGCTTTCTCGATAAGGTGCTACCCTATCTTGATAGAGATCGTCGGGGTACCGGGATCCTTATACTTGATGGGAGTTCAATAAGAAATGATCGAGATTCCTTGCTCGGCGAGAAAAACTTTCTTGGGTACGTTGGTGCTTCTCTTGAAGGTACAAAGGTCCTTCAGAAATTTGGCGTAGGATGGGACTTGTTGAATAGCATAAAGCAGTGGGATTTTTATTTGTACTTGCTTGAATACTTCCAACATCTTATCAACTTGCGCCTTTTTCTTTTGTGGCAACAAACGCTGGGGAAATGGAGCTTTTGGGACATAGGTCTCTACAGATGGCTCAAAAGGTAAAGGTGAGGATGAAGTTGGAGCCACGGGTGGGTCTTCTTTTGCCTTACCTTTCTCGGATTCACTCTCGATAGGTGGTGAAATGTTTGTCTCTACTTCCTTACCAGACCTAAGCGTGATGATGGATTTCGCATGCTCTTGGGGGTGTGATGCACTCGTGTCGTCTTGAATAACAAATTGACCCCTAGGCATGTTACCCTTTGGATTGGGTTCGGGATGACTGGGGAACGTTGCCTTGTTTCTCTCACTCAACGCATTAGCTAGTTGTCTCATCTGAACCTCGAGTTTGGTAATGGCTTATGTATTCGCGTGCATGCTTTGCTGGGTGGATTGGAGGATATTTTGCGTGGTTTGTTGGAATTGAAGTGTACTTTGGGCAAGAAGGTTCATCGAATCCTCTAAAGATTGAATCTTTTGGGATGAGGGATTTGAGAGTGCAGTGGCATTCTTTTGGAAATCTGGGGGTGGGTTACCAGAAGATTGACCTCCACTTCCTTGGTATTGACCCTTGGAACATGAAAGATTGGGGTGGTCCCTCCATCCTGAATTATATGTATTGGAATATGGGTCATACTTTGGCCTATTTTGGTAGAGGTCATTGGCTTGCTCGGTGAGTGCCTTGTGGGCTGGAAGGGTGGGGCAATTCTTGACTAAGTGGTCGAATGCATCACAAAGTATACACATAGGGGAACCTATATGTTGAACAGCCACAGATGCGGTTCGATTGTCCTCTTTGCTTGTCTCTAAAGCTTCTAAACTTCGGGCCAATGTGGCCACTTTGGCATTTAAATCATAACTCTGTTCGACTTGGTGAGCGAAACCGTCATTAGAGGTGGTGGATCTAGATTCTCTATTGGGTGCCCATCGCTGGGACTTTTTGGCTATGGCTTCTAGAAATACCCACGCATCGACCTCACTCTTCCCGATAAAATCACCATTACATAGAGACTCAAGCATAGTTCGGGTGTTACAATCGAACCCCTCATATAAAATTTGGACTTGGCGTCCCATCTCAATCCCATGGTGCGGACATTGCAGCAACAAGTCCTTGAATCGCTCCAAATACATCCACAATGCTTCTCCCTCTTTTTGGCTAAATGTGTTGATGGCGTGACGTATCGACGCCGTCTTTTGGTTAGGATAGAATTGTTGTAGGAAGGTGACACTCATTTGGTTCCAAGTGGTGATGGATTCGGGTTTTAACGAGTTAAACCAACTCTTAGCTTTGTCTTTCAACGAGAACGGGAACAATTTAAGCTTAACAATCTCATCAGAGAGCTGTTGGTACTTAATGGTCCCACATATCTCCTCAAATTCACGCACGCGAAGGTATGGATCCTCTTTTTCAGTACCCCGAAACACGGGCAACGAATGGATTGTTCCCGAATGGAACTGGAAATTGTGTGCATTGTGATCGGGGAGAAGTATGCATGAAGGCTGACTAGACCTAGTTGGATAAAGGTAATCTTTAAGGGCACGTGGTGCTAAATCGTCTCCCATCTCGGTGAATATCGAAAATCTACCTACGTAAGTATCGGGAATGCTAGACTCCACACTCAACAAACGATCGATATGATTTCAAAACCAACTTCGCATACACTCAGCTCACTCGAATTTATTTTTTATTTTTATTTTTTTTATTGTTTTGTGATAAAAAAAATGTTTGATTCAGACCACGTAATTCCTAGCTAACACACATCAAATTGAATTATCTAATTTAGGTGAGGGGAATTTCAATTTTAAAATCTAGTTTTCTCGAGATTAATCGACGACAGCAAGGGTCTCCGAATTAATCTCCCTAATTAGACAACTCCTACTCTTTGACAAGGGAGAATTTAAAAGACGACCAACTACGGTTATCGCCTCAAAACCCATTTTTTCCTCTAGGTAGGTGGTCGGTACGAAGACATATTAAAAACCACCAATCCTAGACAAGGTGAAACAAAATTGATTTGACAAGTTCGCGTTGGAGTAGCTTTTAATTCTAGCCTCGTTAAGAGCTTTCCTATGAGCTATGTGATATTCTAAGGCCAATGTCTACTTGATTTTAAATTAACTGTGATGGCTCGGGATATGCAAATGCTTGGTTAATTAGTGATTTTCGGGCCAAGGAAGGGTGATGAAATCCCCACCTTATCTTTCACACGGGTTTTTCCCTTAAGACAATTTATGCAACGTGCTAAATTAAATGCAAAATTAAACCACGTAGGAGCACACACACAAAAAACGTACCTCCGGCGTGGACGTTTTACGGTCACTTGCTTACGCCGGGCGAAAGTTTAAGTTGACGTCGATCGAAGGGAAACGCCGCCTTCGTTTCAGTCGATTCCGAGAGTTCCTTGTGCTCGTGGAAAGATTGCACAATTTTTTTTCACGTTCGCGCACCGTTGCACACTTTTTCGATTTTTTCTTCACTTTTGCCCCTCCTTTTTTTTGAATTTGCTTCTGAAAAAAAAAGAAACTACACCAAACATAAAGTGCAACACATACAAAAAAAATAGCAAAAAGAGAAAAAAAAAAACGACACACGCAATAGCGGTGCATGTAACACACACAAAAAAAAAAACACTTATTGAACAAATTTTTTTTAATACTTGATAAAAAAAAATAGAATTACTACTAGAAAAAAAAAAGAATTTTTGGTATTTTTTTTAATTAATTTTTTTTGTTTCTACCTACTGAAAAAAACGAATCTGGAAATTTCCAAAAAAAAAATATTTTTTTTTCAAGCTTTTTCAAATTTTTATGTATTTTAGGATAAACTTAGTACTAAAAGTGCTATTTATTAAAAAAAATTAAATCATATTTTTTTTTTACCCAGAAAAATAGAAATATTGCTGTTGATTTTTTCTTTCAGAAATTTCTACTTTTTTTTAATGAATTTTTACGAACAAAAATGCGAAAAGTAAAAAAAAAAACTAGTCCGAAAATCACAACTTAAAAAAAAAAAATCGAACAAATCCCCAGCAACGACGCCAAAAATTTGTTGACAATTTTATAAAATACCGCAAGTGCACGGGTATTATAGAATAGTGAGTGTAAGTACGGGTCGAACCCACAGAGATTTATCAATTTTTTCTTTAAAAATAATTGTGACTGTCCAACTAGACTAAATTGTGTTGGAGATGAGATGTAATATTAAACTAAGCAACACAAACAAGAAATAGGAGTACGAGAGATATAATCAAGGTAGCGTGAAAACTAGGACGTTGGATCCATTTATCACGTTAAACTAACACTGTGCAATAATTTAAATTCGTCATTCCCGATTCTAGAACTCAAATTAAACCGAATCTCGTCGTTTTTAATTCGAAAAAATAATACGTTGGAAGTCCAAAATAAAATTTAACGTCTCTAAATTTAGACACCTAAAATCCCTATTTCCTTAAAAAGTTCACTTTTAAATTTCAAAATATAGTCTTTAATTTAATAAAAGTATAACCTATCAAAAAGTACTCATACTTAAAATATAAAA
The DNA here is from genome assembly GCA_949130495.1 of Sambucus nigra. Lineage (NCBI taxonomy): Eukaryota > Viridiplantae > Streptophyta > Magnoliopsida > Dipsacales > Adoxaceae > Sambucus > Sambucus nigra. The sequence goes on from OX422214.1 coordinate 336,135,320, forward strand.
ATAATTTTTTTCAAACAATGCCGAAGGTTTAAAATGCACTCGCGTGTCGTTTTAAATGAATACCAAAATTTTAAAATGTTTAGCACATATCGGGAAATAAAGACGAAATTAAATCACACACAATATTAATCACACATGATAAATTTCACCTAGTCCTAGTGAGAAAATTAAGCTAGGATAATTGTAGACATAATAAAATTTCAAGAATGAATACTCAATTTCATTAAATAAAAAAACTTACAATTGATGTGTCCCAAATAATCTTGACAAAAATTCCACTCACAAAATAATTATTGGCCCTCTCTAAAGCTCTCTGTACAAGTCTCTCTACAACTCCCTCTAAAAAATAATGAACCCAAAGGTCCAATTTATAGGCTTAGGGTTAGGGTATTTGGATGAGATGGGACTCTCCCTGATTAATTGTATTTGAGATGATAATTATCTCATGGAGTCTTGGAAAAAGTTGGGGATAATTATCCCCAAATTCGTCACTATTCACGTCACCAACTTTAATCGCACTTTTGACCTCCAAAACTTCAAAATCACATTTTTTGTCCGAACTTCAAAGTTGTGAGTCTTGTCAAGACCTTTCCTAAAAGCTATGGCACAGCCTCAATAGACACTCGAGCAATTTTATAAAAAATATTTAGTCCAGCTGTGTCAACCGTTTCGTGTCGTGTCGCGACGCATCCTGACAATTTTTGCACATCGACTCCTTTGTAGTCCAAATTTTTGGGGTACCTGTAAAAATGCAAAATAAAAATAATTAATTCAAATTTAGGAACATAAATATTTTTAAAAATAATAGAATTAGCCCTCTTTGCATTTTAACCCCGAAAATTCATAAATTGCTCGTTTTAATTCAGAATTCAACCCAATTTCAGAGAGAACTTTACTTTGCCTAGATAAACATTAAAAATTATTTTCAGGCCCATAAAGTTTGGAAAATTACAATTTCACCCCTTATTGTTACTAAAATTGCATTTTAACTTGAATTTTATTCAAACTTGTATTTTCCCTTTATTTTACAAAAATGACTCTAAAAACTCGTTATTTATGATACAACGAACCTAACAAGGCCTAGATTTGGACATAATTCATGCAAAATAATGCACTCATCAACTCTCCCAATGGTAATGACCCTAGAATTCCAAGATATGCACCCTTGCTTATCCTTTAACATCTTAATCACCTTTCTCGTCTAACCATCAATCTATAGGTGATATGCATTGCTTAATATGAAATTCCATCCCCATCACTTCCTGATCATCCCTATCGGAGTTAGGACCTAAAGATCTCATCCTGATTCACAACAATGTTGGGCGGCGTTACTTATCCCCTTTTATTCAATGAAATGTTGGGCACATTGCCCGACAATGTAACTCACCCAAAATAGCAATAACTGCTCCATCTCGATCAACCAATATCATTAACTCGAAGGAAATCTTTCCCCTTCTGTGACATTGTTAACCCAATAATGAACTCCATCAGTCTACTTATCCATTTCATCACTAGAATCACCCATTTATTGCAAAATTCTAGTTGATGCCTCATACCATCCTTTTCCCATCTACAAGTGTTGCACTTGGAGATAATTTCACAATGTCTCACTCCACGCCGATCCACACGCTCTATATCCCACGTTACGTGGTACATCTCACTCCCCTTTCCAGGGTATGCTAAAATCGTGACCTATGTGTTTGTTCCCAAAATTGTGCACTTCCTGGGTCTTTCTCATTTGTTGAAATCAACATTCTATTTATGTGCAAGCCACCCTTAGAACTTGACTGAATATGACTCCGCTCTACTTCCCTCAAAACAGTTGTACCATCCCTTAGCCAGAGAGATCCCTCGTTTGTGTTTTCACAGTCTTGTAACCCATCTCGGGTGTGATAGTCCTCCTTGCTATATATATATATATATTTATATATCCGAACTATCTTCTCCCTCAAACGAAGTTTAGTCCACCTTACTTTTCCAATTCTATTTCTAACTGCCCCACAGGCATACGACTCAACACATTTATTTCCACGCTCCCTTATTTTGGATGATTCTTAAAATCGAACTAACGAGGGTGCCCATACACCCTATATCCCGTGCATATCTGCACAATTATAACAAACATAACATATATATATCAAACTCGGCCCTGCATTATCCATGTGGCTATACAGTAAGGGTATACTCGATTACCTTACTAATCACAATTTAATTATTCTCGAGATTGCCCTACCTATCAACTAGTGGTGCAAAAGCTTCCCCACTATTTCCTACACATCACTACCTGACTCCACCGGACTTACATAGTATAATAACTCTCTGCACAAAGTGTTTTCTCTACATGTAAAATGATTAACGTTCAAAATCGATGCCCTAATGCCCAAATCTCGACGATCACTGAGATTCATGCGTGGGACGTCTCGCAAGAGAAATCCAAATAAGGAAAACCCGGATGCACTACTACATAGTGTTATTGGTCATCGATATCCATAGCCTAAAGCACATAATCGAGACACTCAATATCCTATCCCCAGATGTATTAGTCTAATCCTCAACTCCTATATCTCAAAAGGATTCATACAATATTACGCTAGCACTATCACTAAGTCCCCAACGCTAAATAATTATGAGCTCAATATCTGTTCTCGGCGGTAAACCTGATCTTCCATGAATCACATTAGTAAAGTCCCTAGGCATTGCGAGACAACTATACTCTCCGAAGTCTCCTGTACAATATAATAAATCCATGGGTTTGAACCTCTTACATGACAAGATATCACAAAATCAACACATCTTGCCCTTGAACAGTGAACTCGATAGCCTTACTTTAACAGTCCATCATCGCTAACCAGCTCATACCCAAGATAACATCGTACTCGAATAACATATCTCTCTTAAATGAGAAAAACGACTAAAACACATCCTCTTAGTGTCCACATCTTCTCCCCTGCAGATGGAACCAAAGAGAGCCCCACTACCTATCGGTAACTATATAATCACAATAGTTATACTAATGATACATCCACTAAACCCGTTTCACACGTGAATCTAGTACTAATAAAACATGGTGACACAACCGTGTCACACAGAACTTACCCTATTTGCCCGAGGATAACAATCATACCTTTAGTTGCCAATGGCACTGGTTGTCCAACTGGTAACTAGATGTAATACCCACATCCAAACTGACCCAAAAATTACTATAATTATTGCACCGCTAGGCACCCTGCCCCTGTCCCCTATCTCACCGTGGGCAAGCTCGATGCATGTGGCCCTCCTCTCCACATATAAAACACATATATATGTAATCCCCCTATCTCTGGCCCTACTGGCCATGTCGGGAATGCCTTGTTCTCTGGCCCAGGTGGCATTGGCCCTAATAGTTACCCCCATTATTCCCTTGTCCCTGAAGAACATGTTGCTGGATTTAATGGCTCTATCAGAATCCATATACACCTGGTTGGAATCCCCCTGATTTTCATCTCTCAAACAAGCCCCCTTGTTAATTATCCCCCTGTGGTACCTGACTAGTACTGATACGTCCAGTATTGCCCTATCGGCTAGACTCTAGAATTCTCTTGATTCCCTTCCTATGGAAGCAATAATCTTAGTAGTGCAAAAGTGCGACATTGACGACATCGACATAATTCATCCATGCTGAATTTCCCAATAAGTGCTAGCTAATTCTCCTCGTTATTCCATCATCAAACTTAAGGACCCTCTTCTCCTCCGTATCCACCTCGTCGAGTACGAAGTTAACCAAATGGGTTAATTCTTCACCATAATTGGACATTGTCCGACCCTACTCTGATAAGCCTAAAAACTTCCTCGGTAATTCTGTCCAGACAGTGGATGGGAAGAACTTGCGATAAAACCTCACCTAAAATTTCCTGATTGTCAAGGTCTCTCTCATCAGATGTGGCAACTGATTCCCACCACTGCAATGCGGCTCCTATGAACTTAAAATCTGCCCAAATTTGTTTTTGAGTGCCACTGCACCCAACCATATGCAAATGCCTATGGATGTTCTTCTTCTATTGGCTAGTTAATACAACGTCCTCATTTTCCTGAAAATCCAATGGGTGGCCCTTCTGAAAGGCCCCTTTGATCCTCTTCTATGCTGACTACTGAATTGGAACCATTGCCGGTTATGCCAGTGCTAAGGGAAACTGCTGCACCCTAGCGGTCATCGCAACATTAACCGACTGAGCAATAATAGTGGTGGCCTCTGTTGCGATCACTGTCCCCTATATAGTCTGTGGCTCTGGATGAGCCTTGATCGAGGGGAAAATCGAGTGTTCGTGTAATACGCCAATCGTTGTTATCGTCTTTCGACCACAATACAAAAAAAAAACTAAACTTTAACTACACTCTTATGGAGTATACCGGCTAGTCTGGGTATCGAATCCACAGGGAATGTTTGATAGATTTTATTTCGTTTATTACTTCAAAAATAAAGTGTAAAAGATGATGGGGTGAGAAAGGAAAAAGGGAAAAACTAAAGAAGTTAACTAAACCTAGTTAAAACTAATAAAATGCGGATTAATTAATATGATGAGAGATAAGGTTAGAATACAATCCCCTGAACCTTAGTACGTTTACCGGAGATAAAAATAGTTAAGAATTAGATAATTTATTAAATCCAGTCTGTAGTAATCTCAAGCATTATATATATGAGGCTATTAACCCACACCATACATAATCAAAAGTAAGAATAGAGCGGTATCATTATAGTTACACCCGCGTTGCACTCTTATGCATCCCGGTTACCTAGGGAAAACGAGATCAAAAGTCAAATGATGGTTGTGATCACCACACAACATGAGTCAATCATTTATTTAATTCAGGGAACTAATTTTACACCCATGAAAACCACATCGGGTTGGGTTCATGCACCCCAACACTTAGAAATCTAGCCGGACATGGTATTATAAATTTCAATGTATAAACACATTAAAATGCATGAAAAAATTATGAAATAATAATCAAAGTGTTGGAAATAAAGGTTACCAAGATTGAAGAACATAAACATGGAAGAAGAAATCAAATCTTGAAGAAAAACTCGAAAAGCTCTTGAATTTAAGGTGCAAAATATGTAAATTCTTCTCCTCAATATTCCTCCTTGATTAGGAGCTTTTACATGAATGAAATCTATGTTAACAGAGTCCTAATATGAGTATATACAAGTCTTGGGTCGTTTAGAAGAGTCCTCAAGATATAAAACTCTTTTGGCTGAAAGATAATGACAAAATAAAAATCCCGCTTCTTGAAATTTGTCACACTTAGAAGGCGTGAGTAATTTTGTAACGGTTCTGGAGCATGACTAATGACCGGATCGGTTCATTTGCTATTTAATTTGGATAGGTCCACGTCACGAGCTTAGACAGTGAGTTTCAAGGCTCCGGACCGGTTCGGTTATTTTTTCTTGCGATTTTCTCTCAACTTCGAATGACCATAACTTCTTCACTGTAGCTCGGATTGAGGTGCCGTTTTTTCCAGTGTTCTTGTAATTGAAATATATTCAACTTTACAATTTTCCCCGCCTCTGAAATGATGCTGAAAAATTACGAAAATACCCTTCAACTCTCCATTCCTTGGTTTCTTTCACTATTTTTGAGTTCTCTCTCGCACTTTCTTGCATGAAATACCTGTAAAACACATGGGAAATACACAAAACACGAAAAACATGCCAAAATGGGTTAGTATCATAAATATGGGACAAATCCAATCTATTTACACCGCACGAGATCATAAAAATACAGAAATTAAGGGGATAAATGTGAAGAATTTATGCCTAATCAAGCTTCTCCTCCTGTTGTCCGCCTAACAGCCCTCGCTGGCCGTCCTTTTCTGTTCGTCATACAAAACCCAACCAAAGTCGTATAATATTCACTTCAATTATACATAATAGCAGGAGAACGTAAATCCCAATATAAATCATCATTCTTAAGGATAGGGCTCTACATCAAAGAAAAGAAACGCTGAAAAAGTAGTAAGTCCGCATAGATCCTAAGGAAACTAGAACCTGATGCTCTAATACCATCCGTGAAACCACGCCTATTCCAATAACAAGTGATCAATCCTCTCTCAAACTAAAATAGGAATCTGAGTCAGGTTCATTCTTAGAATCACTGTCGAAAACAATTTAATTACTAATAACCTATTAGGCCTAGTGTAAATTTTAAAACTTATTAACTTTCTTATATGAAACTCCCATTGACATTACAAATCCTTCAAATATTAAAACCTACATCCACCACAGTATCACAATGGATACAAAATAGGATGGAATAAATAAATTAACCGATAACTCTCGGTAAATGGTTACAATATAATAATCCAACCAACTGAAATGAAATGGAGTATGTATAAAGTAAATACCGAATAACTGGGAAACATGCCCAAAATAAATCTAAGTTAAATCCTACCTAGATCTCAAGGATAAAAGTGTCTAATCAATCCCTGCAGGCACCCACAGCTGCTGCAACATCGTCTGACCAGAAGGATAGCTAAGCCTGACATCCCTATGGCTGAGCACCTAAAAGTTTTGAAAATATTTTTATGCGAGTCAAAGACAAAAACCTTTTGATAATATTTTGCAAGTGTTTAAAATACATTAATAAATACGAAATGCAATCTTTAATATTTAAACCAGAGTCGCACCCCATGAGAAACCCTCGCCCCTCATCAATAGCGCACACCTAATGCATGTATTTTAAACACCCTAGTTACGCTACCCAGACTAACTAGTATCAACACTAATCTTAGTTCCACATGCTACCTTATGACTCACGTGTACTTTTATTAAACTTGGAATTCTCGATTATATTTCCCTTTTGTTTATTTATTATGAATCTCATTTATAATCTTACTAATTCGTTTCACATAATTTTACGCTAGTTATAAATTCAATGGTCACACATTCATTAATTTCGCTTACACATATAACACCCATTTATACGTATATACACATAACATCCCCGAGCTGTCCTCTCGGATGCATAAAAATTTATTATGCTTATAATCCTTTAATTTGCCTATACATCTATATAATATGGGACAATGGTGTTATGAATAGTGATTTAGTGGGGTTTGTCATGCATGATAAACATGCATGACATTTTATGTGTTGTATGCGTGTATGCATGCATGCATGCATACATACATTATTATTTTATTATTATTTTTATTAAAAAAATAATATTTAAGTAAAAATATATTTTTTAAATATGTTTTAAAAAAATTATTTTTTTTTAGGTTTTTTCATTTTTTTAAGGTTTTTTTTTAAAAGACGGGTTATTATGGGTTGAGTTTTATCACGAGGGCAAATTTATCGCCGTGCCCGAGGGCACGGGCATCCGCTAGTATATATATATATATCACATCTCATACATATACATATATATCGCTCGTTATATATGTATAACAGTAATCCCTAGAGCATTACCTCGTGGATGCATTTTCTAGCATGCTATCAGGCTCTAGGGACAATACCTCAACCTAGGCTACTGGTTCGGAATCTCTCCACGAAACCAATCGTAAACGTAAATCGTAGGCGGTCAGAGTCATACATTCGTGGGTTATAACCATGCCATATTACCACAAAAGACTCAAACTCACATACCGTGGTTGTGCGACAGACCTGTGACCTGGGAAATCGATCCTACACTTGCTAGTTAATGCGAGTGTGGATCGCCCACTACTTGATGCCTCTAACGATAGAAACCCAAGATTAGGTATGTTTCACATAAATCAATCACACATAGATATATTCATACATATATATACTCTCTCTTTACCTGTATACATATAAAATAAAAACCGATTAACCGTGCCTATGCCACTCGTAGCACTAGCCAATCTTTTCCCGAGTCTAATTATGACTCTCGAATACATAAGTAGTCCGTTACTTATTTCTTTATTCACAATTAAGTTTATTATCCTGGACACTAAGCCATCTAAATCCATCCCATATCCCCATTCCATATGAAATTCCTAATCGAATCCAATATTATATTTTTGAGTGTCATTCATCCTAAACACCCTTAATTTCGTACCCTCGATTTATCTCGACTACCCAAAGGTAGAAATAACGTGTCTAAATATTTTTTAGAAGTCTTACTCTCATCTACGGACATCCCAAAATAATTAGGACCCCAAACAGATTAACGAAACAATTAAAAAATAAGGTTGGGACAAACAGGGTAGCCGAATTGTTTTGGCTAGGGGGCAAAACGGTTCGCCCCTAGGCACTGGCTTAGGCGGTCTGGTATGGCTTATATGATTTTTTACCAAAATCTTCACCCCATACCAATACAAATTAACATTACCCTATCAATTTCAAACATAAGGATACATGTTTTCTTGCCCCAATTCATCTAAAAATCATTCTTAATCATGGAAGTTAACATCAATTTTTTCAGAATTAATTCACACCTTAATTCTAATGGAAAATTACATAATTCCCAACTCTATAATTCAAGATCACATATTTTCATAAATTGATCTCAGATTTCTTTATCAAGATTTTATATTTCATATAGGATTCAATTCTCAGATTTCATATGGTATAGTCGTCAATCAAATTCCATGAAATCAATTCCCCCAAACCCATTTTAACATGTGAATTCCACCCAAAATCATGTTTATTTCACCACTATAATATGAATTAAAACACAACATATAATATCAAAGAAAGTTAAACACTCGCCTCTAACTAATTTTGATTATGCTTGAGATCTTCTATACGCAATCCATGGTCCAGAATTATCTAATATCTTCCCGAAGTGATGTTCTTGAGTTTTCTCTTGAGTTTCCATTATTTTTTCTCCGTTCTCTCAATCCTAAGTGTTTTAGAATGATGGAATGGCTTCCACCCTCATCTAAAACCCCTTAATATCCCCTAATCCTGAAATTAGGTTATGTGATAATATTAAAATGACACGAGCATCCCCATACTAATCTTGTATAGCCTAAAAAGTTCTCGGAACCTAATTACAACTCCGACACCTAATTCTAACTATATCGACCCATTCTGGATCTTCCGTGCACTCGAAATCATCATTCGAGTCCCCTAACATAATTTACCATCTCATTCCCAATGCGACCCCACAAGCACGTCCCGAATAAGATGCCGTTAACCCGACGATTTTATTCACTTATGATGTAATGTAAAATAACACGTTTTCATTTACTTATTATATAAGTAAATATAATGACACATAAATATTAATCCAATATTTGCTAATTAACATTTATTTAATTCACTTTATTTCTCAAATTAATTAAATTATGAGTACATGTGTAATTTAAATATTCCCAAAAGTACGGGGCATTACAATATCCAGCCGCCTGCCAAACATCAACCCGTGATGCAACTCTCAGTTATCGATACAAATGTTATAATTCAACCACAACCCAAGCAAAGTCTCGACATTTGTCGTGTTTCTTCAATGATTGTAGATAATATATAGTAATTCTATTACTGGGCTTGTTCGAAAATAACAAAAACAACTCATAAAAAGAAAATATCCATGGGCACATTGATGAATATGATCCTTTTTTTCCCTATCTCCCAAATTATTCACCCCCCTTTTCATGACTGCATGATCTAGTCTGCACGAACATAATGCAACGAATTAAATTCTTTCTTCACCTAATCCTCCGTACAACCTATATATTTTGTGAGACTCTTAAATTTCTTATCATTGTCCTCAGACTTCCTAAACACCTAATTATAAAAACACTTCCCCTCAACCAGAACCTTCAACAAACAATAAAAATCATTTAGTGTAATTTTCATCTCACTAAACGACATATGAATGGTATTAGTCTCCGGTTTCCACAAATCTATGAAAGCACACACCGTCATATGATTAGTGCAACAATAAGAATTCTTAACCAAACTCCACAAACCCGAGTTTTGAACCAATTGAAGGACATGCATGTATTCTTTCTCAATATCCCACTCATAAACATTTTATAATGATACACACATTTTATTAGTCCTGTCTCTTCATCCCGATTCCACATTGCGCAGGCAATATAGTTGTTAAAGTATTTTAGTAACTCAGGATTCTTCAGAGTTGAAACCTCGAGAGTTTGGGAGTCACTCCTTTTCTCTTTTCTTTTTCCCCTTCTTTGCCAAAATTTTGTTTGGAACCGATGAAGAGGCACACTGGTCTTCATCTTCATCATCAGTAGTTAGATAATTACTACTTTCATCAACACTAACATCTTTCTCCCTATCATCACCAAAAACTTTCTCGATAGTTTTATTCTCATTATCAACCTTCTCTTTCTCCCTACCATCACCTAGTTACTCTACTTATTCAACCTCCTCTTCCCTATTATCATTAACTTCCTGTACTTTATCAACCTTCTCTCCCCTATCATCACTAGTTTTCTCTACTTGCTCAACCTCCTTCTCCTTCTCATCCATAATTTTCTCTACGTCCTCTACCTTGTGCTTAGTAGTATCATCTTTATTCATCTTTATTACTTTCTCAAAACAAACACCCTCTTGATTCAGTTATTAACTGTCCCTAAAGCTGCTTAATTTATGCTCAGGTTCATTCTCAATTGTTTGAGAAACCTCTTCCCTCATCTTCCTTTGAGAAGAAGTAGGAGCTTTTCTTTACCTTGCCACTTAATTTCTACGAACAAAAATTAAACAATTCAATAAACATAGTATATACGATTAATTATGTCAGTACATAAAACGACGATGGGTTATAAACATAAATAAACTTTACATGGTGATGAAAAACCGTATAAACTAAGGGTATACGATCATTATCTGCCGTGGGATAATACGATCAGTTGTAGCATGTATACTCAATAACCATAGTTGCTAATGGTCATAACATTAACACTTACGGTGACCTGTGGCAGTGTCAATACCACTTACGAATGGACACGTGTTTGTCATATCCACGATGATAATTGGACGTGGTGTATATACATATTTGTGGGGTAATATTACAATGATGACTTGCCATTGTGGATATTGAAAGTACATGGTCACATGTCACATGCCACCATCTGCCATTGTTACCTACGACGACAATAGGCCGTGTATACAGTTTACATTAGGTTTTTACCTATTTTATTTTTTTTCCATTTTTCGATGTTTTAGGTCACATTTTCCACATGCAACATTTTTCTTTAGGTTTATTGGAGAGTAATGAGTATAGGGTTTGTAAAACAAGTTTGTATTATATTTATGTTCTAGGACTTACACATAAACAATATGTCCTATTTTTGGCAATACAACATTATTTGAAAGTATTAGTGAGGGTTTACATACCAGGATAATCTTCAAAGTTTCCAAGTTCAAAAGTATTATGTCTTGGGTGTTGGTTTATGTAATACCCCGTACTTTTGACTATATTTATTTTTGGGATTAATTAATTAAATGCGTATTAATTGGTAATTAATCCGGATAAAATACTAGCGAGATGTGAGTTGGTATTTGACTATATTGAGCATATATGATGTTATATGAATATTGAATTATGAAATTTGTCGTGAGATTGATATACGGCATTTTAGAAATTTTGTTGAGACGCGTGTGACCGCCGCGTCACGGTGTAATATTTTGATATTAAAAGTGAATTTAAATTCTATTAACCGTATGGTCGTTTCGAGTGCGCCAACGCGTCCGGAAGGGTCGAGATAGTCAGAAAACACTAGCCGGGGGTTTAGTTTGGGTCCCGGAGTATTTTTAGGCCATACCGGCAACATAAAGGGCATTTTAGTAATTTTGTATTTTTGGAGAATTAAAAGTGACGAAAATTGGGAGTTTTAATCTGATTGGGAATTGACCCACTAAGCCACTAACCAACCCATATTGACCCAACAAGCTACGTAGTTTATTAGAATTAGGTTTTCTAATACCTTCCCAAAACAAACCCTAGCCACCATAAACCACCATTAGAGAAGAAGCTTGGAGAGAGAAGAAATTCTGCAGAAAAGCTTCATCAAACCTACACCAAACTCAGAGACAACCAAGGCAAGTGACTTAATTCCATTTAATTTCAGAGAATGTTCTTTCCATGTTAGATAATTAAAATTTTATGTTTGTTCTTGGTGAAATATGAAAACCCATGTAGTTTGGAACTCAGAACTTGAAAATCTTGAGGAGGATTGCATGTAGAATGATAGGTAGATGATTATTCTCATGATATTTGTGATTGGAAGAAATTAAAACGGATTTATATTGGGTTAATTGATGATTACAAGTTTTAGGGTTCATATTCTTGAGAAATTGGGGAAAAAGTGTAGAGATTTGTATATTAATTGATGTTAGGGTAAGTTAATCCTTCAAAACGTGTTAGGATGTGATTATAATATGTCTAGGATTGTTTAGAGACCTTAAAACGATTGTTGGGACAAAGTTTAGAAGAGATTTGAGGAGTAAAAATGGTGAAAAACGTGGTGTAGAAAAATCTGGGACGAAACTGGCAGGTCGTTAGAAGCCCCTGCCCAGGTCGTTCGAACGAACTCGTTCGAACGAGCTTCTAACGAATTGACCAGTCGCTTCTAACGAAAGGGAACTTCGTTCGATAATCTCATTCGAACGAGATATCGTTAGAAGGTACAGTTCGTTCGAACGAACTGGATCTCGTTCGAACAGTCTCGTTCGAACGAGACTTCTAACGAGCTGACAGTTGAATCTCGTTCGAACAGCCTCGTTCGAACGAGACTTCTAATGAGTTGGCAGTTTAGGCCTTTTTGGCCTGTTTTGATTTTTGGAGTCCCGTAAACTTGTTCGAGGATATAGGTAACCTTCATTTGATGATGTATGGAGAGATTTGGGACTTTTGGGTTATTATGAGGAGTAAATTATATACGAGTGATTTAAATCAATGAACCGTTTGGGTTGAGACGTGAGAGTCTACTACGACGTGAGAATAGATTATGACACGTATGATTATAAACCGGAATCGTATGAAGTGTACATATTATATATTGGTACTAGAATAAGAATAGTACTACAATTAAACTACGGGATTACTAAGACGTGTGTTTACTTAGTATTGGTATATGAATTGTGTGTACGACATACCTACCATACTTGCTATCACGGGAGGTTTGCGTTCGCTTAGGCCCCTCTAATCCTTGTGTTGCCCGGATTTAGACTGGTTACCTTGATGAACATAGGTCATAGAAAGACTTATTGGGATATTAATAAGTCCGCTGATCGTGGGAGCGTAGGTATGTGCGTGACCCATGTGATGTGACTGTGTTCGCCTCCATTATTTGTGATGTTGTTATCTTTGAACTATTCCTGAGAGATTCGGAATATGTGATCCTTATGTACGTGATGTACCGGGATGGATAACAGAGTATGTGTGCACCACAGCTTAGTTCTCAGGGTGCTTGTATAGTATATTTATGTTGTGAATAATATACACTTAATATTAATGGGAACCTTCATGATTAATGTTGTGAATATAATTACGGTATTGTTTCGAGAGACATAACGGGTTAGCTGATAGTGAAATATATTGCATATTGAGCATCTGAGTTTACGTTAAATCCCTATTTAATTACGAGCGTTATAATGTTATTAGAACCGAGTAATAAGGGTAGGACCTATGACAGTCTAGCTAGATATAATGTTACTTAGCTAGTGGGTTGTGTCGTTGTAGATGGGTACTTACGTTAGGAGTGCACAGTTAGACGAGAGGTGAGAATATCATGTGAGTGCACGTCCTAACATGTACTTTGCATTTAATGTTTTAAATGTTTTTAAAGCACTTGCAGGTTTTTAAAATATCTCCACATTCGGGCTCTGACCCGTTTGCTTTCAAATCTTTTTTTTCTTGTAAAACCATTTTAGGTGCCCAGCCACAAGGACACCATGCATAGGATACTCATTCTGGTGACGAGCTGTAGCTGTTTGTGGAAGCTACAGGGATTTGCTTGTAGACGCTTCTATCACTTGGATTCCAGATTCATTATCTATCAGTTGTAGGGCATGTTGCCCATTTCTATTAGAGTTACATTTCATTACAGTTTTCAGACTTTGGCATGTATTGATTTAGTATTCAGTTTACTTATATCAGTTGTGGGATTGTAGTGAGGAGTTTTCCTCCAGACTTTATTTACGTTGCGTGATGGTTATTCTATTTACTTCTTTATGGTGAATGGTGTTATTATTCTTTATTACACTTGTTTCATGTTAATCAGACTTTAAATAAAATTTGGCACTTACTTTTTAAATACTAGGTGGTTAGAAGTAATAAAAATGTTTTCGACAGTGATGCTATTAACTGAGCCAACTTGGCATTTTGAATTAATTTAATAAAGGAGTAGCTACCCGGTATTTAATTAGTCGGGGTGTCACAGGTGGTATCAGAACATCAGGTTCTAGAGTCCTTTAGGATCTGAACGGCTTATTATGTTTTCCGCTGAGCTTTCTTTGATATAGAGCCCTAAATATTAGGAATGTTGTATTCATCTCTGTACTTTGGGAATTCGTACTTTCGCGGTTTGTTTATTTGAATGATGAACTCATCCAAATTTACTTAAATTTTCAGATGGACCGTCAAGAAGAACTAGCTCGAACGGGTAAGGGAATAAACGGGCAAGAACGACTCACACCTTGGGTATCCCCGATTAGAATATCAACCGCCGAGTTAGCGGGTATCGTGGCGCAAGCAGTTACCACTGCAGTTTTACAATACCAAGAACGCAGCATACAACTTAAAGGAGGCAAAAGACCTAGAGAGGTTGGCCAAGTGCAGGTGGATAAGGCTGAAAAATGTGCAATGACCCCGAAAATTCGACAACAGACTGCCCAAGACCGATTCGGTTCTAATCAACAACGTGGTACAATGGAACAGTTTCGAATGAGGAATAAAGTTCCAAGTCTGCAAGGACGACATCGTCAGCAGCAGAGTCAGAGGGGGAGTAACTTCAGAGGCCGATGTTTTGTGTGTGGCACACACGGCCATAAACGCCAGGACTGCCCAGAGGGTGTTAGAGCTCCCCAGCAGCAGGGTACCCGTGATGATCCACAGGGGCCACTTCTTACAATCTCTCTCACAGCACCAGCTCAGGTGCTAGCCCTACCAACCTTTCCAGTAGCTCCAGTGCAACAGGGGAAGAATGGGCAGCAGTTTCACCAAGGCCAGCAGGGCCAAGGGAGGAACGGTAACGGCCACCAGGGCCGGGGACCGCAGGGGCAGAGAGGAGGGAACTTCCCAGGGAAGTGCTTTGTTTGTGGCAAGACTGGCCATAAGCGACAGGATTGTCCTGATAGGGGCAGGGCCCCACAGCAACAGCAGCAGGGTGCTCGCCAGGAGCCACAGAGGCCTATGTTTCCCGCCGCTCTTCCCGCACCGCCACAGATGGCAGCATTGCCACCCATTACAGCAGTCCCAGTTCAGCAGGGGCAGCTACAGGATGGACGTGTCTATAACGTTCACCAGGCTGCAGTTCCTCAGGCACCGCCCGCGATTGAGGGTACGTTTCCTATCCATGGCACTATGGGTCGGGTATTATTTGATACGGGGGCCACACACTATTTTATAGCTACACACTTCGCGAAAGCTTTAGGATTGTTGGCTACGGCAGAGAGCACAATGACGTGTGTCGACTCACCATTGGGGAGTGGGTCACTTATTTTCTTTATATGCTGGGGAGTGGGAGTAGGGATTGGTAGTCTGGTATTACCTGCAGACATGTTGGTATTAGATATGCATGTTCACGATGTGATTATCGGTATGGATTGGCTCGTAGCTTATAGGGCCATGATTGATTGCTTCAGCGGGAGCATTGTTTTTGCCATTCCGGGGCAAGAGATGTTTATAGTGGCGATGCCTCGCCCAGAGGGAGGATCGACCGCTCATCTGTATTACATAGAGGAGGATACCTCTAAGGAGGTTGTGATTCCTTTAGATTCGATCCCGGTTGTCAGGGAATATTAGGATGTGTTTCAGGAGATACCAGGCCTACCCCCAGTCGAGAGATAGACTTTGTTATAGACCTATTGCTAGATACGAGGCCTATAGCACGCGCACCGTACCGTATGGCTCCGGAAGATATGCGAGAGCTACGAGATCAGATAGAGCAGCTGTTAGGTCAAGGCTTTATTCGCAGGAGTACCTCACCTTGGGGCGCTCCAGTTCTGTTTGTGAAGAAGAGGGACGGTTCACTGAGATTGTGTGTGGACTATCGAGAGTTGAATAAGGTCACGATACGGAATAAGTATCCGTTGCCTCGAATCGATGACTTGTTAGACCAGTTGAGAGCAGCTTCTTTCTTCTCGAAGATTGATTTGAGATCGGGATACCATCAGTTGCGTATCAGGGAGGAGGATGTCTCGAAGACTGCGTTCTTGTCGAGATATGGTTCTTACGAGTTTCGGGTTATGCCTTTCGGTTTGACCAACGCTCCAGCTGTGTTTATGGACTTGATGAACAGAGTGTTCAGGGATTTCCTAGATCAGTTTGTCATTGTCTTCATTGATGACATTCTGGTTTACTCCCAGACAGAGGAGGAGCACGCCGAGCATTTGAGGCAAGTTTTGCAGACACTTCGTCAGAACGAGTTGTATGCAAAATATGAGAAGTGCGGGTTTTGGCTGAAGGAAGTCCAGTTTTTGGGACATATTATTTCCGAACGGGGAATATCTGTTGATCCGGGGAAAGTATCCGCGGTGAGGGAGTGGGGACAGCCCACAACACCAACGGAGATTCGTAGTTTCTTGGGTCTAGCAGGATACTACAGGAGGTTTATTCGGGATTTCTCGGAGATAGCAGGTCCTTTGACACATCTGACTCATAAGGGTGTTCCCTACATCTGGAGTGATGCCTGTCAGTTGGCATTCGATGAATTGAAGGACAAATTGACCTCAGCGCCTGTGTTAGCATTGCCGAGACCGGGAGTTGAGTATTTGGTTTACACCGATGCGTCTTTGCAAGGGCTTGGAGGTGTATTACAACAGGAGAGACAGGCCATAGCTTATGCTTCCCGTAAGCTTAAGCCTCACGAGAAGAATTACCCCACGCATGATTTGGAGTTGGCAGCAGTGGTATTTGCCCTACGGATTTGGAGGCACTATCTTTTGGGGGAGAAGTTCCAACTGTTCACGGACCACAAGCCCCTACAGTACCTGTTCACGCAGAAGGAGTTGAATATGCGGCAGCGCAGGTGGATTGAGTTTGTGAAAGACTACCAATTCGATATCCAGTATCACCCGGGTAAGGCTAACGTGGTGGCAGACGCGTTGAGCCGTAGGCCAGCGGATGAGGTGGCAGAGGTGTGGAAGGCAAAGTGGAAGGAATTAGGACACTAGGATGCAGTGGCCCGATCTTTCATGTCTGTGATGACCGTTACACCGCAGATTGTCACGAAGGTAGTACGGGCACAAGCTGATGACTCGTTCTGTCAGGAGCAGATAGTTCGATTACTAGCAGAGGGAGCCGAATCTTATACCGTTAGCTCAAACGGGGGATTACGCTTCAATGGGAGATTGGTGGTTTCAGAAGGAGAGGAATTGCGACACGATGTGATGGCAGAGTCGCACGGCTCACGGTTCGCGGTACATCCCGGAGGGGACAAAATGTACCAAGACATGAGACGCCAGTATTGGTGGAGCGGTATTAAGAGAGATATCGCTGAGTTTGTTTCGAAATGCGCCACTTGCCAGCTTGTAAAAGTGGATCATCAGAGACCGGCTGGACTGTTACAGCCGTTGGAAGTCCCGGTGTGGATGTGGGAGAGCATATCCATGGACTTTATCACGGGGTTGCCTACGTCGCAGAGGGGTCACGACTCCGTTTGGGTAATTGTGGACAGGTTGTCCAAGGTCGCTCACTTTTTACCCGTAAGGACTGACTACACTACGGGACAATATGCCCAGCTCTTCATTTCAGAGATTGTGAGACTTCACGGTGTGCCCCTAAATATCGTGTTTGACAGAGACAAGATATTTGTTTCGAGGTTTTGGGAGAGTTTCCAGGAGGCCATGGGAACGGAATTGCGGTTGAGTACGGATTATCATCCGCAGACTGATGGGCAGACCGAGCGCACAAATCAGATGTTGGAAGACATGCTACGCATGTGCATTATTGACTTCGGGGGTGGATGGGAGCAGTATCTTCCACTGGTAGAGTTTGCTTACAATAACTCCTATCAGTTCACTATTGGCATGGCTCCGTTGGAGGCATTGTACGGTAGGCCTTGTCGTTCCCCAGCATGTTGGTTAGAGGTGGGGGACAACAAACTACTTGGGCCGGAAGTGATTCAGGATACTTCGGCAAGGATTGAGTTGATTCGGAGTCGCATTCGGGTAGCTCAAGACAGGCAGAAGAGTTATGCTGATGCGAAGAGATTTTTCAGGGAATTCCAAGTAGGGGACCAGGTTTTGCTCAGAGTATCTCCTATGAAGGGGATTATGCGTTTCGGGAAGAAGGGGAAGTTGGCACCGAGGTATGTGGGGCCGTTTCCCATTATTGAGCGGATCGGACCAGTTGCGTATAGACTTGGGTTACCGGAGCATTTGCATCGGATTCACGATGTGTTCCATATTTCCTCGCTGAGGAAATACCTTAGAGATAATTTGGCTCATTCTCACATTGCTGTGGAGGACATCGATCTCCAGCCGGATAGCTCCTACGAGGAGGGGCCGATTTCTATTTTGGACCGAAGCGAGAGGAAACTGCGGTCAAAGATAGTTCCGTTAGTGCGTGTTCAGTGGAGACATCACAATGTCGAGGAGTCCACATGGGAGCGCGAGGATGAGATGCGCGAACGTTATCCAGAGTTGTTTTTAGCAGGTACTTTCTAGTTTCGAATTTCGGGACGAAATTCAGTTATTAGGGGGGAAGTATGTAATACCCCGTACTTTTGACTATATTTATTTTTGGGATTAATTAATTAAATGCGTATTAATTGGTAAATAATCCGGATAAAATACTAGCGATATGTGAGTTGGTATTTGACTATATTGAGCATATATGATGTTATATGAATATTGAATTATGAAATTTGTCGTGAGATTGATATACGGCATTTTAGAAATTTTGTTGAGACGCGTGTGACCGCCGCGTCACGGTGTAATATTTTGATATTAAAAGTGAATTTAAATTCTATTAACCGTATGGTCGTTTCGAGTGCGCCAACGCGTCCGGAAGGGTCGAGATAGTCAGAAAACACTAGCCGGGGGTTTAGTTTGGGTCCCGGGGTATTTTTAGGCCATACCGGCAACATAAAGGGCATTTTAGTAATTTTGTATTTTTGGAGAATTAAAAGTGACGAAAATTGGGAGTTTTAATCTGATTGAGAATTGACCCACTAAGCCACTAACCAACCCATATTAACCCAACAAGCTACGTAGGTTATTAGAATTAGGTTTTCTAATACCTTCCCAAAACAAACCCTAGCCACCATAAGCCACCATTAGAGAAGAAGCTTGGAGAGAGAAGCAATTCTGCAGAAAAGCTTCATCAAACCTACACCAAACTCAGAGACAACCAAGGCAAGTGACTTAATTCCATTTAATTTCAGAGAATGTTCTTTCCATGTTAGATAATTAAAATTTTATGTTTGTTCTTGGTGAAATATGAAAACCCATGTAGTTTGGAACTTAGAACTTGAAAATCTTGAGGAGGATTGCATGTAGAATGATAGGTAGATGATTATTCTCATGATATTTGTGATTGGAAGAAATTAAAACGGATTTATATTGGGTTAATTGATGATTACAAGTTTTAGGGTTCATGTTCTTGAGAAATTGGGGAAAAAGTGTAGAGATTTGTATATTAATTGATGTTAGGGTAAGTTAATCCTTCAAAACGTGTTAGGATGTGATTATAATATGTATAGGATTGTTTAGAGACCTTAAAACGATTGTTGGGACAAAGTTTAGAAGAGATTTGAGGAGTAAAAATGGTGAAAAACGTGATGTAGAAAAATCTGGGACGAAACTGGCAGGTCGTTAGAAGCCCCTGCCCAGGTCGTTCGAACGAACTCGTTCGAACGAGCTTCTAACGAATTGACCAGTCGCTTCTAACGAAAGGTAACTCCGTTCGATAATCTCGTTCGAACGAGATATCGTTAGAAGGTACAGTTCGTTCGAACGAACTGGATCTCGTTCGAACAGTCTCGTTCGAACGAGACTTCTAACGAGCTGACAGTTGAATCTCGTTCGAACAGCCTCGTTCGAATGAGACTTCTAACAAGTTGGCAGTTTAGGCCTTTTTGGCCTGTTTTGATTTTTGGAGTCCCGTAAACTTGTTCGAGGATATAGGTAACCTTCCTTTGATGATGTATGGAGAGATTTGGGACTTTTGGGTTATTATGAGGAGTAAATTATATACGAGTGATTTAAATCAATGAACCGTTTGGGTTGAGACGTGAGTGTCTACTACGACGTGAGAATAGATTATGGCACGTATGATTATAAACCAGAATCGTATGAAGTGTACATATTATATATTGGTACTAGAATAAGAATAGTACTACAATTAAACTACGGGATTACTAAGACGTGTGTTTACTTAGTATTGGTATATGAATTGTGTGTATGACATACCTACCATACTTGCTATCACGGGAGGTTTGCGTTCGCTTAGGGCCCTCTAATCCTTGTGTTGCCCGGATTTAGACTGGTTACCTTGATGAACATAGGTCATAGAAAGACTTATTGGGATATTAATAAGTCCGCTGATCGTGGGAGCGTAGGTATGTGCGTGACCCATGTGATGTGACTGTGTTCGCCTCCATTATTTGTGATGTTGTTATCTTTGAACTATTCCTGAGAGATTCGGAATATGTGATCCTTATGTACGTGATGTACCGGGATGGATAGCAGAGTATGTGTGCACCACAGCTTAGTTATCGGGGTGCTTGTATAGTATATTTATGTTGTGAATAATATACACTTAATATTAATGGGAACCTTCATGATTAATGTTGTGAATATAATTACGGTATTGTTTCGAGAGACATAACGGGTTAGCTGATAGTGAAATATATTGCATATTGAGCATCTGAGTTTATGTTAAATCCCTATTTAATTACGAGCGTTATAATGTTATTAGAACCGAGTAATAAGGGTAGGACCTATGACAGTCTAGCTAGATATAATGTTACTTAGCTAGTGGGTTGTGTCGTTGTAGATGGGTACTTACGTTAGGAGTGCACAGTTAAACGAGAGGTGAGAATATCATGTGAGTGCACGTCCTAACATGTACTTTGCATTTAATGTTTTAAATGTTTTTAAAGCACTTGCAGGTTTTTAAAATATCTCCACATTCGGGCTCTGACCCGTTTGCTTTCGAATCTTTTTTTTCTTGTAAAACCATTTTAGGTGCCCAGCCACAAGGACACCATGCATAGGATACTCATTCTGGTGACGAGCTGTAGCTGTTTGTGGAAGCTACAGGGATTTGCTTGTAGACGCTTCTATCACTTGGATTCCAGATTCATTATCTATCAGTTGTAGGGCATGATACCCATTTCTATTAGAGTTACATTTCATTACAGTTTTCAGACTTTGGCATGTATTGATTTAGTATTCAGTTTACTTATATCAGTTGTGGGATTGTAGTGAGGAGTTTTCCTCCAGACTTTATTTACGTTGCGTGATGGTTATTCTATTTACTTCTTTATGGTGAATGGTGTTATTATTCTTTATTATACTTGTTGCATGTTAATCAGACTTTAAATAAAATTTGGCACTTACTTTTTAAATACTAGGTGGTTAGAAGTAATAAAAATGTTTTCGACAGTGATGCTATTAACTGAGCCAACTTGGCATTTTGAATTAATTTAATAAAGGAGTAGCTACCCGGTATTTAATTAGTCGGGGTGTCACAGTTTAGAGAAATATTTTGAATTTTAGAGAGAGAAAGAAAAGAGAAAAATTAGTTTTGAAGTGAAATTTAGTTTATATACCATTAGATTGTTTTATGGAGTAACTTTAGTAAGTATTTTGCATAAGATTTTAGTACTAACATGGTGTTTAGTGAAAAATGGTGTTAGGGAGATAAAACTGGGGTGGAAATAACAACTCCTTTAAGGAAAACCTAAATAATTGGAGCATAAAATAAATAATATATCATGTTTAATATGGAATGAAAATTGGTAAAAAGGACTATTTTTTCTCCAAAAAATATATATTATTTTAAACGACTTCTTTTATAATAAATACTCCAATTTGGAGAAATCATTGATTCCTTTTGATATATATGAATATAAAGAAATAGAGAGGCTCGAATCAATATATCTATATATAATTTTTTTACATGAATACATTAATATTTTTTAATACTGGACTTTAATAAATTTTAAACAGTCTATTAGACGTTAGGACACTTTTCATTGCTAAATGTCATTAAAGATCACTTTTACTGATGAAATTTCTTAAATGAATTAAAATGTATTTAAGTCAATTATATAAAAAGTTTGGAAAATAATCACCAACTCCCGAATTTCTTTAACTCTCATAGAAGCCAAATGTACTTTCCAACCAATAGAGAGAGAGAGAGAGAGAGAGAGAGAGAGAGAGAGAGATACCCTAAATTAAATATGTCTTAAGAATCAACTAATGAATGTTTCAATATCTTGCCAACAAATGAAAATAAAAGAGAAATTCCTGGGCTCGTCAGTCATTATCAAGTCATTCCATTATATACAAACAAAGAGTTAAGGAGATAAAAAGGTTTGCGATAATTCAAAAAGCAAGGAAGGAAAAAAGGTTATAGATATTGAAAAGAATAATGGAGAAGATAAATATCATTTGAAGAGGAAAAACCAATGGATAATAATAAGTTAGAGTAGAATACCAAGATTTAGTATAAAGAATGAATGGAGGTCGCCACGTGGATTGACTAAATGAAAGCCAACATTTATGACATGTTTTCGTTTTATAATATTAATATATACACACGAATTTTATGATAGACATGTGGTAAGTTTGTGTATACACTAAATTTTAAGTATAGATGGGCCTTAGTGCTCAAAGTATATGTAAGTTGATTTATATTCAATTTTTTTATTAACTAGGGACTTAAATGGAAAGCTCCTTAATTTTATTCCCCAACCATTGTTGTAAAACATATTTAACATAATAAGGGTCCGTTTTCTTTTTTAACCTCTGAATGTTGAATGCTGAATGTTGATTTTTTTTTATCTGAATGAACCTATGAATGTATGTTGATTATTTGTAGTTAAATGACTCTAAATGCTGAATATAATTAATTTCACTATTATTCATTATTAACACTTTACTATATTTTTTATGTTAGTGTTATTTATCAAATAAAATAAGGGTAAAACTAGAATGAAATTTCACTTAAAAAATTCAACATTAAATATTAAGTTTTCATAGGGGTACTTACTTCTTAATGCTTAATGCTGACTTTTAATTATATTTTAGCATTAAGAGATAAAAAACACACCAAATATTACCTGTTAATGCTAAATAAAACTCAATTCATCAATAAGATGAAAAAACAAACACCCCCTAAACACCATGATAATCCTTAAACTATATTGATTCCGGAATTTGTAATAAAGAAACTTGTCGACAAGTTTACAACAAATGTAGGTACATACATTCTTCTAAATGTCTGTCTACACAATTAAAATGATTCTATATGATCTATAATATTATCACTAAATTAATGTTAAGCGAAAGTTGCTTTTTAAGACTAAATGTACGTGTATTATACTCTACATACTTTTGTCTAAGTGTCTTTATTTCTACAATGAAAATGTATATTCATAGTTTTAAAATACCGAATCAAAATATATAAAAAAGTAAGTTTTTAGTAATTTAAAGTCTTAGAATAACTGCACGCATGATCTTTATGTTTTAGTACTATCAATATATTATCAATACACTTATATTAACGTGTAACTACATATTAAAAGGGGTTAATGTCAATTGATTAGGAATATGGTGTCCTTAATGTTGATACCAAAATTAGTATGCTGATGTAGACGAATAATAAGAAGACACGTGTCAATCTACGTGGCACAATAGCAACGAGGAAGATTGTTTCCCCGACCAACATACTCACTCCGAGCAACAAGTATACTCCGAGGAACAACCCTCCGAGGTACTCTTACCTTCCGAGGAACTCCAATGCTCCGAGGAACTCTTGGACGACGAGCAACTAAGGCGGTTCGAGCTGCACCTCGACCACATCATTAATTGCCAGATAATCAACAGTTCAACTATTCATTGAATGCTTATCATCTTGACGCGCACATTTGAAGAACATTAAATGAATTACCCTTTCATATGTGTATCATTTAATGTAACACCCTTTCATGTACAGCCTAAAGGGCTATAAATACCTTGTATCACCCTCATTCAAGGGGGACCGGAATTTCTTGATAGCACTTGTAATCGAGAATTCCCAAACGCTCAGCAATAACATAACAGTGGATGTAGGCCATTCATATAAGGCTGAACCACTTTAAAATCTTTTGTCTTATTTATTTATCTGTGATTAAATAATTAGAGTAATCTAGTTTTTTACATCAACAGATTGGCGCCGTCTGTGGGAACGATTTGTTATTATCGTTTTTCACCAAAAGTCATTCATCATCAATGGCGGATAACCCAGAATCTAGCAATCGAAACGCTGGAAATGTTGGAAATCCTCCAAATTCCTCTGCACCTCCAGATCTGGCCGGAATTATGACAAATTTGGCTCAAGGACAAACCGCCATACAAGATACGATGCGGCAACTCATACAAACTCTTCATGGCGGCGTACCTACACAGTCAGGGCATCGAAGTGGTCAGAGGCAAACCTATTTACTTTCTTCACGATCCAGACGTACTGGATCATATCGTAATGAGGAATCTGATGATTTCTCTTATCAACCTGGGCAAACTTCGTCAATACGGGTTACAGATACTGAACAACGTGTCACCCTTTCCCCAGAAAGGGCCAGCACATTGGAAAGGTTAAGTAGGGCCTCTCCTTTCAGCCGATTAGGCCCTAGGAGGAATAGGAGTCCACCTAAGACCATGTCGAGGAGTTTTCGACAACCATCAGATCTAAGAGAAGGATCAGCACAGTCGCGACCAGCTGCTCGTCAAGATAGATCTCAAGAAGCTACTTCAGAACGATCAATTGCTCGAACCAATAGGCCCGAGGAAGGAAATGAAGCATGGAAAGGATATCTTCAGAGGTTGGAAGATAGATTGGGAGAAATGGCTAAGGCGAAGAATCCCCTACAACGAACTTTTGTTCAAGGGACACCTTTTGTCCAAGCCATTGTAAATTTTCCAACACCGTCAAAATTTAAAGCCCCTGTAGTGACCCCCAAATACGATGGAAAGACATATCCTATTTTTCACATAGAGCAATATCAAGCTGCTGCCGACATCTATGCTGTCCCCGACGAGATGAGATGTAGGGCATTCTCGGGAACTCTTACCGGATCTGCCCAGATATGGTACAACAATCTTCCTCGGGATAAGATTTCAACTTTCTTTCAATTGGCCGAGTTGTTCATCGGCAATTTCTGTTTTGGAGCAAAGCCAGTAAAAAGAGTAGCACACTTGTTAAGTGTTAGACAAAAATCTAGTGAAAGCACTAGAGATTACATAACTCGTTTCAATAATGAGAAACTGGAAGTCATAGATTATGAGGAAAAGACAGCAATCACCGCCTTGATGAGTGGTTTGTTGCCTAATAAGTTGTATTACACTTTGGCGAAAGATCCACCTAAAACTATGTCAGAGTTGATGGCAAAAGCGGCCAAAATCATGAATGCCGAGGAGGCTATGGCTGCAAAAAAGAATATGGATAAAGACACCAAGGTGGAAGTAGACAAGTCTAAGAATAAAGAGCATAAGGGCAATGGCGGTGACAAGCGTTCCAAAAATAATAAGTCGTCATGGGAAGTCCTGAAGAAATACGATAATTATACTCCCTTGAAAGTGGTTATTAATCATGTCTTGGAAGAAATCAAGAATAGCGAGGAGGTAAAGTGGCCGAAGAAACTGAGGTCAGACCCCGATGCGAGGAACAGGGATAAATATTGCGAGTTCCACAAGGATCATGGCCATATGACTAAGAATTGCATAGCTCTTCAGAACGAGATTGAAACACTCATCCGAAGAGGAAAGCTAGCAAAGTATGTTGACCGGGGAGGTGAAAGAAGAAATAATGATCGAACTAGAGAGAGATCTAGATCTCCTCATCGAGCAGAGGAGAAAAAGAAGAGAGAACATGAAGATGATGCCGAGGATGACCCCGATCTTTCCAAGAAACCAAGGCAACCAGAACGAGAGGTATTTTCCATACGTTTTGGGGCATTTGATTGTAATGTTATTACAGGAGGAGATGCAGGAGGAGGAGACCTTACTGCATAAAGAAAAGCTTACCTCGGAGAGGCACAAGCTTGCTCGTACATTCAGCGAATAAATTTAGCCGAGGAGGATCGTCCGAGGAAGGTAAACAAAGAGAAGCTGGTCATTGGCTTTTCAAAAAATGACCTGGCAGGTGTTCTTTACCCTCACGACGACCCTTTGGTGATCAAAATGAGGATGAAAGAAGTAGTGATTTCAAGGGTGCTGGTATACAATGGTAGTTCAGCAGACATCATGTACTATTCATGCTTTGACAGCTTGAATTTAAAATTATCTCAATTGGAGCCTTATCATAGACCTCTTTTGGGTTTTGCTGGCGAGAAAGTTTTTCCACTTGGGACGATCAAGTTGGACATATTCATTGGAACTTGGCCTTCTTGTGGAACAAAGAGAATACGCTTCTTTGTGATGGATAAGAATGTGCAGTCAGCCTACAACATCATCATGGGAAGAGTTGGTTTGAAGAAGTTCGAAGCAGTTCCATCTACAGTACATCAATGCTTAAAATTCCCAATAAATTTTGGAGTAGGAGTTGTGAAAGGTGATCAGAAAGTAGCTCGGGAATGCTATTATTCATCTGTCGAGCAAGAGGAGCTTGAAGATTCAAGAAAAAAGACTACTACCTACCAGGTGGATGAAGGTACAGAAATTGAAACACTGGATCCACGAGATGAATCCCAACTTGTAAAAGGACAGGTGGTGGAATCTACAGAGAATGTTATTCTGGACGATGAGCACCCTGAACGAGTAACCCAGATAGGTTCAACGTTGGATGCTTCAATAAAACAGGAGTTGATAACTTTCTTGAGAAACAGGAAGAAAACTTTTGCGTGGAGTCATGAAGACATGCCAGGAATAGATCCGAACTTCTTATGTCATGAGCTCAATGTGAATAAGGAGATCAAGCCTGTAAAGCAGAGAAAAAGGGTATTTAGCCCCGAGAAGAATCAGGCTATACAAGAGGAGGTCGAGAAGCTCCAGAAAGCCCAATTCATTGAAGACGTGAAGTATCCAGACTGGTTGGCAAACGTGGTGATGGTAAAAAAGAAAAACAATAAATGGAGAATGCGTGTTGATTTCACCGATCTTAACAAGGCATGCCCAAAGGATCATTTTCCATTGCCCAGAATTGATCAATTAGTGGATGCTACCTCGGGACACGAGCCGCTCAGCTGTATGGATGCTTACTCCGGCTACAACCAGATCAAAATGAAACCTGAAGACAAGGAAAGTACTTCTTTTATTACCCCTAGGGGAACTTATTGCTATAATGTTATGCCTTTTGGTTTGAAAAATGCAGGAGCGACATACCAGCGGCTGATGAACAAGGTTTTCACCGAACAAATCAGTTGCAACATGGAAGTCTATGTCGATGATATGCTGACAAAGAGCAAGAAAGCTGCTGATCATCTAGTTGACTTAGCTCAGACCTTTGATCAACTGGATAAATACCAAATGAAGCTCAACCCGATGAAGTGTACATTTGGAGTACGAGAAGGGATGTTCCTCGGATACATCGTCAACCAGCGAGGCATTGAGGCGAATCCAGAAAAGATCAAAGCTCTTTTAGGGTTGCGATCTCCAACGATGAAAAAAGAGGTACAGAGTCTTACAGGACGAGTTGCAGCGCTCAATAGATTTTTATCTCAAGCAACTGAGAGGTGCCTTCCATTCTTCAAAACACTCCGAAAAACTTTCGAGTGGAATGATGAATGTGAAAAAGCCTTTCAAGACTTGAAGAAATATCTGGAAACACCTCCATTGCTGTCCAGACCAGTGATGGGCGAAAAGTTGTACTTATATCTGGCAGTATCAGAGAATGCAGTCAGCTCAGCACTGATCAGATTGGAGAATGGAGTCCAGAAGCCAATTTATTACACAAGTAAGGCTTTCCGAGGTGCAGAAATCAGGTACCCGAAGTTGGAAAAATTAGCGTTGGCATTAATTGAAGCAAGTAGAAGAATGAGGCCATATTTCCAGGCCCACACCATCGTCGTGTATACCGACATGCCGTTACGACAAGCCCTTCATAAACCAGAGAAATCAGGGAGACTAATGTATTGGGCAATAGAGCTCAGTGAATATGATATTGTGTATGAACCCAGATCATCACTAAAAGGGCAGGCTGTAGCAGATTTTATAGCAGAATTTACTTATCCTGATATCCCCGAGGAGCAAAAATTACTCGCTGATCAACCTGTGGATGTTACAGGATCAACAAACACAAGCTCAGACCAACCCCGGTTGGTAAAAGAACTTATGGATGTAGAAGGATCATCAACTTCGAACTCAGACCAGCTCCGGTTGGTAAAAGAGCGAGAAGAGATGGTCGACGAGGAGCGAAAAGTGCCAGGGGAGGATGAAAGGAAGCAACAAATATTTCACCGAGGAACTTTATCAGATAAGGAATTTGAAGACGGGTTACCCATATGGAGATTATATGTAGATGGCTCATCTTGCACAGCAGGTTGTGGGGCAGGAATTGTTTTGAACACCCCAGACGAGATTGACATGGAATATGCCTTACGATTCCAATTCAAAGCCTCCAATAATGAGGCTGAGTATGAGGCCATGATAGCAGGTCTTAATTTAGCAAAGATTATGGAAGTGCAACAAGTGATGATATTCAGTGATTCTCAATTGATTGTGAATCAAGTGATGGGAGCATATGCAGTTAAAGGAGAATTAATGGTCAAGTATCATGCCAAGGTAATGGAGTTATTGGCAGGATTTGATGCGATTCAGTTAATCAGAATACCAAGAATAGAGAATGCACGAGCAGACGCACTGGCCTGACTAGCATCAGCTACTCGTACCGAGCTGCGAAGAACAATACCAATTGAAGTACTAGAAAGTCGGAGCATAGATGAAAACCTGACGATGAACATTATCACCCTTGATCTAGGACCATCTTGGATGGATCCCATCAGGGCATATATTGAAGAAGGAGAATTACCGGAAGATAAGCTCGCTGCCAAGAAATTGAAGTATAAAGCTGCTCGGTATGTACTAACTAATGGTATTTTGTATAGACGAGGAATTATGGCAGGTTTGCAAAGATGTGTACATCCTTCCGAGGTGAAAGAATTAATTGAAGAAATGCATGAGGGGTCCTGTGGAGCTCATGTAGCAGGTCGAACACTTTTGCAAAGGGTGATGACTCAAGGATACTACTGGCCGACAATGAGGGCTGATTGTATAGCCTATTCTAAGAAATGTGACAAGTGTCAACGTTTTTCCTCCATCCGACGAACTCCACAAGCATTGTTGACACCCATAACTTCCCCTTGGCCATTTTCCATGTGGGGAATTGATTTGGTTGGACCACTGTCAACCACCCGAGGAAGATTCAAGTACCTCGTCATCGCAGTAGATTATTTTACTAAGTGGGTAGAAGCTGAACCCCTTATCGATATGACGTACGAGAAGGTATACCAGTTTGTTTGGAAGAATATCATCTGTCGATATGGTCTCCCTCATGCCTTCATCACAGACCATGGAACACAATTCGACAACGAGGAGTTTTCTACCTATTATCAACAATCAAACATCCTGAAGACCCATTCAGCACCAGGTCATCCTCAAAGCAATGGGTAGACAGAGGTAACGAACAGAACACTGCTAAATGGTTTGAAGAAGAGGCTAAGTGAAGCTAAAGCTAACTGGATTAATGAGCTACAATCAGTATTGTGGGCTTACCGAACAACTCCCTGAACAGCGACTAGAGAATCACCATGTATGCTGGCATTTGGAAGTGAGGCTGTAATACCTGCCGAGTTGGGTCTACCAACACACAGAGTGCTGAATTTCAATTCCCCAGTCAGTGACTTGATGAGAAGACTAGATTTGGATATGCTCGAGGAGGTTAGAGAAGAGGCAGCCATTAGGAATGCTGCTTATCAACAACGAACAACTCTGTTCTACAACAAGAGGGTGAAGAAATGCGATTTAAAAGAAAGAGATTATGTGCTAAAGAAGGTCATTCAGAAGCACAATAAATTGGAAGCAAACTGGCATGGACCTTACCGAGTTACAGAAATTGTTCGACCAGGAACTTACCGAATAGAAACTCTAGAAGAAGAGGAATTCAAGAATGCTTGGAATGCTGAACACCTTCGCAAGTATTATCAATAATGTAAAATGTACAGCAGTTCCATCAACATGAATAAAACGATGATGTTTCACAATTTTTTCTCTCCTTTGTTTGAAAGTTTTTCGGGGAATACTAGTGTTGTACACTACGCTGTTCAACAGCAAAAAGAAGACGATAGTTCAGACCCACGACCAACTCCGGTTGGTAAAAGGGTGAGAACAAACTATACTCCTTTGGTTAGGAGACATACGCTAGCGTGACCAACTCCGGTTGGTAAAATAACTAGTAGATAGTTCGAAAGAACCTGATAGTTCGAGCGTGATCAACTTCGGTTGGTAAAATAGCGAGAACAAATTATACTCCTTTGGTTAGGAGGCGTACACTTGCGTGATCAACTCCGATTGGTAAAAGAGCTTGTGGACAAGATAGTTCGAAAGAACCTGATAGTTCGAGCGTGATCAACTTCGGTTGGTAAAATAGCGAGAACAAATTATACTCCTTTGGTTAGGAGGCGTACACTTGCGTGATCAACTCCGGTTGTTAAAAAATCTTGTGGACAAGATAGTTCGAAAGAACCCGATAGTTCAAACCCATGACCTACTCCGGTTGGTAAAAGGGCAAGAACAACATTCTTAAAAATGCCAATTTTGGCTGGTTAAGAAACAAAATATGCCAACTTATATTGGTCGGAAGGTAAAATCATTCCAGAAAATACAAAAAATTCCAAACTGAACCAAGTATAGTTGGTCGGTGATCAACACCCAACTAATTGTAGTTGGTCGACGAGGATAAATTATCGACCTTGGTTGGTCGGACACATTTTATGAAAAAATTTACCAAGTATGGTTGGTCGGGGATAAAAACCCATCAACTGTAGTTGGTCGACAAACACAATTTAACAACCTTGGTTGGTTGGAAACATTTTAAACATTTTATACTCATTACTTTATTACTAAGTGATTGAGCAACATTGATACTTGCAATTTTTTATTACTAAGTTGGTTGATGAACAACACAATATTGTTATCTTTTTAACAGATACATATGCACAAATGTAAAAGTGTTAGACAAGTACAAAAGAATAGCAATACAGATTTGCAAACAGAAAATGAAAGTCTTTCATTAAAATAAATTACAAGTTACATATATGTGCTAACTATTACATTGAAAATCCTATTCTATTGGTTTTTTCCCTTCAGCCTTCGATACAGGTTCCTCGCCAGCAGGAGGATCATTTAATGTCTGAGGAGAATTGATAAAATTCAAGTCCTTCAACATTCTGACATTCATTACTGAAGGAGTATCTAAGAGATGCTCGGGACGAGATACGTCAATTTGAGAATGAAGGTTATAGTCACCAAGATAATTCGCAATCAAGCTCCGAGGAATGGCGCGAGCTGGTATCCATTCCATGTCCAACTTGAAAGGTGGCACAGGCAAGTCAAGCACTCTAGGCTAGTAGTAGTACCACAAAAAATGTCCTTGCTCGAGCTTTAATACACATAAAGCATTCAGCCAGCCTTGTTTATAACCTTCATTATTGGCATTTTCAATGCGAGCATCCAAATGATAAAGGGCCTCATTATAGCCTGCATTCCAAAATTCCCTGGGCTGTTTATGGAATTGGAAGGTTAATCTATCCAATTGTTCATGAAGGTTTTTGGTGAAAAGGTCCTTGGTATGTAAAGCTGACTTCGTTGCAGTAAGTTGATCTTCCAAAGTCAGGATTTTCTTGGACATCTGAGACAAAGCCCGATCTTTTGCGTTCAACTGGTACGCTTGAGTTTCCAATGTTGACAGAGTACGAGCTTCTTCAATACTACGAGGAGTTCTTGATCCTCCCCGAGCAACTGAAGTGCTTCGTTCCTCGTTAACATCCTGGGCAGCTCTTCCTCGCCCACGAGAACCTCTTCCTCGTCCCCGAGCAGTAGCAGAAACACCAGACTTTCTTAAAGTATCCAATTCTTGCCTTAATTTGGCATTTTCAACCTCGAAGAATGAGAATCCTTCATCGGTGACCGGTACCAAGGCAGTAGAGGATGAAGCTGCAGACTCATATTGTGCCAACTTTTTCTGCAAATTGTTGTTCTCTTGTTCCAGCAGCTCGGCGATCTGTCTGCAGGCCTCAACTTCACCTTTTAGGGTTCTCTCCCTGACATCGTATCCAGCAATGATCTTTTTATGGCCTGTTTCAGAAGAAAGCTGTTGATATCTATTTTCATACCACTACACCAAAAACTGCAATTTGGCACGGTTTTAAACTGTGCCAGATCAAATCTGGCACGGTTTTGAACTGTGCCAGAATCAGGTGTTCCAAAATAGCCATTTTTTTCTGGCACGGTTTAAAAGTGTGCCAGATTTGGCCAAATAGGAACACTTCTGGGACACTTTAAAACCGTGCCAGAATTTGATATTTCTGGCACACTTTGGGCACACCTTATAACTGTGCCAGATTGACTACATTTTGGTACACTTTTGACACAGTTTCAAACCGTGCCAAAATTTAATACACTTTTGGCACGGTTTTGAACTGTGCCAAATTTTTGGATCAAATAAAAAAAAATTAATTATAAATAATATTACCCAAAAAAAATCAGCAACATTTCCACTATTTTTCATACCGGTTTTAGAATAACAAAAATTCAAAACAATAATACAAATAGTTCGCAACAACACTAATATATATCCAGACAATAAATCCACTAAAAATTAATGGTTCAAATTCCATTAATAGAAAATTCATGTCAATACATATGAAATTCATCTCAATACATGAGGAATTTGAATTTTATCTCAATTCATGTCAATACATATGA
Source organism: Sambucus nigra (assembly GCA_949130495.1). Taxonomy (NCBI): domain Eukaryota; kingdom Viridiplantae; phylum Streptophyta; class Magnoliopsida; order Dipsacales; family Adoxaceae; genus Sambucus; species Sambucus nigra. The sequence goes on from OX422214.1 coordinate 336,168,582, forward strand.
ACTTCATCTCAAATTCTGTGGTCTTCTCTTCAAGCAGCACTAACATGTTTAACTCCTAATTTATCAAGCAGTGGTTCACGTCTACATGCACAACCATTGAACTTCCAATGAGTTCCAACCTATAAAATAAACAAACAAAAAGAGTAATTAATTATAATCATTTGACAAGATTGAAGGCCAACAATTTAATAGAGAATAACATATATTCTTTCAATCACACAAGATTTGAAATCTAGTGCACAATTGAGTTAATTAGTAATAAGACCGTTGATATACTAACTAATTAATAATTACAATTGACATTAATTAATTATACTAACGAATCAAACCAAAACAATTAAAATTACATCCAGAGTACCGAATATTCACACCGCGTGAGTATGGAAGGTTGCAAGGGTTTCCTAATTTTTATCGATTTTAGCATTCTAGCAACTAATTTCGGGGACAAATTATTTTTTAGCAACAACAATAATTTCAGCATACTAACAATTAAACTAATTAACTAATCTATTGAAACCAATTAAAAACTAAAAATTTAAGCATACTGATCAGATCTATTGAAAAAAAATAACATACTCGAAGGAATGTGTTGCCACTGCACTGCTTCGTGGATAAAAAGAGGGTTGCATGATGTCGCTAGTCTACTTCGGCAGGGGGCTGCGTTTGGGAGTGATGGAGAGAAGAGAGGACAGGGACTATCGCTGTTTTGCTTCGGCGGGGGATGTCGCTGCACTGCGTTTGCAAACAATGCTTCTAGTTGTATAAAGCCCAGTGGTGGCACCCTCCAGAGCCTTGGTAGATACCACATTTCGAGTCTCACCCCCAGTTAGGACAAAGTAGGCTTCTATTGTTAAAAAAATGGAAACTTAAAACATATATGTATGCAGAGTTCATTTTTTCATGGCAATCAACCTCTATAGGAAATTTGTAAACTATAATTTACTGAATAAAGTTTTTTTGCTAATTTTTGAATGAAATAGATATAATCATATAGATAAAACTCGTGCCCATTATGGCTTCCATGGCCTACAATGTGGTGAAGACGAAGAACCCCACATGGTAAACTATGTCATCATGAAACTACAACCACAAAAGCCCGAGTAAGAACATGCTAAACGTACTAAACCAACCAAAAATCAGAAGAAAGCAGGTATATATATGCCATTAAACAGGTGCATATCATTAGATCCTTCTTTTTCTATGTTTGGAGCATCAACAATTTCATGAATGGGAATTTTTGCGTCCTGCGTTACCTCGTGGATGGGAAGAGAGCGTTAGTAATAACAATTGAATTTTGTAGGCTTAAACATTTATATGTTTGTTAACAATACTCAATTAGCTTGTATAAATTTCACCTTCAGGAACGTAGAAATAAGCTAGTATCATATAGTGAATAAGTGACTTTCGGCATCTTATTGATTAAACATCTTCTTTTAAAGTTTCTTTAGTATCTTTACTTTTTATTTTATGAAAACAGAAATCTGTATTAAACCAGGTGAATCGAAGATCCTTCGATTCCAACATATTTCATTTAATTTTTCACATTATCTCATTTCCAACAATGAAACCTATTTACAGGCACTGTAAAATAGGGTCCAATATCCTCCAATACCACTTCATCTATATTAGTATTTCCAGTGAGTCCAGAAAAAATGGTCTCTTAGATCATCCTAATCATTTCAGCTATTTTTATACTTAAACATGATATATAAAATCAAGAAAAATTAACTTCTGTTCATATATATGCTCAATTCAATTATAGAACTAAGAAATGTCCTTAAGGAATCTATGATGGTCTTTTATTTCTAGTTAATCAAAGCACATTAGTCTATTAAATCATAAAATGATGTTAATTGAACCTTAAGCTATGTTAATCTATTATACGCTTTTGTACATTTCTCATTTCCATTTTGTTTTTATCAAGATCTAAATGTCATGTAAACTATAATGTTGAATTACCTCAAGCAGGGTTTGAAACTCGATATTCAAGAGTGCCAGATTCGATGAGCCTTCCACAAATAAATGGTTCCGGAGGGGCTGCGATTGAAAGGAGTAGAGTGGATATCAATAAACGTGCATAATTCAAAATTCTAAAATAGAAATATAAAAGGGGTAAACTAACCATCATCGTCTTCGAACAGTTGTACTTTGCCCGTGTGGGACTGCACCAATGAGTGACTGCGCTTGGAAGGCTGTTTGGCCACCTGCTTGTTCCTATGGCATGTTCATGGCTTGAGTGACAACATTCATGACAATAAGCCCAAGAGGGATCAAATACATCCACTGAAATAGAAATTAGAAGAATGGCAAAATAATTTAGAAACTTAATTATTTTTAGCATAACATTAAGAAAGAGAATAAAGGGGGAAATATGATATAAATGTACAAGTCTTTAACTACTTACATATTTAGCCCATAAGGACCTTTCTAGCGGCTTTACACCTTCATCCTCACCAATCTTATCACCACCAATATCTTCTGAGAATGCCGGAGTCCTGTTCTAATAATTACAACTTAGTAACTCTAAGATATGAATACAATGATAACTATTAATATTTCCATGTTTCTTTAGAATTTCACAAATAAGCATGGTTTATTCAAAGTTTTACAATTATTAATACTTTTTGGGGTAGATGTTCTTCTCCTTGCCGTCTTTCAGCACTACCAAACAAGGGACAAGTCAGATGCAACCCTTGTGTGTAGACAAGATCAATTAATGCTTGTGCCTAGGTTCCCAAGTCATTATATGTATACATATTATGACAAATTCATTAATTGTTGGACAGTAATTAAGGATAAACTAAAGTAGCCCTTTAGTTTATTCACAAATCTGGAAAAATGTGAAACAACCCAATCTCCCGCACATAATGGAAAAAAGTTAGAAAATATTAATGTCATAATATAACATTTATTAAAAGAACCCACTTAAATGAGTTTGCCTGGGTTCCTAAATGACCTTGGGCTGCCTCTGGGAGAAATTATATTCTTATGCTTCTTTTTTCCCCACCTAGAAGCCAGCTTCTAGAAGAAGCTGTGGAAAGTTATGAGATCAAAAACAGTTGCGCCATTAGATAGTAAATATTTTATCAAATGAACATATCAAATCAACAGTCAATGTATCAGATCTTGCAAGATTCTGTTGTATCAAACGGACAAGGTAAGCAAAATGGCCACTAAATTAAGCCACAATATATACTTCTCAAACAAACTCAAAAAGCTTCTTAATTAAGTTTTATTTGAATATTGATTTAATTGAACTCTTCATACACATGGTGACAGTTTCGAGAGAAATCAAAGCATGACAACTTTACCTTGGTGCCTGCTCACTGTTCTTCAAAACTGTGTGAGTTGAATGACCACCTGGCAGGCTGAAACAGAAACAACATATAGAATATCAATTGTGGCAATTTTTTTTGTTAACAAAAAATTATAGCATATCAATGGTACTATAAATAAAATTTCTTTGATGCTAACTCAACAAACTACTACTCTTTTTCTTTATAATCCACGATTGCAAGAGAAACAGAGAAAACTGAAAGCAGATCCAACCGAACGTCCTTTGAGTCTCTTCTTTTAGCTTTAGTATTGGGTATGTTAGATTAATTCTAATTGTTTAATAGATTACCAAATATCTGTTTCTTAATTCAATTGCTTTTTATATAAGTTGGGTTCTTTACATTTTCAATTCTAATTAATTTGTATAATGCAACAAAGGTGTTTAATACTATGGTTGAAATTGTGTTTTGTTCTAGAAACCCTACACCAAAAAAACAAAGCACATTATACACTACATATACATTACATATACAAAGTACATGAATAATTGTATTGTTAGTGCTGAAGAAGAACGAAATTATAAACCTTTGCAATGACATGGATGCGAATCCAAGAGTCAATGATCTGCAAAATAACTTAAGCCTTTAGATTGAACATACCAAACCCAATCAATACAAATTTCATTAAACAAATCCACTCCAAGTAATAAACGTGAATTTCAAAAAATCCAGTCATAGAGCTCTCGGTAACGACAGTGAGACTGATATCTCAATTCTCCTTGGAGACTGATATCTCCAAGTATTCCAGCAATTGCATTGTCCATATACAATCATTAAAAATGCCAAATTCATCGTGACGATGTCAATAAAGCTTCATAATTGAGCATCGATTTAGCGTTGATATAAGGGAGCATGAATAATTAGTATGTACAAAAAGAGTAGGCCTCACTCACTCCATTATGCTTGTAATATTGCACGTCAACCCAACAATCATCAATTTTGATCATGTCTGCTATCCAGTAAGTTCTGCACTAAAGAGAAACACATTACAAACCTTGGTCTCCTCAAGTTATATATGATCATTATTTTATAATTGGTGAAGAAATTGGAAATCCAACATAAGTGTACTTTCAACTGTCCTGCATATGTATCATTGTATAGCTACTGGACAATAAAGTTAAACATATTGAAGAAAATATTCATTAAGAAATACCTATATTGGTGCAAATGTAAAATTTAAAAATAGAGAGACCGAGATTGAATAGTGTATCTTAGAATAATCGTCGCTCAGTTGGTGTGTAAAAACTCTCTCTGTCCTTTGAACTAAATCTTCATTGTTTTCTGTTATTTTTGCTTCCATACCTGTCATCTTCTGGACATTTTATCACATCGTCTTCATATCTCCATGATTAATTCATTCGTTAAGCTCATATTTATTCAGTTATGACCTTTTCATTTCACCAGTGATTATCGTGACTAATTTTTTATACATGGACATGCATATTATGTGTTTCATGTGTTGTGAGAATTGAAGGAGAGGTATTGAAGTCTGCATAAGGTTTTTTAGCAATACTTTTTTCATTACTGTTAAAATCTTTTGCGACATTGGTACATTTAGTGGTGAAACATTTACATTCACCAATGAAGTACAAAAGTCAATAAAAAGCACACGGAGGTACTGAAGTCTAAATATAACCATCACTGAGGTATTCGAGGGGGAATGAGGGCTCAACTTATAGTGATTAGGCGTATATGAGGGATCAAATTCATAAAAGAGTGGATGTTGATAAATAGACCCAAAAAGTCATAAGAAGATCATAGAAGATGAGAAAATCAGAGAAGAGAGATATAACCCTTGTTGCTTGTTTACATTGGGATGCTCATTGCCAATTACATTTTTGGTTCTGTTTAGGCTTCATATCTAAACATTTTAGAGATCTTCCTTTAGTCTCTTTAGGTTTCATATCTAAACATTTTATAGATTTTTATGTGAGGAGTTAGGAGATTCTTCTCTAGTCCTTCATTATAAACTTACGGTGGACTCCTCCACCCCCACCACCCACCCCCTCTATATTTAATATTTTCTTTACAAGTTTGTAAATAAATGTTGCTTTAAAAAAAATACTAAAATGTTGAAGGCCCCTCTTACTTTTAATAATTATACATCATTAGTGAAAGCTTTAAGATTTCTCCAATCTACTAGACGCTAAAAAATACGATATTCTTTCTGTCATGAAGTAACCTCTAAGTAGTCATGGAGGTTTTAGGAGGCATCTCGAGTTCGCCATGACTAAAATTATGCACAAGTCAGTTGTCAAGCCACAAACTGATATTATTTCTATCATAGTCACTAACAATCCATCTTGAGTTTAATTTAAGAAGAGGTAGAACTGTAAATTGGTGCTTACAAGGATAGCTGATAAAAGATAACTAGCCACGATTACATTTACCCTAACTATAATCTAAATTCGAATAAACGGATTGACCTTAATATCAGCATGAACACGTGTGTCTTCGGCATTGAATTTCAGTCATGTTCGGATACTTTAGGGCATGTTGGACCATGATATGCTACTTTGAATAGTCACACCAACGTGAATCATAACTTTGTATGTCATTCAGACGGATTTGTGTACCATCTGGTCGTTAGTCGATCGATATGAGGCAGTGTGTTGGTAGACCGAAGCCTTTCATCATTCGGGCATTGACATTTCTGGGCATATTAAGGGACTTCAGGTCATTTTGCATTAGACTAGGGGTTTTTACGTTACTGGACTCTATTGGGAATCAAGCATAGGTCACGAAATTTTTTCGAAACTTCCCACTGCTTGGACTCTCACCTTATACTATCGATGACTTTGTAAACACGTGCTTTAAAGATTTAGAAATAAATACAACCTGTTTTGATGAAGTACCATAATATTGAACCATACTGACAATCGACACTCTTTTTGATCTTCGAGTCGCATCCACTGTACATTGTGTGGCGTCTATTTAACGTCAATCTAATATTCGAAGAAACATATATACCCCACAGACAATTTTATTCAAGGAATCACTATTTAATTCAATTGATACCAATACATATTGTTTATATTTTAGAATCACAACATGATTTATTGTCTAATCCAACGAATAGGAATATGTCGAAGAAAATTTGACATTGGACGAAAGACATTCCTTGAAATTCACCGTCTACCATATAGTTCTATAATACACAAATGTAGGGAGATAAGTTATCTTCTCGGTGATATTACACCGAATGGTTGATGGGAATAATGCAGAACTTAAAAGAACAAAATATAAAACAAAATAAAACCCGATGGTATGTCTTGCATATGTATATATATATATATATATATATATATATTAATATTATTATGCCTACATAGTTGCACATACATGTATACATGTACAAACAATTGAAGGGAAACTCTATAATTCAGTGCTCAAATTAAGAAATGAATATGACCATCAGGAACCGGAGCATAGAAAGTTAATGACCCGTGGGACGATTAAGAGGAAAGAAGTTATTTTAGCGTTAATTTTATGAAATAGTGGCAGGTCTATAAAAATAAAAAGTTCATCATTTCCTAACGTATCTCTCACAGCCCCCCACGTAATGGATTAGATAGACTTCTTTCAATCACACATTCTATCCAGCACCTCGATAGCTATTAAAGAGGTTCAGACACTGTCATAGAAACAAAACAGTCCTAATATATGAACAACTTAACACATGATGCAGTTGATGCAAGCAGCTCTTTAATTAGAACCATATAAGAAAATCCTATAAATAGCACTAACCTAATGTTAATAATTATAAGTTCTTAAATCTTATAAACAACAATAACGTAATGTCAATAATTAGAAGCATATTAGAAACTATATAAACAAACTAGAAAATAATTATCAGTTCCTAAATCCTAACAGCTCTATAATTAGAAGCATATAAGAAAATCCAACAAACAACAACCTACATATATGTGTATATATACGTACAGATATGTATGTATGTGTATATATACGTACATATTATCATGCATGTATATATACAAAGAATTAATTCTGAGAGTGTTCCAAAGAATTGTGAGATTTGAACAAAAGATTCAAACAAACATTTTATCATACACGATACATACACAATCATATATGCTTTTTATAATTGATTATATACGCAATCTTTGTCATTAACATAAAAAAATTACAAAAAATATTTATATCAAACCTAACCAACATCATAACCTGTAAATAAAAATAACCTCAAATTTTAACTTAAGAAATATAAAAAAAGTCAAATAGTTATTCAAGGTATAACTCATGTTTTTATCAAAGCATGGAGAAAATAAAAATGACTACCAAAATAGGGGAAAATGAAATACCCCAAAAAACACAATAAATATTTAAAAATATATATATAAAACCCTAAAAATGCAAAACACGAATCAAACCACGTTGAACCCTAACTTTCTCAGAATCTAATACCTTTCCAAGAATACTTTCTCAGAATACGTTGAACCCTAACTTTGGGATTTTGAATACCTTTGCAAAGAAAATCGAGAACCCTAACTTTGTCTTTGTAAAGACTTAGGTTAAAAAATATACATATGCTTTTAAAATTACCTGATTGGGATGAGTGAAGTGAGAGAGAGCTGAGCGGAGAAACATAGAGCTGAGAGGAGAGACTGAACTGAACGGAGAGAGCTCTCCACGCTGATCGAAGAGAGAGATATTTGGCCGCCGGATAGTGAGAGTGAGTGAGAGAGAGAGAGAGAGAGAGAGAGAGAAATCGAACCAGAGAGCGGGAATGAGAGAGCGGGAATGAGATGAGAGGGTGAGCGGGAATCAACAAAGTTAGTATAATGATTTTTTAGGGTATTTTATATTTTAGTGAACTTTGTTAAAAAAAAAATATTTTAGTGAAGTGTACTTAGATTGTCATTAAACCGTGCCAAAATTTGGCACGGTTTTAAACTGTGCCAGATTTTTAATATCAGGGTGTGCCAAATTACTGTTTTTGGTGTAGTGTACTCCTTGTGCAACAAGGCAGTTGATTCATTGTGTTGATTCTGAAGATCTTCTAAAGTACAATGAAGTTCCTCGATCAATTCGTAGTATGCCACATTATTGGCCACAGATCGATCAAGTAAATCCTTCAGGTACCGATAAGACTCAACTGCTTGCTCTGAGGCATCATGGCCAAGGACGTCGGCAATCTCTGATACACTCAGGTCTGTATGACCAGCTTTATAATATTCATGGCATTGTTGCATCAGCTTTGTATCATGGGCAGATATCAGTTCCATTCTAGCCATAAACTAATAAAAAGGAGAAGGCAAGAGTTAATAAATAAAAACAGACAGAGCATCAACAATGTAGAGGAACAAAAAGATGTGATTTTATTACATTATCAACAAGATTACATCATTTGGAATACAGAAGTACAAGTAAGAAGAAAAACAGAAAGATAGTACCGAACAACTTCACACCTTTTCCTTGTCTCCCAAGACTTTCTCGGGAGGCTGGGACGAGGAGCTTGGTTGCTCGGTGGGAACATTGATCTGATTGGTAGAAGCTGGGACTTGTTCTGGAGGAGTAGGCAACGAAGAAATCTCCTCGGTGGCTGTCTGGTTGGGTGTTGGAACAAGGACTTGATCACCCCCTGTCATTGAAGATTCTTCAGATGAAGCCTCGTCTTCATCTTCGTCTTCAATAACTGGAGGAGGACCAGGGAGATGTTGTTGAAATAGCTCAGAGTCCTCGCTCACCTTCAATTCTTGCAAGGCAGCAACCCAACCATCATGGAAGAATTTCAAACTTCCATAATTCACCTGGGTCATCATTGCAGCTACCCCCCTATCCCATCCTTTATCCCAACCAGTCCGAAAGGATTTCTTCACAGCCATTTTTCTCTTCATCTTCTCCGAGGAGAGCTTCTCGGATAGAAGGTCCTCGGAGGCTTTCAGCTTGGCCTCCAACTCCTCCTTCTGACGATTTGCTTCGCGCAGAAGTGTCAACTCTTCCTCAGTTGACTTCAGTTTACTCTCCAGCTCCCTAAAGCCTGAAAGTTTCTCGGCATAGTCTTTATTCTCTCTCTCCAAGTCCTTCACCTTATTACCCAGTTGTACTTTCTCTGCATCAGATGCAACCAACTTCTTCTCCCATTCAATTTTATCCTCATCATACTTCTGACGAGATTCACTCACAGATTTAATAGCTTTCTCCAGTGCTCCTTCCACAGTGGACGAAGAGCAAGAAGCTTTGATCGCTTCATCCTTTTTAAGTATTATATTGAAACAGCTCGTCAACTGTAATCAGAAAAGGGAAATGATATCAGAAACAAATATGGGAAATAACAAAGGAAATTATGAAAAACTCAGAATAGAGATACTTACTGAAGCAAGATGACGAGCAGCCAGAGAAGTAACCATATCCCGAGTAAGGTCTTCTTCAGTACCTTGCACATCGGGAATGGGTGAAAATTTTGCCAAGCTCATCGTAGAGCTCGGAGGAACACTAATTGTAACACCATCTCCACCAGATGGGAGCTGGGGAATGGCTCCAGAAATACTGACCGAGGAGGATTTCCTCAGTCTCCTCGGTGCCTTTTCAACAACCTCAACCAAAGAAGAACTTTTGGTTGGTGAGATAGTGGTTACTTCAACAGGTGCATCCTTCTGCACAGGAGCCAATGGGGGCTTCTCGACAGCCTTCTGAGAAGCAACAGGAGAGGTGACATCTTTATTCTTTGTTCCTTTTTGGACATCAACCTTATTTTTCTTCCCAGCAGAGGAAGTTTCCTCGAAGAGAGCGGGAACTCTTCTCTTGCCCATTTTTTGGCTCAAAGGAATATGAGATTCCGGATCAGAATCTTCAGGAATTTGCACTGGATCACTAATGCTGATCACAGGATGAGCAGTAAAGGATGACGTATAGCTCCTATACTGCAACAAGTATGAAGCAGACCTGATGTGCTCGTCTGCAATTCTCTGATGCAAACTCCAGATATGTTTCAATTGCCTTATATTAACTTCTGATTCTTTGGGAGTTTTTCTCTTGCTGTCAACTGCAAACAAAAACATATTGAAATATCAGTCATACATTTTATCAAATACCATGAAATCATAATTTCAAAAACAAAATAAGATGAAAACGACCTATCCCATTGCCATATGGGGGCATCTGGGACCCTCATATACTGCATCTCCAACCAAAGGGGCATGTTGCCAATTTTTTATAACTACCCCGTGTTCAAAATAATCCCTGTTGGCATCAGGGAGGTTGAGTAGTAAGGCCCTATTCAAAAACCTAGTTTTTAAATAAAAAAACGTTGTCTAAAACAGCCCATCTGTAGCAGTACATAATCTCAGGAATTCCTATACGAGTTCCATGAGTTTGATTTAACCTATGTACCCCATTAACTATTCTCCATGTGTTGGAGGCTATTTTTGCAGGGACAACATCGAAGTACTGACAGAACTCTAAACATAACGGATTTGGTGGAAAAGAAAATCCACATTCAGCAATAAATAGGCTAGGGAACCAGTGTCCCTGAGCCAAATCAAAATAACTTGAAGGCTCAGAAAGAACCTCCAAAGTTACCCAAGAAGGAATAGAGAAGTCAGAGCGGAACTTCTCAAGAGATTCGATAATGTAAACCATGATGAATAAAAGAAGAAGGAAGAAGAGCTTACAGGGAAAAAGGAGATCTGTTGACAAACGAAGGAGGAAATGAACGCACAAAAGAGAGAAAAGCTTTAAAAAACTCGAAAGCAGAAATTGAAAAGGTAGAAGACGATGGGATTGCCTCTGAAGTTTAAATACTTTGCCTTGGGAACCAGCAAAAGAAATGATTACATAAAAGAAATTATTGCGCTACCGGCGGCTAAAAGGACAAAAAATGCACAAGATCGAAGCGCTTATGCAAAGGCAAAAAGGCGGATTCTGCGAATTTGGAAGGAAATTCAAATATGAAGAAAAGACTCCTAAAACCCAGGAAGGCCATTTAATATTGCCATATACCGAGAAAGAATGTTCCATACTCCTCAAAGTTCGAAAAATGAAACATTGGGGGCTTCTGTTGATACCAAAATTAGTATGCTGATGTGGACGAATAATAAGAAGACACGTGTCAATCTACGTGGCACAATAGCAACGAGGAAGATTGTTTCCCCGACCAACATACTCACTCCGAGCAACAAGTATACTCCGAGGAACAACCCTCCGAGGTACTCTTACCTTCCGAGGAACTCCAATGCTCCGAGGAACTCTTGGACGACGAGCAACTAAGCCGATTCGAGCTGCACCTCAACCACAGCATTAATTGCCAAATAATCAACAGTTCAACTATTCATTGAATGCTTATCATCTTGACGCGCACGTTTGAAGAACATTAAATGAATTACCCTTTCATATGTGTATCATTTAATGTAACACCCTTTCATGTACAGCCTAAAGGGCTATAAATACCTTGTATCACCCTCATTCAAGGGGGACCGGAATTTCTTGATAGCACTTGTAATCGAGAATTCCCAAACACTCAGCAATAACATAACAGTGGATGTAGGCCATTCATATAAGGCTGAACCACTTTAAAATCTTTTGTCTTATTTATTTATCTGTGATTAAATAATTAGAGTAATCTAGTTTTTTACATCAACACTTAAGATACCAATATACTTCGTGAGTGTTCTTATTATCTATTTGTTGAGAGCTTATGGATTAATTGACATTTTTCCCTTAAACGTATTTTCTTTTAGCTATTTTATTATATTCCCCCCTTATAAGTGATATTGGAAGAACCACCCCATGGTGTAATGAATCTTGTTGTTCATAGCATGTTACCACTATTTATAACCGTTCACATAATACCCAATTATTTCATTTTTATCATAAAACTCAATTATTTAATATTAATAATTTCTTTCCGCCCATCATATAAATGGTAAAAAAAACTCATCATGCAAGCAAGTTGCAAGTAAAAGGCCTAGACAATTGAAGATTGATGGATATGATCAGAGCTGACAAAATGAGTCACAACACGATAACACGACATGAACTGACAGGAAGTTATAAGTTAATGGGTGAACCCTTAATGATTTCGGGTTAAATCAATGCCAATCCAATAAAACACGATAGTTAATGGGCTGGGTTAATATTGCACCCCTTCACCCCTTAATACTCGACAAGACCCGCTGAGACCCATTAAGTTAAGTTAATAAGATGTATTGTTGGGACTTATAATAGTTTATGTAGCTTATTAATATGAAAGCTACCAAGACTGCCTTCTAATAACAATAATAATAAGTTCTTGTTTTTACTTTAACACATTATTAGTTTTTGATTTTAGACTTTAATACAACCTAATCTGTTTATTAGACTTAGTACATTTTTCGTCGCTAAATGTCACATAAGATCACTTTTAATGGCGAAATTTTCACATAGAGCGATGAAAAATGTACTAAAGTCTAATAACCTGATTGAGTTGTATTAAAATCTAAAATAAAAAATTAGTAACGTGTTAAAGTAAAAAAACTAATAATAAAAATAGTAACCATGCATTTTTATATAAATTACTAGTTCATAACTCTATAAGTATGAAACACTTACTGGTATATTTTGACCCAAATACTTTTGAAAAGTAGCATCTATTGATTTTATTTGATTCCACAATAGTTTTAAAACACTTTGTAAGGACACAAATTTCCAATTGATTCTTATGTAGTGTTGGCTCAATTCCGGACAAAAACATTTGAGTCATAGGATAGTGTTCATGTTGTATCCTTTCAAGCCTATGACAAGTGTATGTTGAAGATGTAGCGGTCATAAATTGAAGAATATATCCTTGTCGATTTTCGTGCCAAGTTTCAGGTCATCAACATGTGGATTCCACTGTCTCCTAAAGCCTAAAGGTATGAATGCATTAATATATATATATGAACTTGGAAGTTTGTTTTGGGTGTTAGTATTTTTTTGTTAATTTTTTTTTTGAATTCATAGTTCTAAAGATTTTGTTCTCGGACACCTTTCTGTAGAAAAATCATGTCAAATCCAAAAAAAATCAGAAAAATACAAAACTGATGGCCACACATTCGTATCGAAATTATCTACAATTATGAAAGGTCATTTAAATGACATCGATTCTCGTTCGAACGAGAATTTTTTTCGTTCTGACTTATCGTTAGAAGTGTCGTTCAAACGAAATGTCGTTCGAACGAAAATGTCGTTTGAACGAAATTGGTGGGAACAATTTTTTGACAGTTTTATCCCATTTTCCCACTTTTTGTCCCACTATATTTTTGCCAAATAAATATACTTCGGGACCAGACTTTTTTCCAAGGCTTTTTCTAAGATAATTTTTGAGAGCAAATTCTTCCAAGAAAAAGTCCCCTTGATTTTTGTTAAAATGTTTTAATACTTAGAACAAAATCAAGGTTTATACAACCCTAGTTTGTCTATTCCAAGTTTCTTCATATATATCTTTGCTTGGAGTGTTTGGCACCAGGTTTTTCTCTACACCTTAAAGAAGAGAAGTTTGAGTCTACTTCTACATCCCTAAAAGAAGAAGACTTGTTTTTGTTGCGGCGTTCTCACATGGTGAAAGGCACCATGTGTGGTTGACGGTTGTTCCCAAAAGCTTCTTTGGTGGATTCCAAGGTTCCGATGGAGTCCGGGATTTTTGGCTAAGTAGAGGTTGATACAAGAAGACGCGTCAGGGGCTTGAAGGGAGTTGAGTCGAGTTGTGTAAGTCATCAGTCTTGTATTTGTAAAATTTCGTACTTAGTGGACATAAGGCTAGGGGTCGTCCGAGGTTTTTTCCGTTGTGGGTATTCCTCGCACATCGCGGCGCAGTGTGTTGTGAATTTATTTTATCTTGCAAAATAACCTAGAACACATGGTTAGGACTAAAAGATAAAATATGGTTTAATTCACTACTCTTGTTTAATTTGGTGCTAAATTAGTTTGGGTATAATTTAATTAATTTAATTCAAGTCATTAACCTTAATTTGGTAAAATTTGGTTTGGCTTAATTTGCAAAAATTAAATATTTATGTTAGGCAAATTTCGAGGACTTGAGTTAAATTTCTTTTGGATTAAAAGTTAAAAAAATTAAAATTTGTTTTACTTTAGTTTTAATTTGTGATGAAATTAATTTTTAGTTTATGTAGTTGTTTAGTTGAACCATCTCTATTCCGTACTTAAAGGAAATTTGTATTTAAAAATTTAAAATTGGGGGCCTCATGTTCCAACACACTTAGAATTAAATTTTAACAAGTGAAAACATTAAAAATGTTGTATAATAAAGGGGACACAAAGAGAATTTAGAGGGAGAGAGTTTCTTGATTTCATTGATATATGAATACTCAAGGGGTATGACCCCTATTTATTATACAAAATAACGTATTCGAATAGACCCTTTAGTAATTGTATAATACAAGTGGACATCCACTAAATATGTATTTTATAATACTCCCCCTTGTATATACACTATATCCACCATTCAATGATAGTTGCCTCATTAAAATCTTACTAAGGAAAAACTTAGTAGGAAAAAATCAAAGTGAAGGAAAAAGAATACAATTTTTGTGATCATTGAATTGGTGTTGGACATATTTAGTGTTGCCTCTTTAAAACCTTTAACTGGAATGTCCAATGGAAAAAATATAGTTTAATGGAAAAAGAGTACGATGCGTATATGTGTAAAATATCATGTTCTTAGATTCCCCCCTGATCAATTGCTCCCCTTGATTGGATACTCCCCCTAATTATGGCATTTATCTGATGATTGAGTCGATGCATATCAGTGTCATACACAACCTTCTGAACTATTACTTTGACTTGGTGAATAAATTTGATAGAATTCTACTTTAATCTTATTTTTCTTCACAAACTCGACTTCCATAAGACTTGGGTGAAGAAGAATGAACATGTCAATTTATCGTATTTATTTGAATTCCATATCATAACTCTTTTGGAGTTTATATGTTGAATAACTCTTCTTGAGTTCATGTATATAGAAAAACTTAAATGTGTTAGTCATATATCCCTTGATGTAACCTCTTTGAGTTTGATCTATACAAGCACCATTGCCTTTATAAGTAGTAATGGGATGATATGTCATTTGACGCAAGTCATAAGTGATTTGATTGTTACCCGTGAGGATCATGGAGATAATACGCATGTACATTTCTAACTTGATATGGATCGTTAAATTTAAGAAGTATTACATTAATAATTCTACGAGTGTATAACATAATGTTGATATTAGTCCCATGCTTTGCAAGTCAATGTTAATGATTTCTTTCCAAGATATTTAGTTCACCTATAATATCCAGTATCATGCATTGTGTCATGTATACCAATATACTAATAACATACAAGATGGAACTTCCTGACCAAATACTATAATAACATGCACAATGGTACTTCACGACTAAATTTATATTTGTCATCCTCTTTAGGATGATATGGATAATATAATATCCAAATATCGGAGATCATAGGTATATTAAAATTTTATGCTTGATATATGTTAAAGCATTATAGAAATTTTCAATCCATTTGACTAATGGATCGGAGTTTAACCAAAATCGTGCTTGATCTGCCTGTCGAGACAATAAATAGTTATCCTAAGGTCATTCCTTTTTGAATTCCTTATTTTGATATTTTGCATTTCAATTGATCTCTTTAGGAGGACATCCATTTAAGGATATTTGTATATATGATTGTTTTCATACCCTTCCTTACACAAATATTTACTAAGACAATTGTACCTATATCCATTCGAATTGCCTACTGTACAATGAACGTCTTAGTGCATTTGAGTACGCTCTCCATATCTTTGCTTCTGGCAAAGAAAATTCGTGTAGGATTTTTATATGTATTCTTGGTCTCATCCCGTACATATAAGCAGTTATAATATTCAAGAGTCTCATATAATATTTTTTTAAAAACTCTTAATCTAGCCAGATATCTGAAAAGTATTTACGATCGTAACGTGATGGTATGTTCATATATAATCAATTTTGGTTTCTTCAGGAAATCTTTTGCCATAGATCATGAACTTTTTAGTGAGTTTTAACACTTCACATTCTTATAAAACCCATTCGTAACCTTTAGAGTTAATATCTTTTGGGGCTTTTATTACAGGTTCAAATACATCACTTATTAAGAGACTCGACTTATACCATCACGATATTTCTTATGTTTGGCCAATATATTCTTTGTCGACACTCATTTATAATATGTGGATTTGTATTATCATTGCCCTTTTATTTGTGGGGTTATGACATATATAATTATATCATCGATGATGATCTTTTGCGATCCCACTTTTTTCTTGCATATGTATAAAATATAGAGATCTCATTTAATATTAGGTACCTTTGCCTATTTCAAGAGCTTGATACTCACTTCAGGGACTTGTGTCTTTTTCAAGACAATAACCTCTTCTGGGGTTTTAAAAAAGTGGATCTTTTGTTCATAACCTCTTCTAGAGTGTTATGTATAACCTTTTCTAGAGAATTATTTGAGTATGCTTTTATTTGACCTCCACTTCTATGGGGTCAAGTAATCGGGACCTATAGGTTTGCCACCTTTTTCGGAATGCAATTAGTTTATTTACTGCCAAATTTATTTTGTCCTTCTCGAATAATGATTTTAGTAAGCACATTTGCAACTAGTCCATGTGACACTTGATGTTGCAATATCGTTTTCACTCTATTTTCGCATTGAGCGATACGGGGAATTAAATGAGCCAAAGTGGAAGTATTCCATGATAATTCTCATAGTTCATCAGGATTGAACCGTTCTTCATGAACAATTTATACCACATGTCTATTTTATCCTCTCCCTAATGACGAGAATAATGTAGTATTAAAAATAAAATTTTCAAAATATGTGATAAAAACAACACTCGTCAATGGTTCAATAACCATGGAGCATTAGGCTCATGACAAAGTGCATTTCTTACTACAATAAATGTTGTATTATATAACCCCATGAATAATAAGATGATTGTTTGCTAGTGTAAACTTCTGGCTACCAACACTATAAGTAATGAAAAATTACTTTTCATTATTTATTTCAATATCGTACCCATGTATTCTTATGCCTATAAAATGAAGTGAATTTCTTCAGAAATTGCTTTCATATAAGTATTTTCATATGAATGGGAGAGTACTGCATAACATCATATTGGCTCTTCTAGAGTCTTAGGTTCAACAATGGAGAAACCTTTTACTATATTACATACCAAGTTTGAAAAACTTTTGATTTTTAGAATAATGTGAGTTATTCATTATATTCTAGATAAATGCCATTATATAATGACAGTCAAAAATTGTCTATTACAAGATTCAATATAGATTGTGAAGTGTGTGTCAGTCAAAACATAAATAAATAAAAATAATTTATGTTTCGATCAAGAGTCTGGTGTCAAATATTCCGGCCAAAAATAATCCAACTTCTTTATTAAAAAAATAAGGGGCTTAATTTTTCACATTATCTATACATTTCCAGGATTTCAATGTATAGTAAATCATTGAAATACGAAAAGGAGTTTAAAATAATGTTAAAAAGTAATTTAATACTAAAAAAAGGGAAGGGTCAAGAGACACAAGTTCAATGGTGAAATCATTTATAAGATAGGAACCTTTCACCATTAATAGAGTGTCTAAAAAATATTTAATTTAATAAAGAAAGTTAAAAGTGAAGAAGTTGAAAAGATGTATTTAAATGTCCAATTTATTTTGAAACTAATCCCAACAAAAATGATATATTCGGATCTTCAGATTCAAATTATAATAATTATTTGAGAACTTTAAAAATTCGTACCCCATGAATAATCAAAACTTTAAGTTTTGAATTATGGTATACTTTTGTAAGAGCTTCGGGTCCAAATAATTTAAAATAACATGATATCTTCTAGCCTCATATTTCATTTTTGAATTAGAAATAATATTTTTTGAACTTCTTGTCACAATAATGATTATAAATCTTCATATCACAAATATAATTGGGGGGCACTTGGTCTATACCTTGTAAATTAGACAATCAAAACTTCAAGCATGATTGTGACATATTTTCTTTGACATTTTAGGTTAAAATAATTTAGGTACTCCATATTCCAAAATTTGAACAAAAAATATTCAATTTTCATATTTTAATCATGATTGAAAAACTTCAAGTTCTAATTATAAATAATTAGGGCAAATTCATATCACAACATTAAATGTTTAAGGACTTTAAAGGCTCTGTCCAATGATATCCAAACTTCAAGTTTGATAAGGGGTAAAATTATTTGGAACTTCAGGTTCAAAATATAAATAATCATTATGGAACATTTTATGTCCTTTTATTTATTATATAAATGATCAAAACTTCATATTTAATTGAAAAATTATTGAAACTTCGGGTCCAAATTATAAATAATTGTCATGATTTTTTTGGTATCCCTTGCCCTATTATAGAAATAATCAAAACTTTAGGTTTGATTTTAGGGTATATTACATAAATTTGAACAATAACTGAGAACTTTTAGTCTCAATATAAAATGATTTGGAAACTTTTGGTCCCAAATAAAAAAATTTACATGAAAACTTTAGGTCCCAAATTAAAATACTATATGAAAATTTCAGGGCCCATATTTAAGATAGTACAAATCCAATTTTAATTGCAAAGTGAACTTTGTGTCTCAACTTTGAATGATAATTAGGAACTTTGGATTCTAATAATAAAATATGGAACTTTCGGTACCAAACTTTAATTTTCTTGTAACTTGACATACCTATTTTTATATAGTCATGGATGTGGAAAATTTACCTTTAAAATCATGTAGCTCTTGTTGAACTAGATTGATTGAGTTCTTAACTAACAAAAGCTCCACATAAAGGTTCATGAGATTATTGACAATGAGAATGACCTTTAAAATTTCGAAAGAAAATTATAGAAGACCAATGGAAGAAAAATGCTCAAAAATTTGATCTCAATGGTTTAATTTTCTAGAATTACATGAGAGTTAACTCGTGCTGATAATGTGTTGTAAAATAAAGGGGACACATAGAGAAGTAAGAAGGAGAGAGTTTCTTTATTTCATTGATATATGAATACTCAAAGGGTATGACTCCTATATATAGTACAAAACAAAGTATCCCAATGGACCCTATAATAATTGTGGAATAGCACTAAACATCCATTAAGTACATATATTATAACAAAAAAGTAGAATGTATAAAAAATAATTTTTTTTACTTCAATACATTACTAATTCTCGATTTTATACTTAAATACATTTTAATTTAAAATTATACTTTGCCTAAAATAGTAAGAAAACCTGATTGTTTTAATTGCAATGTGACATTTTAAATTAAAAGTAAATTAAAAAAAATTAAAAATAAAGAAGAATAATGATTTGTAAATTAAAAGTAATTCAAAGACTCCAAAAAAAAAACTTACATCTCAACCCACACTCCCTCCTCCAACCAACTCACCCCTTTTGAAAACTCACTCTCTCTTGTGACAACCCGCTCAAAGTAATAACGGGTGGCTAGCCCTATACTACATTAAATCAGGTATCTCAGATGGCACAGTCTCAACATCAATTGACAATACACCATAATATAAGGCTAACTACCCAAAATCATTAAAAACGAATTGTCAAAAATTTTAAAACTTTATATTTAACAACAACAACAAAACCAATAATGAAACTCAACCAACAATAAACATCTAACTATGATGAGTGATAAGTGCAAACTCCAATAAAATAAAGGAGTACAAAACAATGTACAAATAAAATCTCAACAATAAAGTACCCGAATATGCTGTCGGGTAATAGACAGTACAATAATCTGATAAATGAAATATGAAGCTGTTAATCTACAACACTTGGATACTAACTCAATACAACTGAATCCTAATCTAGATATACAAAGATAGGAATCGACTAAAGCAAAGTGACGCAACAATCCGCTACTGCCACAGCTCCACAAATACCCTGGATGGATAACATCAAAGGCGTCCTTGCGGAGGAACACCTGAAGTAATACAATATATATACATGGAGGTAGAAAATATAAACGGGTCAGAGCCCGAGTTGAAAAACATTTTATAGCAAGTTTATTAAAATGCATAATAATTATAAATGCATTATTACATGATTTAATGGAATCGCACTCTCCATAGAATTCAACTCGCCCCTCCACTAATGCGTGCGCTAAACGTATGTACGTGATCTCCAAATAGATGCCCGATTCTATTTAGGTAAGAGGATCCTAACTTAAACCCAAAAGAAGTATTTAAGTGAAATCATCTAACCTCTCTCCCAATACACTTGTTTCCATAATTTATAAGTTATATACATTAACTTTAATGTAATCGTTATAGTTATCTTTATAATGTTCATTTGTTGAACATATAAAGTTACATGATCCAATCATGTCCACATCATCACAATACATCAACCATCTCATTTACTAGAATTTTATATTCTAGTGATGCCCTTATAAGGCATGAAACCATATATATAATTATTATATGAGTTATTAGCATCAAGAGTTAAGGACTAAACTCCTCCCGATTGTCAACACGGCACTGCGTTTCGTGCGTGGGACGTCTCGCCGAGGAGAAATCCAAACAAAGAACCCCCCGTTACACTACTCCTGACCGTATCGATCCTCGGGGCTCATTATGCCCTCAATGCAAGATGCATGTAACCCAAATGATTATTATCCAATTTTAATTAATTAATATTCCCAATTCTCAACAGTACACGTCGTTTCATGTGTGGGACGTCTCGCCGAAGCGAAATCCAAACAAGGAACCCCCCCGTTACACTACTCCTGGCACTGTCGATCCTCGGGATAGGTGATATATATATATAAGTCTAAGTATGAGCATTAAGGACTAACTTATCCCTAAGTTCCAACATTACACTGCGGTTCGTGCGTGGGACGTCTTGCCGAGGCGAAATCCAAACAAGGAACCCCCCCGATACACTAATCCTGGCAATGTAGGTCGTTGAGGTCCATTATGCACTTGATACCCAAGTACAAGCACAAGCAATAATAACCATCCAACCGAGCTATAACTCGAAGGACGCAGGCTCACATGCTATCATCTTCCAGTTGCCCATATACATAACAAACTGGGGCCACCTGGTGGGGTTCAACGACACCCACCTCGTGATCTACTCACGCACACAACGTCCGGGAAGCGGTCATAGCTCCTAACCGGCAAGTGAGAGCGACACATACCCACGACCTCTCACCCCCAAATTAATAAATGTATATATATATGTCATTTGCTGACCACCATGGACGACTACGACCTGGGAAATGTCGACAACCTGCTTTTCTAGTCAGAATGCTCACCCTCTACGCACGAAACTTCCAAATGATAGCAAGGAGGGGGTATGCTTAACATGTATATACACCATCATATAAGGTATACATACATCCCACATAATAAAGATATACCATTATATAAGGTATACCTGTAACAATCATTTTCATTATACGCCCTTAGGCGAAATAGATTAATATCATTATTTAGTATATCCCTCTCTTTTGATACACTAACCGTCAATACTCACACATCTTCCCAACTTAGTATACGCTATACTACTTCTCGCTTGAAGCTCACACGTCGCTTCTAATAATGAATTGTCTCTCAATTCGATTTAAGTTAAGGATATTCTTTTATCCCAATACCTCAATTAGCATTTCTCATTGCGTGAGATATCTCCCAAATCAATCATCAATAAGGATATTTCTATATCCGTATGCACATCAAATAGAATTTATGATTCTCCATCCATTATAGGGTTCAATTCAGTTTATGAACCTTTTTAAAGTTATCCCATTTGGGATTGGATCTTAAGATCCATTATCTCTAAGTTATTCTCATTCTCAACTTGTGAAATCGTTATCATCTCCAAATAAAACCCCCAATGAAAGTGGGCTTCCCCACTTAGAATATACCAAAATTTCCAATCGGTATTCCTCCAATTTGGTCAATATGACTCCAATAATTTCTTATAAGGAAAACTCTCTAAAAAAAATCTCCAAAACATATCCCAATTAACTCCTATAGAGGTTCCCAATTGATAACCTCGAAAGAAATGGGATGAAATTCTTCCTAGAAAAACATCACCAAAAATCCCCTGTTTTCGAATCGATTCGGCCCCTCCGAATCGATTCGGCCCCAAAAACGAATCGATTCGTCCCATCCGAATCGATTCGGTCCAAAGGACCTGAGAGTCTGCTACATACCGAATCGATTCGCAAGGGGTGAATCGATTCGGCCCTAAAGATCTGGGCAATCTGCAACAGAACGAATCGATTCGGTAGGGGCGAATCGATTCGGCAAGTGTAGCAAGCTACGAAATGAGTTATTTTCTTCTTAACCCAAAATACCCAAAAATCATTTTAATCATCTTCCAACCATTTTCATCCAACCCAATCACATATATAACATTAATAATCATCCAAGAACACATATAAACCAATTTTTAACCTTAAAATTCATTTATACTCTACAAATCTAAGATTTTCCCAAAAGTTAGGTTTTTGTTAAACTAAACCTAAAACCCATAAATCTCATCCACAAATCATGCAATAAATGGTACACAATAATTATTTAGCAAGTTTAATCACTTGCCTCGGGTTCGTAGGGTCTGAATCTGCCTTGAGATCGCGTATTGGCCGGAAGAATCCTCTTTTTCTTTCTTTTCTCCTTCCTTTTCTTCTTCTTTCTTCTTCTCTTTCTTTCTATCTCTCTCTTTGGAGAATTGTTTCTCCCGTAGGCTAATCTAGCCCAATCTCCCAAGATACACATATTTAAATGATAATACACACTTTAAATGACTCGGTAACTTTAATTAGAGCCAAACGGTCCTAAATTATTTCGGAACCCAAATAGACCCCAAGTACAGTCATTTCGACTTTCTCGACCCTTTCGAAAACAATGGTACCCTCAGAATTTCCATTCGATACCCTTTCTAACGACTCCAAATTTTGACCTTAATTGCTAATTTAATTATTCTCCAAATAAAATAATATTTATTTCTCCCAAAATAAATAAATATTCGTCTCCAGGACCTCGGGTTGTTACATCTCTCTTGCACACTCACACCCACACCCACACCCAAAATACCACCCAGTACTGCAAATAGAACAATCATCTGGTGGGTTTTGATTTTGGACCAGCATCAGTTTTAGATCTCCTACATTTGATGAAATATGTTGGGTTGGGGTGGAGTTAGGGTGGGGGCTTGCTAGCGAGAGGGAGGGGGTTACTGGGAGAGGGGTGGGGGTCGAGGAAGTGGTAGAGAGAGTTTGGGGTGGTGTTGGGTGGGTGGTTGTGATTGGTGAGGAGTGGAAGGGTTGCATAGGGGATGGGGGTTGGTCTTGCGGTCGAAGAAGATTCAAAATTTTATTTGTTTTTAATCCTTTTTTTCAGACTTTTTTTGCTTTGTTTGAAATATTTTTTTGATTTTTTAGGATTTTTAATTTAAAATGCTTGTGGAAGTAGTTAATTTTTTTAAATTATTATATGCAAAGTCTAATTTTTTAATTGAAATGTATTTATGTCCCATGTATAGTTAACAAGGGTGATCTAAATATTATATATCTATCTAAGCACGTGACGTAAGATAAATGAAAGAATAATATAGGTGATTAAATCATACCCGACAATTGAAAGTAACTGATAAACTCCAACATAAGTCTATGACACCCCGTAAAATTCATAAATAGATAGATAAGTTCTAAACATATGTAATACGAGAGTCAAAACGATTAGTAACATTCTAAGTATGACCAAACTAAACGATAGTAACAATGCTAATGTATAATACTAATTAAATAAACGATACATCTCTAATACGATTTAAGCCATAAAGGAAATTTAAACTCCACACTATAATATAAATAACTCAAATGAATCCAACATATAAACTCTGAATAAATAAAGTTGTCTCCAATATAAATAATCTCAATGAAAATTCCGACTTAAGACTAAATATATAAAAAGAAGTTTGAATAATTGAAAGTAAATGCATAATAAAGGTGAGCTAGAAGCTTGATACCTACATCCTATGAGTACAAAACTAGAACTGGAAGATGGATAAGTCTATAAATAAGAATGATCGAGTGTAAGGAGGCGGTTGTGGCATAGGACCTGTAAAAACACTTTCACAAACATAATTAAACCTAACAAGTTATTAGTGAATAAAAATATATCTATATTTTGACCACAATAACAATAATACATCTTTCTTATGTATTTTCAATGATTTTAAGTTTTTCCAACCCAAACAACCTAAATAAGCATGCGATTATAATTCATAAACCCGAATGAGTCCCATGTGATATGATTTCATTTTTTAATTAAGCACTTAACACTTAAAGGGTTTACCAGTTATAATCACAGTGGTACATATCTTGTATAATCATAATTTATAATACGAGAAATCACACAATCCAATAATCCAGGCGAGTGTGCCCCATTCTCATGCAAATTGTATGGGATATGCTCAAGCTCGCAAATAATAATACGATGTCCTATCCCTAATATTTTTAGGGAAAAACATGCACTAATAGGTATATTTATAGGATTTACTAACCCTATAGTCTCAAAGAAACATCAAAAGGAAATCACTACGCCGTCACACCAAAATTACGATCCCCTACCCAAGGCTATATTAGAGGATCCCTCTTGTTATCCCACTCAGGATGGGTACCTCAGCATGTAGAATCGGGATAAAGAGGACCTAGGTAAAACCCATCTCTATATCTGGGAATACCATGCACAGTCAATGTCATATGTGACCCAATGATAAATCCTAAATCTCTTTAATCTCTAATTTCTACACATGTTAAGTGTTAACTGTTTATATATATTTAAACCTGAACACCTAGGGTTCCTAAATCGTAGAAGAAAATTCCCCAAAACCTACTGGTTATAAGTACTTTTAATTAAAAAATAGTCCTCGAATTAGAACTTCATCAACACCCCATAACAACCCTAAACCGACCCTCATCGGGCCTGTCCCCAGGGTTGGATTGATTTAACCTAGGTCGAATCGATCTGACAGGTCTGGGTGGGGGTACTTCTTCCTCGTTTGATGTTTGACGGCCATATCCAAATCTTGCTCCAACCTACACCTCCAATTCATCAAGTTATCCATTATCCTTCTATTCTAACCCACATACAAATATTACTAACAAGTTTAGATAATATTTCGATGATTTAAAAATATTTAAAGATCTAATTAGAGATTTGAAAAAAGTAACCGTAAGTACATAATCTACACAAGATTAATCAAATTAACCTACTAGTTCAACATAATAATCAATATAAAGTGAGGGATTTTTCATAATATAACTAATAAGATTCATATCTAATTTTTTTAGGTTCAGATTACATGACTTTGTGGTTCACTTTGTTGATTTATTATCAAAACTACATTAGTTTTTCAATAGATAAACTAGGGTTTTAATATATGATCAATCTAATTATGAAATTATGTTTAGTTATGAATACTAATCAAATTTACACGAGTTTAATTAGCAGATTCCAACATACTATTAGTATTCTAACACAAACCTAATTACTCTTAAATAATATAGACTTGCTTCAGATTGATTGTTAGAATAAAATCACAAAATCTCCAATTTTGCAATCTTAGGTGCTCCCTCTTTCTCCTTAGCTATAAAGGTTTCTGTCCAATTACATTATGTATTCTTTGGTTTAGCTAATTAGGTTATAATAAACACTAATCCCGAAATTAGGCTTAGGCCCTAAAACAACCTTAACCTAATAAGTCCAAAATAAGCACAAAATGGCCTAAAACTTGGCCTAACTTGTGTACTAACCCAACAGACCAATATTCAACTATTTAAAACCTAAAACAAACTTTCTCAAAGTCCCGACAACCAAACTTAATGGAGAACATATTTTCTAAGTCAATTATCTCATTAAATTAATTTATTAACTGGTATGCATAGCTTTAAGTTTAAATCTTAATTATTAATTTGTTACATGTGACTCGGTATTATAAGCACCTATTTTATGATTGGTGGGACAAATACCGATGGAATAATCTAAACTAGGAAAAACCTGATACATAGTCCTTGACCATTCCATAACCGCTTATAATACTAAGTCACTTAAAATTTTACCTTAGTGAATTTAAATGTGTTTGTCAGTTTCTAAAGGTTATTACACATGCAATACACACACACACACACACACACACACACACACACACACACACACACACACAGAGGCTCCTGTTCGGACCAAGTACGCGGACCAATTTATTTAAAATAGTAAAAAAATTGAGTTGATTTTTTGTGTGATATTAAACGTTCTAGGGAATCCACATAAACAAAATTAGCTCAAAATGATTTTTTTTTCTATTTAAAAAAAATATTTTGATTGATTTTTTTAAAGGGGGTTTTGGGAAAAGGTCCTCATAATGCTCAAAGTTTATAAAAATAGGACACTCCATATAATTTTATAAATTTAGTCCCTGTACTAAAAATACCATGAAAAATGGTGAAAAATAGTGATGCTGGCGTGGACCAAAAAAATAAAAGCTATTGTACTAGAGGGGCTAGATTTATAAATGATATTGCACTACAAGGACTAGATTTATAATCTTAAAAAGTAGCGTCCTAAAAATCCAAATATAGGAAGGAACATGACCTTTACCTTAATTCTCTATTTTTTAAAATAGAAAAAAAAAATCATTTTGAGCTATTTTTTTTCTATGGATACCCTCAAATGTTTAAATAACACATAAAAAATCTACTCAAAAATATTTTTGAGAGGTAGAAGTAGGGACCTTAAATTACTGAATTAATCCTAGGGACAAGTAGGAGACTTAGTAACTTTTTGGGATAGGTTTAAGTACTCAGAATTATACGATGAGGGAGTTATGGACTAAACATATTACGTGAAATAATTAGGACGATATTAGAGTACGTATAAGACTTATGGTATAGGGATGGAATATACCTATAGCAATATGATAATTACCTAAGTTGTGTGAATGCTTAATATATGGATTATTGTGTGTATGACGTACGTACCATGCTTGCTATCACGGGAGGTTGATTTTTGAAAAAGGACCATCTTATCTTTGTGTGCCGTCGGGGGGGATTTAGATTGGTACCTTAAGGACATAGGATTGTGAATGCTTATTTGTGAGTTGACATGTCAACTGACTATGGGAGCGTAGGTATGTGCATGACCCATGGGTATGTGAACTATATTCGCCTCCAATATGTGTGATTTTTATTGAAACGGTACCTGAGCGATTCAGATTGCGTGATCCTTATGTACGTGATGTACCGGGATTCGATAGCAGAGTTTGCGTGAACCACAAATTAGCCTAGGGGTGCTATATATGTATATGTGTATTGAGATTGAGTTATATGTACTTGTGACTGGTTCACTATTGCTTGGTAGATACGAATAATTGAGATAATTAAATGTGTTAAAAATGTAAGAATTAATACAACATTTGAGTTAAGTAATTTGATTAATGTAATTATGAGTTATACGTATGACACATTTGGGTGATACGAATATACACCCTATATTACAATGTGAAGAGAAGAGTTAGTACAGACTAGTTAGTTAGTGGCATAACTAGGATGGGTTAAGGGTATACGTTATGTGTGCACATTAGTTGAGGTGGTGAGGAACTCATGTGAGAGAACGTAACTAACATGTGTATGATATTTACAGTTTAATGCCATTAAACACTTTATATATTTTTAAACTGTTATCACCTCGGGTTCTGACCCGTTTGCTCCTAAATCTATTTTTCTGTAAAACAAACTTTTAGGTGCCCAGCCACAAGGACGCCAAGCACAGGAGTTCCATTTTGAAGACGTGCTGCAGCTATTGTGGAAGCTACAGAATCTCGGTATTATATGCCTCCACTTTTATCCTTGGTTCCTTCATAGTCATTCATGTCAGTTAGGGCTTGTTGCCTATTCTTATTTAGAGATTGTAGATACGGACTTTCTTTATTTCAGTTGTTGGTTTATTTATTCAGACTCTTGTATTGGGATTTTATTTTACTCTGGCGTTATTATTGGAGTGTTTACTCCAGACTCAGTTTATTTCCTTACGTTGGTTATTTATATGAGATTATTTATGCGATTGATGGATGATGATTTAATTACTTGGTTAATTGTTAATTTAATTTAAAAAAATTGGCATCTTTTTATTTTAAATATTAGGTGGCTAGTAAGTAGTTAAATATTTTTGACAGTGATGCTAAGACTGAACCAACGTGATATTCTGTATTAATTGAATAAAGGAGCAGCTACTCGGTATTTAATTAGTCGGAGTGTCACACAGAGTTCTCAGGAAAAGAGATCAGCACAGCCATATGGTTGGGATCGCTGAGCTGCTTCACACAAATATACTTCAGGCAAACCTTCGTGGAAGGTCTAAATCCAGTGATTAGAAGATCAATTGGGAGAGATAGCAAAGACAAAAAATCCGCTGCAGAGGAACTTTATCAAAGGATATCCTTTCATTTAGGCAATTGTTGATTTCCCAACTCCATCCAAGTTTAAAAACCCTATGGTCGCCCCTAAATATGATGTTAAAACTGACCCAATTTTGTACATCGAGCAATATCAAGTTAAAATCGACGTCTATCCAGTCCCTAATGAAATAATATGTATAGCATTTTCAAGCACCATTATGGGTTCAACCCAAATATGGTACAATAACTTGCTATGAGGAAAAATTGCCAACTTCAACCAGCCTATCGAGTTATTCATCAGTAACTTCTTCTTTGGGGATAAGCCAGTAAAGCGAGTAGCTCATCTCTTGAGTGTCAGGTCGGTGAGTAGGGCAAACTACCAGGGAGTACATCACCCATTTTTAATAATGAGAAATTGGAAGTGTCTGACTATGAGGAGAAAATAACCATCATTGCTTTAATGAGTGGATTGCTTCCAAAAAAACTATATTATTCTCTTGACAAAGATCCTCCTAAAACCGTGATTGAGCTCATGATTGAGCTCATGGAAAAGGCATGAAAAATCATGAACGTCGAGGAAGCAATGGCTACAAAGAGTAGCCCAACCACTAAGCCTAAGAAGAAAGATTAGAAGTATCAGAAAGAGCAGAAACCTAAGAAGGATAAGAAGCTCAAAAAGTATAAAACATATATTCCATTGATTGTTAGTATTCACCATATCCTAGGGGAGATCAAACACAATAAATATTTGTGATAACCTAAGAGGTTGAGGGCACCCCCAAACAGGAGGGACAAATTTATATATTATGAGTTACATAAGGTTCATGGACACACGACTGATAACTGCATCGCTTTGAAGAATGAAGTGGCACGTCTCATTCGCTAAGGAAAACTAAACAAATTTATTAATCAACGAGAAAGTAGAGAAACAAGGGGAAGGTCAAATTCTCCCTGCAAGCCCAAAAATGAAAAAAAGAGAAACCATGAAGATGGGTTTGAAGATGATCCTGACCTGCCGAAGAAGCCTAAGCAACCAGAGCGCGAGGTAGCCATGATAAGTTTTAGCTCTTTTGATTATCATGTAATTACAGGTGGTGATGCAAGAGGAAGAGATCACACTGTCGAGAGAAAGGCCTACCTCAATGAAGCACATACCTATTCTTATATCTAGAGAATCAATCTGAATGAAGATGATAGGCTCAAGAAAGTCAATAAAGACAAATTGTTAATCGGTTTCTCCAAGAATGACCTCTCTGGGGTACTGTATCACCATGATGATCCATTGGTTGTCAAGTTTAGAATCCAGAATGCCATCATCGCTAGGGTTTTGATTGATAATGGGAGCTCGGATGATATTATGTTTTACCCCTGATTTTAGAGTTTAGAATTGAAACTCAGATAGCTAGATCCATACCATAGGCCATTGATAGGTTATTCAGGCGAATAAGTCTATCCTATTGGGATAGTCAAGCTATAAGTATTGTTTGACACTCGACCGACAAGCCTCACTGAAAAGATACGCTTCTTCATCATGAACAAAAATGTTTAACCTACGTATAATGTGATCCTCGGCCGGGTAGTTTTGAAGAAGTTTGAAGTCGTACCATCTACAGTCCATCAATGTTTGAAGTTCCTAACTCACTTTGGGGTTGGTGTTGTGAAAGGTGACCAAACGTTGTGTAAGGACATGTTTTATAAATGTTCGGGTTAGTATCTAGGATAAATCTAAAATGCCTAGATACTAACCCGGATATTTATAAAACATGTCCTTATAAATATCCCTATATTTCTATGATGGTACATACATAAAAAATCCAAATTATGTTCCGCAAAAAAAATAAACTGACATGCCCCAAGTGTCACCTCGGCTCAGAAGACATCAGCCCCGGCCGAAGATATGGCCGACGTTGGAAAAGCCTTGGATCAGTGTCCAGCAGCCTCGGCGATAGAAGGGTCGGCCCTGGACGACACCACTACCAACCTCTTCGAGAGGAGACCACATGAATCAGGGGGTCAATAGTTTGTCAGTTCACCTAAGAATGATAACCTCGGCCGGGGGTAAGCCGAGGTTACAAGGAGCCATACTTCTACAAAGGTAAACCCCATCAGTGAATCGGACGATGTTTCAGGCCTATTCCAGCTTAACCTCGGCCCAGGCCAACCTTAATACCTAACCTCGTCTTCACTTAAGCTGAGACAATACCGGCTCATCTCGAATTGGATGGGTAGCTAAACCCTACCAACCTCGGACTCTTCTAGGCCGAGGTCCTGACTAGGCACAGTGGCCGAGCTCTTATTGACATCTGTGGGCAAGAACACGTGGACACAATTCAGTTATAACAAATCATTCCCCCCACGTGAGGGGAATATTTCATCATCATTATCTACATGTGACAGGGACAGATGTCTTCATCATATTGGCTAGATCAACACACACATGCTCTTTACATGCATGGGGGGTACACTACACCCCCCAGGCATTATAAATACTTGTCTTCTCCTTCTTAGAAAGGGATCCCCAAAATTAATAACCCTAGTTGAAACTCTGTTCAAATACACAGTAGAGAGAGAAAGCTTGAGAGATTGTATCTATGGCCATTAGTTCTCCCATATATTGATTCACATCATACACTTGCGCAGTGGACGTAGGCCTAATTGGCTGAACCACTTATATTCCGGTGTAAATCCTCTTCTCCTCATCTCTTTCTACTATGTGTATATATACCCTATGCTGCCATTGTTAACATTGAATTGATCTCACAAACACCTTAAAGGGTGGTGCTATTTCCATCATCATCATTTTGGCGCCGTCTGTGGGAACGTGCAACTATCACTTCCTCGTCTTCAGCTTAACCTCATCGGAGACTCTGGTGGTGAACCAGACACCACCCCTTGCGTGGAGCTGCTTCACCATTGAAAGAGGTCCTTTAAGGTATTAAGCTCATCTCCTACTCAAGCTCTTTAGTGTTAGCATATGGCACCAGAGTTACCACCGCCTCTTTCGCCGCCCGTAGAGGGAGGACCTAGTTTCAGCCAGGCACCGCCCCAGTCCGAAATGGCGGAGGTGGCTGCAGCCTTAAGGTATTTGGCTGCAATTTAACAAGCTATGCAGGAGCAGTTTGCACAGCTCAACCAAACTATGATGAGGCCACCTGGGGTTTCACCGGAAATGATCACTCCGGTGGCTGTCCAGCCTCATCCTGATGCCAGAGGACCACCCCAGGCACCAATAAAGGACCAACCTACACCCCAACGGAGGAGGGACATTCCTGACCCTAGGAGCTTACGCCCAGGGAGGGAAGGAAACCCTTGCCCAGAGGATAGGTACGATAATCTAGACGCGAAAGATGCACCAAAAGAATGGTGGGAGACGTATGAGGTTTCAAAAAATACGGTTCGTCCTCTTCAGTAGAGCCGAGGTTGTGGCGAAAGAAGAGGTGAAGAGGCCCAACAACGAGGATTAGCCTTTGATCGATTGAGCAGAGGGTCAGCCTTTGAGAGGTTGGGCCCAGTGAATGACCTAAGACAGAGGTTATCAAGGTCAAGAAGTGCAGTCGGCTTGCAAAGAGGAGACGGACAAGGTAGGCCTCACCAAGGCCGACCCCGTGCAGGAAGGGGCAGAGATCAGGAAGAGGTCAATAGCCGACGTTACACTACGGCTGGGGAACCCTCAGTTCATCCCTTGGTGGTGGCTGGGGACAACCTCGGCCAGGCCGATGGTAGGAGACCGTGGAACGACTCTATTTAACGTCTTGAGGAGAAGATAGGAGACCTCATTAAGAGCCGAGACCCATTGAAAAGAGGTTTCTCGGAGGGATCCCCCTTTGTGGCAAGGATAGTGAGCTTCCCAACTCCTGCTAAGTTCAAGCCACCCGTGGTGTCTCCCAAGTATAACGGTAGCACCAACCCTGTACATCATATTGAGATGTATCTGTCAGCAGTGGACATCTACTCGATACCTGATGAGATGAGGTGTAGGGCCTTCTCTGGGACTTTGAAAGGAGCAGCACATAACTGGTTCACTTCTCTTTCGAAGAATTCAATTGAGAACTTCAAGGGCTTGGCCGAATGATTCATTCACAACTTCTATTTTGGGGTAAGACCTCAAAAGAAGACCACTCATCTACTGTATGTCAAGAAAGGAAAGGACGAGAGCCTAAGGGACTACATCGCCAGGTTCAACAAAGAAAAAATTGAGGTTGAGGATTATGAAGAGAATATAGCCATGACCGCCCTCATAGGAGGTCTTCAGAAAGGGAAGTTGTTGTGGAAACTCGCAGAAGACCCTCCCAAGTCTATGGAGGAGCTACTGGTAACTGCGGGAAAGGTAATGAATGCCGAAGAGGTAATGGCCGCCAAGTATGAGGATGAGAACCGTGGTAGTAGCGGGAAGTCCCAAAGAAAGAAAGACGAAAAGAAGAGGTTAACCGATGACAAGTTCGCTCACTATACTCCTCTAACTGTGAGCTGTGAGCTGTGAGCATATCCTCAATGAGATCAAGAATGACAGGACTCTAAGATGGCCGGAGAAACTAAAGGCCCCTCCGCATAAGAGGAACAAGAACTTATGGTGCGAGTTCCACCAAGACCATGGCCATGTTACAGACATATGCTTCGCCTTGAAGGATGAGATTGAAAAGATGTTAAAATCCGGAAAGTTGAGGAAGTATGTGGGTGGCAAGGCTCCTAAAGGCGGAAGAGATGACCCTAAGAAGAGGAGAAACGACAGATGCCATGACGATGCCCCAGCTATAAGAGACAATGATTCGGAAGGTGATGATGAAGATGATCCGGACCTTCCGCCAAAAGACGATAACACTCCAGTGAAGAGGGTTGGCATGATCTCCTTTGGTGTTGACACCATATGCGGAGGGCTTGCGGGAGGTGGCTCTAAAGTGGCTGATAGAAAAGCTCATGTGGCAGAGTCCAAGTCAGTGGCCAAACTTGAAGTTATAAATCTAACGTCTTTTGATACGGCACAGAAGAGAAAGAAGGTGGACATGGACACTCTTATAGTTGGGTTCTCCCGACTCGACTTCAAAGGTATCTTAGCCCCACATAATTACCCCTTGGTAATAATAATAAGAGTACATGGATGCGAGGTGCAGAGAATCCTCGTAGATGGGGGGAGTTCAGCAGACGTGATGTTTTGGCCCTGCTTCAAGAGTCTAGGTCTTAGCAGAGCTAGGCTGGTACCCTATCATCATCCTTTAATGGGCTTCAGCGATGAAAAAGTCCACCCATTGGGCATGTATGATATGGACGTACGAATGGGTGATGAGTGGCCTAGGAGGTTGACCCGGAAGATCAACTTTTTTGTTATGGATGAAAATGTCTTCTCGGCCTATAAGGAGTTTGAGGCCGTGTCGTCAACGGTCCACCAGATGCTGAAATTCCCGACCCCCTATGGAGTAGGGGAAGTGCAAGGTGACCAGACCATAGCACGAGAATGTTACTTCAACTCGACCAAAGAGAGAGAGGCCCATAAGAGGGCAACCACCACTTATAGCATTGACACACTTGACCCAAGAGTGAAACAAAATTAAAGAAGGGAGAGGCCGCAGAAGAGGTAGAATCCATCGTCCTCAATGAGGACAAACCGGAAAAAATCATCCAGGTCGCCAAAGCCTTAAAAATAGAAATCAAGGAAGAGCTGATAAACTTCTTGAGGAAGAGGCAGAGTGTCTTCGCTTGGAGTCATGCAGACATGCCCGGCATCAATCGTGAGGTCATGTGTCACAAGCTTAACGTGACCAAAGATGCTAGGACAATCAAACAAAGATGAAAAGTTTACTCCAGGGAGAAGTACGACGTCATCCGGGAAGAAGTTAAAAAGTTGGAAGAGGCTGAGTTTATTAGAGATTTCATATATCCGGAGTGGTTATCAAATGCAGTCATCGTGCCCAAAGCCAATGGAAAGTGGAGAATGTGCGTCGATTTTACTGACCTGAACAGGTCTTGCCCAAAAGACAACTATCCCTTACCTCGGATAGATTAGATGGTAGATGCTACTACAGGGCACGAGCTCATGAGCTTCATGGACACGTATTCAAGCTACAACCAGATCTTCATGGATGCGGAAGACTCAGAGAAAACAACCTTCGTTACCGACAAAGGGACGTACTGCTACAAAGTGATGCCCTTCGATCTGAAAAATGCGAGGGCGACATACTAACGTCTTGTAAATAAGATGTTCGAATATCAAATAGGAAAGACTATGGAGGTTTATGTAGATGATATGCTGACGAAGAGCTTAAGGGCCTGCACTCATGTGGCAGACCTTGAAAAGACCTTCGATACAATGGACTTGTACATAATGAAACTCAACCCTGCGAAGTGTGTCTTCGGGGTAGGAGCCGGGAAGTTCCTTGGATTTATCGTCAATCAGAGAGGAATCGAAGAAAATCCTGAGAAAATCAAGGCTTTGCTTGATATGAAGACACCAAAAAGTATCAAGGATGTGCAAAGGCTCACCGAAAGAGTGGCTGCACTCAACAGATTTGTTTCCAGGGCAACGGACAAGTGTCTTCCATTCTTTAAAGTGCTTAGAAAGGCCTTCCAGTGGGACGAAGAGTCCGAAGAGGCTTTTAACCAACTCAAGTCTTACCTTAGGTTGATGTAGAAAAATTAGACTATCTCAAATTTGTTTAATCACAGATAAAAATAAATAAGATAAGATATTTTAAAGTGGTTCAGCTTTAAACGAATGGCCTACGTCCACTATTTGTGTTATTATTGACTGTTTAGGAATTCTCGAAATAGGATTATTCTCAAGAAATTCCGGTCCCCTTACAATGAGGATGATACAATGTATTTATAGCCATAAGGCTGTACATGTGAATGGGTAATACATAGGTGTTCAACAAGTGTATACATCCGTATGATAATATTCATCATTTAATGCGCATTTAATCCTCTTGATTGTCTGATAATAAATGCTCTGATCGAGGTGCAGCTCGGATCGCCTAAGCTGCTTGGACCGCCTAAATATCTCGGTATCCATGAGTTGATCGGTGCAGTAAAGTTCCTCGGTGAGCCCATACTGCTCGGTGAGTTGATCGGGGAAATTGAGTTCCTCAAAGTCAAGGTATTGTTAAGAAATGTTTGTTAGTGCCATGTAGATTGACATGTGTTTCCACTTCATTGTGCCATGTCAGCAGACTAAAATTGGTATCAACAGAAGCCCCCAATGTTTCACAGTTTGAGACTAAGGAGTGTGGAACATTCTTCTCGAAATATGGCGGGATTAAATGGTCATCCTGAATTTTAGGAGCGTGTTCTTTGCATTTATTTTTCCTTTCTGAATTTATAGAATCAGACTTTTCAAATTTTTCTAACTGCTTCGATCTCTGCGCCCTTTTTGTCCTTTTAGCCGCCGGTAGCGTAAACGTCTCCCTTTGTAATAATTATTTTTACCTTTTCCCAAGGTAAGGTATTTAAGCGTTGCAGAAAATCATATCGTCTTTTACTTTTTCAAATCTGTATCTTTGAGTTTTCCATTTTCTCTCTCTCTCTTGTGCGTTCATCCTTTTCATTGTTCGTTGTCAACAGATCCATCCTTTTTCTATAAGATCTTCTTCCTTCTCTTTTATTTCCTTTATTCTCCATGGTTTACCTTGTTGAGTCGCTTGATAAGTTTCGTTCTGATTTTTCTATTCCTTCATGGATTGTTTTGGATAAACTTTCTGAGCCTTCAGATTATTTTCATTTGGCTGAGGGACATTGGTTCCCCAGTCTCTTTGTTGCTGAATGTGACTTTTTTCCCCCCAAACCCTTTGTGTCTGGAATTCTGTCAATATTTTGACGTGGTTCCTGCAAAAATAGCCCCCAATATGTGGAGAATAGTTTACGGAGTTCATAGATTAAATCAGATTCATGGAACTCGTATAGGAATTCCAGAAATCATGTTTTTCTATAGATGGGCTGTCAGCGACAGTACTTTTTACTTAAAAACTAGGTTTTTAAATAGAGCTTTAGTGGTCAATCTCCCAGATGCTAATAGGGATTATTTTGAGCATGGTGTTGTTATAAAAATTGGCAACATGCTCCACTAACTGGAAATGATGTGTATCAGGGTCTCAGATGCCCTCCCTATGGCAATGGGATAGGTTGTTTGTACTTTACTTTATTTTTGAATTTATGCTTTCTTTGTGTTTGATAAAATGTGTCACTGATATTTTAATTTTCATTTATTTGGAGTTGACAGCAAAAGAAGGTCTCCAAAAGAGACAGAAGTTAACTTAAAACATCTGAAACTTATCTGGAGTTTGCATCAAACTGTTGCCGACGAGCATATCAGATCAGCTTCATATTTGCTGCAGTATAAGAGTTACACCTCGTCTTTTACTGCTCGTTCGGTGATAAGTGACGTAGAACCAGTACCAGCTTCTTCAAGTTCTTCACCTGAGTCACATATTCCTATGAGTGAAAGAATGAAGAGAAGAAGAGCTCCTGCCCTCTTCGAGAAATCTGCCTCTGTTGCTGGAGAGGCAAAGAAAAGCAAACATGATGTCCCAGAAGAAGGGATAAGAAAAATCGATGCACCTCCTCCGGCTGCTCCTGTGAAGGTTGCTGAGAAGCCCCTAGTGGCTTCGAGCAAGGTCGCTGCTCCAAGCGAGGTTATAGTCATATCCCCGACTAAGACTACATCCTTGGTCGAGACCGTTGATGCTCCTCTAAGGAGGCTGAAGAAGAGCTCCTCGGTCAATTTGGCTGAATCCATCGCTCAGCCCCCAACTACTGGAAGTGGTGTTCCCACTTTTGTTGCCCCGAGCTCTGCCATGAGCTCGGTGAAGTCTTGGATCATTCCTGAGATCCAAGGTATTGAAGAAAATCTTTCTCGGGACATGGTTACCACATTAGTTGCTCGTCATATTTCTTCTGTAAGTATTATTGTCCTAAACTTTCATTTTTCCCTTGTTATATCTTTGCACTGACTTGCTATTATTTTCTTTTCCCAGTTGGTAACCTGTTTTAATACAATTTTGA
Organism: Sambucus nigra; assembly: GCA_949130495.1. Taxonomy (NCBI): domain Eukaryota; kingdom Viridiplantae; phylum Streptophyta; class Magnoliopsida; order Dipsacales; family Adoxaceae; genus Sambucus; species Sambucus nigra. Next base: position 336,206,358 of record OX422214.1, read on the forward strand.
AAAAAGATGAAGCTATTAAAGCTTCAAGCTCCTCGTCAGGTGTAGAGGAAGCTTTGGTGGGTCTGACGCAGTCTCTGAAGGATTCTCGTCAGAAGTATGTTGATGATAAAACTGTTTGGGAGAAGAAACTTAATTCCACCGAGCAGGAGAGGGATCAAGCTGTTGAAGTATCCAAAGGGTTGGAGAAGAAAATAAAAGACTTGGAGGGGAAGAATAAAGAGCTCGAAGGGAAGCTCCAAAATGCTGGGGAGCTTGAAAGTAAGCTCAAAGCTGCTGAGGAAGAGTTGGGCAAACTTCGTGAAGTAAGTCGTCAAAAGGAGGAAGTGGAGAATAAATTGAAGGCTACCGAGGAACTTCTATCCGAGAAGCTTTCCTCGGAGAAGGTGAAAAGAAAGTTAGCTGTGAAAAAGTCCTTCAGTGCTGGCTGGGACAAAGGATGGAATAAGGGTCTGGCTTCCATGATGTCGCAGGTGGAATATGGTAGCCTTAAGTACTTTAGGGATGGCTGGGTCGCTGCTCTGAAAGAGATGAATATTGATGAAAATTCTGACCTATTTTAGCGACACATCCCTACCCCCCCTCCAACTCCGGAAGAAGAAGAAGAGGACGAAGCTGCCCCTGAGGAATCCTCTATGGTGATGGGGGATCAAATTTCTCATCCCCCAATTGTCCAGTCCTCTTGTGAGCAACTCCAACCATCCATTATTTCAATCGAGCCATCTGTGCCACCCGAGCAACCTACTTCCTCGTCCCAGCCTTCCGAGAAAGTTTTAGGAGACAAGGATAAGGTGTAGAGTTGTTTGGATTTTTCTCTCTGTTTATTTTTGCCAATTGTAACTCTGACCTATGTACTTCTCTTTTATGACGTAATAAAATTTGAAAATTTGACTATTCATTGATTCTCTTCCTCTTGCTCCTTATTGATTCTTGCTATCTCTTCTTTTTACTAGTTTATGGCCAGGATGGAATTGCTATCTGCTCATGATACAAAATTATTGAGGCAATGCAATGATTACTTCAGAGCTGGTCATACAGATATGACTGAAGCTCAAATCATTGATATCCTTGGTCAAGATGCTTCAGAGCAGGCAGTTGAAGCCTACCAGTATTTAAAGTGTCTGCTCGACCGGGCAGTGTCTAATAATGTAGCATATTATGACATGATTGAAGACCTCCAAGGCACTCTCGAGGAGCTTCAACAACAATACAAGGAATCTTCAGCCCTCTTGCACCAAGGATATAAGAAGAAGTATCAACAACTGAATACTGATAAGGGATACGATAAATTATTTACTGCTTATGAAGTGAGGGAGAGACTTTGAAAACCAAGGTCGAGGAGCACAGACAGATAGCCAAGTTGTTGGAGCAGGAAAATAATAACTTACGAGGAGAAGTATCCCAGCTGAGATCTGCTGCCTCTATCTCAAACGCTTTGGTCCCTGTAAACGATGAGGGATTCTCCTTCTTGGAGGTCGAAAATGCCAATCTGAGAGATGAATTAGAAACCTTGAAGAGGATTGGGCCTTCTACCTCTACTCGGGGACGAGCAAGAGCTTCTCGAATTCCTGTCGAGGAACAAAGAACTCAATCGGCACTGGAGAATCAAGCCTTCCAATTGATGGAAAAGAACCAGGCATTGGCTGAGATGTCAGTTCCACAAACAGCCTAGGGAGTTCTGGATGGCGAGTTACAATGAAGCCCTCTACCATTTAGATGATCGGCTCCAGAATGAAAATAATGTGGGTTATAAATAAGGATGGTTAAATGCTTTGGGCGTGATGAAGTTGGAACAAGGTCATTATTTGTGGGATTACCACAATCCTGGGTTGCTCGACCTACCAGTGCCTCCTTTCAAGCTTGATATGAGTTGGATTCCTGCTCGGGCCATTTCACAATGCCTAATTTCAAAGTATCTAGGCGACTACAATCTTCACTCCAACTTTGAGATATCTCTCCCCGAGCACCTCCTTGATCGGCCATCAGTTATGAACATCAGGATGCTTAAAGATTTGAATTTCATTAACTCCCCTATGCCTTAGACGATCCTCCTGCTGGTGAAGAACCTGTTTCAAAGGCAGAGGAGAAGAAACCAATAGAATAGGAATCTTGATGTAATAATTAATTTGTATTTCATTCTCGATGTATTTTGCTCTAGATTTAATGAAAGAATTTTATTTTTCTTTGCAATCTTGATTGCCATTGTCTTGTAGATATTTTGTAAAACACTTTACATATGTGTAAGTATATCTGTTAAAAAGATAACAACATTGTGTTATATTTCGATCAACTAAAGCTGGTTAAAACTTATTGTCGACTATCCTGAATTTGTGGTAATCATTTGACGACTAACCAAAATTGATGATATTTTGTTTCTCGACCAGCTTGGTGGTAATTTAAAATGTTACGAGTATAAAAAATTTTGCTTAATCACTTTTTAATTCTAAGCCATTAGCTAACTTTTATCACATACTCATACTTTGTTTAATAAAAATGTTCCCGACCAACTGTAGTTGGCAACTTCTTATTCCCGACCAACCTGAGTTGGTGGATTTTTAGAAATATTTTTCCTTCCCAACCAGCCTTAGTTGGTATTTCTGGGAAATATTTTTTCTTCCCGACCAACCGGAGTTGGTGGATTTTCTTCCCAACCAACTGGAGTTGGTATTTTTGGGAAATATTTTTTATTCCTGACCAACTGGAGTAGGTGGATTTTCTTCCCAACCAACCGGAGTTGGCACTTTTGGGAAATATTTTTTATTCCTGACCAACCGGAGTTGGCACTTTTGGGAAATATTTTTTATTCCCGACAAATCGGAGTTGGTGGATTTTCTTCCCAACCAACCGGAGTTGGCACTTTTGGGAAATATTTTTTATTCCCGACCAACCGGAGTTGGTGGATTTTCTTCCCAACCAACCGGAGTTGGCACTTTTGGGAAATATTTTTATTCCCGACCAACCGGAGTTGGTGGATTTTCTTCCCAACCAACCGGAGTTGGCACTTTTGGGAAATATTTTTTATTCCCGACCAACCGGAGTTGGTGGATTTTGCTGAGTAGTGTGTAGCACTAGTATTCCGCGAAAAAATATTTCAATAAAAGGAGAGAATTGGGTAGAATATTCACATTTTATTCATACTGATGAAACTGCATTACATGAGAGTTTACATTACTGATAATATTTGCGCAGGTGTTCAGCATTCCATGCATTCTTAAACTCCTCCCCCTCTAAAGTTTCTATTCTGTAGGTTCCTGGTCGAACAACTTCTGTAACTCGGTAAGGTCCATGCCAGTTCGCTTCCAGTTTGTTGTGCTTTTGAATCACTTTCTTTAGCACATAGTCTCCTTCTTTCAGGTCTCACTTCTTCACTCTCTTGTTGTAGAATAAAGCTGTTCGTTGCTGGTAAGCAGCATTCCTGATGGTTGCTTCTTCTCTAACTTCCTCGAGCATGTCCAAGTCTAACCTTCTCATTAAATCGCTGACAGGGGAATTGAAGTTCATCACTCGGTGTGTTGGGAGGCCCAACTCGGCAGGTATAACAACTTCACTTCCAAATGCCAGCATATATGGAGATTCTCCAGTTGCTGCTCGGGGAGTAGTACGATAAGGCCACAATACCGAATGTAGCTCATTGATCCAGTTTGCTTTCGCGTCATTTAGTCTTTTCTTCAAGCCATTTAGAAACGTTCTATTTGTCACTTCAGTTTGTCCATTGCTTTGGGGATGGCCTGGTGCCGAGTGAATCTTCAAGATATTTGACTGATGACAGTAGGCCGCGAAATCCTCGTTATCGAACTGGGTTCCATGGTCTGTGATGAAGGCATGAGGAAGACCATATCGACAAATGATGTTATTCTAAATAAATTGGTACACCTTGTCATACGTCATATCAATGAGAGGCTCGGCTTCTACCCACTTAGTAAAATAATCCACTGCAACGACGAGATATTTAAATCTTCCTCTAGTTGTTGGAAGTGGCCCGACCAGGTCAATTCCCCACATGGTAAATGGCCAAGGGGAAGTAATGGGTGTCAACAGTGCTTGGGGAGTTCTTCGGATGGAGGAAAAACGCTGACACTTGTCACATTTATGGGCATAGGCTATACAATCAGCCCTCATCGTTGGCCAGTAGTATCCTTGTGTCATTATTCTTTGCAGAAGTGTCCGACCTGCTACATGGGCTCCACAAGACCCTTCATGGACTTTTTCAATCAAATCATTTATCTCGGCGGGATGTACACACCTCTGCAAGCCAGCTATGATTCCTCGTCTGTATAGAATACCATTAGTTAGTACATAACGAGCAGCTTTAAACTTGAATTTCTTGGCTGCGAGTTTGTCAATTGGTAATTCTCCCTCCTTAATATATGCCCTGATGGGATCCATCCAAGATGGCCCTAAATCAAGGGTAATAAAATTCATCGTCAGATCTTCATTTATGCTCCGACTAGTTAGAACTTCAATTGGGATTGTTCTTCGTAGCTCGGTACGAGTAGCCGATGCTAATCGAGCTAAAGCATCTGCTCTTGCATTCTCCATTCTTGGTATTCTGACCAGTTGAACAGTAACAAATTTCGATACCAATTCCATTGCCTTTGCATGGTACTTAATCATCAACTCTCCTTTTGCTGTATATACACCAAGCATTTGGTTTACAATCAACTGTGAGTCACTGCATACGATTACCTGCTCTGCCTTCATGATTTTTGCCAGACTAAGACCTACAATTATTGCTTCATATTCGGCCTCATTATTAGAAGCTTGAAATTGAAAGCGCAGAGCATATTCTATATCGACCTCGTTTGGACTTTTCAATACAATCCTAGCTCCACTACCTGAGGGGCATGATGAGCCATCCACATATAGGTTTCATATAGGTATCTCGTCCTCAAACGTCTTATTGGACAAAGTTCCTCGATGGAATATTTATTGCTCCTTTATCTCCATTTCTATCACACCTCGCTGCTCTTCGATCTTCTCCTCTGGCTCTCCGACCAAGTTAAGTTGATCGGGGTTTAAATTTGATGATCCTGTAACATCCACAGGTTGGTCATTGTTCAGCTTTTACTCCTCGGGGGTATCAGGATAAGTGAACTCTGCTATAAAATCCTCTACTGCTTGCCCTTTTAGTGATGATCTAGGCTCATAAATTATATCATATTCACCGAGTTCTATTGACCAATACATCAATCTCCCTAATTTTTCTGGTTTATGAAGAGCTTGCCTCAACGGCATATCGGTATATACGACTATGGTATGAGCCTGGAAGTATGGCTTTATTCTTCTACTCGCTTCGATCAGCGCCAATGCTAACTTTTCCAATTTTGGATATCTGATCTCTGCTCCTCAGAAAGCTTTACTAGTGTAATAAATTGGTTTTTGTATTCCATCCTCTACTCTTATTAATGCCGAGCTAACTGCATTTTTTGAAACCGCCAGATACAAGTACAACCTTTCTCCTATCATCGGTCTGGACAACAGTGGAGGTGCTCCCAAATATTTCTTCAATTCTTGAAAAGCTTTCTCGCATTCTTCATTCCATTCAAAAGTCTTTCGTAGAGTTTTGAAAAATGGGAGGCATCTATCAGTTGCTCGCGATACAAATATGTTAAGTGCTTCTACTCGCCCTGTAAGACTTTGCACTTCTTTCTTCGTCGTTGGAGATCACAACCCTAATACAGCTTTGATCTTTTCAGGGTTTGCTTCAATGCCTCGTTGATTGAGAATGTACCCGAGAAATATGCCTTCTCGTACTCTAAATATGCACTTGGTCGGGTTCAATTTCATTTGATATTTATCTAATTGATCAAAGGTCTGGCCTAAGTCAACTAGATGGTCAGCAACTTTCTTGCTTTTTGTCAGCATATCATCAACATAGACTTCCATATTGCGATTGATTTGTTCTGCAAACACCTTGTTCATTAGCCGTTGATATGTTGCACCTGCATTTTTCAAACCAAAAGGCATAACATTATAACAATAAGTTCCCCTAGGGGTAATGAAAGAGGTACTTTCTCTATCTTCAGGTTTCATTTTAATCTGGTTGTAACCAGAATAAGCATCCGTGAAGCTCAATAGCTCGTGTCCCGAGGTAGAATCCACTAGTTGATCAATTTGGGGCAATGGAAAATGGTCCTTTGGACATGCCTTGTTGATGTCGGTGAAGTATACACACATCCTCCATTTGTTGTTCTTCTTTTTCACCATTACTATATTTGCTAACCAGTCTGGATATTTAACATCTTCAATAAAGCAAGCTTTTTGGAGCTTCTTGACCTCCTCCTGTATAGCTTGGTTCTTCTCGGAGATGAACACTCTTCTTCTTTGCTTACTGGCTTGATTTCCTTATTCACATTGAGCTCGTGACATAAGAAATTTGGGTCTATTCCGGGCATATCCTCATGACTCCAAGCAAAAGTTTATTTTCTGCTTTTTAAGAAACTTATCAATTCCTGTTTTAGTGAGGCATCTAACGACGAACCTATCTGAGTTGTTCGTTCAGGGTGCTCGTCGTCCAGAATGATGTTTTCAGTATCTTCCACCACCTGACCTTTCACGAGTTGCGACTCATCTCTAGGATCCAATGTTTCAATTTTTGCACCCTCATCCACCTGATAGGTAGTAGTCTTTTTCCTAGATTCCTCCAGTTCCTCCTGTTCGGTAGATGAATAGTAGCATTCCCGAGCTACTTTTTGATCACCTTTCACAACTCCTACTCCAAAATTGGTAGGAAATTTTAGGCATTGATGTACCGTAGATGGTACTGCTTCGAACTTCTTTAATCCTACCCTTCCCATGATGATATTGTAGGCTGATTGAACATTCTTATCCATCACGAAGAAGCGTACTCTTTCAGTTCGACAAGCAGTCCATGTGCCAATGAACATATCAAACTTGATCGTCCCAAGTGGAAAAACTTTCTCGCCAGCAAAACCGAGAAGGGGCCTATGATAAGGCTCCAATTGAGACAACTTTAGATTTAAGCTGTCGAAGCACGAGTAGAACATAATATCAGCCGAGCTACCATTATCAACCAGTACTCTCGAGATCATCACTTCCTTCATTCTCATTTTGATCACCAATGGGTCATCATGAGGATACAGCACACCTACGAGGTCATTTTTTGAGAAACCGATGACCAGTTTTTCTTTGTTGACCTTCCTCGGGCGATCATCTTTAGCCAAGTTTATTCGTTGAATATATGAACAGGCTTGAGCCTCATTGAGGTAAGCTTTTCTTTCTACAGTAAGGTCTCCACCTCCTGCATCTCCACCTGTAATAACATTACAATCAAATGATCCAAAACGTATTAAAAATACCTCACGTTCTGGCTACCTTGGTCTTTTGGGAATATCGGGGTCGTCTTCTGGATCATCTTTATGGTCTCTTTTCTTGTTCTCCTCTGCTCGACGAGGAGATCTAGACCTCTCTCTTGCCCGGTCGTTGTTTCTTCTTTCATTTCTACTATCAATATACTTTGTCAGTTTTCCTCGTCTAATGAGTGCTTCGATCTCATTCTGAAGAGCTATGCAATTTTTGGTCATGTGGCCATGATCCTTGTGGAACTCGCAATATTTGGCCTTATTCCTCTTGTCAAGGTCTGACTTCATTTTCTCTGGCCAGTTTAATTCCTCACTGTTCTTGATTTCTTCTAGAACATGGTTGATGTCTACCTTCAAAGGAGTATAATTTTCAAATTTCTTTAATACCTCCCATGGTGGCTTTGTTTTTGAATGCTTGTCACCACCATTATTCTTATGCTCTTTCTTTTTGGCCTTATCACCCTCCACCTTGGTTTCTTTGGTATCCATATTCTTCTTTGCAGCCATAGCCTCCTCGGTATTCATGATCTTGATCGCTTTTGCCATCAATTCTGACATGGTTCTGGGTGGATCTTTAGCCAAAGTGTAGTTTAACTTGTTGGGCAACAACCCACTCATCAAAGCAGTAATCGCTGTATTTTCCTCGTAATCAATAACTTTGAGTTTCTCGTTATTGAAGCGAGTTATATAGTCCCTAGTGCTCTCACTTGCCTTTTGTCTAACAATTAACAAGTGGGCTACTCGTTTAACAGGTTTTGCTCCAAAACAGAAGTTTCCAATGAAGAGCTCGGCCAGTTGAAAGAAAGTTGAAATCTTACCCCGAGGAAGATTATTGTACCATATTTGAGCAGATCCTGTAATATTTCCCGAGAATGCCCTGCATCTCATCTCGTCTGGCACATCATAGATATCGACAGTAGCTTGGTATTGCTCTATATGAAGGACAGGGTCAGTTTTTCCATCATATTTAAGAGTCACAACAGGTGCTTTGAACTTTGATGGTGTGGGAAAATCCACAATTGCTTGGACAAAAGGTGTCCCTTGGACAAAAGTTCTTTGTAGAGGATTCTTGGCCTTGGCCATTTCCCCTAATCTATCCTCAAACCTCTGAATAGAGCCTTTCCACGCATCATTTCCTTCCTCGGGCCTGTTGGTTCGAGCAACTGATCGCGTGGATGTGGCTTCTTGGGATCTATATATCTTGTCGAGCAGCTGGTTGTGATTGGGCAGAACCCTCTCTTAAATCAAATGGTCGTCGAAAGTTTCTCAACACAGCCTTAGGAGGACTTTTATTCTTCTTAGGGCCCAATCGATCAAAAGGAGAGACCCTACTCAATCTTTCCAGTGCACTGGTCCTTTTCGGAGAGAGAGTGATGTGTTGTTCAGTAACTGTGGCTCGTACTGACAAAGTTTGACCCAGTTGATAAGAAAAATCTTCAGATTTATCAGTGCGATATGAATCACTTTGCCTAATGCGTGAAGAAAGTAAATGAGTATTTCTTTGACCACTTCGTTGTCCTGAATAGGTTGATGCTCCACCTTGGATAGTTTGCGTGAGTTATCGCATTGTTTCCTGCATGGCTGTCTGGCCTTGAGCCAAACTGGCCATGATTCCTGCCTGATCTTGGATATTTGGAGGAGCGGATGGATTTGGGGGGTTTCCAGCTTTTCGATTGCTAGATTCAGGATTGTCAACCATTGATGATGAATTATTTTTGGTGAAAAACGAAAATTACAGTCATTTCCCACAGACGGCGCCAATCTGTTGATGTAAAAAATTAGACTATCTCTGATTTGTTTAATCACAGATAAAAATAAATAAGACAAGAGATTTTAAAGTGGTTCAGCCTTGAACGAATGGCCTACGTCCACTATTTGTGTTATTATTGAATGTTTTGGAATTCTCGAAATAGGATTATTCTCAAGAAATTCCGGTCCCCTTACAATGAGGATGATACAATGTATTTATAGCCATGAGGCTGTACATGTGAATGGGTAATACATAGTTGTTCAACAAGCGTATACATCCGTATGATAATATTCAGCATTTAATGCGCATTTAATCCTCTTAATTGTCTGATAATAAATGCTCTGATCGAGGTGCAGCTCGGACCGCCTAAGCTGCTCGGACCGCCTAAATATCTCGGTATCCATGAGTTGCTCGGTGCAGTAAAGTTCCTCGGTGAGCCCCTACTGCTCGGTGAGTTGATCGGGGAAATTGAGTTCCTCGAAGTCAAGGTATTGTTAAGAAATGTTTGTTAGTGCCATATAGATTGACACGTGTCTCCACTTCATTGTGCCATGTCAGCAGACTAAAATTGGTATCAAAAGTCTCCCTTGTTATTATCTTGGCCCATAGTAGGAGAGAAATTGTATGTTTATCTAGCAGTCTCTGAATCATCTATCAGTGCAGCCATAGTACGGGAAGACGTTGGAATCCAAAGGCTTGTGTATTTCAATAGTATAGCCCTTCAAGGGTCTCAGCAAAATTACCCTCGTATGGAAAAGTTAGCCTACGCCCTGATACATGCTTCCAGGAAGATGAAGCCCTACTTCCAAGCCCATTCCATGGTCGCCCTCACCGATTCCCCACTAAAACAGGTTCTACATAAACCTGAGAAGTCCGAAAGATTTATGACCTGGGCCATCGAGTTGGGGGAGTATGACCTTACTTACCAACCTAGGGCAACCATTAAAGGGCAGGCCCTCGCAGACTTTGTTTCTGAGTTCACATGGGAAGAGGCCAAGGTAGAGAATGACCTAGTGGGTGATGAAGGGTCAAACAACAAGGTCTTTCAAGATCAGGAAGAGGTTGCACTAAACGTCTTTCGAGAACAGGAAGAGGTTGCACCAAATGTCTTTCGAAACCAGGAAGAGATCGTATCCAAGAAGATCAGGAGCGGAGTAGCAGAGAACGAAGAGGATCGATACCTCTTTAGGAAAGGAATCATGTCGAAAGAGGCCTTCTCATCAGATACAGATGTTTGGAATCTATTCGTTGATAGTTCTTCCTGTGACAGTGGAAGCGGTGCAGGGTTGATACTTTCAGCTCCAGATGGCGCTAACATTGAATACGCTTTGAGGTTCAACTTCAAGGCCTCTAACAACGAGTCAGAATATGAAGCCATGATAGCAGGTCTCTCATTGGCAAAGAATTTAGGAGTAAGACGACACCTACTTCATAGCGACTCAAGGTTAGTTGTCAATCAAGTATTGGGAGTCTATGATGACAAAGATGAAAGGATGGCTAAGTATCTAAAGAGGGTGAGAATGATGTTAGATTATTTCGAAGAGACAAAACTGAAGAGAGTACCTCAAAAAAAGAACATCCACGCAGATGTATTGGCTAAGTTGGCCTCGGTGATGAAGACAGACATCAGAAGGATAATTTCGGTCGAGGTCTTAGCAAAAGCGACCATCGAAGAAGAAGAGGTTTGCAACCCTTGTCTCAATCTGATCCTAGGAGACTCATGGATGGACCCCTTCATCGGATATATCAAAGAGGGAGAGCTACCAGAATCCAAGCTTGAGAGGAGGAAATTAAGATATAGGGCTGCCAAGTTCTCCATAGTAGGAGACGTCCTATATAAGAAGGGATTTATGTTGCCTCTCCTCAGATGTGTGCATCCCACCAAAGTTCCCCGCGTCCTACAGGAAGTTCATGAGGGTTCTTGCTCTAGTCACATAGGAGTAAGACCGTTGGCCAAAAGGATAATTACACAGGGATACTGGTGGCCAACCTTGTCCAAAGATGCTGCAGCTTACGTGAAGAGGTGCGATAAATGTCAGAGATTCTCCACTGTTCCTCACCAACCTCATCAACCTATGACGTCAATCACTTCCCCATAGCCATTTGCAGTATGAGGAATTGACTTGGTAGGACCCCTACCAAGAGCTGCCAATAATTATCGGTTTCTGATAGTTGCCATTGACTACTTCTTAAAGTGGGTGGAGGCAGAGCCGATGATAACGATCATAAAACAGAAGACTTTCCAACTTATTTGGAGAAACATTGTATGCATACATGGCCTCCCAAACACTCTCATCTCAGATAATGGAACACAGTTCAAGAACTCCTCTTTAGAAAAGTATTACGAAAGAGTGGGGATAAAGCAGTTCTTCTCATCTCCAGGCCGACCTCAGGCAAACGGTCAGACAGAAGTCACAAACAGAATAATCCTCGATGGAATCAAGAAGAGGTTAGAAGAGGCGAAGGAGAGATGGACTGAAGAGGTTTACGTTGTGTTATGGGCCTACAGAACAACGATAAGGACACCAACAGGAGAAACCCCGTTCATGCTAGCACACGGCTCAGAGGCCGTCATACCAACAAAAGTGGGACTCCCTACTCATAGGGTTCAGACATATGACCCTGATAAAAATGGGGAATAGAGGAGACTAGACGTAGATCTGATTGAAGAGAGAAGGGAAGATGCAGGAATCAGATAAGTAGCTTACCAGCATAGAGCAGCAAAATTCTACAATCAGAGGGTGAAATCAAGACCCATTGCCGTGGGAGACTTAGTACTGAAGAAGACCTTACAGAAAATGAATAAACTCCACCCAAACTGGCATGGTCCCTACAAAGTGACAGAAGAGGTTGTGCTCGGGACCTACAGGCTAGAAAACCTAGAAGGGGAAACTTTTTCAATCCCTGGAATGCTGATCATCTGAAAAAATATTACATATGATGTTGCAAGAAAGTTTACGTAAATGAACCATCTTACGAAGAGATTATTAATGAGAGATCAGTTTCCATGACAATTCTTGCTTCATAGTGCTCTAATGATAAAATGTGTGAGGATAACATCTTAGTTGATGGCCTCAGACCCTTATAACATCATTAAGTGGTGACAAGGTCTGAGGTCAAACACCATACTAGGATGACCTCAGACCCTTAACATCATTAATTTGGTGAAATTAATTATGTGGATAACATCTTAGTTGATGGCCTTAGACCCTTATAACATCATTAAGTGGTGACAAGGTCTGAGGTCAGACACCATACTAGGATGACCTCAGACCCTTAACATCATTAATTTGGTGAAATTAATTATGAGGATAACATCTTAGTTGATGGCCTCAGACCCTTATAACATCATTAAGTGGTGACAAGGTCTGAGGTCAGGCACCATACTAGGATGACCTCAGACCCTTAACATCATTTATTTGGTGAAATTTATTATGAGGATAACATCTTAGTTGATGGCCTTAGACCCTTATGACATCATTAAGTGGTGACAAGGTCTGAGGTTAAACACCATACTAGGATGACCTCAGACCCTTAACATCATTAATTTGGTGAAATTAATTATGAGGATAACATCTTAGTTGATGATCTCAGACCCTTAACCTCATTAAGTGGTGATAAGGTCTGAGGTAAGACTTAATTTAGTTTAAACAGACATCATTGAAACAAAACAAATGAAGTAAAAACCCTCCTCAGAGGTTGCTATCCAGTTGTAAACATTCAAAAACATAAGTTGACAATGTTCTTCAGAGGTTACATCCGATCAAGGGTTACAAAAAAGTACAGAGTTTCATAATTGAGCCTAAGGATTCGAAGGGAGAGTGCTGGTATCCTCGGCCTGATTCTCTTGGACGACGTTGGTCACCTCGGCCCCATCTTCTCTGTGGTCAGCTCCCTCTATCTCCGTACCGTCCAGTGTGGCAGTCTCTGCAGGGGCAGCGACCTCCTCTTCAACCTCTTGAAAGGCTTGGGCAAGCTAAGGGTTAGCAAAACCCAAACCTATGAAGTCAGAGGCCTTCAAACTTACTTCCTCCTTCTCCTTAGCAGCCGCCCAATTGATAATAGCCTTAATACCTCTTACGAGGTAATCAAAGCCGAAGCTCATGAATTCATCGAAGACTTTCTAATCAGCTAATATCCCCTCAGAGGCATCCTCGAGGGCTGCCTTCACTGCAGAATCGACCTTTTATTGGAAAATATTGTCCTTGGCCTTCAGAGCTGCAACGTGGTCCTTTTTGAGCTTGGAGATCTCTTTCTCCAGGTCCTTAACCTTCTGCTCAGACCCCACCAAAGAAGACTTCAGACGGTCTACTTAGGCACTCAGGGAACTTTGCACTTTCTCAGCCTCCTGACCCTTCTAGATGAGGGGTAACTTCCTCAAAGTCCAATTGGCAAGATGATGCATAGCAGTCATGACCTGCAAATCAAGTGATCGTGTATATGAGTTGAAATTCAAAACAGAGGTTACACTTGAATCCATACTGAAATCTGAAGATATACCTGAATAGATCGAACTCAACCAGCAGAGGTGTGTCCATGGACCGGCAGAAACATTTGTCAGCATCGGTCATAGCAAAGTCGATGGCATCCAGCGCCTACAGACTGTGGCCTATGATGCTGTCGTTGATTTTTAGTTTCTCTATACGAGTAGCTAATGCATCAACAGAGGATATCGAGATGGCAGAGTCCCTGCCTTTTTTCTTCTGCCTCTGATCCTCAGGGGTAGGGTCCGTAGAACTTCTCTTCTTTGTGGCCTGAGCCTTCGAGGTTGAGGGAGGGGGAGGAGGGGCATTCAGACTTGCCTTCTTAGCAAGCTTTGTCAAACTCGGTGCTGCCATTTCCTAAATCTCGTCGGATATTCCCTTCGGACGCTCTGTAAAATAGAAAGGTCTGAGTTAGAGAGTCAGACATGCATAAACTCAGAGGTATAATTTGGAATAAAAAACACTCACCAAGCTCTATAAGAGTACTTCCCCCTAAACCAATCTCAGAGAGGTAGTGGGGGGTGATTAGGTGTTCAAATTTGACGAGCAGACCATGCATCCCCTGATCCTGAAGGTCTTTGACCTTCTAAAGATTTTACGGGCTCAGACTAGGGTCGGCCTTAGCAGCCATTATAACCTTTCCCCATCTTATAGGCATCCTCGGCTCTAGTGAGGAAGAGGAGGCGTATGGGCCAAATTCCCATGGCCCTGAGGCAAAGAAATAGCGAGGCTTCCAGTTATGATTAGAAGTTTGAGTTGTCTGGAGCATCTTCTTATTAGGTTTTTGAGCTACAAAATGATAATAGCTCGGATGGTTTTTGGCTGATGAAGGGACATAGCAACCTACAAAAACCTGGACTGGAAGGTCTGAGTGATGAACAACCCTCCATAAGACAATGGCCCCAATTATTACCCTCCAAGCATTGGGAGACAACCGGGAAGGGGTCAAGTTGATATAGGCTAGTATAGACCTAATAATGGGATGGATGGGCAAACAAAACCCCAACTTTAACATCTGCTCGTACAAGCAGATCTCACCATCTCGGCCATGGTAAGCCCTCTCTTCCCTCAGAGGTCTCCTGAGCTTTATGGAGGGGCTGATGGAGTATAGGTATCTGAAGCAAAGAAGGTTGACCTCACTAACTGTACTCTCAATCTCGATCGCCTCAGAGACGTCGACATCACTCTCAGCATCATCGTCATAATCATTATCTAGATCAACATCGGCCGGAGCAGACGATGGATGGTTACTTGGGAACCTCTGAGCAAACTCAGCCCCTGTGACGGCCGACAGGGGAATGGCGTCAAGTATTGGTGGAATAGCCACGCTTGGTCTAACAATCTCAACCTCTGAGGAAGAGGATGATGTGTTTGAATTTTTATGAGACGAGACCCGACTGGAGGCCTCTGCTTGATCAGGGACCTGATATTGTTGATTTGAGAAGTCCATAGCCTCTTGGAAAGAATCCACAGACATATGGTCTGATGTGGAAGACTCAGACTCAAATATTGGTGAGGGTTCAACAGGTACCTCGGCTTGGCTAGCTGGTTCTGATGGTTCAGGGTATATTACCTTCAGAGGTGGGGTAAAGATAGGTTTGAGGGGGAATTCCTCTGACCTACGAGCTCCCTCCTGCGCTCTTTCTATTTGCCTAATTTTCTTTAAAGTCTTATCTCTGAGAGAAGGGAAATCCTCTAAGAGTTGGTAAAGGGGTCTGGGCATAAGAGGCAGACCCTACACTTACAACTCTCCTAAACAACAAACAAAGACTGGCAAATGGAATGATTCAACTAAGGATCAAACTATTAAAATCTAAGCAATTACAACGAAGAACACAAAGAACAGCTCGTCAAAAAAAATGGAGACCTCGCCGGAAATCTCCAAAAACTCACTGAAAAATGCAGAAGTAAGAAAAAAATAGGAAAAATGAAGAAAAAAGAATGGCAGAGGATACCTGGAGACAAAATGGTAAGAGAAAAGGGAGAGGCTGCGAGAAATCACCACCAGAATGCTTCGAACCAGAGCTTTTCTAGAGAGAGGGAGAGCTGCAGAAATGAGTCAAGCCAGAAAATAGAGAAGTAAAGAAGAAAGAGGGAAAATAGGGTTTAAACCCTTAATATGGATGCATGCTCCCCAAGGCCCATCATTGCCTTGGGAGCCCCCAAAGGATGGCTGACATCACATGCTTGCCAGGCACGCCTCTCACTTCAGCAATGGACAAGTGTCAAATGAACATTGGCATAAAGAAGAAAGACCTCGGAGGTGTAGAGATCCCACAGTCACCTGCTCCCACATGTAACTAAGGCCTGGGGGGTGATTGATATGCCCCAAGTGTCACCTCCACTCAGAAGACATCATCCTTGGCCAAAGACATGGCCGACGTTGGAAAAGCCTTGGATCAGTGACCAGCAGCCTCGACGATAGAAGGGTCAGCCCTGGCCGACACCACTACCAACCTCTTCGAGAGGAGACCACATGAATCAGGGGGTCAGCAGTTCGTCAGTTCACCTAATAATGACAACCTCGGTAGGGGCTAAGTCGAGGTTACAAAGAGCCATACTTCTACAAAGGTCAACACCATCAGTGAATCGACCGATATTTCAGGCCTATTCCAGCTTAACCTCGGCCCAGACTGACCTTAATACCTTACCCCAGCTTCACTTAAGCCGAGACCATATCGGCTCATCTCGGATTGGATGGGTAGATAAACCCTACCAACCTCGGACTCTTCTAGGCCGAGGTCATGACCAAGCACGGAGGCCGAGCTCTTATTGACATCTGTGGGCAAGGACACGTGGACACAATTAAGTTATAACAAATCATTCCCCCCATGTGAGGGGAATATTTCATCATCATTATCTACATGTGACAGGGACAAATGTCTTCATCATATTGGCTAGATCAACACACACATGCTCTTTACATGCATGGGGGGTACACTACACCCCCCAAGCATTATAAATACTTGTCTTCTCCTTCTTAGAAAGGGATCCCAAAAATTAACAACCCTAGATGAAACTCTGTTCAAATACACAGTAGAGAGAGAAAGCTTGAGAGATTGTATCTATGGCCATTAGTGCCCCCATATATTGATACACATCATACACTTGCACAGTGGACGCATGCCTAATTGGATGAACCACTTATATTCCGGTGTAAATCCTCTTCTCCTCATCTATTTCTACTATGTGTATATATACCCTATGCTGCCATTGTTAACATTGAATTGAGCTCACAAACACCTTGAAGGGTGGTATTGTTTCCAGCATCATCACAAATTGCATACAAAGTAATATCCCTATTAAACCAAAAAACTGGAAATACTAATTGGATGACATGTCTTCAATCATCTTCAAAGCTATTCAAACTTGTTTTGTCCTCATCAGGGTGTGCAAACAGAATCCTCGATTTGGTACCTACACAGATAAGGCAAGAAACAAATACCCATGACGTGAAACAAATTGATATATAATGATAACAAAAATGAAATATAAAATTAAGCTCACCAAGGTTAAAACTAGTGTTAACTATATCAGACAATTGCGCATAAAATTCATCAAAACATTCGATCTCAAGCATAGTTATAGTCTCAAACTTTGTAGTTAGGTTTTGCAGTTTTTATTCTTTAACAGTGTTCATGCCTTCATGGGTAAGTTGAAGAACATCCCATGCTTCTTTAGACGTGGTACACGTCATTATGCATCGGAACTCGTCAGGAGTGACGGATCTCGAAATGGAACTAAGCCCTTTAGAATTATACGCGGACCATTTAAATTCATCCTCAGTCCATTGAGCCACATATTTTAAACTTGTCACATTATCAACAGTGACAGTGAGAGGTGTCCACCCATTTTCAACAAGAATCCACACACGTTCATCAATGGCTTTAAGAGAGTATTTCATACGGGCTTTCCAGTATGCGTAATTACACCCGTCAAAAACTAGAATTTTATTAAATGATTTTTCTATTTGAACAAATTCCTTTTCAAGAAATCATTTTTAAAGAATTTATATTCAATTTTTTTTTTTTTGCGAAAAATTACACGGTGAAATTGTGTAATTGGCTTTAATACCAATTTGAGAGTGCACTTTTTAATGAACCGGAGAAACAAATCTAATTAAATCCAATTTTTAAATACCCAGATTTAAACACACACCAAAGTTATGCATCCAAAGGTGATTGATTTGACATTCAACATATTCACATAAAGCAAGGATCAATCACACACAACAAATTAGAAAAAATCCCTCCAAAGGGGAAAAATATTTTTATTTCAATATAGTTTGTAAACACTTACATACATAAAGAAATACAGTTTGACAAGTGAAGACTCTCAGGCACCAGTTCGTTGTAGTCAACAAGAGCTCCCCCAAGACGCTCCAAGTTCAGCAGCGTAGAGAGCTTCTTCTCAACACAAGATGCTTCACAAATGTGTATGACCAGGTTTAAAATGATTTACACATATGATTCTGAGTGTTTGTGAATTTCAAAGTTTTTGTGTTTGAAACATATGAAGACTTGACGTATTAGGTAAAAAAAAAGTGTTTCCTCAAAATCTTAAACAAAATAAAATCCGAAGGGGGAATTTATTGAGGCAAACAAAATCTGATGCACCAGATTTTTCTAAGCCCATCAGACTGATCCGAAAAGGATCATCCGAATCGGTTCGATTTCAGTCTGATCTACCAAATTATGCAGAGTTTCAAATGCCATCGAATCAGTTCGATTTTAGGAAAAATCAGATCGGTCTGGTCTTTCAATCTTTTCATAATCCTATGTACCATGACATGATGAAGACCACAATGCACGATGTTGAAGATGATGACCATGACGCACGATGTTGATGAAGATGGGTGCGTGAAATAATGTTAAATTCGGATTGAAGCCTTCAAAATAAGATCGTGCTGAGACGAGCCGACTGTAGCGGTATACGACGTATATTATGGAAGACCTAATTGATTAGAAGAAGAAGACCAACACTTATAAGGTTGATACCATTGATCCCAATAGTTAATCGAAAGTTGAAACTCTGGATCCCCAAGATGAAACAGATTTAGTCAAAGGGAAAATTGTTGAAACCATTAAAGGTATACTCCTGGATGATGAGAAATTGGAGAGGACCACCTAGATAGGCTCAACACTGGATCCAATTTTCACACCTCGCCTAATTAAATATCGGGTGATCAATCCTTTATTAATTTAACTCAAAGTGTCCAATTGGTTCATTCTTAGCATCACTGTCGAAAAATATTTTTTTTATTAATCACCTAGCAAATAATTAAGATAAGTGTCAAAACATTTAGTTTTATAAATTACATCCGATTGTTATTATTAATTATGAAACCATTTTCACGAATACAAATGAAATTATTAAAACCAAAGCACCCAAATGAAAAAACCATGCTAGATAAATCAATCCAAATAAAATATCCCAAATCCCAGGACAAAGTAATAATCACAAGTAATCCCAACTAAAATAGAATACTGAAATAAATCAAGAGTGCAAATCTCTCTGATCTAGATAAAACTGGAAATGGGAGACACATGCCCTATCTAATGATGACTAAATAGAAGAATGCGAAGACAAGGATGAAGTCGTCTACTGCAAGGACCTACAACTCCCACACTAGCTGCAACACGTCAACAGTCTAAAGATCTAAGCCTGACACCCCTGTGGCTGGGCACCTGTAATACACACACACACACACACACACACATATATATATATATATATATATATATATACAAGTGAAAGAAGAGATAGAAGGAAACGGGTCAGAGCCCGAGTTTAAAACAACCTTTAAATAGTTTAACAAGTATTTAAATTTCTCACTAGTTGATATTACACACATTTTAGTACTTCGACACTCACTTGGAAATTCTCACACCACAACTAGTGTGCACACCTAACGTATTACTAAACTAATCTAGATACCGCTAACCCAACTTACTAGTTTAATCCAATTTCCCTTCACTAGTTTAATCCAATTTCCCTTCACTAAGCTCTGTTCAAGTAATTGCATCAAAAATTTATATCTGATAACCTTTTCTTATGAATTAATTAAGCCCTTCATGTTCATCTCAAAATAGACTTAAGTTCTCATCCTCTTAATTCATTTAATATATATTTTTCCATTTTATATACTTACAAACACAGTAGATTAATCACACGTATATATATTTTTCCATCCACGATAAAAGCTCTGATAGAAATGCAGTTGTCGACTTGCAAGAAGGATGTATAAAGGCTTACAGGTATAGTAACAACTTTAAACAGGTTTGTTTCCCAAGAAATAGATAGGTGTTTTCCATTCTTTAAGGTGCTGAGAAAGACCTTTAATTGGAATGTAGAATGTGAAGAAGCGTTCCAAGAATTAAAGAAGTATCTGGGGTCACCACCTTTATTGTCTCGAACTATTTTTGGAGAAAAGTTGTACTTATACTTATCTGTTTCTGAGTTGCAGTTAGCTCGACCTTGGTTTGATTGGATAATGGGATCAAAAACCCGTTTGCTACACCAGCAAAGCATTCAGGGGAGTCGAAATCAGATATCCATGCTCGGAAAAACTGTCCCTTGCACTCATTGAAGCCTCTAGAGTATGAAGCCTACTTCCAAGCATATACTATAGTTGTGTATACTGACCTACCTTTTTGACAAGCACTCCACAAACTTGAGAAGTCAGGAGGATTAATGTACTGGGCTATGGAACTGGGAGAATATGACTTTGTCTGTGAACCAATGTCCTAATTAAAAGGCTAAGTTTTGGTGGATTTCATTACAGAGTTCACCTATCCAGAGGTAACCAACCAACAAAACTCGCCTGCCGAGTAGACTTCTTCAAAAAAGAGCTCATCTCAAAAGTAAGCTGAAGTTGTAACAGATGAACCTGAATCATCTAGAATTCAATAAATGGTTCAGAAGTATGCTAAGAAGAGTAACTAGATATTTCACCATAGAGTTGTGTCTATGGAGAGCTACATCAGTGATATCCCATTATGGAATTTATATGTGGATGGATCTTTATGTGCGACTGGAAGTGGAGCAGGTATAATACTCAATACTCCTGATGATATTGATGTTGAACATGTCCTTAGGTTTGAATCCAAGGTGTTGAACAATGAAGCGGAGTATGGAGATTTGATAGTCAAACTCTAATTGTCCCATTCCTTAGGCACCGAGCAGGTAGTGGCGTACAGTGATTCACATTGGTTGTCATCCAAGTGCTTCATCTATATGGAGTCAAAGGAGAATTGATGGCCAGATACTTTTCCAAAGCCATTGAAGTTATTTCCAAGTTTCCAGGCATGCAAATGAAAAGAATACCAAAAATATATAATACCCAAGCTAATGCATTTTCTTGGCTAGCTTCAGCAACGAGAATTAAACTCCGGATAAGCATTCCAATTGAAATCTTGGCCAGTAGGAGCATAAATGAGGACTTAATGGTTAGTTTCATTACTATAGATTTGGGACCTTTTTAGATGGATCCGATCAGGGCTTACATTGAAGATTTAATCCTACCAGCCGATCCCAAAGAAGGCAAAAAGTTTTGGTTCAAAGCAGCCAGATATGTGTTGGGCAACCGAATTTTATACAAAAGGGGATTAACTATCTCCTTATTATGTTGTGTTCATCCGTTGGAGTGAAAGTTTTGATTAAGGAAGTGCATGAAGGTTCTTGTGGAGCTTATTCAGCTAATCGGTCATTGCTTCAAAGAATCAACACACAGGGATACTACTATTCGACGATGAGGGTAGATTATAAGGCCTTCGCAAGAAAGTGTGATAAGTGCCAAAGGTCCTCTACAATTTGCAAAACACCCAATGCTGCTCTAGCACCCATTACCTCAACTTGGCCATTTTCTATTTGCGGAAGTGACTTGGTCAACCCATTGCCGACCACCAAAGGCAGGTTCAAGTACTTGGTAGTTGCTGTTGATTACTTCACCAAATGGGAGGAGGAAGAGCCGTCGATAGAATTTCCTTATGAGAAGGTGTACTAAATCCTCTATGTAACAACCTGGATTTTTTAAATGAGAATTTTTAAATTAATTTTGGAAATCGGAGAAAAATGAAATTTTGGATTTTATAAAATTTTATAATTTAAAATGTTGGTTTTTATATTTAAAAAAATAAATTTTCAAACGAAATTGGAATCAGAATTAAAATGGAGTTTAATTGAATTTTTATTATATAGAAGAATCCTCAAAACCTAAAACTCTCTAAGAGTCCTCAAAACATAAAACTCTCTAGAAAAAAAATATTTCAAAAATAATGGATTGTTCGATCGAGCTAAATTTTTTTATGCAGCTTCTTATCGTCTTCAGCTAATTCTCCAAAAAAATTCATCTAATTCCAACTGTCCGATTGTCTAGAGTAAATTTTTTAGTGTTTGTAATTTGAACTCTTTTCTTAATCAAACTCTTAATCCTTTATATATCACCACTAATTCGTGGCTTGGCTTTTCAAATCACTTTTTATCAAACTTTAAAACGAGAAGACCTCTCCAAAATTAATCCCTTTCATCTACAAACCATAGACCCAAACTTATTCAATATTTTAACCTTAGATTAAAAGGCTTAATTGGTGTTTTCTCAAGATGAGTTCAACCTTCTACTCAGATTTTTGTCCAACTAATCACAGGCATATTTACCCTATTCTTTTCCTTTAGTATTACGTGTCTTGATTGTAGCCTCCATTAAACTCATGATTTTCTAAAATAAGTTACGAATATAAATATTGAAGAGATAAATTTCGGGACTGTTTTGCAGGAAAAATTAATGTTACCGAATACTTATAACTTTGTTATTCTTTGGGTTGTGTTGGTGTAGTCGAGTTTTCTATGGGCATGTGCATGTAGAGGAGACTTTTTAAAAGTAAATTTTGATATTTCATTTAAGAACCCTAAGAGGATTAATTATTTGTGTTAGAAAATAGTAACTATGATTGGACTTGCATGTAGCTATTATTCTGAAAATCACAATATTTATGTGTCCTTGATTTCCATTATTTAGATTAAAATTATTTAAATGGGAATTTAGTGTTATTATGAGTGTTGTTATAATTTGGAATTGTGTTACTTTATGGAAATATGATAATATTTCGGAAAGGTTGGGTATTGCAGGTAATTGGTTTTCACCCCTTAATATATTGTACACTTGTTAGGTATGGGACTAGTAAGTGGGACTTTGTTGCGATTTATGCCAATTAGGTATGGGACTAGTTAGTGTGAGTCTATGCGGGTTGTATAATTTGGGTTGGGGACTGATTTTCTATATTATACCTTTGTTGCGATAGCCTAGGATTGATATCTAGGTGGAGTGAAATTTTTATAATCATCCTTTACTTTGGATAGGACGATATTGTGTTTTGGGAACCCTTAGTTGGGACTAAGGGGTATTTTGAGGATTTTCACATCGCTTTTAAAGGTTGGGGAAAGTAATTTGATTAATGAGTATAAGGAATTTTGAAAATTAATATCGCAGGACTAAAACGAATATTAAAAATTTATTAGCGACATAATGTGTCTAGGGCCGACAGTTTGAACGGGTCAGAGGACGATTTATGTCGTGTCGTGTGTGGAACCTTGTCATATCGCGAGGATCGCGGGATAAAAATGAATCAGACGGCAGACTTGACAATGGGTTATGTGTGTGCGTGGAACCTTGTCGTATCGCGAGGATCGCATGATAAAAATGGATCGAACGGCGGACTTGACAAGGGGATGTGTGTTGGTGAATTTTTCTTCATGGTTAAATTAATTAAATTTAACATTGATGGGAAGGTGGGATTAATTAAAATAATATTGGTGTGGCTTTTATAGAAACCTTGCTGGTGGTTAGAAATTTATTTAGGCTGATTAATAAACCTCGAAATTAAAGATTCTATTGTTATAGTCGATATATATAACACTATTGTCTGGGTTCAGGGACCCTAATTGAGAAAAGTAGCCGGTTTTCATGCTTGGCGCTTTAGCTCTAACACATGCGTTGACTAATATTTTTCAGGATTTATTTGGGAGTTGCTGCATAGGATTCATTGCAGATCATTTGGAGGTGCAACTGGATTTATTTTTACTGCTTTAGTAGTTGGATTTTCTCTTTTCGTTCCGTCGTTTTATTCATGAGACTACTTTTGGAGTTATTGGGACTTTTCGGTTCCAAAGTTGTTTTAAGATTTAAGTTGGATTTATTTATTTAATTATATATTTGGAGATCACATGTGATGGATTTTAATCACATTTTGGAGTTTTATCTGTTGGATGTCATTTAATATTTGGAATTTGATTAAAATAATTTATCTTGTGGATTAAAATTTAATGTCTCATATCTGTCACATGCTAAGGATGATATTTAATTTACTCGCACCCGACTTAGTTTTGGTGGTGTCTGACGCCATAATTTAGCGGGGTGTGACCGATGGTATCATAGCATGATCTTAGGTCTCGTAGGTTGTGTGTTCGTTTAGCTTCCGCGTTGCTTATCTTTGATTTCCTTTAGATGATTTGTACCATTAGTTTTTCTGAGTCTGATGTTATTTGTTCCAATCTTTTATATGGAAAACACTAGGAGAGCTGGTAATAGGAGAGAGGAGTCCGTTTCTGGCCCCGCAGTTCAAGAAAGGCATGGGCAGTTTGTTTTGGATGCCGAAGCACTTGCGGTAATTGTGCGAGAGGCCACAGTGGCTGGTATTAAGATTGGGAGATAGAGAGGGGTGACGTTACAACCCCAACAGCAAGGGGTACCTGTCTCAAATTGGGATAGAGTGAGGAATAGATTTTTCAAGGGAAATACTTCCACTTTTGCGGGAGGATGCGACCCCACAGTCGCTCACCAATGGATAAGGGACATGAAGTGACACTTGAGGTTGGTTGAATGCACTGAGGTGTAGAAGCAGATGTTGGCAACATTCAAATTGTGAGGAAATGCTTTGAAGTGGTGGGAGAGTACCACCAGACCGAAGGAGCGGGATCAATTGAGTTATGCAGAGTTTCATATTAGGTTCAACAACAAGTACTTTTCGTATGCTATCAGGAGTGCAACGAAAAAGGAATTTCTGAAGTTGGAGCAAGGGTCAAAGTCAATCGTCGATTACGAACAAGAGTTCACCAACTTATCTATGTTTGTACCGAAGGAGGTAGACACTGAGAGGAAAAAGATGGAGTGTTTCATCAAAGAGGTGTCCTGTCCCATTAGGCAAATGGTTTTGGGAAATCCGGCATACACTGCATATGCCCAAGTAGTGGATGTCGCGATGTTACACTAACAGGAGAAAATAAGTTATCAAAAGAAATTGGGAAAAAGACAAGAGACCGAGGGTCTGGGATGAGACAACAAGGGTCTCAATGACCAAGCATGGAAAAGGCAGAGGCCTAACCAAGGACAACAGAATAATAATTTTCATCAGGAACGTCAGGGGGAACAAAATTGGAATGGGAATTGGGATCCTTTTCAGGGTACTTTTTTCAAGTGTGGGAAAGTGGGACAAAAAGCGAATAGGTGTTTCAAGAGATAGGGCCATCAGGGTCAAGTCACTCAGGGCCAGCAAGGCAAAGCACCTCCATCACCGGCAGGGCTCGGGGTGCGGGGAGCTCCAGCAGTACTAGCGACGATCGATGTTCAGGAAGCGCCAACAGCACCGGTAGCTTCAAGTGCGCAGGGGGTGGTCACTGCACCAACCAATCTCAGTTTTGGGAGATGCTATGTACCTCAGGTTCAGTTAGAGCAGGATAGATTGTGTGGCTAGTGGAGTATCGCAGTACGTAATACCTTCTTAGATACTTATATATATATATATATATATATATATATATATATATATATATATATATATATATATATATATATTGTATTTCAGGTGTATGGGAGCCTAATTGTGTTATTTTCCGGGCTAGGCATATGTGAGCTTTATTTCCTTTTGCGAAATTTATGCGTTGATGTGTTTGCTTCATCTAATTTCGAGGACGAAATTCCTTGTTAGTGGGGAAACATGTAACAACCCAGATTTTTTAAATGAGAGTTTTTAAATTAATTTTGGAAATCGGAGAAAAATGAAATTTTGGATTTTATACAATTATATAATTTAAACTGTTGGTTTTTATATTTGAAAAATAAATTTTCAAACGGAATTGGAATCGAAATTAAAATGGAGTTTTAATTGAATTTTTACTATATAGAAGAGTCCTCAAGACATAAAACTCTCTAAGAGTCCTCAAAACATAAAATCTCTAGAAAAAAAATATTTCAAAAATATTGGACGGTCCGATTGAGCTAATTTTTTTTATGCAGCTTCCTATCGTCTTCAGTTAATTCTCCAAAAATGTCATTCAATTCCAACGGTCCGATCGTCCGGAATAAATTTTTTAGTGTTTATATCTCATTTGAACTCTTTTCTTAATCAAACTCTTAATCCTTTATATATCACCACTAATTCGTGGCTTGGCTTTTGAAATCACTTTTTATCAAACTTTTCAACGAGAAGACCTCTCCTACTCCCTTTCATCTACAAACTAGAGTCCCAAACTTATTCAAGATTTCAACCTTAGATTAGAAGGCTTAATTGGTGTTTTCTCAAGAGGAGTTCAAACTTCTACTCAGATTTTCTCCAACTAATCACAGGCATGTTTACCCTATTCTTTTCCCTTAGTGCTATGTGTCTTGATTGTAGCCTCCATTAAACTCATGTTTTTCTAAAATAAGTTACGAATATAAATATTGAAGAGATAAATTACAGGACTGTTTTGCAGGAAAAATTAATGTTACCGAATACTTATAACTTTGTTATTCTTTGTGTTATGTTGGTGTAGTTGATTTTGCTATGGGCATGTGCATGTAGAGGAGCCCTTTTAAAAGTAAATTTTGATATTTCATGTGAGAACCCTAAGAGGATTAATTATTTGTGTTAGAAAATATTAACTATGATAGGACTTGCATATAGCTATTATTCTGAAAATCACAATATTTATGTGTCCTTGATTTCCATTATTTAGATTAAATTATTTAAATGGGAATTTAGAGTTATTATGAGTGTTGTTATAATTTGGAATTGTGTTACTTTATGGAAATATGATAATATTTCGGAAAGGTTGGGTATTGTAGTTAATTGGTTTTCACCCCTTGTTATAGTACACTTATTAGGTATGGGACTAGTAAGTGGGCCTTTGTTGCGATTTATGCCAATTAGGTTTGGGACTAGTTAGTGTGAGTCTATGAGGGTTGTATAATTTGGGGTGGGGACTAATTTTCTATATTATACCTTTGCTGTGATAGCCTAGGATTGATATCTAGGGGATGTGTGTGTGTGTGTGGAACCTTGTCATATCGCGAGGATCACATGATAAAAACGGATCAGATGGCGGACTTGACAAGGGGATGTGTGTTGGTAAGTTTTTCTTCACGGTTAAATTAATTAAAATTAACATTGTTGGGAAGGTGGGATTAATTAAAATAATATTGGTGTGGCTTTTATAGAAACCTTGCGGGTAGTTAGAAATTTATTTAGGCTGATTAATAAACCTCATAATTAAAATATTCAATTGTTATAGTCGATATATATAGCACTATTGTCTGGGTTCAGGGACCCTAATTTAGAAGAGTAGCCGATTTTCATGCTCGAGAATTTGGCTCTGACACATGCGTTGACTAATATTTTTCAAGATTTATTTGGGAGTTGCTGCATAGGATTCATTACAGATCATTTAGAGGTGCAACTGGATTTATTTTTACTACTTTAGTAGTTGGGTTTTCTCTTTCCATTTCGAGTTTTATTCATGAGACTACTTTTGGAGTTATTGGGGATTTTCGGTTCCAAAGTTGTTTTAAGATTTTTAGTTGGATTTATTTATTTAATTATTGAAATATTTGGAGATCACATGTGATGGATTTTAATCGCATTTTGGAGTTTTATCTGTTGGATGTCATTTCATATTTGGGATTTGATTAAAATAATTTATCTTGTAGATTAAAATTTTATCTCTCATATCTGTCACATGCTATGGATGATATTTAATTTACTTGCACCTGACTTAGTTTTGGTAGTGGCTGACGCCATAATTTAGTGGGGTGTGACAATCTAGAAAAGCATCATATGTAGGTATGGCATGCCCTATGACTTTATTACAGACCATAGAACCAAATCTGGCAATGATGAGTTTGAAGAGTATTGTATTCAGTCCAAAATCTAGAAACGCCATTTTGCACCAGGCCATCCACAAAGAAATGGCCAAACAAAAGTGACAAATTGAATCTTGCTCAATGGACTAAAGAAAAGGCTTGATGCTGCCAAGGGAAACTAGATAATTGAATTAGATTCTATTCTCTGGGCTTATAGAACAACGTCAAGGATAGGCCCTTGGGAAACACCTTATATGCTTGAATTTAGGAAATAGGCCATGATACCAGTCGAGATAGGCCTACCAACTCATAGGGTGCTGAATATTAATTCTCCAACAAGTGAGTTGATTCGATGACTGAACTTAGACTTGTTAAAGGAAGTTCGAGAAGATGCTACTCTCATAAATGCTACATACCAACACATAACTGCTCGCTTTTACAACAACAAGTTAATGCCGACCAACTTAAAAAAGGCGACTATGTCCAACAAGTTTGAAGCTAATTGGTATAGCCCATATCACATATCAAAAGTCATCGGACCAGGGACCTCTCGAATTGAGACACTAGAAGGAGGAGAATGAAAAAACCTTTGAAATGCCTAACACCTTCGAAGATATTATCAGTAATTCAAGGCATTGACATACTGTACTTTTTTATGTTCAGCATAACTATTTTTCAAGTTTAATAAAAATCTCGATTTTAGTTCCTATAATTTTTTCAAATTTTTTGGAGTACGGCGATATACATCCCCTAGAAACAACAAATAGAAAATGTCTCTTTTTTTTCAGCTCTTGCCGATCAACAACACATATCATACTTAATTAGGTTAAACTTATCTGCCGATCAACATAACATACTTAATCAGGTTGAACTTATTAAATTCAAGATGCACTAAGAGCTTAATGCACAATCGTCTCTCGCCTGAGTTAAAACTATGTACAAGTCACGAACAAGAAGTAGTTATTATTTTGTGTATGAATTTGTATTAACAAGTCACGAACAAGAAGTATTACCCGACCTAACACATTGGTCGTCACTAATAATTTACTTCATGTATGACTTCGTCTTTGACAAGTCAAGAACAAAAAGTATATAAAACTTCATATACAGCTCAAACAGTTACAAACAATTTTTATTTGACTAAGTTAAATGCAATAAGACATGTAAATATTCCTAACCATTGGAATACACACATATATTCCTCATACACTTGGTCACCACTGATAACTAGTGCTAAACTTGGATCTATAAAACTGCTTATAGTTTTATTTATGTGTATTAGTAGAATCAATGGCCCTACAATCACATTTTGATAATATTATTAAATAATAGCTCAGTTGACTAATTGATTAAATAATCAAGAGTTGACATCGCAAATGTATGAATTTTTATTTAAGTACTAACTGTATTACATTCAAGATTAAATGAATAACAAAATACATAAAAGCTACTCCACTGAGAATTGATAAAGTTGAAATCTCTCAGCATTCACCTGTTACTGGTGCTTGGAGCATTTTTCAAATGAGGAGGACAAACTATTTCATGAACATCATGAAAACTATATTCTCCCAAGCATTTGGTGATTAAGCACTGAGGAATAATACCAACAGGGATACATTTATGTCCAAATTAAAACTAGGATCGTCATAGTCTAGCAGACTACGATCATTCCAGTACCAAGCTCATTGTTATGATCTTGTTTTTGCAAAGTCAAGAAGTTGGTCCATCCCCATTTATAACCTTCATGATGGCTCTAGACAAGGTGATCATCAACATGGATAAGAGATTCACTGTAGTATGAAATTTAAAGGTTAACCTTTCCACTTGATGTTGTTATTTCTTCAAAACATCATTCTTCATCTTCAACTGAGTAGATTTGTCGATAATGGCTTTACCCTTAGCTTCCATCTTCACAGATAAATCAAAAATATCCTGACTCTTTAGCTTCAACTGAGCAACTTGATCGGCTATTGTTTTATTAGTCCTTTCCTCATCTACAGTTGGTTGGTTAGTCCTATGCTGTCTAAATGCTTGCTCGAGTTTGGTTTTCTTCAGAGCTTCAAGTTCCTTTGCTATCCTGGCATTCTCAGCCTCTAAGAAAGAAGCACATTTATCAACACCACTGGAAGATGATTTCTTTAAAATGTCTAACTCATTTTTTAGCTTATTATCTTCCTCCTCAAGAATTTTGGCTATCTCTATGGATTCATCCACTTCTCAGCTCAAAAGGAACTCTTTTCTTCTATACATAAAGGCATAATGTTCAAGGTTCTTCTCAAATCCCCAACCTCCACTTAAGGCTTTATACTTTGCTTCGTAATTGGTATGGGGCAAAATTAAAGTAAACTTGTGGTCTTCTTCTAGATCTTTAATCATCTCATAATTGGCAGCATTATTTTCCATTGCCCCGTCCAGCGAATAATGAATGTGAGTGTATAACTCCTTAACTCAGTCGAAAGTATCTAGGTTAAGCAGGCTGACCAAGTCTTCTTCGGACAAAGGAACATGACCATCTTCCTATAATTTTTACTCTTCCTGAGCAGGCTGGATTCAGTAGAAACAATATCCTGTTTCCTTGCATCAAACTGAAAATTCCAATGGTAAGAACATAAGTGTAATTACTGGGCAAACATAACACAAAGAGTATGATTTCATGAAGATAACTCAACCAAGAAGGAAGACATAAGTAAGAAAAAATGCAACACATTTGGCCAAAAGGAAATATTTTCATTAATAAGCAGAAGGTGTTACATAATGGTTCCATTACAAGACCAATGAAAAAAAGAAAAATAAAGGAGTTAAACCTTATCCTTGTCCTGAACATTTCTTTTAGAGGGTTGGTCAACAAAAAGGATAACTTTTTCAGTGGGATTTAACGTTGACCTAGCAGGCTGAATGAAGGATTCCCCAGATCCCTCCTCCTCATCAAAATCTTCCTCAAAGTTTGGAGGATCCTATATCATTCCTCAAGAACAATTTAGATTTATTTGCAGTACCGACCTCATTGAGGGCCTCCGACGAGCCATCCTTAAAAGACTTATTCCTAACAAACTTAATTTGAGCATAGGATACCAGAAAAGCCTTGTCCCCGCCTTTATTGAAGGAATCTTCTTTTATATTTTTATTTTTGGCCTTCTATGTAACCAAATAAGAGATCAGACCAACAACTTTATCTTTGACAGACTTAAAGATAACTTGATTGTCCACTAATTTATCTTTAGCCATCTTGGCCTTATTTTTAGCAGTCATCAGTTTCCCTTTAGCAATGGTGGTTCTCTCATTAGAATTTTTTAGCTCAGCATCCTAAGTCTTCTATTTGGACTCCAACAGCTGCCTTGAAGCCTCAATAGATTTCCTTAGACTCTCAAGGGTCTCCTCTACATCTCCTCCCGAAGAACGAATTTGATCATCCTTCTCCAGTATTTAATAGAATTCACTAAAAACTTCATAAAGGACAATATCATATTACAAGGAGTATAAGGAAAACAAAACATCAAGGGCCAGTAATAAAGAAGAAATATTTACCATAGCCAAACTTTGGCAAGCATTTTATGCTAACTTCAATCTTAGTAGTGGGGCGAGAGTTGCACTATCAGCAGAGCGGGTACCAGTCTTAATTAACTTCCTAGCAACAACAGGATGAATGACAACTGAGGATAACCCTACAACATTCAAATCCTCCTGAGACTTATCGACCAACTCCTGGTTGACAGAATTCTTTTCAACCTGTTTCTCAGATAGGACTTTTCTTAACCTCTTTAATTGAGGTGCAACAATATTAACTTCCTCAGAGGTGATGACTTGAGGAACCTTCTCTGTCTCAAAAACCTTGGTCGATTTTTCTGGCTTCTTAACATCACCAGCCTTGTTAGTCTTCTCGAAAGCTCTCTCAGCAGTTGGAGACAAAGCTCCAGTCATCAAATCAGGGATTTTTCTCTTTCTCATACTAGCAAATGGAGAAGAGGGAATAATTAAAATATTCAACAATTCAAAAGAGGGGGAAGTCTCAAAATCCTTCTCAGCACTAGCATATTCCTCAGCTGAAGAAGTAAGAACTGGCACTTTTTTAAGATTAATGGGTGCTTGAGCAGTAGCAGTAGTGATCCTAGCAACAAAGGATGTAATTGAACTCCTATAATTCCACTAATATGAGGCAACTCTTAGGTGTTCCTCATGAATCCTCTGATGAATATTCCACATGAATTTCAATTCACGCATATTAATGTACTCTTCTTTGGGACATTTCTTCTTGTTCTCAACTGTAAAAAATAAGAAACAAGACAAGAAAATATTAAGTCACCATATCATCAAACAGTTGGTTAGCAAAAAAACAGAGGAATACAATAATAAAATTTAACAACCTATGTCATGTCCCACTTGGCGGCACCTGGGCCCATCATACACCTCTCTTGTTTGAAGAAGAGCGTGCTGTCAATTTTTTTATAATAACTCCATAGTCAAAGTAGTTCTTATTAGAGTCTTACAAATTGACAACCAAGGCCCTATTGACAAACCTAGGTTTCACGTAGTAAGTACTATCACCGGTAACCTACTTGTAATAAAACATTAATTCAGGAATGCCTATATGGGTTCCATGTATTTGATTAAGAATATATATCCCATTTACCATTCTCGAAGTATTGGGGGCTACACTAGAAGGAACACCATCAAAATACTAACAAAATTTAAGACAAAAAAGATTGGGGGGGGGGGAGGGGAAGTTAAACCACACTCAACTATGAACAAATAGGGAATCCAGTGACCCTCTGGTAATGACAACACAGCAACAGTTGGTACAGGCATTTCTAGATCTACCCAATCAGAAATATACATTTCCTGCCTAAATTCATCTAGATAATCCCCGTGAATTATGTAAACCATGGATACAGTATAAAAAGAAAGAAAGAGAAATGAAAGAGGAGAAGAAAGATTACAGAGAAAATTGTGACTGAAACGAAGGTAGTACACAAAGGAAAGCTCAAAAATAGAGAACTAGGAGAAAAAGGAGAGTAATAAAGCTTGAAAAGTCATGGTAGGCAAAATCTCATCTCTTGTAGCTTACCCGGGAAATCATGCAAGAAATGTTGGAACAACCAAGGGTCTTTTTGCACATGGTATAGACAATCAACCATCACATTCATTATGTACGGGTGTAAATGTTGGAATATATAAAGGCATTCCAATCTTTGATCTCTTGGTCGCTATAAATACATTGTATCCATTTTATCAAAGGCATGATAGAATGGATTCTAGGATATTCTTCTTAACAAGAGCACCTAGATTTCTGTAATCACTGAAATTAATACAATAATAGTGGACGTAGGCCTTCTTACAGAACCGAACCACTTTAAAAAATACTTGTCTTTTATTTTATTATTTCATTACGATCATATATTTTATTTGTGATTAGAAAATTGGATCTATTCCATTTTTTGACATCAATAGTGAGGTTTATGGCATGGACAACCTCGTATGAGCTCCACTACTATAGTAAAAGGATCAAATATCGGTAGAAGGATTTTCAAGTTAGTGGTGATGGTTTTTGGGCGAATTAAATGGAATTTACTTATACAACACAAACTTCAATGGGTTAGTGGGGGTTTATAAAACAGTGTTTGAAAAATCTACCAACCATCCAAATTGGTTTGGAGAATCTTGCTCGATTGTTTGTGATGAGTATAGTGATAGATATTGATAATATTTCAATTGTATATAAAAGGGATTAAACCCTGTTATGGTCTGGAGGAGACAATTTAGGTATACTTTGCTAGTAAAGAGACTTCTATGAGGTTTAGTTACCATTTTTTGAGATGTTAAGCTGATATGCAGGACTATCAACCCACTTAATATTCTTATGATACTTGGGTATATGGAGTTAGGGGTCTCTAAGGTCCCCGCTTTAGTGTTGTAGATCCCGTTTGATGGGATTTGAGGTCTATAGAGGTGTTATTGGATTGTTATTACTTTGGGGGCATTCATCTGAGATATGGGGTATGAAATTCCACTGAAGCTTCAGGACAAAATTTAGACATCCTTTCTCCGATATATTCGACCTCACTCAAGGTTGTAACACCTTTTCTTTAGATTTGAGGCTGAGAACCACACTTGTAATCATCGTTAGCCCCTTATTGCTTCTTTCATAATATGAATAGGAAATATTTTATGAAAATAAATGGAAGGATATTAAGGTATTTTACCAATAGATGTTGTCATATTGGGATTAGGTGGGAAATATTAGTCCTTACACTAAAGGAGTTAAAGCACCATATATAATTTGACCATTATCACATTTATCGATTATCCTTAGTCTATAAAAGGTCGTGTATCATCACGTGCTGTTCCCACACTTCTTACTATTGAATTTATTTCCTTGATTTTGTCTCTTATGGTTTTTTATTCTTTAGTTTTTCACGACTCTTATGTGTAAGGACACAATTCTCCGATTGAGTCTTAATGTAGTTTTGGCTCAATTCCGGACAAAAACATTTGAGTCATAGGAAAGTGTGAAAGTTTATCCTTTCAAGCCTATGACGTGTTAGTTGAAGACGTAGCGGCCAAGTTCATAAAGCTTTATCAAATGCCGTGTTTGTTGTGCCTCATTTCTAAGTCAACAACATTGGTTCCATTGCTCCTAAGGTATGAATGCATTTTAAATATATATATAGGAGCTTGGAACAATTAGTATTGGGTGTAATTTTATTTTAAACGGTTGTTTATTTTCAAAAAGTTTCTTTAAAACTTTAAAATAAAGTTTCTGGGCTAAAACTGAATTTTTATACATTCTGGAAGTTCAATCGAAATTGTCGTTCGAACGAGTTTTTCGTTCAAACGAGAATTTCTTTCGAACGAGGTTGGCCAACGACCTGCCACTGGAACTTTGTTAGAAGTATCATTCGAATGAGACTTCGTTCGAACGAAAATCTCGTTCGAACAAGATTTCAGGCGGGAAATTTTTCTCGCAGTTTTGAGTAGTTTTCTCCATGTTTCCACTTACCTTTACCCACTAACTTTAGACAGAAGTTATAGGTGCGGGAACCTAGTTTGAAAAACCAACTTTTGACATTTTCTAAACACCTTTTAGAGAGAACATTTTTGAGAGAAAATTCATAAGTTCAAAAGTTCATGTTTAAGTGTTTGTAGTTCAAGAACATTATTTGAAAAAAACTTTCTTACACCCTTAGTTTGTTAATTCCAAGTTACCATATATATATATATATATATATATTGCTTGGAGTGTTTGGCACCAGGTTCTTCTCTACACCTTAATGAAGAGAAGTTTGGGTTTACTTCTACATCCCTCAATGAAGAAGTCTCGTTTTAGTTGCGGCATTCTCATATGGTGAAAGGCACCATTCTAAGATTTCGGTGGAGTCCGATATTGTCAACTAAGCGGAGGTCGGTACAAGAATGAGCATCGGGTATTGAAGGGAGTCGATTCGAGTGTTGTAAGTCTTTTTGCTTGTACTTGTAAAAATACCATACTTAGTGGACTTAAGGCTAGGGCCGTTCGAGATTTTTTCCCGTTGTGGGTTTTTCCTCATACATCGCGGCGTAGTGGATGTTTACTTATTTTATCTTTTTGCAAATATTACATTAGATGCATGCTTAGGTAAAAAGATAAAATTGGTATTATATTTAATTTGGTGCTAATTTTTTTGCGTAAAAAATTAATTTAATTTATGTCATTAATTTTATTGGATAACATTTGGTTTGGCCTAATTTACAAAAATGAATTAATTAATTGATTAGGCAAATTTCTAGGACTTGGGTTGAGTTAATATGTTTAAGTGGAAAATGTATTTCTTGTTGAATTAAATTTCACTTTGTGTTTTGTTTTATTTTAATTTGAAAGAAACTAAAATTTGTTTAGTCGAGCCATCTCTATTCTGCGTATTTAAAAGGAAATTGAAATAATAATTTTTGGTAAGATTTAAAATTGGGGGCCTTGTCACACTTTCATTATGGCTACTAGTAGATATTTTTCATGCATTTTGAGACCCTTGTACTTGTCAGTGGTTGATCTTACTATCGAGTAAGTACCTTGATTGACTAGAGAGGAAACTATCCCTCTTTCCCATATTAATGAAGTTAGATTATATCTCCGACCTACTGGAACCATATTGATGAATTATTGCGGTTATTTACACCTAAGTTTTTTGGTAGGTCTCATGATGCTATTATCATTATCAGTGAGGTCCTTGAGAATTTGAGATGCAAATATTATATTCTCAAGTCTTTTCTTTTAAGGGTTAGAGAGCCCCGTGAGAGAGCAAGTTCTAAGGTTCTTAAATATGAGTGATTTTGACGAGATATTACTATAGTATAGATCTCATTTACTCTCCCCTCTACCCTAGGATATGTATTCAAGTACTACCAAGTTGGCCCATACCCATACGGTGGCCAACTTGTGCGGGCCATTGTCAGTCATAACTCGTGCATTTAGGGAGTCAAGAAATGATGAGTTTGACATGACCCTAACACGGTTCTTTTATATCTATTTCTTCCAGGCTAAAAAAAAGATGGGAGATGTCGATATGAAGTACCCGAGCCTAGGCAAGGGGTCTATATCTTTGTAAAAGATAGTCATAATGCCCCATAAATTAGAAGAATAGTTTTTTATTCATTGGGGGAAACTGGGCAAAAAGGAGACTCTCTAGAATTAGTGGATCCATGTTCTAGAATTACCTTCTTTTGGTTGGGGATTTAGCCATCACCCTAGATGAAATCTTTAAATTTAGGAATTTAAGAAGATGGCTTAGTTGCCTTTCAACACTTTCGTGATGCCAGGAAGGATTTTCACTTATGGATTGGGACTAGAACCAAAAGTAAAAGGGACAACTCCCACAATTCCCACCTATTTTGGTGTCAATGGTGTAGAGTTTGAAGATTGGGTTAAGATTAATTATGGCTCTAATGTCTTCATAATCTATGAAAGGGAAGATTCATATGAGGATATTCCCTAGGTGGGTGATGATAAAGATAGGGATGCCAAGGGATATCTCACCCATCCTCTAGAATTTGATATAGTGAGAAAGGACATACTGACACCTCCTATTGGGACCTTAATGTCTGAGCGTAATAAATACACTAGCCTAACTATAATTTGTGTTTAAATTTATTGACTTCGTTAATGATTTTTTTTAATCTTTTTTGATAGAGTTGGTAGTGAATGATAAAGCTCAAAAGAAGATGGCCAAACGATTCTGGTGTTAGGCATAATCTCTCAAACAAAGCTAAGGATAAATAGAGTTCAGTTGGTGAAGAATTCTAAATTTTCTCATCTTCTTAAAGTCCCTGTTATTTAAAGGAGGGAGGATGACACTCTCTTAAATCCATTCATCAAAGGGCCTAATACATTATATTCAGAGACACCTACCAAAACCTAACCTCCACGTAAAGTGGTGAAGGCATGAATAAGTTCAAGGCACATCCTCTATTCCGGGGGTCTTTCATTCCTTAGTCTCAAAGGAAAAAGGTGACAGTGAAGTTAATGCCCGTATTGGGGCATCATAACGACTACAATGGTCTTTACTACCTCTCCCAAGACCTCATAAGTTATTGACATAGTTCCTTTAGACACTCACATAATAAAGAAATAGGCCATTATTATTGAAGAGATCCTAGATATCTAAAATAATGGAAAAGAGAAGGTTAGGGGAAGATAAGACCTAAGTTGGTGTTGTGGATGTCCCCCTCCCCTAGAATTACCTTGATAATCTCTTTTCCTATGACCGTCCTCAGGTTTTGGGAGAAAGAATGTACACACCTTAGGTGCAGATTCCCTGAAGGCCATGATGAAAGTAAAATGCTTTTCCATGGTTGAAACTCTAAAGCTTAGGGGTGACTGGGAAAATTCCAAAGAGTTAGTCTATATCTTGGGGTAGGTATGCATCTTTAACTCCTTTTTACATTTTTGTTTAAATACTTTAATGCCTCACTTTCCTAACTTGTTCATTCTTTTTGTTTTTTTAGGATTAACATCTTTCTGAGGCATTCACTATCTCTTCCTAAGAAGGAGAGAAAACCTACTAGAAGAGAATCTCCTGCACCGATGGTTGAGAGTGTTGTTAGATGGAATCGAAATAAGCTATCGATGAATAAAAGGTGAAGACCCGTGACTTAGAATCTTAGATTGACCGATTGAGGGCTTGGGTGTCAGTTTCATAGAAAATCCTAAATCTCAAGTATAACTTTGTCAAAGAGTGTCAAATATTGATGGATGAAGCCTAGAAGGCTTTGTGAGATCTTCAAAATTCATTTTTAAAACTTTTGGAGAAGAAAAAATTCATATTAAGGATATTGTGGACTTTTCTATTAATTATGAGGATCTGAGGTCTATTTATGATACTCTAAATCAAGTTTCCTTAATATGTATAAGGAAATCCAAAAGTTTTCTAAGGTGGCTATTGATCTGGTAGAGGTTAAGAATTATTTGGGTAGCACGAAGTTAGATCAGAATTTGTACTACGATTAAAACTTAGATCCCAAGGAGAATATTAATGAGGTTTGTGCCAAGAATGACAAATTGGAAAGCTTTGTGAACGACATAATGAAGTCTATACTACAAGTTCACTTCAATTCCCTCACATAATAGACCTTTCTAAGTGGTCCTTATGCCCATGGATTTATTGTTTGCAAGGACAATTTGTTATGATGTAGCTTAAACTTGACATCTTTGGAGTTATTTTGAATAATTTTTATTCAAATGCTAAATAAGATGATGATGAATATGTTGAGAAGAATCCTGAGCAAGCAGGACCTTCTGGCCTTAAGAGTGAGGATCGATTAGAACCTTCTGAGGCCTTTAATGAAGCCAAATATAATAATAAGAAAGTTGTCCAATATTTAATATGTATTTATTTTTTTATAAACTTTGTAACTATATTCATATTTAATGAAAACAAATCATTTCTTTTATCTTTGCATTTCTCCCATTTTCCTGAATGCTTGTTTTTGGTTACTTTTGTTCTTTGTTCAAAATTTCTAGGATTGGCAGTAGATGTATCTCCTATCCATATTTTTTGTCAAAGCACCTTAATCTTTTTACAGGGTAGTATGTGATCAGAACATAATAGATTAAGGGTCGTTTGACCTTAAAAACTGAAGTGGAACCAAAGTTGTAGTCCTTAGGCTAAAATTTTTATGAATCGAGGGTCCTTGGAACTTAGGATTATAAAGTATAGGATAAAACCCTAATAATATTACAAAGATTTTGAATGTAAGGGTGTGAGAACCTCCTAGCCATTTAGGATCAAATAGTAGGAATTTTATAAAAAATGTTGTGTTCTAGGTGATCAGTCCCTGATCATTTCAGAGTTCTAGATACTTGGTCCTTGATTGTCCTAATAAATTTGTGAAATCCATGGTCTTTGGACCTTAAACCAAGGTTAGAGTTCTTGTAATTTCACCAAAAGGTTTAGTCTAGGGTATTTGGGCCTCAGGACTAACTTTTACATAAGGGGTACTTAGACATCCATACTGATATTAAGTCAAGGGTGCTTGGACCTTAAGACCATTTTAAAACCACGTGTCCTTAGTCCTCCATAGTGATTTTAAGTCAAGGTTAATTTAACCTTAAGAATGATTTTAAATTAGGGTCTATTGGACCTCCATATTCATATTTAGTCAAGGGTACTTAGACCTTTAGACTATAGAGCAAGGTCTTATTCCTTGCAAACCCTTAAAAACTAAGAAATTTGAACTCGATAAAGTAGAAATAAACAAGTTCTTTTAATTTTAATTTCATCAATTATTTATAAAATATTTCTCTATGTTGTTTCATTCTTAGGGATTTCTTAAAATTTATGCTGAGGTTTAAGGTGTGTTGGTGAAAACTTTTGGTATGTCTACCGGGTGGTTTGAGGTTTCAATTGAGCTTTCCTAAGCTTTAATGAGGTTTGTGGTTCCTATACAGACCTCTTTATGTCACGCATGGTGTTGTTGTAGCATCTTCAAGCTTTTTTTCTTCTTTCCATGGACTTTTGCTACCCCAAAGGGGGTGGGGAATCACTGTATCATCCTTCTTATTGATATTATTGCATGTCGATCATTAATAGAGGGTCTGCCTATAATCATGTTATATACTGATCGAAGATATACCACCAGGAACTTATTCCATATGGTTATGCATCATCTGTGAGAGCCATAAGTCAGTGGGAGGGTGATGTACCATGTTAAGAAGGTCCTTTATTCATTAAAATCTCCAAGTGAGCTCATGATTGGTAAGAGGTCCTTTGAAATGAGGCCAATAGATTTTATATGCACTCATGAAGATGATGTCCACTGAGACTCTTAGGTCGATGAGGATTTTATGCATTTTTGAATTCCCCATTTAAATAGTGATAACAATGGGTCATCATTAGATTAATGAAACCTTAGTGAGGTTAATTTTTGGGAAGACTATCATTGGGACTTCAATTCGAGGATTGCTCATAAGGCAGAACTGATTAACCCCATTCAAATGTGCCTTTCATGCCGAGGATGAATTACTTAATACAAAAATCCTCCTAAAATGGAGTTAACATCAAATAAAGTAATTTTTTATTACCTTTATCTTAGGCTTTGCCTATATTGGCTATGAATTTTTTGAAATAACCTCTATTGATGAAATCCTTTATGGGTTATTTGAGGTGGTATCAGTTGTTGGTGTTGTGCCGATGATATTTATAAAATCAAAATATTTTGATTTGTCCTTTCTGTCCTCCGAGCCCCCATAAGTTTGGGCTTCGTTAATATATTATGCATTTCTACTACCGAACCTACCTCTTCTAGCATCACAACAAGGGATGGGAAGTACTTGGCTTGTGTAACACCATTCTTCTTCCATTTCTTTACTTTTGGATCCCTTTTTTTAGATGAGGTCGAACACATCTTTCATTTTTTTCTGTTGAGGTTAAGAGGAAGGATGGAGGTCACCTACTCTGTCTGATATGGCATCTTTTATGTTCGTGTGATTTTGAGCTCTTTCCAATATCTCAGTCATTGTAAGAGGTGGTCTCTTAATGAAATATCTTAATAAGCCTCTTAGGTGAGACCTTTAATGTGTTGTGCCACACATAGAGTAATATTGAGGCCATTTACCTATAAAGCCTCAATGTTCATCCTCTTTTCATACTAATGGAGGGTATCTCCTGTCTTTTTCCTAGAGTTGAGGATAGAGGTGGTAAAATTGCACAATTTTTGAGCCCTGATGAAATTTCCCACAAATGATCGTGCCAACTTAATCAACCCCTTTGATTGAGTCTGGCTTAATCTTATAAAATCAATTCCTTGTTATTCCACTTAAATTAGTTCAAAAATCCTTGTACAACATCTCATTTAGGGTATCTTACAATAGCATGAGTTACCTATATGTTCCAAAGTGGTTGATAAGAGGGAAAACGTAATGATGTACTTCATTAAAGAAGGGGATATGGCCTTTTGTAGTGATAAAACTATAATATTAGATGTTTGTACTGGATACTAGTTGATTAATTTACTTATCAAATTTTGAATTTTCTTTATCTCTTAATTCCAAGGCTTAATTTTCTTGGAACATCCATGTGATTGGCCAATTAAGAGAGATATAACCTTTCCTTAGCTGAAATGAGGATGTGAGACTTATATGGGTGAAAGGCCTCCAATTTTCCTTCGATATGAATTTCCTCATCAACTTATTGAAAATTTTGGTATTTCTTTCCCCGTCATTAGGTTGGGGTGCTCGTTCAGGCAGTGTAGGTATAACTAGTGCCTAAGAAAAAGGAGGGAGCCTCACTATAATGATATCCAATTATTCCCAAAAATCCTTTTGTCGAGATTCCATTGCATTCATTATCTTGGCTAGCCTGACATTGGTAGTCATGCTAACTAGAATAACTTCGTACATATGAATTTAGAGAATAAAATATCCCACATAAGATTCCAAACGAATGATGGTTAAACAAGTTCAGACCATAGCCTCACCAAATTGTCTTCTTAGAGGCAGAGTAGGTGTTTTTAGTAAAAGTAATAAAGAGATAAGGATATATAATGGTTCTCTACCTCTGCTATGGTTCCTACTATAGACACCCCGATCCTTAATCGTGCTCCAATTTTCAACCACTGGCCTTCCAAAATCAGAAGGAACAAATTCCTAAAAATCCTATAAGATCAAGATTTATAATTACTCATTTTATTTATT
Organism: Sambucus nigra; assembly: GCA_949130495.1. Classification (NCBI taxonomy): domain Eukaryota; kingdom Viridiplantae; phylum Streptophyta; class Magnoliopsida; order Dipsacales; family Adoxaceae; genus Sambucus; species Sambucus nigra. The sequence continues at coordinate 336,248,182 of OX422214.1, forward strand.
TGGCTTATCCCTTTACACCATACCGTATCTTCATGACCGTTCTCAAGCCTTCCAAGAGAAGAATCATTTTTGACATTTGAAAGATTGAAGATTGTTCATTATAACTTTACCCGAGAAGTATTATGAGGTGATTTGGTAAAGCTTAAAAGTTTGAGCGGTTAATTTGAAAAGAGCTTGCATTTAAAAGTTTTCAAAATGTTTAAAAAAAATGATTTTTAAAGATTTTTTGAAAATCTTGCTAATTTGATAGAACGAGTTTGACATGTCGTTCGAATGAGTTACGTAGGGTCATTAGAATGAGGTTCCTGCATTCGAACGAGGCATAGAATGTCGCCTTTTTGGTCATCTTTGTATTGTAGTTTGAAGTTTCGTTGGAAGTCATTTGAAAAATATTAGTTCAATGTTTAAATGAGGTGGCAGTTCATTTGAACGAGTATATGTTTTTTTATTTTTTAAACAAATCTTTTCCAAATATTTAATACTAATCTCTTTGCAACCATTTTCCCTATAAATAAAGGTGCGAGATTAGTATTTTCAATAAGAATTTTTAGAGTTATTTTTGTGATCAAACTCTACAATTTTTTCATCAAAACTCTTTGGATATTTTAAGATTAGTTTTCTAAGCCAATAAGAACACGATTTAAAGTCTAAACCCTTGTAGAGAAATTCTCTATTGATGATTTATGGAGTTGAGGCTCAATGGTTGAAGAAGAAGGGAATTGCATATTCCAAAGTCTAATCGGTGGATAATGAGGGAAATTAACTTATTGTGGGTGATAAAGGACTGCATCATTTTATATTAAAGATTTGAAAACATCTCCACGTTATATTTTTTGGATCTCTAAGTAGTCTATAAGTCGTTAAGAGTCTGCCTTATCTTAAAATAGTATTTAATTAAATATTTTGCCTAAAAGGGATTTTTTTCAATATCATCTTCCCATTCTATTTGTTTAGAATTTGGCTTGCTTGTTTACTTTAAATTAAATCAAGATAAAATTTGGTAAAAAGGTGATTTTGTGTGTTTGGCCTAAGATATAAGTAGATCCATATAGCCCTTGCTTCTTTCTCAAATTGGTATCAGATCAGGTTATACTAATTTGATTTGTAATATTAAATTTGGGATTATATGGATAATTTGTATATAGGCTACCTCTTTTTAATGGGTCAAATTTTGCATATTAGAACGCTCAAATGAGGTCGGCACTGAAATCGATTGACAAGGGAGTCTGGCTTATTTGTGAAAGAGGGTGAACACCACCCACTATAACTAACAATAATATTAAAAGTCTTAAACCTGTCACTGCTTGGACAGAGGATGATTTTAAATGGAGTAACTTTAAATCCCATGGCTTGAGCGCAATTTCTGGTATAAGCACTCCCAATGAGTTTCGACGAATTATAACGTGTACCACGTCTAAGGAAGCGTTGGATACTCTCCAACGCACTCACGAGGGTACCAATTTTGTGAAATATTCTAAGTTTTAAAATCTCACCCCCACAGTTTGATACTATCACTATGCTATAATTAAAGACTTTTGATGAGTTTTATGCACATTTATTTAAAATGGTCAATTTTAGTTTTAATTTGGGTGAGAGAATTCCTGAGATGAGAGTTATGAAAAATATTTTGAGATCCCTGTTGTCTTGTTATATCCCTAAGGTTACGGTGCTCAAGTCGTTGGGAGTTTTAGATACGATTAGGTTAGATGACCTTCAAAGTTATAAAGTCGATACGATCCTTAAAATTCAAATGCTTATGGAAAAAGGGATAGCGTTGAAAGACCAATCTAAAAAGAAAGTGGAGGTTTCTTCAAACCCTGAGTTTGATTTTGATCCTGATAATCTTTCCCTTCTTGCGAAAAAGTTCAAAAATTTTCTCAAACTAAGAAAATAAAAAATTTCGAAAGAAAATAAAGGTTTTGAGAAAGATAAAAATTTCAAATCGGTCAAGAAATGTTATGAAAAAGCGAGAGTAGAGTATCCTAAGAAATATGAAGAGAGATGTTACACATGAGATGGTAAGTATCATAAAGCTCACGAGTGTGCTACGAGGTTAAAGAGACAGGGAAGGCGAAAAACTTCCTATAATGCCACTCTAAGTGATAGCTATGTCGAGTTGATTGATTCCGGGATGAATCACTACATGGACATAACTTCACTGTGTTCATAGATAGTCATATTGGTACATCGAGTATGTCTCATGCTGATGAGGAGGTTTTCAAACATGAAGACCTCAATAGTGAGTTTAGTAGAGAGTGAGCGAGATGAAATTTCTGAGTGAGGAAGAAAGTGGCCTTCAACGCGCTTATGCCAAGCTTTACGCCTAGTCCATTAAAATGAAAAATATAAATAAAAATTTGGCACTTATGGTGTTAGATTTGGAGAAGGAGTTGAGAGAGTCGAGAGAGAGAGCGAGTCCTCAGTGAGAATTTATTTGGGAGAAAGTTATTTTAGTGGAGAGGTAAAATGATTAATTGATCAACAAAGTGGATAGTCTTACGAAGATCTTCAAGATTCATTAGATAGTCGTAAGAAACTTGGAGCCTGAGTAAACCGAATCAATAAAGATCTCGAACGTTCTCGGGATGTCAAGGGTACTATAGAGGATGCATCAAAGAATGTAAAGAAGATGTTTCTAGGTCCCATTTTAGGTTTTAGGGATCGGGAAGGAATAGGTTACAACGGTGCTTCCACTTATCATGACACACCCGAACCGATTCCTAAGTTTGTGGTAGATCTTTATGGGACTCGACCAATCCCCCTAAAGATAGTTCAACCTAAATAAGATAACTAAGGTACACCAACACAAGTCTATGTTTGCACCCATTAATTACAAAATGAGAGGCCACCTTAAGGAATTTTATTACAATTTAGGAAGAACTCAACATACACACACTCATGCACATCACTAAAATGACTTTGCTAGTCTTAGAGATCAATTTGAGTTCCTAGTTGAAACTTCGCAAAGCTTAATGGAAGAATTTGAAATGATGTCCATGCCTTTTGATTTCCTAGAGCCAACAACGATAAGGGCAAAAGAAATATTACATCCACTTGGGTATTTAATAAAGATGACAAATCCCTTATTGTTCATGTTGCTCTCAAGTTTCAAGATTCCTCCCAATGGTATTTTGATAGTGGGTGATCTAGGCACATGACCAGTGATAGGGCGTATTTTACCAACCTTGTGAATCGCAAGGAAGGCAGAGTGACCTTTGGAGATGAGAATAAGTCTAGCATTTTAGGACGTGGTTGTGTTGAGATACCTTGATTTCATAATCTAGACAATGTGTTATACGTCAAAAGGTTGAAAGAGAACATGATTATCATAAGACAACTTTGCAATGTAAACTTTTTCGTAAAGTTCGACCTGTCCGAGTGTAATGTATATGATCAATCCGGTGAATTATTATTATAAGGGGTGAGGACCAAGGATAATTTTTATGGGATTATTCCTAAGTCCTAGGTTGTGCTCAATAATGCTAGGGTATTCTGTATGGACTTTTGGCACCAATGACTAGGTCATGTGAACTTTAGAGATATTGAGAGATTAATGAAGAAAGACCTAGTTTGTGTCTTACCATCGCTTGGGAAACCAACTTTCTTAGTTTATGATCCTTTCCAACAACAAAAATAAATTCAAAGTCCTCATCGAAAGTTGAATACCATTACCTCTCATGTGTTAGACTTGATACATATGGATATTATGAGTCCTACTCGTACGAAGAGTATTGGTGGTAAGAGATACATTCTCGTGATGGTTGATGACTATTAGAGATACTCTATTAAGGGTTTTCTTAGAAAACATCCGATACAATTGAGTTCCTAATAACCAAGTGTCGTGTCTTATAAAACTAACATGGTGTCACTATTAATCAGATACGTAGCGACAACAACATTGAATTTAAAAAAGCCGGAGTGGATTGATATTTTGATAAAGTGGGCATCAAACACGAGTTTTTGACTATTCGTACTCCTCAATAAAATGGGATAGTGAAGATAAAGAACCAGATGATTTAAGAGATGGCCAGATCCATGTTGTGAAAAATGCGCTGAGATGTTTTTTGGGCAGAGGCGTTTAATATCGCATGCCATATGATGAATATGGTATATCTTTGTCCACACACGTCACACACGCCATACAAGTTGTGGATAGGAAAGAAACCCAACCTATCGTATTTTTGAGTCTTAGGGAGTCCTTGCTACATTTTGAAAGATTGAGAGAACTTAGGAAAGTTTGACTCCCAAAGAGATATGGGGATGTTTTTAGGATATTCATCATTGATTAGGGATTATTGGGTGTTTAACCTTACAAGCTCTAAGGTTATGGCGGTAATAAACGTCACGATTAGAGATGAAGAGTCTCTAGCGTTTATCAACCCCGATATTAAGTACAAGAACAATGCACCTCTTGTTGATGATCCCATTGTTCACCACACCACCACGGTGGACCTGAATCTTAATAAAGAGGATCCACCCCGTTGGGTTCAAAAGAGTCAGGACCCTTTCGCTATACTTGGTGATCCCCCACTAGGTGTTAGGACTCGCACTCAACTTGAGAAATTGGTTAGCTAGTTTTGCTACACCTCCTTAGTAAAGCCCAAGAACATGAAAGAATCACTCAAGGATGAGCATTGAATATCCACTATACAAGATGAGTTGCTTCAATTTTTCAAGAACGATGTATGGGAGTTAGTCCCCCGACCTAGTGAGAGTAATGTGATAGGTACCAAGTGGATCCACCAGAATAAGATGGATGATAATGGTACCATATTTCACAATAAGTCTAGGTTGGTCGCTCATGGCTACACACAGATTGATGATGTAGACTTTGATGAGACATTCTCTCCTATTGCTAGGCTTGACTCTGTTCACTTACTACTCGTCATAGCATGTCATCTAAGGTTCAAGTTACACCAAATGGATGTCATGAGTTGCTTCCTTAATGTAATTATACATTCGGAAGTTTACAGGGAACAATCGAAAGGGTTCGAAGACCCAAAGCACACAGGACACATTTTTTTTTATCTTAAGAAGGCCTTATATGGTTTAAAGTAAGTAACCCATTCTTTGTTTGAGAGTCTCACTTCTTATCTCTTAGATCGTGGCTTCAAGATGGGGGTGGATAAGATGTTATTTATGAGGAGAGATAGTGGTGTGATCTTGGTTGCCTAAGTCTATATGGACGACATAGTATTTGCATCCACGTATTCCCACCATTGTCACACATTTGGGGAGGAGATGAAGAGTGAATTTGAGATGACCATGGTTGGTGAGCTTAAATTCTTCTTAGGTATCCAAGTGCGTCAACTTGAGGATAGGATATTCATATCTCAATCCAAATATGCTAGGGACCTCATGAAGAACTTTGGTTTAGACCACGGTAAGCACTCACGCACCCCTATAAGTACATCTAATATGATTAGCAAAGACATTTTAGGCAACGAAATAGAGCAAACTTTTTATAGGATCATGATATGTAGTTTTCTATAATTATTCTCCAGTTATCTTGACATTGTCTTTAGCGTTGGAGTTTGTGCATGTTACCAAGTGTACCCGAATGAGTCTCACTTTCTCGCACTTAAACACATCATCAAATACGTGAGTGGCACTATTTTTTATGATATTTGGAATTACTTTGATGCCGATGACCATTTGTCAGCCTTTTTGGATGTTTATTTGGTCGGGGGTGTTGATGGTTGTAAAAGTACCTCGGGTGGATGCTTTTACTTTGGGAATAATCTTAACTCTTTGTTGAGAAAGAAGAAAAACTCCATATCTTTATTTACGGGGAGGCTAAGTATATAGACGCTAATAGTTGTTGCACACCACTCTTATGGATGAATCAAATCTTATAAGATTATGGGATTACCCAAGGCATAATGACTATTTTGTGTGATAATATAAGTGCAATTCATAAATCCTGTAATCCGATCCGTTATTACCGCACGAAGCATATTAGGATATGTGAGCATTTCATTCATGATATCATTGAGGAGAAAGTTGTGTTCTTGAGCTTTATGAGCACTGAACACCAATTATCTGATATTTTCATGAAACCTTTAGATGCACTTAGACTCGTTAATCTTAGATAATCTTAGGGTATTTGTTCTGTTGATTAAGTTCTGGTACTTTATCTAGTATATGGTGTTTATCATGTTCACATCATTTATCCCTATAGATAGATTGTACTTGTATTGTATTTCTATGTATTCTTATAGTTATACATGTTTATTTTTTTTTTGATATATTTGGAAAATTCCAAAAAGATTTTATATTTGACAAACTTTTGAAAAAGACAAAAAGATTTTTGTATTTCATTTTTCACCATATATGGATGTGAATTTAAGATGTTCGAATCACCCCTACATTCCATCCATTCATGTGACTTTTTCATGATGTTTCTAGACGTGGATTCTTTTCTGTAGTGTGCTTAATAAAGCATGGCTAGCATTTCTTTGATGATTGCTTTCTTTATGCTAGATTTTTTTATCACCTTTAATACACACATGCCCAAACTTTTTAAACTTTGTACTTGCTTATCAAATGCCGAATGTGATTGTTGATGTAAAGAACTAGATGCAATCTAATTAATTAATCACAGATAAAAAATGAATAAGTAAATAAGACAATGGGTTTTTAAAGTGGTTCAGCTTTATAGAAATTGCCTACGTCCACTGTTGTTGTATTGCTTACTATTTTCCTCAAATCTCGATAATAGGTTTTCAAAGAGATTCCCAAAATTCCTCTTCTATCATAGGGTTACAATGTATTTATAACCTTGAGGCTGTACATATGAAAAGGCAACGTGCTGTTATTTTGTAGACATATACATCTGTACAATAAGAATGTGAATTAAATATGACGTTCATTGAATGTGTATTTGTCTTTTAGTTTTCCAGGCTAGATGCTCTGCACGCTAAGAAGCTTGGACCTCCTGAGTAGCTTGGAGCGCTTGAGTAGCTCGCTGACAGTATGTATTTGCCACGTAGGTTAACACATGTCTTCACGTAATTGGTCCACATCAGCTGACTAATTTTTATATCAACAGTGATGTTCTCATATCAATAATGTTTAATAGCAAACCAAATATACTAGAGATAAGTTTTGTTTGTAGGAACCATTGCTCGAATTTTGTTTTCTAAATTTTTTTTTATATGCTAAGCAATGGAAAGGGGATACGAAAGAGCAAATTCTCTTTACGTTAAAAGCCTCCATTTGCTTAAATATCCTAAAAGATTAACTTCACAAAAAAACAGAAGTGCCAAGGCCATATTTTATTTCATTGATGCTTTGATACACATTCACATTATGATATGTTCAAACATTTAAGGTTGAGTTCTTATATATGTGAGGCTTTAAGGGTGTTTTAAAGTACAGATCAATGGGTTTGCATAATGGAGTCTCTTGCATTAAATTGTTTGGCAACATTGATTTGAGAAGCATTTAAATTCATGGCATGTTGCATAAGTCAAGGCAATTTCATTTAAGTTCAACATTCTTACACCTAAGGTTGAAATTTCTTTCTTTCTTTAGAAGTATCTCATTGACTTCGTGTGCCGATGTTACGAATGCCTCTGTTGATTTGCCTATGAAAAATGTTTACACAATTACATTCCGTTTCCATGATTTGCATATTTTAGTGTTATTCCATGTTGTAATGTATATGTATCTATATATACTTTTTATACTTAAAAAAATTGAAAATTTTCAAAAATAGTTGGTACGCTTCTTCGAAATCTCGTTGTATGTAATTAATTTCTTATCTTTGTGATGTTATTTCATTTGGATTCATATGATGCTTACTATTCATTCTTATTTTCTTACCTTTTGAGGAGATTTTTTTTTCTTTTTAAACTCGTACGCATCACAGTATTTCTTTTGAAACAAATTGAGGGGGAGTTTATTGTTTCTTTTTAAACTCATACGTGTCATGATATTTCTTTTGTCTCATGTGTGTAGGTCATTCTTTCTTGATGATGATTTCGTGGACCACCCAAGATGAAGACTTTTAGTCGAAAATTTATACATTTATACATGTTTCGTTTCTTATTTTTTGACAGCATTAATTTTATTAGTCTTAGGGATCAATTTCGCTCAGTTTGTGTTTTGTACTGGAATAGCCAACGGGGCAGATTTGTAAGAGTAAGATTTATAATTCCTCATTTTTTTATTTGTCTTATCCCTTTACATCCCACTATAACTTCATGACCATTTTCAAGTCTTATAAGAGAAGAATCATTGGTGACATTTTCAAGATTGAAGATCATTCGTCACAACTTTACTCGATAAGTGTTATGAGGTTGTTTGGTAAAGCGTAAAAGTTTCAAGGGTAATTTTTAAAATAGTTTGCATTTAAAAAGTTTCAATATATATATACGATTTTTAAAGAATTTTTTAAAACATTGCTAACTCGTTAGAATGATTTTGACATTTCATTTGAACGAGTTGTGTAGGACCATTAGAACGAGGTTCTTGCATACGAACAAGATCTAGAACGTCGCCTTTTTTCTCAAATCTAGAATATCATTCGAAGTTTTGTTGGAAGCCATTCCAACGAGATTAGATACATCATTCGAACGAGGTGGAAGTCCGTTCGAACGAGTAACCGTGTTTTTATTTTTTAAACAAATCTTTTCCAAATCTGTAGTCCCTATCTCTTTACAACAACTTTTCCTATAATTAGAGATGCGGGATTAGTCTTTTCCAAAAGATTTTTTAGAGTTCTTTTTGTGATCAAACTCTATAATTTTTTCATCCAAATCCCTTAGATATTTTAGAACCACTTTCCAAACTAAAAATAACATAATCCAAAGTTCTAAACCCTTGTAGAGAAATTTTCTACTGCTGATTTATGTAGTTGAGGCTCTACGGCTAAAGAAGAAGGGGATTGTATATTCCAAAGGCTGATTGGTGGATACTGAGGGAAGAATTTCTTCTTGTGGGTGATGCTGGACTGGATTATTTTCTATTGAAGATTTGAAGACATCTATGCATTATACTTAGTGGATCTTTAAATTCTTTATAAGTCATCATGTGTATGTCCTCTCTTAAAACATTGATGAATTAAAGGTTTTATCCGAAAGAAATTTTTCCTTTATCTTCTTCCAATTATGTTTGGTTTGAAATTTGTCTTGCATATTCATTTTAAATTAAGTCAATATAAATTTTGTTAAAAAAAGGTGATTGTTTGTGTTTGGCCTAAGATAGAAGTAAATCCGTATAGCCCCTATTGCATCTCAAATCCCTACTCTAAGGTTGATAAAATCCTAGTTCTTTCGGGTACTCCTGTAAATACGTGAAACCAAGACCTAAAGAGCACACCAGCTGGAAAGATAACCTCAAGTCAACATTTTAACCACGCGGTTTTAAAATTGATCGCACAATATAAAATCTATGTAATCATTGTGTATCTATAAAGTTGCATTCAAATTTGACTGGACGGTTAAAGTTTTTGACACCTTTCCACAATATTTTTTACCGGATCTTCAAGCAATTAAAAAACCTTTTAATTACGCAGGTAAAAGGAAAAATTTAGGCTGGTATAAATGGGGGTCTCACCTCATTGGAAAAAAGGATCCTAAAACCCAATATTGATTTGGTTTTTAAAATATTATCCAATCCCGAGCATCTGAGTATCTCGAGTTTTGAGAAAAGTCCTGACTTTCTAAAAAGTTTCGTTCGATAATAAAGGGATTCGTACCTTTACATGCACCTTGCAAATCCATGCATCTCCAAACAAATCTCTCTCTGACGGTACCACCTCAAAGTGGACCCTCCCCTAAGAAAACTAGGCTTGCGCTACAAGGGTAAATATTTTGAAAGAAACATGGGTCTATTTCTTAAATAAGTATTGGGATATAAAAATGTAAATATATGCATAGTAATATATCCCCCCCCCCCCAACCAGGGGATCTAGTATGAACCTTACAACCTTTATATTTTAGATCTTCGTCTTTCTCCAGCATTGTTGTTTCTTGAGCTGAATAATACGTTAATGAGCTAAATGAGAGTATCAAAACTGGTACAATTAAGTACGAAATGAAAACACACTTTCCCTACATTCCAAACTCGTATTTAAGAAGGTGTCTGTGATTAGGGTTACTCTGGACTCTTTGCTAAAAAAAGTTAAAATTTAAAATACACTTCACCACTTCTCCAAGCAAACGTTCATGTCTCAACGAAGGAAACCATGAAGTTGTGTTTTCCTGGATTACTTATCAAAAACATATCTTTGATTAAGTATTTTTAACATATGGATATACTATTTTGGCTCATAATGAAAATGCTATACGAAGGACTAGGTTTTGTAAATACTATAATGTTGTATAGTTTATACCCGGTATCCCTAAGCCCATACACATAAATATAACCCCCCATTGGAACTATACAGGATTTGATCCCAGTTTTTTCAAGTAGGTATGCACAATACCAAGATACACTCGTGATCCCAAGCCTTATAATACATCTCTTCATATATTATCTTCAGGGATGCCTCCATCTCTAGACAACCCCCATGTAAATTGGACATCTTTGCCATATTAAACCAGCTAGAGGCTCTATGACACGTCTGGGCTATTGGTTGTTCGATATGGGGCATGGATATCCTTGTCAAAGACTTTTGGTCCACTCCCATTCTTAAGACATATTAGAGTTAGCCTCCTGGCTCTAAAACATAATATCTTTGTCACAAATCCTTAATCATGTACCCCGCAGGGATTAAATAAGGTATTCAAAGCATCCACTACACCTCCCAAGCCAAGTTCTCACAGTTGCACACACATTATATTGGAACACATTCTATTTGGTTCCTCGCAAAATCAAACTACTTAGGTTTCGATATAATGGATATATGTGTACATAAGTGCAATGCTGACTCCATCTCATGATCATAAGCCTTTGAAATATATTTGTCAATATATTTTATAGATAGAGGTGCTTCCATATATCATTTTAACCTATCACTAAAATGAGATATCCAACTATCTCAAGTTGTGACTTCTCGCGCATAGCCTTACACATATTAGCAACCTCTTGTTATGCAAAACAAGACTTATTTCACATATATACACACTAACGACCTCCCATTACCCATATAGATATTCTCACACATGCACTCTTGTGTACCCACACCATTTAGTGATGTTCTTGCACCTCTCGCTAACACCATTTTTGAACCTAAGAACATATCTACATTTAAAGGGATTTTTCAATTAAGTTCTCTCAACATTTTCTAGAAAAACAAAAAGTAATTATCATTGTGAAATGTGATAATAAGTATATAGATAAGGAAGCATAAAGAACAAGGGGGGTTCCTAATATGTTCCCAACTCGTAACTTAGTTCCTGAACCCACACCAAAATCTCTAGACCATTCGAAGGCCTAAACCTCCCTTAGGGTAATCCCGAAAGGGCTTTTTAACCCATTTTTTTGCTTTTACATAAAATAAAATGGCGACTCTAAACAATAGGAAACCCCTCATGTGAAGAATATCTTAGGCTAATAAGGGCGCACAATAAAATTGGATATGTTGTCTAACATTTTTTAGTGGCATAATCACAAACCTGAGCTCAGAGAGAAAAATAAAGATCGAGAGATAAGAAGTCTCACTTCCTCAGGGAACAGCACACGTGCATGCGTAGGACATGAAACTCCTCATTTGTGCACGCACATCCCTTTTTCCATTGATAATCCCATTAGAATGCCCACAAAACCACACCTACGTCCACTATTAAGGTATTTCTCTTTAGCATATTAAATGTTATGGTAAATAATGCAATTTTACCCAACCATAGGCCTTGGTTAAGGCAATGAAGAAGTATCTGAGGCATTTATAACGAGTAGAGAGCTCTCAGAAATTAATTTAATGACTTATCAAAGTACTTTTTATTCACAAGACTCACAAGAATAAATTAATGCTAAGTCATCTAAATGTAGTGCTTAGAATACAATGTATAAGAAGGAAGTTGCCCAAACTAATCTACTAATCTTTTACACTAGTTATTAAAAATAATTTCTTGAATTCGAATCCCACTAAACTCCCCCAAGAACTTCTTATATATCTAGCTTCTAGGAGTTACTGAGAAGTGACATTTAAGGTATGAACGATCATGATTGAGCTCTTTAGCTATGGTAGAAGGGTTTAGTGATGATAGAATGAGTTACATGTGAGTGGTGATGATTTTTAGGATCATTAAATGACATTTAATTCTCTAGGATAAACTACAGTGGGTGACTGGGGATTGGTAGAATAATATGTGTGTTTTTTACTAATTGGACAAATTGGTTTGGAGAATCTTGCCTAGTTTTTGCAAGAAAATTGGAGCTAATGGAGTCTGGTGTGATGTACTAAGGATATTTTGATTTTATATGAAAGGGCTCAAACCCTGATGTGACTTAGTAGAGACGATTGAGGTAGACTCTTTTTTTGTGAAGAGGCTTCTCCGAGGTTTAGTTCTTACTTTCCTAAGATATTGAGCTGATATATAAGATTAGGATCTACTTTGTTATCCTTATGATACTTGATTATGTGTTATGATGGGTGGATAAGGTCTGTACTATAGTGGTGTATATCATGTTTGATAATATTTGAGGTATGTAATGGCAATGCTAATTTAATACTGCCTTGGGGAAAGCCATGAGTGTTATTCATGTGGGATATAGGATTTCACCTGCTACTAAAGCTTCTGAGAAAAATTCTAAAGTCCGTTGTCTTATCTCTTGACCTTAATCGAGGTTGTAAGACATTTTATAGACTTCTGGTTGATAATCTCATTTGGCATCGCCAATCCCATCACTCCCCACAAACCTTAATTCAACCCCATCTTATGGACCCCCAAACCATACCCAAATGCTTCCAAACTTATCTCAATGGATTACTCATCCCACATGCCTAGTTATCCATATTTTTACTATTATTTTGGTTCCGAATGACCCATAAATCCAACTCAAAACACAATCCAATTGTCTTAAAATAAAATAAATAAAACAACATATAAAGCACACACGGGGTTTAGTGAATTTACATTTCCAGTAGTTATCACCTAAAGAGACTGCGAGGTTTATCTTAAAACCCTATATCACTTAATAATCTAAACTTGAGGGTAGTATTTAAAAAAATTATTTAATTCCAATTTCTTGAATTAAATAAATGATAATATCAAAATCTCTTGTACGAATTAAATTATTCGGTCTCACTATTTTAATTTTCCAAAATAATAAAATATTTTAATTAAAATTTGAAGAGAAAATTTAATTTGTACGATAAATTAATTACATGATATAATTAATTTAGAAAATAATAACAATATTATTTATTCACGAAAAATTGTGATCTAGGACGGTTACAAAAACAATCAATGCTATCCATAATTATGTGGGTCTTTAGTTTACTAATTAATTAGCACACGATAATTATTAATATGTGCAGAAATGGCATAAATAAAATGAAACAAAAATACATGCAATTATAAATAAAATGAAAATAAACAGTCTATCTATCATGGTCTAGAGTTCCTCTTGATGTAAAAATCTTTAAGAACAATAATCCCATTTGAAATAAATTTCTCCATTAAAAATATTCCCATTTAAAGTAGATTTTTTCATAAACTTGAGTTTTGAACAAATTTGACATCTGAAAAACACTCTTGTGTACATTCAGTAATGATTAGAACAAAGAACTAGAGTGAAATCCTCAACAACATCATCAAATAACATATTTAGGACACCCACCAGTACCCGGTAGATTACCCTCTCGAATGCCGAATTAATTGGGGTTTCTCAAAACTACTTTTTGACTTTTCTACTTAAAAAAATCATGCAAAGAACCTCCAAATTTGATAATAAAGTCACCAAAATCCTACCATGATCAGACCCCATAAAATAAAGGATTCTAACATGTGAAAATATTATGCCCCCTCACAATTTCCCCTAAAATACAAGATATGTAGAAAAATTATTTGTACAACCAAATCGAAGACAAATAAAAACGGATAAACCACAGTAGGATCCATGAACATAAAACATCATTTATGTGACCACGGAGGAATGTATATAAACATTATAACCTTACAAAACCATGTTAATACAATTCCACAAACAAACATGCATATATCTACAAATAAGCAAAACTAAGGTTTCATAGTACACAACATGGATCTTCTACAACATGAAGAATCCTTAACCATGGTGCTTTGATATCAATTGCTAGGATTAGCATTACAAATTTATGCATGAGAACCTTGATTCATTATGTTTTAGAATATAAAATAACACAATCTTAATCTATATAAATAGATCTAGAGTTTAAATCACCACACCTTTGCATATGTTATAGGTGATCCAATGTAGGAGACAAATGTGAAGAATATATGGATTTGACGATTCACCATTGTAAATCCTTTAGTAATTGAGAAAAAAATATTTGATATTCTAGTATGTGATCCACCCAAAATAAGCACTCTTGGAGATAAAAACTAGGTGAAACAAATGAAAAATAATTTTTTCTCCCCTCACCCCCTTAAAAAATGTGCATAGGATTTTATCTCACCTTCACTAACCCTTAAATATGATTAATAAAACATAAACTCCTTCCCTATATATATATATATATATATATATATATATATATATATATATATATATATATATATATATATATATATATATATATATATATAGCGCCAATTAAGGTTTCTAGAGAGTCACGGACTTGTTATTTGGAATATGGAATATACTATTGACCCAAGGTAAATAATTAAACTGACTTCCACGCATAAATATGAAAATTCCAAATTCACATCTGTAAGTTATTTTCTTTTTTGTTTTGTTATAATTAATTACACCAAGTAATTAAAAACTTAAATATAATTTATTTATCTCAAAATTATTCAAAAAATATAGGCCTTGCTTGTAAAGTTAGATAATACATAACACGATTCTTGCATTGAGGACTCATTACCCGCTTGGTGAAACTCAATTTTCCATGAATCGATTTCACTAATGTCTTATCTATTCATATATTTTAGATTTCACTTATTTAATACTCTAGCAGATTAAAAATTCCACTAGATAAGTGTACTAGTAGAGTAAATATTTATAAGTTCATGAAGGGGGTATTACAATCCAAAATATCTCCTGGAAGTAAACTCCTCTGGAACATGATCTCAGGCATATTCACACAATGATTACTAAGCCTACAGTGAGAAATTCAATCTCACCTATAGTAAATCAAAGAAATTTATGGTGCTAGAAATCCTTTTGAAGATCTCAGCTTCAATAGATGATCCTCACTAGACCTTTGAATATGTAGTAAGGAGGTTTGTCAAGGTGAAAGACAAGGATATAATGTGGTTCAGAACCTCCTAAGGATCTTGTATCCACTATAAATAGTGTTACTTATTATATTAAGTTGTAAATAAAAGTATTACAAACTAGGGGATTCTTAGGCTTTGGCCTAGCAAGTCTAGGTTTTATGAGGTCTTTATCACTAGGTAAATGTGACACCCCGCCTAATTAAATACCGGGTGATAAGTCCTTTATTAAATTATAATCAAGGTGACGGTCGGTTCATTCTTAGCATCACTGTCGTAAAAATAAAATAAAATTTCCAATTTAAACACCCTAAATAATTAAGCTAAGTGTCAAAACCATTTTAGATATTACTTTCCAAATTTTATTTTATAAACCAACATTTAAAACTTCACATAATTCACAATTAAAGAATCACACAACAACTATCCTGTAACATATAATCCAAATGATCAAACATTCCACTAATTGAATCCAACATTAAAACTTAAAGGAAAATATCCTGACAATAATAAATCCCAACGTGCAGATACTGGAGATAAATGAATTACAATATCCAATAAAACAACTGAGTAATGGAAAAGGGTGGCACATGCCCAACTGGATAAAATAAATGCTAGGAGTGGAATCAAGAAATGAGGTCGTCTAAGCAAGAGGCCTGCAAGTCCCACCTAAGCTGCAGCGCGTCCTTCCAATGAATCCTATGCAAGACGCCCCTGTGGCTGGGCACCTGTAATATATACATATATATATATACAAGAGAGAGAATAAAATGAAAACGGGTCAGAGCCCGATTGTAAAAACGATTTAAAATTTGTTTAGCAAGTATTTAAAATGTTTACTGGCCAATGCAACAACATATTAGTGCGACACTCCCTTGAGAAATTCTCACCTCTCTTCTAATGTGCACGCCTATCGCACTAACCTTCTCAACGGTTTAACTTATGTTATCTTAGGTCACTCGTAAGATTTAAACTGACAAATTCAACTGTTTAAGAGGTTCATTTCATTTAACAACATAGTTCTCATTTAACCTTATTTACTAATAAAGTCTCTCAGCAATATATTATACTTTTCAAACACTTATTCCCAAATTGAAATAATTATACATTTCTTACATACCATAAACACAGTAGGTAGTTCCCAAATTCCATAATTAAATATAAATATTAAACACTCATATAATATATATATTCTAACAGCACCCCACATAATAATTATGGTGCGGGCATACTCTGCTATCCAGTCCCCGTATCACTCGTACTAAGGGAAATACAAGTTCAGAATCACTCTCGAACTGTATTAACACAAACACAAACAATATTGAGGTGAAGTATAGATTCCAGGTCTCTAAGAGGTCAGCACATGCCCTCACGTCTCTTAAGACCGTATGAACTATCGATTCGATAGCCTGTACCGAAGGATTTCTATCTTCTAGGGTACGAGTCAATATCCCCCATAAAGGTCCCATCGAGATAAGACTGCCCCAACGCGGTAACCTCAGGGATAGCAAGTAGCACGGGCATGATTTTCACACGTATATAGTATGTGCATAAACACAGTCATATAAATATACTACTATTACCATATCAAATTTAGGTACATCTCATAACCCATAATTATGACATTTGTCCTTATTATTCGTTATTTAGTCATCACGTATAACGTTTGCCTCTTATCTTAATTTGTGGGATTATCTCGACTTATCAAGTGACACTCGTGAATTTCTATACTCCCAAGTGTAATTTCAGTAGGTACTCAATTATTTTCCAACGTAACTAACTTACGCATCTCTTTCTTTAATTCATAGTTCCATCGTCCCTTTTATGTAAACATCCTCAAAAATGTGAATCTTGTCTTACATTAAAGATTTCATATTTTTTAATAAGTCCTACTGGTCTTCTTTACCTCCCAAAATATTTTAATAAGGATGTCCAAAGATTATTTCTCATTTAAATTGAATTCAACTATTTACAAGGGGAAATATAAGTCTGCCAGGAGGGGTCGATCGATCTATGGAAGGAGCTCGATCGATCGATGCGTCGATCGATCGATACTCCTGGCTCGATCGAACGATCAAACAGGTATGGCGAATTCTGCAGAAAACCAATTACGGGTTCTATCATCCAACATCATTAAAATCCAAAGTTTTAACTCCCAAACTCCCAAAAATTTATACCACAAACGTCCTAAACCCAAATGGATAATATTTAACGTAAAGCATGCGAGTTTTCATCAAGAATCATGGATTAAAAGTGCCCAAATTTATACAATACTCATGAACCCTAAAAATTTCTTTAACTTAATTCAAATCATTATTTATCCAGAAATTCTACTTCTAATTTATCATAAATCCGTGGTTAAACCTCTACATATGAAGGGGATTTCCAGAATATCATCTATATCACTAAAACATGCAATTTTCTAATCTCCAACATGGGTTTTTCTTTCATAGAACTCATCTTAATCAACCCTACACTAACATGAATGAAGCATTAATGAAATTAAGTAAGATAAATACTTTCCTGGGAATTTTTGGTCTCTGATTTGTGCTGAAATAAGTGTGGTTATGATCCTTGCGACGTGATCTATCGTTTGGCGGCGACGGCGGTGCAAACGGAGGAGTTTTCGGCCTAGAACACCTTGGCAAGCTCTCTCCTTCCTTCTCCAATGGTCATCACTTGTTTTTGGTTGTGTTAACCCTAGAAGACAACCTTAGGCATCTGATATAACCCTTGCAAATTCGTGGGTTTAATTACCCAAAACTACAAAATGTCCAAAATGCCCTCCCGGGGTACTAATTAAGCCTAAAAATGCCCCGAGACCCAAATTAAACCCCCGGGTACACTTTTCTGACTATCTCGACCCTTCCGGACACTTTGGCGCACTCAAAACGACCATACGGGCAACTTATAATTTATTCGCTTTTATTAATCAATATTTAGTCCCGACACGACACAGGCGCGTCCCGACTTAAATTTCCAAAATTGTCATTTTATTCACTCGTGACATTTAATAGAACCAATATCATATATTACTTTGCTCATTAGTAATATTCAACAAGTTTCCCATACTTACTAACTCACATCACATTAGTAATTATTAAAAATAATTAATTTCTGGATTTATATTAAATTAATAACTCACATTAAATTCAATAAATCCCCAAATTTAGAAAGTAATAAAAATACGGGATATTACAGTAAAGAACCATTTTAGAGTAACTGATAGACTCCTAAATGGGTTTATGGCCTAGCTTATGACTCAATAGAAGATACAAGTATAGGAGGATGGAAGTAGTCCAATACTTGCTGAGCGTATATCCAATAATGGGCCAACAAATGCTAGGTGATAAAGAACTAGGATATAAAAGTTTTCTAGTTTCTTTGGTAATTGAACTATGATTTCTTCAAGTCTTCAAACATGCATAAGTCTCTAATATATAGGCAAGTCATTAAAATGGTCATAAGTGGATTTCAGTGTCGTAGGAGGAGTGGCACTGAGGTATGATGACTACAATAACATGGTGGAGTATTTGTGAGAGGCTCACATGTGGTGTAAGTTAGTTGATATTAGAATTAAATGCAAATTAAATCATTAAATTATAGTGGAAACATGTGATGACGGTAGGTGGAAATGTGTCTGTACCTTCTACCGACCTTCTAGAGAAGTTGTGAGATCTTTATCGGATGCCTGAGGTATCCTAAGGTGGTTATGGTCATTTTGGGATAGTTTGTTCTCATTTCATTCACAAAAAGGGGAGTTTACACTTTAAGAAGAAGATATGAACTGGGCAGAATTAAGACTTTATTAGTCAAAGGTCTGTCAAACTCGTTAAAGGTTTGGTTATATTCATTTCGAGGTCTCCGAGTTGGTCTTCAAGGTTTGAATGCATGGGCGAGTACTTGTAGCCCTGAGACTGTTGTTATGGTCTTCAACCCATTTGAGGATCCTTTATTGGGGTTACTATTGCCATTAAGGACTGGAAACCACTCGATGGAGGAATCTAGTAGGCCTTGGGACCTCATCATCTATTTAAGGGAGAGGAAGAGTCTAAAAACCTTGGAATACTCAAGGAGTTAAATATGGTTTTATTAGAAGCTCCCTTTTTATTCTGATAAGAGTTGGAAGTGGCAATACTTATCCATTCAAATGAAAATGGTAATAGCGTAATTAGCCAGTTAGATTCAGGTTATTATGAGATTGCGTTAGGAAGGAGCATACACTCAATGTAAAATGTGAAGATCTATTGTTTATAGATCTAAAGTATGTTAAGCCTTTGTTTGTTATAAATAAATCCCTTGGGCTAGTTAAAACTCTCACTGTTTACTTCTGCAATCTCTGAGATCTTTTAGTCGGTATCTCTATTTCCCTTTCTTAAACTCATGTCTTCCTACTACATTTTCCCCTTAAAGCTCTTAAACCCCACTCCTCTTTCAGTCGTAATGTGTCATTTGCCCTTACCTTCCATCCTTGAGTAATGAGTTGGAACTTCTGCTAAGCCCCCTACCTGGTGACTTCCTACTGAGACTTAAGTGATGAGGTACTCGGGGCCTAAAGATCATAACTCCTAATTACTGAAATATATTTAGAGTGTATTCATCTGAGGTACCAAATACCTGAGAACATGGATTTGAGGGAGGAAAGGCATGAAGACAGGGCCTTCTCCATGGTCCCCCAATTTGTATGCTTCAATAAAAGCTTCTTATCCTATAGAGCCCGGTTTCCACTTCCACATCTTATAGTGGAAGTCTTAAAGTTCATTGGAATTGCCCTAGTCAAATCATGGAAAGTGCCTAGAGGCCACTAATGGACACTATTGTGTTTGATATGAGAGTGAATTTCGATGTCTCCCCATCCCAATTCTTCAGTTCGTATCGAGTCCAAGAGAAAAGTAAGCCGATGGACAAGGGATTGAAGTACTTACCTACCAGGGCTATTGTGTTTTGTACAAGGGAAAAGTACAATGACCCCAAAAATGGAAGGATATATTTTTATTTATTGGTGGCTCTTAATCTACCCCAGACCCCATTGAGAAGCTTAGATGTCCTACTTTGTATTGCTAAGTTTTCTTTTAGTTTGTCACTTTAGCCTGTGGTTATAATAATTGTATCCATATATATTGTTTTTAGCTGAATTTATTTCTCCCAGTTATGAAGAAGCTAAGAGACTAAAACATGCTCTAAAGTTAGCGTCTACTCCGTTCGAGATCATGTTCACTCCTAACTGTCTATTTAAAAATGATCTGGGTCCTTAGACTCAGTTGGCCCCATCTAGAGGGGTATCTAAGGCTCCACATATCATTACTAGAGAGGTGGAAGAGGATAAGGCGTTTGTTTTGAACCGTATGAAGAGCAAGTTCGTGACCTAAAGCTATCAAGGGTAGGGAAGATAATGCTAAGAAGAATGTTAAGTTCCTCCTAGCATTGATGAGGTTTAAACCCCCTATGGAAGGCTTGGTTATCCTTGACTCTGATTATTCACTATTAAATTCTTCCCCTTTTCTTCTTTTCAAGTTATTTTTGTTGAACTTGTATTTAGCTAACTCCTATGCCTCATCCATAGAGACTCTGATGATGCTGACCAAAACAAATTGTTCTAAAATGGTATCAATGCTAAAGGGTAAGTTGACCTCATCTAACTATGAGGACCTTATTCATATCCCTAATTAGGTAAATTTGTATTTATGCACCTTTTCAGGTTATTCTTTTTACTTAGGTTTCTTTATGTTAATGTTCTCCTTTCATGTGTTAGGCCTAACATCTCACTGAAGCCCTTCTAGCTGATGCTATTGATGGTAATAGGGCTTAGAGGAAGTCCTTGGTGATGGAAGAGTAATGGGTTCGGTAAAAAATGGAGCTTTATGAGTCATTACATTCTCATCAAATTGAAGTGACTGCCATGGAGGATGAAAGAGAGAGCTTCAAAGCTCAAATATTTTATCTATATCAAACTCAATCCTCTACGAAGAATCCTTACGTGAGATAAAGGCCCTTATTTATGGCGCTCAGAAGTCTTTATGAGATACTAATAAGCCTCTTGTCGAGATCCTGACCCTGTATAAAAATATTGTGGAGACCCTCTAAGATGAAATCCTGATGCTCCGAACTGAGAGGGAAAAACTTCAACATAACGTTGAGGTTGTGGAGTTCATGAAGAAATAAGTATCGTACTTCAGTGAAGAAATAAATTATGTAATTGCCCAAGGTTTGAAACTATAAGAGGAATTATTTGGGCTTCAGGTCAAACACTTTGAGTTCTAGAGAAGTAGGACTCCATGCTGAAGCATCAGATTAACAAATATCTGGGCTCTGACCCCTATAGGATATTACTTTTTTTAGAGATACTCCTCGGGATTTTAGGTTTGCAAGGCCAAAGTCCAATCACTTTTCCTCGAGGATGATGTTTTTATAATTCTCCTTAAAAAACTGTCCTCTGAAGGAGATGACTGTGAGAGTGAGAGCAGTAGTGAAGATCTAATATCTAAATCCATGGATAAGGCTCCTCCTTCTCCATCCATGGAGACCCAACCCCTGTCCAGACCTTCTATGAAATAATAAGATGTTACAAAACCCAAGCCTTGAAAGGCTAAAGAAAATTTGAATTTTTTCTTTCTCTGGCCATGTGCCCTTTCTATTGGACCTCGAAGTTTTTAATTTGGATGCCAACTATTTGTTTTGAAATTTTCCTCTTGTACTCCCGTACTCTATTTTCTTTGCCAAGGCAAATAATTATTCTTTCATGTGTTTGAGGTATATGAGGCATCCCAAAGTCCTTTAATTTTCACTTGGTAAACCAATGCGGTAAATTTGGAAACATATTTCAAGTATTTCTAAGGGTTTTGAGATCTCACATATGAAATTAACTAAGGATAAAAGACTTAGATAACCATAAAAGCGTTCTATTAGGGATCATAAGACCTTGTAACTTAAATCAACTAAGAATGAAAGCCTTAGAAGATTATAACTTAGTTCGACCAAGGGCCATAAGACCTCACAACTATAATCAACTATGGCTGAAATCCTCAGAGGTTTAAAAAGGAGTTATACCATGGGTCATAAGACCTCAGAACTATAATCAACAAAGGACAAAGTCCTTAGATGCTTAGGAAGGAGTTCCACACAAGGCCATAAGACCTCATAACTATAATGAACTAAAAATAAAAGCCTTAGAGGTTTATAAAGGACTTGTAATAAGAGTCATAAGACCTTAGAACTATAATCAACTAACGCTGAAATGCTTTGAGGTTTAGAAAGAAGTTCTACCACGGGTCATAAGACCTCATGACAAATTTAATTAAAAATTAAAGCTTTAGAAGTTTAGAAAGGATTTATGTCAAGGCTCATAAGGCCTCAGAACTATAATTAATAAGGATGAAAGCCTTGGAGGTTTAGCACATGCCCAATACTTTATTTTAAGACTAAAAGTCCGATAGTTTTTTTCATCAAACTCTTACCCCCCCCCCCCCACCAACAATTGTGAGAGTAAAGGTTTTAAACTTGGACTTTTCAGCCATGGGTTTAACAATTTTTTCCCATATTTAATGCTCGATCACCCTAAAGATCTTTTATTGTGGTTGAAAATTAAGGGAATTTTTAAAGATTTTTGTTTTGAAACTTTTGTTTTTTCAAAAAATGATCCATGTGCAAAGTTCTTTGAAATAACTGTTTTGGGTCTTTAGGCCTTAAACGCAGTAATCAAGTATAAATGCCTTGGTAATTCCACCAGTCTATTTAGGACCCTTAGATCATAAACTATTTTTTCCAGAGCCAAGTATAAATGGCCCGCAACTCTTATTGGGTCTTAAGACTTAAAGCTCTTAGGAACCAAGGATAAAAACATTGTAATTCTTAGAGTTATATGTCTGAGGTCTTTGGATTTCCGTTTCTTTATTTATATCCAATGAAGAATGACTTGTAACTTTTATTGGGTTCTGAGACCTTAGTGCCCTTAAAAACTAAGGATAAAAGCCTTATAATTCTTAGAGTTTGTGTCTGAGGTCCTTGGACCTCGATCTCTTTATTTAGAGCTAAGGATGCAGGTCTTGAAACTCTTGTTAGGTCCTAATACCTTAGGTTTAGTTCATAGCCAATGTTGTAACCTTGTAACTATTTATCACGCTATATATAGATAATGAAGTTAGGAAAAAAAGGTTCTTTTCATTCCACTTCAACAATAAATTACATCATTGGAAATATTTCTTGAGGTGTTCTATGTTCTAAGTTGAGGAAGCTCATATCCTTCCACGTCTTTTAAGTAATAACAACCTACCCCTGCGATATTGGTAACCATATAGGGCCCCTACCACTTGGAGCAAAATTTCCCCTTTCTTGGCTTTATGGTTACAATGATGACTTACCTTAAGACATAGTCACTACTTGGAATTACCTATGGAACCTTTTTTTGTCAAACTACGAGGTTGTCTTTCGTTTGTAGGCAACCATTTTGATCAAGGTATCTTTACAACATTCTTCTAGCTCATCTAAAGACCTCTCAGCCATTCTTTATTTTTTTTGGCTCAAATTGAGTTGCCTTGTATGTTGGGATCTTGATCTCACTAGGAATGACAAACTCAATGCCATAGGTCAGGGATAATAGAGTTTCTAGTAGGACATCTGGTAATGGTTTTGCTGCCCCATAATATGCTCGACAACCCCTCAGCCCATAGGATTTTTGATTTTTTAAGCTTCTTCATCAGACTTTGAAATATGATTATGTTTGTTACCTCCACCTACCCATTTTCTGGTGGATGGTAGGGTGAAGTGTAATGATTGATAATCCTATAATCCGAGCATAATTATTTGAAAGTTGGGTCATCAAACTTCTTCCCAATGTCCGAGATAATAGCCTTTGGTAAGAAAAACATACAGATGATATTTTTCCTCAAAATAGGGGTGGTTCTCCTCTCTGTGATGGTGGATAAAGGCTTAGCCTCAACCTACTTTATGAAATAGTTAATCGTCATAATTGTAAACTTGATCTCACCTTTACGAAGAGATTGAGGCTCTACCAAGTCCAATCCATACTGAAAAAAGGTAGTGGATTTAGCATTGGGATAATTTTCTCTACTGGATGCTTTAGAATGAAGGTAAACCACTAATAATTATCATAACACTCCTTATTTGCCTAAGTTGGTCCAGAAGTACCCTTTCCTTAAGACTTTATAGACAATGGTATTCGAGTTAGTATGAGCACCACATACACCTTTAGTGAGATCTTTGAGAACATTGTTGGCTTCTTATGGATTAAGAGATCGCTGATGTACTGAGCAAAACCCATTTTTGAACAAAACCCCATCGCTTAGGTAATATATTGAAGCTAAAGACTTTAACCATCTGTCTTAAAGCTTATCTTTAGGGAGACTTCCATTTTTTAGGTATTCCCAGGTGGCAGTTATCTAGTTGGTGCTTGGCTCCTCTACCATCATGTTAATATGGAGTGGAGTAGTGTTTAGCTGGTCAAATGATACCAGTAAGACATTTGGGTCGACCTCACTTATGGAATCAACCCTTACTAGATGGACAACATTTGAGTTCTCTACTTCGAGGACACTTTTGATGTTGAATCTTGGTATATTATGAATCAGATATTTGACAATCGCTAATTAGACTGCCATGTGATCACCTTTGGTCTCATAGACCTCAGTGACCTGATTAACCACCACTTGGGATTCATTGAAATGTTCAAATTATTCCACCACCAAGTAGACAACTAATCCTAGGCTAAAAACTAGGGCTTTATTCTCCGACTCATTCTTAAAAGATTTAAATTTGAAGTGGAGGCCAAGAGAGATTGTACCTCCTTTTGGAATCAGAAGGTGAAGACTAAAATAATTTCCTAAGCTATTAGAGGATCCTTCCATGTGTAATACCCACATTGGGAAGCTGGGGTCTATCTCTTAGAACAAGGGTAGATTAGGATCCTTTGGTATTGAGTATTCTGAGCTCCATGGCTCGTCTTCAACCTCTTGCATGTTGTTAAATTCTGCTATGAAGACGGACAAGGTCTATCCTTAGATGGAATTCCTTAGATGATACTTTAGGTCAAATTCCCCTAACTTTATAGACCATTTAACGAGCCTTCTTGAAGTGTTAGGATTGTGTAAGATATAATATAGTGGTCTATCTACTATGATCACTATGGTGCGAGATTTGAAGTAGAGCCTTAGACACATAGTTGAGGTGATAAGATTAAAGTTTAACTCTTCCATCCTTAGATACTTGATTTTATCCCCCTAGATAAATTTTATGATGTAGTACATATGGTAATGGACCTCATACCCCTCTCTCACCAAGCCTAAATTGATTATAGTAGAGGAGGTAACACAATACAGGTATAAGTCTTCACCTATAATGGTTTGAGATAGAGGTTTGACAACCCCGGATACTTTTTCAGGTCTCAAAATGCTTTTTTTTCCTCTATAGTTAATTGAAAAGATTTCTTCAAGATTTTTAAAAAGGGTATCTGTAGACATGGAAATAATATAGTTAAGGAAACCCACTCTTGTAGCCAAGCTTTGGAACTCTCTTATAGTTATAGGAGACTTCATTTCCAACAGAGAATGGATCTTGTATGGGTTAGCATCTATGAAAATTATGGTGAACATAGAGCCCAACAAAATTCCCCCTGCTACCTCAAAGGCACACTTCTTCGGATTTAATCTCATTCTGTTATTCGTGAGGATAATGGAGGTCTCTCTGAGGTTCTGGGCATGATCCCGAGCCTCTAGACTCTTGATTAACATATCATTAATATAAACCTCGATAGATTTGCCTATTAAATCCATGAAAAGAGTATTCACCACCCTCTAATATATGTCACCTACATTGTTCAATCTAAAAGGAATTACATTTTAATACTTGGAACTTTTATTAGCGATGAATGATGCATTTTCCTCATCTATGGGAGCTATTCTGATCTGGTTATAACTAGAATAAACATCCTTAAAGGAGATAATATTATAACCAATATTAGAATCCATTAAAGTATCAATGTGGGGACGAGGGTAATAATATTTTGGTAAGACTTTATTGAGATTAATGAAGTCTACACACATCCTCCATTTTTTGTTGGGCTTGGGGACCAACACCATATTGGCTAACCATTCTATATATTTCACTTTTCAAAAAAAGTTATCTTATAAAATCTTATTAACCTATTTCACTTCAACGATAGTTCTTTTAGGGACAAAGAACGTCTTATTCTAGTGCACTGACAGGTGATTTGGGTCCACGATGAGGTGGTGGACCATGACCTCATGATCTACTCTGATCATTTCTAAATGCCCCAGGATAACACATCTCTATTTTCTCTTAAGAATGAGGTCATCTAGTCTTCAAAATGGGATTTAATAACAGCTTTGATCTAGAAGGCCTTAGTCGAATCTACCTCGTTAATGTAAAAGGTGATGAGGGACTCAGTAGCTTCACCTCCCCATTCTTTTTTTCATCTCATGTATCTATGGTTTCCACATGGAACAATTATATGCACAAAATCTTATGTGGGATCTTATATGGTTTGGATGAGGAAGGTGAAGCCTCTGTGAAAACCTCAACATTTTTACAAGAACTTTCTAGGACCTCTGACAATTTCTAGGCTTTTTTAAAAAGTCATTTCTTCTCTCTCACATAAGTGGTATAACAGTCCCTAGCCTTATTCTGATTTATGTGGAATACTTCCAACACCCATGGGAGTTATTAACCTCATTATCATCCTCTGAGTAAATAAAAAAAATGTCCAATTTGTTATGCCAAGGTCTACCCGTAATGGCATTGTACATTGATGGCAGGTCTACCACTAGGAATTTATTCCAAATGGTAGAAAAACTGTCTCTAGAGAAAATTGTGAGAGGAAGAGCGATATACCCCATTGAGTAGGTTTGTTATCCATTGAAATAAATCAAGGGCGTCGTGATAGGCAACATGTGCTTCATGGTGAGGCTCATAGCCTTGAAACATCTGGGAACAAAATGTCAGTTGAGATCCTACTGTTAACCACCACTCTTCTCATAATTTCATGTGGAAGTGGAACCCTTCCGAGTTTAGTGTATGGGAAGATCATCATGGGATCCCCCTCGTTAACTTATTCTGGAAAAATACATTGTTGAGATGAACCCCATCTTGTTGTATGCTTCTAAGATGAGACTTTCTTCCAGTGGAAGAAGGTCCACCACCTGTAAACCCTCATGATATTTTGTTGACATCAATCAATAAGACATCATCTTTATTTTTATTATTTCCCTGAGTTTTTCCAACATCTTTGGCGATAAATTCCTTAAGATACCCTCGTTTAATAACTCCTTCAATGGATTCCTTGGGGAAAAAATAACCACTAGTGTTGTGACCATGGTCCTTATGGAATCAATAGTATTTGGACTTGTCCCTCCTATCCCATGTCTCTCTTTTAGGCTTGGGTGGAGGTAAGGGATCTTACAACTCCAAAGTTGAGAAGACCTCTTTTGTGGTGTCTATGAGAGGGGTGAAATATTCTTCTTTTAGGGGTTCATTATTCTTTCCCCATTCTTGTTCTTATCCTACAAGGCCTCAGAGGTTTCCCTTAGACATGATATGACCTATTTCCTCTTCCTTTATTAGGGTAAAACCATGAAACGTGTGGCACTAACATCATCCTCAATATTCATATACTTCTGAGACCTCTCCAGTACCCCAGTCATTGATCAGTGGGTCTTTTTATGAAAGACATCAACAAATCTTTGAATGTGAGGTCTGAGATGAAATCCCATACAAATAGTGTCATTAAGGTCATTGACCTATAAGGCTTCTTAGTTGAATCTCTTTACATTTTTCCTGGGAGTTTCCCTAGATTTTTATCTAAATGAAGTTGAGAGGTAATTGGCTTTCTCATATTTTGAGCTCCAATAAAGTGGCTGAGAAAAGATCTTTCCAGCTCAGTGAAGTTCCCAATAGTTCATATTTTGAGCTAGATAAACCCATGAGTGGATGGAAAAGTTCAGGACATAACCTTGTCTTTGGTATCCTAAAAGATCATGAGAGATATGCAGGTATCCAAATGGTCAATGGGATCAGTAGGACCATCAAAGGGATTAATGTTAGGCATCTTCCAGTTAGGAGGAAGATCATAACGTTGAACCTCATTAGAGAGAGGATATAGAGTCTTCTAGTGATCAAACTCATGGTGTTAGGAGTTTTCATCTTGCATTGGTTGACGAAGTTCCCTAAAATGTCTTTCATTATTTTGATTTCATTATCCTACGCTCTTGCTTCCATGGAAGCTCTAAAATTGATTGAAAGGGAATGAAAAGTCATCCCTGACTGGGATGCAAGTCACTAACTTATGAAGGATTTGGTCCACGCCTTCAGGGTCATTTTCTCTTTGATCGAGTGGCATAATTTTCTTGTGTTTCGTTGTTTACTATCCCATTAGTCTATTCTACCACCATGGATAAAATAATTCTTAGAGAACATCATTCTACTAACATTAGAGCTCTTTCTAAGGAGCCTATACATCTTTCAAAGAGAGATCCCATTTAGAATTAATGGTTATGAAATTTATTTTGAATTTTTATATTCAAGTAACAATCATTCCTAGAAATGGTGCCAAAATTATGGATCTATAAATACTTTTGAAGATCTTAAATCCAACAGATGATCCTTACGGGACTTTAGACTTGGTAGTGATAAGGTTTGTTAAGATAAATTATAAGGATACAGAGTGGTTTGGAACCTCTGTTGAGGATCCTACGTCCACTATGAACAATATTACTCTTTATATTAAGTTGCAAATGAGAGTATTACATACTAGGGACTTCTTGGGCTTTGGACAAGTAAGTCTAAGGTTTGTGAGGTCTTTGTCACTACCCACAGAGTCGCCTAGTTTAGGACTCAATAGAAAACACAAAAATATGCAGATAGAAGTGGTCCAATTTTTATAGTACCCGATTTTTGTATATTATTTATTAATGCGAAATAAATTAATAATTGGGATGAATTATTACTTGTGTGATTTGGCAATAATAAAATACATAATTTAAATGATAACTAATTTCTACATGTGATGATATTTTAGTGTCGTGTGTTTAAATAATTAAATAGTTTATATTTATTATATGAAGTTGGACTACGTGTACGCGTATAATAATAAAGTATGTATTTTATTAACACTGTGAGATATTACTATTTACGGCGAGGTTCTATCATTTGGATTAGACTCCAGGGTGTCAAAGAGGCTCCGATATGTAACTTTAGTGCTTCAAATTGGGCCTACGGGGTAGTTATACCTTTGGGATACGTTTTAAAGTAGTTTCGATACTATTTTGGACTCATTTTGAAGCCCAAAAATTGGACTTTTAGAGATCTATGAATTTAGCCTTATTTTATGGATGTTGACCCTTATTAGTTGGACACATTACACATAAAACACAAACCCTAGATTCTTCAGATATTTGGGAGAATTTGTGAAGAGCTTTGATGAGGAAAAAAAGGTATCCAAAGGATAAATCACTCGTTCGTATTGTTCAGGCAAGAAATCTTTTTCTTTATCACTATGTAATCTTAACTTGTATATGCTTTCGTTGTCATGTATTTGATTTGGGATTTAGAAGCATGTTTAGAGATTTAATATGCTATCTTAATCACATCTTTATTGGGTTTAATCGGGTTATTGAATTAAAACCATTGTTGGAATTGTAATCTGACTTAAAACTGGAGATTTTATTGAGAACCATAGATTTATTCATTTTAAAGTATAACTCTGTGATTACAACTTATGTTTAGGATTTAATTTCATTTATAATTTGAATCCATATGTTAATTTGGTAATTTGATCTAAAATCATATTGTAATTTGACGTCATATTTGGTAAAGGATGAACTGGGGTTTAATTTGGGGATTTGAATAATTAAGACTTTAATTGATGTTTGGATCTTAAATTCTTGTGGGAATCATTTAGGATCATAGAGGTTCTTCAGGGAGTTTAGTGTGGGGGACCAAGTATTTTTGCGAGTACCTCCGATGAATGGGATAATGAGATTTGGTAAGAAGGGGAAATTGACACCAAGATACGTGAGACTATTTCCTATCATAGAGAGAGTGGGACCAGTAGCGTACATAATTGGGATGCCGAAACACCTACAACATATACATGACGTGTTCCACATTTCTTCATTGCGACGATATCTTAGAGATGAGTTGGATCACACTCACATTGCATTGGAGGAAGTGGAATTGTAGCCAGATAGTTCTTACGAGGAGCGACCACTGATGATCTTGGACCGCGCTGAGAAACGTTTGAGGTCGAAGGTAGTTTCGCTTGTGCTTATCCAGTGGCCACACCATAATATTGAGGAATCTACCTGGGAGCGTGAGGATGATATGTGCGAACGTTATCCATAGTTATTTGTACCAGGTATGCTTTCTTTTTTGAATTTCGGGATGAAATTCCGTTATTAGGGGGGAAGTATGTAATACTCCGTAATTTTATTACCTTTTAAAAAGGGATTTATTTGGAATTAATTGGTTAATTTAAAAATTAATTGAGATTTAAATATTACTTGAGAATATAGTAATATATGATATATTTTGAATATTACTTAGAGAACCAAAGTAATATGTGACTCTACTTATGATTAATTTTAGAAGTTATCGCGAATAGTTATATGGCAATTTCGGTGAATAAGTCAGATGCGTGTGAAAATAGTGTCGGGATTGGATTTATAAAAGATAAAAAGAGGAATATTTTTATGTCATCCAAATGGTCGTTTTAACTACGCCAAAGTGTTCGGAAGTGTTTTTACAGTTACAAAAAAGTCTACTCGGACGTTTGTATAGGGTCTCGGGGCACTTTGGAGCCGAATAGTCACCCCAGAGGGGTAATATGGACATTTCACTTGGGAGGTGAATATTGTACACGAATTTGAGAGTTTATTTATAAGTATAAAGGTATTAGATAATCCATTCATTCCACAAACTTTGAGAACAAGAAATTGAGAGAAAGTGAGGAGTTATCTGGAGAAAAGTAAGAGTCTTAGTGGGAACACCAAAAGCCAAAGGTCACCACCACCAACCACCACCAGAGTTTGTCGGAGAAGTAAAAACCACCAGTGACATTCATCCCCAAAGGATCAAATCATCAGTAGAGGCAAGTGATTTGATAATTGCAATCTAGTTTGTATAATTTCCATATTAGGATAATTACGAATGAGGAGAAATTACATGTTTTGAAGATAAACTAGTTAATGTTAATTAATTTCTAGATAGTAGAGATATGTAGGATTAATCTCATGTTGTTGGTAGACTTTAATCCACGAAATAAAGATCACATGTTGGAGAAATTCAGAGAGTTATAGGTTTGTTCTTGAGGAAACATATATTTTTAGTTTTCTGGAAAATATGAAATGTATACACTTTAATGATTCTAGGTTGTTTAGAATAGTAGGAATCATTTGCATATATTTCTATATCATGTGGTATGAATTATAAGAAATTTGGGATGTTAAAATAGAGGTTTGAATGATTAAAAGTTATGAAACACGTAGAACAAAAGTTGCAGAATCTGGGCTGATAACCGGGTGATCGATTGATCGACCCATGAAGCTCGCTCGATCGACCCCTGATCCTCGATCGACCGACCTACCCAGAATTGACGAACTTGTTTCCTTTTTAAGTCTTGATTTAATCCCAAAACTTTTAGGAATATTTAGTGATTTTTATTTGAACATAATGGAATTATGGGAAAGGCAGTAGGTCATAAGTAAAACGCGGATTAGTGTTAATATGTTTAGGAATTAAATTGGAGAGAATTACGCTAATTAATCGAATGAATTACGGTTGATAGATTGACGTTTTGGATTAGGATTCGTTTATGTGAATATTCAGGATAGGAACAGTAGGGTGGGGATCATTTTAATCACCTGGAAAATCCTAATTTCATATGTGAATAAACCTAAGTGAAAGAATATACGGTTATGAGAGAATGGGTTTTATTGAAAATAATTCTAATTAAAGATGAGATTAGTTCGCAATAATTCGCGGAGGATGATGACATGGACCAGTAGGGTATGAGTGAGTTTCTTACTGAATATATATCGAGGAAAACTTATTTAGTCTTTGAGTAATGAGATAGGCCCGAGAATAATAAATTAAGGAGTAAAGTCATAACATTTAATACGTATGAATTGAGAGATAAATAATACTACGTATGGAAATTATCTTATGGTTGTGTGAATACCTTGTTGATATTATAGGTGTATGTAGATCTATATTATAGTTTATTATGTGTATGACATACCTACGCTACTTGCTATCGGGGTGGAGGTTTAGCGTAGTGGACGGTCTTATCCCGTGCCCCCAATTTGAGAGGATTTTGGATTCGTACCTTGAGCATAGGACCTTGGCCACGTTCTATCGATGAGATTGACAGTTTCGACGGTTGAATGCGAACATAGGTATGTGCGAGACCCATTTGGCTGGGGAGTATGCTCGCCTCCAACATATGTGTGTTATGTTATTTATGATTTCGGAAAGACACCGAACCATTTGTCCTTTAGACAATGAGAATTGTGATTGGACATGATAGCAGAGTATGCGTGCACCGTAGTTGTGTCTGGGAGGTGATAGATTAGTATATATGATGGGGTGAATATATATATATACTGTAATTCAATCTATTGTGTGATATTGTAGTTGACTGTGAATAAATGAAATTTAATTCAATTAAGTAAAGGATTACTTAAATCCTAAGGCTTAGATAAGTCAAATTCATATTAAAGAGAAAAGAATGTGAATAATCATATTACGTATCGTATGGGACATACAGGGTTATTACATGGGACAGAATCATGTTGTACGAAAACCTTAATTAGGAAGTTACTCAAATACGTTAGACATGCACTCTAGGTAAGAGATGAGAATATCAATTGAGATACTGGAAGCTAACATGTACATAATAAATGCTTTATAGCACTTGTTAAACACTTTCTATTTTAAAATCATTTACACTCGGGCTCTGAACTGTTTCCTTGCATATTTTCCTCTCTACTATATCTATATTAGCAGGTGCCCAGCATTAGGGACGTGCAACTTATGGTATGGATGTTTGATCACGAGTTGCTGTTCCTGGAGATGCATAATTATTTAGATGCTTCATTTCTTTGATTCCTATATCTTAGTACTTTTCTCATTTAGGTCATGTTGCCCAGGATTCTAGTTATTCCATTTACCTTTTCAGAGATTGTATTGTGCTGATTTTGGTACTTTCATTTTATTTTTTGTTGGTTTGGTATTGGATGTTTTAAACTCGGAAGTATCATCCGGTTACATTTAATCTTGTTATTCATTATTCAGTTGGGTTATGAGACTTCTCTATTATTGTTCAGTATTCTGGTAATGGTTTGAAATTGGTATCAATTATGGAAAATGTTTTTAACACTTAACTTAATTAAGTATTGGGTGAGTTATTTATATAACAAAATATTTCGACAGTGATGCTATATATATATATATATATATATATATATATACTGTAATTCAATCTATTGTGTGATATTGTAGTTGACTGTGAATAACTGAAATTTAATTCAATTAAGTAAAGGATTACTTAAATCCTAAGGCTTAGATAAGTCAAATTCATATTAAAGAGAAAAGAATGTGAATAATTATATTACGTATCGTATGGGACATACAAGGTTATTATATGGGACAGAATCATGTTGTAAGAAAACCTTAATTAGGAAGTTACTCAGATACGTTAGACATGCACTCTAGGTAAGAGATGAGAATATCAAGTGAGAGACTGGAAGCTAACATGTACATAATAAATTCTTTATAGCACTTGTTAAACACTTTCTATTTTAAAATCATTTACACTCGGGCTCTGAACTGTTTCCTTGCATATTTTCCTCTCTACTATATCTGTATTAGCAGGTGCCCAGCATCAGGGACGTGCAGCTAGGGTATGGATGTTTGATCACGAGTTGCTGTTCCTGGAGATGCAGAATTATTTAGATGCTTCATTTCTTTGATTCCTATATCTTAGTACTTTTCTCATTTAGGTCATGTTGCCCAGGATTCTAGTTATTCCATTTACCTTTTCAAAGATTGTATTGTGCTGATGTTGGTACTTTCATTTTATTTTTTGTTGGTTTGGTATTGGATGTTTTAAACTCGAAAGGATCATCCAGTTACATTTAATCTTGTTATTCATTATTCAGTTGGATTATGAGACTTCTCTATTATTGTTCAGTATTGTGGTAATGGTTTGAAATTGGTATCAATTATGGAAAATGTTTTTAACACTTAACTTAATTAAGTATTGGGTGAGTTATTTATATAACAAAATATTTAGACAGTGATGATGAGAGTGAACCAACTTTATATTCGGTTTAATTTAATAAAGGAGTAGCTACCCGATATTTAATTAGGTGGGGTGTTACATCACCTTCCTAATATATTTTAGTTTCTTTTAAGTTATCCCAACCCAAAAACCCTAAATGTATCATGCGTCTACTTCCAAAGCTAAAGGAACCCCATGATTACATATTATTCATCTCAACTGAATATAGATAAATATTCCATTATTAAAGATTACATACATATCAAGTATGTGAATATATAATAGGAAAACACACAATCTCTAGGTCTAGATCCATATAAGTATGGTCCATATCATGTACATAAAAATTGGGCTATTCGTAAACCCTCACATAACGAAGGCCTATTACTACCGCCTCTGGGGATCGCTCGCATATACTAGGTATAGTTATAGGATATCCCATACCTCTAACCATCAAATCATCTCTTAGGGATCAACAATACGCCTTCACACCAGTTATATAGCCCCTAACCTAAAGGCTATATGAAAGGATCATCCTATGCGCATGTCATTTGGATACAATGGGTACTTTCAGCATGTAGTGTCATAGGTAATTATGACCAAGGTAAAGCTCATATTTATCTATCGGGGTACCAACGCAATCTCCGTCGTACGTGCCCCATCAAAATATCTCCTTTAGTACATATCCCATGAGAACTCATACCTGATATGCTGCATAAAATACCCAAAACAAGCAATCTTAATCACATAAAGATTTCTATTCTTAAATTCATATTCATTAACTTAATTATTCTCTTATAACTAAGAAAAAAACTCCAAATTGATGACAAGTCTCGAACCTAACCAAACAACTTCTAAATCATTTCTTGAACTAGCGCAAGGGGGTTGATTGATCGGTCGTCCTAGAATTCATGTCATCTTATCCATTACGGAAATCAACATAAAAGTTCCTCAATGAATGAACTTATAAGTTCCTAAATCATCACAATAACCAATTATAATCTTACACTAACTATAAAAGAGCCTTAGAACATATTTCATGCCTCTTGACATTTATACCCCCATTTGATAACACAATAACCAATCTACCTAACTTCTAAAAAAACCACACATTTCTTCCCTCCCACATAACCCTTCGTCTCTCTCTCTCTCTCTCTCTCTCTCTCTCTCTCTCTCTCTCTCTCTCTCTCTCTCTCTCTATCTCTTTCTAAAATTAAAAACTTAACCATGAACCCTTCATATTCTAAATTGGGCAGATTTACAGTGTCAATTTTCATTTTTAATTCTAGAGTAATTTTCAAGAGAGAGAGAGATTTTTGTTGCAAGTGGGTTTTATGGGTATTGTTTCTTAGATTGGAGAGTATTAATGAGTGTTTAAGATGGGTTTTTATGGGATGTAATTATTGGAAATGGATACATGTGTGATTCGTAATGGTAACAAACCTGAAATAGTGACAAGTATATATATATATATATATATATATATATATAGAGAGAGAGAGAGAGAGAGAGAGAGAGAGAGAGAGAGAGAGAGATAGAGAGATAGAGATTGGTTGTAGGTGGGTTTTATGGGTATTATTTCTTTGATGAGTAGTGAGTGCGTAAGATGGGTTTTTACGGGTGAATGTATAAGATGGGTTTCTATGGGATGTAATTATTGGAAAGGGATATATGTGTGATTTGTAATGGCAACACTAAAATAATGACAAGTAAATACATACATATATTTTAGCGCATATATATATATATATATATATATATGTTGATACCAAATTTAGTCTGCTGACATGGCTCAATTGAGTGAAGACACGTGGCAATCTGCGTGTCAACAACAAACACTTCCGAACAACACCTTGACTCCGAGGAACCATACTGCAACGAGGAACTCTTTTTCCCCGATCAACTCAGACGCTCCGACAAACGAGAAATTTATGAGGAACTTTTGAGTACCGAGGAGTTTTTGAGTACCGAGCTACTTAGGCGGTCCGAGATGCACCTCGAACAAAGCATTAATAGCAGGATAACCAACAGATTGACTGCGCATTAAATGGTTATTATTATCATACGGATGTATACGCTTAAGGGCATTGAATGTATTACCCTTTCACATTACAATATTAGGGCTATAAATACATTGTATTATCCTCATTGTAGAGGGACCAGAATTTCTTGATAAGATTTGTAATCGAGAATTCCCAAACAGTCAGCAATAACAGAAATAGTGGACGTAGGCCATTCTTATAAGGCTGAACCACTTTAAAATTTCTTTGTCTCACTTTATTTTATCTGTGATTAAATAAATTAGATATAATCTAATTTTTTACATCAATAGATTGGCGCCGTCTGTGGGAAACGACTGGTAATATCGTTTTTCATCGAAAACAATTCATCACATATGGACGATATTCCAGAACCCAACAATCGAAACGCTGGAAGCCCTCCAAATCCATCTGCTCCGCCAAATATTCCAAATCTGGCTGGAATAATGACAAATCTGGCCCAGGGCCAGGCAGTCATGCAAGAAACTATGCGACAACTCATACAAACCCTCCATGGCGGTGCACCAACCCATTCAAGACCGCGAAGTATTCAAAGAAATACCCGTTTGTTTTCTTCGCGTACCAGGCGCACCGATTCATATCGTACTGAGGAGTCTGAAGATTTTTCTTATCAACCTGGACGAACTTCGTCGGTACGAGCCACAGATACTGAACAACGTATCACTCTCTCTCCAGAAAGGACTAGTGCGCTAGAAAGATTAAGCAGATTATCTCCTTTTGATAGATTAGGTCCTAGGAGGAGCAAAAGTCCTCCTAGAGCCGCATCGAGGAGTTTTCGACGACCATCAGACTTAAGGGTAGGATCTACCCAGTCGCGACCAGCTGCTCGTCAAGATAGATCCCAGGAAGCCACATCAACGCGATCAGTTGCTCGAACCAACATGCCCGAGGAAGGAAACGATGCGTGGAAAGGCTCTATTCAGAGGATGGAGGATAGATTAGGGGAAATGGCTAAAGCCAAGAACCCTCTACAACGAACTTTTGTTCAAGGAACACCTTTTGTCCAGGACATTGTAGATTTTCCAACATCATCAAAGTTCAAAGCACCTGTTGTGACCCCCAAATATGATGGAAAGACCGACCCTGTCCTTCATATAGAACAATACCAAGCTGCAGCCGACATCTATGCTGTTCCAGATGAGATGAGATGCAGAGCATTCTCGGGAACTCTTACCGGATCTGCTCAAATATGGTATAATAATCTTCCTCGGGGTAAGATCTCAACTTTTTTTCAACTGGACGAGTTATTCATTGGGAATTTCTGTTTTGGGGCAAAGCCAGTTAAACGAGTAGCGCATTTGTTAAGTGTTAGACAAAAAGCTGGTGAAAGTACTAGAGATTATATAACTCGTTTTAATAACTAGAAACTCGAAGTCATTGATTATGAGGAAAAGACAACGATTACCGCCTTGATGAGTGGACTACTGCCCAACAAGTTGTACTACACTTTGGCCAAAGATCCACCTAGAACCATATCAGATCTGATGGGAAAAGCTGCCAAGATTATGAATGCCGAGGAGGCTATGGCTACGAAGAAGAATATGGATGCCAAAGAAACCAAGGTGGACGGTGATAAAGCTAAGAAAAAAGAGCATAAGAACAATGGTAGTGACAAACACTCAAAAACAAGGTCGTCATGGGAAGTATTAAAGAAATTTGATAATTATACTCCTTTGAAGAAAGACATCAACCATGTTCTAGAAGAAATCAAGAACAACAAGGAATTAAACTGGCTAGAGAAAATGAAGGCAGAACCTGACAGGAGGAATAAGGCAAAATATTGCGAGTTTCATAAAGATCATGGCCATATGACCAAAAATTGCATAGCTCTTCAGAATGAAATTGAGACACTCATCAGACGAGGAAAACTGACAAAGTATGTTGATCGGAGGAATGAAAGGAGAAACATCGACCGAACAAGAGAGAGGTCTAGATCTCCTCGTCGAGCAGAGGAGGACAAGAAAAGAGACCATGAAGTTGATCCAGAAGACAACCCTGATCTTCCCAAGAGACCAAGGCAGCCAGAACGTGAGGTATTTTCAATACGCTTTGGGTCATTTGACTGTAATGTTATTACAGGCAGAGATGCAGGAGGAGGAGACCTTACTGCAGAGAGGAAATCTTACCTCTGTGAGGCTCAAGCTTGCTCATACATTCAACGAATAAATCTAGCTGAGGAGGATCGCCCGAGAAAGGTAAACAAAGAGAAATTGGTCATTGGTTTCTCAAAGAACGACCTCGCAGGTGTTCTATATCCTCATGATGATCCATTGGTGATCAAAATGAGGATGAAGGAGCTAATGATTTCGAGAGTACTGGTAGACAATGGTAGCTCGGCAGACATCATGTTCTACTCGTGCTTCGATAGTTTAAATTTAAAGATATCTCAACTAGAGCCTTATCATAGACCCCTCCTCAGTTTTGCTGGCGAGAAAGTATTTCCACTTGGGACGATCAAATTGGATATATTCATTGGTACGTGGCTTGCTTGTCGAACAGAAAGAATACGCTTCTTCGTGATGGATAAGAATGTTCAATCAGCATACAATATCATCATGGGAAGAGTAGGATTGAAAAAATTCGAGGCTGTACCATCTACGGTACATCAATGCCTAAAATATCCAACAAATTTTGGAGTAGGAGTTGTGAAAGGTGATCAGAAAGTAGCTCGGGAATGATATTATTCATCCGCCGAGCAAGAGGAAATGGAGGAATCAAGGAAAAAGACCACTACTTATCAAGTGGATAAAGGTGCAGAAATTGAAACATTGGATCCTAGAGATGAGTCGCAACTCGTGAAGGGTCAAGTGGTGGAAGCTACTGAAAACATCATTTTGAACGACGAGCACCCTAAAAGAAATACTCAAGTAGGTTCGTCGTTGGAAGCCTCACTAAAATAGGAATTGATAACTTTCCTAAGAAGCAGAAAGCAAACTTTTGCGTAGAGTCATGAGGATATGCCCGGGATAGATCCAAATTTCTTATGTCATGAACTCAATGTGAATAAGGAGATCAAGCCTGTGAAGCAGAGAAGAAGAGTATTCAGTCCCGAGAAGAATCAAGCTATACAAGAGGAAGTCGAGAAGCTCCAGAAAGCTTGCTTTATTGAAGATGTTAAATATCCATACTGGTTAGCAAATGTGGTGATGGTGAAAAAGAAGAACAACAAATGGAGGATGTGTGTAGACTTCACCGACCTCAACAAAGCATTCCCAAAGGATCACTTTCCGCTACGCCGAATTGATCAACTAATGGATGCTACCTCAGGACACGAGCTGCTGAGCTTCATAGATGCTTATTCTGGTTACAATCAGATTAAAATGAAACCTGAAGACAGGGAGAGTACTTCTTTCATTACCCCTAGGAGAACTTATTGTTATAATGTTATGCCTTTTGGTTTGAAAAATGAAGGTGCAACATATCAGCGGCTGATGAACAAAGTGTTTGCAGAACAAATCAGTTGCAATATGGAAGTCTATGTTGACGATATGCTGACAAAGATCAAGAAAGTTGCCGATCATCTACTTGACTTAGGCCAAACCTTTGATCAGTTGGATAAATCTCAAATGAAGTTGAACCCGACCAAGTGCATATTTGGAGTACGAGAAGGCATGTTTCTCGGGTACATTGTCAATCAACGAGGCATTGAAGCTAACCCTAAAAAGATCAAAGCTCTGTTAGGGCTGCGATCCCCAACGACGAAGAAAGAGGTGCAAAGTCTTACAGGACTAGTAGCAGCACTCAATAGATTTGTATCGCGAGCAACTGATCGATGTCTCCCATTCTTCAAGACGCTCCGAAAGACTTTTAAATGGAATGATGAATGTGAGAAGGCTTTCCAAGACTTGAAAAAATATTTGAGAGCACCTCCGCTATTATCCAGGCCAGTGATGGGAGAAAAATTATACTTGTATCTGGCAGTGTCCGAGAATGCAGTTAGTTCGATATTGATAAGAATGGAGCATGGAGTACAAAAACCAATCTACAACACAAGTAAGGCCTTCCGAGGAGCAGAGATCAGATATCCAAGGCTGGAAAAATTGGCACTAGCATTGATCGAGGCAATTAGAAGAATAAAGCCATACTTCTAGGCTCATACTATAGTAGTATATACTGATGTGCCATTGAGGCAAGCCCTTCATAAACCAGAAAAATCAGGAAGATTGATGTGTTGGGCAATAGAACTTGGTGAATATGATATAGTTTATGAACCCAGATCATCGCTAAAAGGGCAAGCGGTAGCTGATTTTATAGCAGAGTTCACCTATCCTGATACCCTCGAGGAGCAAAAGTTGCTCACTGATCAACCTGTGGATGTTACAGGATCATCAAATGCAAGCCCATACCAACTTAGCTTGGTAAAAGGGCAAGTAGATGTTACAGAATCATCAAATTCAAGCCCAGACCAGCTTAGGTTGATAAAAGGGCAAGAAAAGATGATCGATGAACAACAAGAAATATCAGGAGATGGTGAAAA
Source organism: Sambucus nigra (assembly GCA_949130495.1). Classification (NCBI taxonomy): domain Eukaryota; kingdom Viridiplantae; phylum Streptophyta; class Magnoliopsida; order Dipsacales; family Adoxaceae; genus Sambucus; species Sambucus nigra. Next base: position 336,289,336 of record OX422214.1, read on the forward strand.
GAAGCAACAAATTTTTCACCGAGGAACTCTGTCAGATCAGAAATTTGAAGACGAGTTACCTATATGGAGTCTATATGTGGATGGTTCATATTGCACTACAAGATGTGGCGTAGGGATAGTTTTGAACAGTCTAGACGAGGTCGACATGGAATACGCCCTACGTTTCCAATTCAAAGCTTCGAATAATGAGGCTGAATATGAAGCCATGATTGCAGGTCTTAGTTTGGCAAAAACCATGGGGGCAGAACAAGTTATTGTCTTCAGTGACTCGTAATTGGTCATAAATCAAATGATGGGAGTATATGCAGCCAAAGGAGAATTAATGATCAGATATCATGCAAAGGCAAATGAGCTGGTGTCAGAATTTACTGCTATTCAGCTGGTCAGAATACCAAGAATGGAGAATGCGAGAGCAGACGCCTTAGCTCGATTAGCATCAGCTACTCGTACCGAGCTACGAAGAACAATCCCAATTGAAGTTTTAGCTGGTCGGAGTATAGATGAAGATATGACGATAAACTTTAATACCCTCGATTTAGGATCATCATAGATGGATCCCATCAGGGCATATATTGAGAAAGGGGAATTACCAACTGACAAACTTGCAGCCAAGAAATTAAAGTTTAAGGCTGCTCGTTATGTACTGACTAATGGTATTTTATACAGACGAGGAATTATAGCAGGTTTGCAAAGATGTGTGCATCCCACCGAGGTGAAAGATTTGATTGAAGAGGTCCATGAAGGGTCCTGTGGAGCCCATGTAGCAGGTCAGACATTTTTGTAAAGAATGATGACTCTAGGATAATACTGGCCGATGATGAGAGCTGATTGTATAGCCTATGCCAAAAAATGTGACAAATGTCAGCGCTTCTCCTCCATCCGAAGAACTACCCAAGCACTATTGACACCCATTACTTCCCCTTGGCTATTTTCCATATGGGTAATAGATTTGGTCGGGCCACTGCTGATGACCAGGGGAAGATTTAAGTATCTCGTGGTCGCTGTGGATTATTTTACTAAATGGGTTGAGGCTGAGCCTCTCATTGATATGACGTACGACAAGGTGTACCAATTTATTTGGAAGAACATCATTTGTCGATATGGTCTTCCTCATGCCTTCATCACAGACCATGGAACACAATTTGACAACGAGGAGTTCGCTGCCTATTATCATCAGTCAAATATCTTGAAGATCCACTCGGCACCAGGCCATCCTCGAAGCAATGGACAAACTGGAGTGACAAACAGAACGCTGCTGAATGGTTTGAAAAAAAGACTGAATGACGCGAAAGCAAACTGGATCAACGAGCTACAATCAGTGCTATGGGCTTATCAAACTACTCCCCGAGCAGCAATAGGGGAATCTCCATATATGCTAGCATTTGGAAGTGAAGCTGTTATACCCGCCGAATTGGGTCTCCCAACACACAGAATACTGAATTTCAATTCCCCTGTCAGTGATTTAATGAGAAGGTTAGACTTGGACATGCTCGAGGAGGTTAGGGAAGAAGCAGCCATTAGAAATGCTGCTTACCAGCAACGAACAACTTTGTTCTACAACAAGAGAGTGAAGAAGTGCGACCTGAAAGAAGGAGACTATGTGCTAAAGAAGGTGATTCAAAAGCATAATGAATTGGAAGCGAACTGGCATGGACCCTACCGAGTTAAGGAAGTTGTTCGACCAGGGACATACAAAATAGAAACTTTAGAAGTGGAGTAGTTTAAGAATGCATGGAATGCAGAACACCTGAGCAAATATTATCAGTAATGTAAACTCTCATGTAATGCAGTTTCATCAGTATGAATAAAGTGACAATGTTCTTCCCAATTCTTTCCTTTTGTTGGAAATTTTTTGCGGAATACTAGTGCTACACACTACTCAGCAAAACTCGGACTACTCAAATCTATTCCTGAAAACGCCAACTAAGGTTGGTCGGGAAGTAAATCTATTCCTAAAAATGCCAACTAAGGTTGGTTAGGAAGTAAATCTATTCCCGAAAATGCCAACTAAGGTTGGTCGGGAAGTAAATCTATTCCTAAAAATGCCAACTAAGATTGGTTAGGAAGTAAATGTATTCCTAAAAATGCCAACTAAGGTTGGTTAGGACGTAAATGTATTCCTAAAAATGCCAACTAAGGTTGGTTAGGAAGTAAATCTATTCCCGAAAACGCCAACTAAGGTTGGTCGGGAAGTAAATGTATTCCTAAAAATGCCAACTAAGGTTGGTTAGGAAGTAAATCTATTCCCGAAAATGCCAACTAAGGTTGGTCGGGAAGTAAATCTATTCTTAAAAATGCCAAATATGGTTGGTTAGGAAATAAAACTATTCCAAAAGTGCCAAAGTTGCTCATTAAGAAAAAAAAAACCACTAACTATAGTTGGTCGAAAAGGAAATTTTACCGACCTTGGTCGGTCGGAAATATTTTATGAATACGAGAAAGTGATCGAGCAAAATTTTTGATACTCGTAACTTTTTAAATTACTACTAAGATGGTCGAGAAACAAAACATCATTAAGTTTGTTTAGTTGTCAAATGATTACCACAAATTCAAACTAGTCGACAATAAGTTGATCGACAAATAACACAATGTTGTTATCTTTTTAACAGATATACATACACAGATGTAAAGTGTTTTATAATTATAAGACAATGGCAGTCAAGATTTGTAAATAAAATTATTTCATTAAATGTAGATAAAATACATCAAGAATGAAATACAAATTTATTACATCAAGATTCCTATTCTATTGGTTTCTTCCCCTCTGCTTTTGAAACAGGTTCCTCTCCAGCAGGTGGATCATTTAAAGCATGAGGGGAATTTATGAAGTTAAGATCTTTAAGCATCTTGATGTTCATCACAGATGGTCGATCTAGTAGGTGCTCGAGATGAGATATTTCAACATTGGAATGGAGATTGTAATCGCCAAGGTATTTGGAAATCAAACACTAAGGGATGGCCCGAGCAGGGATCCAACTCATATCAAGCTTGAATGGTGGCACTGGTAGGTCGAGCAGCCCAGGATTATGGTAATCCCACAGGTAATGACCCTGTTCCAGTTATAGTACACCTAAGGCATTCAACCATCCCTATTTGTAACCCTCATTATTTGTATTTTGGATACGATCATCCAAATGGTAGAGAGCCTCATTGTAGCCAGCCATCCAGAATTCTCTGGGTTGCTTGTGGAATTGATATGTCAATCTTTCCAGTTGCTCGTGGAGATTTTTTATAAAGAGTTCTTTATTCTCCAAGACAGACTTCTGCGTAGAAAGCTGCTCGTCCAGATTCCTGATCTTCTTAGACATTTCAGCCAATGCCTGGTTATTTGCCATCAGTTGAAAGGCCTGGTTCTCCAGAGAAGATTGAGTTCTCTATTCCTTGACAGTAATCCGAGCAGCTCTTACTCATCCCTGAGGAGCTCTTGCTCGTCCCCGAGTAGATGTAGAAGGGCCAGCACTCTTCAAGGTTTCTAATTCATCATTTAGGTTGGCATTTTCGACCTCCAAGAAAGAGAATCCCTCGTCGTTCACATGGACCAAAGCGTTTGAGGTGGAAGCTGCAGACTTCAACTGAGACACCTCTCTTTGCAGGTTATTATTTTCTTGCTCTAACAGCTCAGCTATCTGTCTATGCTCTTCGACCTCAGCCTTCAAAGTTCTCTTCCTCACATCGTAAGCAACAAACCGTTTATCGTATCCCTTATCAGCACTGATTTGCTGATACTTCTTCTCGTACCCCTCGTGCAAAAGGGCAGTAGATTCTTTATTTTGTTGCTGAAGTTCTTTAAGAGTTCCTTGGAGATCTTTAATCATATCATAGTATGCTACGTTATTAGCCACTGCACGGTCGAGCAGGCACTTCAAATACTGATAGGCTTCAATTACTTGCTCTAAAGCACCTTGACCGAGGATGTCAATGATTTGAGTTGCACTCATGTCTGAATGACCAGCTTTGAAATACTCATTGCATTGCCTTAACAGTTTTGTATCGTGAGCAGATAATAAGTCCATCCTGGCCAGAAACTAGTAAAGGAAGAAAAAGCAAAAGTTCAAATTTTATTACATCATAAAGGAGAAGTACAAAGTTCAGAGTTACATTTGACAAAGAAAAATAAAATAGAGAGAAATCTGAACAACTCTACACCTTTTCCTTGTCCCCCAAAAATTTCTCGGGAGGCTGGGACGAGGAGGTAGGTTGCTCAGATGGAACAAAGGGTTGCTCGGCAAGTGCTGGAGGTTGCTCGGATGAAGTAACGGGTAGTTGAAGTTCCTCATCAGTGGGCTGGATAGCTGGGGGATGGGAAATTTGATCTCCCATCACCATGGAAGATTCCTCAGAGGCAGCTTCGTCCTCTTCTTCTTCTTCAGGAGTTGAAGGGGGGCCCGGGATGTGTCACTGAAATAGTTCAGAATTTTCATTAACTTTCATCTCTTGAAGAGCAGCGACCCATCCATATCTAAAGTATTTGAGGCTTCCATATTCCACTTGTGACATCATGGAAGACAAACCTTTATTCCACCCTTTATCCCAGCAGGCGCTGAAGGATTTTTTGACATCCAATTTCCTTTTTGTCTTCTTCGAGGAAAGCTTCTCGAAAAGAAGATCATCAACAGCCTTCAATTTATTCTCAACTTCCTCCTTCTGACGACTTACTTCCTGAAGTTGACCCAACTCCTCCTCAGCAGTCTTGAGCTTATTTTCAAGCTCCCCATCATTTTTGAGGTTCCCTTCGAGCTCTTTATTCTTCTCCTCCAAATCCTTCATTTTCTTCTCCAACCCCTTGGAGACCTCGATAACCTGATCCTTCTCCTGTTCGATGGAATTAAGCTTCTTCTCCCAAATATCTTTATCATCATCATATTTCTGACGAGAATCCTTCAGAGACCGCGTCAGGCCTACCAAAGATTCCTCTACACCAGACGAGGAGCTTGAAGCTTTAATAGCTTCACCTTTCTTCAGAATTGTATTAAAACAGCTCACCAACTGTGAAAAATAAATGAAAGCAAGTCAATGCACATATACAAAAAGGAAAGAATGAAAATTTAAGACTATAGGACTTACAGAAGCAATATGACGAGATGCTAATGTGGTAACCGTGTCCCGAGAAAGGTTTTCTTCAATACCTTGGATCTCGGGAATGATCCAAGTCTTCACCGAGTTCATAGCAGAGCTCGGGGGAACAAAAGTGGGAACACCACTAGTCGGGGGATGAGAGATGGATTCAGCCAAATTGATAGAGGAACTTTTCTTCAGCCTCCTCAGAGGAGCATCAACTTTCTCGACTAACGATGTAGTCTTAGTCGGAGAAATGACAATCACCTCGCTTGGAGAAGCAGCCTTGCTCGGGGCCACTGGGGGCTTCTCGACAACCTTCAAAGGAGCAGCCGAAGGAGGTGCATCAATTTTCTTTGTCCCCTCTCCTGGGATATCAAGCTTACTTCTCTTTGCCTCTCCAGCACCAGAGGCAGATTTCTCAAAAAGGGTAGGAGGTCTTCTTTTCTTCATTCTTTCACTCAAAGGAATATGTGACTCAGGTGAAGAACTTGTAGAGGCTGGTATTGGTTCTGCATCGCTTATCACTGAACGAGCAGTAAAAGAGGAGGTGTAACTCTTGTACTGCAGCAAATATGAGGCTGACCTAATATACTCGTCGGCAACAGTCTGATGCAAACTCCAGATAAGTTTTAAATGCCTTATGTTAACGTCGGCCTCTTTTGGATATTTTCTTTTGCTGTCAACTGCAAATAAATCAAAATTAAAATATCAGTGGCACATTTTATCAAACACAAAGGAAGCATAATTTTGAAAATAAAATAAAAACAACCTATCCCATTGCCATAGGGAGGACATCTGGGACCTTGGTAAACATCATTTCCAGTCAATGGAGGGTGTTGCCAATTTTTCATAACAACCCCGTGCTCAAAGTATTCCCTATTGGCATCTGGGAGATTGACCACTAAAGCTCTATTTAAAAACCTAGTTTTTAAATAAAAAGTATTATCGCCCACAACCCATCTATAATAAAACATAATTTCAGGAATTCCTATACGAGTTCCATGAATTTGATTTAATCTATAAACACCGTTAACTATTCTCTACGTATTGGGGGCTATTCTTGCAAGAACCACATCAAAGTATTGATAGAATTCCAGACATAGAGGGTTTGGGGGAAAAGAAAAGCCACATTCAGCGATAAAGAGACTGGGGAACCAATGTCCCTCAGCCAAATGAAAATAGTCTAAAGGCTCAGAAAGCTCTTCCAAAATAACCCATGAGGGAATAGAGAAATCAGAGTGAAATTTATCAATCGATTCTACACGATAAACCATGATGAAAGAAGGAAATCAAAGAGAAAGAAGAAAATCTTACAGGAAAGAGATGAGTCTGTTGACAACAAATGATGAAAGAGATAAACGAACAGGAGAGAGAGAGACAATGGAAAACTCAAAGCGACAAATTTGAAAAAGTAGAAGACGATGGAATTTTCTGCAACGTTTAAATACTCTGCCTTGGGAAAGGGTAAAAGTAATGATTGCAAAAAGAGACGGTTACATTACCGGCGGCTAAAAAGACAAAAAGGGCGCGGTAATCGAAGCGGTTATAAAAATTCAAAAAATGACTGATTCTACGAATTTGGAAAGAGAAATAAATACAAAATAAAATACTCTTAAATTTCAGGATGACCATTTAAAACCGCCATATTTCGAGAAAGAATGTTCCACACTCCTCAAATTTCGAACTGTGAAACATTGGGGGCTTCTGTTGATACCAAATTTAGTCTGCTGACATGGCTCAATTGAGTGAAGACACGTGGCAATCTGCGTGTCAACAACAAACACTTCCGAACAACACCTTAACTCCGAGGAACCATACTGCATAGAGGAACTCTGCTTCCCCGATCAACTCAGACGCTCCGACGAACGAGAACTTTACGAGGAACTTTTGAGTACCGAGGAGTTTTTGAGTACCGAGCTACTTAGGCGGTCTGAGCAGCTTAGGCAATCCGAGCTGCACCTCGAACAAAGCATTAATAGCAGGATAACCAACAGATTGACTGCGCATTAAATGCTTATTATTATCATACAGATGTATACGCTCAAGGGGCATTGAATGTATTACCCTTTCACATTACAGCATTAGGGCTATAAATACATTGTATTATCCTCATTGTAGAGGGACCAGAATTTCTTGATAAGATTTGTAATCGAGAATTCCCAAACAGTCAGCAATAACAAAAACAGTGGACGTAGATCATTCTTATAAGGCGGAACCACTTAAAATTTCTTTGTCTCACTTTATTTTATCTGTGATTAAATAAATTAGATATAATCTAATTTTTTACATCAACAATATATATATATATATATATATATATATATATATATATATATATATATATATATATATATATATATATATATATATATATATATATATAGAGAGAGAGAGAGAGAGAGAGAGAGAGAGATTTCTTATAGGTGGATTTTATAGGTATAGTTTTTAAGATGAGTAGTGAGTGTGTAAGACGAGTTTTTATTGGATGTAATTGTTCGAAATGGAAGATGACATTTTGGGGTAGAATGATATCTTAATCATGTAAATAGGGAAAGGCTACAAGTTTGTAGGTAATGAAGATACCTATAAAGAGAGCTTGTCCTCTATAGAATCATGTTAATTATGTATATATATCCACAATTCCATATCCTTTATCCACACTCCTACAATACTCTTTATTTTACAATATTCTTTCTAAACAAACTTTTTCAACCATTTCTGAGATTCATTTTTTAAAGAAATTTAAAAGTTACTATTTAATAGAGCATCAAAAAATTAAAAAGTTTTCAAACATCATTTTCGTATACTTCTTCAATCATTTTATAAATTCATAAAAGTCATACTGTATTTTCCAAAAATTGTAAATGGTACTTTTTAATTAGACATAAGAATTATAAAAACGTAAAATTAGTATTATAAAGTTAAATTTATCCTAAGATTTTTAAAATGAGAAAATTACAATTATAAATTTAAATTTATCCTAAATTCCTTAAATAGATATTTGGGATATGTTGACTTTATAGACTATTTAGTTTTTTTTATAAGTCACATAATATAATTATCATTATTTAACATTAGCTACTATTTTATTTTACTTTAAACTTTTACTCACCATTTATCCAAATCTTATTTTTTAAATGGGCATCAAAATATTAAAATATCCTTCAAATGAAATATGCAAAGATAATTAATTTTAAGTTATAATTTAATAATTATTAAGGAGTATGGTCAATAGTCATGTAAATTTAGAGTATGTGTAATTATTTTTATTCAAACGTGCCTTCATGTGAAATGCACGTGAGTGTATAGTAGTCATATATAAGTGTCCCAACATCATTTCAAAATTATGACGAAGGTTTTTACATGATTCCAACAAAATTTAATGGTATAAATTCCAATTTAACCGAAGAACCCTAGAATTCCATCTTAGATCAATTTGACTCAAATTAGATATGAATTCTTTACATTATCAAGGTGATTTCAAAGTTTTATCAGTGCTTAACCTTGTTCTAGCAATTACATATCAATTCTATCTCTAATTCATAAGGAATTCAATTAAATTCAATCTTTGTCAAGAAAATGATTAGTAATCCAAATTATCATATTAATTTAATTACCACACTACTTAGTTACTCTCCAAATAAGATTTTAATCAAATTATATTATTATTCCAATGAATAATTATATTATAATACAAAAACAATTAGTATATTACACTAAATAAACTTGCCTTGACTGAAATGGACGAAACCCAAGCGCAATTACCTCAATTCTCCTCTTCTTCAAGTTGCCTCCTATCTTCAGCTCTAGGGAATTTCTCTAAAAGGTTTATAATGTATTAGGGTTAACCAATTGATCATTTTATTATGTTAATTTCATAAACCGGGTTAGGCCCCATATGGGCCTAAACCTAAAGTGTTTAAATACTTCTATAAACAACCCAAAATAAGGCTCAAGTTCAATACTGCAATACCCTGTAAATTTAATGCTCTATTTAAATTATTTAATATTATATTGAGATGTAATTATCTGCAGTGATCAGTGCCTTTACCATATTTCATTTATATTTTGTAACACCCCGCCTGCCTGGGGAGAGCGAACGGAGCGCTACTATCGATACCACTAACGAAATCCAATTCCACAATATAACAAGATATAGAGCCTCTAAATAAATCCCACAATATAAAAATCTCAAATATCTTCAAATACAAATACAACCAATCTCTTGAAATAAATACAACATCTAACTCGAAAATATAATAAATCTCCAATGCACTATACATAAAAAATAAATACAAGTCTTCTCATCTTTTATTAAAATTCTTCTCAATTAATCCACGCTAAAAATCATGCCAATTGTTCGATAGCGTTCAAATTCACGCTAACCTGTCAACTAAAGAAAATATGGGGAAGTACACAATACGACAGGATAGATGCTCAACAAGTATAGGTTAGCGATGAATAAAGCATAACAACACGAGTACGGATATTCAAATCAAATGCAAATATTAATAGAATTTTATCAATATAATTCCTCAACAACACATCAATGGGTCACCAGGCCTCACCCCATCCGCGTATGCTTTATCAAGACATAGCCCCGGGAGCAGAAATTTCGGCGGGTGCCCAACGTCTGTTCCATATTAAAATCTCATAATAACGTGCTCATAAACAACATGAATAATACCACATGAATCATAATAATTTCAACAATTATTTTTCCAGATTTCAATGAATTTATCAATTAAAATATGAGTTCAATAATCACATGAATTCAAAGGGGATAACATTCGTGAGATTAAGGAGCATATTGTGTAAAACCCCATACCTTAAACTACCAAAAAGTAACCAACATGAATTTGCCCAGAAAAGTCACATTACACCATCAAATCATCTCTCTAAGATCATCAAAACACCTACAAGAACAAACACCAAAATAACCCCCAAGAACACCTCAAAACCTAAGTTTGAATGCATAAATTAAAGGGTACTATTTGTGTATAAAAGAGAGGAAAAGAGAATATGTTTTCTCGGTATTTTTTTTCCACAAGACTGTTCCAAAATAATTTCTCACGATCCCTTTTTATAAGGTAAAAACAATAGAAGTTGAAACAAACCAAACCTCCTTGAAAATACTTGTTGTTCATGAAAGATGAGGGGATCGATCGATCGATCCCTGGCGTCGATCGATCGATCGCCCAGGTCTGCTGACAGTTCGGCCAAAAATAATTTATAAGGGATAGTATTTAAAAATCATTTTAAAATTCGTTTTAACTCCGATTTCGAAACCATTTGAAATTCTCAACTTTTAAAATAAAATCCAACATATTTGAGCAAGAAAAATAATTTTATCAAAAACTTTATTTTCCTCTATATTTTGAAAATACCCCAAAAATTACACGGGTTGTTACACTTCCCCACTAATAATGGAATTTTGCCCTCGAAATTCGCCGAATGCCAAACTCTAAAAAATCAGGCCACTACAACTATCTCCAAAAATAATCTCGTCTCCCAAAAACTCCAATACATCACATCTAATCTAGATGCCTAACATGAAACGATCATCTAAAATAATCTATCTCCAATTATGTGCCACGAAAACACAACAGACCCAAAACCCAAGACTCGAGGGTGGTCATATACCTAAGCTCTGATACCATTCTGTAACACCCCGCCCGCCCGGGGAGAGCGAATGGAGCGCTACTATCGATACAACTAACTAAATCCCATTCCACAATATAACAAGGTATAGGACATCTAAATAAATCCCATAATATAAAAATCTCAAATCTCTTCAAATACAAATACAACCAATCTCTCGAAATAAATATAACATCTAACTCGAAAATATAATAAATCTCGAATGCTCTATACATAAAAAATAAATACAAGTCTTCTCATCTTGTATTAAAATTATTCCCAATTACTACACGCTAAAAATCATTCCATTTGGTCCATAGCGCTCAAATCCACGCTAACCTGCCAACTAAAGAAAATATGGGGAAGTACACAATACGACAAGAAAGATGCTTAACAAATATAGGTAAGCGATGAATAAAACATAACAACACGAGTATGGATATTCATATCAAATGCAAATATCAATAGCATTTTATCAATATAATTTCTCAACAACACATCAATGGGTCACCAAGTCTCACCCCATCCACATATGCTTTATCAAGACATAGCCTCGAAAAGCAGGAATTTGGGCGGGTGCCCAACCTCCATGCCGTATTAAAATCTCATGACAATGTGCTCATAAACAACATGAATAATACCACATGAATCAAATTAATTTCAACAATTATTTTTTCAGATTTCAATGAATTTATCAATTCAAATATGAGTTCAATTTTTTTGGGGGGAAGAGGGACGGGACCCCCACAAGTTTTATTGATGAATAGAGAAATAGTCTCTCCAGATGGCGTAATCAGTATAACATGCCTCTACTAGATAGCTTACATGACATATCCTCTAGAATAGTACTAACCTGACTTAAAACATAAATTAGGCTCTTTATAATAGAGATCCCTTAGAAGTATATAAGGACAAATTGAACAAATTAAAGCTAGCTTGAATCCTGACGCTAAGGATGTAAAACCCCATTTACACGTAGACATACTTAAAATTTGGAAGACCCTATGAATCCACTTTAATCAAGCCCTATAATTGTTTTGGAAACTCCCCTATTGAATGGGAGAAAACTTCTTCTTCATTGATACTACCTCTTTTAGCCAAAAAACCAGCCACATGATTTGCTTTCCTATGAGAATAATGTATAGAGTACTTCATATTCTTTAAAAGATTTTTTATGATATTAATAGACCAAGCTAATTTCCAAGTAATTTGGGCCTTTCCTGGGAGAATGTATATAAGAACTTTAGAATCACTCTCTATAATTACTTCATACTACTCCAGCTCCTTTAGAAACTCCACTCCACTCTTCATCGCCAAAACCTCTGTTTCCATGTTAGAAACTACCCTAATTGAAGCAGTAAAAGCCCACAACATTTCTCCTTTATTATTTCTTAGTATGCCTCCTATCCCTCCATTTCCTAGGTTCCCTATCGCACTACCATCAATATTTAGCTTTAATACCCTTGAAGGGGGGATGGGGGGATCCATCTGAATTCAAAGGGAATAACATTCGTGAGATTAAGGAGCATATTGTGTAAAACTCCATACCTAAAACCACCAAAAAGGAACCAATATGAATCTGCCCAGAAAAGTAAGATTACACCATCAAAATCATTTCTCAAAGATCATCAAAACACCTCCAAGAATAAACACCAAAACAGCCCCCAAGAGCACCTCAAAACCTAAAGTTGAATGCATAAATTAAATGGTACTGTTTGTGTATAAAAGAGAGGAAAAGAGAATATGTTTTCTGGGTATTTTTTTCCATAAGACTGTTCCAAAATAATTGCCCACGATCCCTTTTTATAAGGTATATAGAATAGAAGTTGAAACAAACTAAACCTCCTTGAAAATACTTACTATTCACGAAACCTGAGGGGATCGATCGATCGATCCCTGGCATCGATCGATCGATCGCCCACGTCTGCTGACAGTTCGGCCAAAAATAATTTATAAGGGAAAATATTTAAAAATCATTTTAAAATCCGTTTTAACTCTGATTTTGAAACCCTTTGAAATTCTCAACTTTAAAAATAAAATCCAACATATTTAAGCAAGAAAAATAATTTTATCAAAAACTTTATTTTCCTCTATATTTTGAAAATACCCCTAAAATTACGCGGGTTGTTACAGATTCGTAAAGTATCTATGTATAATTATAATTCTAAATGAAATGTAATACACACACACACACACACACACACACACACACACACACACACACACACACACACACACACACACACATATATATATATATATATATATATATATATATATATATATATATATATATATATATATATATATATATATATATATATATATATATATATATATAAATAATTATTTAACAAGTAAGAATAATAAGTTATTTTAAAATGTAAAGCATCTCTCTAAAAATAGTGATAGGTTAGTTTCGATGACTTATAGGACATGTAAAAGGTCAAATTTTACCTTAAAAGAGTGTGTTTTAAGTCATATGGGTTAGTGTTGGACTTTGGCTAGGTTTTGGACTATTTGAATGTAGTTTTAGGATTAATGGGTCAATGCCCATATAGGTACTAACCCTAATTGCGTAGTTAACATTATAAAAATAGGTTTTAGGTTAATCTAAACCATTTCTAAACACTTAATAAAGGAAACCCTAAAGATATAAAAAGGAGGCTACTTAAAGGAGAAGAAAATAAGACATTGAGCATTGGAGAAGAGATAACTGAGGACTTTGCAATTTGAGTTCAACCTATTAGAATTTGGAGCCAAGTTTATGAAATATAATTATACAATTTATTTTTTCACTAGAATATAATTATCCATTGAATTCTAAACCTAATATACAACATTTGATTTAGATATTTCAACAATAAATTTTGATTAATATTAATTATAAGCATTAAATTTTTATCCATAAATAGAATTTGATTCCAATTGTCATGTATTTAAGTTATATGTAACAAATTGAGGATGAGTGTTGTGTATACTTGATGAATTGGGTAGAATCCCCTTGATTATGACACAAATGAATTGAACATTTGGGACTTTAGAATGAAAATTCATACCTAGAGTTCTAATTCTAAAAAATAATTTTAAATCCTTGTATCAATTTAGTTAACTTGTAAGGATAGCATAGAATATGCTGTGGTAAAGTTTGTAGGGATATTTGGGGATCATAGGAGGTATTAAAACCATGAATTAGGCTATTAATAGTGGTTCTGGATAGAGGGTTGTAACACTAGCTAGAGGTTGAAGAAAGAGGGAGTTCTAGAGAGTTTTGTAGTTTCCCTATTCGAATGGCCACAACTATGGTCAGTGTGCACGGGTCGTGCGAACGGTTAGGTTTTAAGGTTGTGCACATAACCAGAGAAGAATTAGAATTTTGTTTCTTAATTTGGTAAAGAAGGAATTTTAAATTGAAATGGAAAGACTTGGAAATTTTAGATATTAATCTAAGACTTTTATATTGTGTGTGAAATTACGCGAAAAGATAAATCCTTCTTGAAATGTGAATAATTTTATTTTATATAATATGCAATATATTGATTATGTGTACATAGTATACATCCTAAAGGGTACATTTATATTGACCGTGCGACGACACTGCTTTAGTATCTGGGTACCTAGAGGCAGGCTATACCCTGGACTATATGCCGATGAGCACTATAGTATTATAGTACCTAGGGTTGGGCGACTTCGTCGTTTCGATATCCCTACAGAAGAAGACAGGATTACCTTCAGTCAAGTGACAGTGGCTGTTTCGGTATTCTGATAGATAATGATAGCATAGTTCCTTGGGTCAAGAAACAAAACCGCTTCAGTATCTCGAGAGAGCGAGACTGGATTACCCTAGGTCGTGCAATGGTCACCGCATTGGTACTCCAATAGCTAATTATATAAAAATAGATATGATAGTATAAATGTGGATATACACATAGAGATGTGCATTCTATTTAGATGTAAATACTTGATATGTAAATAATAATTATTTATGATTATTCCATTGAAATGAATAAAATGTAATCATGGGGTTCACTTGGATTTGGATTAGATGCATTTGATATCTAGGATTGTTGGGTTTGGGATAACCTAAAATCTACTAATAGATGAGAAGAAAATGTTAAATTATATTGTAGTCCATAATCAATTATATTCTTATACTACTTAAACTTGCTGTTAACATATCATATTAACATTTTTCAGGACATATTCCACTCTCGAGTTCTCAGTTGTTGAGCTTCTAAAATGTAGGTGTCGAGTCTATGTGTTCACTATTTCAGTCTCATTTACTATTCTTTCTAGTCAATATTATTATTATTATTAGTATTATTATTATTATTATTATTATTATTATTATTATTATTATTATTATTATTATTATTATTATTATTATTATTATTATTATTATTACTATTACTATTATTATTATTATTATTATTATTATTATTATTATTATTATTATTACTACTACTATTATTATTATTATTATTATTATTACTATTACTATTATTATTATTACTATTATTATTACTATTATTATTATTATTATTATTATTATTATTATTATTATTATTATTATTATTATTATTATTATTATTATTATTATTATTATTATTATTATTACTACTACTACTACTACTACTACTACTACTACTACTACTACTTTGGTTTGGGATTTTATTTCAAAACAGTATAGTATGCGATGATTATATGATTATTGCTGGTTTGGTATCAGAGACTGTATGTTTAGTTACTTATTTATGTATGTAGTTTTATTTATTGTCATACTTAGAATGATACCAAATTGGCTATAGAATCCTATTGTATTCACTTTAGGCCTAAACAGTCTAGCTTAAATTTCATGGAGTGTTACAACTACCAACCCATAGGGCTTAAAATCCATTATTTTAAGTCCTATTTGGACATTCCACATGCCCCCAAAAGTCCTCGATATACTATACTAACATCTACTTACAAAATGTCTTAATTCCACAATTAAATTATTTATTAACTTACATAATTAGTTATGAATATTTAATTACTAAATTGTCGCATTTTATATTCGATCTAAATTTCTAATAACACTAACACATGTTACAAAGATAATATATTTAAATAGTGATGTCACATTTCACTCGGGAAAATATATAATAACTTTTAACTTATTTAATTTAAAGTACTTAATTATGGGGTATTACAGCGATATCCTGTATATATATATATATATATATATATATATATATATATATATATATATATATATATAACCAGATACTCATGGTGAATCTATTGGTCGGGGTATTGATTCAAGTCATTGTGACTGTGTCGCACATCTGACTGATGATGTAGGAATTTGTGGAGGTCGATGTGTTGTGATCACACGTTCAGGATGGCCACTACCTCATGATTCGTGATAAGAGAGGGGCATGATTCGATTCATTGAATGAGTTTTGGTATGTGACTACTCGGTGGTGTGAATGGGTAGTGATCCCCCACTCTCATTTATATGAGTATGTTTTAGATTCGTTAGGTGAGGGACTTCTATGAACTTACCCAAAGAAACACGAGAAGGTCCCCAAAGGTAGATGCCTTCGTGTGGTTATTATGAGACTTATATACATGTATAAACTATTAGTCCGATGTTGGACATTTGATGGAAAGTCTTATTTCACATTATGTGTTTTGATATGAGATTGTGTACATCTTATTAGTATCAGTGGCATAATTAGGGTTGGTACGAGATCATATTGTGTAAATATGATATATTCTAATGTTGTACATGTTTAATTAAAACATGTTTAAACAAAGAAAATATTACGTTATGAGATCAAGTATAACTTTAAGAGAAAAAATGGTATTGGGTTGTATTCTATATGTGTGCAGTTAGTTGCATCCCATGTCAGTATTTTGTTATGTGATTTTACTTATTAGTCTATTGATAGATACTTATTAGTTATACCTTGGGGTTAGGACACTCGTATAGTATTTCACATACAACGAGGGGTGAGATATCTCTTGTATGTGAATATTGACAGGTTCACATGTTATTGTAGATGAGTTGCATTATTATTACTATATTGATACCGTAAGTTATTTCTTGTAACTGTAAGATGTTGAACCAAATATATAAATATCTACCCCTACCCAACTATTATTATTGTTATATAAAGTAATCGCATGGCTAAGCAGTCATACTTGGAGTTTATGGATATTCGGCTTGTCATCCTTAGCATAGGAGTTGTTTTTTGTATTGTAGTAATCACTTGCACTCAGTGTAACATCCCGAGAGGTGCTACTGAAAAATACTGATAAATTAGAGATTTTTCTTTTAAAATACCAGTTAAATTAGGAATAAATTTACACATGCATACATAGTAAATCTACTGAATAAAATTTATCAATTTTATTAAATATCAAATGTCCTTTTACAAAACAATTTACAATAAACGGTGCGGTAGATTTAAATTTTGAAAATAAATATACAAAGCCTGTAATGACGCTCCCAATCCCAACGATGCCATAATTATCATCTCGCACCAAACCTGAAATACAACAAACTACCGGGGGGAGGTGAGTGGAAAACTCAGTATAGTTCGTACAAATGATCCAAGTGTAAGTACACAAACGCGTGTGTACGTGCATCATATACAAGAGTGTATGCAATATGAACATTCAAACTAAAATTCCAATAATGTAATCATCACCTATGATCTCACTGCGGCACTACAAAACCCAAGACTCAGTATCAAAATTCCCGCCGCACTTCCTAGAGTACGATATGGACTACCGTCCAGTGTCCTGTTAATTATCCTCAGATAAATCCAATGGCCCCAAAAAATAAATAACATAACTTGAGCACACGACCCATCATAACCTGACATCACCGCCATAAAAGCTTTGCATACTCGCCAATTGGGGTCCATGGTCTAGTCTTTGGATAATAAACAAAATTGTAGTCGACAAAACACCCTGTCCAGTGGATGGTTTGGCTAAGGAATGCCTATGCATTCTCCGATAATAATCATCATAATATCATTCTCTCAATTAAAACAAATTTAATATTCAATTCTCATAAATTAATTTTGCATGTTTTCTACCCATTTCTATTAGCCAACATGCTCGTAAAAGCAACTACCTTCGTTACCCAAATTACACGATATGAAAATAACATATAAGAAATAGGTGCAAGAATGAATATAATAGACGAGCATATAGTACATATAAATGAAACACATAGCATGGATATAACTATTTAATCAATTTTGAATAAGTCTAGCACACTAAATTAACCACGGGAGAACGAAACTACCTCAATTGCGTCAAATTCCACCATTTTAGGTCTGTTTTGAAAACTAAAAAAATTCAGATCTAATCATTATCTAAACTGCCAATCCGACTTCAGATTTGGATTCTACACAAAAAATTAGGCCATGTACGTGTTTTGAGTTTTTCCCAATTCTCATCCGAATGCACTCAAAAAGAAAATCTAGACACTTTAAATTGGCTCTTCTCATTCTACTCATTTTTTACTCTGTTGAATTTGTTTGTGTCCTTTGTTTTTCATATTCCTTTCTTTATAATCACCCATAATAGTCCTTATATAACATCTCTCTCAAACTCTATCTTGGAGCCTAAGCTAATACATATTACCATATTGCCCTTTAATTTAAAGTTATCATCTTTACATATTTAAACCATTACAAAATGTTCAAAAGCCAATTAAATTTGAATTTAAATATTTGATTCGATTTCAAACCAAAATATTTTCATTTAAAATAAAATATCCCGACTAAAATCTTATATAATATTAAAAAATATGCTCTCAAAATTACGGGCATTACACCAAGGAGTTTTGATCAAAGGTTGTTCTTTTAGTATTCCTTTTTTTCAGTTGATACATTTGTATAAAAGAGATTTTTATTATAGTGATTTCTTATTTATTAGATTTTTAGTTTTATCTCAATTAAGTTATTCTTATTGTCATCCTTTATTGAGTTTTACATTACTGATGGTTTTTATTTACTATTATTTTTATGTTTACGCTAATACTGAGAATGATATAAATTTTTTAGTGCTCCATGTAATTGGCGTTCGTCCTGATTGACTCGGCATGGAAACAAGGGCATCCTTCTTGAGCGTTTAACCAACAATGGGATAGAAAATTCTAGGTATTAAACAAATAGGATACAAAGGTTCTATAGTTTCTCTAGTATTTGCACGATGATTTACACATGACTTTAACCTTCCAAAAGTTTTCAATATATAGGCAACCCATTGGAATGTGCATGAGTGGACTGCAATAGTACAAGAGGACAGTCCCTGAGGTCTGATGGCAACTGTAGCATGATGGAGTGTTTAGTGAAAGGCTTTAACGTCATTTAAGGTAGTTTATATTACCACTAAACTCAAATTAAATCATTCCATGCTGGGGAAAACAAGTTATCAGTAGGTGGAATAGTGTTCGGACCTTATACTTACCTTCCAAAGAAGTCGTCGGAGCTTTATTGGACGCCTGAAGTATCCTAAGGTGGTTATGGTAATTTTGGGATAGTTTTAGCTTATTCACTTAACAAAAGGGGGGAATTCACGTTTAAAGAAGAAGATAGGAACTAGACAGAGGTCAAAATTTGTTAAGTGAAGGTCTGTCGAACTCATCTGAGGCTTAGTGTTGTTCATTCTGAGGTTTATGAGATTAGTCTTCAAGGTCTGAAAGTATGAATGAGTATTTGGTAGAATTCATAGTTCTAATATGGTCTTCAAACCATTTGAGGATCCTTTATTGGGGTTAAAATGTGTCACTAAGGACTGGAAACCACCAGGTAGAGGTCTTTGGTAGTCGCTGGGATATCAGACTCTATGTAATGGAGAGTAAGAGGAAATAAAACCTTGGAATACTCAATGGGTTAAATTTGGTATCATCATCAATAATTATGTTAATATTCTAATCATTATATACCTCAGGATTAAGAATCTTTGCACCCTTTACAAACTATAAGATTGTGCAAGTCTAATTTAGTCAAAGCGTAGAATCGAATCTCACCCATGGTCTTGTTAAATGCATTCCACATGTACTAATACAATATTCCATGAACTATTAAAGATGTTCCAAAATTATCAGAAAAGTTTCCATAGTTAAGATAAATTACTAAGATTCTACATGAAACTTACTGATAAGACATCGACTTTCTATGTAGGTTATGAAGTGTTCAATCATACTAGAATGAAATTATAATCTTCTATGATTGAGTCACAACAAAATACAAGACTAATATTCATGTAGTTAACACATCGCATAACTTTAGATGGTAAAAAAATCTAAAACTGAAAAAGGAACATTACAGGTATCTCAAAACAAAGATACCGTACCATGATAAAAAACTAATTTAATCACACAATAACAATGAGGTAGAAAGATGGTAAGAGGAAGGTTAAGATAAGACCAATGCAAAAATGGGTATGCTGAGATTGAGTAAATTGGGCATATGCTTAGAGAAAGGATCAAATGCAACCACAATAGAATAATGTGAAGGCCCTTAAATTTTATGTCCATCAACCAAATTGATTTAAAAAAAATCAAAAAATCAAAGTGGTAATAAGGATAGTATACATGAATATAAAACAACAAAAATTTAGCAATAGTATATGAACTAAATGCACACATAACCATATTTAAATAACAAAGTCATATCTAAAACTCTGCATATAAGTTCCTACTTAATTTGATTTAAAATTACAGACAGCATAATAAAATTCTAGACCTTAGGAATGATGAAAGGAAACATTTTTAAGCTCTTTTAGAGTATGTGGCTCATCTTGCATACTTATGCTTTATGTAGTCACATTTTAAAAAATCATGAGATTAAAAAAATGGTTCAAGGTACATCATCGTAAACTTTCTTGCGTCATAATTCTTGAAGAACATATTGAAATATATACTAATGTGTTGTTAAATATCTTGATATTTAATCACAAGAATAAATTAGGGCTTTTGTAATTATTGATAAAAATTTGGGGGTATATGGTATATAACTCTTATTGGTGAAACCTAGTTCATGTCAGCAAGTGAAGACAGAATATAGGTTAAACCAAAAAGATTAAATTAAAGATTTTATGAAGAGAAAAATAAGTATATCGTACCTCAAAATCCCGATATCGAGAAACCTTCTGTGACGCGATGGAGCCTAAGAAGAAGGCCGGGAGTAAGAGAAGTGGAAGGGATGCCATTGAGGTTCTGAGAAGAACGAATCGAGGTGTGTTGGGAATTTTGGTTTTTGTGTGTATGAGAAACCCTAGGTGGTGTTGAACTTTTCTTTTGGGTAACCCCCGAGTCGGGGCTCTTATTTTGGTTATGAGGGGAAACTTCTTCTTCTTTTTGTTTATAAATTTTAAAATATTAAACTAAAATTAGTAACGGATATACTAGATTACTAACAGTAATTTATCGGTAGACATAGTAATGGTATAATACTTTTAGTAATCAAAACATTAGTTTGTTACTAATAATTCGTTTGGCTTTAGTGTCCACCTTGACATGATGTTGGTAGTGAATAAAGTTTTTGGGGCTTGTCTTGAGGACAAGGTTTTTTTTATAGTGGATAATGGAGGGGAGGGGAACGTTCTTTCTCACTAGGCCTTATAATTTGCGATCCATGTGTACCATATTTTTTTTATCATGTCTTAAATAATGAGAACCTTGGGGAGTTCTAACACTTTAGAGTGCCTTTTATTACATGGCGTCGTTCATTAGACCATGTAAACTATTTCTTAATTAAGACAAAATGACAACGTTTCTTAGGAATCCAAGTTGGGGTTTGTGATTAGTGTTTGATTGGGACCAAAGTGACATCTCGAGTTCCCTACGTATCTCTAATTTAAATAGAGACAATTATGTGTCTCTATTTGAAAGTATGTGATAATAATATACCAATGAATCATGTTCATGTAGTTCTGTTGAATGAACAAGTTGGGGGTTCAAAGTATTAGTTGACTTCAAGAGAAAGGTTGGTGGCTAAAGTTGGGAACTTTTAATAGGTAGGAATGTGTCTGGTTGCAAAATTTTCTCTTCCCGTCTTATCCATATTTTATTCATTTGTCTCGACTAGAGGTCTTTATGAAATTTGAAGCTTCGATCAAATTTGTATCTTTGTTCTTTTGGATCACTTTCCTTTTGCATTGGATTTTGGCATTTATCGCACTTTTACCTTTTTTGCTTATAAAGGATTCTTCTTTTTTCATGTCGGCTTCTACTCTTGTTTGGACATAGCTAGGGATGATGAAGTTTTTTAATGATCGAGGTCAATGGTTTGAGATAATGTGACCCTGTTGGGGGTAAGCTAAGGCGGATGCCCTAGCGGTGTTCATTTTGTGTGAGGGGTAAGAGACATGATTAATAGGTATGAACTTGCCTTAGAGTTTGAGAGGGATTTATGTTATCCTTTAGGACTACATTGTAATGTTTGATGTCTCGTTGATTTTTCATCCAAGGCGAAGAGCCATTGCCTGGGGGGAGGGTCCCATATAGATATATACTGAGGTATTGGATGTTTCCCATGTTACTGATCGTTGTATCTCTTGATAGGAGTTATGCGGTCATTTTGATATTTGTTAATCTTTTTGAGTAACTTTAAGTATTTTTGGTCCACAAAGACACATTATTTATTGTGTCGTTTGATTAATTTAGAATGTCCATTTAAACCACTGCTTATCATTTCCTTAAGGGAGGAAAGACAACTTTAGAAAGCTCGAATAAGTTTGGCTCTTAGGGGAAATGGGGAGACTTGGTTTTTAACCAGGTAGACTTAAGAAGTTATTGATTATTAAAACACAATAACCTCAGTGGTGTGGATTTAGGACATTTGTAGGTGGTCTTGTCGATGGGCTCCATTAAGGACGAGGTAAAGAGGATTGAGTTCCTTTTACAAATCCATTGGCAACTTGAATGAGCATAACTTATATTCTCAAAATTTTACCGTAATGTAATAATACCTTTCTTTAGTCTAGGTAGAGATGTCTTTGTTTGCTGAGGGGATACTTCACAGTTTTAACAAGCGACATATAATTTGGTAATTCTCAAACAGTGAGGAGAATGTGGGTGAAGTGGATTTAAACACATGAACTCTCTGAGAGATTTTAAAAGAGGGAAAAAGATATGAGGGGGTTTGAATGGTTGATTCAATCTTGAAAGAAATGTGACCTTACTAGTGGACTTGCGAGAAAATCACTACTTAAGAAAAAATTAATGGATTGAGAATATGAAAATCTCAGCTTGATTCCACATTAGATTTGATAAATGACACTGAGTTAATTTTTTCATACTACAAAATGTTGTAGGTTATTATTTTCTCCCCTTTTTCTTTTTACATCATTTTTTTCTTTTCTCTTTTTAGAAAAAATGGTCGATTAGCCTCTGAGAAAACATATGAGTTTAGGATAATCCCTAACATAGATGATGGTTATGAGAAATTCCTTGGATGTGCATGGAGTTAGAGAAATTCTTAAGGCATTGGAAGCGAATTTGGAAAAGGAAAATGGAGGGTGGGTTGGGAAGTCGTTAGTTAGATTAGGCATAACAATTCCCACGAGTTAAGGGGGTTTAAAGTCATCCACTAGAATGGTGGTGGGTTTGGAAGTCCCTTGTTTGGATTGGTCTTAGTAGGCCCTACAGAAATATGGGTGTCTTGTAAACACATTAAGAAGAGATGGGGGTGTTGTAGACGTGGTATTTCATGGATGATGGTGTTTGAGAATAAATGTAGATGATTAGTCCAGGTAAAATTAATTCTTACTCAAAGGATATATGCGAGTGTCTAACCCCATAAAGATGTAGGATAGGTGTCTTATTTTGAGTCCGAGTGTGGGATCTATTGTCCATGATGGTGTGATTTTCAAGTGTCTCTCATAAAAAAGAGATGCCTTCCATATCCTAGTGGGAGGCTTAGGTACGTTCTCAGGAACTCGTTTGCAAAGTTTTCACAAGTAAGAACATGACTTGGGTGAGGAGGAAAAAATATAGAAAATCTTTTTGGTTTTCTCTATGCTAAATATATAATAGATATACATATAATTTTATTTTACAGCATGTGGGCGGATTTTTTTTTTTGTATTTTTTGTTTGGTAGTATCTTTAAAGGGAAAGAACTAAACATTACTCGAATGAATTAGAGTGAGCGGGGTGAGCTCTCATTTTTTGTATGAGAAGCGAAGAAGTAATTGACTGTGGTCTATTACTTTCTCAAAATAAAATGAGCTACTGTGACACGCCGCCTAATAAAATACCGGGTGATCAGTCCAATACCAAATAAAAACAGGAATCTCAGTTGGATCATCCTTAGCATCACTGTCGAAATTTTTTTAAAACTTACTAACCACCGAGTACTCCAAAATCTGATGCCAATTTTTAACTTTTTGACTAAATAAAACAGTACATGGGAAATTAAAAATAAACCATTCACACAACTGAATGAAAATAAACTGAATCATTAATTAAACAATTCGCCGAATAAACCATCGACCACCAAAGTGAAATAATCCAATATAGAAAATCAACACCTAAATAAATTACACCTAAAAACTGTACCGAGAAGTCTGGGCGACAAGCCCTAAATAAAACTGAAACTGATACAAGATTCATACTCTAGGAATGAATGAATGATGCGTCTAATCCAAACTTCTGCTGGCATCCACATGTGCCACATCTCCGTGTCCCTGGAAAATAGAATATCAATCCTGGTGTCCCTGTGGCTGGACACCTAAAAGGTTTTGAAAATAGTTTTATAGCAAGGGTTAGAACCCAAAACATTTTGAAAATATTTAGCAAGTGAATTAACTGTAGTAATTTAAAATGCGTGAATGCGCTTCATATTTAAGTTAGTGTCGCACTCCCTTGTCGACATTCTCACCCCTCCACTATTATGCATACCTACCGGTTACCTTAACCCCACCTAGTTGTACTACCCCGTCCAACTAGTCCTGGTATAACCTTCCCTTTCCATAATACTCTAACTCTAGTATACTAATTTCTTGAATTATAAGTTATCTCACAATTAACTTAATAAATTCCTCTCAATTAGCAACATATAACCGTGTCATAAGTCATATAAAGTAAATACATCACACACTGTATTATTACCCGTATATAATATTTACTACCATTATATACGTACCTTTACCACAATATCCACACATATAACATACATATATCCATCCCTTCGAATATACCCTCGCCGGATGATTCCCTCTAAAATGCTATCTCACTAGGTGTGCTCACAAAATCTAGTTCCCCAAGTTGGAATCGCTTACCAACTTGGCCTAAAATATAAACGTAGTGGAGGCGGTCCTATTCCTTCCCTGAAAGTAAGATAAATTCCTAACCCATATATACCGGACGCTATGACCTGGGGATACACTCGCCCTACTCCTCAAGCTAGGGGATTCACCCACAACGCGCAACCTCCCTTAATAGCATTAGAGTATATTAATTTGAATAAAAATCTAGTCACTGATATTTAATATCACACACAATATATACACGTATATATATACTATCACTACACCGTATATATATAATATAAGCCCGGCTTTACCGTGTACTCCAAATCCCGTACACTGCCTATAATTTAATAACACACACAATATATACACGTATATATATACTATCACTACACCGTATATATATATATATATATATATTATAAATCCCGGCTTTACCGTGTACTAATATCCCGTACACTACCTGCAATTTCCTGAGTCTGTGGCCCGACTCAACGTAATTAATTTTCTCACTTAATAATTTCTCGTCTTCCCGAGTCTGTGGTCCGACTCTAATATATTTAACTCACACTTCAATTTAAATAATACTTTCCCCAAGTCTATGGTCTGACTCCAATTAAATTAATTAACACCCTTATTAATTTAATACCTTCCCGAGTCTATCACCCGACTCTAATTAAATTAACTAACAAACATTTTATTTTAACACCTCCCCGAGTCTACAATCCGACTCTAATTAAATTAATTATCACACTTATTAATTTAATCCTACCCGAGTCTATAATTCAACTCTAATTAAATTAATTATCACACTTATTAATTTAATTCTACCCGAGTCTAAAATCCAACTCTAATTAAATTAATTATCACACTTATTAATTTAATCCTACCCGAGTCTACAATCCGACTCTAATTAAATTAATTATCACACCTATTAATTTAATCCTACCCGAGTCTACAATCCGACTCCAATTAAATTATTTATCACACTTATTAATTTAATCCTACCCGAGTCTATAATCCGACTCTAATTAAATTAATTATCACACTTATTAATTTAATCCTACCCGAGTCTAAAATCCGACTCTAAATTAATTACTCTTTCTCAATAATTAATTAAATACTTTGGTGTCACTTAACCAACATACCCGGACTCGCTCACCTGGTCCATTTTACCTCTCATAATTTTATTCCCACATTTTTGCCCACAATGTGTCACACATGCATCTCCATAAATTTTCCAATTATATTAACGTATAATCAACAACATACTCGGACTCGATCACTTGGCCCGAAATTAAATATTTCCCGAGTTTATATCCCGACTCTAAATTAATTAGTTTATCCCCAAACTTAATTCACTACCTTGGCATCGCTTAGCCAATATACCCGGACTCACTCACTTAATCCGTATCTCCCTATTTTA
Organism: Sambucus nigra; assembly: GCA_949130495.1. Classification (NCBI taxonomy): domain Eukaryota; kingdom Viridiplantae; phylum Streptophyta; class Magnoliopsida; order Dipsacales; family Adoxaceae; genus Sambucus; species Sambucus nigra. The sequence continues at coordinate 336,315,721 of OX422214.1, forward strand.
GAATAACATTCATCAAATTCATCCATAAAGTGCTCCACATAAATTTCCGCTAGTCCCAATTACTTTTCCCCATAATTACTAGGAATATGTGTTTCATAATTTTTTTCTCGCTAATTAATGTATGGGAATTAATTTAATTAATTAATTTCCCCCTTATAACACAAACTGGCCGAACTGCCCAGATTTTCCCTTCGTCGATCGATCAATCCCCCCCCCCCCCCCCCCTTCGTGACAGATCTTCTTCCCCACTGATTTCCACCATTAACGAAATTCAAGTTTTTTGACCCATAATCTAAACCTCTAATTACATCATCCCTCCACAAAAACATGGTTATTCCATATCCAACACATCATAGGGACCTTAAGATAATCAATTTCTCCATTTGTATCTACTTTTCGTAATGGGTTTTTCTCCATAAAAATTCAATTATCTATTTTTCAAATCTCAAATTTCAGATTCAATTTCTACCCCTTTTCGTTCTGGATTTCCCATTCAAATCATACATACATACTCAGAGATCTATCACCCATCTAAATCTTACTTTGATTCTCATTCCAGTGTTTCAAAAATAAAACCCCATTTTTATACCCGTTTATCCCCAAAACGAATTTTAGTATACACATCACTAAAATATGAATTGGATATCACAATTTAGGAGTAAAATCAGTTAACCAATTGCCTGGAATTACTCGTAGGGTCTGATCCGTTGTTGATGTCCCTTAACTTGGCTCCAATAACCTCCAATTTGCTCTTGATTTTCTTTTCCCCAAATCCTCTCTCAATCCTAGGTTTAGAGTTATGTTGGCTGCCATTCCTTAATCTCCCAATTAGGTTAAAAAAACATTCATCCCGTTTTTAGCCTAATGGGCTTAATTAAAATAGCCGAAATCATCCCGTGTGGGCCCGGCTATGCCCAAAAATGTCCCGAGACCCAATTACTACCCCCGGGTACTCTTTTCTGACTATCTCGATCCTTTCGGATACAATCGCGCACTCAGAATTAGCATCCGAATTAAATTATAAAAATCCTTATCTCATACCCAATTTAGTTTATACCGACTCCCGGCTGGGATAAGTGCATACCCCGTCATTAATACCCGAAATGACGTAATTAAATTATTACTATTCACTTAGTAAATAAATTTCCCTAAACATTAACCATTCACTCCCCGATTAATAATTAAATATATATATCGCCATAATTAATTCAATTAAAATTACAACACACAAGTAATTTAAAATTCCCGAATTAATTAAATTTTAAATGCACAAAAATACGGGGTGTTACATACCCCCCCCCCCCCCCCTTACAAAAGAATTTCGTCCTCGAAATTAAGATGAGCGTAATGTTCCGAGCTTCGCATATTACTCTCTAGTCATGTGCCTCCAAGCCCGCGATATCTATCCCATCCGCTTCTAACCATACGTTACACAAGCATGCATTTAGATTACCCAGGGTGCCCATACCCCTATACCCGTGCTTAACCGCACAAAATTTGCCTTAATTAACCCGGGTGCCCATACACCCTATCCCCGCGCTCTACCGCACGAAAGTTCCCGACTGTGCTAGTCGTAACCCGTAATATAACTTCGAACCCGTAGTCATATCACACATATATATATATATATATACCCGGGTATCTTACCCATGTACTAACGTTCAAACATCTTCCCACAAAATACTTGTCTCTCAACACAAACAAACATATATACGCTTACCCCTATGCTACCAAAGACAACATAAAATACCGCGCCATTACTATCACTAGTCCTTGCGCAAAATAAAACCCGAGTTATCTCTCTTTGCTCGAAAATAAATCTAACCACCCTGATTCACTTCAGTAAACATCCCCACTTACCGGGATAAAATATGAGAATACAAAACCTCACTATGTGCTATCGCACCACGCAATACAACAAATATATCCACATATATATAGGCTATACACCCTCTCCGGTGATACCTAGTACCAACCATATCCTGGTGTCGCGAACACCAAAATTTTACACCACTACCCACCATAGTTAAATTCCATCGCTATCCAGCCGATTTTTAGGAAATATTATCAACCCTACTCCCATAATTCTCGAAAGTAGTAACTCCTCGCATAATTCAAACCTTCACTCAGTGTACACCTCCACTGTCCCGTGAAGAACACCAAGGAACTCAGCTACCCCACGGACAGTTTATCCACATACTATGGTTGCTACCGCTAATGTACTCGCTAAATTCGACTTGCCCGCAAACTTTAGTGAAAAATAAGTCTTATATTGTGACATCCTCCTTGTCACTGAAAAATATACCCCATGCCCCTCGGATAAAAATAATTACCTCTATACTCCAGCTGAATCGACTGATCCTCGGGTTTTAGAGGATCTTCTCCTTGCCCGAATGCACCCATGACTTGCTTTAGTGGCTGTACATCCAGGACCTCGTCCTGTAGTTGACCCCTACCTTGCTTAAGACAATTTCTCTTCAAGTGTCTCGCTTTCCCCACAAACGAAACACCTTCTCATACATTCGCCCTGTCACTAGTCCCTTCCATGCCGACCTTGTTGAAATTATTGGCCATCTTGCTGATAGCCTCTAATTCTAAATCGTTTGGCATGATTTCCCTGCCGGAAATCCTTCCCCTGACCTCCCCCAGTCTGCTGTTGGGATACCCTACTGATATTGTTCCCTCCTGCCTTATCCGACTGGCTAGTTTCCACTCCCCTCCCGATTCATTTCACGTGGAAGAGATATCCCTAACAGTGCCGGAGTGCTGCGTTAACAACATCAGTATAAGCTACTAATGCGTATTTACCAATTCAATGTTGTCTCATTCTTCAGACTAACCCGTCCACAAACCTTTAATTTCTTTCTCTTTTCCCTTCTTACCTTATTCGGTATAGAATTTTGCCAAGGAGTGAATTCTTCCTCGTAATCGTCCACTTAACGATCCCCTTGAGTCATCTCATAAAATTTTCTCCTCGTTTCGATCTCAACCGCTGGAGGAAAATACTTGCGATCGAACCGCACCCAAAACTCTGTAATAGCTAGTGTGTCCCTTTCCTCACTGTGGTGATCGACTCCCACCACTATAGCGCAGCTCCCACTAAACTAAAAGTAGTTAGCATTTGCTTCTGCACCTCATCGCAATCTCCCATACGTAGGTGACGCTGAATATCCCTCTTCCTTGAAACGCTAGCACTACATCTGAACCCCCTCGCAATTCTGGTGGGTTCCCATTAAAAATAACCTTTCTCTCTTGCTTCCACCCCGACGACTCCGCGTGAGTCTGATCATCCGGCGCCACTAATACTTATGGCTGACCCCGTGGAAAGTACCCTGTCGTTGCGACCACCATCGCTTCAACTGCCTGAGCCACTAATTCCATTACTTCTGCTGCCAAAATCATCTCTGGCAGTTGCTGCGGTAGCTCTTGCCAATAAAGAGCCTCTCTCATCTCCCCTACTGCCCTAGCTGCTCTCTCTCTCCTGGGCATCACCCAGAATGAGAATCAAATTTGTATGAGTTCACTCTCAAATTTAAATTTCTCAGAAGAACGTATATGCGCATATGTATGAGAATACAACAATCCTATGACAGGGCTCTATATCAAAGATTGTTAAGCTGAAATGTGAAAAGCCGCACAGATCCTAAGGACACTAGAACCTTATGCTCTGATACCATATGTGACACCCCGCCTAATAAAATACCGGGTGATTAGTCCTATACCAAATTAAAATAGGAATCCCAGTTGGATCATCCTTAGCATCACTGTCGAAAACTTTTTAAAACTTACTAACCACCTAGTATTTCAAAAGCTGGTGCCAATTTTTAACTTTTTGATTAGACAAAACAGTACATGCGGAATTAAAAATAAACCATTCACACAACTGAATGAAAATAAACTGAATCATTAATTAAACAATTCGTCGAATAAACCATCGACCACCAAAGTGAAATAATCCAATACAGAAAACCAACACCTGAATAAATTACACCTGAAAACTGTACCGAGAAGCCAGGGCGACAAGCCCTAAATAAAACTGGAACTGATACAAGATTCTTACTCTAGGAATGAATGAATGATGCGTCTAATCCAAACTCCTGCTAGCATCCAATGTGCCGCAGCTCCGTGTCCCTGGAAAGGAATATCAATCCTGGCGTCTCTGTGGCTGGACACCTAAAAGGTTTTGAAAATAGTTTTATAGCAAGGGTTAGAACCCAAAACATTTTGAAAATATTTAGCAAGTGAATTAACTACAGTAACTTAAAATGCGTGAATGCGCTTCATATTAAAGTTAGTGTCGCACTCCCTTGTGGACATTCTCACCCCTCCACTATTATGCACACCTATCGGTTACCTTAACCCCACCTAGTTATACTACCCCGTCCAACTAGTCCTGGTATAACCTTCCCTTGCCATACTACTCTAACCCGAGTATAGTAATTTCTTGAATTATAAGTTATCTCATAATTAACTTAATAAATTCCTCTCAATTAGCAACATATAACCGTGTCATAAGTCATATAAAGTAAATACATCACACACTGTATTATTACCCGTGTATAATATTTACTACCATTATATACGTACCTTTGCCACAATATCCACACATATAACATATGTATATCCATCCCTTCGAGTATACCCTCGCCGGATGATTCCCTCTAAAATGCTATCTCACTAGGTGTGCTCACAAAACCTAGTTCCCCAAGTTGGAATCGCTTACCAACTTGGCCTAAAATATAAACGTAGTGGAGGCGGTCATATTCCTTCCCTGAAAGTGAGATAAATCCCTCACCCATATATACCAGACGCTATGACCTGGGTATATACTCGCCCTACTCCTCAAGCTAGGGGATTCACCCATAATGCGCAACCTCCCATGATAGCATTAGAGTATATTAATTTGAATAAATATCTAGTCACTGATATTTAATATCTCACACAATATATACAAGTATATATATACTATCACTACACCGTATATATATATATATATATATATATATATTATAAAGCCCGGCTTTATCGTGTACTAATATCCCGTACACTGCCTGCAATTTCTTGAGTCTGTGTCCCGAATCAGCGTAATTAATTTTCTCACTTAATAATTTCTCGCCTTCCCGAGTCTATGGTCCGACTCTAATATATTTAACTCACACTTCAATTTATATAATACTTTCCCCGAGTCTATGGTCCGACTCCAATTAAATTAATTAACACCCTTATTAATTTAATACATTTCCGAGTCTATCACCCGACTCTAATTAAATTAACTAACACACATTTTATTTTAACACCTCCCCGAGTCTACAATCCGACTCTAATTAAATTAATTATCACACTTATTAATTCAATCCTACCCGAGTCTATAATCCGACTCTAATTAAATTAATTATCACACTTATTAATTTAATCCTACCCGAGTCTAAAATCTGACTCTAATTAAATTAATTATCACACTTATTAATTTAATCCTACCCGAGTCTAAAATCCGACTCTAATTAAATTAATTATCACACCTATTAATTTAATCCTACCCGAGTCTACAATCCGACTCTAATTAAATTAATTATCACAGCTATTAATTTAATCCTACCCGAGCCTATAATCCGACTCTAATTAAATTAATTATCACACTCATTAATTTAATCCTACCCGAGTCTAAAATCCGACTCTAAATTAATTACTCTCTCTCAATAATTAATTAAATACTTTGGTGTCACTTAACCAACATACCCGGACTCGCTCACCTGGTCCATTTTACCTCTCATAATTTCATTCCCACATTTTCGCCCACAATGTGTCACACATGGATCTCCATAAATTTTACAATTATATTTACCTATAATCACCAACATACCCGGGCTCGATCACTTGGTCCGAAATTAAATATTTTTCGAGTCTATATCCCGACTCCAAATTAATTAGTTTATCCGCAAACTTAATTCAGTACCTTGGCGTCGCTTAGCCAATATACCCGGACTCACTCACTTAATCCGTATCTCCCTATTTTAGAATAACATTCATCAAATTCATCCATAAAGTGCTCCACATAAATTTCCCCTAGTCCCAATTACTTTTCCCCATAATTACTAGGAATATGTGTTTCATAATTTTTTTCTCACTAATTAAAGTATGGGAATTAATTTAATTAATTAATTTCCCCCTTATAACACAAACGGGCCGAACTGCCCAGATTTTCCCATCGTCGAACGATCAATGCCCCCCCCCCTTCATGACAGATCTTCTTCCCCACTGATTTCCACCCTTAACGAAATTCAAGTTTTTTGACCCATAATCTAAACCTCTAATTACATCATCCCACCACAAAAACATGGTTATTCCATATCCAACACATCATAGGGACCTTAAGATAATCAATTTCTCCACTTGTATCTACTTTTCGTAATGGGTTTTTCTCCATAAAAATTCAATTATCTATTTTACAAATCTCAAATTTCAGATTCAATTTCTGCCCCTTTTCATTCTGGATTTCCCATTCGAATCATACATACATACTCAGAGATCTATCACCCATCTAAATCTTACTTTGATTCTCATTCAAGTTGTAGAAGGGTGTTATAAACAAAAAAAGAAAAATAAAATAAATATGTTTTTTTTATTAAATAACATCCGAGAGGTACCCGCGAGGCCACCCAGAAGTCCAAAAGCCACCGCAAGTGTCAGCACCGCGGCGAGTCCCTACGCCACCGCAAGGGTCAGCGCTACCTCAGGCGTCCGCGCCACTTCGGGCGTCAGCGCCACTTCAAGCATCGGCGCCCCGACAAGGGTTGGCGCCGCCTCACATGTCAGCGCCGGTTCAAGCATCAGCGCTACCTGAGCCATTTCGAGCGTCGGCGCCACTTCGAGCGTCGGCGCCGTAACAAGGGTCGGCGCCGCCTTACCTGTCAGCGCCGGTTCAAGCATCAGCGCTACCTCAGGCGTCAGCGCCACTTCAAGCATCGACGCCGTTTCGAGCATCGGTGCCGGGACAAGGGTCGGCGCAGCCTCACATGTCAGCGCCAATTCAAGCCTCAGCGCTACTCAGGCGTCGGCGCCACTTCGAGCGTCGGCGCCACTCCGAGCGTCGGCACCGCAACAAGGGTCGGCGCCATTTCGAGCATCGGCGCCGGGACAAGGGTCGGCGCAGCCTCACGCGTCAGTGCCACTTCAAGCGTCGGCGCCACTTCGAGCGTCGGCGCCATTTCGAGCGTCGACGCCACAACAAGGGTGGCGCCATTTCGAGCTTCGGCGCCGGGACAAGGGTCGGCGCAGCCTCACGCGTCCGCGCCACTTCAAGCGTCGGCGCCACTTCGAGCGTCGGCGCCACTTCGAGCGTCGGCGCCACTTCGAGCGTCGGCGCCATTTCGAGCTTCGGCGCCGCAACAAGGGTCGCCGCCGTTTCGAGCATCGGCGCCGGGACAAGGGTCGGTACCGCCTCACGCGTCAGCGCCACTTCGAGCATCGGCGCCACTCCGAGCAACGGCGCCAGGACAAGGGTCGGCGCCGCTTCAAGCGTCAGCGCCACTGCAGGGGTCACTGCAGAAATGTTATTCGAGAAGTGCTGCTACAAGAGTTTTCATCATGAAACAGCAGGCTCTAAATGAACAACAGCACTAACACTTTACTTTCTTGCACAGGTTGCCTAGTCGAGCAAGAAGGGCTCGAACAGGCGCGTCGGGACCTCCTGGGAGTTTTGGCTTGGCGGCTGAGGGACAAGGTATGTTGAGCAAGCTCAACCACTTAGCACTATAGGATTGAGAGAATACTAGTAGGAAGACCCAGAAGCCACTCGAGGCTACGCACACTGCACACTTAGTCATAAATGAAGTGAGTGGCCAAAGAGTTGGCTACTCACAAGAAATAAACTCTTTACAAGAAAAATGACTTTTCCAGAAGAGGGGGTCCTCGAGGTCCCTCTCAAGAAAAATAACACTTTTTAGAGGGAGTGAGGCCTTAAGGTCTCCTCTCTCAAAGATTTGCAAAATTGCACCACAAGTTACCGTTTCAAAAGATAACTACCAAAATCTGCTATTTTGTCTCCATTAGGGGACATATGTGCTTTTTGAGTTTTGGTCGGCGCCAGGTGGCACCTACAGAAGGGACAGGCAGGCTGCCTGCAGGTAGGGACAAATGGTACACTTCAGACATTGTTCCCCACCAACTCTCTCAATTTTGGCGCCCAAAATCGCCAGCTCACCCCTTACACCCATGTATAAATAGACCCCTGGGCAAGGTCAAAAGATAGACAAGAAAAATTGCACTGTTACTCTGCTAAAATATCACCAGACCTACCTAGTATTCTCTCCCTGCTCATTCTCTTAGTGTTGAGTGCCTTGTTCCTTCACTCCCCACGGACAGCCATCACTCTCAGGTGTTTCCCTTGAGAAAATTGCTATTTTTGCTGTGAAAGTTCATCTTCTTGCAGGGAGTGAGTTGAAGCTTGAGTTCCATTGTTACCAGAAGGAGAAGTTTTCTTCAGAAGTTGCACCAGGAGACCTTGAAGACTTGCAGACAGTGTCCATTGGAGTGGGTCACGCCTCACCCTTTCCAGTTATTCATAGACCCCAGTCTCACTACCCTCCTACATTTGGCGACTCCGCTGGGGAGGTATTCTCATTTCCATGGACAAAGAAGGTTTCAATGTCTCCAAGCAGTTGGTCTTTGAGGACATTCCATCTGGTAATGAAGCTCACAGTGACCAGACTACTCAGGAAGAAGTGGTGGTGATCGGAGCCAAGGCGCCAACGCCTCAGGGAGGCCAGACCAGTTCGCCGACAGTGGCTCCAATGGCAGGTATGAACCTTATGGCAATGTTTTTTGACTTTTTAAAGCAAAACAACGTGGATCTATCAAACTTGGGTCAAGGTTGTGTGACACCTGCTGCTGCCCCTTCTGGAGGGGTAGCCACTCCTATTACGATTCCGGCAGAGACAGTTCCGTCTCGGAAGGCGGCGCCGGAGCAGGTCCGGGCGCCAACAGGTTCTCCAGTTCCTAAAAGCACATGTTTGGAGGAATCACCCTCTAAGGCTGTTACTATGGAAGAAGTGAGGAAGCTCCTTTCCTCCACTCAAAGAGAAGGTTCCCACCTGTACGAGGAGTTACTAGACCCCTATCCACAGGAAGTAAGTGAGAAGCCATACCCTGAGGGGTATATTCCACCAAAATTTATCAAGTTTGGCGGTAGGGGGGAGAACCCTAGAGAGCACGTGAAGAGGTTCGTCGAGTACCTGGGAGTACACGCTGGCGACAAGAACCTGAGATTGAGGGAGTTCTCTAAGACTCTCACTGGGAAAGCTTATACATGGTATTCCCACTTGGCGCCTAACAGCGTCCCTAGTTGGGAAGAGATGCACAGGCAGTTTCTCCAGAAGTTTTTTGTAGCGGAGGATGAATTTACACTGAGGCACCTGGCGCAAGAGGTCCAGAAGCCAGGAGAGGAATTGATGCACTACATCAAGCGATTTCGCGAGAGGGCCTTAGATGTTCATGAGGACGTGGCGGAGGCCAGGTTGCTACAAATATGTGTGGAAGGACTCTTGGAAGAGTACAAGCTGCATTTGATCAATGAAACTAGAGATGGAACTTTCAGAGAATTCACCAGGGCTGCCAGCAACATCGCTATGATAATCAAACCGAGAACTCCGGGTTGGAGGACACAAGTTCCACCGACTCCTGGGAGGTTTCAAGTTACAAGGAGGCAAGCGGTTAACTATGTGGACGGGAGTAACAAAGGGAAGAAGGGAGGTCCCGGGGCCAGGACTGACAGTCCCGGCAACAAGAGAAAGTTTGGGGAGGGTGTCCCGCCGCCACTACCGTGCAGCGTAGCGGAGGCCATGGATTGTTACCGCACCCTGGTGCGAGAAGGCGTAGCAGGACCCCCCAACCTAAAAGTGGAGACCCCCACTACAGCTGACAAGGCCAACCCGAAGTACTGCGAATTGCACCAACGAGTGCAGCACTCTACCAAAGATTGTTACTACTTGAGAAGGATCATTGATGAGCAGATGGCCAGCGGTACCTTGTAGATACCCCCCGTGGACGTTAACGAGAACCCCCTCCCTACGCATCATTTTGGAACTGCCAACATGGTAGTTGCCTATGACGAAGAAGCTACGAGAAGTCTGGCGAAGCGGAAAGACGGCGAGCAGTTATGCGAGGAGTTAGAAAACCTGCACTAAGCAGAATTCAGCTGGAAAGAAAGCGAGAGGAGTGGTTCTTCACTCCGGAGTATGAAAGTGGGAGCGGGGAAGCTGAGGAAGTCGGTCTCTCAGAAGGCGAGGTAGACGTCATCCTCGCTCTAGACGAGGGAGGGACCTCTGAAGCGGAGTATGTTTGCAGTGCCCAGACGTACGAAGTAGACTTAGATTCTGAATGTGAGGCCATAGCAAGGAGCCCCAAGTTCAAGTGGTTTTTCGACCAGATAGGGGTGAAGTACGACACGAGGGTGTCCATCACGAGGAAAGTCTTGGAGGCGGTGCAGCAGCATGGAGACCCGTCGCTAAATTGGCAGGGGCCAATGGGAAGGATGATTAAGAAATATACCTCTGAAGTGGTATTTTCAGAAGCGGATAGGGCAGTGCCTTACTTCCACAATCGCCCGTTATACGTCACAGCCATAATTAATGGAGTCTCATTTCCTAGGGCGTTGATGGATGGAGGAGCATCCATTAACATTATGCCCATCAGCACGTTATATGAAACGGGAATTGACCAGGAGAAGGTGGTCCCGGTACCGCTAGTAATTTCCGGATTCGACAATGCCGGAATGCAGTCAATCGGATACGTGAATGTGGGAATTAAGTTGGGAAATTTCACCTCCCACATCAAATTTCACGTTATTAATGCTGACACAAGCTACCAATTACTCATTGGAAGGGTGTGGATGCACACTCATGGCGTAGTGCCTTCCACCTACCATCAGTGCGCGAAGGCAAATATCAGAGGCACAGAGATAGTGATCAAGGCCACGCAGAGACCCTTCGCCGTTGAGGAGGCCCACCTAGTAGATGATGCCTTTTACACTGAGTTGGACGAGGAAAGAAAGGTCTCTACAAGAAAGCTAGCAGGAAGCAAGATAGCTGAGGGAGTGGTCCCGCAGAAAAAATCCGTTCATGATCGTCTAGGGGAAAGAATAATTCCCCACATAGAAAAAGGCAAGAGGAAGGTAGAGGAGGTAGCTAGGCCTCCTCGAACTTGCAAGAAAGTGGTTTTGCCCAATGGAAAAGTCATTTACCCTTTATAACGGTCTACGCGGGCGATGTTCTGGGACGAGAGCATCGACCCGGCGCCCGAGTGTTTTATTGTTGATGAATCCCATATTGTTGAGCATGTGGAAGAACCAGAAGAGGCGCCGGAGTGCATGCAAGACGAACCCAGAGAGCAGCTGCAGGAGTTAGAGGAAATCAAGTTGGGGTCAAAAGAGGGCGAGAGTAGACCCATCCTAATTTCCAAGTGCCTGGAACCAAAGCAGAAGGAAGAGCTCATTGAGCTACTTAAGGAGTTCACTGATGTATTTGCTTGGAAGTACACGGAGATGCCAGGAATAGACGCAGAAGTGAGCTCTCATAGATTGAACATCCTTCCCAACGCCCTTCCGGTAAGGCAAGCCACACGCACATATAAAGCAGACCTTGATTTAAAAATAAAAGCTGAGGTGGAGAAATTGTTAGCGGCAGGGTTCATCAAGCCTATTCAGCACCCCATATGGCTGTCCAGCATAGTGCCAGTGGCAAAGAAAGACAAGACCCAAATCAGAATCTGTGTAGACTTTCGCGACTTGAACAGGGCGTGTCCTAAGGATGAATTCCCACTACCCAGCATAGACAGCTTAGTGGATTCCACCGCGGGACATGAGATGTATAGCTTCATGGACGGGTATGTTGGATATAACCATATTAAGATGGACCCCGCCGACGCAGAGAAGACTGCCTTCCGCACGCCGTTAGGGAACTTTCACTATACAGTCATGCCCTTCGGATTGAAGAACGCTGGGGCCACATACCAGCGGACCATGATGGCAATCTTTCATGACTTATTTCATGACATACTAGAATTCTATGTGGATGATTTGGTGGTGAAGTCTAGGAAAGAAAGCAAGCACATTCAGGATCTCAGGAGAGTATTCGAGAGGTGTCAGCGGTATAAGATGAGAATGAACCCCTCAAAGTGTGCCTTTGGGGTTACTGCAGGGAAATTCTTAGGTTTTGTGGTAAATAGACAAGGGGTGCAAGTGGATGCAGAGAAGATGAAAGCTATTGTGATGATGCCACCGCCCAAGAGTCAGAGACAACTTAAGAGCTTCCTGGGAAAGGTATCTTACCTGCGGAGGTTTATACCTGCGTTGGCAGAAGTAACCCATCCGTTCGCACCTCTACTAAAAGACAAAGCCAAGTGGGTTTGGGGAGAGAGGCAAGAGAGTGCGTTCAAAAAGATTAAAGAAATCCTAGCCTCTCCGTCCACAATGATTCCCCCCGAAGCCGGAGCGCCACTGCTGCTCTACCTCACTTCTACAGAGAGGTCGATAGGGGCCCTCTTGGCGCAAGAGAAGGAAGGAATGGAAAGGCCGGTTTACTACCTATAAAGAGTAATATCCGGGACAGAATCGAGATACACCAGCGCTGAGAGGCACTGCCTGGCGCTGGTATTTGTAGCCCAGAAGTTGAGACACTACCTTTTAGCCTTCACCATTCACATAATCACCAAGTGTGATCCCATCAAGTACCTCCTCACGCGGACTATACTCGTGGGACGAGCAGCGAGGTGGTTTTTGATCTTGTCAGAATATGATCTAAAGTGCGTAGTGCCTAAAGCCATTAAGAGCCAGGCGGTAGCAGATCTGCTGGCCCACTTCCCGAGTGGGATTTTCGAACCACCTAATGAAGAGATACCCGGAGAAAGTTTCCAAGCATGCATGGCGGAGGAGGCGAAGAAGTGGTTTATGGAATTTGATGGTTCCAGTGCGCAGGGAACAGGTGGGGTTGGCGTCATACTGTCGGATGGGAAGGAGAAGATTACCCTCTCTTTCAAGTTAGATTTTAAATGCTCAAATAATGAAGCTGAGTACGAAGCCCTCATTCTAGGGATGTTGGAAGCACTCAGAAGAGGGATCAGGGTACTGTGTATACGAGGAGACTCCAATCTGGTAGTAAGGCAGGTCAATGGAGAGTTTTCCCTTAAACATGCCAACTTAGCGCCGTACAGACACATCATCCAACGACTGCTGAGACAATTCTTGGAAGTAACGGTGGAGAGGCAGGCGCGAACGATGAACAGGCACCCTGACGCGCTCGCCACCATAGCATAAAAGTTGGACATGGAGGAGTCAGAAGCAACCATCACCGTTAGGCGGAGAACGGTGCCTACTACCGTAAAGTCCCTATTCCCAAGTGACGAGCCGGAAGACTGGAGGCGTTTGGTGGAGAGGCAACTGGAAACCAGAGAAGGGGCAATGAAAATTTTGGAGTTAGCCAACTATCATGTGCTGCAGGGAACTCTCTATTTCAAGAGTCCCGGAGGGTTTCTGGCACGGTGCGTAGGGGAGCAAGAAGCCAAAGAAAGGTTAATAGAAATGCACCAGAGGCACTGTGGAGATACAGATATTCCCCTTTACAGAAGACTGCAGCGAAGCGGGTATTTTTGGCCCTCCATGAGCATAGAAGCGGCCCGCTTGCAACAAAGTTGTCTAAAGTGCCAAGCTAATTTTGATCAGCCGACGGAAGCTAACTTCGTGGAAGCCTTCGAAGATTGGAGACAGCCGTACCTAGCGTATCTGAAGAATGGGGAGCTGCCCGCCGGGAGAGCGGATGAAATCTACCTTAGAAAAAGGGTAGCACGTTTCTACTTGGTCAAAGGAGAGCTGTACAAGAAAGGGTATAATGAGAAGGCGTTAAGGTGCGTAGCCAAGGAGGAAGTGGAAAGGGTGCTGAAAGAAGCTCATGAGCCCTCCCACATGGGAGGCGCCAAGCTGTATGATCAGCTGATGACGTTGGGATACTACTGGCCGACCATGGAGGCTGACTCCATTGGATACGTGAAAAAGTGTAGAGCATGCCAGGTGCATGGGAACATGGTGCACGCTCCCTCCGTCAGCCTAAAAAGCTTGGCAACCCCTTATCCCTTCCACACATGGGCGTTCGACCTGGTGGGTAAGATCGCCCCAGCATCTCATGGCAAGGCCTTTATCATTGTGGCTACAGAATTGTATACCAAATGGGCGGAGGCCATTCCTTTAAGGAGGGTCACTGCCCAAGTGGTAACCCAGTTTATAAAGGAGTATATCATATGTAGGTTTGGTATACCCAAAGTGATCCTAACGGATAATGGGAAGCAATTTGTATGCAAAGAGATGGCCCTCCTCACCGACAAGTATAAGATTGTGCATAATAGCTCAACCATATCCTACCCCAAGGGCAATGGCCAGGCGGAAGCTACTAATAAGACCCTGATAAATATTCTGAAAAAGATGCTAGAGGACATGCCGGGAGCATGGGATGAGAAGTTACCTATGGTGTTATGGGCCTACCGTACTTCGAAAAGAAAGCCAACGGGGTTCACTCCCTTATCTCTAGTATATGGGACCGAAGCTGTCCTACCAGTGGAACTGGCGGTACCTTCAGCCAGAATTTCTCTTAGCAATGGGCTCATCCCAGACCCAAGGCATGTGCAACTGGAGGCGCTAGATGAGCACAGGGACAAGGCGAGAGAGAATTTCAAGGTCTACACTCAGCAACTGTCCAGGGCCTATGAAAATCTGGTTAAGCCTAGGGAATTCCAGGTGGGAGATCTAGTCCTACGAGCATCAACCCACCATCTCCGTAGCATGTCGGCGTCCAAATTCAAACCTAACTGGGAAGGCCCTTTTGTTGTCAGAGGAGTGGGGAAGTCGGGCTACTGCCAGATATCAGAACCTGAGAGTGATTGCCTCCAGTCCATCAACTGCAAGTGGCTGAAGAGGTACTATGCTTAGTAGCAACTAACAAGTTTTGTTTGTATTTTGCATGTCGGGCAACGGATGTCAAGGGTTGCTCCTACGCCAGAAAAGTTTTTTTGTTTTTTTGAAGCAATACTACACTGTAAACGATAGACAAAAGTAAAAGAAATGAAATAGCAACGTTTTTGGTCATTTTGACGTTTATTTCGCTTACTCATTTATACATACATATACGCTCCCTATTAAGTTAGAAGAGAGTAAAAAAAAAGAGGTCGGGAACTTTGCTCACTACACTTGGGAGGTAAGTCCATCCTAAGAGAAAGTATACTGAGCAAAGTCCCCCAGACATAAATTAATATAGTTTTATGATAAAATCAGGCTTCCCGAAAGGGGAGGGGGTCACCCTCCTCCCCAACGGCGCCTCTATGACTATAAGCAGTAATATGTAGGAATACCCCCCACAGACAGGAAGGGCAACCCAAGAAAGTCACATGCCAACACCTCACAGTTACAAGAGGTACATTTTCAAAAAAAATGTGTACAAAATGATAATACATAACTTGTGATATCAATGCAAATACCCCGCAGTATATGGGGTAGCCACCAGTAGACTAAAGGCTCACAGAAATTAGAGCAAGTCATGTAAAACAAACACCCACAGCATAAAGGGAGAACAAAAGAAAAAGAAAGTGCAGAAGAAACAAAGTGTCTCATACATGAATGATAAGTGATGTACATATAGAATTCTGAGCACTACAAAGCAAGAAGTAGCCTATCGGCTAGAAACCACAAAAAATAAATCATCGCGCGCGATGGCGCCAGCATATGACGGACCAGCTTCCCGTAGAAACTCTTCCTCCAACCTGACGGATTTAGCATCATCCTCCTCATCGCCAGACTCAAGTCTGGCAAGCTTCACCTGCAGTAGGGCGATCTGGTTTCGGATCCTCGTAGCCTCAGCGTGTCGTTGCTCAACCCTGGACTGCCGGGACGTGTGAAACCTCACTATCTTCCAGAAAGGAACACTCAGGAAGGGGTGAACCCCTGCGTCAAGCCAATCCAAGCGAAAATGATAGAACTGCTGTAAGTCACGGAGAGCATCCAAGAATAGCAAGATAGAAGAGCTAGTCAACTTAGCAGGGGAGGTAGCCAAGAACTCATGAACATGGCTGGCAAGAGCCCTCAGGTTGAAGGCCGTAAGACTGTCAACCTGGAGTATACTCTGAGAAGTGAACGTCTCAGGATGGTGCTCCAAGATGAGATCCAAGAGCTGACGCTCATGTACCCTGAAGCGGCCTGGTAACTCCTCACGCCATAGCCTACTAGAAATAGTCGCAGCGTCCTCTGTTTCATCATCGCCCTCGGAGTGGCGAGACCCCGCCTCAGAGGGAAGAAAAGAAGACTCCCCACCAGAATCGGCATCACCGACTAAAGGAGTGAACTCAGAACTGTGATCTCCCTCCGCGGTTGCCCCACTACCAGTCTTCACAGTTACCGGAGTATCCTCATACACCTGGAAACAATGAGACAAGGGTGTTATAGGAATGCTTGCACAGTATACGCAAGAAGAAAAGAAAAGGGGAATAGTAAAAGGAGGGGGTATGCCAGTCTAGTACCTCTCTCACAGCTGCCCCGCTGCCAGACTCCACAGTCACTGGAGTATCCTCACACACCTGGAAACAATGAGACAAAGGTGTTATAGGAATGCTTGCACAGTATACGCAAGAAGAAAAGAAAAGGGGAATAGTAAAAGGAGGGGGTATGCCAGTCTAGTACCTCTCTCACAGCTGCCCCGCTGCCAGACTCCACAGTCACCGGAGTATCCTCACACACCTGGAAACAATGAGACAAAGGTGTTATAGGAATGCTTGCACAGTATACGCAAGAAGAAAAGAAAAGGGGAATAGTAAAAGGAGGGGGTATGCCAGTCTAGTACCTCTCTCACAGCTGCCCCGCTGCCAGACTCCACAGTCACCGGAGTATCCTCACACACCTGGAAACAATGAGACAAGGGTGTTATAGGAATGCTTGCACAGTATACGCAAGAAGAAAAGAAAAGGGGAATAGTAAAAAGAGGGGGTATGCCAGTCTAATACCTCTCTCACAGTTGCCCCGCTGCCAGACTCCACAGTCACCGGAGTATCCTCACACACCTGGAAACAATGAGACAAGGGTGTTATAGGAATGCTTGCACAGTATACGCAAGAAGAAAAGAAAAGGGGAATAGTAAAAAGAGGTGGTATGCCAGTCTAATACCTCTCTCACAGTTGCCCCGCTGCCAGACTCCACAGTCACCGGAGTATCCTCATACACCTGGAAACAATGAGACAAGGGTGTTATGGGAATGCTTGCACAGTACACGCAAGAAGAAAGTAGGGGAAAAGTAAAAAGTGGGGGGGGGGTATGCCAGTCTAATACCTCTCTCACAGCGGCCCCACTGCCAGCCTCCATAGTCATCAGAGTACTCTCGTGCACCTGGAAATAATGAGACAAGGGTGAAATGAGAATGCTTGCACAGTATGTGCAAGAAGGAGGAAAGTAAGTACTCTTATACACGGTACCTGAACAATGCCCTCCGCAACGGTCATAGAAGGAGGAGCAGGGGCCCCCGTAGGGGCAACAACACTGATTGATGCTCCAGAAGAGGTTGCCTCAGTAACCAATACTCCCGAAGAAGCTACCTCAGCCTCAGGCGCCGTAGGGATAGCTACCTGAAGAGGCGCAACGACAGGACAAACCAGCCCTTGTATAGGGGCTGCTGAAACGGCAGTGGCAGGAGCCGCACTCGAAACAGCGCCAAGGGATAACTGCAACAAAGTAAAAGAGGGCTACGATAAGCACAGGTTGGACAGATAAGAAAATAGAACTAAGAAAATAAAAGAATACCTGAACCCCATCTAAGGGGGAAGCGCAAAAAAAGACGGTCGGCGCAGTAGGGGCTGTACTGATGGCCTGCAAAGAATGAAAATGCGTTGTTTACTGCGTGTTCGAGGAAAAGGAGATCCCATTGCTTCAACAGAAAGGACTGACCTGAAGTGCGGGCTCACTGGTGGAGGCCACGGTAAATATTGGTCCACGAGAAATCGCCTGAACCAAAGATCTACCATCCATAGATACGCGGACCCTAGGGATAGAAATTCTCCCCGAAGAGGATAAACCTGGGGCGATAACGCCAGCTAAGGGAGGAGACCCTTCCTGAGAAGAAAATCCAAGAGCCATTAAGACTCCTGCTGAGAGGAGACAAATATTCAAAAAAATAAGTACTACCTCAGATGAAGAGGCCTCCAGGGGCTCAGCCGCAGAAGTACCCGCCGCCGAGACGAGAGAGGACGATGTGGCAACGCCCGAAGACACAGCTCTCTACGCATGATAAATGGGTAAATAAAAAGAAGGTATACAAAAGGAAATGACGCAATGAAAGTTTTGAAAATAACGAGGCATACCTGAGGAGAAGGGGAAGCCACAGGAGTGGTCCGAGTGACGGTAAAATGCACGGACGAAAGCTGCGAGGAAATGACAGTATACGCAACCAAAGGGCAGTTAGGAGATGAATAAATTACAACAGATGTTAAATGAACTGAGGAAACAGCAAACCTCTCTAAACAGGCCCCGGGAGGAAATGAGCATGGAGTTCCTCTCCCGCTGAAAGGGCGTCGGTCGTAGTGGGGGAAGAGGAGAACCACCTGCCTCGATGGAAGTGGCATGCACAAATATAACAGAATGCTTTAAATGAAAATATATACATACATATGATGAAGGGAAGAAAGAAAATCATATGCAAAAAAAAATATATATATATAGGCAAGTGAAGGGAGAACGCTTACAGTAACGGGGCGCGTAGTCTGGCTATAAGGGAGATGGGTGGGGCTGACCCCCCCAGGAGAACGGGAGGCCTCATCATCGCTAGAAGACTCTCTGGAGACTGATAACAAAGCATAAGTGTCAGTAGTGCTTTCGCTATGGAAACCCAGGTCGCCCATATCACCCGAAGAAGAACTATGGTCGTCATAGGAAGGGGTGCTTCCATAATCAACTAGTTCCTCTTCCAATGAGGGGGAGGGAGATGAAGGAACTCCGCGAGAACTGGTTCCACTAAGTAAAGGAGGCTGTGATATAGTACCTTCTGCAATAGGAATGGACGCGACCCGCGTCTCCTGGGAAGTAAGGCTCGGTGAGGAGTAACCTTGGTCCACCGTAGAGGAAGCAGCTATGCCAGCGCCACTTCCTTTCTTTTTCTTCGCAGCCCGAGTCCTCACAGGAGAAGAAGGAGGAGAAGCAGTAGTAGCAGGAACAAAATTGGAAACATCGGTGTCAGGATGCTTCCTTTTGCTGGCAGTAGAGGTGCCCGCCTTCCCTTTGCTTTTCGGTTGGCTTTTAGACTTTGCAGGGAGAAGATCAGTCGACGGAGGCGGAAGTGACTCGTCAATGAGAGGCTTGACTAAAATAGGGATGGCCTGCTCCAAGGGTGGCGTAAAAGTGGTGCTGAGAAACCAAGGATCTTTCTGCGTCCGCCTGACCAAAAATTGAGCTCTGGTATATTTAGTGGGGTTGGTCTCATGTGGAGGGCCAACTACACATTCTCGAATAAGACGAACCTGCTGCTGCCAAAGAAGGAACCAGGATGAAGTGAATGAAGGGTGATAATCGCTGGGAGGCACATAGAGACCGCCCAAACCACTGACTCTGCGGAATAACCCCTGAAGAGTAAAACTCGCACACGCCTCGGAGAATGCCTCAGAATGACTGCCGTAGGTAGGAAGAGGAGGGGTGTGAACCCCCTGATCATAACCAAACTGTCGTCTTACCCTCTCGGAATGATAAAATTCAGCACGGGGACCTAACTTGGTCCAAGAGGGAAGGTGACAGGGTAAGAGCATCGTCACCACGTTAATATGAGGACACGCGGAAACTGACCCCACTGCGGAAGGACAATAGAAGGTTCCGCCATCACCAGGGAAAGAAAGCCAGCTGAAAGTACCCCCAGGGCGCTTGGTATAAGGCCGAAACTGAAACTCCTTGATGTCGTCAATCAACACTCCCAAAGACTGTTTGGGAGTTTTCTTATGCCACCGAAGAAGCCTCGCAGCGTCGCTATGACAAGCGTGAGCCCCTGAAGTAAAGTGGGGGAAATGCTCAAACAAAAAGGCCATCAAGAAAGGGCCGTTGACATGATTAGCAACATCATACCGACCGCAGAACCTCTCTACATCTATGTGTGCTCGGTCTATCCAGGTGTAAAGAGAACCCAAGGTCAGGGCAGCTATGGGTACTGGTCTACCGCGAGACAATCGCACAGCCAACCTAAAAAGAAGTTCGCGGGGACAGTCTTCAGGCTTACCTGGAAGAAGGAACCGAGTCAGGAACGTAACAAGGAAAGCGGCTAAATGTGCAGGAGAGCGAAGCTTAGGACCATCCTGGGATCTGGGCGCTGCACGAGAAGTCTCCCCCTTTGGCAACTGCTCAAAGTCTCTGAACCAATATCTTTGCCATTTGGCAAAGGAATGCTTGGAATGACCCGTTACATTTATGGCCACATATCTCGAGCACTCCCCGAGAGATGACCGTAACTCCCCCACCAACTCCTGCTCTAGGGAGTCCTCGCAGTCATCAGTGAAGACCTGTTGCCCAAAGAAAGGAAGGGCGTACAACTCGCATATATCCTCGAGAGTAACAGTAAATTCCCCCCAGCCCGTGACAAAGGTGTGAGACTCCATACTCCACCGGAACAATAAGAGATTGAGCGAAGTACCGTGTTTAAAGAGGGTGCAGGACTTCAGACTGCTGACGGCGGTGAAGAGCCCCACCTCCCTGAGAATAGCCACGTAATCAGGAACGCTCAGAACGTAGTCAACCCAACTGGCCCACTCCTCTGTAGGTCCTCCGGGGGTTTTAACCTCAACGTTGGAATAGGGAAAGTCGCCTCGGTCAACTCGGATTCGGAGAATTGAATCCGGAGAAATAGTAGGAAGATCAGCAGACTCAGTTAACCCCACATGAGACCGATCGAGAACAACACCCAAAATTTTTTCCCCAAAGTCGGAAAGTGAAGTCATGAAACTGTCAGCAGGACCAAAAAAGGGAGCACGACGATAAATACCGAAGTCCCTCCCTTGACGAATGTGCATATAATCCTTCCATGCCTGAGAGGAAGTAGGCGTAGCTGATGAACCACCCAGAGCCAGTGGCTCAAGAAAAGAACTCACCCCAGTGGAGATTCCGAGCGAAGGACCCCCGGGGTCCCTTGTCGTAAAAAAAGAAGTAGAGGCAGAAACCCCATCATAATCATAGGAAGAGCCCCTGGTCAGTGGCATGCTCTCCGTAACACTAATATTCGTCGAGACACCCTGGGTCACGGAACCCCTGAAGTGACGAAAGGTCGAGACACCCCCTTCCACAAACGAGAGACCTGTGGATGCGAGACCAAGTCTTGAAGTATCATAAGTGGAAGTACCAATTTCAGAAATAGTCAAAGGTGTCGGGACACCCGAGGGCGAAGTGATGGCGTCCGCACTAATACTTGTCGAGACCCCACGCTTCTCGCGCATAATGAAATCGGGCGTGAGACCCTTAGCTGTCAAAATATCCTCGGTCAGAACCTCATGCTCCTCGCGCACAACAAAAACAGGCGCGAGACCCTTAGCTACCAAAAAATTTTCAGCCGAGACCTCGCGCTCCTCATGAACATTACAAACGGGCGCGAGCCTCTCAGATGACAAAAGGTCTCCGCGCGAGACCCCTCGTGCCGTGGAAGACTGCCTCTCGAGAGCCCCCGCAGGTGGCGACGGGAAGGGCGAGGAACCCGTGAGGGTTCTCGGCCCAAAATCTACAGAAACAGGTACCGCGGGCTGCGCGGCAGCACTAGTGAAGCTTGACGCGAGACCCTTGGCGGTCAGAGCAGCCCCAGGCGAGACCCCACGCTCCTCGTGCGCAATAAAATGGGGCGAGAGACCCACGGACGAGAAGACCATTCTCCCCGGGCCCTCGTTGACGACGCCGCGCGAGATATCCTTATGCACATATAATGGATGAACCTCTCGAACCAAGACTTCGGAGCCCAAATCAGCAGGCGAGAGACCCGAGGACGAGAGAATCGTCCGCCCCGGGTTCTCGCCGATAACGCTGCTCGAGATACCTCTCTCCGCGGGGGAAATCTTTTCAATAACCATCTCAGCCAAAAAACCCGACCCCACGCTCGAGATGTCCCCCGTCATCAGCGGAGCCTCGGGCGAGATGTCCCCTCCTGAAGAACCCAAATCAATACCCGCGTACGCCAAGATCAAGGGCGAGGAACCCACGAGGGTCCTCGACCCAAAATATGAAGAGGCGGGTTCCGAGGACAGCACATCGACGCCGCTCGTCGGCCGGAAGGAGGGACCGCCGGCGGTGGGTATTTCAGCCCTGGAATCGTTAGAAACGGTTGACAAAGAGGGTATAGAGTTTGGGATGTTGGGGGTTTTAGAGTTGCTTACATTGGGAGATACATTCTTTAGTGGGGAATCCATGGATGAGAGGGTATGATATTTGGGAAGGTTAGAGAAAAAAGGAGATGGGTGGCTATGGGGTTTTAAAAGAATCCCTCTCTCACTTTCTCTCACTACAAACCCAAAGATGCCTATGTTTTGGTTGAAGAAGATGAAAGACCCCAAGATAAGGGGCTTATGTTTTTTCACCAAAATGGAAAAACGTGCAGGAGGGCAAAAAGTTGATGATCTTTTTTTCCCAAATGATGAGATGACAGTTCCCACACTGACGCGTGGGTTCTCAAAAAAAAATTAAATACCTCGGATAAAGGGCCACAGAATTTAATGATCCTAGGATCCCTCAGAAAATATATATATATATATAAATATATATATAATTGTTGAAACCAGATTTATAGCGTACAAAGTTTTTTTAGTCTACCCAACCAAAAAATCTTTGCACGAGGGGCTAATGTAGAAGGGTGTTATAAACAAAAAAAGCAAAATAAAATAAATATGTTTTTTTTATTAAATAACATCCGAGAGGTACCCGCGAGGCCACCCAGAAGTCCAAAAGCCACCGCAAGTGTCAGCACCGCGGCGAGTCCCTACGCCACCGCAAGGGTCAGCGCTACCTCAGGCGTCCGCGCCACTTCGGGCGTCAGCGCCACTTCAAGCATCGGCGCCCCGACAAGGGTTGGCGCCGCCTCACATGTCAGCGCCGGTTCAAGCATCAGCGCTACCTGAGCCATTTCGAGCGTCGGCGCCACTTCGAGCGTCGGCGCCGCAACAAGGGTCGGCGCCGCCTTACCTGTCAGCGCCGGTTCAAGCATCAGCGCTACCTCAGGCGTCAGCGCCACTTCAAGCATCGACGCCGTTTCGAGCATCAGCGCCGGGACAAGGGTCGGCGCAGCCTCACATGTCAGCGCCAATTCAAGCCTCAGCGCTACCTCAGGCGTCGGCGCCACTTCGAGCGTCGGCGCCACTCCGAGCGTCGGCACCGCAACAAGGGTCGGCGCCATTTCGAGCATCGGCGCCGGGACAAGGGTCGGCGCAGCCTCACGCGTCAGTGCCACTTCAAGCGTCGGCGCCACTTCGAGCGTCGGCGCCATTTCGAGCGTCGACGCCACAACAAGGGTGGCGCCATTTCGAGCTTCGGCGCCGGGACAAGGGTCGGCGCAGCCTCACGCGTCCGCGCCACTTCAAGCGTCGGCGCCACTTCGAGCGTCGGCGCCACTTCGAGCGTCGGCGCCATTTCGAGCTTCGGCGCCGCAACAAGGGTCGCCGCCGTTTCGAGCATCGGCGCCGGGACAAGGGTCGGTACCGCCTCACGCGTCAGCGCCACTTCGAGCATCGGCGCCACTCCGAGCAACGGCGCCAGGACAAGGGTCGGCGCCGCTTCAAGCGTCAGCGCCACTGCAGGGGTCACTGCAGAAATGTTATTCGAGAAGTGCTGCTACAAGAGTTTTCATCATGAAACAGCAGGCTCTAAATGAACAACAGCACTAACACTTTACTTTCTTGCACAGGTTGCCTAGTCGAGCAAGCAGGGCTCGAACAGGCGCGTCGGGACCTCCTGGGAGTTTTGGCTTGGCGGCTGAGGGACAAGGTATGTTGAGCAAGCTCAACCACTTAGCACTATAGGATTGAGAGAATACTAGTAGGAAGACCCAGAAGCCACTCGAGGCTACGCACACTGCACACTTAGTCATAAATGAAGTGAGTGGCCAAAGAGTTGGCTACTCACAAGAAATAAACTCTTTACAAGAAAAATGACTTTTCCAGAAGAGGGGGTCCTCGAGGTCCCTCTCAAGAAAAATAACACTTTTTAGAGGGAGTGAGGCCTTAAGGTCTCCTCTCTCAAAGATTTGCAAAATTGCACCACAAGTTACCGTTTCAAAAGATAACTACCAAAATCTGCTATTTTGTCTCCATTAGGGGACATATGTGCTTTTTGAGTTTTGGTCGGCGCCAGGTGGCACCTACAGAAGGGACAGGCAGGCTGCCTGCAGGTAGGGACAAATGGTACACTTCAGACATTGTTCCCCACCAACTCTCTCAATTTTGGCGCCCAAAATCGCCAGCTCACCCCTTACGCCCATGTATAAATAGACCCCTGGGCAAGGTCAAAAGATAGACAAGAAAAATTGCACTGTTACTCTGCTAAAATATCACCAGACCTACCTAGTATTCTCTCCCTGCTCATTCTCTTAGTGTTGAGTGCCTTGTTCCTTCACTCCCCACGGACAGCCATCACTCTCAGGTGTTTCCCTTGAGAAAATTGCTATTTTTGCTGTGAAAGTTCATCTTCTTGCAGGGAGTGAGTTGAAGCTTGAGTTCCATTGTTACCAGAAGGAGAAGTTTTCTTCAGAAGTTGCACCAGGAGACCTTGAAGACTTGCAGACAGTGTCCATTGGAGTGGGTCACGCCTCACCCTTTCCAGTTATTCATAGACCCCAGTCTCACTACCCTCTTACACAAGTGTTCCAAAAATAAAAACCCCATTTTTGTACCCGTTTATCCCTAAAACGAATTTTAGTATACACATCACTAAAATATGAATTGGATATCACAATTTAGGAGTAAAAACAGTTAACCACTTGCCTGGAATTACTTGTAGGGTCTGATCTGTTGTTGATGTCCTTTAACTTGGCTCCAATAACCTCCAATTTGCTCTTGATTTTCTTTTCACCAAATCCTCTCTCAACCCTAGGTTTACTGTTATGTTGGCTCCCATTCCTTAATCTCACAATTAGGTTAAAAAAATCTTCATCCCGTTTTTCGCCTAATGGGCTTAATTAAAATAGCCCAAATCATCCCGTGTGGGCCCGGCTATGCCCAAAAATGTCCCGAGACCCAATTACTACCCCCGGGTACTCTTTTCTGACTAACTCGATCCTTTTGGATACAATTGCGCACTCAGAATTAGCATTCGAATTAATTTATAAAAATCCTTATCTCACACCCAATTTAGTCTATACCGACTCCCGGCTGGGATAAGTGCATACCCCGTCATTAATACCCGAAATGACGTAATTAAATTTTTATTATTCACTTAGTAAATAAATTTCCCTAAACATTAACCATTCACTCCCTGATTAATAATTAAATATATATATCGCCATAATTAATTCAATTAAAATTACAACACACAAGTAATTTAAAATTCCCGAATTAATTAAATATTAAATGCACAAAAATACGGGGTGTTACATACTCCCCCCCACAAAAGAATTTCGTCCTCGAAATTAAGATGAGCGTAATGTTCCAAGCTTCGCATATTACCCTCTAGTCATGTGCCTCCAAGCCCGCGATATCTATCCCATCCGCTTCTAACCATACGTTACACAAGCATGCATTTAGATTACCCAGGGTGCCCATACACCCTATACCCGTGCTTAACCGCACAAAATTTTCCTTAATTAACACGGGTGACCATACACCCATCCCCGCGCTCTACCGCACGGAAGTTACCCGACTGTGCTAGTCGTAACCCATAATATAACTTCGAACCCGTAGTCATATCACACACAGATATATATATATATATATATATATATATATATATATATATATATATATATATATATATATATATATATATATATATATATATATATATACTGCCCGAGTATCTAACCCATGTACTAACGTTCAAACATCTTCCCACAAAATACTTGTCTTTCAACACAAAAGTATATACGCTTACCCCTATGCTACCAAAGACAACATAAAATACTGCGCCCTTACTATCACTAGTCCTTGGGCAAAATAAACCCTAAGCTATCTCTCTTTGCTCGAAAATAAATCTAACCACCCTGATTCACTTCAGTAAACATCCCCACTTACCGGGATAAAATGTGAGAATACAAAACCTCACTATGTGCTATCGCACCACGTAATACAACATATGTATCCACAAATATATAGGCTATATGCCCTCTCCGGTGATACCAAGTACCAACCGTATCCTGGTGTCGCGAACACCAAAATTTTGCACCACTATCCACCATAGTTAAATTCCATCGCTATCCAGCCAATTTTTAGGAAATATTATCAACCCTACTCCCATAATACTCGAAAGTAGTAACTCCTCGCATAATTCAAACCTTCACTCAGTGTACACCTCCACTCTCCTGTGAAGAACACCAAGGAACTCCGCTACCCCACGGACAGTTTATCCACATACTATAGCTGCTACCGCCAACGTACTCACTAAATTCGACTCGCCCGCGAACTTTAGTGAAAAATAAGTAATTTATTGTGACATCCTCCTTGTCACTCAAAAATATACCCCATGCCCCTAGGGTAAAAATAATTACCTCTATACTCCAGCTGCATCGGCTGACCCTCGGGTACTGGAGCATCTTCTCCTTGGCCGAATGCACCTATGACTTGCTTTAGTGGTTGTACATCCAGGACCTCGTCCTGTAGTTGGTCCCTGCCTTGCTTAAGATAATTTCTCTTCAAGTGTCTCGTTTTCCCCACAAATGAAACACCTTCTCATACATCCACCCTGCCACTGGTCCCTTCCATGCCGACCTTGTTGAAATTCCTGGCCATCCTGCCGATAGCCTCCAGTTCTAAATCGTTTGGCATGATTTCCCTACCAGAAATCCTGCCCCTGACCTCCCCCAATCTACTGTTGGGATACCCTACTGGTATTGTTCCCTCCTGCCTTATCCGACTGGCTAGTTTCCACTCCCCTCCCACTTCCTTCCACGTGGAAGCGATATCCCTAACAGTGCCGGAGTGCTGCGTTAACGACATCAGTATAAGCTACTAATGCGTATTTACCAATTCAATGTTGTCTAATTCACCAGACTATCCCATCCACAAACCTTTACTTTCTTTCTCTTTTCCCTTCTTACCTTATCCGGTACAGAATTTTCCCAACGAGTGAATTCTTCCTCGTAATCGGCCACTTAACGGTCCCCTTGAGTCATCTCACAAAATTTTCTCCTCATTTCGATCTCAACCACGGGAGGAAAATACTTGCGATCGAACCGCACCCAAAACTCTGTAATAGCTAGTGTGTCCTTTTCCTCATTATGGTGATCGACTCCCACCACTGTAGCGCTGCTCCCACTAAACTAAAAGTAGTTAGCATTTGCTTCCTCACCTCATCACAATCTCCCATGCGTAGGTGATGCTAAATATCCCTCTTCCTTGACACGCTAGCACTACATCTGAACCCCCTGGCAATTCTGGTGGGTTCCCACTAAAAATAACCTTTCTCTCTTTCTTCCACCTCGACGACTCCGCGTGAGTCTGATCATCTGGCACCACTAACACTTATGGCTGACCCCGTGGAAAGTACCCTGCCGTTGCGACCACCGTCGCTTCAACCGCCTGCGCCAGTAGTTTCGCTACTTGTGCTACCAAAATCATCTCTGACAGTTGCTGCGATAGCTCTTGCCCTTGAAGAGACTCTCTCATCTCCCCCTGCTTCCCTAGCTGCTCTCTCTCTCCTGGGCATCACCCGGAATGATAATCGAATTTGTATTAGTTCACTCTCAAATATAAATTTTGCAGAAGAACGTATATGCGCAAACGTATGAGAATACAACAATCCTATGATAGGCCTCTATATCAAAGATTTCTAAGCTGAAACGTGAAAAGCCGCACAGATCCTAAGGAAACTAGAACCTTATGCTCTGATACCATCTGTGACAACCCGCCTAATAAAATACCGGGTGATCAGGCCTATACCAAATTAAAATAGGAATCCCTGTTCAATCATCCTTAGCATCACTGTCGAAAACTTTTTAAAACTTACTAACCACCTAGTATTCCAAAAGTTGGTGCCAATTTTTAACTTTTTGATTAAGAAAAACAGTACATGCGAAATTAAAAATAAACCATTCACACAACTAAATGAAAATAAACTGAATCATTAATTAAACAATTCGCCGAATAAACATCGACCACTAAAGTGAAATAATCCATTACAGAAAATCAACATCTGAATAAATTACACCTGAAAACTGTACCGAGAAGTCTGGCCGACAAGCCCTAAATAAAACTGAAACTGATACAAGATTCCTACTCTAGGAATGAATGAATGATGCGTCTAATCCAAACTCATGCTAGCATCCATATGTGCCGCAGCTCCGTGTCCCTGGAATAGAATATCAATCCTGGCGTCCCTGTGGCTGGACACCTAAAAGGTTTTGAAAATAGTTTTATAGCAAGGGTTAGAACCCAAAACATTTTGAAAATATTTAGCAAGTGAATTAACTACAGTAACTTAAAATGCGTGAATGCGCTTCATATTTAAGTTAGTGTCGCACTCCCTTGTGGACATTCTCACCCCTCCACTATTATGCACACCTATCGATTACCTTAACCCCACCTAGTTATACTACCCCGTCCAACTAGTCCTGGTATAACCTTCCCTTGCCATACTACTCTAACCCGAGTATAGTAATTTCTTGAATTATAAGTTACCTCATAATTAACTTAATAAATTCCTCTCAATTAGCAACATATAACCGTGTCATAAGTCATATAAAGTAATACATCACACACTGTATTATTACCCGTGTATAATATTTACTACCATTATATACGTACCTTTACCACAATATCCACACATATAACATATGTATATCCATCCCTTCGAGTATACCCTCGCCGGATGATTCCCTCTAAAATGCTATCTCACTAGGTGTGCTCACAAAACCTAGTTCCCCAAGTTGGAATCGCTTACCAACTTGGCTTAAAATATAAACGTAGTGGAGGCGGTCATATTCCTTCCCTGAAAGTGAGATAAATCCCTCACCCATATATACCAGACGCTATGACCTGGGGATATACTCGCCCTACTCCTCAAGCTAGGGGATTCACCCATAATGCGCAACCTCCCTTGATAGCATTAGATTATATTAATTTGAATAAATATTTAGACACTTATATTTAATATGACACACAATATATACACGTATATATATACTATCACTACACCGTATATATATAATATAACCCCAGCTTTACCATGTACTCCAAATCCCGTACACTGCCTATAATTTAATATCACACACAATATATACACGTATATATATACTATCACTACACCGGCTTTATCGAGTACTAATATCCCGTACACTGCGCACAATTTCCTGAGTCTGTGGCCCGACTCAACGTAATTAATTTTCTCACTTAATAATTTCTCGTCTTCCCGAGTCTATGGTCCCACTCTAATATATTTAACTCACACTTCAATTTATATAATACTTTCCCCGAGTCTATGGTCCGACTCCAATTAAATTAATTAACACCCTTATTAATTTAATACCTTCCCGAGTCTATCACCCGACTCTAATTAAATTAACTAACACACATTTTATTTTAACACCTACCTGACTCTACAATCCGACTCTAATTAAATTAATTATCACACTTATTAATTTAATCCTACCCGAGTCTATAATTCGACTCTAATTAAATTAATTATCACACTTATTAATTTAATCCTACCCGAGTCTAAAATCCGGCTCTAATTAAATTAAGTATCACACTTATTAATTTAATCCCACCCGAGTCTAAAATCCGACTCTAATTAAATTAATTATCACACTTATTAATTTAATCCTACCCGAGTCTATAATCCGACTCTAATTAAATTAATTATCACAGCTATTAATTTAATCATACTCGAGTCTATAATCCGACTCAAATTAAATTAATTATCACACTTATTAATTTAATCCTATCCGAGTCTAAAATCCGACTCTAAATTAATTACTCTCTCTCAATAATTAATTAAATACTTTGGTGTCACTTAACCAACATACCCGGACTCGCTCACCTGGTCCATTTTACCTCTCATAATTTCATTCCCACATTTTCGCCCACAATGTGTCACCCATGCATCTCCATAAATTTTCCAATTATATTTACCTATAATCACCAACATACCCGGACTCGATCACTTGGCCCGAAATTAAATATTTCCCGAGTCTATATCCCGACTCTAAATTAATTAGTTTATCCCCAAACTTAATTCACTACCTTGGCATCGCTTAGCCAATATACCCGGACTCACTCACTTAATCCGTATCTCCCTATTTTAGAATAACATTCATCAAATTCATCCATAAAGTGCTCCACATAAATTTCCCCTAGTCCCAATTACTTTTCCCCATAATTACTAGGAATGTGTGTTTCATAATTTTTTTCTCACTAATTAATGTATGGGAATTAATTTAATTTATTAATTTCCCCCTTATAACACAAACTGGCCGAACTGCCCAGATTTTCCCATCGTCGATCGATCAATGCCCCCCGATCGATCGATCGACCCCTTCGTGACAGATCTTCTTCCCCACTGATTTCCACCATTAACGAAATTCAAGTTTTTTGACCCATAGTCTAAACCTCTAATTACATCATCCCACCACAAAAACATGGTTATTCCATATCCAACACATCATAGGGACCTTAAGATAATCAATTTCTCCACTTGTATCTACTTTTTGTAATGGGTTTTTCTCCATAAAAATTCAATTATCTATTTTACAAATCTCAAATTTCAGATTCAATTTCTACCCCTTTTCATTCTGGATTTCCCGTTCAAATCATACATACATACTCATAGATCTATCACCCATCTAAATCTTACTTTGAATCTCATTCAAGTGTTCCAAAAATAAAACCCCATTTTTATACCCGTTTATCCCCAAAACGAATTTTAGTATACACATCACTAAAATATGAATTGGATATCACAATTTAGGAGTAAAAATAGTTAACCACTTTCCTGGAATTACTCGTAGGGTCTGATCCGTTGTTGATGTCCCTTAACTTGGCTCCAATAACCTCCAATTTGCTCTTGATTTTCTTTTCCCCAAATCCCCTCTCAACCCTAGGTTTAGAGTTATGTTGGCTGCCATTCCTTAATCTCCCAATTAGGTTAAAAAAAACCTTCATCCCATTTTTAGCCTAATGGGCTTAATTAAAATAGCTCAAATCATCCCGTGTGGGCCCGGTTATGCCCAAAAATGTCCCGAGACCCAATTACTACCCCCGGGTACTCTTTTCTGATTATCTCGACCCTTCTGAATACAATCACACACTCAGAATTGGCATCCGAATTAATTTATAAAAATCCTTATCGCACACCCAATTTAGTCTATACCGACTCCCGACTGGGATAAGTGCATACCCCGTCATTAATACCCGAAATGATGTAATTAAATTATTACTATTCACTTAGTAAATAAATTTCCCTAAACATTAACCATTCACTCCCCGATTAATATTTAAATATATATATCGCCATAATTAATTCAATTAAAATTACAACACACAAGTAATTTAAAATTTTCGAATTAATTAAATATTAAATGCACAAAAATACGGGGTGTTACAGGTAGGGGAATCTTGCATAAGGAATTCTTATTTGGCGGTGAATTATACATTCATATTGTTCTATCTCCCGTATAAAAATGGAAGGCATTCAGGCGAAATTTGAGGATTAGACCAGCCTTTGGTCGTGTGAAGGTTTTAAAAGGAATTTTGTCAAAGATATTGGTCCATAAGTATATGATCTTTTTGTGAAATAGGATGTGTTACTAGTTCTTTTTTCTATATGAAAAAAGGAAATGAGACTCAGTGATCGGTGGATCACTTTTCATTGCATAGATCATGATATACTGGGTTACTTTGACTGAACAATCTTCAAAGTACATGTGAAACTATTTTACCCTAGTACTGAATAACAATGAAAGATTATTCGATATACCCCAGTACTAGACGAACTTTAAACATTCCCTTTCACCGATACTTTGGGTCGAGAGAGAAGTTTCCTGATTTACCAGACAGGTGGACGAAAATAGTGAGGATAATCATTATTGACTAGCATTTTGGTTGAGCGCTTTTGGCCTCGAGGTTATAAGGTTATATAATATCGAAATTATGAATATGCATTGCGTGATGCAAAACAGGTAATATTTATTTTTACATACTTTGATGTCTATTTTATTGCTAGGTACTTCGCGCATCTCGATGTGTTTGGATAAATGTACAATGTTGTAAATAGGGACCTAAGCACGTATCTATGTTTTGAGGGACCCTAAAACTAAGGCCTCCAAACAATTCTAAAATATGCATAAAGTGTTATGTGGGGGAGGTATATTAAGTGTAATAGAGAGAAATTATAAAAAATATTTTGTCTCCCTTGATGTATCCCTAGTAGAGTTGCCACTATGGTGCTATGGCCCCCGAACAAGACTCGGGGAAAAAAGTATTTGTTGTGTTCGGGTAGCAGCTTCAATCGGTTCATTGATCCCTACGGGGATGCGAGTGTGCTTGTATCTAGGTTCATAATTTCTCCTCGAGGTTAGGTTATCGGTTTAATGATTGATGATTTTCCCATGGAATCTCTTTCACACAATATCCAATTTTTATTACACTCCCTTGTTTAGGCCTAATCCTAAGTATTCTCCATGCGACGAGTTGTCGGTTGTTCAGAGTCACCATTTTATTTTATATAAAAAAATAAAAGGTTCGAGTTATCCCTTTTGGGATACTCCTAATACAGGTTTAGGGTTGTGATTGATCCAAAGATTCTTGTTATGGGGTTCGGAACTGGGTTACAAAGGGGAAGGTATTATGCACCCCACTTGTTCTTTATGCTTGCTTATCTATATACTTATCATTGATCTTTATTTTATGTGATTACTTTATTTATTTATTTTAGAACATCGTGAGATACCATAATTGGAGAAACCTTAAAATGTAGATATATACTTATGTATAAAAAAGGTACTTGTGAGAGGTGTAGGAATGTAATTTAACTCTGTAAAAACAATTTTTCTAGGATTGTTCATAGCATAGATTTAGGCTAGTTTGGCGTTTCCCTATACAAATCGTCACGCACCGTCAAGACGAACCGATCTCAAGCATCTCCAATTTTAAAGACTTCCCAACATCCTATAAAGGTATAAAGAAATTTAAAGTTTAAATTAATTTACGAAATTATTTTTGGGATGTTTATTTTTTCCAAAAATGAACAAGAATATTTTAATTCGAAAAGAAAAATAATTTTATTTTTTTTACTCTCGTTCAAACGAGATAACATGTCACTATGAGGTCGTTCAATACGTTTTTCAAACAATCTTTAAATGTGGACGTACTATTTTGGTTTTCCTTATGTCGTTAGAAGCGAAATTAGTTTTGTTCGAACGAGATATTGATAACGACTTTGACATGTCATTCGAACTACCCTACACTGCCTCGAATTTTGTGTCGGCCTATAAATGCCTATTTTCTATAGGTTTTTTGTTAAGACTTTTCAATTACAAAAATTACAAACCTGCTGCAAAAAGCTTCACTTTTAAAAGGGAAAAACTTGTTTTGATTCACTCAATCTCTCATGTATACTTTTGTGAATCATCTTTAGAACCCAAGTCACTTATGTATTTAAATTAATCTTGTAGAAAAGGAGTCTCTAAATTTCTCTTGCAATTCTTGCGAGAATCATTGATGAAGGAAGGCTACGGTCTTTGTGAGTTCTTGATGTAATTCATTGCTAAAGAAGACGAAGGTCACCTGCGGGAGATTCACTGGGCTCTATTGTGATTCTCAGTTGCTATTTACAAACTATAGTGAAATACACGGTTTTCCCCTGAGGGATGTTTCCTTAAAATTCTTTTTTTATTACATACTTAGTTTGATTTATGTTCTCAAATCACGTAGTGGCATATTCTAGTGTTAAAGGAAATAAAAATTGTTTGTGGGTTAACATTTAGTTAAATAAGTTTCTCCATTAGAGAATAGCGCACTCTCAAATTGGTATCAGAGTGGGCTACACCAAGATATCTTGTGATCTTGATTTTTTAAGAGTTTTTCCGGTTAATACCATTTTCTCAAGTTGGTATCAGTCAGGTTGCACTAAATTACTGTGTTCGATATTTTTTTGGTATGGATTCCCAAAGTTTTGACAACTTAAATCGTTTGAATTTAAAGTTTGCTAAAAGAATTGAAATTCTTGAAAAAGAAAATTCTCTTTTTAAATCCACTATGGATCTTTTGCAAACTATTCAAAATCAAAGATATTTCTTTTGTGAGAAACTTATGGACATGGATCGTGATTTTAGAAAATTAGAATTATCTAAGAAGAGAGTGATGATAGAGTTCGATTTTTAGAGAGAGAATTAAAGGACTTTAAAAATTCTCGGGTTAACGTCAGAAGACTTTTTGGGATAAGTTTGCTTTCTTTGAAGGGGAGCGAGATAATCTTCTAGGAATGATTGAACATATGAAGAAGGAGTCCCTTAAATTGGAAGAGTCAAATTCTTTGCTTAAGTCTAAAATTTTGAAGTTAAAAGATGATTTAAAAGACTCGAGTAATTTTAGTAATGATGGTAATGGCTCATATGTTTCTGGTGTTTACAATGTTAAAGACAAGACCATTGTTTCTTTTAGAGGGTTAACAAAATTCAAGGACGTTAGAAAAGGTCAACCCATAGGTAATATCCTCACGTTTACACGTGTTCACATTGTGGTAGGAAAGGTCACCTTAGATTGTTTTATTTTGACTTTGGAATAGGTCCTAGGAAGTTGAAGTCTAGTGTTCCCTTGGTTCCCGAATCCTGACACGTTAAGTATACATCTATTTGGATAAGAAAATTTATTTTCAAGGAGCTAGATGGTAGACTCCTTAATTTTCACATTCTTGCCCATTATTCTTCTCTTGCTACATATTAAAGATTATTGCTTGCATGATATTGTTTGTCATACTCTAGTTGTGTTTCATGATATGTTTGCTAGTATTTTGACATATATACTTTTGTATTATATTTTCTTTTGTTGAGTCATATTAGAAAAATACAAAATTTTATTGTGATAAAATTGTTGGAAAATACAAAAAGTTTTTTTTATTTTTTTGTATTTTATTTTTACACATTCGGTATGGCATATTAGTGTGTTTGAATCCAATTCACTCCGTACTTTTCATGTGGCTAGGACATTTGGTTATGACTTTAAACACTTAGATTAATCTTAACCATGTTTATGGATTTATTTTGAACTTGATTTTCTTAATGGATTCAACTTTGTATATCCCTTCACACACATATGCATGAGCTTATTAGATTTTGACTTCACCATGTATATTTGATCTTGGTGAGATGTTCTCCCATCAATTTTTTCATCTACATGTTTATGTGACTATATTTCCCGTGAAAGTTTGTTTAAGTATTGAAAAAATATGAGTGAGGACGGGAAAGGGCTGCGAGAGACAGGTTGACTTGTCATGAAAGCCACCGTTTGAAAAGAGCCCAAGAAAAATTAAGGCAATCAAAACAGAAATATATGCCAAAAGGGGAGAACATAGTATAGTTTGTTTTATCTTACAAAAGAAATCACTTCAAAAGAAAAAGGAAAAGAATTAGAAAATATGATATATATGTTTATCTTTTGAGGGAGTTTAGTTGAAGATCAACGGGTTTGCACAATGAATCCTATTATGCTTATTTTTGCATGATGCTATTGATTTGTAGAATCATCAATAACTAGGCTTGTGTGCATTCTACTTGTTTTGTTCATTGAAGTTCACTTTATTTTTCACTTTAGGCTAAAGCTTAGTTTGATAAAGTTTTGCGATCAATTATAACTTTTTGAACATAGTTGAGTGTTTGAGTTGTACTTCTTTTGTTACTAGTTCACACCTATTCATTCTATCCCACACGTTTAGACACATCGATACTATGCTAGTGTGTAAGGCTTATGTATTTTGTGTCATGTTTTGTGGTCGTTTATACCTATATATGTGTGGCAGATTTGCTTTGATATATTTTTCATATATTATGTATGGTATTGTATGTTCTATTTATGAAATTTGTTTTTTTTAAAAATTAAAAAAAATTAAAAAATAGTTTGTGTTTGATGGCCTTTGAGATGATCATTACACATGGTTAATTTATATACTTTTTATGATGATATCTTATCTTCTACATTATGTTTCGTATTTCATGCTTATGTTCCTACTTCTTTGTCTATTTTGGATAAAAACAAAGGGGAGAGCAAATTAAAAAGTGAGATTTTAATGAGTTTGATTTATGGGGGAGAATTTATTTATGAGTTTTTTTTATTTCAAACTCGATGCGTCGCAAAGTATATTTTGTTTTGCCTCATGTGTGTAGGTAATTAAAGAGAAATTCAAGTGTTGATGTAAAAAACTAGATCAGGTCTAATTATTTAATCACAGATAATATATGTAAATAAAATAAAGACAAAAAGATTTTTAAAGTGGTTCGGCTATAAGGGAAAAGCATACGTCCACTATTTTTCTTATTGCCTTATATTCTATTTGCCTTTCGTCCTTTTGAATGGCTTCAGCCTTGCCCTTGATGAAGGGATAGCAATGTATTTATAGTCCCATAAGGATATAGAGAGGTGGAATGTAAAAGGATGGAATGCATTTATAAATTATGCATTCACATCAGTACACAACGTTCATAATGTATATGACTATTGACGCTTTGTTGAACCCATTGGTTGGTCTTCTTATTATTAGTCGGCATTCTTCATGATGGTTGGCATTATTCATGTTGGTCGGCATTATGTATATAGGTTGGCGAGTATAATGACAGATTCTTGCCATATTGAATGT
This sequence comes from Sambucus nigra, assembly GCA_949130495.1. Lineage (NCBI taxonomy): Eukaryota > Viridiplantae > Streptophyta > Magnoliopsida > Dipsacales > Adoxaceae > Sambucus > Sambucus nigra. The sequence continues at coordinate 336,352,730 of OX422214.1, forward strand.
CACCTGTTCGTTTATCATTGGTCCACGTATGTGAATAATTTTTTGTATCAACAAAGGTCCCCAATGTTCCATACTTGATGATTTCTTAAAAGTATGGAGCATTTAACCTTGGTAGTAGCTTAGGCTATATTCCTTAAGCTTGGTCAGTTGTCAATTTCCCACACTTGTAAAATTTTATTGGTATGGTTGTTTGCGTGTGTTGTTGATGGGATTTTTGTAAATATTCTGAACTTTAGTGAACAGTCTTAGGGAAAATACATCTTTTTCAACCTCGCCGCCAAAATTTCAATCGTCTCTTTAATCATTGCACTTACGGGTTTTCAAGGAAATCTATAAAAGGCGGTACATTTTCGGTTATCTCTTACCTCAAACCTTTTAAGTTTTTGCTACAAATTCTTAAGCTTTTGTGCGATCTTTCTTCCTGTCTTCTAGTTCTTGCTGAATCCTTGTGTTTTTGTAAGAATTATTTCTATTTATTACTTTCTTCATATCGAATCATGGTTTACGTTGTTGTCTCTCTTAGTGACTTTAGAAAAGAATGAATTATACCAGACTGGGTAGACTTAGAGTTCCCCAATCCCCCTGTAGATGTTTTCTCTTTGTCTGAAGGACATTAGATTCCTTCTTTATTCATAGTTGAATGTGGCTTCACTTTCCCCCCAAGTCGTTTTTGCTTAGAGATTTGTCAATAATTTGATATTGTACCTACTAGAGTATCCCCCAACACCTGGAGAATAATTAATGGTGTCCATAGGCTTAACCAAATCTATGGGACCCATATCGATATTCTTGAGATTATGTTCTGTTACAAATGGATTGCCAGCGATAGTACATATTATTTGAAAACTAGGTCTGTTAATAAAGCTCTAGTCGTCAATCTACCTGATTCCAATAGAGATTATTTCGATCATGTTATTGCAAAAAAATAGCAATATGTACCTCTTGAAGGGGAAGAAGTATATACTCGACCAAGATGCCCTCAAGAGGGTCATGGCATAGGTTGTACTAAATATATTTTATATGCTTATGCTGCTGAATTATCTTGTTGAAATGTTAATTAACATTGGTCGTTTGTTTACTTGCAGTTGATAAGAAGAGAAAGTGTCCCAAGGAGGGTGATATTAAGCTTGAAGAGCTCAATTTTATTTGGGGACTTCATCAAAAAATTTGTGAAGATTATACTAGGTCGGCCTCATACTTGCTGAAATACAGGAGCTTTATCACCTCCTTTGTTGCCCAACCTTCTACGGTTTCTTCTACTATTGTGCTTGACTTAGACAAGGACCCATTGCCCACTTCATCAGGTAATGATGAACTTGTTGTTGGCCTTTATTATTCTCTTGAGTCATACATTCCTCTTTCTGCAGCCATGGGAAGAAGAAAATTTCCCAACCTTCTTAGCGATGACACTGCTGCTGGCACCCACGAGCATGTGGATGGTGGAGAAAAAAAAGAAGGATGATGTTGGGAATAAGTCCCCAGGAGATGATTATCTATTAAAAATATTAAGGAGAGTTCCAACTACTAATAAGGTTGAAGAAATTTTTGATTTTAACCAATAGAGCTTGGTCAGTGTTACTCCCTGCTGTTGGCTCCTTTGTAGCCATAGGTCGTGGCTTGTCCAGGAAATTAATTAAGTCTAGTACTTTTCCAGACTACAAGGGTGATGCTTCTTCTATGCCCTGACTTAATTTTTTTGAAAGGGTTGCTCAAAGCCTTGCTATGGTGAGAATTCTTCTTTTTCTGTTTCGTACTTTGTACTTTATCTTTGACTAATTGTGTTGATTTTTCCATCCTTCTTTGCAATTTCTAGTTGATTTCCACCAAATGTTGGAGAAGGACGATGCTCTTCGTTCTTCTTCAATCAATGTTGAGGAGGCCTTTGTTGGCCTCAAGAAGTCCTTGCTTGATTCCCAATAAGAATTAGAGAATGAAAGGAAAATTTGGGATAACAAAATAAAAGATGATGAGGAAGCTCGGCAGAAGACTAAAAATTAGGGGTGGCAAAACGGGTCAATGGGTCGTTTTTTCACACGACCCAACATGAGAATCCGGTGGACCCGAACACGACACGACATGATATCATGTTTTTTTCCTCAACCAGAACACAACACATTAAAAACACGACACGACACGATAACACGATTAGTAAATACGGTTCGATTGGACACGATTTAACCCGACACGATAGGACACAATTAGACAAGTTAGTGAGGAAATAAAAAAATTAGTGGGTCTAAATAGTGGGTTGATAATGGGTCTAAATGGGGTTAATAGTGGGTCTACATAGGGTATATATTATGTTTTAAATTGGGTCACTATCGTGTCCTTATCGGGTCAATTTTGTGACAAAAATTGGACATGAACACGACACGACCAAACGGCGAGTCTAAAAACCCAGACCCGAACACGACCCAAACATGAAAGACTGTGTCAATTTCATTTCCTTTCATGGCATGTTATCGTTTTATTACCAAAATTTCCACCCCTACTGAAAATGATACTGCTGAAGCTCGGACGCAAGTGGTTGAGCTAGCTAAGGGCCTAATCGCTGAGAAGGACAAAAGGAAGAAGGCTAGGGAAAATTCCTTCAATAAAGGCTGGGATAAAGCTATCACTTCCGCCTCTGCTTAGATTGAGTATGTAAAGAAGAAATTTTTCAAGGACATTTGGTCGGCTACACTGAAGGAGGTTGGCAAAATAGAAGAATTTGAGCTCTTCAAAAGGCATGAGCCTCGTCCTCCCCCCAATATGGATAATGATATAGAAGATGATGTTGGTTCTGGGGAGTCATCTATGGTGGTTGATTCTTTAGTCCATCAACCCAATAATGTTGTTGAGTCAGTCCTTCCATCCACCGAGAAAGTCACTCCAACCATTCCCTCTACTAACAAAGCTGGAGTTCAAACTAAAAGAAAGGAGGTGTAGATTTTCTCGATAGTTAGCCTATGTATTTTTTTCCTTTATTTCATTTCTTTTCTGTTGTACTTATAATTTCCCTTTATATCAATAAAGGGACTTTTTTCTTCATACTGTTTGCCATTTCTTGGTTATTCATTTTTTCTTGATTGTTGTCATATATTCTTTTTCTTGTTGTTGATTTGATATCTCTTTATTTTTCTAGTTCATGGCCAAGATGGAATAATTGTATTCTAATGTTTCAGATCTACTCAAGCACTACAACGGTTTGATCAAGGCTGGTCATATGGCTTTGTCCAGGGAAGATTTATAAAAATTGCTAGAGAAAAATGCCACAGATCAAGACAAAGATGCATATATTTATCTCAAGTTTATTCTGGATCAAGTTGTGGCCAATAACGTGACTTACTTTGAAATGACTGAATAACTTTAAGAAGATCTTAATGAATCTAAGGCATTCTTCACGCTGATTATGATGCCAAGTACAAGGCCTTAAGTGGAGCTTAGGGTTTTGAAAAAAATTAGAGAAGCACATTTCTTCTTTTAAAAAGAAGTAATTGCAACTCAAGTGTGAGGTTGATAAAGGTAGATCCATTGCCAAGTTATTAGAGAATGAAAATAACAAGTTAATGAGTGAACTGGACTCCTTGAAGGCTCCTTCTACTGCTGATGAAGGGGTATCATTCTTAGAAACTGAGAATGCTAGGCTAATAGAGGAACTGGAATCCTTGAAGAAATCCAAACCTTATTCTACTTCCTAACCAAGATCTATATCCAGTCGACCTACAACTGATGAGGCCAGAACTCAACAAATGCTTGCCAATCAGGCTTCACGGATAAAGGACAAGAACTTATCCATTGTTAAGATGTCTTAAAAGATCCTAACTCAGGATGAGCAAATTTCCACCCAGTCTTCTTAATTACAAATTACGAATGGAGTGTTGAAGAAATTGCAAGACCAGGTTAAAAGATTTACCTTCCAGTTTCACAAGAAACCCAGAGAAGTTTGGATGGAAGGGTACAATGAAGCCCTTAGACGATTTGATGATCATTTTAGTCAGGCTCATTGAGAAAGCTATAAATGGGGATGGACCAATTTCCTAATAGTTATGAAGGTTAAATAGGACAACAAACTAAGGTACTGGGTTGATCTTGGGTTCTTGGACTATGACAAATGTCCCTTCAATCTTGACAATAGTTGGATCCTTGTAAAAACCATTCCTTAATGATTGATCTCTAAATATTTAGGGTATTATAGAATTCACGATGAGCTGGAAATATTTCTCCCCCTCATTTGTTGAATACTCCGAGCAGTAGTAATAGGAGAATGCTCAATGATTTTAGCTTTAACACCTCTCCATGCATATTGGATGATCCTCCAGTAGGCATAGAACCAGCTCCGAGCTCCTCTAAAGCTGAAAGAAAGTGTCTAGTAGAATAATATTGAGAATAATTTGTTCATATATTTCATTTGTACAAAATATTTGTATTTAATCATCATTAATATAAATGAAATGCAATTTATTAACTTATCTTGTTAATTTTTGGATGCCTGAATGACTTTGTTGTTTCATTAGTTCTATCGATACACATAGGAATTTGTATAAATTTAATAGAAGTTACAAATGAGATTATCATAGGTTCTACTAATATACTTAGATTTCTAAGTTTAATATCAGTTACCATTGATGTGTCCATAGGTTCCACTAGTGCACCTAGATTAAAATCCAAGTTTAGTACTAGTAACCCGTGGTATTGCCATAGGTTCTACTAATGCACCTAAATTTTTAGATTTAGCAGTAGTTACTAGTGGTGACGAAGCATATATGGAATATGTGTCTACATTCCTATTTAGGAATCTTCATAACTTTCTTCCTCTATTATGCTCAGTTTGGATAAAACTTGTTGATTTTTATACAGAGTTTTATCCATGATTTTTATTGACCAAGTACTAAGGACTTGAAATCCTATTTTGACTTGGGTTTGTGCTTAGTCGATCAAGTAGCGCCTTTTAAGACAAAGTCTGGCCAATTACTGAATTCCTGCCAACCAAGTACTTGGGGATGAATATCACCAATATTCCCCCCAAAAATAAAAAAAATGGAAAAACCCAACTTTTTATTGATACTGAAGCAAACTTATTACAAAAGATACTGCTTGCTACATTACTATTAGTAATTCCTAAGATGCTCATCATTCCACGGATTTTGTAATTCTTCCCCCTCTAAAGTTTCAATTCGATAAGTTCCTGGTCGAACAACTACTGAGACACGATAAGCCCCATGCCAATTGGCTTCAAGATTATTAGTCTTCTGAATCACTTTTCTAAGTACATAATCCCCCTATTTTAAGTTGGTCGGCTTCACCCTCTTATTATAAAAGTATGTTGTTTGTTGTTGATAGGATTCATTCTTCAAGGCTACATCTTTTCACACCTCTTCCAACATATCAAGTCTAGACTTCACATCAAATCGCTGATGGGAGAATTAAAATTTAACACTCTGTGAGTTGGCAAACATATCTCAACACTACTGTTTCAGTCCCAAATGCTAGCATGTATGGTGTTTCCCCTGTTTCATCCCTAGGAGTTGTTCGGTAATCCCATGATACTTAGTGCAATTCATTTATCCCGTTCCCCTTTGCATCATCAAGTCTCTTCTTCAACCCATTGAGAAAAGTCCAATTAATCGCCTCGGTCTACCTATTGCTTTGAGGATGCCCTGGAGCAGAATGCAACTTCTGAATCTTAGATTGGGAGCAATACGCAGGAAACTCATCGTTGTCAAATTGTGTACCATGATCTGTAATTAAGGCATATGGAAAACCATATCTACAAATGATGGTTTTTCAGATGAACTGGTACACCTTCTCATAGGGCATATCCACTAATTGCTCTGCTTCAACCCATTTGGTGAAGTAATCAACAACTACGACCAAGTACCTAAATCTTCCTCTGGTGGTCGACAATAGCCTGACCAAGTCTATTCCCCAAATAGCAAATGGATAAGGTGAAGTAATGGGAGCTAACGCAGTATGTGGAGTTTTGCGAATGTTAGATAACTTTTGGCACTTGTCATATTTCTTTACAAAAGCTATACAATCTGCCCATATGGTCGGCCAGTAGTATCCCTGTGTGCGCATTGTTGTAGTAACAATTTTCCTTCCACATGAGCTCCACAAGATCCCTCATGAAATTTTGCTATCAGATCTTGAACCTCCATTGGGTGGACACAACGCTGTAAAGTAGCTGTTAACCGTCTCCTGTATAGCACTCCTTTGTCAAACACATACCTCACTACTTGATACTTAATCTTTTTGGTCTCAATTGGATCTCCTGGCAGAGTTCCTTCGTCAATATAAATTGTGATGGGATCCATCCAGGAAGGTCCCATATCTATTGCAATAAATTTAATCATCAGGTCTTCATCAAAGCTCCTACTTGCTAGAATATCAATGGGGATTGTTGTTTTGAGTTCAATCCTTATTTTTTATGCAAGCCGAGCAAGTGCGTCTGCTCGGGAATTACTTAGTCTTGGAATTTTGCTAATCCAAATAACTGGTAATTTTTCTATGATCTCCAGTGCTTTGGCGAGGTAACTTGTCATCAATTCTCCTTTGGCTCCATATAACCTTAAGATCTGATTGACCACCAACTGAGAATCACTGTGTGCCATAACTTTCTCGGTGTTTTGTGTTTGAGCAAACTCAATCCCACAATTAATGCTTCATACTCAACTTCATTATATGAGGCATGTAACTGGAATCTAATAGCGTATTCAATATCAATCCCGTCAGGGGTGTTGAGTATAATACCTTCTCCACTTCTTGTTGCACCAAAATATCCATCCACATATAGATTCCATACTGGGATGTCATTATTAAAGCCTTTGTCTGACAATATCCCATACTGGAATACCTTTTTTCTTGCCTCATCATATATTTGAGACATCTCCTGTATCCTGGTAAATTATTCTAGTAGGTCGGCAATAACTTCTTTTCAACTCTCCCCGGCTGGAGTCTGCTCGAACTGTTGATAAGTGATGACTCTGGTTTTTGTTGGGGTTTTCTATGCTTGAACTCTCTGTTGCTCGGGAACCTCCAGATAAGCAAATTCTGTAATGAAGTCTGCCATAGCATGTCCCTTTTATGAGGATTGATGATGCTAGAAACACCACCACCAGATAAGGTGTTGTCAACCTCAAGCAAGTTATAATAATGGCATCACAATAGTATATTAAATATAAGAGATTGAGGTGAGGAGAAGAGGATGGACACCAATATATAAGTGGTTTAGCCAATCTGGCCTACGTCCATTGTGTGTGAGTAATGTCACTGAAATAAGGCACTAATGGCCATGGATACAATCTCTCAAGCTTTCTCTCTCTAATGTGTAAAATGAGAGAGTTTCATCTAGGCTTGCAATTATTCATCCCTTTACAAGGTAGAGGATGACCTCTATATATAGTGCCTGGGGGTGTAATGTACCCCCCAAGAATGCAATGAGCATATGTATGAGGATCGAACTAGTATGAGAATGACACCTAGCAGATCTTATGTAAATAATGATGACCTCAATATTCCCTCATGTGAGGGGAAGGATTTGGTTATAACTGATTTGCCCACGTGTTCTAAACCTTACATGTGCTTGTAAATGCTCGGCATTGTGTACTTGACTGATGTAACCTCGACCCGAATGAGTAAGAGGTTGGTGGAATCAGCTGTAGTTGCTTTATCTTATCTCTAATCATGATGACCTAGTCCAGGAGGGACGATTGACGTTAGGTGTGAGGTGGTTGTAACGTCGACTGAGGCCGATGATGACGTTGGCAGTTGATTGAGGTCATGAGACTCTGCTGACCTCGGCTGATGAAGAGCCGAGGTTGGTGTATGAGGGTCCGATCTTATGAGAGACAACCTTGTTGATGGTTGTCATAAGCTTCTTATCAACTTGGCTGTGGATGAGATGACGTTGATGCTGGACAAGGTCGAGGTCGAGGTCGAGGTCGAGGTATAATGTGATGATCTATGAGGCTGAGGTCGAGGCTGAGCTGCTGTATGAGAGCTATGAGGCTGAGGCTGAGGCTGAGGCCAACATCTTGTGTTCTGATCCTTATCTCGACGACCCTGTCAATGATTAGCCATGGTCGACCCTACTGAGGCCGACCGTTATCTAGACGACCCTTCCAATGATTAAGCTGTGGACGACCCTACTGAGGCCGACCCTTATCTGGACGACCTTGCTGAGGATTAAGCCACGGCCGACCCTGCTGAGGCCGAACCTTATTTGGATGACCCCGCCAATGATTAAGTAGTGCCTACCCTACTGAGGCTGACCCTTATTTGGATGACCCTGCTGAGGATTAAGCCATGGCCGACCCTGCTGAGGCTGAGCTTTATCTGGATGACCCCACCAATGATTAAGCCATGGCCGACCTTACTGAGGCTGACCCTGCTGAGTATTAAGTCGTGGCCGACCCTACTGAGGCCGACCCTTATCTGGATGACCTTGTGGAGGATTTAGCCATGGATGAACCTACTGAGGTCGACCCTTATCTGGATGACCCTTCTAAGGATTAATCCGTGGCCGACCCTACTGAGGCTGACCCTTATTTGGACGACCCTGCTGAGGATTTAGTCATGGTCGACCATACTGAGGCCAACCCTTATCTGGATGACCTTACTAAGGATTTAGCCATGGCCGACCCTGTTGAGGCCGACCCCGCCAATGATATGTGAGGCTCTTGTGACGAATCGGTCATGAGATGTGATGCCCGTCATCCTAAGAGACGAGGGTACATTTTGGTCATAGAAATTACCCCTTATCCCTTAGTCTTTAATGTAGATATAAGGTTGAGGGATAAAGTATCTTTGGGCCGAGAATTTGATGAGACATTCTTTTATATGGTGGATAAGGTCTATGGTGCTCGGGTCATAATCCCTCTGATGCTTAAATCCTTCTCTGTACTTTGCATAAATTGATGGTACCACTGTTAGTCGACCTTAGCCGAGGGGCCCTTTCTGGGATGAGACCGAGATAATAAGCTAGTCTTTTGGCAGGATGATGGTATGTTGGTCTAAGCCCAAATGATGAGTCGGTCTTCTGATATAATAGTTACTGGTAATGAGATCATCGGATAAACTATTACGAACGAGGTCGAGGCTTCCTGCGTCGACCCCCAGGCCTAGTAATAATATCTTTGTTTGATGATTTTTCAAGGTTGGCCTTGGCCAAGGGGTCCCAATCTTGGACAAGGGTATACTTGGGCATATCAATGATGTTTGTCTCTAACTAAGCTAATAGTTTTCAAAGTATGAGATCACAACGTTAATGATGTTTCAAATATGAGATCACCAAGTTAATGATATTTGTCTCAGATATAAGGCCACCAATTTAATGATGTTAACTCTCATGTCACCAAGTTAATGATGTTTCAGATATGATGTTTATCTCAGATATGAGGCCACCAAGTTAATGATGTTAACTCTCATGTGACCAAGTTAATGATGTTTCAGATATGAGATCACCAAGTTAATGATGTTTGTCTTAGATATGAGGCCACCAAGTTAATGATGTTAACTCTCATGTGACCAAGTTAATGATGTTTCAGATATGAGATCACCAAGTTAATGATGCTTCACATAAGAGATCACTAAGTTAATGATGTTTCAGATATGAGATCACCAAGTTAATGATGTTTGTCTCAGATATGAGGCCACCAAGTTAATGATTTTAGTCTCTACTCGTCTCATTCTTATCCGAGATAAGTATAGCAAAATGATTTTTTAAGTTTAGGTTTACCGAATTATAGTGTTGGACCACGTCCCCTATCGTAATTTTGAGAGTGTATGAATGAGATGACCCTCGTCCATATACTGTCTTTTCACCGAGATCAACATAAAATGATTTTTGAAATTTGAATTCACCAAATTATGGTGTTATTCCATGTCCCCTCTCACCATTTTGAGAGTGTATGGATGAGGTTCGTCTCATCCATATACTTATTTTCACCGAGAGGGTTTCTCACAAAAATGATGATGCTTTATAGTTTAAGACGAGTTAAAACATGCAACTGAATACGTCTTACGAGAAGAATATGAGAAAGAACATACGAAATTTTTCATTGACTTTTTGTTATAACACAAATAGCTGATATATATGAGGTAGCGAGTACATTAAAACTCACTTGATAAAGAACACTCGCCCCAGTTTGAGACAAAAGCGGGTCGACTTCATGGATGAAGAGTTGTTGGACAGTTTCTACTAAACTTTTAATGCAGCCGACCCTTTGGTGCAACATCCTGTGGCAGGAGGTCAGGGTCGACTTCTCCATAATATTCAGATTCTTCATCGTTTGTGTTTGTTTAGACATTTTGTCTCGACTGGCCATACTTTTTCTTGGAATCATTATTAGCAATACTTTTTCAAACATACTTTTTAAGATTTCCCTTCTTTAGGAGCTTCTCAATCTCGTCCTTGAGGGTAAAGCATTTGTCAGTTGTATGACCGTGGTCTTCATGAAACTCACACCATTTACTCTGGCCCCTCTTATATGGAGGATCTCTCAGCTTCTCAGGCCATCTTAAGTCTCTATCTTCTTTAATCTCATTTAAAATTATATTAGGACTTACTGTGAGTGGAGTGTAGTCGATAAACTTGTCATCAGCCGACCTCTTCTTCCCGTCCTTATCCTTGGCTTTATGAGACTTTCTTCCACGAGTTTCATCCTATTCTTTGGAAGCCATGGCTTCCTCGGCATTCATGACCTTACCATCTATTGCCAACAGCTCGGCCATAGATTTTGGAGGGTCTTTAGTAAGCTTCCATAGTAGCCTTCCCTTCTTAAGACCTCTAATGAGAGCTATCATATCTGTACTCTCTTTGTAATCTTCCACTTCTATCTTTTCCTTGTTAAATCTTGCAATGTAGTCTCTTAGGCTCTCATTATTTCCCTACTTGATGTACAGCAGATGAGTGGTCTTCTTGTGAGGTCTTACCCTAAAACAAAAGTTATGAATAAACAGTTCAGCCAAGCCCTTAAAGTTCTCAACAGAGTTCTTTGAAAGAGAAGTGAACCAAATATATGCATCTCTTGTTAAAGTGCTTGATAAGGCCCTGCACCTCATCTCATCTGGGATTGAATAAATGTCTACTATAGACTGGTACATCTCTATATAATGCATAGGGTTGGTACTACCATCATACTTAGGAGACACCATTGGTGGTTTGAATTTGGCAGGGGTTGGGAAGTTCACAATTCGTGCCACAAATGGGGAGCTCTCTGAGAAGCCTCTTTATAGTGGGACTCGGCTTTTGATGAGGTTCCTTATCTTCTATTCAAGATGTTGAATGGAGTCATTTCATGGCTTTGCAACGTCGGCCTGACCGAGGTTGTCCCCAGCCAGCTCCAAGGGGTGAACTGAGGGTTCCCCATCCACTGCACAACGTCGGCTATTGACCTCCTCTTGATCCCTATCTCGGCCTTGCTGGGGTCGGCCATGATGGGGGCGGCCATAATGAGGCTGATGTTCCCCATCTTTCCTTTGTGAGCCTGCTACACTTCTTAACCTAGATAACCTATGCATCAGGTCATTAACTGAGCCGAGCCTTTTAAAGGCCGACCCTCTGCTCAAGCGATCAAAAGCTGATCCTCTTTGTTGGGTACCACCTTCTCTTCTGCCCCCACAACCTCTGTTTTGTTGGATAGGACGTAAAGTGTTGTTTGAAACCTTATACGGCTCCCAGCAGTTCTCTGGAGAATCTTCTACCTCCATATTATCATACCTATCCTCAAGACAAGGGTTTCCTTTCTTCCCCAGACGTAAACGCCTAGGGTCAGTAATGTCCCTCCTCCGTTGAGGGGTAGGCTAGTCTTTTTGCGATACCTGGGGTAATCCCCTGGCTTTAGGATGGGGTTGAACAGCTGCTGGAGTAATCATCTCCGGTGAGCCCCCAGGTGGCCTCATCATATTTTAACTGAGCTGTGAAAATTACTCCTTCATCGCTTGTTATGTTGCAGCCAAGGACCTTAAGGCTAATTCCACCTGAGCCATTTCGGACTGGGGTGGTGCCTGGCTGGAACTAGGTCCTTCAGCACCAGATGGTGGAGGAGGTGGTGGCAACTCCGGTGCCATATGTTAAAACTAAAGATCTTATGAAGAAGACGAGCTTAATACCTTAAAGGACCTCTTTCATTGGTGAAATAACTCCACGCAACCACTAGAGTCTCCTATGAGGTTAAGCATAAAAAGAGGAAGAGACAGCCTCTTGTTCCCACAGACGACGCCAAAATGATGATACTGGAAATAACACCACCAGATAAGGTGTTTTAGAGCTCAAGTAAGTTATAATAATAGCAACACAAGAGTGTATTAAATATAAGAGGTTGAGGTGAGGAGAAGAGGATGAACACCAATATATAAGTGATTCAGCCAATCTGGCATACGTCCATTGTGTGTGTGTGAGTAATATCACTCAAATAAGGCACTAATGACCATGGATACAATCTCTCAAGATTTCTCTCTTTACTGTGTTAAATGACAGAGTTTCAACTAGGGTTGCAAATTATCCATCCCTTTACAAGGTTGAGGATGACCTCTATATAAAGTGCTTAGGGGTGTAATATAACCCCCAAGCATACAATGAGCATGTACATGAGGATCGAACCAGTATGAGAATGACACGTGGCAAATCTTATGTAGATAATGATGACCTCAATATTCCCTCACGTGAGGGGAATGATTCAGTTATAATTGACTTTCCCACATGTTCTAAACCTTACATGTACTTATAAATGCTCGATCCTATGTACTTGACTGATGTAACCTTAGCCTGGACGAGTACGATGTTGGTGGAATTGTCTATAGTTTCTTTATCTTGTCTCTAATTGTGATGACCTCGGCCAAGAGGGCTGGCTGAGGTTAGGTGTAAGGTAGTTGTAACATCGGCTGAGGCCAATGATGATGTTAACAGTTGATTGAGCCCGTGAGACTCTACTGACCTCGGTTGATGAAGAACCAAGGTTGGTGTGTGAGGGTCCAATCTTATGAGAGACGACCTTGCTGATGGTTGTCATAAGCTTCTTGTCAACTCGGCTGTGGCTGAGATGACATTGATCCTGGAGAAGGCCGAGGTCGAGGCATAATGGGATGATCTATGAGGCTGAGGTCGAGGCTGAGCTGCTATATGAGAGCTATAAGGCTGAGGGTGAGGCCAACGTCTTCTATTCTGACCCTTATCTGGAAGACCCTTCCAATGATTAGCCATAGTCGACCCTACTAAGGTCGACCCTTATCTGGATGACCCTGCTAATGATTAAGTCGTGGCCGACCCTACTGAGGCCAACCCTTATCTGGATGACCCTACTGAGGATTAAGCCGCGGATGACCCTACTAAGGCCGACCCTTATCTGGATGACCCCGCCAATGATTAAGCCGTGGCCGAACCTACTGAGGTCGACCCTTATTTGGACGAGCCTACTGAGGATTAAGCTATGTCCGACCCTGCTGGGGCCGACCTTTATCTGGATTACCCCACCAATGATTAAGTCGTGGCCAACCCTACTGAGGTCGACCCTTATATGGATGACCCTGCTGAGGATTAAGCCGTGGCCGACCCTTATCTGGACAACCCTACTGAGGATTTAGCCATGGCCAACCCTACTGAGGCTGACACTTATCTAGATAACCCTGCTAAGGATTAAGCCATGGTCGACCCTACTAAAGCCGACCCTTTTTTGGACGACCCTACTGAGGATTTAGCCATGGCCGATCGTAATGAGGTCGACCCTTTTCTGGATGACCCTGCTGAGGATTTAGCCATTACCGACCCTGTTAAGGCCAACCTTTATCTGTATGACCCCACCAATTATATGTGGGGCTCTTGTGAAGAATCGGCTGTAAGATATGATGCCCGTCATCCTAAGAGACAAGGGTGCATTTTGGTCATATCAAGGACCTTGGCTCATACACAATGTCATATTCCCCCAGTTCTAATTCCCAATACATTAATCTCCCAGACTTCTCATGTTTATGAAGAGCTTATCGGAGAGACATGTGAGTGTACACGCTATAGTATGCGCTTGGAAAGAAGGCTTCATACGTCGGGATTCTTTTATAATCACCAAATCAAGTTTCTTCAATTGAGGATATTTAATTTCTGCTCCTTGAAAGGCTTTGCTGGTGTGGTAAACTACTCCATTATCTTCTCGTATCAAAGCAGAAGTTACAGCAGACTCAGAAATGGCTAAGTATAAATATAATTTTTCTCCCAAAACTGATCAAGAATGAAATGGGGTGATCCTAGATACTTTTTCAACTCCTTAAAAGATTTCTCGCATTCATTGTTCCATTCAAAGGTCTTCCTTATCATCTTAAATAATGGCAAACACCTGTCTGTCTCTTAGGACATGGATCGATTCAAAGAAGTTACTCGCCCAGTGAGCCTTTGAACATCCTTCTTGCAAGTCGAAGACTACATTTCAATCAGTGCCTTTATTTTATTAGGATTAGCCTCAATTCCCCTCTAAATCACTATGTAGCCGAGGAACATTCCTTCATGCACACTGAACACACACTTGGTTAAATTCAACTTCATCTGGTGCTTTTCCAACTAATCAAAGGTTTGGCTAAGGTTAGCAATATGATTAGAAGATTTTTTACTTTCATCAACATATCATCCACGTACACCTCCATGTATTTGCCTATTTGATCTTCAAAGACCTTGTTTACCAACCTCTGGTAGGTGGCACCTGCATTTTTTAAATCAAAGGGCATCACATTATAACAGTAAGTTCCTCGGGGAGTAATGAAAGAGTTACTTTTCCTATCTTCAAGCTTCATTTTAATCTGGTTGCAACTAGAATAGGCATTCATAAAACTCAATAGCTCATATCCCGACATAGTATCCATAAGCTGGTCAATCATCGACAAAGGAAAATGATTCTTTGGACATGCTTTATTAAAATTAGTGAAGTCCACACACATTCTCCATGTATTATTTTTCTTCTTAACCATAACAACGTTGGCCAACCAATCTGGATATTTCACATCTTCAATGAATGAATCTTTTTGAAGTTTCTCTACCTCCTCCTGGATAGCCTGATTCTTGTCAAGGATAAACACCCTGCGTATTTATTGTACTGGCTTGATGTCCTGTTGACGTTGAGTTCGTGGCAGAGGAAATTAGGGTCAATACCAGGCATATCCTCATTACTCCAAGTGAACACATGCTTTCTCTGTCTCAACAATGTCACTAACTCTTATTTAAGAACAAGGTCTAATGATGAACCCACTTGTGTAGTTAGATCTAGCTTGTCGTTATCTAATATGATATTCTCTGTTACTTCCATAATTTGGTCTTTCACCATCTCTATCTCCTCCCTTAGATCTAAGGTTTCAACCTTAGATTTGCTATTAGGCTCAGTAATGTCCACTTGGTAAGTGGTGGTCTTATTTTTTATTTCCTCAAGATCTTCTTGCTTGGTAGAGGAGTAATAACATTTTTGGGCTACTTTTTGATCACCCTTCACTACACCTACTTCGAAGTTGGTCAGGAAATTCAAACACTAATAGACTATTGAGGGAACTACTTCAAACTTCTTTAACCCTATTCTGATCATGATGACGTTATAGGCTGACTACATATTCTTATCCATCACAAAGAAATGAATTTTATCTATCCGACTTACTGGCCAGGTGCCTAGAAACACCTCCAGCTTTATTGTCCCCAAAGGATAAACTTTTTTTACCAAAAAAATCGATTAAAGGCCTGTGGAACGGATCTATCTGGCTGATCTTCAAATCCAGCTTTTGAAAGCATGAATAAAACATGATATCTGTCAAGCGACCATTGTCAATTAACACCCCGGACATGATTGTATCCTGATATCTGAATTTGACTACTAAAGGGTCGTCATGGGGGTACGTAATTCCTGAGAGATCGTTTTGAAAAACCAAATCACCATTTTTTCTTTATTTACCTTCCTATACCTCTCTTCATAGGATAAATTGATCCTCAGGATGTAAGAACAAGATAAAGCCTCATTGAGGTAAGCTTTTCTCTCTGCAGTGTGATGTCCACCTCCCGTATATCCACTTATAATCATCTGACAATCAAAGGAACCAAAACTAAGTCCAAATACCTTACGTTCTAGTAGTTTAGGTTTTTTGGGGAAATCGGGATGATCTTCATGAGTTATTTTTTTCCCTTCCTAGGCCTGTATGGAGACTTTGATATTCACCAAGCTCATCTGTCGTCCTACCGATCAACTAACTTGTCAGGTTTTCCACGACGGTTCAGGGTTTTAATCTCATTTTTCAGAGCAATACAATGATCCGTATTATGTCCATGGTCCTTATAAAATTCACAGTATTTGGATTTGTCCCTATTCCTAGAAGGTGCTCTTAGCTTCTCGGCCCAATGTACCTCCTTGTTGTGCTTAATTTCCTTCAAAACATGGGGAATGCCCGTCGTTAATGCAGTGTAATTATTGTATTTCCTGATCCTATCATCAATCTTCTTTTCCTTGAATCCTTATGCTCCTTCTTTTCAGTTTTTCCCTTAGACTTTATGCCCGAGCCTTATTTTGTTGCCGTGGATTCCTCGACATTCATTATCTTGGTTGTTTTGACCATTAATTAAGTCATAGTCCTCGGAGGATCTTTAGCAAGAGTGTAGTAAAGCTTCTCGGGGAGCAGTTCACTCTTAAGAGCTGTAATAGTTATTTTCTCCTCATAATCAATCACCTCTAACTTCTCATTGTTAAAGAGAGTGATGTAATCTCTAGTGCTTTCTCCTAACTGCTACCTCACACTTAGCAGATGAGCTACTATTTTTATCGGTTTGACTCCAAAGTAGAAGTTACCAATAAATAGTTTGGAAAGATATTTAAAACTAGAAATATGTCCCCGAAGAAGGTTATTGTACCAAATCTGAGCAGGACCTGTGATTATACCTGAGAACGCCATGCATCTCATTTCGTCAGGAACAACATAAATATCAGCTACTCCTTAGTACTGTTATATATGAAAAACATGATATGTATTTCTATCATATATGGGAGTAACCACGGTAGCTTTGAACTTTTAAGGGGTAGGAAAATCCACAATAGATTGTACAAAAGGAGACCCTTTCATAAAGCTTCATTGCAAAGGGTTCTTCAGCTTTACCATCTCTCCCAACCTATCTTCCAATCGTTGAATATAGACCTTCCATGCATTATTGCTAAAATTAGATTTATGTGTTGTAGCTCGGTTGTTATGACCAACGGTTCTTATTTATCTCTCCTCCTATGAGGTCTTCTTGGCATGGATAGATCATTGGACGTCTGATCTAGATTAGGCTGAACCCTCACGTTGATCGACTGGTTGTCGAGTATTCCTAGAAAATTCCATAGGAACATTTTTATTCTCTCTAGGTCCCAAACGATCAAAGGGAGATTCTCTAATTAACCTTTCTAAAACACTTAATCTTTTAGGAGTAAAGGATTTCTCGTTATAAGGTTCTGAAGTCCTGAGAGAAGAACTTGCTCCTAGGCGGTAGGACGTGTCTCTGGTAGTCTTGGATTGGATGTGACTGTTGGTTCTTAGAGGTGAAGGTGTTATATTTCTATTCTTATGACTAGATAATGCAGGAGATCCAGCTGGTAGTGTTTGGGCCAATAGCTTAATAATGTCTTGTATAGCCTCTTGTCCTTTGGTAAGACTAGTCAAGATCTCAAGCAGATCATTATTTATTGGAGGAACAAATGGAATAGGAGGATTGCCATCATTTCTGGCACTCGATTAAGGAATGTCAGTCATTTGTGGAATGTTGATAAATGAATGAGTGAAAACGTTTAGAAATACATTGCCACAGACGACACTAATCTGTTGATGTAAAAAACTAGACCAGGTCTAATTATTTAATCACAGATCATATATGTAAATAAAATAGAGACATAAAGGTTCTTAAAGTGGTTCAAGTATAAGGGAAAAACCTACGTCCACTATTTTTCTTATTGCCTTGTATTCTGTTTGCCTTTCGTACTTTTGCATGGCTTCAACCTGGCACTTGATGAAGGTGTAGGAGGGTAGTGAGACTGGGGTCTATGAATATCTAAAAAGGGTGAGGCGTGACCCACTCTAATGGACACTGCCTGCAAGGTCTTCAAGGTCTACTGGTGCAACTTCTCAAGAAACCTTCTCCTTCTGGTAATAATGGATCTCAAGCTTCAACTCACTCCCTGCAAGAAGATGAACTTTCATAGCAAAAATAGTAATTTTCTTAAGGCAAACACTTGAGAATGATGGCGGTCAGTGGGAAGGGAAAGAATAAGGCACTCAGCACTAAGAGAATGAGCAGGGAGAGAATACTAGGTAGGTCTGGGGTGGTTTTAGCAGAGTAACAATGCAATTTTAATTGTCTCTTGTTGTCTTTATTGACCTTGCCCAGAGGTCTATTTATATGTGGGCATTAGGGCTGAGTTTGCATTTTTGGGTGCCAAAATTGAGAGGTTTATGGGGAACAATGTCTGAAGTGTACCATTTTCCCCTACCTCTAGGCAACCCTGCCAGTCCCCTCCTGCAGG
Source organism: Sambucus nigra (assembly GCA_949130495.1). Taxonomy (NCBI): domain Eukaryota; kingdom Viridiplantae; phylum Streptophyta; class Magnoliopsida; order Dipsacales; family Adoxaceae; genus Sambucus; species Sambucus nigra. The sequence goes on from OX422214.1 coordinate 336,371,215, forward strand.
CGCCACCTGGTGCCAACCAAAGTCAAAAAGCATATATGTCTCCTAATGAAGACAAGATATCTGATTTTGTAAATATCTTTTGAAACGGTAACTTGTGGTGCAATTTTTTGCAAATCTTAAGAGAGGAGGCCTTAAGGACCCCTCCTTTCTAAAATTATTATTTTTCCTGAGAGGGACCTCGAGGACCCCCTCTTCTGGAAAAGTCATTTTTTATAAAGAGTTTATTCCTTGTGAGTAGCCAACTCTTAGGCTGCTCACTTCACTTGTGACCAAGTGTAAAGTTTGTGTAGTCTTGAGTGAATTCTGGGTCTTCCTACTAGTATTCTCTCAATCCTATAGTGCTAAGTGCTTGATCTTGCTCAACATACCTTGTCCCTCAGTCGCCAAGCCAAAAACTCCCAGGAGATCCCAACTGGCCTATTTGAACCCTGCCTCCTCAATTAGGCTACCTGTACAAAAAAGAAAAGTGTTAATATTGTTGTTCTTTTAAAGAATGACGTTTCATGATGATGAGTTTCTCATGATATCCACTCTCTCATCCTGGCCTATTTTTCTAGAAGTTGAGGGGGAGGAACTTGACTGCTCCTCGCCCTGACATTTTTTGTTGTTAAGTGACCTTGAGGGTTCCTTCTCAATATGAGTTTCTGCCGGGACCCTAGGGGTTCCTGCTCAACATAACTTTCTGCCAGGACCCTGGGTGGGTTCCTTTTCAATATGAGTTTCTTTCGGAACCTTGGGGGTTCCTGCTCAATATGAGTTTCTGTCGGGACCCTGGGTGGTTCCTTCTCAATACGAGTTTCTATCGGGACCCTGGGGGTTCCTGATCGATATGAGTTTCTGCCGGGACCTTGGGGTGGTTCCTTCTCAATATGAGTTTTTGCCGGGACCCTAGGGGGTTCTTGCTCAATATGAGTTTTTGCCAGGCCCCTGGGTGGGTTCCTTCTCAATATGAATTTCTATCGGGATCCTAGGGGGGATTCCTACTCAATATGAGTTTCTGCCGGGACCTGGGTGGGTTCCTTCTCAATACGAGTTTTTGTCGGGACCCTGGGTGGGTTCCTTCTCGATATGAGTTTATGCCGGGACCCTGGGGGTTCTTGCTCAATATGAGTTTCTGCCGAGACCCTGTGGTGGTTCCTTCTCAATATTAGTTTCTACCGGGACCCTGGGGTTCCTGCTCAATATGAGTTTCTGCTGGGACCCTGGGTGGGTTCCTTCTTAATACGAGTTTCTGCAGGACCCTGGGTGGGTTCCTTCTCAATACGAGTTTCTATCGGGACCCTAGGTGGGTTCCTTCTCGATATGAGTTTCTGCCGGGACCCTGGGGGGTCCTGCTCAATATGAGTTTCTGCCGGGACCCTGTGGTGGTTCCTTCTCAATATGAGTTTCTATCGGGACCCTGGGGTTCCTGCTCAATATGAGTTTCTGCCGGGACCCTGGGTGGGTTCCTTCTCAATATGAGTTTCTGCCGGGACCCTGGGGGTTCCTGCTCAATATGAGTTTTTGCCGGGACCCAGTGGTGGTTCCTTATCAATATGAGTTTCTGTCGGGACCCCTTGCGGGGCAGTTCTCAAATGTCATTTCTGCAGTGACCCCTACGGTGGAACCTCTCGAATGACATTTCTGCGGTCACCCTTACGGTGGCCCTTCTTAATCTTGGACTTCTGCAGTGGCCCTTACGGGTCACTTCAAATGTCATTTCTGCAATGACCCTTACGGTGGCACTTCTCGAATGTCGTTTCTGCAGTGACTCTTGCGACGACCCTTCTCAATCTTGGACTTCTGTAGTGGCCCTTGCGTGGCACTTCTCACATGTCATTTCTGCAGTGACCCTTGCGGTGGCACTCCTTGAATGTCATTTTCATAGTGACCCTTGCAGTGGACCTTCTCAATTCGGGACTTCTGCAGTGGCCTTTGCAGGGCAGTTTTCAAATGTCATTTTTTGCAGCGACCCTTGCGGTGGCACTCCTTGAATGTCATTTCCGCAGTGACCCTTGCGGTGGTACTCCTTGAATGTCATTTCCGCAGTGACCCTTGCAGTGGCTCTTCTCAATCCGAGACTTCTGCAGTGGCCTTTGCGGGGCAGTACTTCAAATGTCATTTTCTACAGTGACCCTTGCAGTGGCACTCCTCGAATGTCATTTTCGCAGTGACCCTTATAGTGGCCCTTCTCAATCCGGGACTTTTGTAGTGGCCTTTGCGGGGAACTTATTCAAATGTCATTTTTGTAGTGACCCTTGCGGTGGCACTTCTCGAATATCATTTCCGAAGTGACCCTTGCGGCGGCACTTCTCAATCTTGGACTTCTGTTGTGGCCTAGGTGGAGTGTCCTAGGTGAGGTCCTCTCAATATCTCCAAAAAAAGTATTTTAATTTTTGTAGGTAGACACCCTTCTACATTAGCCCTTCATGCGAAGTCTTTTGTGTTGGGTAGACCAAAAGGCTTTGTACGCCATAAATTCAGTTTTTTATTTTGAGGGACCCTAAGGTTCCTTCATCCCCCCTTAGGTTCATTAAATGTTCTGTCACTTCATCCCAAATTTTGTAGATGAGTCCATTTATAATGGACCTCCTTATCTGGGTATCAAGTTGGGCGGAGGAGTTACTCACGGTGAGCCCCTCGTTCTTGTCCTTCTTCTATAGCTTTATACTTTGTTTAAAGGGGTTGCTCATGGTGAACCCCTCGTCCTTGACCTTTTTTCTGTGGCCTTCTATCTTGGGTAGAGGGGTTGCTCAAAATGATCCCCTCTCCCTTGGCCTTCTTCTGTGCCCTTTATCTTGGGCGACGGGGTTGCTCGCGGTGAGCTCCTCGCCCCTGGCCTTCCTCTGTGGCCTTCAATCTTGGGCGGAGGGGTTACTTGCGGTGAGCCCCTCGCCCTTGGCTTTCTTTTGTGGCCTTTCATCTTAGGTAGAGGGATTGATCGAGGTGAGACCCTCAATCTTGTCCTTCTTTTTTGGCCTTTTTTCTTGTGTAAAGGATTTGCTCGCGGTGATCCCATCACACTTGGCCTTCTTCTACGACCTTCTTTCTTGGGCAAAGGGATTCTTGCGGTGAGCCCCTTACCATTGTCCTTCTTCTATGGCCTTGTTTCTTTGGAAGAGGTATTGCTCACGGTGAGTCCCTCTGGCACCCCCTAACCCCATTAGGATATAATTAACTCAATAGTTCACAAACCACGCTTATTATTTATTTATTTATTTGCAAATACACATTAAAACAACTTCAAGGTTAAAATGCGGAATACTAAAAATACATTCATTTTAAGGAGACATAATTTAAACAAAACTCCCATACCATTTAACTTAATTACAACTAGTACAATGTACAAAATAAACTGACGAGACAATACTACTATTCACTCAACATCCTAGACTTGGAAGTGGCAGCTTCAAAACCTAAAAATGTAAACATATAAAACCATGAGTTTAAAAACTCAGTGAATGTACTACATCTCTATATATTAAAAGTACTATATTAACATCTCAACATATTAATATATCCATCTCTAGGCCAAATTAGGCCATATACATATCCGGAGTTAATAAACCCCACATCTCCTGCCCGTAGGCAATAATCATATCCATAGGTTTTAATAACCTAACATCTCCTGAATTGCATAGCAACTCAACATATCCTGACTATTATAAAGCCATAACATCTCAACATCTCACGACTTTTAAATAAGCCATATCATCTGAACATATAATACATATACATCATATCCAAAATCGACACAGTAAGTACACTCACCTTGTGTTGTCAACTATGTATTCACGTTTCCCTCGGGTGGAGCTGAACTTGGTTGATTTGACCTTACACCTGTTAATCCAAATAAATCATTACTGAAACTCAGTCATAAGTATTATCTTAATATAATTATGTAACTTTCAATGAGTACACAACCACAATATGATTCTACTCAAGTCATATTCCATGAAACATGTGTAAAGACGAAACGATGGTATATATGTTGATAAGGTCATGAACATTCAACCCTAGAAACTACCTCATAGGGAATTTATAACTAAACTCAAGTAAACATAAAACTATACTTCTGAATATATATACACATGAAACATGTACTCAAAATACTCTTTGAAAAGAGAAGATAAAAACATTCTTTCATGGGGTATCCAATATGGCCTCAAATCATTGTCCACCATACTTAACCATCCCATATTCATACATAGTACACATACAAGTGTCCAAGCTTATCAATATGAAAACATATCTGAATATACTTTCTGTTACAAGTGACGGTGTAATTTTTTAAGCTTCCTAGAGCAAGTTATGGCCATTTCTTTACAATACAAGAAATCTGCCCTACAAACTCCTCTATTGTTCCTTCAACTTCCAAGAATTTTCATACTTTTTCTACAATATAACTTTCCATGATTTTCAGCTCATGTTCAGTAAACATACTTAATAGTATAGTATTAAAGTTTCATAATTTTTGGACTTCATTTGCTATCTCAAAATCTTGACCAAACTCAGGGCATACCGAAATGAAATATGCAAACAGCAACTATATACTAACTTGCAACCATCACTAAGGCCTAACCACATGGAGTTAAATTCTAATTCTCGGGTATGATATGAATATATGAGTCTACTTTCATATCCAATTTGAATTTCTCAATTCCAGTAAGCACACAAATAGAGATGCAAGTTTGAATATAAGGGGTTTGAATACAAGGCAATATGACCTATAAACACCACCTATCTCACTTATGAACCAATACCTATTATCACAAAGGATGATAGAATTTCTATCAATAATTCAAGATTTATATACTTTGAAATAAGTATAATACAAGATTAAAATAATATTAACACATAATTTTACCTTGGAAACACCTTAAGAATTTTCTTGGAATTCTTTTCCTAGTTTTTAATGAAACCCTTTCTTCCTTAACTTCTACTTTATCTTTCCTCAAGCCAAAAACCCTTAAAATTGAACTTAGGATTAAATGGGATGAAGAAATATGTTAGAAGAAGAGTTTTAAGTCGTCCAAGGCTGCTTCCCAATCCATCCAATCAAATTAAAACATTTGGTTTAATAAAAGACAATTTACCACTTAAGGGAATTGACAGATTTTCCCCTTGTTCGTAATTTTGGCCTAACTTCTTACTCGAACATCCGTTTGATGCACCGTTTATTATGTTACAACCCTAACTCACATGTCTACAACTATGTACTTTTCACCTTAAGTCAGTTGAAATGTTATAAGGGTCAAAACAAGTCTTAAATAGGAACATTTCTATCGAAAATAACCAAATCTTGTGTTTGTAAATAATTCGACATTTCATGAGTTATGAAAGTAGAATTATACTAACCATAATCACTTAACATTAGATATACTAATAACACATTATTCATATCACATAAGATAAGTATGATTTAAATATAATTTATCATAATTATATACAGGTTGTCACACCATCGCTCTTGCCCTTCTTCTGTGGACTTTCATCTTGGGTGGGAAGGTTACTCGTGGTGGGCCCCTCGACCTCGGCCTTCTTCTGTAGCCTTTTATCTTGGGAGGAAGGGTTACTCATGGTGATCTCCTCGCCCTTGGCCTTCTCATGTGGCCTTCTATCTTGGGCAGAGGGGTTACTCACGATGGGTCCCTCGCCCTTGGCCTTCTTTTGTGGCCTTCTATCTTGGGTAGAGAGGTTACTCGTGGTGGGCCCCTCGCACTTGAACTTCTTCTATGGCCCTCTATCTTGGACAGAGGGGTTACTCGTAGTGAGCCCCTTGTCCTTCTTCTGTGGCCTTTCACCTTGGGCGGAGGTGTTACTCGCGGTGGCCCCCTCTCCCTTAGCCTTCTTCTGTGGCCTTCTATCTTGGGCGGATGGGTTACTCGTGGTGAGACCCTCACCCTTGGCCTTCTTCTGTGGCCTTTAATCTTTGGCGGAGGGGTTACTCGTGGTGAGCTCCTCGCCCTTGTCCTTCTTCTGTGGCCTTTCATATTGGACGGAAGGGTTACTCGCGGTGGACCCCTCACCCCTGTCCTTCTTCTGTGGCCTTCTATCTTGAGTGGAGGGGTTACTCGCGGTGAGCCCCTCACCCTTGGCCTTCTTCTGTTAACTTTTATCTTGGGCGGAGAGGTTTCTCGCGGTGAGCCCCTCTCCCTTGGCCTTCTTCTGCGGCCTTTCATCTTGGGCAGAGGGGTTACTCGCGGTGATTCCCTCGCCCTTGTCCTTTTTCTGTGGCCTTCTATCTTAGGAGGAGGGGTTACTCTCAGTGAGCCCCTATCCATTGGCCTTCTTCTGTGGCCTTTCATCTTGGGTAGAGGGGTTGCTCGCGGTGGGTCCATCGCCCTTGGCCTTGTTTTGTGGCCTTCTATCTTGGGAAGAAAGGTTACTCGCAGTGGGCCCCTAGTCCTTGACCTTCTTCTATGGCCTTCTATCTTGGACAGAGGGGTTACTCGCGATGAGCTCCTAGCCCTTGGCCTTCTTCTGTGGCCTTTCACCTTAGGCGGAGGGGTTACTCGCGGTGGCCCCCTCTCCCTTGGCCTTCTTCTGTGGCCTTCTAACTTGGGCGAAAGGGTTACTCGCGGTGAGCCCCTCGCCCTTGGCCTTCTTCTGTGGCCTTTCATCGTGGGCGGAGGGGTTACTCGCGGTGAGCCCCTCTCCCTTGGCCTTCCTCTGTGGCCTTTCATCTTGGGAGGAGGGGTTACTCGCGGTGGTCCCCTCACCCTTGGACTTCTTCTGTGGCCTTCTATTTTGGGAGGAGGGGTTACTCGCGATGAGCCCCTCGCCCTTGGCCTTCTTCTGTGACCTTCTATCTTAGGCGGAAGGGTTACTCGCGGTGGGCCCCTCGCCCTTGGCCTTATTCTGTGGCCTTTCATCTTGGGCGAAGGGGTTACTCGCGGTGGGCCCCTTGCCCTTGGCCTTCTTCTGCGGCCTTCTATCTTGGGCGGAGAGGTTACTCGCGGTGAGCCCCTCGCCCTTGGCCTTCTTCTGTGGCCTTTCATCTTGGCTAGAGGGGTTACTCGCTGTGAGACCCTCGCCCTTGGCCTTCTTATGTGCCCTTTCATCTTGGGTAGAGGGGTTGCTCGCGGTGAACCCCTCGCCCTAAGTTCTTTTCATTAGCATCAAGTTTGGGAAGAGGGGTCACTCAAGGTCGATCCCTTCGCCCTAGGCTATTTTTTGTCAAACTTGTAATCTTGGGAAGGTGGAGCCATTATAAGTGTATCCCCACACTCCAAGCTATTTTATTATTTGTTCACTTGCTTAAGGACTTCTCAATATTATACCCCTCGTGCAGAAGTGTCTTGTAATGTCGAGAGACTTATGCACGAAACAGTCGTACCTTTTATTTATACTTGGCAGTTGCTCAAAACTGTTAGCGCTCCGGTGCCCTTGGAGCCTTGGGTGCTAAACTGTCACACCTTATATTTATCCTTGACACTTGCTCAAGACTGCGAGCGCTCCGGTGCCCTTGGAGCCTTAGGTGCTCAACTGGCGCACCTTATATTTATACTTGACACTTGCTCAAGACTGCGAGCGCTCCGGTGCCCTTGGAGCCTTAGGTTCTCAACTGGCGCACCTTATATTTATAATTGGCACTTGCTCAAGACTGTGAGCGCTCCGGTGCCTTAAGGGCCTTAGGTGCTCATCTGGAGCACCTTACGTTTATACTTGGCACTTGCTCAAGACTGTAAGCGCTCCGATCCCCTTGGAGCCTTAGGTACTAAGCAGTTGTACCTTATATTTATACTTGACACTTTCTCTATACTGTGAGCGCTCCCGGTGCCCTTGGAGCCTTAGGTACTAAACTGTTGTACCTTATATTTATATTTGGCAGTTGCTCAATATGATGAGCGCTCCGTTGACCTTGGAGACTTAGGTACTAAACTGTTGTACCTTATATTTATACTTGGCACTTGCTCAAAACTGTGAGTTGCTCTAATTCCTGTGTGAACTTCAAGATGGAATTGCCCCATAGTTTGTGGGGGTAATTTGCCTATGATCTGAGTAATTTATCATTTTGAAGTTACTCCTCTAACTGCGGGGCTCTTGCATATAACTGAGCAGGTTAATATTTTGAATTTACCCCTCTAGATGCGGGGTACTTGCATATAATTGAGCAAATTAAAATACTGATGCTACCCCTCTAACTGCGGGGTACTTGCATATGGGCTTTGCAAGTTAAAATTTGGAAGTTTCCCCTCTAGTTGTGGGTACTTTCATATAACTTAGCAAGCTATTATTTTGAAGTTATCCCTCTAACTGAAGGGTACTTGTCGTATGCCTATTCTTTTAGGACTTTTTTTTAATAGTAACTTGAGGGGGGGGGGGGGTGCATCCCCTCAGTATTGTGTTAATGCTTTTTCGATTCAAGCAATAACTTAGAGGGAGGGATAAGCCCCCCTCAACATTTTTTCAAAAATTGAACCAAAACACAACTTAGAGGAGGGATGAGCGCCCTCAACAATTTTTTTTCATTTTTGATTCCAGAGCATAACTTAGAGGGAGGGGCGATCCCACCTCTATATTTTTTAACATTTGAACCAAAGCATAACATAGAGCGAGGAGTGAGTTCGCTCAACATTTAAAAAAAAACAATATTGACCCCTTAAGATGTTTTAAACATTTGAACCCCAAATAGTAGTTTAAAGGGGGAGTAAGTCCCTCAACATATTTTTTTTTGCGCATTCTAGATATATTACTCGAGGTGAGCACGAGCATGACTTAACGGTATCTTTTCCAACTCTTGAGCGAGAGCCCCTACGATTTATATCATTCGTAACCCCTTTTTTTTTAAGTTTTAAATGAGGTGAGCCACCTGTTGTGTTCCTCAAAGCGGTGAGAGACCCCCTCCAAAAAAAATGAGAGAAAACATTGTGCTCGCATTGTTATGCCAGGTGTGTGGTTGAAAATGGTCACTTAAACTCACTCTTGTTTATTACCCATTTTGCGAGGAGTTGGGTGTTTACCAGTCCCACATCTGCTCCATCTGCTTAAAAGGTAATATTGACCCTCGTTTCAAACGATAGAGAGTATGCGAGAAGTCTTGTAGTAGAAGAACAATCCAATTCAGGAAATTAGCCCCCCTTATCCATCCCTTTTTTTTCTCTTAAACGTGTGATGTCCCCTATTGTATTCCTAGAAGGGGCGAGAGACCCTCCCCAAAAAAATATGAGCTCACATTATTATGCCACGCGTGTCATTGAAAACTCTCACTTCCACTCACTCTTGTCTATTATTACCCAATTCAAAAGGAGTGGGGTGGGCCATTTCTCGCATCTGACATCCCTTAGCCGAATTTCAACTTCCAGAGAGAGAACACGCGTCTGTATTTTTTTTTGGAATACCCCATTTTTTTCTTTTATTTTCTATCAAACATAGCAATGGGAAAACACATCCCTTATGTTAAGATCGACAGGGAAATTTCGGGTGGGTTCTCCCCCTTGTTTCCTCAATTTTTTTTTATCTGAACGAGAGGATAATGAAAACTCCCCTGACTTATATTTGAAGATCTCTACAAAGTTATTGCAATCTGCGATCAAGCAATCAACGGGTTTGTACTTTGTGGCTTTTGAGGATAATAGTTTTTTTTTTAGGTTTTGGAGTTCCATTCACCTGCCACCTCCATATCAATGGATTGACGGTCTAGTATGTGCAATCAGCCTCGAGATTTCGGCGAGAGTTACCCCCCCTTTTTTTAGAGGGAAAGTAAGATCTGTGAGCAACCCATCTTTAAGAAATTAACCCCACTTTCTTTTATCATTATTATACCAATCCGACAAAGTGGTTGGTATTCGGAGTAAGACGTGTACGATTTTGATTCAGCAAGGTGAGAAACGTTTTAGGTCGAGCAGCAAGGTCTTTGGTTGCTCGTTTGTTTAAGAAACTTCATTTACTTTGAATTGTTGGGTATATGTATCTGGATTTCTGCGTTTGAATTCAAACGTTTGAGACGAGTTACTGGATTTATTTGGCTGATGAACTAAAGTGGGTTTCTTAGTCTTTTTTTTATTCTGCTCATCTAATGTTTGATAAAATGCTGAGGAGGAACTCCTAAATTTTTACTGCAAACCAACAATTGATCTGAGCAAGTCATAAGAGGTTTTGTTCGAGCAGGTCGAGAGTAAGTTTTTTTATATGAACAGTTAGCTCTGTATTTCACAGTTTTGTGCAATTTATAGTTCTTCTTATTTATCAAGATTATTTTCAGAATGAGTTGGTGAGGAACCACTCTTTTGATATTGAAAGGATATGGTGTCGAGTGGATCTAGTTAAATTGCTGACTACTCAAGCAAGTTGTCTTTCATTCGTGTGAGTATGACTGGTGGGCCTCTTCTTTTACCTGTCGAGCAACCTAAGGTTTTGTATTTTGGGAAATTTGATCCCAACAAGTTTTGTTGAGGAACCCAACGCAGGCTCAACTGGTTTTGTCGCTCCTTTTATTTTTGAGCAACCCAATCTTTTGTCATAAAGTATTTTTACAGAGGGTAGCTATAAAGCTGATGCTAACATTTATTTTTAATCAATTCATATATATATATATATATATATATATATATATATATATATATATATATATATATATATATATATTTTAGACTTGTCTAAAAAAAACGGTACTATGCATGAGTATAACAGATGTGATTACACCATTGTTTGCTGTAATCAACTAATTGGTCTTTGCCTTTATATTTTATATTATATTATTTTATTTTATTCATCATAATATGAATAAAATAATAAACAACATGTTATGGCTGTCTTTTTTTTTTTAATATTCATAATATTTAACAATAGGACATATGGCTTTGAAAGTTGCAAAACACTTGATAAATCCAAAAAATTAATTGTGGGTATTTTTTTTTGAGTGAGCTATACCAATAAAGAGCTATTATGCATGTTCTTGCATTTTTTCATTGGGCATCTCAAAAAATTATAGCTTGGGATTTTTTTTTATCAATTAAAACAACTGGCATATATATGAAATGTTTGGAAAAATATAAATAAAGACTTGTAAAATGAACATATTCAACAAGTAATAAACCAAGGTTGTGTACTTAGCTGATCAAGATTGAGGACTTTTTGAACATGGTTCTTGGATATACTATTTTATTTTCCTCCTGCATCCACATCCAATTATGTGAGTGGGGACTTGTCATTGATACTTTCTGGGTAGGGGCTCTCTAGCTCATGATGAGAGGCCTCCCTCTGGGAGGAGAAGAGTAACTTCTGCACCTCCTCTATAGTAACAGGCTTGGAGGGGGATTCCTCCACACCTACATTATTTGTTGCTCGTGAACTCAATGGTGTGACAATTTGCTCTGGCGCTACCTTTCATGGCGGAGCCATTTTCGCTGGAACCACTACTGCAGCTACTGCCCCTCCCAAGGGGGTTACTACCGGTGAACTAGTCTGCCCACCCTGAGGAGCAGGTAGTCTATCTTCGGTCACCACCACATCCTTCTGAGTGACCTGGTCACTATGAGCTCCATTAGAAGATGATATGTCTTCAAAACTAGCTGCTTAGAAATATTGAAACCTTCTTTGTCCATGGAAATGAGGATACCTTCCCAACAGAGTCGTCAAATGTAGGAAGGTAGTGAAACTGGGGTCTATGAATATCTGGAAAGGGTGAGGCGTGACCCACTCCAATGGACACTGCCTGCAAGGTCTTCAAGGTCTTCTGGTGCAACTTCTCAAGAAACCTTCTCCTTCTGGTAATAATGGAACTCAAGCTTCAACTCACTCCCTCCAAGAAGATGAAATTTCACAGTAAAAATAGTAATGGGTTCCTTCTTAATATGAATTACTGCCGGGACCCTGGGTGGGTTCCTTCTTAAATAGTAATGTGGGGTTCTTGTTCAATATGAGTTTTTGTCGGGACCCTGGGTGGGTTCCTTCTTAATATGAATTACTGCCGGGACCCTAGAGGTTCCTGCTCAATATGAGTTTCTGCCAGGACCTGGGTGGGTTCCTTCTCAATACGAGTTTCTGTCGGGACTCTGGGTGGGTTCCTTCTCGATATGAGTTTCTGCCGGGACCCTGGGGGGTTCCTTCTCAATATGAGTTTCTGCCGGGACCGTGTGGTGGTTCATTCTCAATATGAGTTTCTGTCGGGACCCTGGGGGATCCGGCTTAATATGAGTTTCTACCGGGACCCTGGGTGGGTTCCTTCTCAATACGAGTTTCTTTCGGGACCCTGGGTGGGTTCCTTCTCAATACGAGTTTCTGTCGGGACCCTAGGTGGGTTCCTTCTCGATATGAGTTTCTTCCGGGACCCTGGGGGTCCTACCCAATATGAGTTTCTATCGGGACCCTGTGGTGGTTCTTTCTGAATATGAGTTTCTTCCAGGACCCTGGGTGGGTTCCTTCTCAATAGGAGTTTCTGCAAGGACCCTAGGGGTTCCTGCTCAATATGAGTTTCTGCCGGGACCCTGTGGTGGTTCCTTCTCAATATGAGTTTCTATCGGGACCCCTTACGGGGCACTTCTCAAATGTCATTTCTGCAGTGACCCCTGCGGAGGCACCTCTCCAATGACATTTATGCGATGACCCTTGCGGTGTCCCTTCTCAATCTTGAACTTCTACAGTGGACCTTGCGGGGCACTTCAAATGTCATTTCTGGAGTGACCCTTATGGTGGCACTTCCTGAATGTCATTTCTGCAGTGTCCCTTGCGGCGGCCCTTCTCAATCTTGGACTTCTATAGTGGCCCTTGTGGGGCACTTCTCAAATGTCATTTCTGCAGTGACCCTTGCGGTGGCACTCCTCGAATGTCATTTTCGCAGTGACCCTTGCAGTGACCCTTCTCAATCCGAAACTTCTGTAGTGGCCTTTGCGGGGCAGTTCTTCAAATGTCATTTTCTACAGTGACCCTTGCGGTGGCACTCCTTGAATGTCATTTTCGCAGTGACCCTTACAGTGGCCCTTCTCAATCCGGGACGTCTGTAGTGCCCTTTTGCGGGGCAGTTCTTCAAATGTCATTTTCTGTAGTGACCCTTGCTGTGGCACTCCTTAAATGTCATTTTCGCAGTGACCCTTGAAGTGGCCCTTCTCAATCCGGGACTTCTGCAGTGGCCTTTGCGGGGCACTTCTTCAAATGTCATTTTCGCAGTGACCCTTGCGGTGGCACTTCTCGAATGTCATTTCCGTAGTGATCCTTGCGGCGACACTTCTCAATCTTGGACATCTGTTGTGGCCTAGGTGGACTGGCCTAGGTGGGGTCCTCTCAATATCTCCAAAAAAGTATTTTAATTTTTTGTAGGTAGACACCCTTCTACATAAGGGATTACAATGTATTCATTATCTCAAAAGAAGATAGAGGGGTGAAATGTAAAAGGATGGAATGCCTTTATAAATTAGGCATTCACATCAGTACATGGAATTCACAATGTATATGACTATTGACGCTTTGTTGACCCTGTTGGTTGGTCTTCTACATATTGGTCGACATTTTGCATGTAGGTCGTCCAGTTTAATGACATATTCTTGCCATGTTGATGACAGTGATCGATTTTTATTGGTCCACGTAGGAGGATAATTTTTTGTATCAACATCAAGATATACGAATGAAGACAATTTATGTGAAAGGGAAGAAGAAGAAGTTTGAAGACATGGAGACTTATGACATTCTGTTCTAGGGTTAGAAAGGGTGTTAGTATTTTTGTCACAAGGGATTTTTTATTTTGACTTGGTGTTTGGTTATGTTTGTTTGTTTTGTACCAGAATAGCAAAAAGGGGGGATTTATAAGAACAAATTTTGCAGGATTGTTCATAGCATAGCTTTAGGCTAGTTTTGCGTATCCCATTCTAAATCGTCATGCATCGTCAAGACGAACCGATCTCAAGCATCTCCAAGTTTGGAGACTTCCTGACATCCCGTAAAGGTATAAAGTAATTTAAAGTTTAAATTAATTTACAGAGTTATTTTTGGGATGTTTATTTTTTCTAAAAACGAACAGGAATTTTTTATTTTGAAAAGAAAATTCATTTTATTTTTTTTAACTCTCATTCAAACGAGGCTGACATCTCGTTCAAACGAGATAACATGTCGTTAGAAGGTTGTTCAATATTTTTTTTCAAATGAGCTTTAAATGAGGGCATACTATTTTGGTTTTCTTGATGTCGTTAGAAGCGAAATCAATATTGTTCGAACGAGATCTTTATCTCGTTCTAACAACTCTGACATATCGTTTGAACGACCCTATGCCACCTCAAATTTTGTGTCCGCCTATACATACATGTTTTATGTTGGTTTTTTGTCAAGACTTTTCATTTACAAAAACTGCAGACCTGGTGCAAAAAGTCTTCACTTTTAAAAGGGAAAAACTTGTTTTAATTCACTCAATCTCTCCAATATACTTTTGTGAATCATCTTTGGAACCCAAGTCACTTATGTATTTAAATTACCCTTTTAGAGAAGGAGTATTTACTATTTTTCTTGTGATTCTTGCGGGAATCATTGTTGAAGGAAGTCTGCAGTCTTTGTAAGTTCTTACGAGAATTCATTGTTGAAGAAGACGAAGGTCACCTGCGGGAGATTCGTGGGGCTGTTTATTGTGATTGTAAGTTGCGATTTACAATCTATAGTCAAATAAAAGGTTTTTCCCTGAGTTTTTTTTGCTGAAATACTGATTCATTACATGGTTTGGTTTATGTTCTTGAATCACATAGTGGCATGTTCTAGGGTTAAAGGAATTAAAAATTATTTGTGGGTTGACATCGAATTAAATAAGTTTACTCCATTAGAGAATAGCACCCTCTCAAATTGGCGTGGGTACACAAGAGTACTTGTGTGTTAGTGTGTATTCGGGTAATAGGTGGTCATTAATATGTATGTATATGGATGCAATGGAGCTCAACTTATACAACGAGAGGCCATCAAAATGTGTACATTTGAGAATATGTTATTTAAAGAAGCCCAAAGAGTCGCGACTTGAGATAGTTTGATATCTCATTCAAGGTGTGATAGGGAGTTTAAGAAGTAGTATGAAATATGGAAGAATCTCTATGTGATAACATATCGAGAGAGATATTATCGAGTCATGTGCTCACAAGAGGGGCCTGGTATTGATCCTGCATACCCATGTAGCCACAAGATTAAAGCACACATAGTTTAGTTATACACGTGTTCAAATGTAATGTGTGTGAAAGTGTGAGGACTTGTATTGAGAATTGGAGAAGCTATATATGGTCCAGAGAGAAGCTTCGATGTTGGGATCAAAATAAAAGTGGACCCAAAGCCGATGATAAGGACATATGTGTCCATAAGATGATCATTAACCGTATGGCGTTGTTGATCCTTAAGATTAGTTTATAGGTATAATGTAAAGGATGTCATGTTTAAAATATCCTTCGTCGCATACGACGTAGAAATAGGGGGTGTATTTGGGATTAGGGTGGACCAGAAGCCACCGACAGAGATTTATGTATCCCTTATTAACATGGATAAAATCCTAGAGGTGTCATATGACATAACATGATCCGAAGTGATAGAGAGGATCATTTAATTTAAGAAAGGGGGTTTGCACCAGAGATGGAATCATCCCTAAGAAATAATACACTGAGAGATGTATTATGAGGCAGCTCCATAAGTTTAGTTCGATATAGCACGTGCGTACCCAAGGTGATGGGATCAAAATAAATCTAGTTCCAACTATGGGGTTAGGCTAGAGATGGAGGCATCTATAATATATAATAATCCAAGAGTCATATTATAAATCTTGGGCTCGTGAGTTTGAATCAATATTTTTCCTACCTACCCAAAGGGTCTTGGGATCAAAGGCAACGTAGTTCCAACAAATGGGAACTATTTACGGATGTGGGAAATGGGATATCAGGTACAACATTATGGTATTTATGGATCCTAGTCCTTAGTGTAGAACTTAAACTGTAAGTTGGAGTGATATATTCACATGTTAAAAATATGTTAATCAATAGACAATGTTTGACAAGTATTGCAAGAAAACATATATTTATGGGTGTCGTTGCTGAGACAACCTTCGTTCTCTTGGAGAAGTGGTGAGGTAGTTCGATTTTAGACTTTGGTTTTATCAAAGTTTCAAAATGACTCGGCCCATTGGCGTTTTCCTAAGAATGATTTTGAAAAATATGTTTTCATGTTGTATTCAATAATAGCACTTTATTAGCATTTATTTAACATATGAGTATGTCATTTCAGTTCAACAAACTATGATGATAGGTTAAATCCAAATTTTATATATAAACGTTTTAAAGTGCATACCCGGTCCCCTAAATGGGGGTTGGGTTAAATAAGAAAAACAGTTATGAACATTTTATCACAATATATACATTTTTTATATTAACCCAAGTTTTTTACAGAGTTTCTTTACTCTTGTAGCATAATCCGAATTGTTTCGGGGGAGTGTCCCTTGTGAGGTGGCACCGTACAGTTAGGCGCTACGTTTGGAAAATTGACGTTCTCGAGGTGAACATAAAGGTTTGCCTTTGTATTTAGGATAAAGAGACTTTAAGAACTAAGAACTTAACTCAATATTTTTTTGACTGAGCTTGAGTTTCTCTAAATATCGGAATTCAAGAAAGTAAGAAAATCGAATCAATGTTGGGTTCGGGGGTTCTTTTGAATGTTAGTGGAGACCCCTTTTATGGGGACTGACTCGGAGCCTTTAACCATTAGGGAAAAATGGTTCTTTAACCATTCATTTAAAGTCCAGTACATGTGCAGGGTGGATGAGGGGGTGGGGAGCATGTGTATGGCATTGGTGAAACTACAAAAAATTGGTAATCATTGCACTATGATTTTTAACCGTTCGATCAAAGACCTTTGACCATTCGGTTAAAGGTCTAATGTATTTAATCACTTGGTTAAAGGCTGTTTGAGTTCTTTAACCATTCGATTTAAGGTGGTATGAGGTATTTAATGATTCGGTCAAAGGATTTTAGCCATTCATTTAAAGAAAGTGGTCTTAATTCACGTTTCATCGTAATCTCATATTTTTCCATAACTTTTGACTCGTAACTCCGATTGAGGCGTTATTTTCACGGTTGTACATATAATTAGAAGCTCTACCTATCTATGGTTATCAATTTACCCAATAATGATATTTGGTAGGTCCAAAATGCCCATAAAATGGTATGCCATGTGAGGTTCTTGAGTCCATGGACCGTAGGGTTTTTATATAAGATCTGACTGGCTCATGGATTTCATCATTTGAAATATATTTGAAACATCTACAACTTTTTTATTTATCACTTTCCCAATTTATGAAGTTTTTTAGGTCCAATATGTCCACAAAGTGATGTTTAGTGTAAATCTCCTCAAATGAGACTACCATTGGCTTTGTTCTTTGAAGTGAGACACTAATGAACGTAAGACAGATTTAATAAAAGGTGTAGGGTATATATAGGGTATATTGTAAATTCGGTTAAGTCCATGGTGGGACAACCTTTTCATATTTATAGGAGTGTCCTTATGATCACGAGAGGTTTAGAATTTTCCTATCACTGAAGTGGGGATTTTTAGGAAATCACCGTGTGTGATTTAGGAGGCCAGTGGGTTATGATAAATGATGCACCATTAAGGATTAGGGTGTCCAAAATATGCCAGGAATTGACCCTGAAATTGTCGTCCATTGTACATCAACGTACCTAAATTGCAAACTAATCAAGTAAAGGCCTCACAAAATCAGGCATGAGTGATTCGTCAAATTCAAAGATGAAGTAAGGGAGTAACTTCGGGTAGGCTTTCTAATATTGGTCGATGCCCACTATGGTTAGCCAACGTAATGACCGTTCTAAAGGTAAGAGGGAAGGTGAGGATGAACATAGACTATAAGTACATTAACGAATCATGTCCAAAGGATGAATACCCTCTACCAAACATCAACATGATCGTCAACAACATTGTTAACCACTCCTGGAAATCCTTAGTAGATGGTTTCATTGGATATAATCAAATCAGGATGCACCCAGACGATCAAGAAAAAACATACTTCATGACCCCTTGGGAGACGTTTTGTTACATAGTGATGTCATTTGGCCTCAGTAACACTAATGTTGATTACTACCGAGGATCTACCACTTTGACGCATAACATAATTCATAAAGAAGTCGATGTATATGTGCAAAAAATGATCGTAAAGTCCAAGAAATGTGAAGGGCATGTATGAGCCTTAAGAAAGTTCTTTTCGAGGCTAAGGATGTATCAAATGTGCTTGAATCCTCATTTTTGGAGTAAATAAAGGGAAAATTTTAAGGTTTTCTCATCAATGAAAGAGGAATTGAGGTGGATCCCACCAAAGTCAAAGTCATCCTTGAAATGACACCTACACAAATAGAAAAGTAAGTCAGAGGTTTCCTAAGACTAATTCAATATAACAGTAGGTTTATCTATCAAATGACCTCCATATGTGAGACAATTTTCAAAACTGTCGCACAAAGAGTATACCAAGATATGGACTGTTTCATGCCAAAAGTCTTTCACCGAAGTCAAGCAGTACTTGAAAAACACACATTTATTATCCCTACCTCAATCTAGATATCCGTTCCTTCAATATCTCACAGCCACTAATATAACATTTGGAGCTATGTTAACCCAATATTCTAAGTAATCACGAAAATGGCCGCCCATATATTATGATAGTTAGAAGTTGATACCTGCGAAAAAAAGGTATACGGCTCTAGAAAAGTCAAGAGTGTCCCTTGTATGGGTAACACAAAAGTTTTGGCAATACATGATTGACTTCAAAGTCAAATTAATCTCTCGATGGACCCTTTGAAGTACTTACTCGAAAATCTTACATTGATAAGAAAAATATCCAAATGGTTATTCTTACTTACTGAATTTGACATCGAATATGTACACTAAAAGGTAACCAAAGGATGAGCCATTGTGGACTATTTGGTCTAATCTCCTTTAGAGGGAAAACACAACATTAACTCTGAACTTCCAAATGAAGACATCTTAGTGGAAGAAAGTCAAATTAAGTATAGATGGAAATTATACTTCAACAAAGCAACTAATAAAAAAGGATATAGGAATGTTGTTAATCTCACCATATGGGAAAAACCAACCTACAAACATCAAGCAAAATTTTGACTACATTAATACATTACCAAATAAGAAGCCTGCATTAGCAGAATAAAGATGCCCCATGGAAAGGGGATACAACGAATCGATGTGTTTGTGAACTCAATCCTCATAATCTAGTAAATTTTGGGTCGTGGAATACCAAAGAAGAAAAACTACTGACATACCATGAATACTAAGAAGAGATAGCCTCTTTGTTCGAGGACATACAATTATCTTATCTCCCGCAAGATCGAAACATTTTTGCTGATGCCTTTGCTACTCTTAACTCAATAGTAGATATCCCCGAGGATATGGACAATGTGTTAGTGGATATATGCAATAAAAAGATATATGGATTCACTTACAAGAATTGCATGACTGAGACCATAGATCAAGAACCATGGCATCATCAAGAGACATCTTCAAGAAGGAAAATATCCTCAAAATCTAATAAAAAGGATAAGATAGTTATCCGGTGGTGGAATAACCAATTCATGATGTGAGCTAGGCAACTGTACTAGAGGCATCCCGATGGCACTCACCTACGATTTCTCACCTAGATGGAGCTAGAGGAAAATGTGACCCCCACGTGAAAAACTGTATATTAGCAAATAAAATCATTTAATACGGATATTATTTTAGCACTCTTTAGCATGACTGCAGAAAATATGTCCAAAAATACCTCGAGTGCCAACAATTAGTAAATCTATGACATTTGCCTCCAAGCCAACTTTACAACACAATATCACCATGGCCATTTTTAACCTAAGGAATAAACATCATAAGAAAGTTACTCTTAAAGCCTCTAATGGCCAAGAATTCTTCCTGGTAGCCATAGAATATTGCAACAAATGAGTTGAGGCCGAGTCATATGATGTGCTAAATTCCAAAAAGGAATCTCAATTCATATGCAAAATAATTATCTACAAGTATGGCGTGGCTTTTGAATTGATATCATATAATGGGATGCACTTTGAAGAAGAAGTCACGCAACTTAGAATATGTTATCCATATGCACGAATCCTCTTTGTACAATTCATAAACCAATGGCATTACTGAATCCTCTAGAAATAATGTGAAGGTTATAGTAAGAAAGATGATCGAAGGATGTCATGATTGGCCCGACAAAATACCATACGCACTATGAGTATATCGGATCTCCGTCAGAACACCTACCAGTGCCACCTCACTTATCTATAGGATAGAGTTTATGTTGTAATAGAAATCGAAATACCTTAGATTATCAATTCTGATTGAATTAAGATCAAATACGAATAATTGGCATTACTAGACGCACGTCGGTAGCAAGATCAATATCATATTTAAGGCTACCACGGATGCATCGCCTAGGAGTTTAACAAAAAAGCCAAGGATCAAAGGGTTCGAGAACAAGACCTGATACTGAAGGAAGTCATTGAGTCCATTTGGGACCTCAGATGAAATTTCATCCTAACTGGACGAGGCCTTATGTTGTGAAGATAATTCTATCAGGAGGCGCAACCCTCCTAATTAACTACGAATTAGTTAGGCCAATTAATATAGAGCATCTAAAGAAGTACTACATATAAGGAAATAAAAGACAAAACGATGCCCTTTGGGGCAATAAGAACCACGTACGACTTGATCCTTTATAATCAGAAATGTCTCGATCATTCAAGACATTTTTCTAAATTCCATCATCTTTTCTATGTGATAAATGTATGCAAGCATCCTTAGGGGTATGATCAATAAAACAACACCCCTTTAGGGGAAACATTTCTTTTTTACTTTATCCCACCTTACATCACTAGGTCGTAGAGCCACGGGACATAGATTTGGACCCCTAAGTAGACTCATTTTTCATTTAAATAAAATTTTCATACCGCATGTGAAGATATTTAAAAAATATTTATGGTCGACACTTCCAAGTTAATCAAAATCCATATCTTCAGATAAAATCATGTCCCATGAACCACTTCTTTCACATGTCACTGCTCAATCCACCCAGGCCTTTCCAAATAAGTTTTTTTACTAAATCCTGGATTTGGGAAATACCTCAGATTTCTGTCGACTCTGAAAAAGTCCATCCAAACATCTAGAGGAGACTTATTTTCCTAAGGACCATAATATCCCCATTTCCCATAATGACAGAAGATGCTCCTCGAATAGAAATATCAGGATTTTGTAACCTGATTGGTACAGATAGGGAAAAGGGAACATAAATCCTCCAAAGATCATTAATGATGCTCACCAGTTAAGGAAAGAAAGGGCTCCATAAGGTACAAGTGCCCCACTAGAAGAGGAACCTCCTGTCACCTACTATATTAGTGCATTAGTTGTTATGGGAGATACAACGACATGAAGCAAAAGGAGTGGAGATAAATATAAGAGAAAGGATACATGGACAAATGTAGTGTTTCAGTCACTCATCAAGGGAGGAACCAACAGATGTAAGAATGAGTATATTCAAAGAGCCAGTAAACCCATTTTCCTTTAATCTCCATCAAATGCAAGATCGACTCACGAGAAATGAAATTGGATGGATGGTGGTGAATGGACAAAGGAACGTCGATCAAGCTCATTCTTTCAAGAAACCACATATATAAAAGTAGCGGGTTCCCCCGAAAGAATGGAAACTCTTGGAAACAGTAAGCAGAAAAACCATTTAATGTTGCATCCAAGATTGGCGATTTTGGACTTCTTCCTTCCTTTATCTACAAGCCCACATCGACCAAATGAATGTCAATACAAGTGGAACCAGTTACCAAGTGGTACTAGAATACCATAGCTAAAGTCAAGGCACCCTTGTGACCACCTTCATGCTTCTTCCTAAGAGTATTAAATAAAAAGAAGGCAACCACCACCATGAGGTTGATACCTTTATTGACGATAAACTCAAGAGTCGTGAGATGGTATATTTTTAATAGCTTTGCCAAATAAAATATGCCCTCTTAGCTGAGATCAGGCTCTTCAGTGGGCTAATGAACCACTTACCTTGTCATACTAATGTAATCCTCAATGGTTGGACAGACTTCCTCCGAAAAAAGAGGAAAATATGATCCTCTAGAAACCAAAATTAAGTGGCAGCCTTTAGAAAGAACCAATAATTCATAATGTTCCTCTAGGAAAACGAAGGATTCAAGCAGTAATATTCCAGGACGAAGAGCAACCAATCATCAAAGATATGAATAAAGGACTTGAATTGATAGTTGAGAGTATCTTGAACATCAAAACTTGGAATTGCCCTTTTTGAGACTACGAGAAATATAAAGAATTTTTTATAAGCCTGTAAGATGAAGGGGCGAAAAGTATGAGCTCCTAACATCTAAATCAAATCCTATTTATATAGAGGACCAAAGAATCTTTATTGGATCGGTTTGTCTTCCAGAATGGTGTCCATGACTAATCGGTCCTGTCTGACACAAAGAATTTACATCCTGCTCCTATAAGTCGGCGACACAAAAATGACAATCTGAGGAAATCGAAATTGTAAAAAATCCAAAAATTTTAAAATAAGATTTTTTCCATTTTTAGTTCATTTTGTCTTATATCTATTTGTGTTATATGATTGACACATAACTAATTAAAAATAATATGCAATAAATGCAAAAAATAACAATAACAAAAAATGATTTTTTCAAATAAAATGTCTTTTTTCATATATATATACAATACATTTCTTAGGAAATAAAGGACAAACCCTTTTAAATCCTTGAAATATTTAAAAAAAAAGGGAAAATACGCCCTATAATACCTAATCCCCTGAGGGAATAATCATCAATTCTTAGCTGAGATCAGGATCTTCAGTGGGTTGATGAACCACGTATCTTCTCATACTAATGTAATCCTCAACGGTTGGACAGACTTCCTCCGAAAAAAGAGGAAGATATGATCCTCTAGAAACCAAAATTAAGTGGCATCCTTTAGAAAGAACCAATAATTCATAAAGTTCATCTAGGAAAACAAAGGATTCAAGTAGTAATATTCCAAGACGAATAGAAACCAATCATCAAAGATATTAATAAAGGACTCGAATTGATAGTTGAAATTATCTTGAACATCAAAACTTGGAATTACCAATTTTGAGACTACAAGAAATATAAAGGATTATTTACAAGACTATAAGATGAAGGGGCCAAAAGAATGAGATCCTAACATAGGTCAATTAGGAATATTAATGTTTTCTTAACACAATCAAATAAAAATATCCCCCAAATATCAAGAAAATACCACCTTCACTTATTGTATATCACTTTTTCCTTTAAGAGGATGTCTTTTGGGATTTACAACACGCTAGTAAATTTCCAATGGTGCATGCTTAGCATTTTTAGTGACATGGTAGGGGACATCCTTAAAGTCTTTATGGATGACTTTAGCATGTTTGGTAATTTATATCTATCATGACTAGAAAACCTCATAACGGTCCTAGCTAGATGCGTTGAGAAAAATCTCATTCTTAATTGGGATTATTTTTAGTTCACTGTGACACACGGTATCGTCCATGGCCATATTATCTTCAATGAGGAAATGAAATTAGAAATGCCAAGATACAACTATTTGGATGAGGTAACCCCATTTGGATGGCTTTTATTATTAAAACCATTAATTCTCTTCATTTTAAAATAACTCTCTTATATTTCAAGAGAAAAATACTTCAAGATCCTTTTATGTGCATTAATTTCTTGTTCCTTTCTAAGGATATAAGAATACACTTGTGAAAAAGTGTGAACCCATTGTTTAAATGTAGTTAATATTTTTCCCTTCTCTTTTTTGCATTTAATCACCTCTCTTTTTAGAGGTTGATTAATATCAAAGAAGACGAAGCGTTTTCACCAAGAACTCCCTTTTATAAATCAAACTTTTTATACACTGGGGCTATTTCTCCCAATAAAAAGTATTGCAGTATTTGAGGTTCTTTTTCGAGGTTCATATCATTTGTGATCTCCCAAGTTCAAATACAAAGGTTTGTGCATTATTGTTAACATATGTCATGACATCGAGATGTTAAGATCTTCCATCTATGAATATAAGTCTCTAGTTTTCCATAACTTTGTGGGGAAAATGTGAAGGTGTGACTTAGCATAAAACGAGTGTTAGTCATAAGTACCTTCTGCAAGTCGTTACCAAGTTTAGTGAGATTATTGCATTGGCCTGAGGTTTTTCAATTTAGTGAGTTTTCATCCTTGTACATCTGTTGTTGTGCTCTTATTTACCTCTTTCGAATCTTTTATACTCCATATGCTTAAAGAAGATAAAATTTGAGTTGGTTGATTAAAATTTGGGTAAATTTCTCTACTTATACTTTTAAGTGTGGAAAATATTTTTTGGGTGGTTTTCCATTTCGATATGCAATACGCACTCTCAACTGGTATCAAAGCTTGGACCTCTTTTGTTAAGATTAAAAACCTAGATATAGATCATGTATTTTGGGATTAATATTGAGAATATTACCATGTTCCCAGATGTAGATCTATTTTAGGGCATTCTGCAACCTACCAATTATTTTGTCTCTTTAGAATGTACTTCTTTGAATGACAAAGAGTTATGTCAATATTTATCCATTGATAATAAATTTTCTTCTAAGATTGGCACTTTATCTTCTTGTTGATATTCTAGTGATGATTCCTTTAATAAAAATGATAGTAACCTTCAAAACCCTTACGATAAACTCTCGTATGAAAATTCTAAACTTAAGAAGAACTTGTTGAAAACTTCTATGAAACTAAAAAATGTGAATAAGAAAATTCATCTTCAAATATGGAAAGGTCCTTTATGAGCAATATTGAAGCTCAACGTCCATCTCTTAATTCGAGTCTCATTTTGATGGAGAATGAGATTAAAGATTTCCAAGAAAGGTTAAACTTTTTACAATGTGAGTTGAAAGAATGTAAAATTTCTAATGACTATTTAAACAAGAAAATAGCCTCTATTGAAAATGAGTTAGTCTAGGCTAAGTATCTAAAGGTTACACCATTGAAGATAAATCGAAGAGGATGGAAAATTTTCTTTTAGCCCATACTATATCTTCGATTGGTAAATGTGAAATTAGTTCTGAAAACTCTCATGTTAAATCTAAATCTGAGGACAAAACTAACTTTGTGTAATCTTATCAAAATACTCTTTTATCCAAAGTGTTTTCATCATCTATTGAGAAGAAAATTCTTTTAAAACCTTTGAAGAAAATTGTACATCGTTTTGTGTATCATTACACTTTTTTGCAATCGCGATGGTCACCTAATAGGATTATGATAAAATCCAAGGTGAATAAGAAACCTCACTTGGATGAATTTTCTACCTTGAAATGTGATTAGTCATGAATATTGCATGTAAAACCACTTATATTTACTCATTCTAGTATTCCCGTGTGCATTAATTCCGAGACTTACACTCATTTATTGGATAACATTTTTTTATATATCAATTGCAAGGTTTATTTTACCTCTTATAGGTGATATGAATGCGTCATGAAGTTTGGTTGATTTTCGAGAAAGTTTCATCAAAAAAAGCAACTTTGAGAGCATTTTAGTAAATTTATCACTTAAGCTTCGAGCTCGATCTCTCACGAAAGTTGTAGCTCTTAGAGCTATCTTCGTGTAGTCGCTGATGGTGTATGGTTCTGACTTGTAACGAAGAAGTTATGAAAGTTTCTGCAGGATGATGTATATGAAAAGTAAGGCAATAAGGGCTTCTCAATTCTCTTCAGATTTCGAATCGATTTGGTCCTACTCCGAATCGATTAAGACCCTCGCAAACTCGAATTAATTATGATTCGAATTGATTTGGCTTTGCTCTCTAAATCTATTCGGTCCCCTAATTTGGCTCTCATTATTTATTCACATGTTTTCCATTTTCTCATATTGTATATATAGTTTTCCTTTCATTTTATTAGGAACGTAAGTTTTATTTTCAAAGGATAATATTGAAGAAGCATTCAACTCTATTTCTCTCTCCTAGGTTAAAATTAAAAGTTTCTTTCTCTCTATTTCCTTCCATTAAATACATAAGAGTTGTTGGTTAATTCTTGTTGCGAGCTTATTTACTCTTGCCTTTGTTGGTTATATAGTTGGAATTTTTATTTATTAAAATAACTTTGGTTGGTATGTCTCTTAAATGATATTTTCTTTATTATTGATGGTTATTTCATTGTGTGTGTCATATTTACCATGAGTGGGTAGTTCTTATACGTTAGGGACCATAATCCCACCAAGGATGATTAAACCTTAAAGTTAGGGTATGATTTATATTCATTTTGATTGAAACTCATGTGTTGAAATTAGAGTATCATAGTATCTTAACTCCCCTTGTCATGCAATGGCTGTGTTTGAAGCCATACTACAAACTCAATCGATTTGTCACCATAACTAATTAATCCTTAATCTTTCATTGTTAAGTTATCTTTACATGGTTCATGTTTGACCTTAATTTGATATGGTCCATTAGAATTAAATTAAATCAAACTCCATCATTTATATCTCTAGTTCAAGGTGGGAGAATGGCCCAAATCTCTTTTCTCTATTTTAAATCACAAGCATCCAAGATTATTTTAACTAGTTTTCTAAAAAATGAGCCTAGGCCACTCAAAGGCACGCCTAGGCGTAAAGCTTTTTTGATACATTAAGTTTTGGCCCTATGCGTGGACTAAGTCATGGTCAATTGCAGTCAACATTTTTTTGTCAAAAGGCGTTAAAGACGTATTTTTTAAAAGCTTAAATGCACCTTAAAATGCATTTTTTTTATTTTCTGGTGGGAACCAAAATAATGTCTTTTTGGTATCCCTTTAAACAAAAAAATGATCCAAACCTAATTCTTACCTTTTCACTCGTTTTGTTCAGCAAAAAAAATTCTCTCTTTTAGTTCAACCCCCTCCCCAAGCACTCTCCCGTCTATCTCCGCTGATTTGGATGGGAAACAGCGGTTCATGTGAACCAAAAAGACAATAATGTTATCAAATGTATATTGTGTGGAAAATTTACTAAAGCAGGGATCTATAGACACAAAATTCATGTATTCGGAATCAAGGGGTTAGGCGTTGCATCGTGTAGTAAGGCTAATTGTGAGGACATATTTTATAAGTCATGTTCACATTAGTGTATGTCATATACCGCTACAAACTGTCAAAAGAAAGGCCAAGTTAGAAGATATATGAAGACGGATTCGAATATCAAAGTCCTTCAACATTCAAGCCTCTACGAGATGAATTTTGGTAAGGTTGTATTTTAGTCCCTTAACATTTCATTTAAAAGTTCTAGGATATGCTTCGAAAATATTTTCTAAGTGTTGAGACATTTTTTTTGTCAAAATATTTTTATTAGTGTTGAGGCAAATTTTTGAAATAAAAATAAAAATTTATATTTCGTTATGTCGTTCAAGCAACGTATGCCTGTCATTCAAATGACATTGGCATCTCATGTAATGTCATTCAAGAAATATTTTTCCTCATTCAAGCGACATTAGCAGTTTGTTCGGGCGACAACACTGACTCAACTTTGCTATATAAAATGTGTTAAATCACTCCGTTTTCGTTAAGAAGACCTGGAAAATTTCTTTCTTCATAAACTTCAAACATCAGGTTACTTTTTTCTTCTTCATTTAGGGTTCAAATCCTTTTGTTTTAAATTCACAAAAGTTCCAATATTATAGTGAATTGTTTTGGAACCCTTGTAGGGAGGGTAACGTACTGCTGATCTAGGTGCCACTTGAGGGAGGTGCTAGGCTGACATGACTGCGTGTCATAGGGAATGCTTGTGGTGTTTGTGGGCTGATTGGATTGCGTGTCTTTGTGGATCTTCTCAAGTTGATTCATTATTAATTTAGAACTGTGCGTTCTTGTGGGTATCTACGGATATTTATTGTAGATTTCGCTTGTAATCATTGTGATTATTATTAAGTGAAATAAAAGGTTTTCCCTTTTGGATTTTTTCTTGAAATCTGTGAGTCAACAATTCTTATTCATTTATGTTGGCATGATCCACTAAACCTTGATGTTTGTTTAGGGTTAGTTAAAATTGGGTTTAATTAATTTGGTTTAAAATTAACGATTGATTAAATAAGGGTTCAATTGGAATTTATGAATTTATTCAGATCAGTATCACACCGCATTCACAAATTGGTATCAGAGCGAGTTTCTTTAATTTATCGAGTGATCCTATTTTTCATAAAATTTTGTGATATTGATTTTTAGAAAAATCTCATTTTGAGGGAGCATAGTGCTAGGGAAGTGGTCGAGCCACCATATCGACCTATGGGAGAAAACCTACGATCGAAGACGACCACCTCTACATCGTGCATCATTTTTCCTAATAATTTCATACAATTCCATTTTATAAATGGAATGATATAATTATTGCCCACTTTTATGTCATGGAAAGTGAAAAACCATACCTACATGTATTGGAGTTTGAGGAGGTGTGCGCTACTTTTAGCGATCAAAATTGCCCACTCGATGTAACACGCCTCAAAGTCTTTTCATTTTCTCTTAAGGACAAAGCTAAAACTTTACTTTCTTCCTTATCCCTAAATTCTATTGGGAATTGGTGTGATATGCAAGACCAATTCCTAAGAAAATTCTTTCCCACCAACCAAACCAACACACTCAAGGGAAAAATTCAAACCTTCAGCTAAGGAAATAACTAGACCTTTGAGAGGTTTGGGGAGATATTTAATGATCTCTTAAATAAATTCCCCCACCATGGTTTTGAAACATTGAGACTCATTTCATTTTTCCATAATGGGCTTATACTCAATTACAAACAAGTAATGGAGACCATGTGTTTCGTGGAATTTTTTAGTTTGCACCTAAAAGATGTCGAGGCACACTTTAAATATTGTTCTGAGACCACTCAAGCTTGGGATATCTTGGACCCAAAAAAAGCTAACCCACGATCTTCTAATCCAACCTCCTCAATCCATGGGATGTATCACCTCGTCGATGGGGATGATATGTCAATGACATTTTCATAACTAATAAAAAGAGTTGATTCAATGGATTTAAAGAGTCGGGATTTCGTCGTTCCTACTCAATCTCATTTTGAGGAGTCTTGTGCCATTTGTGACATTGATGATCACCCTACCAAGGATGGTCCCACAATCCCAGACAATAGAGTGATCCTTCACGATCAAGATAATTTAATGGCTACTTTCAATAAGTTATATGACTACTCTTGGTGAAGGGTATAATCCCTTATGGAGAAACCATCCATGTTTCCACTATGAGCAGCCCCAACAATATCAATATCCCCCACCTCCAAATTATCAAGGTCCACCTCCCACCACAAAATTACCAACTGCCTTATTTACAAGAACCTCCTCCTCTGTTTAAAATGCAAGGTCCTCCAATGGGACCTCCTCCTATAGTTCAATCTCCCCATGTGCCCCCACATAGGAAAAGTCATAAAGACACGTTTTTATCAGTGCTCAAATCAATTTCAATAATCTAAACTCCAAATATTTGCGAAAATAAAATCTTCATTTATAAGGTTACTATATCATTCAAGAGAAGGGTAAATTTTTCTCACAACCTCAAAGGCCCATTGGGCAAAATAATGTTAGTACCGAAGGCTCGGTTCCCTTACAAGATCAAGCAGATTCTATCACCACTCTAAGGCAAGGGAAAGTTATTCATAGGACAATCCCATCGCCACCTTCAAATGATAAAAAAGTATTTCATGACCTAATAAATCTCGAAAACACTTCCCCAAAAAAGAGTGACGAGGAGCCTCGAGTTTAGCCGGAGGTAGTTTTGAAATGCCCTGTTTTTGTGCCTCACCCTCAAAGGATACTATCTCCCAAAAAAGGATGAAAATAATGTCGATGTCTTGGAGATATTTAAACAAGTTAAAATAAACATCCCTCTCCTCGATGGAATCAAGAAATTCGCTTATGCCAAGTTACTCAAGACATGATCACGGTAAATCAAAAACTCTATGTGAGGAAAAAGGCATTTTTGGCTCAAAATGTGAGATAAATTATCTAATTCGAGTTGCCACCCATGTATAAGTTCCCCGGATGTCTAATCGTCTCGTATGTGATTGGGGAGTTCAAAATTGAGCAAGCTTTGTTTGATTTAGGTTCCATTATCAATTTGTTACCATACTCCATGCATGAACAACTCGGCCTAGGTGAACTTAATCCCGTAAAAATCATTCTTCAATTAGTTGATCGCTTCTTTAAGATACCAAGATGGAGGATAGAAGATGTCATCATTCAAGTGAAAAATTCTACTTTTAGGTCGACTTTGTAATTTTGGATACTCTTCTTGTTTATCTAAAAAGCAACCACATACCCATTATCCTTGGTCGGCCTTTTCTAGCAACTTCAAATGCCTTAATCAATGCTAGAAATGGTCAAATGATTATCACTTTTGGGAACATGACTTTGGAGATTAACATTTTCAATATTTCTAAACAAATGGGTGATAATGTTGAGGTATATGAGGTAGACCTCATTAATAAGATTGTCTATAAGCATTTTGACGTTACTTATTGTGCGAACCCTCTCGAGGAATGTTTGGTAAACTCAATTGATTTACAAAATGATTATACCCCTTATGATCATGAAGCTAACCTTATGAGTTAATTATTAGAATATGTGGAAAACGTGGAGGAGGTAAGGTGGTGTACCAATTTTGAGAATTTTCCCCCTCACTATTCTTACGAAGTTCCCTCGGATGTGCGATTTCCAAAGCTTGATCTCAATCATAATGATACTTAGAGAAAAGCTTTACAGTTTAAAGGACTCAAAATCGATAGAAATAAATCTGAATTTATGGAATGTAAATTTAATAATGAGGTGTAGGATAGCATAATGTTAATGATTGAAGAAAAAGTGATAAACCAAACTAATAAAGTTCGTTATTTAGGTTCAGTCTTACAAAGTAATGGGGGTATTGATGAGGATGTTATGATTAGAATATCAACTGGTTGGATGAAATAGAGAAAATAAAGTGGGGTGTTAAACGATAAGAGGATAACTAATAAGAGACCCTATATGGATCGGAGTGTTGGGCTTTAAAGAAAAAACATAAACAAAGTTTCCATGTTAGTGAGATGAGGATGATCCGATAGATGATAGGAATTACTAGAGAGGACAAAATTAAAAACAATTGTGTGAGAGAAAAGTTAGGAGTAGCTCCCATTAGCAATAAATTAAGAGAAAGTAGACTTAGGTGGTACGGACATGTCTTGCGTAGAGAAGTAGATGCACCTATAATAAGAGGAAGATTATTGGAAATAGATGGTAAAAGAGAAAGGGGCTACCCTAAGCTATCGTGGGAGGAAATTATTAGAAGTGATCTTAAGGGATTCAACTTGAAAGATAATATTATTTATAATAGCTTAGAATGGAAAAGTAGAATCCATGTGGCCAACCCCATATGATTGGATTAAGGCAAGGATGATGATGATGATGATGATGATGATTATCTCAAGCAATTGTTATCCGATCTCAAGTATATTTATTTGGATGAGAGTAAGACATATCCCATCATTGCCTCATCCCACATTAATGAGGGCTAGGAGGGAATGTTGATGAACTTATTGAAAAGGTTGGACAATAATGGACTTAAAGAGAGTATGACCTTTAATTTGTTTATACACATAAAATACACCTCGAGGAGGAAGACAAGCCCACCCAGGAAATGAAACGTAGGTTGAATCCCATGATGAAAGAGGTGGTTAGGGCCAAGGTTATTAATCTTTTAGATGCGAATATCATATACCCGATATCGGATAGCAAATGGGTTAGTCCAATTCAAGTGGTTCCCAAGAATTCGATAATCACCATCATTGAGAATGAGATGGGAGAATTAATCTCTAAATGCACCACCACCAGGTGGCATGTGTGCATTGAATATCGAAAGCTCAAAGTTGTGACCCGATAGAATCATTTAACCCTTTCATTTATTGAACAAATTCTTGAACGTGTGTCGGGACACTCTTTTTACTATTTTCTCAATGGTTATTATGGATATAACCAAATCGAGTTAGATATTCAAGACTACGAAAAAAATACTTTGCATGCCCTTTTGAGACTTTTGCCCATAAAACTGTGTCCTTTTGTTTGTGCAATGCACCGACCAAATTTCAAAGGTTCATGTTAGGTATGTTAAACGACATGGTTGAGAGAGGTTTAAAAGTGTTTATGGATGATTTTAATGATTTTAGAAACTCCTTTGACTACTTCCTCTCTATTCTTCAAAAATTCTTATCTATGTTTGTCAAGAAAAATCTTGTCATAAAGAAATTTAATTTTATGGTTACCAAAGGTATTGTTCACGGTCACATTATCTTCTCCGAAGGCATAGAGGTGGATAAGGAAAAAATCGAGACTATTGATAATTTTCCCGCCCCAAAATCACTTAAATACGTAACGTCTTTTCTCGAGCATGAAGGATTTTATTGAAGATTCATCAAAGACTTTAGCTCCATAATATGTGATCTCCTCTCAAAAGATACCCATTTGAATGGATCGAGGCTTTCCCACTAGCTTTTGAGAAGTTAAAAAGGATTCTTACCACCATCCCCATTATTCAAGCCCCGGATTGGTCCTTTCTATTTGAATGAATGTGTGATGAAAGTGAATTTGCGGTCGGGCCATTTTGGGACAAAGGAATGACAAGAAGCCCGATATTATATACTCTGCTAGTCAGACTCTCAATGGTGCATAATTGAACTATTCCACTAAGAAAGAGTTATTAATAGTAGTGTTTCTTTGGATAACTTTTGAGCATATTTGGTGGGATCTCCCATCATTTTTTTGACTAACCACGTGGCACTAAGCTACCCTATTTCTAAGAAGGATGATAAGCCCCGTTTGATTAGGTGGGTCTTAATACTTCAATAATTCAATCTAATGATAAAAGATAAAAAAAATGAGTAGAGAATGTCACAGCTGACCACTTGTCTCGATTAATGTTTGAATTGCATAAAAATTAAATCCCTGTCGATGAGTTTTTATTTGATGACTAATTGTTTTCCACTTCCTCTCTTCCTTAGTTCACGGACATCGTGAACTACCTTGTGATGCATCCCCTCACATTGGACTCCAAAATTCTTCATTTGGGTGCGCATGTTTTTCTTCGATCACCCATACTATTTAAGTATTGCGTAGACCAAATCATTTGAAAATGTGTCATGTTTTATGAAATAGAGATCGTCATATAATTTTCTCATTATGAAGCTTGTGGAAGCCACTTTTCGTCTAAGAAAACCGTCGTAATGATTCTTCAATGCAGACTCTATTGCCTTACTCTTTTTAAGAATGCTCATGAATTTTACAAGTCAAGTGAGTGTTACCAAATGTTAGGTGAAATTACTCGATGAAACATGATGCTGATGTCCCCCATAATAGAAATCGAGTTGTTCGATTGTTGGGGCATTAACTTCATGGTAACTTCCCTAATATTTTGGTAACCTATATATCCTTGTTACGATTTACTACGTTTCCAAATGGGTGGAAGTGACAACATCATGGACAAATGATCATAGGGTGCTCTTAAGGTTCCTAAAGGAACACATACTTTCTCCCTTCATCCCTCCATAGGCGGTCATTAGTGACAACAAAACCCATTTTTGCGATGGTCCATTTGCCAATATCATGAGAAAGTATGGGGTTTTTATAAGGCTGGAATAAACTACCACCCTCACATGATCAACCAAGCTAAGTTAACTAACTATTAGATCAAATATATCCAAGAAAATACAGTCAATCCCAACCGCAAGGATTGGTCTTTATGGCTAATCGATGCGCTATGTGCCTATTTCACGGCTTAAAAAACTCCCCACGATATGTCCCCCAATAGACTTGTGTTTGGAAAACCTTTCCATCTCCTCATGGAGATTAATCACAAGGCCTATTGGGTGATCAAAAAATGAATTTTGATTTGAACAAGGCTGGGAAGATGCGGTTACTCCATATCAATGAGTTGGAAGAAATTCAGAATGATGCATATGAGAATGCATGTATTTACAAAGCACGGGTGAAAGACAAGAATGATAAATACATATCTTGAAATTTGTTTCACTCGTCTTAAAAGGTGCTCTTGTATAATTCCTGATTGCATTTGTTTTGAGAAAATTGAGGTTAAGATAAATCAGTTCGTACATCGTAAAAATTGTATTTCCCCACAGTTCGATCGAGGTTGAAAATCCAAATGGTGGCAACACATTCAAGGTGAAAGTTCAATGCCTTAAACCATTTAAGAGTCTTTTGACCCATCTACGGAGTCGATGCCATTATTCGACCTCATCTAAGGGTTCGAATATGCTCCGTCAAGCCTACGTTTTGTGCCGAACAACCCCTGGTATTTATTGCGGTTACACTTTTTATGGAAATACATTTTGGCTCATTTTCAAGCATTCTACAATGAGTTCCAATCCAAAATCCCATAATTCACCCTTTTTTACCAAAACAAGAGCCAGTTCCAATTCTAATAGGTGTTGAATCGATTCAGATCATTTTCGAATCAATTCGTACTTCGGCAATGTGCAATTTATGATGTGAGAATCGATTCGGACAATTTCTAAATCGATTCAGAACCAATAGGTTTGGAAAATTCAAGGTTTTTTAGTTCATTCCCCCTATTTTTTTTATAACATCTCTCCTAATTCTCTCGAGACTTTCTAAACCCCTAGTATCCTAAAACCATGTTTCTTCACCCGAATCATTTCAAGTATCCACTTTATCACTTCTAGGTATGATCTCTTTCATCCTTTTGATTATTTATGGCTTGATTTGTGGTACTTATGTGTTCTAGCTAGGGTTTGTGACTTTTTGGTTATGTATATTTTTCATACAAATGCTTCATTCATTCTATAATTCCTTTAAATGCAAACCATTCTTGATTATTATTGTTTTTGTGTTGATTTTTTGGGTTTACATACTGAAACAAAGGTTCCCCCACTCCTATTTAAATACTTTGCCCACAATGTGTTTGAGAAAATGCCCCAGTGGGATTTGGATGCACAAACTGCACATATCTTGCACAATTATCTCTTATAATTATATTGTTACTTCAAATTGGTTTGAGGTGCATGTCGGTTACCCATGACCGACCAATCTCCACACATTGCACCCTCACAGACGTTTTGACGAAATTTGTCATTTCAACTTTAATTTTTTAATTGCACTAATGGTGTTATATAATAAATTATTATTATGTAGGTATTAGATAGAAACCAATCCCAACTCTATCGAAATCCAAGGAAATCAAGGTTTCTAAGGATTGCACTCAAAAGTGGAACTTGATTGGTTTAAGGCGAGTTTGAAATCAAGTCCCCTCATTTATATCTAATGGACATTATAATTGGAGGACTTTACCAATGCCATGAGGTGTTTTATGTAGAAATTTGGATGAGAGATCCACTTAGCGAAGTCAATGGTGGTAAATGAGGATTTAATGCACCCTTTCTAAGACACCCTAGTGAAGAAGTCGGATGGCAACCTTGAGGCTTTCATTAATGGACAAGTTATCCGTATCTCCACTACCATCATCATCAAACACTTAGATGGACCTGCTAACCCCAATACCTATAATTACCCTTTTGATGATGATACGATCAAGGTCCCCTATGCAACTCTGGTGGAGTGTCTAGATCCGGGGGATGCCTCGACGTCCGATACATTCCAGATGCCCTGCATGTGAGACATCCATCACCTCCTCTACCTCATAAGCATTAATTCCATCTTTCCGATAAAAGAATAAATCCGCCTTTCGATTTGAGCAGGGGTTGTTCCTTTATAGTATTTTGGAGGTGGATAACCGTATTATCTTATTTGCCTTGGTACATAAGGAGATGGTCTCCATAACATTTGATAGGTTGGCCACGGCTATGCTCCCATACGCTTATCTTGTCATGAGGATATGTATTGCAACGTGGTGTGTGGTCCAAGAAAGTGATAAAACCCCAAGATTCCCAAGATAGTGGATGATACATTGATCAAGAAATTATTTTGCAGGTGTTAATGGGAGCAAATAAAGAAGAGGCGGCTTGATAGGGATGCATCATTGGAGGATTTAGAGGAGCCCGGTGAGGAGGAGGAGGAGGAGGAGGAGGAGGAGGAGTATAGACTACATGCTAGCACAGACGTCGCACCTACAAAGGACGTTTATAATCCTCTATCACTAGGGCTCCATTTGGATGCCCTTCAGGCGGGATTCATTTCATTTTAGTTTGGTTTTACTTATTTACAGTCTAACGATCTGCGGGACATCAACATGATTACCCGAATCCAGTTGGACATGTGTCACCATGTGTGTGGGGTTGACACGCCACTACCACCATATTTCTATGATCCATACACACCGTGCAATCCCTATGTGTCTGTACCTTTGGTTGTCATTAGGATTTACTCCCCCCCTCCACCATGGTGATTTACCTTTGGTTATAGTTGTTTTGGGTTGAACACAGGATGGGGGTAGTGCTATGTAAGGTTGTAATAATAATTTCGATGTATTTTCTTTTATTTTGAACCTTATGTATTCCAACTCTTATTATATTAAATGACATAACTACATTGCGATATCGTGTTTTATTTATATATCTCTTGTACATTCTGGTTGTGTATACTCCTGTTTTGGTGCGAACTTGTTTTGTAGGTTTGCCGTTGCACTTATCGGGGTTCACTCCAATTGGGGAGATGCATTTTTCACCCTCTTTTCCATTTTTTTCCTTAGTAACATTGAGGAAAATGCTTATTTAAAGTCGAGGTGTGATTTACTCATTTCATTCTTTCGGGAACCACATAGCATGTTTATATTAATTCATATATATGTTTATTTATATATATATTTAAAATACCATAAATCATAATTTTTTTTTTATTTTCTCCTTTACTCTGCCTTAAGTGTAGCCTATGTCTCTAATGATTATTTGAATCATCACCCAATCCATTTGAATTGCAATGATGCATGTATAGATTTTATGATTTATTAGCCTTTAATTCTAAAATTGTTAATATTATAAAAAAAAAATCTTGAATTAGACTTTAAAACCCATGAGAACATGTGTAAATACTTGTTTATGATTCGGTTTAAGGCTATTATAACTCGATGATCATATGATGCGTTGTATACACTTACACCAAACGCGCTTTGGGACTTGCCTTCATTTGTGAGTGTTATAATTATTCTCTATTTCTTTCTTGAAAAACGTAATTTTGGCAATAATCTTATTTTTCTTTCATATATTCTTTATTGATTGAGTTCCGTATTAAAATTGACACTCAAGCGTGGATTTCAATATTATTGAGTCTCAATAATCGCATGAAACCATAGAAAAGGATCATAAGACCTCTTTGTATTAAACCCATTACGACCTTAACTTTTACTACTTTGTTATCTCTACTCAACCCCCTTGAGACTAAATAAAGCCCTTAGTTTCATACCCAAATCTCTTAACTAACTCCACATTGGAGTTTTAAAATCTGCATTTGCCTTCCTCACCACTATTTAGGAACGATCTTTGGATTTTATGATGTTTGTTTTGTGTGGTTGCAATTAAGCGATGAGTTGACTTCAAAGAAAAGAAAAAAAAAAGTAAAGAAAAGAAAAACAAAATAAAGAGTTCCAAAATTTTTTGAATTTTATGCTTGTGTAAAAGAATAAAGAAGTCATACTCCAATTAAACATTTATTCTTATGGAACTTGAATTCCAATGTTGAAATTGTCCACTCTTATCATTATCCCACGTGTTCCTGTTGAATCCCTTTGTACACGTATATATACCTTCATTTCTTAACCCTAGCCTAGCCTATCTTACGTCCCTAAAAGTCTTATTTGATCCTAGGGGTGAAATTGATTTGAAAGTCGAACATTTGTGATAATCTGTTAGAGTTCTTCTCACCTCACTAAATGAACAATATCCATTCATGAGATCATATTTTCACTTTTATATAGCGTTCTTAATTTATGACATTTGTACGGCCTAGTTTCCATTTTCATTTACTCCTTATGACCACATGTCTCGTGTGTGTTACGCCTTATTCTGAGTGCTTTAATTTCTTGAGTGTAATCACCGAAGATGATTTCGGTCATGCATGTATTGTTTATCTAGGTTATAAAATCTTTATCAACTCTAAACTTTCACATGTTCCCTCTCGTCTCACATATTTAAGGTTTCAACTTTTTTGAAGTTTTTCTAATACTTTTAATAAATTAGGACTATTATGTCAATTCTCACTCACTTTGCTGATAACTTTGAGATCATTATTTTTGTTGACCTTTTGCTTTGGATTTCAGGCAATCATAGTATTAGGTACTTGATATTTATGGGTATCATCCCTAGAAACCCACACGATACAAAACTCATCCTCTGGGACCACGTAGGGGTTTAACGGCTTATTGCATATGCTAAATACAATCGTTCAGTTTTTTGTACGTATCTCCTACTTGTGCTTTTACTCGTGCATCCTTCTTCTTTGCACTTCATTTATAGGGACTAGCAATGTGTAAGTTCACACGTGTGATTAGTAAAGAATATTTCATTTATTACACCTCATATTTATGCATTCTAGCATTCTTGTACGCATTAATCCTAAGACTTATGCTTATTTACTAGATAACTTCAATTTTCATTGTATATATCTTGTGCAAGGTTTATATGATCTCTTAGAGATGTTGGAAATGCTAGGTGTGAAGTTTGGTTGATTTACGAAAAAACACCATAGACAAACGCAACTTTGGAGGCATTTTAGTAAATTCATCACTTCGGCTCCAGGCCTAAGATCTACACAAAAGTTGTATCTCTATGAGTTATCTTCGTGTGGCTGCCAAAGGTATATGGTTCCAACTTGTAACGAAGAAGTCATGAACATTTTCAAAAAATGGTATATATGAAAAGCAAGCCAGCAGGGGCTTCTTAATTATCTTTAGACGCAGAATCAACTCGGTATTGATCCGAATCGATTCGAATCCTAGCAAACTCGAACAAATTCTTATCCGAATCGATTTATCTCTGCTCCGTATTGCTTCAATCCCTTGTTTTGGATCTGACTCTTTATTCACAAGTTTTTCATTTTCTATATAGTTTTTCCTTTCATTTTATTAGGAACTTAAGTGTTATTTTTAGAGGATAATATTGAAGAGTCATTCAACTCTCTTTCTCTCTCTGAGGTTAACATTAAAGTTTGCTTTCTCTTTCTTTTTCCATTAAATACATAATAATTGTTGGTTAATTGTTGTTGCGAGCTTAATTATCCTTGACTTGGTTGGTTATATAGTTGGAATTTTCATTTATTGAAATAACTTTGGTTGGTATCTCTCTTAAATGATATCTTGTTTATTATTGATGCTTGCTATCATTATGTATGTCATATTAACCATGAGTGGCTAGTTCTTAAGGTTTAGGGACCATAATATCACCATGTATGATTGAACCTCAAAGTTAGGTTTTGATTTATATTCACTTTGATTGAAACTCATATGTTGAAATTGGGGTATCATATTCTCTTAACTTCCTTCATCATGCAGTGGTTGTGTTTGAAACTTTACTACAAACTCAACCCATTTGTCACTATAACTAGTTAATCCTTAATATTTTATTATTAAGTTTTATCTCTAAATGGTTGATGATTGGCCTTAATTGGATATGAAATATTGGAATTAAATTAAATCAAACTTAGCTAGTCTAAGGTGGTAGAATGATCCCTAATCTCTTTTCTCTATTTTAAATCGCAAGTTTCCTAGTTCGTTTTAACCATAATCATCGTTGTTTACTCTTTCACACTTATTTTGGCGCATGTTAAGATATTGTTAGTTGTAATTCACCACTCCCATTATAATCACCTTTTTCACATTACTTTTGTGACATATAGTAACTTCATATAATTCGAATTTGTTTTTGTCTAAGTGTCCAATCCCTGTAGAAATCGATCCTAGACTTATCCGGTTATTACTAGTTGCGACTGATTTACAATTGATTAAAACATAGTTTTTACGACATCAAAATATGATTTAAATTACCTTTTTGAAAATTCTAACCCTCTTTTGTCAAAAATTGAGAAAACATTTAAATCTAAACAAGCTGATAAAAACTTTGAAGATTTTAGGGAAGAATAACAAGACCAAATTTTTTTGGACTAAGACATAAATTTTTTTTACTTTTCACATTGCCTTAGTTTCCCAAATATATTCGCAATGGTATTTTCATAGTGGATTCTTTAGGCATATGACCGAAAACCAAGATTTATTTTCCAAATTTGTTAGGAAGGAACACGGGTCGATTAATTTTGGAGATGGTAACAAATCTAACATCATTGGGAAGGGTACCATAGAAATTTATGGTTTTTCTAGGTTAGATAAGGTTCTTTGGTGGATGGATTAAAGGAGAACTTTGTTGGAACGTGAGACCCCCAATTTTTTAAATCTTTCTTTTGAATCCAAGAGAATTTCCTTAAATTGCAGAATAGGATGGTTCAACACAACACAAACAAACAACAAATTTTAATTTCTTTCAAATTAAACTTGAACTAGACTAAAAGTGAAATCAAAATAATCAACTAACAAATATTCACTTTAAACAAATTAACTCAATTCAAGTCCTAAAATTTGCCTGCACAAATTAATTCATTTTTCGCAAATTAGGCCAAACCAATGTTTACCAAATAAAATTATTTTGACTTGAATTAAATTAATCTAAATTTTACCCAAACTAATTATAGCACCAATTTAAACTAGAATGTGAATTAAACCATATTTTATCCTTTAATCCTAAGCATGCGTTCTAGGATATTTGCAAGATAAAATAAATTCATAACCACTACGCTGCGATGTACGAGGAAAATCCAAATGGGAAAAACCTCGTACGGCCCTAGCCTTAAGTCCACTAAGTACGGAATTTTTACAAGTTCAAGACAAATTACTTACTCAAAACGACTCGACTCCTTCAATCCCCTCACGCATCTTCTTGTACCAACCTCTGCTTAGTCGATAATCCCGAACACCACCGGAACCTTGGACTCCTCCAATGAAGCTTTTGGAATCCGTCAACCACACATGGTGCCTTTCACCGTATGAGAATGTCGCAGCAAACTTATCTCCTTTTTGGGTAGAGAATGAACCCAAACAACTCTTCGATGGGTAGAGTAGAACCCGATGCCAAACTGCTCCAAGAACAATATATGTATGTAGCGATACTTGGACTAAACAAACAAAACTATGGGTGTATAAACATGTGTTTGAAGAAAATTTTCTATTGAAATTTAACACATGAAAATATGGACTTTTGGTTGGACAAATTTTCTCTTAAAAACTCTCAAGGTGTGTTCAAAAGTCTTAAAAAAGTTATGTCCCGAAATGGTTAAAAACTGTCAAAAGAAAGTGGAAACAAAGTAGTGGAAAAATGCCAAAAACTGCCAAAATTGTTTCCTGCCAGAAATCTCATTCGAACGACATTTTTGTTCGAATGACATTTTTCATTCGAACGACATTTCATTTGAACGACCCTTCTAACAAAAAGTCAGTGTTCAAAATGGAAACTCGTTGCCAAAAACTCGTTCGAACGACAATCTCGAACGAATAGTCAGAATATGCATTTTTCATTTTAAGCTCATAAAAATTTATTTTAAATAAAATTACACCCATTACAAATTATTCCAAGTCTCCTACATATATATATAATGTGCATTCATACCTTTTGGAGACTTGAAATATGAACCGTTGAGGACGCAAAACTAGGCACTATGTAAACCCGGCACTTTGATATATTTACTTTGAAATACTGGTCACTATGTCTTCAACTTAAAGTTCAAACATCATAGGCTTGGAGGATACTCGTGAATACTATTCTATGACTCAAATGTTTTTGTCCGAAATTGAGACAACACTACATAAAACTCAATTGGAAATTTATGTCCTTACAAATCTCCCCCTTTGGCTAT
The DNA here is from genome assembly GCA_949130495.1 of Sambucus nigra. Taxonomy (NCBI): domain Eukaryota; kingdom Viridiplantae; phylum Streptophyta; class Magnoliopsida; order Dipsacales; family Adoxaceae; genus Sambucus; species Sambucus nigra. Next base: position 336,413,092 of record OX422214.1, read on the forward strand.
TCCAGGTCAAAAATCAAACAAAAGTCCTAAAGGGCCGTCAAGATCAACTAGACTCAAAAACATCCCACCCTATAATGAAAAATACAAGCTTGACTCAAAACCCAAGGATGACTATCTTTGCCGATGAAAGTTGCCGCTAGAATAGGTCCAGTACACCTAAGAAAAAACATTAAGCACATAGGGATTATCAAAATATTAAATGTAATTAAAATAAATACTCCACTAAATTAATTCTCCCCATTTGTCACATATGATCTACCTAAGAAGGTCGTGACTCCCCCTAAGATAAATCTCCTAAACTAAGATACGATCACAATAGGATTAGATACCGTTTCTCCCCTATCATTATCCCCCTTTTTGTTCAGGAATAGACAAAGGATAAGAGAACTAATTAAAATACTCATTGATCCCCCAAGTTAACTAAGTACGATTCTTCCCTTTAAAAATGACATAAGGGATATAAATATGGGAAAACATAATGGTGCATAAGGTGATAAGAACATGAAAGCATATGGGAAGAAATAACAATGACTAATCCACAACAAGGATAAATAGATACCAACTTATGATGCGAAATAAATGATACCAATTTGTCAAATAAGATACTAAGTATGTGATATCAAACAAAATACGCAACAAAATAGATACCAATTATGAATTAGAAGCATAGATGGACTAACAAGTAAGGCAAAGACTCAAAAACTAAAAAAATACCATATATATGTATAAAAAATGAATATCACTAACGCACACACAGATATACATACATGACACAAAATACATGAAACTTTTCACACTCGTACGGCAAAAATGTGTCCAAATATATGTGGTAAATGGGAGTGTAGGGGTGTGAACTAGTAGCAATTAAATTTCAACCCAATCACTTAAAGCATGTTCACGGAGTTCTCATTTTATTGCAAAACTTTATCACATTTAGATTTAGCCTCATGTGACAATATAAATTGAACTTAATGAGCAAACATACACAATGCACATAAGCCTAGAATTTTGATGATTTTACAAACCAATAGAGTCATGACAATAAAAGCTTAACTAGGATACAAAGTCATTGTGCAAACCCGTTAATATATCCTACCAAACTCCTCATAATTTTTCTTTTCTTTTCTTTTGAACATATTAACTAAACTGTTTTTGGCCTTGGCAAATATTCTTTTTAATGCCACATTTTTAAGGCCTAAAATTCAATGGAGGCTTTTCACGCAAAGTAATTTTGTCTTTCGCAACCCGATTTCATTGATAAATAACTACACCGAATAAACATATTTTTCTAATTTTTAAATTCGGAAAACAGTTATTACATGCACAAATCCTCCATAGTCATAGCAAAATGAAGATGAATAAATTGATGGGAGAAGATATCACTTAGCTCAAATATACATGTGACGATTAAAATTCAAATGAGCTCATACATGTGTGAATAGAGGCATATAAAAATATAATCCATTAAGCAACACAAAATCCTACTACTCCATGCAAGCATGACAAAGGACATTTTAAGGATTCACAATCTTAACCAAAAGTTCTATCCACATGGAAGAGAAAAGGAAAGGATTCAAACACAAGTATATGACACATAAAGTGCGTCAAACTAAAATACACACAAAACAAAAAAAAATCTTTTTGAGTTTTTGAAATTTTTAACCAAACGAAAATATTACTCAACAAATCAACAAAAATCATTTAAATTTTTCATTAAGCCTAAAATACTCATAAGATAAAACACAAATGATAAACAAAATCTTTTTGTACTTTTCATTTAAAGAAAACTAAAATGAAATAACTATAATACAAAAGATAAACAAAAATCATTATTCTAGCATGAGATATGTGATAAAGCGATGACTAGAAAATGATAAACATGCATACAGCTAGCAAGGATATATGATATAAAGCACAAAAAGCCAGAGTAAGCAAAACAAAACTAACACATTCAACCTTTAGATTTTGTAAGGGAAGAAGCATGTGAAAGCAAATGAGAATAACAAATCCTTATTTGTAAAGCCCTCAAGTCGGATCTCCTAACCCAAACTAATGAAGAGTGATAATCTCGAGATTTGGGAATCTTAGCTACCTCACAACTTTCTAATGTTTTTCTCTCTTGCCCTTCATATTTCTAAAGCTTTCTGTCATTATCTTCACTTGCAAGTTCCTCTAATCTTCTCCCTTTATTCACCATTCTAGTTAGTCCTCTTTACTATTAAAAACTTTTTGTTCATGGATCTTCTCAATAACAAAACTATCTCTTAGAAAATCATATTGTATTCCTGAGTGGGTAGAAATCGACTGTGTCTCTATGCCCAGAGACATCCGGGATATATAAGATGGACACTGGATTCACACTCTTCTTGTCATTTAAGGAGGTTAACTTTCCCCCAAACTACTTATTTTTTAATTATTTTGAACTTGTTCCTGCTCGGTGTGCCCCAAACACTTGGAAAATAATGAACGGGGTGCACGGAATCAACGAATTATATGGGACCAACTTGGGGCTACCAGAATTTTACTATTTCTATGTTTGGTCACGTGCCAATGATGGTGCTTTGTACCTGAAGGCAAGGAAGTCCAAAAGGGTTTTGGTTGTAAATCTTCCTGACTCCTACAAAGGGTATTGGATGCAGGGTTTCATTGCTAGGAATTGGCAAAGTCCTCCCCTACCTGAGGGAGAGAGGTACCGAGGTCCTTGGTTCCCTGACTGGAGGGAAGATCATATAGGTCTTGACCTCTTTTACTTTTATTAATTTGTTGAATCCTTATCTGTTATTTCTTTTTCTATCGTCTGATTTGTGTTTCTTGCTTTGTTTTGTAGGTCGTGACAAGAACTAAGATCCTGCTCTTTGAGAGCTAAAAAATGTTAATCTTTTAAAGGCCTGAAAGGTTATAGACAAGTTGTTAGATAGCGAGCACCATCTTTTAGCAGCATACCTTTTGGAATAAATAAACATTACTGCTAGTTTTATTGCTTACCCGGTAGACAAGATCCCCAACATAGATCTTTCGAAAGAGGAATCCTCTGGTTCATTTGGGCCAATTGAGATAGAGGAAGAAGAAGAAGAAGAAGAAGAAGAAGAAGAAGAAGAAGAAAAATAAGACGAAGAAGAAGAAGAATAAACATGTCCCCACTGAAAAGGAGACTATTAATCTCGAATGATGAAGACCAAGCCTTGTTGTTCGATAGGATAAATATCTTAAAAAAATCTAAGGGGGGCTCCCCTAAATTCAGTGGTTCCATCTTGATAACCAAGGGGAAGAAGAAAGAGGTAGAGAAGAAAAAAAAGGAAGATAAGAGGAGATAAGGAGATAGGAAAAAGGAGGAGGAGAGAAAAAGAGAGAAGGAGAAGAAGGATATGCAATGTCTCAAGGTCCAGCTGAGTCCCCCCTCTCCCATTCTGTTGTTGCTGGGGGAGGGGGGGAAAGTATGGCCAACACCCCATGCCTTGACCATGGCTTGCTAAAGGGGTAGTGCTCACGGCTGACCGTGAGCACTCATCATGGATGGGGTCAGACTAGCTGGCATTCAAATATTTTTAGCCTCTCAAATATCTTTTGTTTGTCATTTCTCTTAAATCACTTTTATGTATTAATTTTTCTTTCTCATTCCTTGCAGTTTATGTCAGACTTCACCACTCTCTTGGATGGTAGTGACGATCGGTCCAAAAAAATAGTAGCTGAGTGAAGCCTTGAAAAAGCCATTAAAGGAATTAACTGATCTCGAACTATCTTCGAGTAGGAGTGGGAGAAGGTGGAGAAGGCTTTGGCCAATCTGAGGGTGGATAACAATCTTATAATTGCAAAGAAGGATAAGCTAGCGATGGAGAACCTAGATCTAGTCCGGAAAGTCCAGAAGCTGGAGGGTGAAGTCCCAAGCATCCTGGAAAATAGCTACGCAAATGGCTGGAATGTAACCTACGATGATGCTGAGATCCAGATTGATTACGCCAGGGTGCTACTCTTTAAGAATGGAATGGACCAAGCCTTGGGGGCCGCAGGAGTCCCACTAGAGTTTGACCTGTATAAGCTTTATCTCCCAAGGCCTTCTCCTATTGCTGCTGAAGAGCTTCGTGCTGGTTAATCGGTCTATCTGGCTGAAAAGGAGATGAATAAGGTTGAGGCGGATACCAACAAGATAAAAAATATTATCGAGAAGGGTAAAGATCTATAGACTTCTAAGTAGGTGAAGGTGTGAAATCTTATAGTCTTATGGCCTTTGTATTATTTTGCTCTTATGGTGTAATATTTTTTCCTTTTTCTGGTAGTAATGACTTTGCTACCTTTCGGACTGCTAATGAAAAATATTTTCTTTTTTTACTGATGTTCTTCTTTTTCTTTTTGTTGATGTTCTATGCATGTGTTATTTTTTTTACTAGTTGTAGCTTATCATTGTGGAGTATTATACGTCTCATTTCTCAAATCTTGGGAAGGTTCTAGGACCGAATGTTAGTAGTCAAGCTCATCGGGCCTTTTTAAAAGTCTGTAAATAGCTGAAGGTAAGAACGACATCGTACAAGGATAAGTCCGAGCTAGTGGAAAAGTTGAAGGATGACCTCCAAGTAATGGATGAGATTGACTCCTCTATGTAAGAGAAAATAAATGGTCTGAAGGCCTGACTTATCGCGAGCAGGGATGTGGGCTGGGTCGACGAGCTGGTTCAGTCTAAGAATGATGCCTTGAATAAACAAGTCACCGAGTTAAAGGAGGACCATTAGTGAAAATATACTATTATAACTGGTCTTCAAAGAGACATAAAGAGGCTTAGGTTCTTATTCAGGACGGTCCCTTGAACTGCATGGGTGGAAATCTACGATGAGGGTTGGCAGGATACTCATGTGAGTCAGCAAGAAGCCCAACACGTAGAGTCCCAGTTGTGGTATATGCATCAAATGGACTGCCCAGCCTATCATAGACCTCCCTTTGGGAAGGACGAGGAGTGGGTTCCCTTGGATTTTATTCCCCAATAACTTCTAAATGACTTTTGAGGTGGATCCTGGTGTTGAGGAAGAGTTCACCCCTAATCTAGATGATGGCTAAAGAAGACAAATAGAAGACTTTTTTAGCTCGCTGCCCATTAACAGCTTGTGTCTACTTATATAGCTCTTGTAATATTTTGCCTCCCTATACTCCTCATACTTTTTCTAAATGAATGAAATTTTTTTATTAACTGTAGTGTACTTTGGGCAGTTTCCAACTAAATAAAGTTAATAACTATTTTTACATTTAGGGTGTTTGTCGACCAAGGAGAGTTAATGTTTATTAATCATTTAAGGCTTTTGCCGTTTAAATGAGTTAATAACTAATGTTAATCATTTTGGGATTCTACTGACTAAATGAGTTAGTATTGTTTGCAAAAGCATTCTTCTATTCCAATATGCATTTTCAATATCATTTTACCTACTTTACCTTTTATGTCGTGTCGTCACACTCCCTTAAGCCTAGGAGAGATGATGGAACCTGATTAATGGAAAATCCACCCGATCAGTCTTTCGGCAACCAATATAGTTCATGACCAACCTCAGTTAGATTTTTTCCTAAGGATCCCCTGTAGGGATTTCATTGTTTCTAAGGAAACTCATGAGGCCTTTTGTGTTAGGTATGACAAAGGCTTATGGATTCCATTAACTAAAACAAAATCAATAGTATAATGTAATTAGTATAAACCCTGCTTGGCGCGAGGAGATTCCTTAGTTGGGATAAGTTGAATAACTCATTGTAATTTAAAGGAATTCTATTCCACGCGAACAAGTTCCTTAGTTTGAGTATGTTGAGTGACATTCTAATTAGTACACTGAGAATGGAGCCACTGCTGGAATATGATGTATAATACCAAGATACATAATATAAAGTTGATACAAGAAAATGGACGTTTATTCATTAAGTAACAAATTTAAGAGCAACACAAGTCTGAAATGAAAATTTACATAAACTATATGTGATACGGAAGGCTAAATATAGAACTTCTTGAGGTTGGATGCATTCCACACTCTTGGTGTCTCTCTTCGCTCGAGGGATTCCAAGTGGTAAGCTCCTTGAAGGTCCTCCTCTGATGGTCTTATTTCACTACTAAGGACTTTCCTTAAAATGTAATCTCCTACCTAGAATTTACTTAGATTAACTTTCTTATTATACTACCTCACCGGTTGCTGCTGATATGAGGCCAACTTAATCATGACTTACTGTCTTCATTCATCTTCTGAGTTAAGTTCAGTACACAAGGCATCATTATTTAGCCCTTGATCGACCAAGTTGGTTCTCATTGTAGGAAAACCTGCATCAAGTGGGATGACAACCTCTATTATGTATGTGAGTGCTAAGGTCATTTCTCGATGGGTTTTCTAGGCATAGTATGATAAGCCCAGAGGAAGTTAGGGAGTTAATCCACCCAAGAGTCCTTTGCTCGTTCTAGTCTCTTATTGAGACTGTCGAGCATTATTTCATTCAAAGCCTCGGCTTGACCGTGCTCTGGGGGTATACTACAGAGCTAAAGTGACGATTAATGTTATGCTTGTCACAGAAGTTATAGAAGAAATTACTCTCTAACTCTGTGTCGTTGTCGATGATGATATCTCTTAGTATCCTAAAGCGTTTTATGATGCTCTTCCAGATGAACCTTATCATATCGATGTCTAGAATATTGGCTAGTGATTCTTCCTCTACCCACTTGGTGAAGTAATCTATGCCGATCAGAAGATACTTATGATTCCTAGGTGCAGTAGGTAGTGGTCCCACAATGTTCAACCCCCATTGTGAAAATATCTAAGGACTGATTAACGAATTTAGGTCACTAGATGGTTGATGAACCATGGGTCAGAACTTCTTGTATTTCTCTCATCTCTGAACATAGATACTTGCATCTGTTTGCATGTGTGGACACCAATGGCCTTCTTTGAATGCTTAGAATGTTAATGATCTACCTCCTATATGACTCCGATAAATACCATCATGAAGCTCGTTGATAACTTGCTCAGTGTCTTATGGGTGGACACATTGGAGGTAGGGACCTATAAAGGACCTTTTATAGAGTTTCCTTCCTGGATCACTATAGAATCGATCTTCTTTCACCCTTATTTGGTGAGCCAACTTCCTATAGTCTGGCAGTGTCTCATTATGCAAGTAGGCGATGATAGGATCCATACAGCTAGGAGACCTTCCTATGGAAGGAATCTACTCAGCGATCATTGTCTTTTCAATGTTGGGTCAGGTGAGGAATTCTACTTAGATAGTACTTCTGAAGTCAAAGTAAACTAAGGCGTCAACATGAGTGTTTTTTCCCTCGAAGGAACTGCTGAATGCGAACCTCCTCAAATCCTGTTATATGCTCTCCTACCACAACAAGGTAGGCTACCATCCTGTCATCTTTTGCATTGAAATCTTTGCTCACTAAATTAAAAATTAGTTTAGATTCATCGAACATATTGAAGAGCTTTTCCCCCAGCAGTTAGGCATTGTGCAGACTAGCTATCAGTGCTTCATATTAGCTTTATTATTGGAGGCTTTAAATCCAAACCTGACTCCTTATTCGATGATAGTATCCTCGGGTGTGACGAGGACAAACCACACTCCTTTACCTTGGAATTGGAGGCCCCATCATGTATAGGTCCCAGTCCTTGGACTATGCTTCCTTTCATTTTTATTTCTCCCTTATCTATTGGTCAATTGGCTTATCTCCCATGAATTAGGCAATGAAATTGGACAAGATCTGTCCCTTAATCGTTCTTCTTGGCTGAAAGTAAATATCAAACCTACCAAGTTAGACTAAACACTTTGATAATCGTCCATAGAGGTCGTCTTTCTGAAGGATAGCTTTGGCGGGGAATGAAGTGATCAACGTTATTGACTGGGCTTTAAAATAGTGTTTCATTTTCCTAGGGGCAACTACCAAAGCATAGGCTAACTTTTCCAAAGGCAAGTAGTGTAGTTCTACATCCAGGAGTGTCTTAATGACGTAATAGATAAAGTACTACCTACCTTCATTTCATATACTAGTGTCGAACTAACGATGTGGTCTGATACTACGACAAAGAGGTACAGGGGATCTCAGTCATCGAGGATTATTAGTAAGGGTAGGTTGCTGAGGTAGGACTTGATCTCCCTCAAACCTCTTAAATAGTCTTAACTCCAGGCGAGTCCCTTATCCTTCTTTAGGAGCTAAAAGAATGGTTGGTAGCATTTCGAGGACTTAGAGATAAAGTGATTGACTACTGCAAGCATTCCAGTAAGCTTCTGAATATCTCGTAGTGTCCTTGGAGGATGGACCCTATTGATCACATCGATCTGATCTAGATTGGCCTCAATCCCTCTTTGCTGACTAGGTAACCTAGAAATTTTCCTGACTAGACACCGAACCAGCACTTTCTCGCATTGAGTTTCATTTGGTACTTCCTGAGGATTTCAAAGGTTCTAGACAGGTCTTTGAAGTGGTCATTTTTATCCTTATTCTTGACTAACATGTCATCGATGAAAATTTCTATGGTGTCTCCCATTTAATACTTAAACTTATTCGTGACCAGTCGCTGATAGGTTGCCACTGTGTTCTTTAAGCCGAGAGACATGACCCCATAACAATATAGGCCTACTGGAGTTAAGAAGGATGTTTTGTCCTGATCGGGTCCGAACAGCGGGATCTGATGGTACCCTGAATAGGCGATCAAAAAGCTCATTCTCTGGTGAGCTGTCATGGCATCAATTAGCTGATCAATCTTAGGTAAATAGAAATTTTCTTTAGGGCAGGCTATGTTGAGGTATGTGAAATCGATGCAAACTCTCCATTTATTATTACACTTTTGTACTACCATTTGGTTGGATAACCATTTGGAGAACTGAACTTACCTAATGAACTAATCATTCTGCATTATTTTATCCTTTTCTGGGTTGTTCGGTATGCCTTCTGAGTGATCGACTTGAGGGTTGGGTCAATGTTCAGACGATAGCAGGCAACGTTAGGATTAAACCCAAGCGGATAGTATGGCTCCCAGGCATCCAAATTGATTCTCATAAAAGTAATCAATTCTTTATTCGTATTGACCGGACTAATGCTGATTCGAAACTTCTAATATGGTAAGTTGTTATTATGTCAACTTCCTCTAGGCTTTCAACGTCCGTATCAGTGAGGAGTATCCTGGTCTCCTTCACCTTTGATCGACCATAATTTAGTTATTATTTTAAAGGAGTTCCCCCATCTTGGTGATCCTCCGGCTGAACCTCTGTCTCCTTCTTCTTCTCTTTTTAGGATTGGATAGTGGCGATGAAGCACTATTTGGCTATGGCCTGGTTTCCATGAATCTCGATGACTCCCCGACCAGTAACACATTTGAGATGTTGATGGTAGGTAGACAGTATGACTTTCATAGTATGGATACACCCCTTCCTAGAATGGCATGGTAAGGGGATTTTATATATACCATTAGAAACTTGAACATCTTCAAAAATATTGCCCGCCCTTACTGGCAGGATTATCTTTCCCAAAAGCATCGTGACATTTCGCATGAATCCAACCAATGGAAATATGGCCTCCTTGAGGTCAGATAGGTTAAGATTTAATTTGTAAAAAATCTCTAGGTACATCACCTCCGATGAGCTTCCTTGATCTACCAATAAAATATCGACATCCCAGTTCACGATATTGAGAGTGATCACGAGTGCATCATGGCGTGGGTTCCGTACTTTGACAAAATCCTATTAAGTGAAAATGATATGCTTAGTGTAGTCAAAATCCTCTGGTCTCTAGAGCTTATCGTCCTGGATCTTTGTGTGATCGATTTGGAATGCCTCTATGATATCTATGACCTTTTTCAGCTCCATATGAACAACATTCCCTTGGATCTGCTTCAGGTTGGATGCTCATTGCGAACTCATATCTTATATCATCATCAAGGACATTGTTCAATTTCTCGTCGATATTTGTTGTGACCTTGTCAGATTTTTAATATATGTACTCATTTAAATGTCCACCTTGGTCCACCTCTTCCAAGTACAACTTCTGTGTTTTGTAACTCTCTATCCCGTGGTCGCCCTCGTTGTGGAATGCGTATCTTAGCGTGTTATTCCTCTTCTTCGGGTCGCCATCCATCTTCTTATACCACTTGACAAATGGCTAATCCTTGATCTTGCTCAAGATTTTATAGGTTGGTTCTTTGAAGACTGTGTTAACAGTTTGGAATGCCTTCGAAGGATTATCTTTGCTCCCATTCTTGGAGCCATTCTTGCCCCCATTATTGTTCCCTATCTTTGGAGTGTTGCTTTTGTCACCTCGTTTACTTGCTTTTGTGCAACCATTATCCCTTGGGGTAGAGTGAACCACGTCCTCAACTATAGCATATTTTTTAATACGTGATATGAGGTCATCAATGGTGTTTGCCTCTTTCTTCATCAGGGACTGGTGCAACAGAGATGTGGTCGGTAGACTAATCTTAAAGGATGCTATAGTGACCATCTCTATGAAATCATCCACATCATTAAAGACCTCCCAATACGTCATGGAATAGTCACTAAGGCTCTCTTACGACTTTGTCTTCATCGTAAGCTGTAAATCTATCCTTTTAGGGTGGGAACTATTGGTTATAAAGCGAGCAGTGAAGGCCTTTACTAAGGCCTTGAATCTTTTGACCGATCTATGAGGTAGCTTCTCAAACCACTTTTGAGATACGTCATGTAGTCTATAAGGTAAGATTAAACACATCAAAGGATTATTTTGGCTCCACAGGGTCCTCGCCTTCATGTACTGCTAAACTTGGTCTATGGGATCTGTCTTGCCAAACTTCTTCGGGGTCTCCTCTTATTCAATCTCCCTTGGAAAAGGGGGATTTCATATGAGTGTTAAGATCTATTCTGGATAGCTCTCCAGTGGATCTATATCCTCGATGAACTGGATGTTAGTCCTTCTCTCTAAGGACTAAAATCATGATATCTTTATCCTGACTATCATTGTCTCTGTGGCACCGCCCTAGTTGGCCACGTTTTGATCGATCGCGCTCTGACCTACCGTGCTTGGATCGATCTTGGTTACATCTGGAGCTTCTCCCTCGGCTGTGACTCTTGATATTCTGAGGACTAGGATACCTCTCACGAAATATCCTGATATCTTTATGGAGCTTTATCTCAATTCCTTCAATTCGCCTCTGCAGTCGAGCATTTATTTGTATTTGGAGGCTTGTTGGCTCCTTCTACTCTTGAAGCTTGTCTTTATAAGTGTCGAACAGCCTGGAGATGTAAGTAGACCTAGGGGTACATAACTTTCTTCAGAAGGTTACTTCTCTTGGATTGGATTTTATTGTTGGCGAATCTCAGATCGAACCTTAGGTGGGGTCGAATTTTCCTCGACATCTCCAACTTGCGATAAATTGCTGCTGTGGTGAGACATTTTATGCTTTTAGATTAGTAATTTCCTTAGTAGGAAAAAGAATCATTTCCCACAGATGACATCAACTATGAATGCAAGAATCATCACAATAAACAATCCTAGAAAGTAAATATGAAAAGCAAGAAATAAAGAATCACACATAACATAAATATGTATGTGGTTCGGCAACTTGCCTAGGTCCATGAAGAGGTTACTATTTCTTATTAGTGTCTCTTAAATAATCAGAGTTACATCCTCTTTTCCTAGGGTTAGGGTTTACATTTATAGTTGTAATTCTAAGTGATTGAATTGTATAAGTAACTCAACTAGCTTGTGGATAGCTCGTAGGTGTCCCTGAATATCTTCCCAAGATTGTTGGTAACTGTTTTGAGTCTATATATATGCATCTAATCACATGTTAAATATGCAGGTCTAAATGAGATATCTGAGTTGGGTCGGGTAATCCATTCTACACGCTGGACGGGTCGGCTACATCAGCGGCTGGTCCAGTCTTTAGCAAAATTATCTATAAATTGGTGCCAACAGCCTCATCACTGAAGCATCGCCACACTAACGTATTTCGCTTCAGAGATACTTCCTCAGTGGCTACCGAGTTCCCTAGAAGGCTCTACAAAAATTCTCTAGATATCGCAAGACTTACTTCACAGTAGGTTCGTCCCAGCGACGCCCTTCGTCATTGCAGTGACACATCCATCAATACGTACAGATCTGTGAATCTATCATAAAGATCTTTGAGTATCTTTTAGATTTTTGTGTGAAAACCACCTTTTGGCTTCTAATTTGATATATTATCCATCAACCACTATCTCACACATGCTTTGTTTACAAGAAGTGACCTTTGACTTTTCTTAATAATGGGTAAACCCATTTGTATTGTTTTCCTTATTTAAACCATCAATGATCTTAATTTCAAAATAACTCTCATATCTTTCAAGAGTAAAATACTTATAGAGTCTTTTGTATGCATTCCTTTCTTCATCCTTTCTAAGGATATAAACACACTTGTGATAAAGAGTGAACCCATTTTCTAAATCTACTTCCTCTTTTTCTCCTTCTCTTCCTTGCATTTAATAACCTATCTTTATAGATTTTGATTAATATCAAAGAAGGCAAAGCTTTTTCACTAAGAAATCACTTTTATAAATCAAACTATATATACACTTTGGGTATTTCTCACGCGAAGAAGTATTGTGATATTTGAGGTTCTTTTTCGGAGCTCATGTCATTTATGGTCTCCCATGTTATATAAGACAAAGGTTTGTGTAACTTTATAGACGTGAATCATGATATTGAGATGTTGAGATCTTCCATCAATGGCTAGAAATCTCTAGCTTGCTACAATTTTATGTGAAGATTATGAAGGTGTGGTTTAGTGAAGAAATATTGTTAGTCGTTAGTCCCATTTATAAGTCTTTACCAAGTTTAGTAAGATTACTGCATTGGCCTTAGGTTTTTCCTGTTGGTTAGTTTTTGTCCTCATACATTTGTTGTTATGCTCTTATTTAGATCTTGGTTGATTGAAATTTGGGTAAATTTTTATACTTAAAATTTCAGGTGTGAAAAAAAAAAATTAGTGGGTCTCCATTTCGATACGCAATACACATTCTCACACCGTATGGGAGGTTTTGTGTCAATGTAGAGATCAGAATCCCAACATGATATCATATGCTATCCTCACACTCAATAGTTGTTGTAACACCCCAAGATTTTGGGATTGAGAAATTTCATTTTTGAGAGAAATAAAATTTATTTGAATTTGAGAATTTTAAAATTTGGAGATTGAAGTCCAAAAATTGAGGAAGTTATAAAGTATTCCGAATGATAATTCTGAGTGCGCCATTGGTTCCGGATGGGTCGAGATAGTCGAAATGAATGTCATTGGGTTTTATTTCGGTTTTAGAATATTTTTGAGTATGTTTGACGCGAACGAGTCATTTAAAGTGTGTATTAACATTTAAAACTGGGTTTATTGTTTCAAGGAATTTAAGGGCTTACGATTTCAACCCTTCTCATTTGGGAGAAGAGAGAAAAAGAAAGGAAGAAAGAAAGAAGAGGAAAGGAAGAGAGAGAGAAGAAGAAAGCTTGGAGATTTCTGGCCCAACCACGATCACGAGGACGATCCAACCTCTACAAATCTGAGACAAGTGTTTAATCTTGCTAAATATTTCATTCATGTATTTCATTTCATAATTTGTGGATAAAAGAAATAGATTTTGGGTATTAATATCAAAACCTAAATTTTTGGGTTTAATCTTGAAATTGATGTTTAGATATGGGTTTGAAGGTGTAGAAATGGTTAGGATCAACTTTGGGTTGATTTATTAGCTTAGAATCATGATATGATGAAGGTTTAGGGGTTAGAAGTGAAATTTTAGGGTTTAGAATTCGTGGTTTTTTGTGAAGAAGAAGAGACCTTTAAGGTTCTGCAGAGCCGAATCGATTCGCCTCTTAAGCGAATCGATTCGGCTTAGGCAAAAGTGGCAGGTCTGCATGACCGAATCGATTTGGACCCAAGGTGAATCGATTCGGTTTGAGATAGAGTCCCGGTCCTTTGGACCGAATCGATTCGCAGTGGGACCGAATCGATTCACCCTTGAGACCGAATCGATTCGGGCCAGGCCGAATCGATTCGGAAACAGGGCTGTTTTATGGAGTTTTTCTAGGATGATTTCTAACCCTTTTTGGTTAGGTTTATTAATTTGGGACATGATTATAGGTTGTAATAAAGATACTTTGGAGATTTATTAGAAGTTTCTCGCATGATGGGACCGCGGGTATCTATCGAGTTATTTTGGGGACTTATATCCATATATATATTGGGGAGGGTCATATCGATATAGTGGGGAATCTCATTGAAAAGGGGAGTTCTATTTAGGGGTCACAAATGAGCCTAGTTATGATGCAAGGGTAGGGTCCCTTCGAGAGAGTTGTGAGGGTACGGCATGAAATCATAGGCTGAGGTTTGTGCCAAATCCTTAGAGTGATAGGATTCTATTTAGGATAAGATTGGGGACCGACGTGAGAGAGCGGTTGCGTATCCTTAGTAATGTTTAACTCAAGAAATGGATTGCAAGTGAAATAAGACTTAGGGGTTCATAGGAGTAATTGAACCGTAGTCGGGTTAGTAACTATATATCAGTGTGGTATTTCCCTAAGTGATGGGAATCATGAGATGAATTTAAGATTGCGCTTGAGGTTTATAGACTATTAGTTGTGTGCATACCAATAGTCAAAATTTGAATTGGAGATATTGATGTACTTTCAGATACAGATGTGATGTGCAGTGATTGTTACCTACACTAAACTTTGGGTGATAACCTTAATGTTGGAGATATATCTATGTTGGAAGATTATTTATATCATAGGAGAAATAAATGAATGTGCTTCAAGTGAGAGATCGTATTCATATAATGAATTCAGCTATTATTATTGGAGTTATGGCTATTATATTGAGGATTTTGGGATGCTAATATTCGAGTTTGTAAGCTTTACACATACAATGAGAGATGGTATGTATATATGTATGTATATATATTTATATAGATATGAACATATGTGTATACTCATGGCGGGAATAGCTAAACCTTATATGAAGGTTTAGTTATATGATATGATTATCTGGATGTATATATATTATGCATGTGAATGATATATATACTTTTGTGGTTAAGCATACCCCGCACATGCTATCATTGGGAAGTTTCCGCGATGAGGGTGAGCACCCTGGCTCGAGGAGCAGAGTGTGGATATTCCCCAGGTCATAGTCGTCCGTTGTGTTATTATGTGATTTATATTTTGGGGATGAGACGTGGTGGGTATATTTCATCTCATTGCCGGCTAGAAACTATGACCGCTTCTCGGAAGTTGTGTGTGTGAGTTTATCACGACGTCGGTGTCGTTTAGCCCCACCAGGTGGTCCCTAGTATGTTATGTGGGTTGGGAACTAGGAAGATGATAGCATGGTGCCGTATATTGGCTATATATATACCCGGTTACATTATGTGAATGGCCATTGTACATCATATGTGGTATGTACACTTGGCTATGGGAATGAATGATTGTATCTATATATATGTTTAGAGTAAATACATATATACTTATACATATCCTATAGACGGGAGGATATAAAGGTTTTATGGTGTTCATCTTGGGTGATTATGGTGTACTAGATTGTTGGGGGTTGATGTATCGCATTTAAGGAATATTTCGGTTACATCATCCCAAGGATATTTATTCTAGATATTGAGGTCACTCTTAGAGAGAAATCTAATTTCAGTAGTTTCATAAATAGAAATTGTGTGGATGACATAATGGATCCCTACAATCAACATGGTCAAGAAGTAGTGTATCGGGGGGTTCCTTATTTGGATTTCGCTTTGCGAGACTCCCCACGAACGAAACGCAGTGCCATGTTGAGAATAGAGAGAAGTTTTGTCCTTAATACTTATAAGTAGCAGTAGTATAATTGGTGTGGATGACATGATGGATCCCCATGATCGACATTGTCAAGGAGTAGTGTATTGGGGGGGTTCCTTGTTGGGATTTCACTTTGGGAGATGCCCCACGCACGAAACATAGTGCAATGTTGAGAGTGGAGAGAAGTTTTGTCCTTGTTAAATTGTATGCATGTTATTTAGAGATTAAATTATACTATGGAATCCTAATGTTAATGGTTAACGTATTAAAACTTATAACTGGTATAAGTAAATAGATCGAAATCAATTAAGCCTAGTATGGAATCTATATGTGTATATACATTTAAGTGTGGTTAGAATGGGAAGGATTCTTGGGTTATGTGAGAATGGCAGGTCTAACGGGTATAGGCTGTGCCTATGGTAAGTTAGGTTGGCCTTATGGATGGGGTAACTAAATAAAGATTCCAGGACGCGAATAGGTGTGCGCTTTTAGATGAGAGGTGAGATTGGGGTTTCACGAGAGTGCGACTCCACCTTAATTATGAAATAAGTGCACTGATTATTATTATGCACGGTAAACACACTTGCTAAACATTTTTATACCTCTGGCTCTGACCCGTTTATAAATCTCTCCTGCTATATGTATATATACTATTACAGGTGTCCTACCGCATGGATACCGGATGTCGGATGCCCTTCTATCCAGAGTCTTGGGAGCCGTGATAGGTGTGGACTGTTGCGGGATTTAGTTTGTAGTCGCTTCCTATCTCTTTGTAAATATAGATAGGATTCATTGTGTACTCCAGGATTACTTTAGAGTTATTTATAATTGTTTATATTTTCTTCCGAAGAATGTTGTACTATCTATGACTCGACAATTTATTCGGGTATATTCATTTGTATATACTCATTTCATGTTATATTAGAACTTTCTTTCATCATCATGCTTGTGCACTCTACATTTATTAGTAGCATATAGTGTTGGTTGTTGTTCGTGGTGTGTTTTATTTAATTTTGGCATCCGCTTTTAATAGTTTCAGGTAGTTAGCCTTATATTATTTAGTATTGTCATTTGGTGTTGAGACTGAGCCATCTGAGATACCTGATTTATTGTAGTATAGGGCTGGCCACCCGTTATTATTTTGAGTGGGTTGTCACAGATGGTATCAGAGCATCAGGTTCTAGAGTCTTTAGGATCTGTGCGGGTTTTCTGCGTTCTTTCGTTGAGGTTCTTGACACAAATCCCTACTAGTAGGATTATTGTATTCACGATGTTTATCTTCTTCTGCGAGATGTACTCGCTCGAATGACGTTATGACACCGTTGCTTTCGTTTCAGACATCGCCAAGAATAAGTTAGTTAGGAAGGGGCAAGATAAGAGATGTAATACCCGTAACAGATTTTGGGTACATTTTGATTTTAGGTATTTCTTTCCGTGATTCAGGCAGAGATAAGAAGGATAATTTCACGATCGATAAGGTAAGTACTGATGATGAGAAAATAGGGAGCCCTTGGGAGGTTTAGATTTAGAAATTCTTCAACATTTGTCAGGAAACCTGGTGTCGGTGATTTTTACCGATGTGAGGTGTGTGAAGTTGTCCCAATATCGGGAGTATTGCCTTCTGGGAAGAGGGAGTGAAAAAGTGTGTTCTTTGTACGACATCTTTTGGGATATTACACCGTCTTGTGATGATCTAGTAGAGAGTTGCTCTATTGATTTTTGGGAGTGTGAATTGTTAATGTTATTGTTTTCTATTTTAGGCTAGGGCATATACTTGTGGTATTCCAACGAGGGAAGAACTTATCTTGTGGAAATGTGTTGATGGGATGTAATGGAATCGTATAACTGAGAGGTTCAGAGTTTAGTAGATTCATCATTAGGCTGAGAATTTAGCTTATGATTGTGTTAGTTTTGAGAACTATGCATTGGTTAGAGTATTGTGCTTATTGAATCCTTGTGTCTAGAGCATAAGGTGTTTGTTTGGCGTGTTGAAAGACATGAAAATTATTTTATATTATATTATTACATAGGCCTTCGGGTAATATCTAGTGTGAAAATTTTCTATAAAAACTTAACCCTGGTTCAACTGATCTCAATTCTCGACATAGCTACACAGTAGTGTATTAGGAGGGTTCCTTGTTTGGATTTCTCTTACGAGACCTCGCCCGCATGAATGTAGCGAATGTTAGGAATTGAGAAGAGTTCAACCATTGGAAATTTTAAACTTTTTATATACTTAGTACGCTATTATAGATTATATTGCTGAGAGTTATATTACGAATTGAGGCTAGTGGTGCCGAGTTATTATGGTACGAGTTGAGCTCGACGTACGGGGTGTATGGGCGCCCTGGGTAGTTAGTTTAATTTTAAAAAGTCTATATGGTTCAATGTGAGAACTAGTTGAGATCGGTATAGTGATCTAAAGGGTAGATGTAAGGACTAGGTGAGATTAAAGTCCTAGGCATAACCTAAATTTCGCGGACGAAATTTTGGTAAGGGGGGAAGAGTGTAACACCCCAAGATTTTGGGACTGAGAAATTTCATTTTTGAGAGAAATAAAATTTATTTGAATTGGAGAATTTTAAAATTTAGAAATTGAAGTCCAAAAATTGAGGGCGTTATAAAGTATTCCGAATGATAATTTTGAGTGCGCCACTGGTTCCGGATGGGTCGAGATAGTCGAAATGACTGTCATTGGGTTTTATTTCGGTTTCGAAATATTTTAAAGTATGTTTGACTCGAATTGGAGTAAATGAGTCATTTAAAGTGTGTATTAACATTTACAACTGGGTTTATTGTTTTAAGGGATTTAAGGGCTTACGATTTCAGACCTTCTCATTTGTTAGAAGAGAGAAAATGAAAAGAAGAAAGAAAGCAGAGGAAAGGAAGAGAGAGAGAGAGAGAGAGAGAGAGAGAGGAAGAAAGCTTGGAGATTTCCGGCCCAACCGCGATCACGAGGATGATCCAACCTCTACAAATCTGAGGCAAGTTTTTAATCTTGCTAAATATTTCATTTGTGTATTTCATTTCATAGTTTGTGGATAAAAGAAATGGATTTTGGGTATTAATATCAAAACCTAGATTTTTGGGTTTAATCTTGAA
Source organism: Sambucus nigra (assembly GCA_949130495.1). NCBI lineage: Eukaryota > Viridiplantae > Streptophyta > Magnoliopsida > Dipsacales > Adoxaceae > Sambucus > Sambucus nigra. The sequence goes on from OX422214.1 coordinate 336,431,981, forward strand.
ATTGATGTTTAGATATGGGTTTGATGGTGTAGAAATGGTTGGGATCAACTTTGGGTTGATTTATTAGCTTAGAATCATGATATGATGAAGGTTTAGGGGCTAGAAGTGAAATTTTAGGGTTTAGAATTCGTGGGTTTTTGTGAAGAAGAAGAGACCTTTAAGGTTCTGCAGACCCAAATCGATTCGCCCCTTAAGCGAACGATTCGGCTTAGGCAAAAGTAGCAGGTCTGCATGACCGAATCGATTTGGACCCAAGGCGAATCAATTCGGTTTGAGACCGCGTCCCAGGTCCTTTGGACCGAATCGATTTGCAGTGGGAGCGAATCGATTCGCCCTTGAGACCAAATAGATTCGGGCCAGGCCGAATTGATTCGGAAATAGGGCTGTTTTATGGAGTTTTTCTAGGATGATTTCTAACCCTTTTTGGTTGGGTTTATTGATTTGGGACATGATTATAGGATGTAAGAAAGATACTTTGGAGATTTATTAGAAGTTTCTCGCATGATGGGACCGCGGGTACGTATCGAGTTATTTTGGGGACTTATATCCATATATATATTGGAGAGGGTCATATCGATATAGTGGGGAATCTCATTGAAAAGGGGAGTTCTATTTAGGGGTCGAAAATAAGCCTAGTTATGATGCAAGGGTAGGGTCCCTTCGAGAGAGTTGTGAGGGTACGACATGAAATCGTAGGCCGAGGTTTGTGCCGAATTCTTATAGTGATAGGATTCTATTTAGTATAATATTGGGGACCGGCGCGAGGGCAGTTGCGTATCCTTAGTAATGTTTAACTCAAGGAATGGATTGCAAGTGCAATAAGACTTAGGGGTTTATAGGAGCAATTGAACCGTAGTCGGGTTAGTGACTATATATCAGTGTGATATCTCCCTACGTGATGGGAATCATGAGATGAATTTAAGATTGCGCTTGAGGTTTATAGACTATTAGTTGTGTGCATACCAAGAGTCAAAATTTGAATTGGAGATATTGATGTACTTTCGAATACAGATGTGATGTGCAGTGATTGTTAACTACACTAAACTTTGGGTGATAACCTTAATGTTTGAGATATATCTATGTTGGAAGATTATTTATATCATAGAATAAATAGATGAATGTGCTTCAAGTGAGAGATCGTATTCATATAATGAATCCAGCTATTATGATTGGAATTATGGCTATTATATTGAGGATTTTGGGATGCTAATAGTCGAGTTTGTAAGCTTTACACATACAATGAGATATGGTATATATATATGTATGTATATATATTTCTGTAGATATGAACATATGTGTATACTCGTGGAGGGAATAGCTAAACCGTATATGAAGGTTTAGTTATATGATATGATTATCTGGATGTATATATATTATGCATGTGAATGATATATATACTTATGTGGTTAAGCATATCCCGCACATGCTATCATTGGGAAGTTTTCGCGGATGAGGGTGAGCACCCTGGCTCGAGGAGCAGAGTGTGAATATTCCCTAGGTCATAGTCGTCCATTGTGTTATTATGTGATTTACATTTTTGGGATGAGGCGTGGTGGGTATGTTTCGTCTCATTGCCAGTTAGGAACTATGACCGCTTCCCAGACGTTGTGTGTGTGAGTTTATCACAAGGTGGGTGTCGTTTAGTCCCACCATGTGGTCCCCAGTATGCTACGTGGGTTGGGCACTGGGAAGATGATAGCATGTTGCAGTATATTGGCGATATATATAGTCGGTTACATTATGTGAATGGCCATTGTACAACATATGTGGTATGTACACTTGGTTATCGGAATGAATGATTGTATCTATATATATGTTTAGAGTAAATACATATATACTTATACATATCCTATAGACGAAAGGATATAAAGGCTCTATGGTGTTCATCTTGGGTGATTATGGTGTAATAGATTGTTGGGGGTTGATGTATCGCATTTAAGGAATATTTCGGTTACATCATCCCAAGGATATTTATTGGAGATATTGAGGTCACTCTTAGAGAGAAATCTAATTTCAGTAGTTGCAGAAATAGAAATAGTGTAGATGACATAATGGATCCCTACAATCAACATGGTCAAGAAGTAGTGTATCGGGGGGTTCCTTGTCTGGATTTCGCTTTGCGAGACGCCCCACGCACGAAACGCAGTGCTATGTTGAGAATAGAGAGAAGTTTTGTCCTTAATACTTATAAGTAGTAGTAGTATAATTGGTGTGGATGACATGATTTATCCCCACGATAGACATTGTCAATGAGTAGTGTATTGGGTGGGTTCCTTGTCTGGATTTCGCTTTGCGAGACGCCCCACGCACGAAACATAGTGCAATGTTGAGAGTGGAGAGAAGTTTTGTCCTTGTTAAAATGTATGCATGTTATTTAGAGATTAAATTATACTATTGAAGCCTAATGTTAACGGGTAACTTATTAAAACTTATAACTGGTATAAGTTAATAGATCGAAATCAATTAAGCCTAGTATGGAATCTATATGTGTATATACATTTAAGTGTGGTTAGAATGGGAAGGATTCTTGGGTTATGTGAGAATGGCAGGTCTTACGGGTATAGGTCGTGCCTATGGTAAGTTAGGTTGTCCTTATGGGTGGGGTAACTAAATAAAGATTCTAGGACGCGAATAGGTGCGCGCTTTTTGATGAGAAGTGAGATTGGGGTTTCACGAGAGTGAGACTCCACCTTAATTATGAAATAAGTGCATTGATTATTTATTATGCACGGTTAACACACTTGCTAAACATTTTTACACCTCGGGCTCTGACCCGTTTATATTTCTCTCCTACTATATGTATATATACTATTACCTGTGTCCTACTGCATGGATGCAGGATGCCATTCTATCCAGAGTCTTGGGAGCCGTGACTGGTGTGGACTGTTACGGGATTTAGTTTATAGTCTCTTCCTATATCTTTGTAAATCTAGATAGGATTCATTGTGTACTCCGGGATTACTTTAGAGTTATTTATAAATGTTTATATTTTCCTCCCAAGAATGTTGTACTGTCTGTGACCCGACAACTTATTCGGGTATATTCATTTGTATATACTCATATCATGTTATACTAGCACTTTCTTTCATCATCATACTTGTGCAATCTACATTTATTAGTAGCTTATTGTGTTGGTTTGTTGTTCGTGGTGTGTTTTATTTAATTTTGGCATCCGCTTTTAATAGTTTCGGGTAGTTAGCCTTATATTATTTAGTATTGTCATTTGATGTTAAGACTGAGCCATCTGAGATACCTGATTTAATGTAGTATAGGGATGGCCACCCGTTATTATTTTGAGCGGGTTGTCACAGTTATCAAATAAAATACTCACTATGGAGAAATAATTCCTAGCTGAAGTATTTGCGTTGGATAAATTTTATTACTACTTTGTGGTATCACCCATTGTTTGCTTCACCGACCACGCTGCTCTCAAGTACCTTCTTTCCAAGAAGAATGATATGAACAAGTGGATTCAATGGGTGCTGACCCTCCAATAATTCGACCGATCAATCACAGACAAAAATGGGGTTAAAAATGTCATTGCAGATAACTTATCCCGATTGATATTCGATCACAATCATATAGATCCAATGCCCCTCAAAGAGTGTTTCCCCACTGAATAACTCATGGATATTTTAATATTTCCAAGGTTTGATGATGTACCCAATTAACTTATCAATCGGGTCATATCCATTGTAATTCCAACCCAAGGATAAGGAAAATAATTTTATTATTCTCTGGTCATTTATTTTTTCTGAACCCTATATGTTCAAACATCATTTTGACATAATTATTTATAAATGTGGCTATAATTATGAGATCCCTCGTGTCTTATCATTTTTGCATAATGAAGTATGTGGGGGACACTTTTCTTCCTAAAATACTGCATTTAAAGTCATCCATTGCAAGTTTCATTAGCGAACACACTTTAAAGATGTGCAAGATTTTGAAAAAACTTGCCCTCATTGACAATTACTCGATAATAACACTAGGAACAACATGATGTCTCTCTTCGCCATACTCTTAATAAAAATATTTTATTATTGGGGAATATACTTTATTATAACTTTCCCAAATTACAATCAATTAGAGTACATATTAATCACCATCAAATATGTGCCAAAGTGGGCTAAAGTCTTGCTGGCACGGAAAAACACTGAGAAAATGGTATTGAAATTCCTAAAAGATCATATATTGTCTCATTTCGGCACACCAAAAGTCCTCGTAAGTGACCAAGGCATCCATTTTTATAATGACAATTTTGTCACACTGATGTCCCAAGATGGAGTCACCCACAAAGTCTCCACAATGTACCATCCACAACCAAACTATCAAGACAAATTGGATAATAGGGATATTAAAAGGATTTTGGAAAAGACTGTCGATACCTTGACCAAGGATTGGTCATATAGGCTAACTGGCGCGCTTTGGATGTATCAGAAGGCTTCAATAACTCATAATGGGATCTCCCTACCACGTGATGTATGGAAAAGTGTGTCATTTACCGGTTGAGCTTGAGAACCGAGAATATTGGGCTATTAAGAAGCTCAATTTTGACATCATTGAGGGTGAAAACCTTCGAAAGTTCTATCTCAATGAACTTGAAAAGTTAAGGAATGATTGATATGATAACTCTCGTATATTTAAGACCAAAACCAAGGACTTTCACAATAAATGGATAGTTTGTAAGCACTTGGAGGTTGGAAATAAAGTTATACTATATAATTCCTACCTGCACCTTTTTCTTAATGTATTTTAGTCCCATTGGAAGGTTTTGTTTGTAGTTTAAAAAAATTTATGAGCACGGGGCTGACAAAATTTTGAATCCAGAAATCGAAACCATTTTGAAGGTAAATGGAAAAGGACTAAGGGCCCGTTTGGAAACCTAATTCCAAGGCTTGGAATTGGAATTGGAAGGCCAATTTCAATTTCGTGGAATTAAAATTGGCCTTCCAATTCCATTTTCATGGCTTGGAATTGGGTTGCCAAACGGACCTTAAAGGATTTTCTTAAGGGATTCAATCCCCAATTATCCAAGGTCCAAATAGAAGACCTCCCGGTGATCCCCATCTCAGGTGCTCTATAAGTTCGTTGCCAATCCATTTTTGAACCATATGGGATTGCCCAATACCCATATTGGTTTCAATCATATTTGTAGCACTTCCAAACTTTTTTATTTTCTAAGTGTGTATTTTTTCCTATACCCATCCCCTTCCTTTATCCATTCCTAACACTTGTTTCCCTACTTTCACAATCATCGATCAATCAACTTTAACCCCCTGATTGATCAAGTCCCCCGACTTAACCCATATTCCCGTATCAGTTTTGTTCATATTTGAAACCCAACTTCCTCTTTATCCTACACAAAAATAACTCATTTCTATCCCTAGGTCCCAAAGCAATTTATACCCCAATTTTAACCACTCAAATCCTATTTTGTAACATCAAGATATGTTAATTACTTTTTTTTCTTGGATTTCATCATGATTGGAGGTGTTTTTACCTACTTAGGGATTATTCATCATATGTGTATATCGTTCCAACTTTGAAAATGTGACTTTCAAATGCAATACTTATTTCATTATTCTCATATTTAGAACACACTCTTGATATATTCCCCGATTTACTAAAGATTGGAACTAGTTTGTGGGTTCAAATGGAACCACCACCACCTTTTTCACACTATTCACACGGAGTGTTTGTAAAAATTTCCAGATTGACATTTCACTTTATATTGGCACCCAATTTGTAACATGTGAACCCCAGAGAACATGATATATTGTGTTCATAAATTTGGCACATTTTGGTCACTTTGGCAAGTCTGTATACCAACAGTCACCATCATTACTTCTACATCCAAATTTTCTTTAGTTTTTATTTACATATTGATATTGTATTTCTTAATTCATGTTTTGTAGGTTCTGATGGCCGAATTCATGAAATATACGTCTACAAAAGTTGTCCCAAAGGGGGTATGGATGGTTTTCGATGTAAAGGAGAACAATATTGGTACATATCATAATTAAAAAACCAAAACCCATTAGTAATTGATGCCCCTTAGAATGTAGAAGACGTCCCAATTGAAAGTTCACAAATTCTTGTAAAGGCACAATTAAAAAGACTTTCTTGCATCATATGGGGATATGAATGAGGGCCTCGTGAGGATATTTTATGCCACTCTTCTAGATTTTGAATAGATGTGCACATTTGAGCCCTACGTGCAGGGGATCCGAGTTACCTTCACATGAGAGGATTTAGCGAGATTTATGGGTGGTGTGGATATGCTAACGGAGTATGAAATCCCGATAAAGAGAGAAAATTTTAGGTATAAAAAGATTATTCAATACTTTACCCAGGTACATGAATGATCCAAAGAGTTCTTCAAGTTCTAGGAGGGTAGTGGTACTGAATATCTTGAAAGGGTGAGGCATGACCCGCACTTACAAAAGTTTTTTCTAAGATAATAATATCATAAAGTTTAAAAATGAACAAAGATGAATTTTTCTTTATAATAATAACTATTTCTATTATAGATCACTGGCAATGATTGAATACAACACTTTTTAATACATAAACTGCTTTGCAACAGTAAATAAAGAGCAAGGCTTAATTGAGAGTGATGATTTTTTGATAACGTATAAGAACCCTTTCAATAATATAAAGAGAGAGGGAGAAAATAACTTTGTGCTTTTATAGATTTATGTGCATCATAACAGTGCTATGTCATGTCCTCTCATTTAATTTTCATCTAAGGTTCTAATTATAAGCGAACTTTAGGGTTGACTTGTCATTATGCGGCCTAAGAATATTCTTTGTTATAAATATCTAGGAACATTTTATTTGTTATAATTGTTTGTCACTGTTTATCGCTATTTATCTTTTAGTGGTGTGATACCTGATCTAGTAGTGCTAAAAAGTGATCATGTCGTCTTGTAGGAAAAAAGTGCTTTTTTATCCTTTAGTAAAAAATAGTGAAAGTTTTGAAATCTTGAAAACGACTCTATAAGTCACTCTCCACTTGTGACTTTGTTATTTATCTGCGAGTATCCATTTTGGTTGCTTGCAATTTCATTTTTAAAGTATTCATGCAAGTATCATTTGTTGTTATTCGCCATTCTATGTGAGTGACTTAGTAATGTGTGTGTTTGTGCGAGGGACCCAATGGGTATATCGAACTACTATTCTATCTTTCTCAAATTATTGAAGTGGTTTAGCCTTATCTTACTCAGCAAGTTTTACCTCTCAGTTTCCAAACCAAAACTTTCAAAAGGTCCCAATGTTACCTATTTCTAGAGCCCTACTTGCTCGACCAGTGCCTCACTCTAAGTTAACTTCTCCAAGAAAAATATAATTAACTTGTTATTAGTAAAGTGCTTGTGAACTCCTTTTAAGATGAATATTGTCGCAAGAATTCATGAAATTTCCTCCTATTTTCAGAAATTATGTTTTAGCCCCTCAAGTTTTGTCTCTTCCGTAATTTTGGGACATTTTTGCATTCGACATTAATTTTAATGTTCGAGGATGAACTTTTTCGAAGTCGAAGAGAATGATGTGAATGAGAAATTAGGGATTATTTTTAGTATTTTTAGTATTTTATTGTATTTTTGTTATTTTTTAGTCTTTCTTTTATTTTTGGTATTTCATTGTATTTTCCTTTTTTGTTAGTATTTAGAAGAAGGAAGGTTAATTGGCATTAAGGTCTTAGTTGTAATTAGATTTTTAGCTCAGAGGCCAAGCAACCTCCTTCCTATAAATACCTCACGTCAATTGATATCAGAGCCTAGTCTCTCCACCCGTTGTTGTTGTTGTTGTAAAAAAAATAAAAACTCATAAATATCGTCACGTGGGTCCAAGAAAGGATGAACACCTTCGTGCCAAACCCTCTCGGGAAAATCTTGAAAGCCATCAATCAAATGAAGGCCCCAATAGAAGAGATGAATGCGCGACTTCCTCCACCGGTAACCACCTTGCACCACCACCCCCAAAGATACCTCGAACCACTCACCCCCATTAACCCTAACCCTAATTCAAGAAACCAAAACCCTAACCCCCAAAATCCATCTACCCACACTTTCGTAACCATTTCCACCCTTCTATTCCAAAAAAAACCTAGCCCTAGCCCCAATCATCCCCAAATCACCACTACCCCAACCTACTGATCGATCAGCTTTGCCCAACAACAACCACCACTGGCTAACTCATCTCCGACTACCACCAAACACAACTTTCGAACCTCAACCAACCTAAAATAACCCCATCCAAGGGAACGAAACCTCCAGACGAAGCCTTCAGCCCCAATCCCCTGGTCAGACCACCCAGTGGTGATTGCCGGAGACCCCGACGCTCCTATTTTGTCTCGTCGACCTCCTTACAAGCCCTCCAGCAAACGTCCAGCATACCTGAACCTTTTTCGGCCTCAACCGACTCTGACCGACCCTCGACCTGCTCCCCCTTGCTTGCTTCCGGTCACCCTTAACATTTTCAACCCTTCTTCGGCAGGCAAACATGGCAACCGACCTTTGTTATTTCAGCTCTCTGCAGGTTTGCAACTTACGACTCTGATTGCCACATCTTCTGTGCTAAAAAATCTTGGGCAACACCCCGTCCTATGTCCCTTGGTATTTCCACCCAAACATTGGCCGATGGCACATATTTTGGCAATAAAACCTAAGGGTTTTGTTCCCCCACTACCCAAGAACCTCTAGCCACAAACCCTAACACCATCACATACCCATTTTTATTCGGATCCTTTCAAGAACATGTTCAAGAACTAGGGTTTAAGGCCAAGAAAATGGTTTTTGATCCGGGTGGTCGATCTTTTTGAATATTCACATGAGAAGTGGGAGGCAAAAGATGAAGATTGAACAAAGAATTGAAGAAAGACCTCTCCTTCTCAAATTTTTAGCAAATTACATTTTAGCCCCTCAAGTTTTGTCTCTTTCGCACAATTTTGGGACTTTTTTGCATTCGACCTCAATTTTAAAGTTCGAGGACGAACTTTTTCGAAGGCGGAGAGAATGATGTGAATGAGAAATTAGGGGTTAATTTAAGTATTTTTAGGGCTTTATTGTAATTTTGTTATTTTTTTAGTATTTCTTTTATTTTTAGTATTTCATTGAATTTTTCTTTTAGTTTGGTATTATAGGAAGGAAGTAGCAAAAGGTTAGTAGGGACATAATTATAATTACTTCTTTAGCTTGGAGCCTAAGCTACCTTCCTCCTGTAAATACCCCTTATCTAGACTCATTTGGGTCATTCTTCCATATTATGAGATTTGATTAGAGAGAGTTTGAGAGAGAATTATCTTTTCTTCCTCCCATTGATGTCATTTTCTAACAATCTAATTACAATTATGCCCTTAATGCCAATTAACCTTCCTTCTTCTAAATACTAACAAAAAAAGGAAAATACAATGAAATATTAAAAATAAAAGAAAGACTAAAAAATAACAAAAATACAATAAAATACTAAAAATACTAAAAATAATCCCTAATTTCTCATTCACATCAATTATTAAGAAATATATCTTCGAAGAAATATGCATTTTTAGATTATATTATAGTGTTTACGTGTATATCAGGAATATCATATTTGTGTACAAGAAATTGATATGCACTACTATTAATTGCATAATCAATACAATTTTTTATCCTTTTTTAATCCTTTTAGGATTAGGAACCACCACCTAGCGAGACACTCCCACACTTTGAGGTATTTGTAAGAAGGTTTTCAACCTTTTCACAATTCATATGATGTCTTGTGCGTTTTCTTACGAGGCATTTTATTAAGAATGCATTTTACAGAAAGCAAATATTTCCCCACAAGTTTTGAGGTGAACCCGAACTTATCAACATAGCATTCATCATCTCTTCTAGAGTTCATTTTTTACTTTCAACAATAACGTTAGATTGAGGTGAGTAATGGTCGCTACTTTAATGAATAATTCCATGTTTCGAACAAAATTGTTCAAAAAGGCAATCATATTCACCACCTCTATCGCTTTGAACAACTTTAATCATTTTGCTAAGTTGATTCTCAACTTCAGTTTTATAATATTCGAAGAAATTAGCAACCTCATCCTTGCTTCGGACATCAACAAAAGTAATAAAATACTTTTTCCCACCTCTTGTTTGAACAAATTTCAAATCACATATATCACTATGAATTAACTCAAGAGGATTCGAACTTCTTTCAATAGAATGAAAAGGAATTTTAGCTAACTTCGATTCAACACACGTTTCACACTTGTGATTTGAGTCAATATTAAATTTAGGTATTAAGTTTAAATTAAATAATTTACAAATAGTATCATTATTTACATGACTAATCTACCATGCCATACATTACAAGACTCGAGGAAATAAGAAGAATATACATTCTTATTATTATTTATAGGCATCACAATCATTACATTTAGTTTAAAGAGCGCATTTCTCAAATATCCTTTCCCCACATACATACCACTTTCAGTGAGTACAAATTTGTCAGATTAAAATGTTGGTTTAAAACCTTTCTTTCTAAGCAAGGGTTCTAAAACCAAGTTCTTTTGAATGTCTGGGACATGAATAAAGTCATTGAGAGTAAGTTTCTTTTCATAAGTTATTTTGTGTATAATTTTTCCTTTGCCATCAACCTTCAAAGTTGAAGAATTTTCCATGAAAAGTTTATTCTCGTTCTCAGAGTGTTGTTAGGAAATAAAAATTCTTATTATAACATATGTGAAGAGTGGCCCATGTGTCCACCTAACATTCCCTAGTGTTTCCCACAACGTTGACTTTATAAACCGCGATTGAAAGGCTCAAATAAATAATATCGTTTGAAAGATTCTCAACTTTAATGACATTGTCTTATGCAGGTTTATGTCTCTTATTCCCTTGATTTTTACACTTATTACAATCTTTAACACGATGTTCGGACTTATCACAAGCAAAGCATTTGCCATAGAACTTCCTAAAGTTCCCACCTTTTGGTCCTTTGAAATGACCACTTTGGTTCGCACGCATTCTTTTGTTGTTGTTCTTGCTACCTTGTCCTTCTTCCACAACATGTTCTTTGAATTCCATAGGATTTCCAGTTTTCTTCTAGGATGGACGATTATCCTCTTCAACCCTTTATCTCACAATCAAGTCCTTAAGCCCCATTTCTTTTCGTTTATGTTTCAAATAATTTTTTAATATTACGCGATGGTGACAATTTTTCAATTATTGCAGCCACTTGGAATGATTCACTCAATTCCATCTTTTCAGAAAATATTTCATGAAAAATTAGTTAGATCTCTTGCACTTGATTCATGACAGTCTTTGAATCAACCACTTAAAAATCTAAGAATTTGCTAATAACGAATTTCTTCATTCCAGTATCTTCCTTTTATATTTTTTGTCCAAAGACTCCCATAAATCTTTAGCCATTTTAAGAGGGCTATACACATTGTACAATGTGTTTTTCAGATTGTTGAGAATATAACTCTTGCATAGAAAATCACAATGTTTTCGTGCATCCACTGCAACAATTAACTGCTTGTCAGTCTCACCTTCTTTCAAAGATGGTGCCTCCTCGTTAAGGAATTTAGCCAAGTTTAAAGTTGTTGAATAAAATATCATTTGATATTACCAACGTTTAAAATCAGTCCCTTTGAACTTTTCAGGCTTTTTAGCATGTTCAATATTTGTTGGTACAACCCCAACAGGCGAAGCAGAAGTAGAAGCCATTTTTGTTTTGGACATAAATTATAATAATTATTTTAGGACAGCATATATGAGTGGACATATTCTATAAATATAACGCATTGTTTTCATTCAATAAAAACTTATAATTAGCACTCAGTTTAACGTTTATAATTCACAAGAAGTAAAACTAAACTGTTTTACTAGATAATCACTGTATATAAATAAAGAGAAATGCTTCGAGTCCCAAATCATCCCCCAAACACCATCAAGTGTTATACCTTGTGGTATGGGTCCCGTCAGGGCACAACACTTTAATTCTATTTTGGGATGATTTAGCACCTATAGCACTACTCATAAATAAATTTTATAGATAGTCAACAAAGAAATTTATGTTTTCTGATTTAGAGAAAATATTTTTGTTTACAAAATAACAGGCACAAAGTATACAAACAATTTTTATAAACTTGCAATAATCAAATATAACATAGAAAATACATGGGATACACATATTATTATAAAAATGTTTCTGTAATCAATTAATATTGAAACTCATTCTGGAACTAAATAACAGTAAAAAAAATTCTTATTAAGATTGTTATCCAAAATGATTTTTAATTAATTTACAGATAGTAATTAATACATGCATAATAATCTAAAAACATAGACAAACTTACAATGATAATAATGAAAATGTATCAGATTGAGGTAAATATTGATCACTCTGTCCTTAAGACGAGATTTGCCCGCGCTTGTGCTCAACGGACTCAACGACAATCGTTTCCTAGGATACAACAATCACGACTTGCAATAGTAGCACTCTAAATTGCAAGTTATTGTCGAACCAACAATGGAAGAAACGAAACAATCGGCGGTTAAAAATTGTAAAGTCGTTTCTAACACTAGAAATATAGAAAGAAGATTGTTTGTATTAGAAAGATGTATCTTCTCTGTTCTCATTAACCTCATATAGGAGGAGATAATGCAACAAACATAATGGAGTAATTTGAGGAAGTAATGGACAAGGTGTGTGGCTAAGAGGGAAGCAAGGAGTGGACAAAACACAAATTGGGTCCCACATGAATACTCTAACAAGTTATTACAACACCCCCTTAAGCTAATGCGTAGATATCAATCAAGCCAAGCTTGCTAATAGAAGTGCGAATAAGAGAAGAACCGAAAAGCTTAGAATATCCACAACATGTTCACCAGCAGGAACAAACGACGGGGTGATGATCTCCTGACAAACATTCTCGAAGGAAATGAACGTGTCTCCATATGATTTGTCCTTTCATGAAGAACTAAATCAGAAGAAAATTGAATAGCCGATTTATTGTCACAATATAGAACAAAAGAAGCTTTCTCAGGAAATCCCTACTCCCAAATAAGAGAACGAAGCAATATAATATCACAAGTGCACAATGTTACGTCTCTATATTATGCCTCTGCGAGAAGAACGCCAAACGATGACTTGTTTCTTACTATTTCAGGAGATGAGACGACTCTTACGATAAAAGTCCAGAAGCCTATAGTGGAGAGACCATCACAAGATCCTCTATAATCTGAATCGATGTAGCTCTATAATCCTGCTATATAAAATAATGCAAGTAAGACTTGAGATATCGCGACAGGCTGGTAGGGTTTATGCATAAACTGATTAATTCACCCAACAGCAAACGATATATCTGTTTTGGTATTGGCTAAGTAAATGAGATGACCCACTAAACGTTGATACATAAATGGATCTTTCAGAGGTTCACCAGTGTCAGTAACAAGCTTCAGATTAGGAATCATAGGAGATGGAACTATTTTGCACCCAATCATTCTAGTTCCTCCAATGTTTAAAAAGGTGAAAGGAGGGGCGAAAGGCGGGGTGGAAGCCTCGAGGCGTTTGAGGCGTAAGCCTCACCGAAAAGGAAAAAAAGGGAAAAAAATATAAAAAGTCTAATAAATTCACAAAGAAATAATCCAACACATTAAATTATGCAAAAGGGTCCATAATCATTCAATTCATCAACCAATCAAAAATAAAGATCATCTCCATTACATCATTACCATATCGTTCATCACAAAAACATATAAAAACAAAGCATCCTCAAGTTTATTATTAAAACAATAAAGGATCATCCGTATCTAAAGTCTTGAAAAGCGGATTTAATCCGTCCTCAACCCCGCTATCATCACCATCGCTAATAAGATAGTCCATGGAATCATCAACATATCTAATGGTCATCTGGTCATCATCATCACCCGATTCAACATCAACAAATTCATCTTATTCATACACTAAGATCCCCTTTCCTTTACCTATAAGATAAAATATAATTATTTTAACCCTTTAAAATAATTATTTAATGTAAAAAAAAGATAATAAAAATATTTAATACAAAGTTATTACAAATAAAAGTGGATAAAATAATTTTTTTAAATAAACATCGAATAAAATAAAGTTTTTACAAAAAAAAAAACCTAAAAAAAGAAGATTTTTAACCAAATAAAGGTTTCTACCTGTTGTGAACCAAAAAATAAAATTAAAAAACAGAGTTTTTACAAAAAAAAAAAAAAATGTTTTCTAACTAAATAAAAGTCGTACAAGCTAACACAGTTGAAACAAAGTTCATAGAAGTTACCTAAGGCAGGAACGAAGGTCAAAATAGTTGAACTAAAGTCCGAAAATCATAAACGAAGGTCGAAAATGAGATCTGAAGCCCGAAATTTGACTTTCAAGTAGAGAAGAGAAGTTAGGGCTTACGATTTCTAATCATTGACTGTCGAAATGTGATTTTAACTTGCATTTTTCTTTGAAAAGTAACTTAACCCTTTTTTTTTAAGTACGGTGGATGGGGCGTACACCTCACCGCCTTGAGGCGGACAGCCTTGAGTGTGCACGCCTCAAGCATAAAAGGCGTAAGCCTCATGCAACAGTGTTGAGGCTTAAGCCTCGAGGCTTTTTCTTAGTGCCTCATCTCGAGGCGTGTCTCGAGGCGTATGCCTCATTCGCCTTTTTAAACATTGGTATCCTCAAGAAGGTTCATAACATACTTTCGTTGTGAGAGATAAATCCCATGATGACCACATAAATTCCCAAAAAATACCGAAGTTGGCAAAGATATTTCACATAAAATACCTTTTTCCAAATTGTTCTAAACCTCTATAATTCTAATAAAATCATCTCCAATAATAATAATAATATCATCGGCATATATATCTTGCTTGATGAAGAAAGTATTATTATAATGGCACCTAATAAATCCAAATCCCGTAACAACCTCACAGAATCTAGAGAACTAGGCTCGTGGTGACTGCTTCGGCCAATACAGAGATTTCTAGAGACGACAGACCTTTCATACATCCTGTCACCACGAAAGCTGAGTGGAGGATTTTTGTGGATGATCTTATCAAGGTCGATATGAAGCAAAACATTTGTTACATCAAGCTGGTGAAGTGACCAAGAGAACGAAGAAACTAAAGATATCAATAAACGAATAGTGTCGAGTTTAGCAATGGAAGAAAATGTAGCATTAAAAATCCTTCCCTGGAATCTAAGTAAAGCACTTTGCAACAAGTCGAGTTTTATACCTATCCATTATCCCATCAGCTAAGAACTTGAGAATATATACCCACCTACATCAAATTATCTTAGCCCTTTCAGACAAGGAAATCATATTCCAGTTATGACTAAATTGTAACGCATCCATCTCACATTGCATAGCATCAACCAGTGTGAGGATTGTAAAGCTTTAAAAAAAGTCCTTGGGATACGAGTAAATGAAGTGGTAATAACAAAATCTCGATAAGAACCCAATAAACCCTCATAAGACACAAATTTAGATAGATAATGTTGTGTAGAACAAACATGACTAGCGGACAGGCCTTCTACGTTCTCGAGAGGGGTACCGAGGCTTAGTGTTTATAGCAACAAGGTCATCATCTGTAGGCTCGTTAGGAGTCTCAACAACAGGCTCAACAATATGTCAATTGAATCAGAAGTGTTATCAATGTTACCTAGGGAGGTTGAAGCAATGACTCGAGAGATATGTGAGCGTGGGCGACGGGAAGACACTTGCATGGTTTGATTAGCTGAAGAGGAAGTAAAATAAAGAATAGGGTATAAACACTATGTGAGTTCTCTGGGGGTGAAGTAAAAGGATGGGCAAAATTATAGTTATTAAAAAATAACACATTTTCATGAAAAGTGACATCTGAAGTATTATGCAAACGATGTGTAATAGGATCATAACAACAGTAACCTTTGGACATATTATATTATCCTAAAAAAATATAGCGAATAGCTTTATCATCAAGCTTAGTACGAGTAGGATATTTATTATGAACAAAGCTGATATTTATTATGAACAAAGCATGTACAACCAAAAACAGGCGGAATTACAGTAAAAAGAATCTTATTAGGATAAATAACCTAAAACAGAGCTTTGTTTTGAATGACCCGACTGGGAGTATTATTCAAAAGATAAGCAACTGTTAAAACAACCAAGTGCCAATAAGATTGAGGAACCTGTACCCCTCCCAACATAGAATGTACTGCCCTTATGAGACTTCTATTTTTTTGTTCAACAATCCCATTTTGCTTAGGAGTGTATGGACAAGTGAGTTGTTGATATATACTCAGCTGAACAAGATGAGAGAAAAATTCATTCGAGATGTACTCTTTAGCATTATCTAATTTAATCCCTTTAATAACAACTGTAAATTGAATTTTGACAAGTTATAAAAATTGGGTAAAAAGAGGTAGCACATCAGATTTCTTTTACGGAGCAGATAAACTCAAGTACACTTCAAATATTCATTAATAAAAGTGACATAATATAGATGTCCAGAAGCTGTAATAGGCGAAGGAACCCAAACATTAGAGTGTATTAAGTCAAAGGCACAAGGAGCACGATGCATACGAGGGATGCAAGTGTTTTGAATATTCTTAGATAATGAGCATACAACACCTTGGAATTTTGAAGAACTGCAAGCCTTGATTAACTTAGGAAAAAACATACATAGATATTTAAAATTGACACGTCCTAAATGACCATGCAACAACTGTAATGTCTTAGAAGTAAACACATAACATCTTGAATCAGGCAACAAATTATCATGAAATGTAGAAGTGTAAGGTATTACTGGTAGAGGATTCCCAAAGTAGTAGAGCCTGTCGCACTCACATCCCTTGCCAAAAATCCCTCCCCTTAGTACGCGTGTCTTAAAGATAACACCAATCAGACAAGATAACAACATAATTAAGACTTCTCCCTAAACGGTTAACAGATAACAAGTTCATAGGAAGATTAAATACAAGTAAAACTTAGTGTAAAGTTATGTCTGTGGATAGGCATATATTTCCTTTGTTGAGAATGGGAGTAGAAGTACCATCAGCAAGGTGAACGTGTTTATGGAATGGTTGAGCAGGTGAAGTAAAAAAAAAAATTCTCAATCGTCATATCATTAGTAGATCTAGAATACATAACCCAAGTAGATGGAGTGTTTGTAGTGTGAACATGGTATGCTCGAGGAGTACATAAGGTAGATATGGTCACAGCAGTAGGCTCGAGAGCGAAAGCTAGTCGATTACTCAATATATGGAGAATTTGATCCATCTTTTAACTATTGGCCTGCTCAATCTTGAGATTCAAATCATTAACAGTGGAGGAATGAGAATCAGTAAGACCCTCATCAACTAGTACTATACGAGGTTTCCCTTTCTTGGTCCTCCACTATGGATACAATTTCCAGTAGATAACTTTTGCATGCCCTTCTCTGCCACAATATTCACATATCGGCTTCTTCCTTTCAGGACGTTTTCCCAAGATGGAGCAGGAGAAGATCGCCCAAAATGATATTTATATTTGTTAAGAAAGACATTTGATCAGCTACAGAAGTGGACTCAGAAATCACAGTAGATGGGGAAATAAGCTTGAGGCATCACTCATGCTTCTTAACCACTACATACACTTCACTAAGTGGAGGAATGAGTGAAGTGTTCAAAATTTGTGTCCAAGGAATCTCAAAATCAGTGTCGAGACCCATCAAGAATTGGTAAACCTTTTGTTGTTCTTCTCGAGCCATAAAGGAATCTGCAACCTACGAGGTAAGACCTTTTATAGCAGTTAAGGGACGATATGAAGCTTACCCCTCCCAACTCTGAGTCAGATAACTATAATAAGTTAATACTGAGATATCGCCTTGTATTGCATGCAATAGCTTCTTATAAAGTTCAAATACTTGAATCTCATTGTCTGATTGAGAGTACATAGGAGTCATAACCTTCGATGGATGAGGAACAAACTCGTAATACTGAAAAATTTCATAAACTTTCAGCTCCATGGAGTTAAAAATTTATCCCATAATAGTGCAATTGATGACAAACAATTGATTAAAGGTTGGATCAGATTATTTTGGTGTGTCGATCTTCCCAAGAAGACAATAAATTTTTTCTTTGGCGCAGCAAAATAGACAAAATGATCTTGCCAACAATGAAAAATTCCGCTCATTAAGTAATTGAGTCATAACTTTTTTGTAAGGGGGAATGTGAGTTCATCATATCAAATGAAGTGCTCTTCTTTTCGATAAATTTTTCGCCAAACATCGTTCACCAAAATAGTTATAACACCAATAATTGTGAAATGATGAATAAGTCAAATTAGGCCACAAACAGAGTAGAATATCCAAAAAATAGCGTACAAAAGGCTATCAAATTGACCCAAAAAAAATTAATGGAGCAACGCCAAATAAATCTCTATATCACAAGAGATAAAAAAGGGATAAAGAATACCTTCAATCGCATATAATAAGTGAAGAAAAAAGATATTAAAAGAACGTTACTCCAAATGGATAAAATATGATAAAAAAGATATTAAGAATCCCTTTATTCAAGGGAAACCAGTTCCCAAAAGCACAAAAAGGAGCTTTAAAAGCATACCTTAGGCAGCCCTTTGTTGTGGTGGTGTATGGCTGAGGGAAGGAGGTCCAACGAGTTTTGGGGATGGACCGTTTGTATTAGAAAGATGTATCTTCTCAATTCTCATTAACCTTATATATTAATAGGAGGAGACAATGAAACAAACATAATGGGGTAATTAGAGGAAGTAGTGGATAAGGTGTGTGGCTACGAGGGAAACAAGGAGTAGTGGACAGAACACTAAGTGTCCACATGAATACTTTAACAAGTTATTACAACGCTAACTTTCACAACTGTTGAAACCAAAAACTCATAAAAACACAATTAATAATTGGGCGAGAAATAAATAAAATACACCAAAAAATTGAACTCGAAAATTAAATAAAAGGCCAATAAATTTTTTCCCAATAATTTAACCCATGACCCACGCATGTGCCGAGCCGAACCGGGTCGACAGGCGGCGCATGAGTGTGGGCTTGTAAGTCAATCCAAGTCCATGTAGGTCGTCCAACTCTTCTAAGCCCATCATGTAGGTCTTCCTTCCTTCAAAGAGTTGGGATACCCTAAGGACACCAAACCCATAAGTCAAAATGGTTCCTTATATACCAAACCCATTTCTTATATTTTATCTTCGTGGGACTTTGGCTTTAACACAACACTTCAACCAAATTCAATGTTCCAAGTGGGTACTTTCAAATACAATTTCTCATTGTTTAATTTATGGTTTTACACATAGGAGTATACCACGCTATAGTCCACGCGGAGGAGAATGCGTTACACTTCAAATCGTCTCGAAAGACGTGTGGGTCCCATATTTAATTGACCCTAAAGTTGATCAAAATTTGATTTTGTCAACTCCATTAAATACCATTAATTCCAAAAATGCACTAACCATATTAATTATTATTTCACCTAATACCTATTTTACAAGTATAAGTCTATCACATCTCCTAATAATGGTTACGACATCATCGTTGATCTTCTTATCTATTATTAGACTACGTTCCTGTTTCCATATTTTTCAGTATAATATAATTTAAACCAGATATTTTCTATTTTTCTAGCTTTATCACCGACCCATTTAGATTATATTTCTCTAAAAAGTTTTAGAAGGTAGATGTATAGAGAATTTCAAATTAAACACTTGAGTTTTTGAAGGGGAAGTGGGGGATCGCTGGGTGGTGTTTTTCTTGTCACCTTTTTCGTCTAGTCATATTATTTTCATGTTATGGAGGTTATTTTCATCTCTCGATGCCTTTGATTGCAAATTTGGACAAACCTTACAAATAAATCATTTTCACGAAAAGTTGGAAAAAGATGCGACTTATCTTTCTGATTTTCTTTATAAACCAATTCTTTGGGGGTGGATAATAATTGAATTGCATAGAAATGAATAAGGTAACGTTAGTTTTACTCCTTTTTAAACTTCTCATAAGAATGAATTTTTTGAAAATTCTTCTTTAGAAGGTTCTAGCTTCCTCTAGATTATTCTAATTCTAGAAAATTATTATTTTCTCCCTCTCTCTGGAAGGTTCTAGCTTCCTCACCCTTATCTCCTTATCTCTTCCAATTTCTAGATAATTCCACACCATAGTATAAATAGGAGACTCCTCTCCCCATTTTGGATATGAAGTGTGAGAACAAATATCAAGTGAGGAAAACACTAAGTGTAGTAAAGAGTGTCCAAATAAATAGTGAGGGTCTTTAGAGTGAGTCCAAAATATTGAGTAAGTTTTGTAATGTCAGTGGGTGACTTAAGTTTGTATTTTGTGAGTCAACAATTGTACAAAAATTTGTATAATTATTTTTGTGTAATAAAATAGTTTATTTGAGGTTCACCGCTTGCGCAATTTTTACTCAACAATTTGGTATCGGAGCAAAATGGTCAGGGACCGCTGTAGGGGTGCTGATAAAATGAAGCACTGTCAACGGATTAAAAAATAGTTTGGGATTGTGTCAGCATAATTGGTCAGGGACCAGTTTAAGGACGTGATTATGGCAGACTTAGTTAACACGTTTGGTGGCGGATTTGGAAAATTAAACCACGCCAATTATGAAATTTAGAGCACTTGCATGATGTCCTACTTGGAAGGGCAAGATCTTTGGGAGATGGTTGGTGGTAGTGACACTACACCACCATCTCAGGAAAATGCTGAGGCTTTAAGAAAATGGAAAATAAAAGCGGGTAAAGCTATGTACACACTCAAAATATCAGTAGACCCAGAATTATTGGGTCATATCAAGGATGTGAGGACACCGAAGGACGTGTGGGGCACTCTTGCCTCTCTCTTCTCAAAGACGAATGATGCACTCTTGCAGATGTTGGAGAACGAATTGAGGACTACCACTCAGGAAGGTATGACCATCAACTAATATTTTAAGAAAATTAAAGATTTATGTTAAGAAATTTCTTTGCTTGATCCCGAATCTAAAATCAATGAACCACGTATGAGGAGAATAATTATTCGTGGCCTAAAGCCCAAATATAATGAATTTATTATGGCAATACGTGGTTGACCAACTCAGCACACCCTAGTTGAGTTGGAAAATTTATTAGATAATTAAGAGACATTAATGAAATAAATGAGTGGGGTATCAATAAATAGTAGCGAGGAGGCACTTTTCAGCAATGGAAGAAGGAGAGCTGGAGGTCAGAATGTTGCAAGAGGATCGCAGCACGAGAAAAGTTGGAGGAAGCATAACTCAGCCTCGCGACGACAAGAAAGGAGCTCACGTGTAGGGGGGCTCAATCAAACAAAGGAAGGGACCACAGTCACTCATAAAACTTTAAGAAACATAACAATGAATGTTAACTTCGGGTCAGAAAGTGAATTTTTCTAAGAGCTTCTTTTATACGGATAAAAAGTTATCTCATCATAGAAGAAACACTATTGAATCTATTTCTGGATTGGCTCACAAACAATTTCCTATGAAATATCTTGGATGTCCTTTGTTTAAAGGGAAACCTGGAGCGATTCATTTTTCTGATCTGATAACTAAAATTAGGGATAGACTTCTCACTTGGTCTTCTAAACTAATTTCTCAAGCTGGTAGAGCTACCCTTATTAGATTTGTGCTCCAATCTATTCCTGTTTATACTATTGATGTTTTAAACCCTCCTAAAATCATTATTAAAAGATCATATAGCATATTTAGTAAATTCTATTGGGGCGACACCTCTAAGGAGAAGCCTTTTCAATTGACCAAATGGAATGACCTATGTTACCCATTTGATGAGGGAGGTCTTAACTTTAGGAAAATTGAAGATATTGTTTCTGCTTCTAGCATGAAATTATATTGGAAATATAAATTTGAAAATGGCATTTGGTTTACCTTTATTAGAAATAAATATAAAAATGGCCTAAGAATAAATCAAGTATCTTCTTCTATGAAAAGGATTGCTTCCATTAAAGACATATCTGACTCATACATTAATGAAGATAAAGCAATATGGGTGGCCTCTATTAATGGTGAGTTTTCCATTAAATCCGCATACAATATTTGTAGACAAAGTAGGCCTTTATCTATATCTTGGAAAATAAATTGGATAAAAGAATGCCCCATGAAATTATCCAACTATACCTGGAAAATATTAAATAATTCTGTCCCTTTTGAATCAGAGGTCCAAAAACTTGGTGTGAGACTAGCATCTTTTTGTAGATTTTGCAAGAATGCTGAGGATAGCCCTCACCATGTCCTTATTGAATGTCCTATTGCTTCTAAGGTGTGGAATTTCTTTGCATCTATGTTTGGTTTGTCCCTTGAATTTTCATCTTGCAGGTCTATCCTTTTCTCTTGGTGGCTAAAATGTCCTAAAAGGGACTATAAAACTTTACTCTTTAAGGTAATCCCTTAAGTGATATTCTGGGAAATATGGAAAGCTAGGAATAAAAACCTTTTTGAAAATTGTCAAACTTCTTCAAATATAATTATTAAAAATGTTATCCTCTTGTCTTCGAATATTTTAGAATATTGCAAGTTTTACGATAAAATTCCACCTAAAGATGATTTAATTGCCAAAACTTTTAATATCAATATTTTACCGAAAAAGATTATCTTAATAAAGTGTCTTTGGAGCAAACCTCCAATTGGCACTTTTAAACTTAACATAGATGGTGCTTCTAAGAATAATCCTGGCTCAAGTGGTATTGGTGGTGTCATTAGGGATTCTCAAGGTAAATTTATCATCGCCTTTTCTAAATCAATAGGTATTCAATCATCCTTTTATGCTGAGGCAATGGCCCTTCAAGAAGGGATTAAATTGCTTTCTTCCTTAAATATTTCTAATGTTTGCATTCAATCTGATTGTAAAACGTTAGTTGACATTGTTTTAAAGATAGCAAAACCTCCTTGGACTTCTCAACATATATTTGATAATATCACTTATCCAACGAACTTTAAAATCATACACACTTGGAGGGAAAACAATGCAGTAGCTGATTATTTAACTTCAAGAGCCTGAGTATCTCAAATGGATGATTATTTCTGGAGTTTCAATTCTCTTCCAACATTGGCTAAAGGTCATCTCAATATGGATAGACAAAATCTTCCTAATATTAAATCCATAATAAAGAAAATGTAATGGGGATGTGATAAATCCCCAAATTTAAACATTCTTTAGCTCTTTCATTGTATCGGGGATTTATTCCCTATATTTCTTGTTGTAAGTATTCTTTCCTTGTAATGGGGATAGTTTATAAATCCCCAAGTTTATATTCTCTCATTCTAGAGTAATGGACCCATCCTCTAGAATTAAGTTTTGTGCTTGGGTTTGTAAGCTACGGAGAGGCTTTTTCTCCTTTATGGTATAAATAAAATGGGTGGGGGTACCGTCCCTCTTTGGAAAAAAAAAGAATGTTACAATTGCGGCAATAAGGGACACTATGTTAGAGATTATTGGCACAAGAAGAAGATGTCTATAGAAGGCAATGTTGCACATCAAACAACCAAGAGACTCGCGATGAAGAAGAATGGGATTTTGAAGCATCATTATCAGTATTTGAGTCCACCACAGTAGTCTCTCTAGAAGAAGATACAGAGTCAGAGTTTGCTCTGATCGCAGCTCTCAAGTCTGACACTATCAACTATGAAGAAGATTGGATTATGGATTCAGGATGCTCCCATCATATGACTAAAGATAAGAAGAAGTTATCAGATATGTCCGAGTATAGAGGAAGGCAAGTTGTTGTGATCGCTAATAACTCAAAGTTGCTAATATCATATGTTGAGGAGACAGTTATTATTCCTCATTTCAGTCCTAATCATGTTCAACTACAAAATGTCTGTCACGTGCCTGGAATGAAGAAGAATTTATTGTCAGTATCATAATTAACATCTTCAGGAAATTATATGGTGTTCGGACCAGAAGATGTCAAGGTGTATCGAGATCTAAATCCTCCAGGAACACCTGTTATGGAAGGAAGACGGCTACAGTCTATGTACGTGATGTCGCCTGAATCCGTATACATAGATAAGACCCAAAAAATTGAGACTGCGAATTATGGCATGCAAGGATAGGGCGTGTTAGCTACCATAATCTGAAGACGATGATGAATAAGGAGATGCGCAAAGGTCTTCCTCAGTTGGAGATTCGTGAAGATACTGTCTGTGCAGGCTGCCAATATGGAAAGGCACACCAACTACATTATGAGGAGTCTAAGTTCAAGGCTAAAGAACCTTTGGTGCTTTTCCACTCAGATGTGTTTGGACCGATAAAACAAGTTACAACTAGTGGAATCCGTTATATGGTAACGTTTATCGATGACTTTTTAAGGTATGTGTGGGCTTATTTCCTAAAAGAGAAAGGGGAAGTATTAATAAAGTTTAAGGAATTTAAAGAAAAAATTAATGGTAAATCTGGGAATAAGATATGGTGTCTATGCACAGACAATGGGGGAGAATATAAATCAATAGAATTCACCGATTACTTAAAGATTGTAAGATTCGAAGACATCGAACTTGTCCAGGCACCCCAAAACAAAATGGGGTTGTAGAAAGGAAGAACCGCCATCTTGCATAAACTTGTTGGAGTATGCTCCATGGCAAGAATGTTCCAGGTAAATTTTGGGCCGAGTGCATGGAGACATCAGTGCATGTGATCAACAGACTTCCACAGGTAAGGCTGGGAAATTTGTCACCATTCAAAAAGTTATGGAGCATCAGACCTACTATAAGTCATTTTAGAGTCTTTGGATGTGTGTAATATATGTTTGTACCAGATCATCTACATGTTGAATTTGATAAAAAGGAAATACGGTGCATCTTTATGGGGTATGACAGTGAGAGAAAAGGGTGGAGATGTTGTGACCTGATAACTAATCGATGCTACACATCCAGAAATGTGGTGTTTGATGAAGCTTCCTCTTGTTGGTATTCACAATCGACGGTGATGCCAGATAATAAAGACTTAGAAGACAAGATGCAAGCAAAATTAGGGGAACAACCAAAAGAAAGATTTCCTATTATAGAAGTTCCCAATGAAGAAGAAGAATCTGAGCAAGGTTCACCAAGGGCTCTAAGTCCCTGGAGAATAGGAGTCCATCAGATAGCTTTGGAGGAAGATTAACCAAATCTACAAGAAGAAACAGAAGATGATGGGCCACGACTAAGGATGTCTTCCAGGCCACGGAAGCCTAATCCAAAATATGCAAATGCTGCCCTTACAGAAGACACTAAAAGAGAGCCTGCAACGTTTGAAGAAGCCTCACATAGCAAGGACTGGATAAAGGCGACGGAGGAGGAATTTCAGGCACTCAAGCAGAATGAAACATGGGATTTGGTACCAAAGCCTAAGGAAGTGAAACCCATCACTTGTAGGTGGGTATATAAGGTAAAGGCTCGTCTAGATGGATTAATTGAAAGATACAAGGATCTATTGGTTACTAGAGGATTCTTGCAGCAATATGGATTGGACTACGATGAAACATTTAGCTCAGTTTCAAAAATCACAACAATTAGAGTCTTAATAGCACTTGCAGCCAGTAAGTCTTGGAAGATGTGGCAGATGGACGTAAAGAATGCTTTTCTATATAGAGAGCTTGATAAAGAAATATACATGCAGCAACCAAAGGGTTTTGAGAGTAAAACCCAACCAGACTATGTATTCAAACTGAGGAAGGCACTCTACGGGCTCAAATAAGCTTCAAAAGCTTAGTATGGAAAAAAAGCAGAGTTTCTACTCAAAAGTGGATAATCCATAGCACCTTCAGACTCGACCTTATTCGTGAAGACACAAGGTGGAAAACTCTCAGTAGTACTGGTGTATATAGATGAGTTAATCATCACAGGAGATAATAATGAGGAGATCCAAAGGGTAAAAGAGAACCTATCGATGTGATTTCAAATGAAGGAACTTAAAGAGCTTAAACACTTTCTTGGGTTAGAGCTCGACCGCAGTAAGGAAGGAGTATTTTTGTGTCAACAAAAATATGCAACAGATCTGCTGAACAAGTATGGGATGCTGGAATGTAAGTTCATACCAACACCGATGGAGGCCAACACCAAGCTATGCGCACATGAAGGTAAAGATTTGGAGGATACAACTATGTATCAACAACTGGTAGGTAGTTTAATATATCTAACACTCACACGACCGGACATAACATTTACAGTCGATGTAGTGAGTCGATTCATGCAAAGTCCCAAGAAACCTCACTTAGAAGCGGTCCGAAGAATATTGCGGTACATAAGGAGTACACTTAACTTCGGTATAATATACAAGAAGGATGTTACGTGTAAGGTGATTGGCTTCTGCGATGCTGGTTATGCTAAAGATCATTATACATGTAGATCAATTATTGGGTACGTGTTCAGTATTGGCTCAGGGGCAATCTCATGGTGTAGTAAAAGGCAACCTATTGTATCCT
Organism: Sambucus nigra; assembly: GCA_949130495.1. Lineage (NCBI taxonomy): Eukaryota > Viridiplantae > Streptophyta > Magnoliopsida > Dipsacales > Adoxaceae > Sambucus > Sambucus nigra. The sequence goes on from OX422214.1 coordinate 336,458,416, forward strand.
TGACAACCACAGAAGCTGAATATAAGGCAGCGGCAACAGCGGCATAAGAGGCTACATAGTTAATGCAATTAATGAAAGATTTGCAACAACCAATTGATTATGTAGTATTGTTACATTATCATAATCAATCAGCTATACATTTGGCTGAGAATCCGGTGTTCCATGCAAGAACCAAGCATGTGGAAGTACACCATCACTTCATTAAAGATAAGGTGCTTAAAGGATAAATAGAGATGCAAGCAATCAAGACAGATGATCAAGTTGCAGACTTGTTCACCAAAGGACTTAACGCTATAAAAACAACTTGGCATGATCTTTAGAGATGAGTTTGAAAGAGAGAGTCTATGTTGAGGGGGACTGTTGAAGTCAAAACCTCCTCTCTCCTTCTCTAGATTATTCTAATTATAGAAAATTATTATTTTCTCCCTCTCTCTGGAAGGTTCTGGCTTCCTCACCCTTCTCTCCTTCTCTCTTCCAATTTCTATATTATTCCACACCATATTATAAATAGGAGACTCCTCTCCCCATTTGGGATATGAAGTGTGAGAACAAATATCAAGTGAGGAAAACACTAAGTGTAGTAAAGAGTGTTCAAATAAATAGTGAGGGTCTTTAGAGTGAGTCCAAAATATTGAGTGAGTTTTGTAATATCAGTGGGTCACCTAAGTTTGTATTTTGTGAGTCAATAATTGTACTAAAATTTGTACAACTATTTCTGTGTAATAAAATAGTTTTATTTGAAGTTCACCGCTTGCGTAATTTTTACTCAACAAATGAATTGTTTTTCAAGCCTTTCCAACTTTGAACTCATATGCACCATTAGATTAAGATTATAATGTTTTCTTTCAACATATTGAAAATGTTACTGCGAGTTTTTGCATGAAATACTCGTTGTTCTCCTGGATAATGTTAAAGAGTATAAAAATCACTCTTTTAATAATCGACTACTTGTGTTTTAAGCCAAAAATTTTAACAAAAATTAAGTTTAAAGGTACGACTCTAAAGTGAGTAATTTTATACAAACAATGAATGTGAAAATCCATTATGATATTATGTTTCATTTTTGGCAGTCTTATTTGAAATAATCATAAAAAATAGAAATATATTTGTATGGAAAATATGCTTAAAATGTATATTTGAACCACTGATTATCAATTGGTGGGGAGGCTCAATTGCTATGTCAATAATAGTTGATATTCATACAAGTATAGCGGATTCACTATTTCTGTAGTGATTGTGCTCTGCTTGGCAACAATCCACCTGCTAGTGACCTATTTAACACATTATCATACTCATTAAATCTATGCTGGAATTTATCTCCAAGCAGAAAATTTCAAAAATAAAAAGTTCAACGAAGTCCATAATATTAGTTTCAATTTATTATTTTCTCTCTCTTCAATTGAAAATGTGAAATTCATGATAGTTATATAATTATAATTTCAATTCATCTCATGCATGGTGACTCAAATAAGACAAAGGAATAAAAAGATCTCATGTTGTTGAATTTGAAACATTTGTAAAATCATATTCTACAAAAATCTCTTAACATATGATAACACTACAATAGGATGATCTTACAATTTTTTTCCTATTATCTACAAGTATTCTGCTTTTCGTGCCAAGTTTCCTTAAGTTTTATACTACTTGTTGGAGAGATTGTTATAGAGTTGGATACAATATTCTCAATTGCCTTCATTTTCTGCTAATTGTCATTTTTTTCATAATTGCAAGTGAGAATAAAATAATTGATGATTGTTGTTATTTTCCCCTTCATGGTGCAGGTTTTCATCTATCACAAAGCTTTCCTGATGCCTTCTTTGTCCTTTAAATTTAAAAGCACAGACACACTTTATAGTGATGAGGCGGATGGCGCTGCACAATTCATCTCATCCCTGTGTTGGCGTGGCCAGTCCTCCACCTTAGTTGCAACCAATTCTATGGGAAATATTAAACTTTTGGCGATGCTTTGATTTGGTTAATACCACCCTCCATAGTCGGCAAAATGGAGGCTGGAAGAGTGAGTGTTCGAGATTTGCTTCATATAATCTTATAGTAACGAGAATTTGATCAAGAAAATAAATTTTGACATTACATCATTTTGGATGTGTTTAAACTAATGTGTAGATAAAAGTGTAGGATGGATAAGAAAGGGTGGATCAATGAATTTCTTGTATATTTTATAATTTTTGCACTTCAGAATAATTCCAAATGAAATATGTAATCACTAAACTATTATTTTGCACCATTTTCGTGGATAAGAATAAGTGATTGCCAAAATACAGTGAAATTTATATTCTTAATGGAGTGAAGTAGGATTAGTTTTTTTGCTTCACTGAAAAGTCCCTTTAGTGAAATGGAGATTTTGGATGAGGTAGGAACTTTTAGGTGGTATTGATGGTGCTTTATGAAAATAACAATTATCTTGTGTATGCACCTATTCTGAAAGTATCTGGGTTTTTTCAATTGTCTTTTTCTATAAGAACATAATTATTAAAATCGTGTATATGGTTACACTCGCAGAATAATTATTCAATGTGATGATTGTTAGGTATTGATAATCTCTTTGTTAGATTTTTGGTATGGAAAGAACTAAATATTTTAGATTAATTTCTGCAAGGCACGTTCTGGGAACGCTTTCTTTTAGGCAAAATTTCTCCCAATTCGGTTGAGACAGAAATGCAAGTACACTATGGGTTTTATAGAATTTTTCTTCAGGATACAATACAGTTTATGAATAGTTGTTTGATTCAAACTATGTACTGTTTGATCAAATCGAGAACACTTTGAACTTTTAATCTGATAATACCAAAATATAGAGGACGGAGAGAGGAGAAATTAACAATTTTCGGTGTTCAAAACAGAGGCCTGAAACTCTTTTTATAGCCATTTATGTGACTGTTCTTTAATAGTCACAACTCTTCATGTAGCGACTCAGCAACCGTTGGATCGTACCTGTTTCGAACAGCTTCGATCTAACGGTTCAAATTGGGCGTCCTATCGTAAACAAATGGACATCCCGTACACGAAACACTACGAGTTCATCTAACGATTGAGATCAAGTCGTTTCGGATTTTAAACCCTTTAATCGGATCATTTAATCATAACCGTTGATCTGTTTTACCTCGTCAAAACTTTAGGCTACCACGCTCCAAGCAACGATGCGCACATGCGAAGTGCCAAGTGAGTGTCAAAGCGCGCAATGCACCCTAAGTCTCCCAATCTCACTTTCGCATGCCGCATGTCGCGCTTACGCGTGTCGCGTGTCACGATTGGTGGTGCTTAAGCACCACCGCAATGCGTAGGATCATAGCCTCTTTTTTGACTTGTCAACTAAGAATCTTAGTTGTCCTTTGATTGATATACCACTACTTTTTGTATTACTCTTCTAATGTGGGACAATATGGGATTTTGAGCACTCCCATATCTTTCACACCCATTTGCTCATATTTCTACCTTCTAAAATAAAACCCAAACTATGTTTAAAAATAAAACACCAATTAATATAATAAAATATTAACAACTAAAATTAAAACATCAATTAATATAATTAAAATATTATATTAAATTGGACTTTATCCAACATTCCCCCACCAATTTCAATATACACAAGAGAGCAAAACAAAAGGACAATAAATAACTTTTGGCACTATCGCTAAAATCTAGTACATAAATGAGAAGTGTCATTCGGACTTGAACTTCCATATAGTGTAAATAATTCAAAGCTTCATCAAGGTGATGTGGTTAATGTATCTTGAACCAAGGACCTTTTGAGACTAGCTGGAACTATCACACGTACCGATTTATGAGTTTATAAGTGTTCTTCTAGAATGCACTTTTATGGCCTTGTGCTAATCCTGATTTCACGAGCGCTTTAGGATCGGTCTTGATTCCATAGAAAGCGGCCACACTTTCGACACTCGTATAGGTAAATCAACTTTAGTGATTCTGCGAGTCACACTTATATGATTTATTAAGAAGTAACCTTCATCCTCTAACATGAAGAAAACTAACACTAGGCACATAGGAATGGAATTTTTGTATAAAATTCCTAGAGTTTCATAACTATAATTTAACTTATTTGTACCACATTGAACTCTATCTATATTTTCAATATATGAGTTGGGTTCCCATTAAATATAGTTGTGTTTATTTAATAGACCTTAGTCCCATTCCTTTTGAGGTGATATATATCATCTCCCTAACAAGACCTTTAGTCCGAGGATCTGCTAAACTCCTGTTCGTTTTAATATAGTCGACTGTAATTACTCCTTCCTTGAGTAATTTTCTTATAATTTGATGCCTTAGACTAATGTGTCTAGATTTTGCGTTATAAGTTTTGTTTGAAACTTTATAAATTGTGGCTTGGTTATCACAACTTATCATAATAGAAGGAGATGGCTTTCTCCATAAAGGAATATCATATAACACATTTCTAAGCCATTCTGCTTCTTTACATGCATATGTTGGTGCTATAAATTCAGATTGCATTGTTGAATCTGACATACATGTTTGCTTCTTGGATCCCCAAGAGATAGTTGCTCCTCCTAGTGTAAAAATCTAACCAGTACTTGACTTGAATTTTGATTCAAGATTATTCCAACTTGAATCACTATATCCTTCTAAAACAGATGGATATGCTACATAATGTAAGCCATAATCCAAAGTCATCTTTAGGTATCTAAGTACCCTAGAAATCGCATTCCAGTGCTCTTCTCCTGGATTACTTGAAAACCTATACAAGACACTCACTGCATAAGCAATGTCTGGTCTAGTGCAATGCATGGCATACATCAGAGTCCCAATAATACTAGCATATTTAAGTTGGTCCATAGCACGCCCAGTATTTTTCATTAATTTGATACTAGGATCCACTGGTGTAGCAGCTGGCTTAAGTTCAAAATGATTATATCTTTTCAAAACTGTTTCTATATAATGAGATTGAGATAATGCTAAAGAATTATCCTTTCTCACAATTTTGATTCCTAAAATCACATCAGCTTCTCCAATATCTTTCATATCAAATTTTGATGAAAGAAACCTTTTGGTTTCTTCAACATATTTGAGATTAGACCCAAATATTAACATGCCATCCACATATAAGCAAATAATAACACCAACACCATTTTCAAAATTACTATATATACATTTTTCGGCATCATTAAATTTATATCCATGGGATATAACAATATTATTAAACTTCTCATGCCATTGCATAGGTTCTTGTTTAAGTCCATAAAGAGAATTAACCAGTTTACACACCTTCTTTTCTTGGCCAAGCAAAACAAACCCTTCAGGTTGTTCCATATAAATCTCTTCTTCTAAATCACCATTTAAAAAATCAGTTTTAACATCCATTTGATGAATAACTAAATTATGAATAGAAGCAAGAGATATTAATATCCTAATGGAAGTGATTCGAGCAACAGGAGCATATATATCAAAATAATCATTTCCACGTTTTTGTTTACAGCCTTTAGCAACTTGTAAGGCCCTAAAACACGATTAGTAAGGTTAATTACATGATTAGGTATAAGTTATGAGTTATAAGTTATAAATTGGTTATGTGTATTAAACAGGTTAATTATCATGTTTAGGGAATGCATACTCATGCGATATGTATGTTATTTACGTTAGATGCGAATCGAGCTTATGATTGGGGATAACATGTTTAGGGCATGTGATTAGTTATGTGGTTAAATGCGTCATGAAAATATGTTTCTAAATGCATCATTATGTTTATAAAAGTAAACCAGAGTGTTGGTGTGAAAGTGGCGATGTTTGGTCGCCAAATGTGAAAGTTATGAAATGTTGAGTAAATTATTACTCTCCTGTTCGAGCCCAAGTTAGGTGTACTAGTTTTATGATTTTGGGAAAACTCAAATTATGAAAGTAGTAGATGTTTAAGTTATATACTCATAGTCACAAAGTGGGAGTAAATTGGGTCCCGTGATAGTGAGTTATGGTGATTTTACCAAGGTGGGATAAATGCGTCATTAATGGAATTGTCCAATTCGACCTTTCGCCCGACCAATCCCGCGTTACCACTACCCCTATTGCTATTGGACCACTTCAGAACATATTTCTGATCTGTAAACATATTTATAGATTCTTCCTCACAAGAAATACCAAGCTTGGAAAGATTTGCTTAAGGAGAGAGAAAGTAAGAAAACAATCTTCGAAAATTTCTATAAATCGAGGAATCCTCATAAGGTAATTGCTTCTTTATTAAAGTTGATCACATGGATGAGTTCTACACTTGGTATATTTTTTTTTATTATTTTCATAAGTATTATAATGATACCCATATTGCGTAAGTGTATTAAAATAAGGATGGGTTAAGAACATAAGTTAGAACTGGTGCTAGGATCGTAAATTCATACTTTAAATCCTAGATTTACATCATTTTTTCATAAAGCATTTTGATTTAGAAAATTCATGATTATGATTTATATATCTTCTAAAACATGTTTATTATATGTTTCCATGATTTATACCCAAGGTGGAGGTTATGTATGCTTAAAAATGTTAAGTTATGTCTTAATGTTCTATTTTGACCTAGTTATGGAAAAAATGGCATAAATCATGGAATACATATTGAAATCAAGAAATTCCAGTGGGAGATGTTAGAAAATAGATATGAGTATAACATACTCAAAAATCAGAATAAAATGCCTTCTAGTTTGTCTTGGGGGGACATTTTTAAGTTGATGTTTCATTGCTATTTTTCGGTAGAACACAACATGAAAGTTGTTGTAGAAAAATGGGCATAACTTTGTCAAAAGAATTTGTAATTTAATTTCGTAAATTGTGTTAGAACCCTAATTAATAGGGTGTTATAGAAATGTTAAGATTCATATTTAATATCTTTTCAGTTATTTCTGATTGACCAACTGATGTGATGTGTTACGAAGCTTAATGTTATTTGGTGTATTCAAATACTAATGATGTCGAATTGATAGGTACGTAAATGACTAATACTACCATACAAAGGAAGTAGATTTTGGTGTTGATTTTATGACCTACTTCAAGGTGAGTGACCTGCCCTTTGAAATATAAATGCTTATATTTTCATATGGAAATGTGTAGTTAAATGCATGTGTTCTAATGCTTATAGAGTGATGTGGTGTTTGTGAAACATATGCATATGATTAAAAATGTTAAGTGATGTTATTTAATGTTATGGACTGTGGCGGGTACTTTACCTAATGTTAAAGACTGTGGTGGGTCCTACAGGATGTGGCGGTCCTATTAATCCAACTTAAAGGTTTGTGTACTCGGTCCTAATAAAGGGATGTGGTGGTCCCCAATAACTGTGGTGGATTAATTGGACTGTGGCGGGTCCAGGCTTGCGAGAGTTTCACAATTCCTGTTGGGTTATAGCATTAGAACAAAATAAAATGGTTATTCAATTTGGTTATAGGTGTGGTATATGGTCATTCACTAAGCTTATATTGCTTACACTCTTGTAATGTTATGTTTCAGGTATGCCTATCGTTTGGAGTTCACTGCTAAGTTAGGACCTTAAAACGGGGAAGTGGCGAATATCTAATATGGGTTGTATTTCAATAAGGTTTTTGTGTCAATGTGAAACAAAGGAACTTGTATATGTAAAGTTGTTTAGTACTTGTAAGTTATATGTAAAGGTAGTTATGTTTTCATCTAAACATTCCTTTGGAAAAACAAATCTTGTGCTATTTTTCAAAAGATTTAAAATAAAGTATTGTTTATGAGAATTTATCTCAAAATAAAAGGATGATTTTAAATTAATTAAGTCGGGGCACGACAACTTAGTATCAGAGCGTGGTTATTATTTTCTGGACAGGGTGTGAGGGTCTAGATTGGCAATGGACACTAGAAAGGGAGTTTGTTATGCATCTGGATTTTGACTAACAATGTTAATATTAAACTATTGCTATGGTATTTTGTTTAAGTGAATTATATTGCAGTGAGTGATGGATCCACACGAGCCGCATGATGGAGCAAAGGGTGAGGCATCTTATGTTCCTAATAGTCAGTAAGGACATATACATATTTCAGTGGAGGAACCAGAGGTGCAACAACAACCTATTGATGATGTGGGAAGAATATTACGTGTTGTGGAACAACTTATGGAACAAGCAAGAGGTGGAGAACATGGTGGGGATAGGGAAAAATTTCATGAGAGGTTCGTGAAGTTAAATCTGCCAGCATTTATTGGGACTATTGATCCGTTAGTGGCAGAGGGGTGGATTAGAAAGATGGAAACAATATTCAAGGTGATGCAAGTGCGAGATGAACAAAGGGTTTTGTTAGAAACCTTTAGGTTAGAGGATGGTGAAAAGTTATGGTGGGATGCAACAGAAAGGTTACTTACTACAATGGAGGGAGTGGTGCCAATAAATCCTCCACAAATTACATGGGAGAGGTTTGTGAAGGTGTTCTTTGAAAAATATTTTCCAAGGCTTTATAGGAAAGAGAAAGAGGAAGAATTTATCACGTTGAAACAAGGAAACCGAACAGTGGCAGAGTATAAAGCTTTATTTATATCCTTATCTAGATTTGCACCTGACTTGGTAAGGACGGAAGAAAGTAAATGAGATCGGTTTCAAACGAGGCTGAGTGCAGATATAAAAAGCATGGTTTCTAATATGAAGATCACACATTATGTGGACTTGGGGGATAGGAAAATGGTGTCAGAAAAGTCAATGAAAGAAATGCAAGCTGAACACTCAAAGAAGGCTAGACATGATGGTATAAGATCATATGGATGGGAGACGGGAACCTCAATTCAAAGTGTAGCACGAGGAGTACCTAAGGCCAAGAATTTAAAAATAATATAAGTGCACGTGGAAGATTTCAAGCTCGGGGTGGAAGGGCTGGGATGAATCGGTCAGAAAATGCATTTGTGTTGGTACCGAGGGCCATAGTTTGTTATAGATGTGGTGGTCAAGGGCACATGTCTCGGGAGTGTACAATAGCTGAGACGATAACTTTATGTTTCCATTGTCATCAACCAGGGCACTTACGAAAGAATTGTCCAATGATGGGAGCTACAACATCCGTTGGGAGTGTGGCAGTAGGTGGTAAGAGTTCTACACAAAATGTACCCAAGGGAGGTAGAGGAGGTATATCGCAAAGCCAAGGCCAAGGCAGAGTGTTTTCACTGATGTAACAAGATGCACAAGTTATGCCTAACGTAGTGATAGGTACACTTCCTATTGGTGATAAATATGCTTATGTGTTGATAGATCCTGGTTCTACACATTCTTTTGTATCTTTGCTTTATCTGTTGCATCTTAATAAACCATTATCATCATTAGATTCTGGTTTATCTATTGTTACTCCAGTAGGGGTGGGGAAGTTATTGAGAGGGTATATATGGAGTGTGTGGTGAGAGTGGGTGAAAAGGAATTACTAGTTGACTTGTTACCTCTCGATATGCGTGACTTTGATGTGATACTGGGTATAGATTGGTTGGCCTCATATAATGTATATTTAGATTGCTTTAGAAAGGAGGTAGTGTTTCGGTTACCGGGTGAACCTGAATTTAAATTTATTGGGGAACGAAATGTCACTCCAATATGTCTAATTTCTGCTGCAAAATCTTATGAATTGTTAAGGAAAGGGTGTCAGGATTATCTTGCCCATGTGGTGGACATATGACAAGAGGTTGGAAAACTATCAGATATACCAGTAGTGAACGAGTTTACAGATTTCTTCCCAGAAGAACTCCTAGGGTTAGCACTAGATCGTGAGGTAGAATTTACGATTGAGTTGGTACCAGGCACCACACCGATATCTATTGCACCATATCTCATGGCACCTGCAGAATTAAAGTAACTAAAAATACAGTTGCAAGATTTGTTAGATCGTGGTTTTATAAGGCCTGGTGTATCACCGTGGGGAGCCCCAATATTGTTTGTGAATAAGAAAGATGGAACTATGAGACTATGCACCGATTCTCATCAATTGAATAAGGTGACTATTCGTAACAACTACCCACTACCCCGCATTGATGACTTGTTCGATCAGTTGCAAGGAGCCAAATTATTTTCCAAGATCGATCTCAGATCCAGATATCATCAATTGAAAGTAAGAGATTATGACATTTCTAAAACTGCTTTTCGTTCCAGGTATGGACATTATGAATTTCTTGTCATGCCATTTGGGTTAACAAATGCACCGGCCGTATTCATGGATTTGATGAACCGTATATTTCACCCATACATGGATTCTTTTGTTATTGTCTTTATTAATGATATTTTGATATATTCTTATAGTAGGGATGAGCACGAACACCACCTGCGTATTATTTTGCAGACCTTGTGAGAGAAGAAGTTGTATGCTAAATTTTCTAAATGTGAATTTTGGCTAGACAGAGTAGTATTTTTGGGGCATGTTATTTCTGCTGATGGTATTTGTGTTGATCCCAATAAGGTAGAAGCAATAATGAATTGGGAAAGACCAATTAGTGTGACAGAGGTACGTAGCTTTTTGAGATTGGTGGGCTATTACAGGAGGTTTTTACCGAGGTTTTCTTCTATTGCATTGCCATTGACTAAGCTTACCAGAAAGGAGAACAAGTTTGTGTGGAGTGGTGATTGTAATAAAATCTTTGAAAATTTAAAGGGTAAGTTGACATCAGCTCTAGTGTTGACTATCCCAACAGGTACAAAAAGGTTTAGTTATTCATAGTGATGCCTCATATTAAGGACTCGGTTGTGTGTTAATGCAATATGGAATGGCAATTGCTTTTTCTTCTCAACAATTAAAGATACATGAACGCAACTACCCTACACATGATCTTAAGTTGGCTGCAGTAGTTTTTGTATTAAAGATTTGGAGACATTACTTATATGGTGTTAGTTGTGAAATTTTTACTAACCATCAAAGCTTAAAATACTTGTTTACTCAAAAAGACTTGAACTTGAGGCAAAGAAGGTTAATGGAACTCATAAAATATTATGATTCCACGATACATCACCATTCGGGTAAATCTACTGTTGTTGCTAATGCTTTGAGTAGAAAATCTCTAGGCATAGTATCTTGTATTGATTGTATTCGAGTTGAGCTGCTGAGAGAGTTAGCTTTAATGGGGGTGGAATTAACTTTGAATGAGTCTTATGAAATTGTAGCACATTTAAATGTTAGAGCCACGTTGATAGAGTGGATAAAACAAGCACATGCAGGAGATACAGAATTGGAGAAAGTTAGAGATAATAGGAAAAAGGGTAAAGCAAATGAATTTTCTATTCATGATGATGACATTGTTATGTACGAAAACCGTTTGTGTGTACCTAATGTGCGTTATTTAAGAAGAACAATTTTAGAGGAAGCCCACAGTTCTTTATATGCTATGCATCCAGGGAGCACGAAACTGTATAGAGATTTGAAACAATGTTATTAGTGGCCGGGAATGAAACACGACATTACAGATTTTGTTGCTAGATGTCTAGTTTGCCAACAGGTGAAGGTGGAGCATCAAAAGCCAAGTGGTTTACTACAACCCTTACCTATTCCTAAGTGGAAATGGTAGCATGTTACTACAGATTTTGTTATAGGTTTACCAAAATCATCACGAGGGTTTGATTTTATTTGGGTTGTCGTTGATAGGTTGACTCAGTCTGCACATTTTCTTCCTATTAAAACTACTTACTCCATGGATAGATATACAAAAATATATGTGGATGAGGTTATCAGATTGCATGGTGCACCTGTTTCTATTATTTCTGATCGAGATCCGAAGTTTACTTCTCACTTTTGGCCTAGTTTACAACAAGCTTTGGGGACTAAATTGAAATTTAGTACAACTTTTCATCCTCAGACTAATCGGCAGTCAGAAAGAATGATCCAGACACTCGAAGATATGTTACGAATTTGTGTATTGGAGTTCAAGGGAAGTTGGGATGAACACTTGCCACTAATAGAGTTCGCTTATAATAATAGCTATCATTCGAGTATTGAGATGGCTCCTTATGAAGCTTTGTATGGGAGAAAATGCAGACTCTAGTGTATTGGAATGAAGTAGGAGAACGAAAACTACTTGGGCTAGAAATTATACAGCAAACTACTAAAAAGATAAATCTTATCCATAATCACTTGAAGGTGGCGCAAAGTAGACAAAAAAGTTATGTAGACAACCGAAGGAAAGAATTCAAATTTGAGGAAGGTGATCGAGTATGCCTACGTGTTTCTCCTTGGAGAGGGGTTATGAGATTCGAGAAGAAGGGAACGTTAAAGTCCCAGGTACATTGGACCTTATGAGATAGTGAAACGGGTTGGAGCTATAGCTTATAAGTTGGAATTACCATCAGAATTATCCCGAATACATGATATTTTTCATATATCCATGTCACTTAAGTATGTGCCTGATCCTTCACATGTGTTTATTTCACAATCGATAGAGCTTCAAGATGGATTGACCTACATAGAGGAAACAATTTCTATTGCAAATCGAAAGGAGCAAGTGTTACGTAGAAAAACCATTTCACTAGTTAAGGTGATTTGGAGAAGTCAGAATGTGGAGTACGTCACCTGGGAAGGAGAGGATAACATGAAGAAGCAATATCCTCATCTGTTTGGTAAGTTTCTTATGCGTTAAATTTCGAGGACGAAATTTTTATAAGAGGGGTAGAATTGTAAGGCCTTAAAACACGATTAGTAAGGTTAATTACATGATTAGGTATAAGTTATGAGTTATAAGTTAGAAATTGGTTATGTGTATTAAACATGTTAATTATCATGTTTAGGGAATGCATACTCATGCGATATGTATGTTATTTACGTTAGATGCGAATCGAGCTTATGATTGGGGATAACATGTTTAGGGCATGTGATTAGTTATGTGGTTAAATGCGTCATGAAAATATGTTTCTAAATGCATCATTATGTTTATAAAAGTAAACGAGAGTGTTGGTGTGAAAGTGGCGATGTTTGGTCGCCAAATGTGAAAGTTATGAAATTTTGAGTAAATTATTACTCTTTTGTTCGAGCCCAAGTTAGGTGTACTAGTTTTATGATTTTGGGAAAACACAAAATATGAAAGTTGTAGATGTTTAAGTTATCTACTCATAGACACAAAGTGAGAGTAAATCGGGTCCTGTGATAGTGAGTTATGGTGATTTTACCAAGGTGGGACAAATACGTCATTAATGGAATTGTCTAATTCGACCTTTCGTCTGACCAATCCCGCGTTACCACTACCCTTATTGCTATTGGACCACTTTAAAATGTATTTCTGATCTTTAAACATATGTATAGATTCTTCCTCATAAGAAATAACAAGCTTGGAAAGATGTGCCTAAGGAGAGAGAAAGTAAGAAAACAATCTTCGAAAATTTTTTATAAATCGAGGAATCCTTGTAAGGTAATTACTTATTTATTATAGTTGATCACATGGATGAGTTCTACACTTTGTATATTTTTGTTGATTATTTTGATAAGTATTATAATGATACCCATATTGCTTAAGTGTATTAATAAGGATGGGTTAAGAACATAAGTTAGAACTGGTGCTAGGATCGTAAATTCATACTTTAAATCCTAGATTTACATCATTTTTTCATAAAGCATTTTGATTTAGAAAACTCATGCTTATGATGTATATATCTGCTAAAACATGTTTATTATATATTTCCATGATTTATACCCAAGGTGGAGCTTATGTATGCTTAAAAATGTTAAGTTATGTCTTAATGTTCTATTTTGACCTAGTTATGGAAAAAAATGGCATAAATCATGGAATACTTATTGAAATCAAGAAATTCCAGTGGGAGATGTTAGAAAACAGATATGAGTATAACATACTCGAAAATCATAATAAAATGCCTTCTAGTTTATCTTGGGGGACATTTCTAAGTTGATGTTTCATTGTTGTTTTTTGGTATAACACAACATGAAAGTTGTTATAGAAAAATGGGCATAACTTTGTCAAAAGAATTTGTAATTTAATTTCGTAAATTGTGTTAGAACCCTAATTAATAGGGTATTATAGAAATGTTATAAGATTCATATTTAATTTATTTTCAGTCATTTCTGATTGACCAACTAATATGATGTGTTATGAAGCTTAACATAATTTGGTGTATTCAAATACTAATAATGTCGAATTGATAGGTACGGAAATGGCTAATATTAACATAAAAAGGAAGTAGATTTTGGTGTTGATTTTATTACCTACTTCAAGGTGAGTGACCTGCCCTATGAAATATAAATGCTTATATTTTCATATGGAAATGTGTAGTTAAATACATGTGTTCGAATACTTATGGAGTGATGTGGTGTTTGTGAAACATATGCATATGATTAAAAATGTTAAGTGATGTTATTTAATGTTATGGACTGTGGCGGGTCCTTTATCTAATGTTAAGGAGTGTGGTGGGTCCTACAGGATGTGGCGATCCAGTTAATCCGTTTGTGTACTCGGGTCTAATAAAGGGATGTGGTGGTCCCCAATAACTGTGGTGGATTAATTGGACTGTGGCGGGTCCAGGCTTGCGAGAGTTTCACAATTACTGTTGGGTTATAGCATTGGAACAAAATAAACATGGTTATTCAATTTGGTTATAGGTGTGGTATATGGTCAGTCACTAAGCTTATATTGCTTACACTCCTATAATGTTATGTTTCAGGTATGCCTATCATTTGGAGTTCACTGCCAAGTTAGGACCTTAAAACGGGGGAGTGACGAATATCTAATATGGGTTGTATATCAACAAAGTTTTTGTGTCAATGTGAAATAATGGAACTTGTATATGTAAAGTTGTTTAGTGATAAGAAGCTTTTTGCGTAAAGTCGTTGTCTTCAAAAGCCACTCTCAAAATTCCCTTGAGTACCTACAAAACTTGTCTAAAAATAACTCGTATTGCTATAAGTACGTGTATCAATCCAACTTTCAAGGTGAAACAATTATTGTGAAAACTTGCAATTCAATTTTTCTTTATTAAAATATTTTTTTTAAAAACAATGTCAAGGGAAAAGTTAACTAATAAATGATAAAATTACAAGATGACTAAATAATGAAAAAGAATGTGCAACCAAGTGTGAAATACTGTGAGAAAGTCAAGAGATGGGATTACACTGAATTTTCAATTAGTTTAATTTCTCAATTTATTAATTTGAAATATTTCGAGATAATATTAAATTGATAATCTAACTCTCGTTAAAATTATAAATTTAATAAAATCTTTTTCAAAAAATTAATTTAAAAATGTCACACAATGAAAAATTAGGTCTTATATTATTTTCAGAAAATTACCCGATATGATCAATTTAACGAAAAAAATATCAATCCTCAAATTTCAACACCGAATTAATATTTAAATATCGAAAAAATCTATCTCTAGTTCGATTCCTAAATTCAAACATTAATTTGTTCAATTAATTTACTAACTCTCGTTACATAAATTAATTGGTGATGGTTAAAATTAATTTACCTAGAAACATAAAATTAATGAAACCAATTAATTAAATTAATATCATTCGCAGTGCATCCCACCGTTTGAATGGGGTGTTTAGCCAAACATTATTATGTGTGCATAAACAACAATAAGTAGTATGTCAAAAAGGAAATAAATTGAAAAGAGAATGTAGAAATACAATACGCAATTTTTTTCACAAATTTGTTTTGAAATGCCTCTTGACATGCGTCCAACTTCTTCATAATTTTCAGCACTTGATTACAAAAAGAAGACTAAAAACTAAACCTAAAAATTATTCTAAAGCTAAACTGATTTTTTTTGTATTTTTCTGGAATTTTTTCATGCCCCTAAACTGTACATAATATACACTTTGTTTCTCTCTCTCTACGTCCCTTCTGCGTATATGAAAGTCTTCTTTTAAAGTGAGCTTCCTTTGTCTTTTAAAGTCCTCGATGCTTTGTTTTGATTGTTGGATGAGAGATTTAAGGGATTTGGAGATCGGGTTTGAGATGGCATGGGATAAGATTCAGATTTTAGTGGGATTGGGTTTGAGGGTTTTGCAGTTTTAAAAGGTCTCGGCTGGAGCAATAAGGTTGGCGGATGAGGCTTCCGGGTATGGAAGGAAATCGGGTTTGGATCGGGTCCTCGCGGTTTGGGTTTGAGGGTCCACCGGGTTTCAAAGTTGGGCAAAACCCGTGTTGGGTTCGGTTTGGCGAGTTCGGGCAGAAGGAATGGGTGTCGATCCCGGGTTCACCGGAGAAGGGGCTGCTGGGGTTTCGACAAGGGGGTGCCGATGGGGGGGTACAGGTGGTGGCCGGAGGTGGGTCATCGCCGGAGTGGTTGGGGGTATAAGGGGGTTGGGTCCGACGACTGGGGTAAGGAGAGGTTTGGGATGGGTCGTGGCTGGTGGTTTGGTGAGAGGAGATGGGTTAATGGTGGTTTATTTGGTTTTAGGAGTTGTAATGGAGGAGAGAGAAAATGTGGTTGGGTTAGAGGTTGAAGATGGGGTGAGGGTGATAGGGTGTGGTGAGGTAAAAATGACTTGTGTGAGGGTGAGGGGAAAGTATTTGTGTGTATGTTTGGTGTAGGCTTATGTGTGTGTGTTATGTGTGTTTAAGTTAGACCCTTAAAAAATGACACAATAAAAAAAATATAAAAATAAAATACTACTCTAAAAATAAAATAAAGACTCAATAAAAAAAATTGAAACAAAAAAGAAATAAGAATAAAAATCTATTAAACTAAAAACTAAAATCCTAAAAATGTAAAATCTAAAAAATAAAAATAAATGAAATCCTAAAACTAACGCTAATAAAATAAAATAAAATAAAGACTAAAGACTAATAAAAATCAAAATAAAAATACACTAATAAAAATAAAATATAAAAAATATGCAAATAAATTCTAAAAATCCTAAATAATTCTAAAATAAATCTTAAAAATAAAACGATTCAAAATAAAAATCTAAGAAAATATAAAAATGTACAAACTCAACACACATAGGCTCGGGTGATGGACTGGGCTCGGTCTGGGCTAGGTTAAGGTTACAAAATTGGTTTGGGGCATCAGAACACATCTCGGCACGCTCAAATAGGACTCCAGACTTCCTGGTCTCCTTTGATTTCTTCGATGCATGCTTTTGACCGTTTCTGCGTCGCAATTGACTAGATTTAGCATTATTTAACACTGCGACTGCGTATTGACCTGCAAAATGATAAAATATACACTTTTGGGTGCTTATCATTTAGTACTTGTAAGTTATATGTACAGGTAGTTATGTTTTCATCTAAACATTCCTTTGAAAAAAAAATCTTGTGCTATTTTTCGAGAGATTTAAAGTAAAGTATTGTTTATGAGAATTTATCTCTAAATAAAAGGATGATTTTAAATTAATTAAGTCGGGGCGTGACACAACTAGTCTTTCCTTAAATTTATTTATAGAACCCCCTGAATTTAATTTTCTTTTAAATATCCATTTGCACCCAATAGGTTTAGCTCCGGGGGGAAGATCGGAAATAACCCAAGTTTGATTTGACAAATTGAGTTCATTTCATCATTTATTTCTTCTTTCCAAAAGACAGCATCTCTAGATGTTACCGCTTCACGAAATGTTATCGGTTCATCTTCTACATTAAGAACAAATTTAGTTTTGTTATTAGTCTCATTTAAATCCCCTTCAACTAAATAAATAACAACGTCAGGCCCAAATGTTTTTTCAGTTCTTTGTCTTTTACTCCTTCGTGGTTCAACGTCATTCGTTGTTTTCGAAGAAGATATTGGTTGTGAATTTTCTTCTAAAGTTGAGGAGTCAACAGTCGAATTATTCTTTTCTAAACTTTGATTCAAAGTACAAAACTTTATTAGATGTTCAAAAAATTGCACATCTACCAAATCAATAATTTCTTGAGTTTCAAGATTTAAAAATCTATAAGTCGTACTGTTACCAGAGTATCCAATAAAAACACATTTGTAAGTCCTATTTCCCAGTTTATGTCTTTTAGGTTCGGGTTTTGTTACATAAGCAAGACATCCCCAAACATTAAGACGTCTAAGATTAGGCTTACGATTAAAACATAGTTCGTATGGTGTAATATCCTTGTTTTTCAATGGAACTCTATTTAAAATATAACATGCGAATAAAATCGCTTCTCCCCACATCGACAAAGGTAAACCAGAACTAATTAACACTGCATTTATCATTTCAACTAAAGTCCTATTTTTCCTTTCCGTTGTTTCATTTTATTGTAGCGTATAAGGCGCCGTGATGGATTATTCCATAAGTATTAAAAAAAATTATAAACTCACTCGGGTAATATTCACCACCCCTATCGGATCGTAGGACTTTAATTTTTCGATTTTGTTAAGTTTCAACTTCTGCTTTAAAAATCAGAAATTTCTCGAAAACTTCATCTTTACTTTTAAGCAAATATGTATATGCATACTTAGAGTAATCATCAATAAAAGTTAAGAAATATTTATTTCCACCACGAGTCATATTACTCTTCATATCACATACATCACTATGAATAAGATCAAGCATTTCGGATGTCCTCTCAATAGATTTAAATGACTTTCTAATTATCTTTGATTGTCCACAAATTTCACATTTAGAAAGGTTATCAAATTTACAATCTGAGATTAATCCGAGATTAGTCATATTTTTATACTTTTATAATTCACATGACCTAATCTAATATGCCATAAAGAAATAGAGTCGACCATATAAACATAACTAATATCATTGATTATATTAATTTTGATCATGCCATTACAAGAGTACCCTTTGCCAATAAATTGGCCATTCTTTGACAAGACAAACTTATCAGACTCATACACTAGTTTGAAACCTCTCTTATTGAAAATAACCCCAGACACAAGATTTTTACACATATCAGGTACATGAAGTACATCAATTAGAGTAAGAGTCTTTCTAGAAGTTAATTTCAATTCCACAGTGCCTTTCCCAACTACATTTATTCGAAAATTATTTGCCATCTTCACTTATTTTCCATCAATTTCTTGATATGTTTTGAATGAAGATCGGTCTTTGCATATGTGGACCATTGCGCCGGTATCTAGACACCATCCACTTTCATTATCAATTGAATTAGCTTCGCATACAATAGCAATGAGATCTTCAACATTGTTGGTTTCCTTCGACCCTTATTTTTCCTTAAATGCCTTCTTTTTAAGACGACATTCTCGAGAATAATGGTCCGATTTGTCACAGAAGAAATATTTTCCCTTCTTTTTCTTATTTGCACTTTGGTTCTTGAATTTTGAATCATTCTTTGCTTTAAATTTTGAGTCTTTGGTAATCTTGGATTTTTTTAACCCAAACCATATTAGCTTTTGAATGACCCTCACCTTGTTCATCCTTCTTTTCTCGAATACGAGTATCATCTTCAATACGAAGGTGGCGAAGAAGGGATTACACAGTATAAGTATTTTCATCATGATTAATTTTCTTCTTAAAGCCATTCCAAGATGATGGAAGTTTTGAAACAATCACCCCTACTTGAAATTCATCTTGAAGATTAATTCCAGCTGCTTTAAGGTCACCAACAATCTGTTGGAGTTCATGTTGTAAGGACATTTTTGTCCATTATCAATTTGTATGTCGTACGCCGTTACACCGTTGAAGAAACTCAAGATCGCATCTACATCAACGGATCCGAATATCAAAGCGTCTTCAACATCATAGCCTCTGCGAGAATGAACTTGGTAAAATTTTGTTTTTACGTTCCTTAAAGTTCATATTTAGTATTGGGAAATTTTTATAAAATGTTTTTTATAAAAATAAGAAGTAAGTTTTTTAAAGCAAAATGAGGCTTTTAAAAGAATTTTATTTTTCTGGGTCAACCGGACCGATCCGGTCACAAACGGACCGATCCGTTTTGCTGAAGGCCAGTATACCCCGGACCGATGGCAAACCGATGAGGAGAAATAGCCGAACCGATCCGACCTCATTCGGACCGATCCGCCTCTTAATAAAAGAACCGATCCGGTCAAATCGGACCGATCCGCCCTCAATCCGGACCGATCCGACGGGGATAATCTCTGCCAGATTCGCTGCAGATTTTTTAGGCTCAAAGACTTCTTATTTAAATCCAACTTCGGGGAGTTATTTTTTAAGACTTTTTAACACGATTTTCAGAGTCCTAAATACTCTAAGTCTTCATCTTTTTGAGTCCCAAAACATCTTTTTGATTCACACAAAAATTCCCAATTACTTTTGTGAATCTTTTAGAACCCTAGAACACAAGCTTTGCTATTGTTCAACCATTGTGGAGAAGCCGTTCTCTTCTTCATTGCAGCCCTACTGGACAGGGATAGTTCCAGCCGCCAACCCTACTGGAAAGGGATATTCCAGCCGCGACTACAGAATCCGATACCCGAGGGTAATTCTTAGTCAAAAAAATCTTGTATTTCAGTGTAATCCGATTGTAAGCCGTTTCTCTTACAAATTATAGTGATATACAAATGGTTTTGCCCCTGTGGGGGATTTTTCCTTAAACTTTGTGTGTTGAATAATTCTTGCATGATTTCATATTGTTTCAATCACACCTAGTTGCATGCTTAGGGTTTAACTAAAATTTGGGTTTAATTAAAAACTGGATTTTATTTGAGAAGTCGCAATATTTCCGCTGTAGCTGCACTCTCAAATTGGTATCAGAGCAGGTTACGCTAATTTATCGCGTGATCCTGATTTTTCGAGGATTTACTTTCTGATACAATTTGTCTACTCACGTTTACAAGTCAAATTGGTATCAGAGCCTGTTGCACTAAGTTATTGTGTTTTGCTCCTGATTTTGCAAAAATGGCTTTTGATGGTTTTGATGATCTTCGATGTCAAATTTTTGAAAAAATTAATTGGAAAATTTACACAAACTCTTGTTTTAAATCTTCTGTTGAAAACGAATCTGAGAGATGTCCTTGTTGTGAGGGTGTTGGTCACACGTTACATGAGTGTACCACAAATTTAAAGAAGAAATTGAATAAACCGATTTCTCATGTTTCTACCCTTAGTGATTGTGATTCGGAAGAAGAAGTTTTTTGTGCTTCTAGGCGAGAGTTTCCCATCCGTGTGATTAGTGATGATAGTGAAAGTGATGGGAGTGTGGATGAAAGTGAGGAGGAAAGTGTAGATGAGCATGACTTGCAAACTTCTTTCAATGAACTTTATGCTGAAACTTTGAAAACAAAGAAAGAAAATTTGAAATTGAAAGCTCAGTTGAAAGAGTGTGCCATAAAAAATAATGATTTTTTAGTTGAAGAACTTAGGGCTCATGTGAAAATTTTGAAAGAGAAGCTTGAGTACGTCGAGGGTGAGAGAGATAGTCTTAGAGGGTTGATGGAGACTATGAAAAAGGAGCTTTTAGAGTTTGAGGATTCTAAACTAGTACTTGAATCTAGGATAGGTGAACTTCAGGTGAAATTGAAAGATTCAAGTAAAGTGAAATTTGATTTGGAGTCTAGGTCTGAAAAACTTGATAAGATTTTAGGCACAGTCGAGATCAAGACTGATAGGGGTGGGATTGGTCTTGAAAAATATGTTGCACCCATTCCCACACGTGTGAGAGAGCCTCCTAGGATTGTTAAGAAAGAGGCACCTAAGTTTGTTAAAAAGGCGCCCCATAGGAACATCGTGAGAGAACCTCCTAGGATCATTAGGAGAGACCCACCTAGGCAAATTCGGAGAGAGCAACCGATAAATTTGAGGAGAGGGCCACCTTTAGGTAACACACACCGCCCGATTTACACTTGCACACATTGCGGTAGGCAAGGTCATCTTAGGCGATTTTGTTACAAGCTTTTAAATAGACCCAGGAAGGTTAATGAAAGAATAAATTCGATTCCCAAAACCCCCACACTTCATTACAAATCTATTTGGGTTAGAAAATCGGATTTAGAGGCTTATGGTTTATTTGTCCATGATTCCCGTTTGCTTGCACGTGATTCACCCCATGTGAATTCTTTTGGTTGATTGTGATTGCATGTTTGTCATACACTAGTTGTAGGTTCATGATATATTTTTACTAGTGTGATGACTTGTACTTTTTGTATAAATTCTTGTTTTTGATTTTTTTTGAAAAATACAAAAAGATTTTATTTTGATAAAATTTTGAAAAATCCAAAAAGATTTTTGTTTTTGTTTGCGCCGTTTATGGATGAACACTTTGGATGACCAAGTCACAACATCATTCCATTTTCATGTGACTATTTGATAGTGTTTTGAGACAATAGGTCAATTCATCCATGTGCTTTATAATGTTTGGAGTCATTAAGATGTAATTAAGTGCTACTTCCTACATGTTTGACTCATGTTTCCTTTATTGCACACATGCACGGATTTGTTTGATTATTGTGCTTGTCTTATCACATGTTGGTTGGGTGTTTTCACTTCAATCCTGTCCTTAAAACGAACCAAGCGCGATAATTTTGATAAGGAAATTGTGCATATAAGAACCGTTTTGTGAGTTTGTGTGCTTTATTTTAAAAACGGGGAGGGGCTGCGAAAGGTAATCATCTATCCTTTGCGCAAAAGCCACCGTTAAAAAGGACCTAAAAAATTGAGGAATTTTATTATCCGAGGTCCAAAGAGGTTAAAAGAGCCCGAAAAAAATTACAAGGCAATAAAAATAAATTCATGCCAATTATGGGCCATTTAGGTTTTTGCACCAATTCTCCAAAGTTTGAGAATTTAGATCACCTCTAAAAGAAAATATATATGAGGGAGTTTGGTTGGAGAATTAAAACGGGTTTGCACATCCTTGAAATGCTTAAAATGCGCTAAATAGTTTTGGACGTTATTGGGGTGAAAATCATTTTGACTTTGATTTGTTGATTTGTATAAGACGATGTCATCTAAATTCAACAAATTTTTTTTACACCTAAGGATACTTTTGATGCTCATTCGTTAGGGGTACACATATGCATCGTGCACATATGATTGATTGAGTTGATTTACCTATCGAATGTGTTCACACCCATCCATTCCGTTCCCATGACTTGGTTGTTTGAGTCTAAATCCATGGTGTGATTTTTGTATCATATTTGTTCAAATTGGTATCTTATCTTTGTTTGAAAATTTTGAAAAATCAAAAATAGTTTGTATTTGTTTTGTACCGTGTCACCCCGATTCTGCTTATTTGATTCATTCTTCTCATTTGTCTATTTGGGGACATCATAAAAAGGGGGAGAAAGAATTATCATATTATGGGGGAGTTTGAATTTTGGGGGAGTTTTTGAGATGTTACTTATGTTTTATCATATATTGATATCCATGTTTATCTCATTTCAAACTCGATATGTCACGTGGTATTTGCTTTGTCTCATGTGTGTAGGTATGAAGATTGAAGATCAATATGTTGCACACCCTGATGAGAAAAGCTTTGAGATTTAATGATTGTTGAAGATTGAAGAACAAACGATGAAGATTTATACCTTTGTATCTTTCCATCTTTAGGGTTCATGGGAGGGTAGATTTGTATAGGTCATAAAGTTGATAATTCGGATATTTTTTATGTATGTACCGGCATAGACATAGGGGGAGATTTGTAAGGACATTTTTGTCCATTATCAATTTGTATGTCGTACGCCGTTACACCGTTGAAGAAACTCAAGATCGCATCTACATCAACGGATCCGAATATCAAAGCGTCTTCAACATCATAGCCTCTGCGAGAATGAACTTGGTAAAATTTTGTTTTTACGTTCCTTAAAGTTCATATTTAGTATTGGGAAATTTTTATAAAATGTTTTTTATAAAAATAAGAAGTAAGTTTTTTAAAGCAAAATGAGGCTTTTAAAAGAATTTTATTTTTCTGGGTCAACCGGACCGATCCGGTCACAAACGGACCGATCCGTTTTGCTGAAGGCCAGTATACCCCGGACCGATGGCAAACCGATGAGGAGAAATAGCCGAACCGATCCGACCTCATTCGGACCGATCCGCCTCTTAATAAAAGAACCGATCCGGTCAAATCGGACCGATCCGCCCTCAATCCGGACCGATCCGACGGGGATAATCTCTGCCAGATTCGCTGCAGATTTTTTAGGCTCAAAGACTTCTTATTTAAATCCAACTTCGGGGAGTTATTTTTTAAGACTTTTTAACACGATTTTCAGAGTCCTAAATACTCTAAGTCTTCATCTTTTTGAGTCCCAAAACATCTTTTTGATTCACACAAAAATTCCCAATTACTTTTGTGAATCTTTTAGAACCCTAGAACACAAGCTTTGCTATTGTTCAACCATTGTGGAGAAGCCGTTCTCTTCTTCATTGCAGCCCTACTGGACAGGGATAGTTCCAGCCGCCAACCCTACTGGAAAGGGATATTCCAGCCGCGACTACAGAATCCGATACCCGAGGGTAATTCTTAGTCAAAAAAATCTTGTATTTCAGTGTAATCCGATTGTAAGCCGTTTCTCTTACAAATTATAGTGATATACAAATGGTTTTGCCCCTGTGGGGGATTTTTCCTTAAACTTTGTGTGTTGAATAATTCTTGCATGATTTCATATTGTTTCAATCACACCTAGTTGCATGCTTAGGGTTTAACTAAAATTTGGGTTTAATTAAAAACTGGATTTTATTTGAGAAGTCGCAATATTTCCGCTGTAGCTGCACTCTCACATGTGCTTGTGCAACGACAGATTTATCATTACCCATTCTAAATCTCATATAGTTTTAAATCAGAAAC
Organism: Sambucus nigra; assembly: GCA_949130495.1. NCBI lineage: Eukaryota > Viridiplantae > Streptophyta > Magnoliopsida > Dipsacales > Adoxaceae > Sambucus > Sambucus nigra. Next base: position 336,483,020 of record OX422214.1, read on the forward strand.
TTACGGTTGCTCGTTTCCTCGTTTTGATACTTTGTTTCCAAAGTCCTCCATAATTCCTTTTTCGTCGGAATCATTCAATGAGCGCTATAAACAGTTTGAGACAAAGCATTGTGGGTGTATCCTCGACACATAAATTCGTCTTCTTTCCTCTTCACACGTTTTTGCTTTCTTTCTTCAATGTCTTCGGGTGTGGGCTTGGGAATTTTCTCAAGGTTGTCATCTAGAATGTATGCTAGTTTTAGTGATGTGAGGAAGAGCATAACTTTCTCTTTCCAACGAGTGAAATTTCCGCCATCAAAACGATCGAGTAGGATTAAGTCTTGACTCATGACTTTGATAGATTGTGCCACTGTTCCTTCCATTTGAGTGGAGTAATAAGAATAAGATAAATTTTTGCCTAAAATTGTTGGATTTTTGGTATGGAAAGAACGAAATATTTTAGATTAATTTCTGCAAGGCACGTTCTGGGAACGCTTTCTTTTAGGCAAAATTTCTCCCAATCCGGTTGAGACAGAACTGCGAGTACACTATGAGTTTTATAGAATCTGTCTTCAGGATACAATGCAGTGTATGAATAGTTGTTTGATTCAAACTATGTACTGTTTGATCAAACCGAGAACACTCTGAATTTGTAATCTGATAATGCCAAAATATAGAGGACGGAGAGAAGAGAAATTAGCAATTTTCGGTGTCCAAAACAGAGGCATGGAACTCTTTTTATAGCCATTTCTGTGACTGCATTGCGCGTCAAAGCGCGCAATGCGTCCTAAGTCACCCAATCGTACTTTCGCGATTCGCGTGTCGCGATTGGTGGTGCTTAAGCACCACCGTAATGCGTAGGATCATAGCCTTTTGTTTGACTTGTCAACTAAAAATCTTATTACCACTACTTTTTGTAGTACTCTTCCAATGTGGGACGATATGGAATTTTGAGCACTCCCATATCTATCACACCCATTTTCTCATTTCTACCTTCTAAAATAAAACTCAAACTATGTTTAAAAATAAAAAAACAATTAATATAATAAAATATTAACAACTAAAAATTAAAACATCAATTAATATAATTAAAATATTATATTAAATTGAAATTTATCCAACACTCTTAACTTGCGTATACTAGTTGTTGATACCAAATTTAGTCTGCTGACATGGCTCAATTAAGTGAAGACACGTGGCAATCTACGTGGCAACAACAAACACTTCCGAGGAACTCAGACGCTCCGAGGAACTGTAATAACCCGCATAATTTTTGGGGTATTTTCAAAATAAAGAGGAAAAATAAAGTTTTTGATAAAATTATCTCAAATATGTTGGTTAATATTTTTAAAGGTGAGAATTTCAAACGGTTTCGAAATCGGAGTTAAAACGGATTTTAAAATGATTTTAAAATGTTTTTAACTCTTGGAGTTGTTTTGGCTTCTAACTCTTCATTTCTTTGCCTTATTTAAAGGAGTCTTTTGGATTCCAACTCTTCGTTTCTTTGCATTATAAAAGGAAGTCGTGGGCAAACCTTTTAACCTACTTTTGGCACAAATTTTGGCAGCATATATATTTTATATTCCTCTTCTTTTTATATACACATTGACCCTTGAGATTTGTGAGTTTCAACCTTAGATTATAGGTGTTCTTGGGCTATTTTGTTGGAGGTTCTTGGAGGAGCTTTTGTAGATCTTTTGTGTTGATCTTGAGGATGTGATCATTGGTTTCTCATCATGGTTTGAGGTATGGGGTTTTACACAATATGCTCCTTAAATCTCGCGAGTGTCATTCTCTTTGAATTCTTGTTAATTGAACTCATATTTGAATTGATTGAAATCTGGAAGATAATTGTTGAAATTATTTTGATTCATGTGGTATCATTATATTATTGATGAGCACGTTGTCATGAGATTTTAATATGGCACGGATGTTGGGCACCCGCCAAAATTCCTGTTTCCCGGGCTATGGCTTGATAAAGCATATACAGATGTGGTGAGGCCTGGTGACCCGGTTAAAGTGTTGTTGAGAAATTATATTGATAAATGCTTTGAGATTTGCATTTCGATTTGAATATTCGTACTCGTGTTGTTACGTTTTATTCATCGCTAACATATATTTGTTGAGCATCTTTCCTGTCGTATTGTGTACTTTCCCATATTTTCTTTTAGTGGCAGGTTAGCGCGGATTTTGGGGCGCTATGGATATTGATTTTAGCGAGGATTATTTGGGAAAGATTTGTATTATTTTGATGTATAGAGCTTTAGAGATTTGTATTTTATTTTCGAGTTACTTGTTGTAATTGAAGAGATTGAGATTAGTGGATTTATATTATTGTGGGTTTATTTAGATGCTCTATACCTTGTCACTTGTGGATTTTGATTTATTTTATCGCATTAGCACTCCGTTCGCTCTCCCCGGGCGGACGGGGTGTTACAAATGGTATCAGAGCTTAGGTATACGGCAACCCTCGGGGCTTGGGTTTTGGGTTCATTGCGTGGATAACAATTTTCGGAGATAGAAAATTTTAAGTGATATTCGTGATAGGTTTCGAGATTAGATGTGAGGAATTTATTTTTGGAGAGATTATTTTGGAGATTGTTGGCCTGATTTTGAGAATTAGGCATTCGGCGAATTTCGAGGGCGAAATTCCATTGTTAGTGGGGAAGTGTAATAACCCGCATAATTTTTGGGGTATTTTCAAAATAAAGAGGAAAAATAAAGTTTTTGATAAAATTATCTCAAATATGTTGGTTATTATTTTTAAAGGCGAGAATTTCAAACGGTTTCGAAATCGGAGTTAAAACGGATTTTAAAATGATTTTAAAATGTTTTTAACTCTTGGAGTTGTTTTGGCTTCCAACTCTTCATTTCTTTGCCTTATTTAAAGGAGTCTTTTGGATTCCAACTCTTCGTTTCTTTGCATTATAAAAGGAAGTCGTGGGCAAACCTTTTAACCTACTTTTGGCACAAATTTTGGCAGCAAATATATTTTATATTACTCTTCTTTTTATATACACATTGGCCCTTGAGATTTGTGAGTTCCAACCCTAGATTAGAGGTGTTCTTGGGCTATTTTGTTGGAGGTTCTTGGAGGAGCTTTTGTAGATCTTTTGTGTTGATCTTGAGGATGTGATCATTGGTTTCTCATCATAGTTTGAGGTATGGGGTTTTACACAATATGCTCCTTAAATCTCGCGAGTGTCATTCTCTTTGAATTCTTGTTAATTGAACTCATATTTGAATTGATAAATTCATTGAAATCTGGAAAATAATTGTTGAAATTATTTTGATTCATGTGGTATCATTATATTATTGATGAGCACGTTGTCATGAGATTTTAATATGGCACGGATGTTGGGCACCCGCCAAAATTCTTGTTTCCCGGGCTATGGCTTGATAAAGCATATACGGATGTGGTGAGGCCTGGTGACCCGGTTAAAGTGTTGTTGAGAAATTATATTGATAAATGCTTTGAGATTTGCATTTCGATTTGAATATTCGTACTCGTGTTGTTACCGTTTTATTCATCGCTAACATATATTTGTTGAGCATCTTTGCTGTCGTATTGTGTACTTCCCCATATTTTCTTTTAGTGGCTGGTTAGCGCGGATTTTGGGGCGCTATGGATATTGATTTTAGCGAGGATTATTTGGGAAAGATTTGTATTATTTTGATGTATAGAGCTTTGGAGATTTGTATTTTATTTTCGAGTTACTTGTTGTAATTGAAGAGATTGAGATTAGTGGATTTATATTATTGTGGGTTTATTTAGATGCTCTATACCTTGTCACTTGTGGATTTTGATTTATTTTATCACATTAGCACTCCGTTCGCTCTCCCCGGGCGGACTGGGTGTTACAGGAACCATACTACAACGAGGAACACTGCTTCTCCGAGGAACTCAGACGCTCCGACCAATAAGAACTCTACGAGGAACTTCTGAGTACCGAGCAACTTAGGCGGTATGAGCACCTTAGGCGGTCCGAGCTGCACCTCGGACCAAGCATTAATAGCCGGATAACCAACAGTTTGATTGTTCATTAAATGTTTATCATTCAGATGTATACACTTAAGGGGCATTGAATGTGTTACCCTTTCACATTACTGCCTCATGGCTATAAATACGTTGTATTACCCTCATTGTAAAGGGACCGGAATTTCTGTATTGAACTTGTAATCGAGAATTCCCAAACAATCATCAATAACAGAAACAGTGGACGTAGGCCATTCTTATAAGGCTGAACCACTTTAAAACTTCTGTGTCTCATTTATTTTATCTGTGATTTAATAATTAGATACGATCTAATTTTTTACATCAGCAGATTGGCGCCGTCTGTGGGAAACGACTGGTAATATCATTTTTCATCAAAAATAATTCATCACCAAAGGCTGTTATTCCAGAACCCAACAATCGAAACGCTGGAAGCCCTCCAAATCCATCTGCTCCACCTAATATTCCAGATCTGGCTGGAATAATGACAAATCTGGCCCAGGGCCAGACCGTCATGCAAGAAACTATGCGACAACTCATACAAACCCTCCATGGCGGTGCACCAACCCATTCAGGACTGCGAAGTATTCCAAGAAATACTCGTTTACCTTCTTCGCGTACTAGGCGTACTGAGTCATATCGTACTGAGGAATTTGAAGATTTTTCTTATCAACCTGGATGAACTTCGTCAGTGCGAGCCACAGATACTGAACAACGTATCACTCTCTCTCTCCAGAAAGGACTAGTGCGCTAGAGAGGTTAAGCAGGGTATCACCTTTTGATCGATTAGGACCTAGAAGGAGTAGAAGTCCTCCTAAAGTCGCATCGAGGAGTTTTCGACGACCATCAGATTTAAGGGAAGGATCTGCCCAGTCGCGACCAGTTGCTCGTCAAGATAGATCCCAGGAAGCTACATCAACGCGATCAATTGCTCGAACCAACAGGTCCGAGGAAGGAAATGATGCATGGAAAGGCTCTATTCAGAGGCTGGAGGATAGATTAGGGGAAATGACTAAAGCCAAGAATACTCTACAAAGAACTTTTGTTCGAGGAACACCTTTTGTCCAGGCCATTGTAGATTTTCCAACACCATCAAAGTTCAAAGCACCTGTTGTGATCCCCAAATATGATGAAAAGACCGACCCTGTCCTTCATATAGAATAATACCAAGCTGCAGCCGACATCTATGCTGTTCCAGATGAGATGAGATGCAGAGCATTCTCGGGAACTCTTACCGGATCTGCTCAAATATGGTATAATAATCTTCCTCGGGGTAAGATCTAAACTTTTCTTCAACTGGCCGAGTTATTCATTGGGAATTTCTGTTTTGGGGCAAATCCAGTTAAACGAGTAGCACATTTGTTAAGTGTTAGACAAAAAGCTGGTGAAAGTACCAGAGATTATATAACTCGTTTTAATAACGAGAAACTTGAAGTCATTGATTATGAGGAGAAGACAGCAATTACCGCCTTGATGAGTGGACTATTTCCCAACAAGTTGTACTACACTTTGGCCAAAGATCCACCTAGAACCATGTCAGATCTGATGGGAAAAGCGTCCAAGTTTATGAATGCCGAGGAGGCTATAGCTGCGAAGAAGAATATGGATGCCAAAGAAACCAAGGTGGAAGGTGATAAAGCTAAGAAGAAAGAGCATAAGAACAATGGTAATGACAAACACTCAAAAACTAGGTCGACATGGGAAATAATGAAGAAATTTGATAATTATAATCCTTTGAAGAAGGACATCAACCATGTTCTAGAAGAAATCAAGAACAACGAGGAATTAAATTGGCCAGAGAAAATGAAGGCAGACCCTGACAGGAGGAATAAAGCAAAATATTGCGAGTTTCACAAAGATCATGGCCATATGACCAAAAATTGCATAGCTCTTCAAAATGAGATTGAAACACTCATCAGACGAGGAAAACTAGCAAAGTATGTTGATCGAGGAAGAGAAAGAAGAAAAAATGACCAAGCAAGGGAAAGGTTTAGATCTCCTCGTCGAGCAGAGGAGAACAAGAAAAGAAACCATGAAGTTGATCCAGAAGACGACCCCGATCTTCCCAAGAGACCAAGGCAGTCAGAACGTGATGTATTTTCAATACGCTTTGGGTCATTTGACTGCAATGTTATCACAGGTGGAGATGCAGGAGGAGGAGACCTTATTGCAGAAAGAAAAGCTTACCTCTGTGAGGCTCAAGCTTGCTCATAAATTCAACGAATAAATCTAGCTGAGGAGGATCGCCCGAGAAAGGTAAATAAAGAGAAATTGGTGATTGGTTTCTCAAATAATGACCTCGCAGGTGTTCTATATCCTCATGATGACCCGTTAGTGATCAAAATGAGGATGAAGGAGGTTATGATTTCAAGAGTACTGGTCGACAATGGTAGCTCGGCAGACATCATGTTCTACTCGTGCTTCGATAGTTTAAATCTAAAGCTATCTCAACTGGAGCCTTATCACAGACCCCTCCTCGGTTTTGCTGGCGAGAAAGTATTTCCACTTGGGACGATCAAATTGGATATATTCATTGGTACGTGGCCTGCTTGTCGAACAGAAAGAATACGCTTCTTCGTGATGGATAAGAATGTTCAATCATCATACAATATCATCATGGGAAGAGTAAGATTGAAGAAGTTCGAGGCTGTACCATCTACGGTACATCAATGCCTAAAATTTCCAATAAATTTTGGAGTAGGAGTTGTGAAAGGTGATCAGAAAGTAGCTCGGGAATGCTATTATTCATCCGCCGAGCAAGAGGAACTGGAGGAATCAAGGAAAAAGACTACTACTTATCAAGTGGATAAAGGGGCAGAAATTGAAACATTGGATCCTAGAGATGAGTCGCAACTCGTGAAGGGTCAAGTGGTGGAAGCTACTGAAAACATCATTCTGGACGACGAGCACCCTGAACGAACTACTCAAGTAGGTTCATCGTTGGAAGCCTCACTAAAACAGGAATTGATAACTTTCCTAAGAAGCAAAAAGCAAAATTTCACGTGGAGTCATGAGGATATGCCTGGTATAGACCCAAATTTCTTATGTCACGAGCTCAATGTGAATAAGCAAATCAAGCCTGTGAAGCAGAGAAGAAGAGTATTCAGTCCTGAGAAGAATCAAGCTATACAGGAGGAAGTCGAGAAGCTCCAGAAGGCTTGTTTTATTGAAGATGTTAAATATCCAGACTGGTTAGCAAATGTGGTGATGGTGAAAAAGAAGAACAACAAATGGAGGATGTGTGTAGACTTCACCGACCTCAACAAAGCATGTCCAAAGGATCACTTTCCACTTCCCCGAATTGATCAACTGGTGGATGATACCTCGGGACACGAGCTACTGAGCTTCATGGATGCTTATTCTGGTTACAACCAGATTAAAATGAAACCTGAAGACAGGGAGAGTACTTCTTTCATTACCCCTAGGGGAACTTATTGTTATAATGTTATGCCCTTTGGTTTGAAAAATGTAGGTGCGACATATCAGCGGCTGATGAAAAAAGTCTTTGCTGAACAAATCAGTTGCAATATGGAAGTCTATGTTGACGATATGCTGACAAAGATCAAGAAAGCTGCCGATCATCTAGTTGACTTAAGCCAGACTTTTGATCAACTAGATAAATATCAAATGAAGTTGAACCCGACGAAGTGCACATTTGGAGTACGAGAAGGCATGTTTCTCGGATACATTGTCAATCAGCGAGGCATTGAAGCTAACCCTGAAAAGATTAAAGCTCTGCTAGGGCTACGATCTCCAACGACGAAGAAAGAGGTGCAAAGTCTTACAGGAGAGTAGCAACACTCAACAGATTTGTATCGCGAGCAACTAATCGATGTCTCCCATTCTTCAAGACGCTTCAAAAGACTTTTGAATGGAATGATGAATGTGAGAAGGCTTTCTAAGACTTGAAGAAATATTTGGGAACACCTCCACTGTTGTCCAGGCCAGTGATGGGAGAAAAATTATACTTGTATCTGGCAGTGTCCGAGAATGCATTCAGTTCGGCATTGATAAGAGTGGAGAATGGAGTACAAAAACCAATCTACTATACAAGTAAGGCCTTTCGAGGAGCAGAGATCAGATATCCAAGGCTGGAAAAATTGGCACTAGCATTGATTGAGGCAAGTAGAAGAATGAAGCCATACTTTCAAGCTCATACCATAGTAGTATATACTGATATGCCATTGAGGCAAGCCCTTCATAAACCAGAAAAGTCAGGAAGATTGATGTGCTGGGCAATAGAACTCGGTGAATATGATATAGTCTATGAACCCAGATCATCGCTAAAAGGGCAAGCGGTAGCAGATTTTATAGCAGAATTCACATATCCTGATACCCCTGAGGAACAAAAGTTGCTCGCTGATCAACCTGTGGATGTTATAGTATCATCAAATGCAAGCCCAGACCAACTTAGCTTGGTAAAAGGGCAAGTAGATGTTACAGGATCATCAAATTCAAGCCCAGACCAGCTCAGGTTGGTAAAAGGGCAAGAAAAGATGATCGACGAACAGCAAGAAAAATCAGGAGATGGTGAAAGGAAGCAAAAAATTTTCCACCGAGGAACTCTGTCAGATCAGAAATTTGAAGACGAGTTACCTATATGGAGTCTGTATATGGATGGTTCATCTTGCACTATAGGATGTGGCGCAGGGATAGTTTTGAGCAATCCGGACGAGATCGATATGGAATACGCCCTACGTTTCCAATTCAATGCTTCGAATAATGAGGCTGAATATGAAGCCATGATTGCAAGTCTTAGTTTGGCAAAAACCATGGGGGCGGAACAAGTTATTGTCTTCAGTGACTCGCAATTGATCGTAAACCAAATGATGGGAGTATATGCAGTCAGAGGAGAATTAATGATCAGATATCATGCAAAGGCAAAGGAGCTGGTGTCAGAATTTGCTACTATTCAACTGGTCAGAATACCAAGAATGGAGAATGCGAGAGCAGACGCCCTAGCTCGATTAGCATCAGCTACTCATACCGAGCTACGAAGAACAATCCCAATTGAAGTTTTAGTTGGTCAGAGTATAGATGAAGATCTGACGATGAATTTTATTACCCTTGATTTATGACCATCTTGGATGGATTCCATCAGGGCATATATTGAGGAGGGAGAATTACCAATTGACAAGCTCGCAGCCAAGAAATTGAAGTTTAAAGCTGCTCGGTATGTATTAACTAACGATATTCTATATAGACGAGGAATTATGGCAGGTTTGCAAAGATGTGTACATCCCTCCGAGGTGAAAGATTTAATTGAAGAGGTCCATGAAGGGTCCTGTGGAGCCCATGTAGCAGGTCGGACTCTTTTGCAAATAGTGATGATGCAAGGATACTACTGGCCAATAATGAGGGCTGATTGTATAGCCTATGCTAAGAAATGTGACAAGTGTCAGTGCTTCTCCTCCATCCGAAGAACTCCCCAAGCATTATTGACACCCATTACTTCCCCTTGGCCATTTGCCATATGGGGAATAGATTTGGTTGGGCCACTGCCGACGACCAGGGGAAGGTTTAAGTATCTCGTGGCCGCTGTGGATTATTTTACTAAATGGGTTGAAGCTGAGCCTCTCATTGATATGACATACGACAAGGTGTACCAATTTATTTGGAAGAACATCATTTGTCGATATGATCTTCCTCATGCCTTCATCACAGACCATGGAACACAATTTGACAACGAGGAATTCGCTACCTATTATCATCAGTCAAATATTTTGAAGATTCACTCAGCACCAGGCCATCCTCAAAGCAATGGACAAACTGAAGTGACAAACAGAACGTTGCTGAATGGTTTGAAGAAAAGACTGGATGATGCAAAGGCAAATTGGATCAACGAGTTACAGTCAGTACTGTGGGCTTACCGAACTACTCCCCGAGTAACAACTGGAGAATCACCATATATGCTGGCGTTTGGAAGTGAAGCTGTTATACCAGCAGAGTTGGGCCTCCCAACACACAGGGTATTGAATTTTAATTCCCCTGTCAGCGACTTAATGAGGAGATTGGATTTAGACATGCTCGAGGAAGTTAGAGAAGAAGCAGCCATTAGAAATGTTGCTTACCAGCAGCGAACAGCTCTGTTCTACTACAAAAGAGTGAAGAAGTGTGACTTGAAAGAAGGAGACTATGTGCTAAAGAAGGTGATTCAAAAGCACAACAAACTGGAAGCAAACTGGCATGGACCATACCGAGTTACAGAAGTTGTTCGACCAGGAACTTACCGAATAACAACTTTAGAGGGGGAGGAGTTTAAGAATGCATGGAATGCAGAGCACCTGCGCAAGTATTATCAGTGATGTATATTCTCATGTAACGCAGTTCCGTCAGTATGAATAAAATGAAGATATTCTGCCAAATTCTCTCCTTTTATTGAAAGTTTTTTGAGGAATACTAGTGCTACACACTACTCGGCAAAACTCGGGACTCAGACTGCTCAAATTTATTCTCGAAAACGCCAACTAAGGTTGGTCAAGAAACAAATGTATTCCTACGGGAAGTAAAACTATGTATTCCTAAAAATGCCAACTTATATTGGTTAGGAAGTAAATGTATTCCTAGGGGAAGTAAAACTATGTATTCCTACGGGAAGTAAAACAATGTATTCCTAAAAATGCCAACTTATGTTGATTAGGAAGTAAATGTATTCCTACGGGAAGTAAAACTATGTATTCCTAAAAATGCCTACTTACGTTGGTTAGAAAGTAAATGTATTCCTACGAGAAGTAAAACTATGTATTCCTAAAAATGCCAACTTATGTTGGTTAGGAAGTAAATGTATTCCTACGGGAAGTAAAACTATGTATTCCTAAAAATGCCAACTTATATTGGTTAGGAAGTAAATGTATTCATACGGGAAGTAAAACTATTCCTAAAAATGCCAACTTATGTTGGTTAGGAAGTAAATGGATTCTCGAAAATGCCAACTAAAGTTGGTCGGGAGGTAAAATTATTCCAGAAAGTGCCAAAGTTTCTCGTAGAGGAAAAATCCACTAACTGTAGTTGGTCGAAAAGGAAAATTTACCGACCTTGATTGGTCAGAAACATTTTATGAATACGAGAAAGTGATAGAGAAAAATTTTTAATACTCGTAACTTTTTAAATTATTGCTAAGTTGGTCGAGAAACAAAACATCATTTTGCCAAATGACTATCACAAATTCAAACTACTCGACAATAAGTTGGTCGACAAATAACACAATATTGTTATCTTTTTAACAGATACACATGCACAGATGTAAAGTGTTACAAAACAATAGCAGTCAAGATTTTTGCAAATAAAATTATTTCATTAAATATAGAACAAAATACATCAAGAATGAAATACAAATTTATTACATCAATATTCCTACTCTATGGGTTTCTTCCCCTCTGCTTTTGAAATAGGTTCCTCGCCAGCAGGTGGATCATTTAAAGCGAGAGGAGAATTTATGAAGTTAAGATCTTTTAGCATCCTGAGATTCATCACGGATGGTCGATCTAGGAGGGTCTCGGGACGAGATATCTCGACATTTAAATGGAGATTGTAATCGCCGAGGTATTTAGAAATCAGACATCGAGGGATGGCCCGAGCAGGGATCCAAATCATATCAAGCTTGAATGGTGGCACTGGTAGGTCGAGCAGCCCAGGATTATGGTAATCCCACAGGTAATGACCTTGTTCCAGTTACAGCACACCTAAGGCATTCAACCATCCCTGCTTGTAGCCCTCATTATTTGCATTTTGGATGCGATCGTCCAAGTGGTAGAGAGCCTCGTTGTATCCAGCAATCCAGAACTCCCTGGGCTGCTTGTAGAATTGATATGTCAATCTTTCCAGATGTTCGTGGAGATTTTTGATGAAGAGTTCTTTATTCTCCAATATAGATTTCTGCGCAGAAAGCTGCTCTTCCAGACCCCTGATCTTTTTAAACATCTCAGCCAATGCCTGGTTCTTCGCCATCATCTGGAAGGCCTGGTTCTCTAAGGCATATTGAGTCCTCTGTTCCTCAATAAGAATCCGAGCAGCTCTTACTCGTCCCCGAGGAGCTCTTGCTCGTCCACGAGAAGATGTAGAAGGGCCAGACCTTTTCAAGGTTTCCAACTCATCCCTCAGGTTGGCGTTCTCAACCTCCAAGAACGATAATCCCTCGTTAGTCACTGGGACTAAAGCATTTGAGGTGGAGGCAACAGATTTTAATTGAGATACTTCTCTTTGCAAATTGTTATTTTCTTGCTCTAACAACTCGGCTATTTGCCTGCGCTCCTCGACCTCGGCTTTTAAAGTTCTTTCCCTCACATCGTAAGAAGCAAAACGCTTCTCGTATCCCTTGTCGGCAATAATTTGCTGATACTTCTTGTCGTATCCCTCGTGCAAGAGGGCAAGGATTCCTTATATTATTGCTGAAGGTCTTCAAGAGTGCCTTGGAGATCCTCAATCATATCATAATAAACTACATTATTGGCCATCGCACGATCAAGCAGACACTTCAAATATTGGTAGGCTTCAATTACCTGTTCCGAAGCATCTTGGCCGAGGATGTCGATGATTTGTGCTGCACTCAGATCTGTGTGACCAGCCTTCAAATACTCATTGCATTGCCTCAACAACTTTGTATTATGAGCAGATAATAATTCCATCCTGGCCAGAAACTAGTAGAGGAAGAAAAAGCAATAATCAATAAGAGTACCAACAGAGCATGAAGAGGAGAAACAATATTGTGCATAAATAAAAGTTCAAATTTTATTATATCACAAAGTTCAGAGTTACATGTTCAGGGTTACATTTGATAAAGAAAAATAAAATAGAGAGAAACCCGAACAACTCTACACCTTTTGCTTGTCTCCCAAAACTTTCTCGAGAGGCTGGGACGAGGAGGTAGGTTGCTCGGAGGGAACAGAAAGTTACTCGGGGAGCGCTGGCAGTTGCTCGGATGAAGTAGCGAGTTGCTGAAGTTCCTCGTTAGTAGGCTGGATGGATGGGGGATGAGAAACTTGATCTCCCATCACCATGGAAGACTCCTCAGAGGTAGCTTCGTCCTCTTCTTCGTCTTCAGGAGTTGGAGGGGGACCAGGGATGTGTCGCTGAAAGAGTTCAGAAGTTTCATCAACCTTCATCTCCTGTAGAGCAGCGACCCACCCATCTCTAAAGTATTTGAGGCTGCCATATTCGACTTGCGACATCATGGCAGCCAAACCTTTGTTCCACCCTTTATACCAGCCAGCGCTGAAGGATTTCTTCACAACCAATTTCCTCTTTAACTTGTCCGAGGAAAGCTTCTCGGACAGAAGATTGTCAGCAGCCTTCAGTTTACTCTCAACCTCCTCCTTCTGCCGACTTACTTCCCGAACCTGACCCAACTCTTCCTCAGCAACCTTGAGCTTCTTTAAGCTCCCCAGCATTTTGGAGCTTCCCTTCGAGCTCTTTATTCTTCTTCTCCAAATCATTTATTTTTTTCTCCAACCCCTTGGAGACTTCAACAACTTGAGCTTTCTCCTGCTCGATTGAGGTAAGTTTCTTCTCCCAAGCAGCCTTGTCAGCATCATGCTTCTGACGAGAATCTTCTAAAGACCGTGTCAGACCCATCAGAGCTTCCTCCACACCAGATGAGGAGCTTGAAGCTTTAATAGCTTTATCTTTCTTCAAAATTGTATTAAAGCAGCTCACCAACTGTGAAAAGAAAAGGCAAGTCAGAGACAGATATAACAAGGGAATGATGAAAAGTTCAAAACAATAGGACTTACAGAAGCAATATGGCGAGCAGCCAATGAGGTAACCATGTCCCGAGAAAGGTTTTCTTCAATACCTTGGATCTCGGGAATGATCCAAGTCTTCACCGAGCTCATGGCAGAGCTCGGGGGAATAAAAGTAGGAACACCAGTTCCAGTAGTTGGGGTCTGAGAGATGGTTTCAGCCAAATTGACCGAGGAGCTCTTCTTCAGCTTCCTCGGGGGAACAGGAGTAGCTTCGACCAAGGAGGAACTCTTGGTCGGTGATATGACAATCACCTCACCTGGAGAAGCAGCCTTGCTCGGGGCCACTGGGGGCTTCTCGACAACCTTTACAGGGGAAGCCGAGAGAGGTGCATCAATTTTCTTTGTCCCTTCTGGGACATCATGTTTACTTCTTTTTGCCTCTCCAGCAGCAGAGGCAGGTTTCTCGAAGAGAGTAGGAGGTCTTCTTTTCTTCATCCTTTCACTTAAAGGAACGTGTGACTCAGGCGAAGAACTGGTAGAAGCTGGTACTGGCTCTGCGTCGCTTATCACCGGACGAGCAGTGAAAGAGGAGGTGTAACTCTTGTACTGCAGCAAATATGAAGCTGACCTAATGTGCTCGTCGGCAACAGACTGATGCAAACTTCAGATAAATTTTAAATGCCTTATATTAACGTCGGCCTCTTTTGGGGATTTTCTTTTGCTGTCAACTGCAGACAAATCAACATTAAAATATCAGTGGCACATTTTATCAAACATTAAGGAAGCATAATTTCAAAATAAATAAAATAAAATAAAAATAACCTATCCCATTGCCATAGGGAGGGCATCTGGGACCCTGATACACTTCATCTCCAGATAAAGGAGCATGTTGCCAATTTTTTATAACAACCCCGTGCTCAAAATAGTCCCTATTGGCATCCGGGAGATTGACCACTAAAGCCCTATTTAAAAATCTAGTTTTTAAATAAAAAGTGTTATCACCAACAGCCCATCTATAGCAAAACATGATTTCTGGAATTCCTATGCGAGTTCCATGAATTTGATTAGTCTATTAACCCCATTAACTATTCTCCATGTATTGGGGGCTATTCTTGCAGGAACCACGTCAAAGTATTGACCGAATTCCAGACATAGAGGGTCTGGAGGAAAAGAAAATCCACACTCAGCAACAAAGAGACTGGGGAACCAATGTCCCTCAGCCAAACGGAAATAGTCTGAAGGCTCAGAAAGTTCTTCCAAAATAACCCAGGAGGGAATAGAAAAATCAGAGCGAAACTTATCAATCGATTCTACAGGATAAACCATGATGAAAGAAGGAAATGAATAAGAAGGAAGAACATCTTACAGAAAAAGAGTGGATCTGTTGACAACGAACGATGAAAAGGATGAACGCACAAGAGAGTAAGACAATGGAAAACTCGAAGATACAAATTTGAAAAAGTAGAAGACGATGGGATTGTCTGTGACGCT
The DNA here is from genome assembly GCA_949130495.1 of Sambucus nigra. Classification (NCBI taxonomy): domain Eukaryota; kingdom Viridiplantae; phylum Streptophyta; class Magnoliopsida; order Dipsacales; family Adoxaceae; genus Sambucus; species Sambucus nigra. Next base: position 336,498,164 of record OX422214.1, read on the forward strand.
TAAATACCTTATCTTGGGAAATGGTAAAGTTAATGATTACAAAAAGAAATGATTACGCTACCGACGGCTAGAAGGACAAAAAGTACGCGGAGATCGAGGCGGTTATAAAAATTCAAAAAAGCTTGATTCTACGAATTTGGAAGGAAAAATAAATACAAAGGAAAACACTCCTAAAAATCAGGAGGACCATTTAAAAACTGCCATATTCCGAAAAAGAATGTTCCACACTCCTCAAATTTCGAACTATGAAACATTGGGGGCTTCTGTTTATACCAAATTAAGTCTGCTGACATGGCTCAATTAACTGAAGACACGTGGCAATCTATGTGGCGATAACAAACACTTCCGAGGAACCATACTACAACGAGGAACACTGCTTCTCCGAGGAACTCAGACGCTCCGACCAACAAGAACTCTACGAGGAACTTTTGAGTACTGAGCAGCTTAGGCGGTACGAGCAGCTTAGGCGGTCCGAGCTGCACCTCAGACCAAGCATTAATAGCCTGATAACCAACAGTTTGACTGTTCATTAAATGCTTATCATTCAGATGTATACACTTAAGGGGCATTGAATGTATTACCCTTTCATATTACAGCCTCATGGCTATAAATACGTTGTATTACCCTCATTGTAAAGGGATCGGAATTTCTTGATTGAACTTGTAATCGAGAATTCCCAAACAATCATCAATAACAAAAACAGTGGACGTATGACATTCTTATAAGGCTGAACCACTTTAAAACTTCTGTGTCTCATTTATTTTATCTGTGATTTAATAATTAGATACGATCTAATTTTTTACATCAACACTAGTAGTTCAGATTTTTAAAGAGCATAACTACTAATAGGTTTTGATGGATCCCATTTAGCCACATCACATAGTTGGGACTGCAACTTTTTGGGACAAGAAAAATTGAGTAGACGGAGCTTATATTTTCCAAAAGCTTGCTCTTGCTTTCTCACGCGTTACTACAGTCACGTTTGGAATTGGATTAGTTTCTGGTTATTCTGGTGGAAAATGATAACATGTGCGGATACATGTTTTGCACCTCAAAAGACACCGAATATGAGAGCTCTGTGCCTATGACATTGTGTCCTTACTATTTTTAGTGTTTTAGTGTGTGATCCTATTATATTATAGTTTGAATTGAAAAGCTAGTTTAGTGTAAAATTACCATACATCACAATGCTAAAACTATTTGAAGATTTAAAAATCCAAATACGGATTAGTCCCTAAACACCACATCTTCTCTGAAACATCAATAAACAAATGGTTCCGAAATCAAATTTTTATGCATTGTCAAACAAGTCCAGAGATATTCCCTCCATCTCTCCTTAAAATGAACAAAATCTAAAGAGTATTTTTGCTTTCAATTTTATAGCACTGTAACTTTTATTAACATAATCACATCACATCACCTGATGTAAATATTAAAATTTTGCACTATTATATATATGTTGGAAGGAAATAAAATCATTAATTCGGGACAACTCAAAAAGGAAACACAAATTTTAGGAATGACGGGAGTATGAAAGCCCAAAGATCGATGGATGGTTGAGTAAAAGAGAACAGTTCACCACCAAAACAATACTTAAAAATCCCTTTATTTCTTTGATTGGACAATAAAATTCTAATTACACTGGTTTTGACTATATTTGGTCGACAAAATTAAGCTAGCTATGAGGCGACGAAGCCTTTGAGCTCCTGCACCCGGTTTAAGCCTGGTGGGATTCCCAACTTTAGAACAAGGGGGGTTACCGGAGCACCAACCACCAGGTGTGAAACTGCCATTTTTACGGCTTAATAACACCTTATCGATTAAATCCAGGGCAGGGTCATCTTGCCTGAATTTACGTGCAAAAGCGGCTCCACTCTTGATCATTTTTCTCGTGTCGTTAAGGGAGAGGATGTGAGGGTGCTGTTTCGGGGGGGAGTCCCAAGAAATGTAGTGCATATCATGGTTGATGATGGTGGGAACAAATTGCGGTGCGTTACACGCGACAGTCTGAAAGTAACCCTCGGGAGAGGACACAAAATTTGAGTAGTACATGAGTAGTGTTCTAGGGAGGTTATCCCAACCCCATATGCAGTATTCCACAAATGACCTCGACAGGATCATCCAAGCTGAACCTGCATTTTTCAGAATTAAGTATGAGCTGCAGTTGCTAAGACTGATAAAACTCAGCTTATCAAGCAGAATGACCCAAAGATATGTATAGTATTCCAGGCAGTGTACCACTAAAATAGGCATTTTTAACCGACTGCAAAAACTTGTCTGTGGAAAATACTTAATTTTACTCATTTTTATTTTTTGTGACGCTTAATTTTAAATATTTTCTATGGAAAGTATAGTGTTAACCGTGACACGTGCTCCATCTTTCCCTCATCTGTAATTAAAACATTTCTTACCCACCCCTAAATAATCAGGTTCCATGAATACACTTTTAACTTCATCTTTTTCCAAAACTAATAAACTGGACTCTTGGTTAGGTTGGTGTTCAGCGGGAAGCAGTACTATTTGGCAATAGATCCAAAAAATCAGTTACACCTACTTTATGTGAGTATATAGGACCATAGAGAAGTGTTGAAAAAGAGTAAAAAAGGAGCAGTCTTTATGTGATGTTCACATTCATTTGATTTTCCTTTCAAGAAGGGAAAACATAAGAGGTATGTAAGAAACAAATCCGCGTGGGTCACTAAAAGTCAGGCTACCCAAAACTTGCTTCCAAACAAACAGGACTATCAAACAAATACACTGAACTGAAAGAGAAAATTAACACAACAGGTGCAATTAATTGACTTCAACAGCACATTGAGTATAATTACGAAGAACATATTCATGGATTTAAACCACTTTAAAGATTTGAAAAACTGAACATAATTTTAGTAATTATCACGAGGTCTAAAATTATCAATAAAAATAACTGACCAGTAAACAATGTAAAGGCTGAGGGCAAAAGTCTATTTGGAGTGACCATAAATATATCTGACTTTGTCGCTCGGTAGAGGCCTGGGTCTATGATCAATGGCATTGCCCTTTGATCCCTGCATACAAAATCACATGTATTAATGTTTAATGTTAAGGGGCTTTCTAACAGAGTTGTGAACACCCATAGGAAGGGGGAGCTTACTCCTTCCAGTCTAATTTGCTCGTGTGTTCGATGAAATTCATGTCCCTCTTTACACCAATGAACGAGAAAAGAATATCTGCACATAGTACATAACTAGCTAAATAAATCATATATTCTATAGAAGAACATAATAAGATCTATGCTTTAAACTCTTCAAAAAAACATAAGGCAAAAAGTAAAGGAAAAGTCTTAACCATCTTGAGTAACCAGAGGGTAATCCGAAGCACTGAGGTTAATAAACCAATCCCACTCCTTGCTCTGCTTGAGAAGAATGGCACACGCATGAAGAGTATTCGCAACCATGGTGGGTCCTCTATAAGTAACCATATTAGCTTTTGTAATCATGTATACATTCCCAACCTTAGCGAAAACAGGATCCTTTTCAACACGGGAAGCAAGCTCCAATCTCTCTAAGGCTGGCGATTCTAGGTCCAAATGAACAACATAGTGATTCAATGGATGATACAATGTTTGAAGAGTCCTCCATGTGGTGTATTTTGGCTCTCCGGTGGCTTCCCGTTGCTTCACGGCTGTTTGGGGAGAAAAACAGATTTTTTCTTGATATTTACAAAATTGCCACTTTGAGGAAAATCTATAAATAGAAGCCTATTTTCTGTTTTTATGCAGTGCTGTTTTTTCTTGCAAGAGTGAACATTTTGTGAGTTTTTCAAAGAGAAAAGTGAGTGAGAGCTTCTTGTTTAAGATTAGTTCTTGTGCTTGGTTGTGAGTGACTTTCTTGGAGAGATAAAGAGTGTGAGTGTGTAACCTTGTGGTTCCTCCATTTATCAAAGAAAGAAGAAATCCTACCATTGTGGATGTAACCCTTGTTTGGGTGAACCACGTTATATTGTTGTCGTTTCTTTGCTTTGATTGCTTGTGTGTTCTTGTTATCCTACTTGTTGATTGTTGATTGGATTCGTTTTGAGTTTGCACACTTAGTTTTCATTAGGAACAAGGTCTTGGGTGTTTTCCGCACACCAAGTGTTTGGTAAAATTCCGAAGTGAGTTTTATGGTCTTGGTTGCTTAACATAGGACTGTTTTAGCGCAACAAGTGGTATCAGAGCTTTGGTTGCTTGGTTTGCTCGGTATTTTGGTTCGGCTTGAATCAATTTGAGTGATATTGGCATAAGTTCTTGAATTTGTTCCAAATGGCGGAAGAGGTGTCGCGTACTCTCGAATCAACTTCTACAAGCGGAGGCTCTAAGAAGTGGGATCCTAGTTATGGATCCGGGGGCTCAATGAAGTTTGAGATAAAACCTTTTGATGAGAAAATTAATTTTGGCTTGTGGCAAAGAAGGATGCGGGGTGTTCTTGTTCAACAACGGTTGGTTATAGCACTGTTGGGTATAGAGAAGCGTCCGGTGGATATGACCGAAGCCGAATGGAGCGATATTGATCAAAGGGCGATTTCTTCAATTGAAATGTATATCACGGATGATGTGCTCAATCATGTGATATCGGAAACTACGGCTAAGGGCATGTGGGATCAATTGGAGGAGATTTATTTGGGCAAGTCTTTGTCAAATAAATTGTTTCTAAAGAAGATGCTCTTCAAGTTAGAAATGAAGGAGGGCGGTGATATGATGAAGCATATAAATATCTTCAATGCTTTGATCAACGATTTGAACCGGATTGATGTTCAATTTAGCGAGGAGGATCGAGCGTTATTGTTGCTTGCTTCGTTGCCCGATTCATATGAGCACTTTGTCACCACACTTATGTTTGGGAAGACTACTCTCAAGTTCAATGATGTAATGCAGGACATCATTTCTCACGTGGCCATGAAGAAGAAAAATGGTAGCGGTGGAGGTAGTTCATCTTCTCAAGGTGAAGGCTTGGTAGCCAAGGTTGTTGGTGGTGGACAAAGAGGAAGGTCGAAGTCTCGGGGTGCAAATAACCGGGGCTTCCAAAGGTCTCAATCTCGAGACATTAGCACGGTTGAGTGTTTCAAGTGCCATAAAAAAGGTCACTTTAAACGGAATTGTCCGGAGTGGAAGAAAGATGATAAGAAAGGAGACGCTACTAAGGATGTGGCCGGTGTTGCTACTTTAGAGGAAGGCGAAGAGGTTCTTACTTGTTTTTCCGCCGATCACGTTGATGGTTGGATTCTAGATTCCGGATGTTCATACCACATGTGTCCGAACCGGGAATGGTTTGAGGATTACAAGTCCAATACCGGTGGTGAGATTCTCATGGGAAACAATGCTACGTGCAAAGTAGTGGGAATCGGGTCGGTGCACATAAAGATGTGGGATGGGGTTGTCCGAACCTTAAGTGAAGTGAGGCACGTTCCGGCACTTAAAAAGAACTTGATTTCCTTAGGCGCACTCGATTCAAAGGGGTGTGTGATTCAAGCCGAGGGTGGGGCTTTGAAGGTCAAAAGGGGATCGATGGTGATTTTGCGCGGCACAAAGTTACCGAACAATCTTTATAGATTGAAGGGAAATACGGTAGTGGGTGGAGCGGCAGTCTCCACGGAGCCTGAAATCGACGAACTACAATTGTGGCACATGAGACTTGGTCACATGAGCCAACGGGGCATGGAAGAACTTCATCGGCGAAAGTTGTTGAAAGGGGTGCACGGATGCAAGCTTGGTTTTTGCAAGTATTGTGTGATGGGGAAGCAAACTCGAGTGCAATTCACTATATCTACGAACAAGAGTAAAGGGACTCTTGACTATATTCATTCCGACGTGTGTGGGCCTTCGGATGTTGTTTCCATAGGCGGCTTTAGATACTTTGTGACTTTCATAGATGATTATTCACGAAAAGTGTGGGTCTACTACTTGAAGGAAAAATCGGAGGTTTTCGAGAAGTTTAAGGAGTGGAAAGCCATGGTGGAGAATCAAACGGGGAAGAAGATCAAGTATTTGAGGAGCGACAACGGGGGTGAGTATAGAGATGGTGGGTTTCTCAAGTATTGTAAAGATGCGGGCATCACAAGGCACTTTACCGTTAAGAAGACTCCACAACAAAATGGGGTGGCGGAGAGGATGAACCGCACCATTATGGAAAGGGCAAGGTGCATGAGGTTTCATGCCGGGTTACCGAAATCATTTTGGGCAGCGGCTTTTGATCACGCCGTGTATTTGGTGAATCGGTCACCAAATTCGACTCTTGGTTTGAAGTGTCCGGAGGAAGTATGGTCTGGGCACGAGGTCGACTACTCTACTTTGAGGGTGTTCGGATGTCCGGGGTACGCTCACATTCCTAGTGACGAGAGGACTAAAAATGACCCGAGAACTCGCCGGTGTATTTTCCTAGGCTATGGAAAAGGGGTGAAGGGGTTCAAGCTTTGGGATCCGTCTACGAGGAAGCTAGTTGTTAGCCGGGATGTGAGATTTGACGAGGCGTCCATGTTGAAGGCCAAGGAGTTCTTGGAAGTTGCCGATGACGGTGGTGTTAGAACCGTCGAGATTCCTTTGGTATTTCCGAGATCATCAACCACCGATAGTGATAGTGCATCTACTAGTGGTTCAAGTGATTCTCAATCGGGTAATGGCACGGTTGAGGTGGAGCCGAATGAGGATGATTTGGAAGAGGAATTGGTTGAGGTAGGGGACACTCAACGGGTGGAGCAAGTGCCATCCATAGCACGTGACCGAGAGCGTAGGGAGATCAAGCCACCATCTAGGCTTGGTTGGGAAGAGGTCAATTACGCTCTCATTTCTAGTGAGGGTGATCCAACGACATACAAAGATGCCATTAATTGTGATGTCAAGGCGAGTTGGATGGGTGCTATGTCAGAAGAGATGGAAGCTCTACGAAAGAACTCTGTGTGGGAGTTGGTTCCTAAACCCAAGGGGCGACACATTGTTGGCTCTAAGTGGGTGTATAGGAAGAAAGAGGCAATTAACAAAATAGAAGAACCGAAGTACAAGGCAAGGCTAGTAGCGAAGGGGTTTTCACAAAAGGAGGGGATTGACTATGATGAGATCTTCTCCCCGGTGGTGAGGCATACTTCGATACGGGTGTTGTTGGCAATGGTTGCTCAATTCGATATGGAATTGGAGCAAATGGATGTGAAAACGGCTTTTCTTCACGGTGATTTGAAGGAGCTTATTTACATGGTGCAACCGGAGGGGTTCAAGGAAGTGGGAAAGGAAGATCATGTGTGCCGGCTTAAGAAGTCATTGTATGGGCTTAAACAGTCGCCACGACAATGGTACCTACGGTTCGATACCTTCATGTTGCGGGTTGGTTACACGAGATGTGATCATGACCATTGTGCATATTTTCGGGTTCTTGATGATGGTTCGTTTGTTTTGTTAATGCTCTATGTGGATGACATGCTCATTGCGTGTCGGGACATGTCACGAATAATGGAGCTCAAGGTGGAATTGAGCCGGGAGTTTGACATGAAGGATCTTGGTGCGGCGCAAAAGATTCTTGGTATGGAGATTAGACGAGATAGAAAAGTTGGCAAGTTGTGGTTATCTCAGAAAAATTATATTTCGCATGTCATCGGGAAATTTGGCATGTTGGATGCCAAGGCCACTTGGACCCCGTTAGCTTCACATTTCACTTTGTCTGCAAAGCAATGTCCCTCTACGGATGATGAGTTAGAGGAGATGGCTTCAACGCCGTATGCTTGTGCTGTGGGGTGCCTTATGTATGCTATGGTTTGCACGAGGCCGGATATCGCCCAAGCCGTGGGTGTGGTTAGTAAGTACATGTCGAATCCGGGAAAAGAGCATTGGAAAGCGGTGAAATGGATTCTTCGGTATCTAAAGGGAACCAAGTCTATGGGCATTGTGTTTGAGCGGAAGAAAGGGGCCGAGTTTGTTGCGGGGTATGTGGATTCGGATTATGCGGCGGATCTTGATAAGCGGAGATCTACATCGGGGTATGTATTCACTATTGCTAGCGGGCCGGTATCTTGGAGATCCATGTTACAAGCGACAAGTGCTTTGTCTACCACGGAGGCGGAGTATATGGCACTTACGGAAGCATCAAAGGAGGCGGTTTGGTTAAAGAGTTTGGTGAGTGAATTGGGGATGAAGCAAGAGAGTGTTCGTCTTCATTGCGATAGTCAAAGTGCTATGCATTTGGCTAAGAATCAAGTGTATCATGCCCGCACAAAGCATATTGATGTACGGTATCATAGAGTTCGGGATTGGGTTAATTCCGGCGAGGTTTTGATTGAGAAGGTGCACACGGATGAGAATGCAGCAGATTTCCTCACCAAACCTGTGACTACAGAGAAGTTTAGGCATTGCCTAAAGCTTCTAAATCTCACTTCTTGTTGAAGTTAAAGGAGAGGCTCCTCGGTTAGGTGGAGCCGCATTGAGCTTGGTAGATTTCGGGGTGATCTTCAAGCGGGTTCAATGGTTTTCATTCCTGGTTTTTTGGTTGGATCATTCGGATCGCCAAGGTGGAGTTTGTGGTGTATTTTGGCTCTCCGGTGGCTTCCCGTTGCTTCACGGCTGTTTGGGGAGAAAAACAGATTTTTTCTTGATATTTACAAAATTGCCACTTTGAGGAAAATCTATAAATAGAAGCCTATTTTCTGTTTTTATGCAGTGCTGTTTTTTCTTGCAAGAGTGAACATTTTGTGAGTTTTTCAAAGAGAAAAGTGAGTGAGAGCTTCTTGTTTAAGATTAGTTCTTGTGCTTGGTTGTGAGTGACTTTCTTGGAGAGATAAAGAGTGTGAGTGTGTAACCTTGTGGTTCCTCCATTTATCAAAGAAAGAAGAAATCCTACCATTGTGGATGTAACCCTTGTTTGGGTGAACCACGTTATATTGTTGTCGTTTCTTTGCTTTGATTGCTTGTGTGTTCTTGTTATCCTACTTGTTGATTGTTGATTGGATTCGTTTTGAGTTTGCACACTTAGTTTTCATTAGGAACAAGGTCTTGGGTGTTTTCCGCACACCAAGTGTTTGGTAAAATTCCGAAGTGAGTTTTATGGTCTTGGTTGCTTAACATAGGACTGTTTTAGCGCAACACTCCAAAGCTTCTCCAAATCACCCCTTGATCCAGATATAAGATACGCGAAACGAGGAACTTCAGTACCAGAAGGAGGAGGTGGAGGACGAGGCTCAACCTTTGATTCTACGAAAATTGGGCTCGTTTGGTTTGTTGTAACATGCCAAGGGATAATCGAGAAAAGAGAATTGATAGTGTGTACGGAAGTGATAATACCCATGTTGAAGGAGGTTGCAAAGAGGAAAATGGCTACCAGGGAACTCATTACAAGAGGAAATACCCATTTCTTCTCCATATTTAGGGACCCCATGCCAATTTCCCTCACTCCTTTATCAATTTATAATATAGTGCCTGAGGGCAACGTATGGTCTCACAGACTGTTTAAATTCATACCATTAACTTCTTCAAAAGAATTCCGTTGTTTGTTCTCTGTATATAACTGTTGAATAAATAAACAACAGGTATTAAATTAATTATAATATGGAGAAACCGAAGGCTTAGTGATCAACTCTTTTAATCATTGAAACGGATACACAAATAAGACAAGTTATTGCTAGATAAACAATTTAGACGTGTGTATATATAATAATTAATAGAATGTTGCATCAGGAAAATCGAAAAGAGCAATAGGATTGGGATCAGACCAATAAAAAAAATTAGCAATCTTTTTAGTATTATAAAACATGAGCTAAAATTAATGTTATTATGAATTGCATTTCACGATAACCACACCATTCTAACCCAAAAGACGTTAAATCAATCTAAAAACATTGCATCAGCAAATTACAACAAACCCAAATCTGTTAAACTCAATAGCTATCATATTACAGAATAACAAATTGTACCGTACCGGTAAATGCTTATTAACTAACAACCCGTTACAGGAATATATGAAAGCTTTACAAGATTGAATTTGATAAAAAATAATTATTATGGAAAACCAACAGTTGTAAGAGAAGAATTACACCAAGGCCATGCGATATAACTTCTTAAAGGAAAACCAAAAGCTCAAAACTGATATAGAAAGATATATACATAGAAATGAATATGGATGCATGCATATATATATTCAGCAATAAAACCAAACCAATACAATTGTATAATCACATCAGTACTTGTACTAATATAATATGTATGTAAACATAGAACAGAGTCCGTGACACGAGAAGAGGAAAAACAAAACCTTGTTCGTATGTTTTAGGAGTGAAGCCCGTCTGAACATGTTCAATATATATTTTTTTTTTTGGAGAAGCTATTATTTTGACACTGTCAGGTATCGAACTGGGAACAAACTCAATTCACCCCCAAACAGTATCTCAGTGGCAGCCTTATAACACTGGCCAAAAAACTTGATTATGTTCAATATTTACTTAGGTATTGTGCTAGTGTCCTTTTTTGAGAAAATAAATATAAATGCAAGGAAATCATTATCGTGTTATGGTCTTTTTTGGCATTAACTTTGCGTTAAAGGACATAATTGTATTTCATTTGCGGTGTAGTATACATTAATTTTTGTAATTTGTAAATGAATTTTTAATAACTTTTATTTTTATAATATAGCGCACACAACTCACGCGACGTGCTATTCAATATTTTTTTACTATAATTTCAATATTTCGACGTGCGAGTGCTATTCAATATTTTTTTACTATAAGATAAATTTGAGTTATTGGGAATTTTACTATCCTGAACTTTAGTCGCTTTTGCATTTCAAAACCCAATATATCGAAACTGATACATACAATTCTAAAGTTTTCACTCTGCTGCAATTTAAACCCTGCCATTAAATTAACTAACATAAATAGTCAGAAATGAGGGTGAATGCGTCAAAATATTATTTTTCGCCAAATTTTGGGGATTCAAGTGACAGTCCTGATACATTGGGTTTTGAAGTGCAAAAGTGACTAAACTTTAGGATAGTAAAGTGTTAATAACTATTTTTATCAACTATATTAATTATTAGAATTTATTATAAAAAAATAATCATTTTTAACTCTTAATTCTTGTACTTTTAATTATTAGATATTTTTAGTATATGTTTAATTGTTTATTTTATAGGGCAAGACATGCATTTGCAGATTAAAACCTTAATTCAATGTTAATTGTAAAAAAATTACAATGAAAGTGATCAAATCCAAAAGACTGTGAATGAAAATTAAAACCAATCTCACTGTCATATCCAAAAAGCCCTCGCAAATTTAGTATCATCATATATAAAGTAAAAACATTAAAACGGAATGTCGGAAAGTCGGAGACCATCTCCATCAATTTTGCTTGTAAAATTAAGTTTTTTAATATTTAAAAAAATATGTTTATTTTTTAGGTACATTAATAGACCCCCGCACTTAAAGAACGCTCTTTTTATATGTAGGCAAGCTAAATCCAAAACAAATAGAAAAAGATAAATATAAAGATATATTATACCCGAGTTAGGTGAGATGCCGCTTTCGACTAGAATGTTTGGAGAGGGAAAAATATCGTTGAGAAAAGGGAAAAGAGCTGATCAAATTTGACCTTATTTTTTCACAAATAATACTTAATTATGCGTTAAGATATTACTTGCGTGCATTGGCATATATTCAATTATTACACATAGAGGGCTTTTTTAACAATAAGTAATTACGATGAGAATATTTGGGGTAAAAATATCACAGATTTGAAAGCTTATAATCGGTTCTCATTAAATAATTAGGGATATACCAAATAGTCCATCGATTATTTTTTATACATGTTTAGTTCAAGCATTTTTATTTTGTTCCAAAAAATCTCTCACAACATAAAAACACTTTAAAAAAAAGGAGCTCCACTCAGGGTCGCCGGAGCTCTAGCGGGGGAGGGGTGGTGGTGGTGGGGCGGGAATGCCGCTAGTGCGGACATTTGAAAATAAGATAATATTGGTTAAATGGGTATTTGAAAGACTTTTCGGAACAAAAAAAAAAAAAAAAAAAGACTTTGACTAAATGTGTGTAAAAAAATATTTGAGGGACTTTTTTTGTAATTGATCCTAAACAATTTGGTATAAAATCAATATTATCTATTAATAACATAAATAAAAATAAACTTAAATAATTAATATAGTTGATAGTAATAAAAGGGTTATTGAAACTTATCTACCATAAAATCTAGTCACTTTTGCACTTCAAATCACAATGTAAAAATTGTGACCAAACAAATAATTTAATTGTTTTTTTATTATAAATATATTAAGCAATACCAAAAAGTTGGAGGCGGTTAAGATATTAGTAATTAAGGAAAGGGAATCGTTATTTTAACCCCAATTTTAGCTCCCTAACACTAGACAAAAAGTAAAACGACCTTTTACTTCAAAATACCAAAAGTAAATGTCGTTTTTAATTTAATTAAGTTACCAAAATACCCCTTAACAAACAAAAAATGACCATTTTTTTTATTTTCCTCTAAAAACCAATACCAAATTTTCAACTGATCATCACCACACCCATTACCACCGTGAGCTTACTAGACCCATGACCAACACCACCAGTACCCAACAACTGATGATATTCTCTACTAATATCCTCCATTCTTGTATTTTGGTTTTAGGTAGTTTTATTTATTGTTTTGGTGTTGTCTTATAAGGCAAAACCCTACTTTTTTTCTATGGAACCTCACAAACCCAATTTGGAAGAAAATGAACAAAAAAAATAACATTCAATGCTCTCTAGATACATTTGAGGTACGATTTCAAACTTTTCATCATTATTTTATCATCTTATACCAAGAAATTGAAATGCAAACGTAGATCACTTCAATTTCTGGGTTCTGTAAATGCGGTGATGGGAGGTCATAGGTGGTGACATCCCTCGGTGTCCGTCACTATATTTAAGGTTATTAAATGGAAATAATGCCTCAACTATACCACGGTGGTTTGAAACTACGTATGGTTAATAATCACGGTTACAACCTGCTGTGTATACTAATACATGGTCTCTTTTGGCCATGTAATTATCACTCACAGTCTCTTGTAACCGTGTAATCTATACATACTTTTTTTTGCTATTACACTCATGGTGACTCTTGGCTCTGAGTTTAAGCCATACGGTTATGCGAGACCATGATATATAACATGAAGGTCACATGAGATCGTATAATGTGAAACCACCGTGATAAGTAACCGTGTTGTTACTTGGTAAAAAATATGATTTTTAGCACTCAAATTAAATCTTTGCAGTGATTTTTCCCTTTTTTAGACCATGTTGCTATGAGCCCGTGGGAGGATAGATGACGATTAAAGGGTCACAGTCACCATTAAATCTATGAAGGGAAATTTTCCTTTTAAACAAACAGTTCCCTGTGACCGTGAGTCGCAATGTCACGTTTAGTCTGTACCATAAGTTGTCCTACAACGGTGCTAAGTGACCGTGATGTTTTACCAAACGGTGAGGTATAGCCATTATTTATTCATGAATGGTTACAACATATCGTGTCAGATGAAACATTCACTAAAATGCATTGGACATGTTAACTCATCAACTTTTATTAATTAATATCATTGTTATCAAGATTGATGAGGCATTCCTAAACGACACATTTTGGCGCCATATCGATAAATGTGTCCCAAGTACCGATACTCCTAAAACAACAAAGATAGGGAGGCTAATGAGACTTGTACACCAGAAGATGTTAAGCAAGTTTATAATCACAATAGGGGTGGACCAAATTTGCATGATGAATTCCCCGACCTTGAAATCGTAAAAGCAATATTTCAAATTTTTATTTGGGTTGTTTATCATTTCATAAACTTAACACTACATTATTATTTATGATAGGATATACCTGTAAAAGAAGAAAATCCCAACCTGTAGAGCAAGATCATTCGGTTGAATTCACTACCGATGAGTTACAATTGTATTTATATGTTTCCTATTTATTTACATGGTTTTAAATAATTATATTTCCACTTATATCTCCACGTTCATGCTTTTAAATAATTATAGGTTTTTAAATCTAAGGTGTCAATGATAGATTAGATTCAACAACGAGTTCGAACACTCAATGTCATTTGAATCACTTTGAAGTCGGATGAACCCGTGTAGGGAAGAAATCCATGTGTTGTACTGGGTTGTGAGAGGAGTGAAATACATCGTAGTAAGAAAGCTAAAGGCGATGAGAAGAAAAGTGTAATACCCCGTATTTTCGTGATACTTATTTTTGGGGATTAATTGAATTAAATGTGTATTAATTGAAAATTAATCCGGATAAAAATATTAACGAGATGTGAGTTAGTATTTGATTATAATGTGAATATTTGGCAATATATGAATATTGGAAATATTGAAATTTGTCGCGAGATTGAAATACGACAATTTGGGAAATTTTGTTGGGACGCGCGTGACAGTCGCGTCAGGAATATAAATTTGAATTATAAAAGTGAATTTAAATTCTATTAACCGTATGGTCGTTTTGAGTGCGCCAACGCGTCCGGAAGGGTCGAGATAGTCAGAAAACACTAGCCGGGGGTTTAGTTTGGGTCTCGGGGTATTTTTAGGCCATACCGGCAACATAAAGGGTATTTTGGTAATTTTGTATTTTTGGAAATTAAAAGTGACGAAAATTAGTAAATTATATCTGATGTGTATTTGACCCACTAAACCACTAACCAACCCATGTTAACCCAATAGGCTACGTAGGTTATTAGAATTAGGTTTCTAATTTCTTTCCCAAAAACAAACCCTAGCCACCATAGCCATTGGAGAAGAAAGCATGGAGAGAGAGAGATAGAAGGGAATCCTGCAGAAAGAAAGAGGGAACTTCTTCAAATCGTCATCAAAATCAGAGATTGAATCAAGGCAAGTGGTTTAATTTCAATTAATTCAATGCTATGTTTTCCATGTTTAGGAATTTTCGAAATTGATCTTGGAAGATGATATATACCCATGAATTGGAAGTTAAAAGCTATAAATTATGTTAGGGATTGCATGTAGTAACATTCTGGACGAATTATGTGTTCAAAACAGAACCATTGATGATCTAAAAATGGATTTTTGGAGAAGTTTATTGATGTTCTTGAAAGAAGAAGAAATCTGGAATTTTTGATGAAGTTTTGATCTAAACAAAGCCCTTGAATGATGAATTATTGGTTTTAGAACGTTTATACTGTTGTAGGATGATAGTATGATGATATTATAACCTTGTCTTAGAGTTTCATGCTTGTAAATGGTGTTTTGGGACGAATTGAAAACTGCAAAACGTAGCAGTCCGTAGCCATACCTGTTATGTTCGATCGATCGATGTTCATTAGTCGATCGATTGACCACCATCGATGGATCGAAGGAAAAGGTCGATCGATCGACCTTCCCAGAATGAGTAAAGTTTTTCCCTATTTAAATTTTAATGGTAGTAACCCTTGGAAAATATTATTGGAGACCTTATGAATACCCTTAAACTTAAGGAAGACCAGTAGGCATGATTATGAAACTTGGACCTTAATTAGAATTTAATTTGAGGAATTATTCTAATTTAATGAAATTCGACAAGTGAGATAATATTTGGGTTAAAAGTGTAAATTTGAATAATTTGATGAAATGAGGTTTGGGGCAGAAGTAAGGACCTTAGGAATAAAGATGTTATATGTGGGAAAATTAGGAACTTAATAATCTATTTTAGATAGGTTTTAAGTATAAGAAACTACGACGTGAGACGTGTCGACAGTTTAACTTTTATATTATCGAGGGATGTAAAATATATATATATTTGGAATAATGGTATAAAGATGTAGAGTATACCTTTATTAATATTGTGATATCTAAGATGTGTGAATGCTTAGCATAAAATTTTATGTGTATGACATACCTACCATACTTGCTATCACGGGAGGTTTACGTTCGCTTAGGGCCTTCTAATCCTTGTGTGCCCGAATTTAGTTTGGTACCTAGAGGACATAGTTCAAGGAGAACGACTTATTTGTGAGTTAATAAGCCCACTGACTATGGAGCGTAGGTTTGTACGTGACCATGGATATGTTGAATTATGTTCGCCTCCATTTATGTGTGTGGTGTTTATTCCAACAATTCCTGAGAGATTCGGAATTTGTAATCCTTATGTACGTGATGTACCGGGATGGATAGCAGAGTATGTGTGCACCGTAGCTTAGCCTCGGGGTGCTTGTATTGTATATTTATGATGTGAATAATATACGGTTAAATGAAAAGGAATTTGCTATGTTAAATTGTGAATATAGTTGTTGTAACGTTATGAAAAGATAAAAAGGGGCAGATATCAATAAATGGTTTTGTTAATAATTGGGAATCCGAGAATTTAAGTAGAACTCTCTACTAAATTGTTAAGGTTAGAATTAAAACGTGAACCAAGTAGAAGTGTTAGAAATTCTTTTGAACTAGATAGTTATGAGAAAACACATGAATGGGTACAGGAACGTTAGGAGTGCACAGTTAGACGAGAGGTGAGTAATTCATGTGAGAGCACGTCCTAACATGTATTTTGCATTTATTGTTTTAATTGTTATTAAAGCACTTGCTATTTTCAAAATACTCTCCACATTCGGGCTCTGACCCGTTTGCTTTCAAATCTATTTTTGTAAAAACCATTTTAGGTGCCCAGCCACAAGGACACCATGCCTAGGATCCTCATTCAGGTGACGAGCTGTAGCTGTTTGTGGAAGTTACAGGACATTGATTATAGACGCTTCATCTATCTTGATTCTATACTCAGCATTTATCAGTTGTAGGGCATATCTCCCATTTCTTTTAGAGGCATTTCATTTATTTCAGTTATTCAGACTTCGGGCATGTAATTAATTCAGGATTCAGACTTGTCTTATTATTTTCAGTTGTGGGATTGTTATGAGGAGTTTTCCTCCGGACTTATTACTATTGTTGGATATTTCATTACTTCGTTATGGTGAATGGATTTATGTTATTCTTCCATTATTCTTTTATTGCATGTTAATCAGACTTAACTTAAAATTTGGCAACTTACTTTTTAAATACTAGGTGGTTAGTAATCATAAAAAAATGTTGTCGACAGTGATGCTATTAACTGGATCAACTTGGCATTTTGTATTAATTTAATAAAGGAGTAGCTACCCGGTATTTAATTAGTCGGGGTGTCACAGGTGGTATCAGAGCATCAGGTTCTAGTGTCCTTTAGGATCTGTACGGCTTATTATGTTTCCGCTGAGCTTTCTTTGATATAGAGCCCTAATACTAGGAATGTTGTATTAATCTCTATACATTGGGAATTCGTACTTCCGCGATTTGTTTATTTGAATGATGAACTCATCCAAATTTACTTAAATTTTCAGATGGACTGTCAAGAAGAACTAGCTAAAACAGTTAAGGGAGTCAACGGACAAGACCGACTCACACCTCAGGTATCTCCAGAGAGAATATCAACCGCTGAATTAGCAGGTATCATGGCACAAGCAGTTACCACTGCAGTTCTACAATACCAAGAACGCAGCATACAACTTAAAGGAGGCAAAAGACCTAGAGAGGTTAACCAAATACATGTGACTAAAGCTGGCAAATGTGCGAAGACCCCGAAATTACGACAACAAACTACCCAAGACCGAGTCAGTTCTAATCAACAACGTGGTAAGATGAAGCAATTTCGAAAGGGGAATAAGGTCCCAAGTCAGCAAGGCCGACACCGTCAACAGCAGGGTCAGAAGGGGAGTAACTTCAAAGGCCGATGTTTCATGTGTGGCAAGCACGGCCATAAACGCCAGGATTGTCCTGATAGGGGCAGGACCCCACAGCAACAGGGTGTCCGACAGGAGTTGCAGAGGCCTATGTTTCCCGTCGCCCTCCCAGCACCAGCTCAAGTACTAGCCCTAACAACTTTTCCTGTAGCTCCAGTGCAGCAGGGGCAGTTACAGTACAGACATATCTATAATATCAACCAGGCAGCCGCCCCACAGGCACCACCCGCGATTTGGGGTATGTTTTCTATCCACGTGACTTTTGGGTTGAACTTTGTTTGTTATTGGGATAACTCAATTGTTTTATAATTACATATTATGCGAAGACCTTAAGGTTTACCATAGTATTGAGCACTGTAACGTAGGTAGACTCACCACTGGGGAAATGGTTCATTTTTATATGTCGGGGAGTGGGAGTAGAGATTGGTAGATTGATTTTACCTGCAGATATGTTAGTATTAGAGATGACCGAGTATGATGCCATTATTGGTATGGATTGGCTTGTTGCGTACCGAGCCATAATTGACTGTTTCAGTAGGAGTATTATCTTTGCCATTCCCGGGCAGGAGATGTTTTTGGTGACAATGCCTCATCCCGAGGGAGGATCGTCCACTCATTTGTACTATATAGAGGAGGATACCTCTAAGGAGGTTGTGATTCCTTTAGATTCGACCCCGGTTGTCAGAGAGTTTGCCGATGTATTTCAGGATATACCTGGATTTCCCCCAGTCGAGAGATAGACTTTGTCATTGACTTACTACCCGATACGAGACCTATAGCACACGCACCGTACCGTATGGCTCCGGCAGAGATGCGAGAGCTACGAGATCAGATTGAGCAGTTATTGGGTCAGGGATTTATACGGAGGAGTACTTCGCCGTGGGGTGACCCTGTATTGTTCGTGAAAAGAGAGATGGTTCACTGAGATTGTGTGTGGACTACCGAGAGTTGAACAAGGTCACGATACGGAATAAGTATTCGTTGCCTCGAATCGATGACTTATTCGACCAGTTGAGAGGAGCTTCTTTCTTCTCGAAGATTGATTTGAGATCGGGATACCATCAGTTGCGTATCAGGGAGGAGGATGTCTCGAAGACTGCGTTCTTGTCGAGATATGGTTCTTACGAGTTTCGGGTTATGCCTTTTGGTTTGACCAATGCTCTAGCCGTGTTTATGGACTTGATGAATAGGGTGTTCAGGGATTTCCTGGATCAGTTTGTCATTGTCTTCATTGATGATATTTTGGTTTACTCCCAGACAGAGGAGGAGCACGCCGAGCACTTGAGGCAAGTTTTGCAGATACTGCGCCAGAATGAGTTGTATGCAAAATATGAGAAGTGCAGGTTTTGGCTGAAGGAGGTTCAGTTTTTGGGGCATATTATTTCCGACCGGGGAATATCGGTTGATCCGGGGAAGGTATCCGCGGTGAGGGAGTGGGGACAGCCCACGACACCGACGGAGATCCGTAGTTTCTTGGGCCTAGCAGGATACTACAGGAGGTTCATTCGAGGATTCTCGAAGATAGCGGGCCCTTTGACACATCTGACTCGTAAAGGTGTGCCCTTCATCTGGAGTGATGCCTGTCAGTAGGCATTTGATGAGTTGAAGGATAAGTTGACCTCAGCACCTGTGTTAGCATTGCCGAGATCGGGAGTTGAGTATTTAGTCTACACCGATGCGTCCTTACAAGGACTTGGAGGTGTATTGCAGCAGGAAAGTCAAGCCATAGCTTATGCTTCCCGTAAGCTTAAGCCTCACGAGAAGAATTACCCCACCCATGACTTGGAGTTGGCGGCAGTGGTTTTTGCCCTTCGGATTTGGAGACATTATCTTTTGGGGGAAAAGTTTCGATTGTTCACGGACCACAAGTCCCTACAGTACCTATTCAGGCAGAAGGAATTGAATATGCGGCAGAGAAGGTGGCTTGAGTTTGTGAAGGATTATCAGTTTGATATCCAATATCACCCGGGGAAGGCTAACGTGGTAGCAGACGCGTTGAGCCGTAGACCAGTAAAGGAGGTGGCAGATGTGTGGAAGGCCAAATGGAAGGAGTTAGGACACCAGGATGCAGTGGCCCGATCATTCATGTCTGTGATGACTGTTACACCGTAGATTGTCATGAAGGTGGTAAGGGCACAGGCAAATGACTCGTTCTGTCAGGAGCAGATAGTTCGATTATTGGCAGAGGGAGCCGAATCCTATACCGTTAGCTCAGACGGGGGATTACGCTTCAATGGGAGATTGGTAGTTCCGAAAGGGGAGGAATTACGGCACGAGGTGATGGCAGAGTCGCACGGCTCACGATTCGCGGTACATCCCGGTGGGGACAAAATGTACCAAGACATGAGACGTCAGTATTGGTGGAGTGGGATGAAGAGGGATATTGCCGAGTTTGTTTCTAAATGCGCCACTTGTCAGCTAGTAAAAGTGGATCATCAGAGATCGGCAGGACTACTACAGCCGTTAGAGGTCCCGATGTGGATGTGGGAGAGCATCTCTATGGACTTTATCACGGGGTTGCCTACGTCACAGAGAGGTCACGACTCCATTTGGGTAATTGTGGATAGGTTGACCAAAGTCGCTCATTTTCTACCCGTGAGGACAGACTACACTACGGGATAGTATGCCCAGCTCTTTATTTCTGAGATAGTGAGACTTCACGGTGTGCCCCTAAATATCGTGTCTGACCGAGACAAGATATTTGTTTCACGATTTTGGGAGAGTTTTCAGGAGGCCATGGGCACGGAATTGCGGTTGAGTACGGCGTATCACCCGCAGACCGATGGGCAAACTGAGCGTACAAATCAGATGTTGGAGGACATGCTACGGATGAGTATCATTGATTTTGGGGGTGGAAGGGAGCAGTATCTTCCACTGGTGGAGTTTGCTTACAACAACTCCTACCAGTTCACCATTGGCATGGCTCCATTTGAGGCGTTGTACGGTAGACCTTGTCGTTCTCCAGCATGTTGGTTGGAAGTGGGGGACAACAAACTACTTGGGCCGGAAGTGATTCAGGATACTTCGGCGAGGATAGAATTGATTCGGAGTCGCATTCGGGTAGCTCAGGATCGGCAGAAGAGCTACGCTGATGCGAAGAGGTTCTTCAGGGAGTTCTAAGTGGGGGACCAGGTTTTGCTCAGAGTATCTCCTATGAAGGGGATTATGCGTTTCGGGAAGAAAGGGAAGTTGGCACCGAGATATGTGGGGCCATTTCCTACTATTGAGCGGATTGGACCAGTTGCGTATAGGCTTGGGTTACCGGAGCATTTGCATCGGATTCACGATGTATTTCATATTTCCTCGCTAAGGAAATACCTTAGAGATAATTTGGATCATTCTCACATTGCTGTGGAGGACATCGATCTCCAGCCGGATAGCTCCTACGAGGAGGGGCCGATTGCTATTTTAGACCGAAGTGAGCGGAAACTGCGGTCAAAGATAGTTCCGTTAGTGCGTGTTCATTGGCGACATCATAATGTCGAGGAATCCACATGGGAGCGCGAGGATGAGATGCGCGAACGTTATCCAGAGTTATTCTTACCAGGTACTTTCTAGTTCCGAATTTCGGGATGAAATTCAGTTATTAGGGGGGAAGTATGTAATACCCCGTATTTTCGTGATACTTATTTTTGGGGATTAATTGAATTAAATGTGTATTAATTGGAAATTAATTCAGAAAAAAATATTAATGAGATGTGAGTTAGTATTTGATTATAATGTGTATATTTGGCGATATATGAATATTGAAAATATTGAAATTTGTCGCGAGATTGAAATACGACAATTTGAGAAATTTTGTTGGGACGCGCGTGACAGTCGCGTCAGGAATATAAATTTGAATTATAAAAGAGAATTTAAATTCTATTAACTATATGGTCGTTTTGAGTGCGCCAACGCGTCCGGAAGGGTCGAGATAGTCAGAAAACACTACCCGGGGGTTTAGTTTGGGTCCCGGGGTATTTTTAGGCCATACCGGCAACATAAAGGGTATTTTGGTAATTTTGTATTTTTGGAAATTAAAAGTGACGAAAATTAGTAAATTATATCTGATGTGGATTTGACCCACTAAACCACTAACCAATCCATGTTAACCCAATAGGCTACGTAGGTTATTAGAATTAGGTTTCTAATTTCTTTCCCAAAAACAAACCCTAGCCACCATAGCCATTGGAGAAGAAAGCTTGGAGAGAGAGAGATAGAAGGGAATCCTGCAGAAAGAAAGAGGTAACTTCTTCAAATCGTCATCAAAATCAGAGATTGAATCAAGGCAAGTGGTTTAATTTCAATTAATTCAATGCTATGTTTTCCTGGTTTAGGAATTTTCGAAATTGATCTTGGAAGATGATATAGACCCATGAATTGGAAGTTAAAAGCTATAAATTATGTTAGGGATTGCATGTAGTAACATTCTGGACGAATTATGTGTTCAAAACAGAACCATTGATGATCTAAAAATGTATTTTTGGAGAAGTTTATTGATGTTCTTGAAAGAAGAAGAAATCTGGAATTTTTGATGAAGTTTTGATCTAAACAAAGCCCTTGAATGATGAATTATTGGTTTTAGAACGTTAATACTGTTGTAGGATGATAGTATGATGATATTATAACCTTGTCTTAGAGTTTCATGCTTGTAAATGGTGTTTTGGGACGAATTGAAAACTGCAAAACGTAGCAGTCCGTAGCCATACCTGTTACGTTCGATCGATCGATGTTCATCAGTCGATAGATCGACCACCATCGATGGATCGAAGGAAAAGGTCAATCGATCGACCTTCCCAGAATGAGTAAAGTTTTTCCCTATTTAAATTTTAATGGTAGTAACCCTTGGAAAATATTATTGGAGACCTTATGAATACCCTTAAACTTAAGGAAGACCAGTAGGCATGATTATGAAACTTGGACCTTAATTAGAATTTAATTTGAGGAATTATTCTAATTTAATGAAATTCGACAAGTGAGATAATATTTGGGTTAAAAGTGTAAATTTGAATAATTTGATGAAATGAGGTTTGGGGCAGAAGTAAGGACCTTAGGAATAAAGATGTTATATGTGGGAAAATTAGGAACTTAATAATCTATTTTAGATAGGTTTTAAGTATACGAAACTACGACGTGAGACGTGTCGACAGTTTAACTTTTATATTATCGGGGGACGTAAAATATATATATATTTGGAATAATGGTATAAAGATGTAGAGTATACCTTTATTAATATTGTGATATCTAAGATGTGTGAATGCTTAGCATAAAATTTTATGTGTATGACATACCTACTATACTTGCTATCACGGGAGGTTTACGTTCGCTTAGGGCCTTCTAATCCTTATGTGCCCGGATTTAGTTTGGTACCTAGAGGACATAGTTCAAGGAGAACGACTTATTTGTGAGTTAATAAGCCCGCTGACTATGGAGCGTAGGTATGTACGTGACCATGGATATGTTGAATTATGTTCGCCTCCATTTATGTGTGTGGTGTTTATTCCAACAATTCCTGAGAGATTCGAAATTTGTAATCCTTATGTACGTGATGTACCGGGATGGATAGCAGAGTATGTGTGCACCGTAGCTTATCCTCGGGGTGCTTGTATTGTATATTTATGATGTGAATAATATACGGTTAAATGAAAAGGAATTTGCTATGTTAAATTGTGAATATAGTTGTTGTAACGTTATGAAAAGATAAAAAGGGGCAGATATCAATAAATGGTTTTCTTAATAATTGGGAATTCGAGAATTTAAGTAGAACTCTCTATTAAATTGTTAAGGTTAGAATTAAAACGTGAACCGAGTAGAAGTGTTAGAAATTCTTTTGAACTAGATAGTTATGAGAAAACACATGAATGGGTACAGGAACGTTAGGAGTGCACAGTTAGACGAGAGGTGAGTAATTCATGTGAGAGCACGTCCTAACATGTATTTTGCATTTATTGTTTTAATTGTTATTAAAGCACTTGCTATTTTCAAAATACTCTCCACATTCGGGCTCTGACCCGTTTGCTTTCAAATCTCTTTTTGTAAAAACCATTTTAGGTGCCCAGCCACAAGGACACCATGCCTAGGATCCTCATTCAGGTGATGAGCTGTAGCTGTTTGTGGAAGTTACAGGACATTGATTATAGACGCTTCATCTATCTTGATTCTATACTCAGCATTTATCAGTTGTAGGGCATGTCATTTCTTTTAGAGGCATTTCATTTATTTAAGTTATTCAGACTTCGGGCATGTAATTAATTCAGGATTCAGACTTGTCTTATTATTTTCAGTTGTGGGATTGTTGTGAGGAGTTTTCCTCCGGACTTATTACTATTGTTGGATATTTCATTACTTCGTTATGGTGAATGGATTTATGTTATTCTTCCATTATTCTTTTATTGCATGTTAATCAGACTTAACTTAAAATTTGGCAACTTACTTTTTAAATACTAGGTGGTTAGTAATCATAAAAAAATGTTTTCGACAGTGATGCTATTAACTGGACCAGCTTGGCATTTTGTATTAATTTAATAAAGGAGTAGCTACCCGGTATTTAATTAGTCGGGGTGTCACAAAAAGAAGAAGATGTACTTCAAAGAGGAAGTGCAATTGTTCTTTCCGTTTAAAGGGGGTCCCATTGAAAGGGGAGTCATGGTGGTTGGAAGTGGTATGTGGAGTCCATAATCATGAGGTGCCAATGATATTAGTTGGTCACTCATACGCTGATCAGTACCGGGGAAGAATGGGAAATTGCCAAGGAGTTGGTTCAAAATGGTGTAGGCTCGAAGGAGGTGCTAATAACCTTAAAACATTGCCAACCTTCAAATTGTTCTACTACGAGAACAATTTATAATGAGAAATATAAAAATGAAAGCATATTAAATGCAAAACTATAATCCAATGCAACAATTCATGCATTTTCTTTTCGAGAAACATTACGTCCACTTGCACTGTCGATGTGAGAGCACCGATATCATTGAGGATATTTTTTTTCACACACCCGACATCCATTTTGTTGGCTAAGTGTTTACCAACCATACACGTTATAGACTACATGTATAAGACCAATCGCTATTGAGAAAGCTAATGCGCCTTAAGGTTTGTAGAGAAACACCACCAAGTTTTACTTTCACAGTTTTAATAAACTTTGTAATGATTTTATAAAAATCACAAGTGTTGTGTTATATAGTTTTACCAATTTTAGTCTTTAGCTAACCATGCATCTAAGTGAGTATAAGAAAGAATAAAATAAGTAAACTACAAAACGACGATATACGAGAAAAAACACAACTAGAAAAAAGTCTACTACGATATATGTCTGGTTATAAGGAGATATTAGACTTACTCACAAACTCGACGACTTCAAACCTTGATGTGCTTCTTCTTACCTTGTTAACTTCTTCGCAACCACAATTATATGCCTTCCAACAGTCACATAGTACAGGAGCGTTCCCATGTCTCGGTATCCCATCGATCTTACTTGTCTTGTGACTAATGCAACTGAAGCTCAACACTAACACGGCCTCCACTGCTCAAAATGCTCAAAGTATAAAGAGAAAACCAGTATGGTGCGACACTGAAGAGATCTCAAACAGACATATAGATGTAGGATTCTTAGATCTCAAACTTGGGTATAAACTCAGGTTTGGGAGGCACAAGATCTGACTTGGAAAATAGTTTTCGCAATAACCCTCTTGGAAAACTGATGCCAGACCTAAGTATTTATAGAAAACACTTTTTTAGAGGCGACATATTTTTCGAGAAGAATCATTTGAATGAAAACATATGGTTCGTTGGAAAAAAGTACGCATTCTCATTCGAACCAAACCGAACCTCGTTCGAATGACAATTACAAACTCGTTTGAATGAGTATCGAACGACCTTCTAACGAAATTTTCTCTGTAAACAGTGAAACTTCGCTTGAAAGAAACCATATGTCTCATTTGAACAAAATAATAAACTCGTTCGAAAGAACATAGGAAACTCTTTTAAATGACTTAAAAAAAATAATTTTTCTTTAAAAAACATTTTATGAAAAATGCCTCATAAACATTTTATAAAACAAAAATCGAACGTATCCTTAAACTAAAACATAAATATGTATTCATACCTTCATTGAGATCCTTCGGACGTTGAAGATGAAAACTTGGCATGTAAACCAATGTATCCTCGATAACGATTTAAGTTTTCCATGTGGTCTTCGATCATACATCATAGGCTTGAAGGACACGCAACTCAAATCCTAACAACCTATGACTCAAATTTTTTTGTCCAAACATAGAATTAAGCTAATACATACAAATTAAATTGATTCATAAATTTGTCCTTATAAATCTCCCCCCTTGGCTATTCCAGGACAAAAATCAAAACGAAAATTACGGGACCGTCAAGCTCACTAAGATTTATTACCAACCCCAAATGGAAAAAACTTACAGATGCTTGACCGACATAAACTTGAGTATATTTTCTCTTGTGTAAACCTTTTTCACATTGATGCTAACCTATACATTTAAACACACCTTCAAATGCAAAAAGAATATAAAAATGTACCCTCCCCCTTTATCTAACCATCTCTACCCAAGAAAGGATGTCTCCCCCTAAGTAAAAGATCTCCCCCACATGAAAAAAGTTAGATATCATTTCTATCCATTTTTGTTCAGAAATAGACAAAGAATAACGTGCACAATAATAAAATATTTTTTCCCAATAAAACCAAATCTCCCCCTAAATGAAGCATGGGTAATCATAAAGGAAAAAATATATTATATAGTGGTGTGAGGCAAGACTTGCAGCGACAAACATATCGGCAATATAAGCACAAATAATTCGAACTACGAACAACTGTGTAACACCCCGTATTTTTGGTGCATTTAATATTTAATTAATTCGGAAATTCTAAGTTACTAGTGTATTGTAATTTTAAATGAATTAATTATGGCAAAATATATTTAAATATTAATCGGGGAGTAAATGGTTAATATTTAGGGGAATTTATTTACTAAGTGAATAGTAATAACTTATTTACGTCATTTCGAGTATTAATGATGGGGTATGCACTTATCCCAACCGGGAGTCGGTATAGACTAAAGGGGGGTGGGGGGATAAGTATTTTTATAAATTAATTCGGATGCCAATTCTGAGTGTACATTTGAGTCCGGATGGACCGAGATAGTCAGAAAAGTGTACCCGAGGGTAGTAAACGGGTCATGGGGCATTTTTAGACATAGCCGCGCCCATACGGGAGAATTTGGGTCACTTGAGATTGACCCATTAGGTAAAAAAGGGATTTAGGTTAATTGTGAAATTAGGAGAAGTAAGGAAACGACTGATAGAGTTTAGAAAAAGGCTAAGTGTGTTAAGGAACCCTATTAGCAGTTAAAGGCAGTTTGGGATCACTAGAGAGCCAACAGGAGTCATCTTCAACCTTGGAATTCATCTCCAAATCAGACACTATGAAACCTAAGGCAAATGGATAACTTGCAATAGTATTGAATCTGTTTTTCAATTCATATTTATGTGATGTGATTGATTAAAAATTTATTTTGGGTGTTCATGGCATAAACATGGGATTTTGAATACATTAATCTGATTTACGAATTTGAGTAAGGATTCATGTGAAACCTGATATTTATAAGTTGATACATATCTGGTAGGATGATATTTGGACAATTAGAAATGAATTTGATGAAGGAATTTGGAGAGTAAATGGGTTAAGGGTTAAAGATCAATTTTTCCCCAAATTTAGAAATTGTAGTAATGGACGAATTAATAATGTTGGTGGACATTCTGGATATCCCTAATAAGTTTTCTAACATGTATTAAGGTTAAGAGGGCTTGAGGTTGCTGGTAGAAGAAACTAGGGTTTGGGAAAATTCGTCCATGGCTGAATTTGTCTTCGCGAAGAAGACGAAGACCTGCTCGATCGATCGATCGAAGGTCTGGGGTCGATCGATCGAAGGTCGGCAGATTTTGGCAGCTTCGTCCAGTTATGTATATAAAAGGGAATATATATAATAATCTTTATGTAATTAATTATTGAGAAATTAATACATGAGTTTAAATCTAATTAATAGTGAGTAAAGTTAATTAGGATTGAGGGAATTTTTGGGTGACACGTCATGATTAAAAATTCGAGAGTCGGGAATTTAGACTCGGGTGAGGTTATTTTGGACTACGAGAGTAAGTCCAATTTTATGGTGGGGGCGACACCAAAGGTGACTTAATTAATTGATATGCGAATTAATTAATAGTTAGGGTTGGACCATAAACTCTTAATAAATTAAATAGGCTTGTGTTACGGATTTAGTACATGGTGTAGCCGGGACATTTTATATTTATATATATATACGGAGTGTGATAGTATATATATATATATATATATATATATAGTGTGTGTGTGTGTGTGTGTGTGTGCGCATTAATATCAGTGATTGAATATTATTAGTATATACTCTAGTGCTATAGGGGGGGGGGGGGTTGCGCGTAGTGGATGAATCCCCTAGCTTGAGGAGTAGGGCGAGTATATTCCCAGGTCATAGCGTCCGTTATATGGGGTGAGGGGCATCTCACTTTCAGGGATGGAATATGACCGCCTCCAATCGTATGCTAAACCAAGTTAGTGAGCGAATCTGACTTGGGTAACTAGGTTATATGAATACACCTAGTGGGATAGCACTTTAGAGAAATTATATTATGTGAGTATTTTTACTCGGTGGGATATTGGTATTAAATGTTGTTTCAAGTATGGTTGTGAATACTACAATATGATTAAATATATAATTAGGTAAATAATTATATACGGGATAATTAATACATAGTGTGAAATGTATTATGTGCATAACATATGTGAGTGTTATATGAAATTAAAAAGGGTAATGATTTAATTAAGTTGACGTTTATAATAACTTAAAAATCATGATTTAAGGCATACTCGGTTAGAGTAGGTTAATTGTAAGGGTTAACATAAGTATTGGGTCAGGAGCGTAGGACTTAGGTAAATTAAATGGAAGCATTAGTAGTGCACATTAGAAGAGGGGTACGGAAGTCCTCAAGAGAGTGCGGTACTAACTAAAATATGAAGAGCATGCATATTTATTTATTACTGCAAGTTAATCATTTGTTAAATGTTTTCAAATGTTTTTGGGTACTAACCCTTGCTATAAAAAATTTTAAAAACCTTTTAGGTGTCCAGCCACAGGGACGCCAGGCTTGACTCTTTCCAGGTATCCGTTGCTGCAGCACATGTGGATGTTGCGGGTTTTTGATAGACGCCTCCTTCTTTCATTCGTGTAGAGACTCTCTAGTAGTTATTTGAGCATGTCGCTCACAATTCATTTATTAGTATTAGACTTGTTGAGATTGTATTCTTGTCTTTACTTGTATTGGATATTTGGACCGATGGTTTATTCGGTTAGGTATTTTATTTGTGGATGGTTATTTCAGTTAACTGTGATTGTGTATTATTTTATGTTCCGCATGAGTTTTATTTACTAAATTGAAAGATAAAAATTGGCACCAGTCTACTTTTCTCACTTAGGTGGTTAGTAATTAAAAAGACGACAGTGATGCTAAGAATGAACCAACTGAGAAACCTGTTCTAACTTGATTTAGGACTGATCACCCAGGATTAATTAGGCGGGGTGTCACAAACTGATACCAACTATGATGCAATCATTTAAGTATAAAGTACCAAGTTGATCATAGCACATGCCAATGTAAATCAAAGATTAAGCATAAGGCAATCATGGATTAAATAAAAATGCAAAGACTCAAAACACAAAGCATACTATATATATATATATATATATATATATATATATATATATATATATATATATATATATATATATATATATATAACTGCAGATATACCAAGAAAGCACATACACATATATAGTTATAAACAACCACAACAGACACAAACACATAAGAAGTACACACTCGCATAGTATCAATGTGTCTAATCAAAGTGGTATGGAGTGAAGGGCCGTGAACTGGAAATAAGAGAAAATGACCAAATCACTCAAAAATGTCCAAGTAGATCTATTTCACTGCAATAATTTATCAACATTCGATTTAACCTAACATGTCAAATAAATAACTCGAAAGGACAAACAAACACAACCCACACTTGTTTAGAAATTTTGACGATCCTCAAATAAAAAACATCAAAATAATTAAGCTCAACTAGGACTTAGTGTGCAAGCCCGTTGATCTGAAAATAAAAACCCTAAAAAATATATATTATTTCTCTCTCTTTTTTTTTTTAAGATACTAATTTTTTGAAGCATCAATGCAAACAATTTTAGCCTTGGCAATTATTCTGTTTTTATTGCCTCTAAATCTTTTAGATTCTTGCTAACGGTGACCTTTAACGCAAAGGAGATTGCTCCTTTCATAGCCATTTTTCGTGCATACTCAAATTTTTAATAAAGCATCAAACTCACGGGCAATGGTTTTTACATGAAAAAATTCCCTTTAGTCAAAATTTTATGTATATGACTGGATTGTTAGGACAACACCTCACTTATCTTATGTGGCATATGAAGTTAAAATACAAAAAATCTTTGTGTAAAGTGTGTGGGGAGGCATATACAAAGTGAATCCATTATGCAAGTCAATTTCAAACTATTTCATGCAAATATGACTAAGAAGAATCCAAGTATTGAAAATAATAATCCAATGTCATTGTCACATGGATACATGGAAGGAATGAGATTCAAACACATCGATATCACACATAATATATATAAAACTAAATTACACATACACAAAAAATATATTTTTATGTTTTTAAACTTTAGAATGACTCAAAAGACAACAAAATATTTTTGTATTTTTCTCATTAAGACTCAAAAAATAGCGAATCAAAATACAAAAGACAAACATCATACAACCAACAAAATTATATATAATGAAGCACAAAATCTAGTGTATGAAAATATGAAAGCAATCACTCATAAGATATAGCATGTGATGAATCTTGTGAAAGCATGCGATGAATCTTGTGAAAGCATACGAGAGTAACCTAGACTATCATTAACTACCTCAAAATCAAATCTCTTAACCCATATAGATGAAACTTGACAAAATTGGGTTGGGTAATTTTGCCTACACGTTAGTCTTCCTAGGTTCTTTTATAAGATTATGAAAATAACACCTAAGGTGACCTTTCCTACCACTAAAGTGACCTTTCCTACCATAATGTGTGCAAGTGTAAACACGAGGAATGTTACCTTTAGATTGACATTTTATAATGCCCTTAACTTTGATTGGCTTTGTAAAAAGTATGATATTGGCTTTAGTAGGGGAAGTATTAGTATCATCGAATCCAATCCCACACTTGTCATCTTTGATTCGGACAGTGCTTAATATTTTATCCAATATTTCTAAACTATACTCAAAATCAAATTTGACATTACTCGAGTCTCTCAACTTCTCTTCTAACTTTACAATCCTGGAATCAAGAAAAAGCTTAGACTCTTTAAACTCAAGAAGACCATTCTTCAAAATCTCCATAAAACAATGAAGGCTATCTCTATATCCCTTAACACACTCGAGCTTCTCCTAAAGAGTCTTCACACGTGCACAAAGATCCAAAATTAATTTTTTATTATCATTTCCTGTGGTACATTTTTTTTTCTTATCTTCTAAATGAAAGTTGGCCTTTATCAACTTCAACGTATCTATATATAACTCCAGAAAGACCACTCAAAGCTCACTATAATCCTTCTTCTTCTTCTTGGTCTTCTTTATCGCTCTTATCTTTACTAGAACGGTAACCTAAATACTGGATAAGAATTGCCATGCTCATGATTATCTTTATCAGGGGAAGAAACTTTATTTAAGCTCGCATAACTGGCTCTAAACATAATATGGTTGTGCCCACGGGAGAAATAACATTACTCTTCTGAATCACTATCACTAAGGGAGACATTCTATACCTTCAATTCCTTACCCTCCTTCTTAGTCTAATGGGACACTTATGAGAATAATTCCCTAAACCTTGGCATTCAAATCACCTGTACAAGTCATCCACCTTCTTAGGAACATCCATGTTCTTCCTATCACAGTCATTAATGTTCTTAGTTCTCTTTTCAAAAATCTTTTCATCTCTAAGATTGAGAAACTTCTTGAACTTCCTAGCAATCTCTTCAGCATCAAGCTCACCGTCACTATCAGAATCCGACACATCCACTTTTTGATATTTTATGGCAATACCCTTCTGTTTCTTCGAAGGGCACATGTTTATCTCAGGTTTAATGATCACCTACAAGTTCTTGGACTCTCATAGCATCGACACCACATAGGAAATCAAAGACCGTGACTTTTGCATTAAATCTTCCAGGCAATGACCTTAAGTTTTTACACACCACTCGAGACTCGGGGATAGGTTCTCCTAAGTTGAATGAGGAATTTAAAATATCCGATAAGTTAGTATAAAACTAATGAAGAGACTCATTCTTTAACATCTTAATCATCTCAAACTTAATCGTTAAATTTTGTAACTTGGAAACCCTAACAGTATCTATTCTCTCGTGTGTGGATTGTAAAATATCCTAAGCATCTTCCATGCTCTCGCAAGTCATAACAAGTCTAAACTCTTCAGTGGTCACAATATAAAAAATAGCATTCACACCCTTCGAATTAAAAGTCGAGGCATTCTTTTCAATTATTGTCCAAGAGGCATACGCTTTAGGAGCACCACCTTTAGTGGGAGGAGTCCATTCATACTCAATTGAGTTCCAAATGTTTTCATCGATCGATTTAAGGAAAAATTGCATCTGCGCCATCCAATAGGGATAGTTTGTCCCATCAAACAATGGAGTTCAGCCAATGAACTAGCCTCTCAGTTAAACTCCATCTAAACACTAAGCAAGCACAAATTAGGGATCTAACACATCAAAATAGTGTAACCCGCTTTGTTACCAATTTAATGCACCCTAGGGTTTGTATAGAAACACCACCAAATTTTATTTTCACAATTTTAATAAACTTTGCACCGATTTTAGAAAAACCGCAAGTGTTGTGTTAAATAGTTTAACTAATTTTAGTCTTGACCTAAGCATGCATCTATTTGAGTATAAGTAAGAATAAAATAAGCAAATCACAACACGACGATGTACGAGAAAAATTCACAACGAGAAAAACCTCGGAGAACCCATCCATACAAGTCCACTATGATATAAAGGACAAATTAAATTTACTCATAGGCTCGATGCCTTCAATCCTTGATGCTCTTCTTTGTCCCTTATTACCTTCTTCGCAGTCACCGTTGGACGCCTTTTAACTCCCACACAACGTAGGCACGTTTCCACATCTCAGTATCCCACTAATATTACTTGTCTAGTGATTAACCCAATCGTTTCTCAATACAAACACGGTCTCCACTGTTCGGAATGCTCATATACCATTATGGTGAAACATTGAAGAGATCTCAAACAAATATATAGATGTAGGATTCTTGGATCTCAAACTTGGGTGTAAACTAGGATTTAGGAGGCACAAGATATTGCTTGAAAAATTATTTTTTGTAAAAATCCTCTTAGAAAACTGATGCCAAACTTGAGTATTTATAGAAAACACATTTTTTGAGTCGACATATTTTTTAATAAAACTCATGCGAACTAAAACATATGGTTCATTGGAATGAAGTGTGAATTCTCATTCGAATGACAATAGAAAACTCGTTTGAAAAAGTATCGAATAACCTTCTAACAAACTTTATTTGTAAATATTGAAACTTCATTTGAAGCTCGTTTGAACAAAACCATATATCTTGTTTGAATGAAACAATAAACTCGTTCTAAAGAGTATACAAAACTCGTTTGAATGACTTAAACCAAAAAACATTTTTTCTTTAAGAAAACATTTTTATGAAAAATGCCTAAAAAACATGTTATAAAACAAAACCAAAATGTATCCATGGATCAAATATATATATGTATACATACCTTCATTCAGATCCCTCGTACGTTGAAAATGAAAACTCGACACGGAGCCCAATGTATCCTCAATGACGCTTAAAGTTTGCCGCATGGTCTTAAATCACACATCATAGGATTGAAAGACACACAACTCAAATCCTAACAACCTATGACTGAAAAAAGTTTTTTCCAAATACAGAATTAAGACAATACATACAAATTAAATTGATTAAAAAATTCTCTTTATAAATCTCCTCCTTTGGCTTTTTTCGGACAAAAATCAAAACTAAAACCACAGGGCCGTCAAGCTTACTAAGACTCAATTCCCAACCCTAAAAGGAAAAAAATTACAGATGTTTGATCGATATAAACTTGAATAGCTTCGCTCTTGTATAAACCTTTGCCGCATCGATTCTAACCTACACATTTAAACACACCTTCAAATCCAAAGAGAATATAACAATATACCCCCTTTATCTAACCATCTTTACCTAAGAAAGGACGTTTCCCTCTAAGTTAAAGATCTCCCAAACATGAAAAGAGTTAGATACCATTTCTGCCCATTTTTTTTTTCAAAAATAGACAAATAATAATGTGCAAAATAATAAAATATTTCTCCCTAATAAAACCAAGTATCCCCCTAAATGAAGCATAAGTAATCATAAAGTAAAAAATAGATATATTACACAGTTGTGTGAGGCAAGACTTGAAGCGACAAACATATCGGTAGCACAAGCACAAATAATTCGAACTACGAACAAATGATATCGACTATAATGCAAGCATTTAAGTATAAGATACCAAGATGATGATAACACATGCCAATATAAATCAAAGATTAAACATAAGGCAATCATGGATTAAATAAAAATTCAAAGACTCAAAACACAAAGCATACCATATATATATATATATATATATACCAATAAAGCACATACACGTATGTAGCTTTAAAAGACCACAAAAGACACAAGCATATAAGGGGTACACACTATCATAGTATCAATATGTCTAATCAAAGTGGTACAGAGTGAAGGGTCATGAACTAGAATAAAGAGAAAATGACCCAATGATCGAGTGGAAAAACCGAGCGTCCGTGTAATACGCTAGTCGTTGTTATCGGCTTCCAACCTCAATACAAAAAAACCTAAACTTCTAACTACACTCTTAAGGAGTATAGTGGCGAGTCTGGGTATCAAATCCACAGGGAATGTTTGATAGAATTTAACTGATTTATTACTTCTAAAATAAAACTGAAAAAGATGATGATGGTTGAAGAGGGAAAAAATAAAAAAGTTAACTATGCATGCATGAGCAAACTAATTAAGATGAATGAGAAAGTAGGTTGGAATGCAATCCCCTAACTCTAGTAATTTACCATGTAGAATACTAGAATTGTAAATTATAAATTTGAATGAATCCAGTCTTTATAGATCCTAAGCATTACACATATGAGGTTCATGCCCGCGCCATACGAAATCAAAGGTAAATATAAAGCGGTGCTAAATAATTATACGCACATCGTATTCTTAAACATCCCAAGTACCTAGGGCAAGAGAGATTAAAAGATCTACAATGGTTGTAAAATTGTCTCGCACGACTCTTTCAAAATTTTAATTTAAATTCTATTTTCTACATAAGTAATTTACATTGGGATGGGTTCATGCATCCCAACCCTTAAAAACTTAGCTAGGCACGATTTTATTAAATGAAAATAAAATTCTAGATATGCAGGAAGTCATAGGTCTATTATGCATTGAAAGGGAACTTGAATTGAGAAACAAAATTAAACTATAAGAGTAATTTAAACTTACAATATGAAAGAAATTGAAAGTAGAACTTAGAAATACTTGAATGGAAGAAGGAGATCTGAACTTGAATCTTGAATAACTCTTGTTCAACTTACAAACTAGGTTTTCTAAATCCTACGGAAAGAAAAATATGAAATTATATGCCAAAAAAGACTCTCTCT
This sequence comes from Sambucus nigra, assembly GCA_949130495.1. NCBI lineage: Eukaryota > Viridiplantae > Streptophyta > Magnoliopsida > Dipsacales > Adoxaceae > Sambucus > Sambucus nigra. The sequence goes on from OX422214.1 coordinate 336,533,779, forward strand.
CTCTAAAATTCGACTCCCTTGGAAGGATGCAGGGCCTGGCCTTTTATACACCTAAAAATGACTCTTCCCATGCCTGTCCACGTTTTTCCCTTTTAATATACCTAAATGAGACTCTTCCCATGCCTCTCCACGTTTTACAACTAATAAAAATGAATTAAACAAGAAATTTCAAGAGTTGTCTCTTCAGCTTCCAGAATTAATTTCAACTTTTGACTTTCTGTCTCCAACTTTAAATGGGCATAACTTCTTTACCGTAGCTCGGATTGGGGTGCCATTTTTTCCAATGTTCATATAATTTAGAACTCTTCAAATTTATAGTCGGCCCCGCCACCGGAATATATATGTAAAATTACGAAAATGCCCTTCAACTCCCCATTTCTTGGTTTCTTTCACTGTTTTGCATTCTCTTTCGCACTAATTTGCATGAAATACTTGTAAAACACATGAGAAATACACAAAACACGAAATACTTGCCAAAAGAGGTTAGTAGCACAAATACGAGACAAATCCAAACTATTTACACTGAACAGGATCATAAAAATACCGAAATTAAGGGAATAAATGTGAAGAATATGTGCCTAATCATACCCCCTAACTTAGAACTTTGCGCGTCCCGAGCAATGTAAATGAAATTAGTTTAAATTTCAACTCTTGAATTTTTTTTTTATTGGGATAGGATAGCTTTTTCGCGGGCAAGCGATTGCATTTAGCGTATGCAACAAGCCTTTAAACCCCCAGGTTACCCTAGTAGGACGAGTGGTGTCTCGTGAGGGTTTGTAGTGAATACACCCACAAAATTCTTTATTGACTCACATAAATATCAAAATACTTAAAAATTATACAATTTAAACTTTTCGAAAAATAATCACCATAAATTCATATTCAAATGTCTCAAACCATAGTGTGTGTGTGCAAAGCCAAAAAATCAACCTCAAATTTCCACCGATTGAGCATTACGTTACTTTCCAAAAATTCGTTTTGATTCAAATTCTTACGGATGCACTCACAAATGAATCACTTGGATTGTGGTTATTTTCTCTCGGTATGCATGATATAAAGAGTAAATATAATGGACACAAATTCATGCATACAAAATTGAAAAGAAGAAAATATATGGTGAAAAAATCTCATCATCGGAATACAGTTATTAGGAAACGGAAAACATCATCTCTTAATCACACCATTTTAATCTCTTTTATTATCTTTTCATGTCTTAGCTCTCCATGCAGTTATTAATTTCGCCATTCGGACTCGGTTAGGACTTTTCGGGTTAAAAAGTGTAAAGGGTAAAACTGGGAATAGACGGAATGTTCGGAATTGGAAAATATCCTTATGACGTCCATTAGTGCTTTTCGGGCATTTGCTCATTTTTCTCTTTCTTTTTCAATTTTCATTTTTTTTCTCACTATTTTTTTTTGAGCATTTTTTTTCTATTTTTCTCTTGCCCCTTTTTATTGCACAATTTGGGCTTACTTGATGAATTTTCTTAATTTTCACAATTTCGGGCTATTTGGGTTTTTCGGGGTATCAAACGAAAGGAAAATATTTTATTAGGCTCAACTTAGGCTACAAAGGGATAATTTTATTTTTCACAATTTTTTATGGCTAATATTTTTGGGTAACAACGAGGGCCTACTTCATTGTCCAAATTGCTAATCACATTACCATATGCATCTCGAGATTAATTAAGTTTAGAGATATATTTAGCACAAATTTCGAGACAACATTTCACACATTTCTCATAACCGATCAAAACAAAGGATTGAGATCATCAACGACTTAATAAAAACGCTGAAAAGGATTTTGAGTTAATCATAAACTCGGATTGATTTAAAAACTCATAAAAAAATTGAAAGGCTCGAAATCTCACCGGGTTTGATCAATCTCCACACTTATTCGTTAAGTCGTCAATTTTCTTTCAATTTCCATCTTCGGTCAATTTTGGCTTAGTGCATTATGATTGTTAACAATTTGAGACTTTAAATAGAATAAAGGTTATATTTTTGAAAATTTTAAATTCCAATTTTTATTTATTTTGAAGAAAAATATTTTTGGCTTTTTTTTCAAAAATTTTCAATTTTTTTTTTAAATTTTCTAAAAAACACACTTGGAAAGAACATGTGATCGAATCAATGAATCTAAACAATAAACGGGAAGAATATCCCACACCCCCTAACTTAAATGTTGCATTGTCCTCAATGCGAATCAAGAACACAACATAAAGAGAGGCAAAGAAAGATATTACCCAAAATGGAGCGATCCCCGATGAGTGCGAGTCCATTGAATCTACAAAACATGTTAGAACCAAGCATAACAAAAAGAATAACAAAAACTTTAACTAATTACTCTAAACTATAAAAAAAAGAAAAGGAAAAAGAAAAAGCTAATTATGTACAACCTACGATTTGAACTTCTAATAAGTTATACACTATAAGTCAAAAAATTTGAGGGTCCACCCAAAATACAATTTGACTTTGAGGGGTAATCAGTGTACCCTCATTAGGATGCATGCCTCCCGAAAAATAAGAATTCCGTTTGAAAAATGGAAGGCATGTAGAACGCGGAAGAAATGAACCATCACCAATTAAAAAATTTAACGGGATGGTGGGGGGTTTGGGTGCTAGGTGGGACAAGTACAATTGAGATCCAAGAAAAATATAATCACCTCCCAAAGATTTTTCAAGTAGTATGGGGAGAGGGGCACACAAAAAGGAACAGTCCATATTAGAAAACAATTCTAGCAAAGTGTCTTTGTCAGTAAAAGGTGTAAGCGTTTCAGAATCTTCAACCGACTCATAGGAATCTAGCGGTACTTCTAATGGTTCAATAACCGTGAACGAAAATGGTGATGAAATAAACTCAATCTCAAGTGATTCATCATCACTTAGAGATTGAATTTCAAGGGAGCAAGACTCACTTTCAATGAGATGTTCTTCAAAAATTTGAGGTGACACACAAGTCTCAACCTCCTCTTTGTTTTCCAAAATAGAATGCACATCATCCTAAAGTGCGACCATTTCCTTCACAAGACTAATCGATATTCTTTTTGCTTTGGGTGAAAAGAAAATCCAGTACTCTTTTGGTTAGAAAAAGCGTGTTTTCTTCCAAAGTAGGATCCCTTGGCCCTAAAACCTCGGATTCCTCATTTGGTTGAAAACCTTCTATAGTTTCACAAATATCGGAAGAAAAATCTTCATTGGATTCCCTAAAATGATTTTTTTTTCGATATTCGTTTTCAAGCTTTTCATATGCAAGATTTAGAAAGGCCTCACCCATGGTAGTAGGTCGAGGCACAGATTCTTGAGAATATTTAATATAATTTCTCTCCGATATTCATTTTCAAGCCTTTCATACTCCAGAGTTAGAATGACCTCACGAATGGTAATAGGTCGAGCCGCGGACTCTTGAGAATAAAAAGTTTGAAAACGATTACCATATGAGCCATTATAATTACCGAACTTACCATGAAAAGACATGATTATCGAATAGTATGTAAATGGAAATTCGAGTAAAAAGGTGTGCGGTTGAGGATTCAACGTTTCTTGGCGCTCAATTGTGCAAGGCTACAAAAAAGGTTAAAACAAAAAAAATCCAAAGAAAAAAAAATCTTTCGAAATATTAAATCAATTATAATCTATAACAAAACATTCCCTGACAATGGCGCCATTTTGATCGAGTGGAAAAACCGAGCGTCCGTGTAATACGCTAGTCGTTGTTATCGGCTTCCAACCTCAATACAAAAAAACCTAAACTTGTAACTACACTCTTAAGGAGTATAGTGGCGAATCTGGGTATTGAATCCATAGGGAATGTTTGATAGAATTTAACTTATTTATTACTTCTAAAATAAAAGTGAAAATGTAAGGACATTTTTGTCCATTATCATTTGTTATGTCATACGCCGTTACACCGTTGAAGTAATTCAAGGTTCATATCGTCATCAACGGATCCGAATATCAAAGAAGATGAGGAATCAAAAGTCTGACAGGTCGGACCGGTCCGCCCAGAGAAAACGAACCGATCCGACCCCGGACCGATCCTCCCCTGTACCAGACCGATCCGCTTGCTGAAAAGCCAGTATACCTCGGACCGGAAGCGAATCGATTATGCCAAAATTAAAACCAACCTATCCGCCTAATCGAACCGATCCGCCTCAGACCCGGACCGGTCCGCCCGGGATAATCTCAAACAGATCGTGTTCAGATTTTTTAGGCTAAAAGTTTCTTTTATAAACCCACTACGGGGAGTTTGTTTCTAAGACTTGTTTACACGATTTTCAGAGTTCACAAACTCAAAAGTCTTCATTTTTGTGAGTTCAAAACTCATGGTTTAATTCACACAACCTCTCATACATTTGTGAATCACTTTTGGTAACCCTAGAACACAAACCTTTGCTGTTCAACCCTGGTGAAGAAGACCGCTCTTCTTCTTCATTACTGCCCTACTGGAAAGGGATATCTCCATCCGCCGACTACAGAATCCGACACCTGAGGGTAATTCTTAGTCACTTGTATTTTCGTTATAATTCGAAATTGTACGTTACAATATTATAATGAAAATAAATGGTTTTGCCCCTTTGGGGGATTTTTCCTCATTTATGTGTGTTTTATTAATCTTCATGATCTACTTCTTGATTCAATCACACCTAGTTGCATGTTTAGGGTTTATTTGGGTTAAACTGAATTTAATTATATAATATCTCTATTTGAAATCAAGCACATACTCTCCTCAAATTGGTATCATAGCCAGTTACACAATTTTACCGTGTAATTTTTTCTGCAAATTTTTTCTAAGATATCAATTTTTTTAAAAATTGATTTTTGAAAATGAGTGTGTGCATTATGGAGAAGTTATATAATAAAATGCCAGTTTTTAATGGAACAAACTATGCATATTGGAAATCCCGCATGAGATCTGCTTTAAAGGCCATAGATGAAAGGGTTTGGATTTTAGTTGAAAGAGGGTGGACTCCTCCCTCCGTCACTGTTGATAACGTGATCAATTTAAAATCTGTCACTTCTTGGACTGAAGACGAATTTAAATGGTCATCATTCAATTCTAAGGGTCTAAGTGCTATTTCTGGGTCGGTCACACCTGATGAGTTCAAACGCATATTGACGTGCACCACGTCAAAAGAGGCATGGGATGTTTTACAACTCACCCATGAAGGAACAAATGCTGTGAAAGAGTCTAAATTGCAAAATTTGACAACTCAATTTGAAACCATCACCATGCATGAGACTGAATGTTTTGATGATTTCTATGCTAGACTTTCTGACATTGTTAATACTAGCTTTAATCTTGGTGAACATATTCCTAATGCTAGAGTTGTTAAAAAGATTCTTCGTTCTTTGCCTAAGCGTTTTATCCCTAAAGTAACTGTGCTAAATTCTATGGGTAATTTAAATACGCTAAAATTGGAAGAACTTGTAGGAGATCTGCAAACTTATGAAATTGATATGTTCCCTAAAACTGCTAGGTCTAAAGATAGGGGAATTGCACTTAATGCCCAAGAGAGGAAGAGTGAGGGGTCGGCTAGAAAGAGAGTAAAGTCATATAGAAAGAGAGAGACTGACACGTTAGATTCTGATTGTGATTTTGACTTAGATGATTTGACTCTGTTTGCAAAAAATTTCAAGAGGATTCTCAAATTTAAGAAAAATGGAAATTTTAAAGATAAAAAGAAATTTGAGAAAAATAAGTTTGAAAAGAAAAATGAAAAAGATTCCAAAAATCCTCCTAAGAAAGAAAGTGAGAGATGCTTTGAGTGCGAAAGTAGGGGTCATAGAGCCTTTGAGTGTGCCACTCGTCTGAATAGAGAGAAAGGGAAAGATGTACTTAATGCTACTCTTATCGACGACAGTGAGGTCGAGATGGTGGATTCGGGAGATGAGTCACCGCATGAGTGTAACTTCATCACATTCATGGCCAGTCATGTGAGCACTCCTAGTTCTCCTCACAACGGTGAGGATGATGCTTCATAGGGACACCTCGACAGTGAGATCGATGTGAGTGAGGGGGAGGATGACTCAAGTGAGAGCGAGAGTGGTATTCAACGCGCCTACGCTGAGTTATATTCTGAGTCATTTAAAACTAAAAAACGTAACAAAGCGCTAGTTCTTAAGATGACCGTATTAGAGGAAGATTTAAGAAAAGTGAGAGAGAGAGAGAGAGTCCTCCACCTGCACCGCCCTGAGAGAGAGAGAATCTGCTTGTGTTGAGAAAGAGAGTTTGTTTAGAGAGAGAGAGAGAGTATTTTTTAGAAAGAGAGAGGGGACTTGACTAAACAAGTGGCTAGTCTTACGAGTGAGCTCCACTCCTCCGTGGAGACTCGGAATGCCCAGCTGACTCATGATCTTGAGAAAGCACGGGAAGTCAAGTTATAAATCGAGGACAGATCATGGAAAATGGGAAAGATGCTCCTCGATCCCGCTTTAGGTTTTGGTGATAGGCAGGGAATTGGTTATGATGGTGGCTCCACCTATCAAATTACACCTGGACCAGTTCCTGAGTTTACTACTACTCCTTATAGCCATCGTCAAAAACCTCGAAGGAGAGATCGACCGAGAAAAGCGAACCAAGGTCCGCCTTTGACTGTGTTCTTTTGTACCTATTGCAAAAGAAAAGGCCACCTCAGGGAGTTTTGCTATAGCATTGTTTGGACACGACGTACTACTGCTCCACGTCAGCCTACTGATGATTTTACCAGTCTGAGAGAGGGAGTTGAGCTTTTAGCTACCACGTCTCAGAGTTTGATGTAGGAATTCCGACGAATGTCTTTGCAGTCGGAGAATGCTTCTCACATTCTAGCTAAAACCAACAACAACAAAGGAAAACAAAAGGTCTCCACCTCTTGGGTACCTAAGAAAGATAAAAAGGCCTTTGTTGTTCATGTTGCTCTCAAAGCACATAATACCTCACAGTGGTATTTTGACAGTGGGTGCTCCAGACATATGACAGGTGATGCCTCATTTTTTACATCTCTTGAGGATTATCAGGATGGAAGAGTCACCTTTGGAGATGGGAGCAAGTCTAGCATTATAGGACAAGGTACTGTCGAGTTACCTGGTTTTCCTAAGCTAGAAAATGTTTTGTACGTCAAAGGTTTGAAAGCAAACCTTCTCAGCATTAGCCAGCTGTGCGACACTGACTTTGCCGTAAAGTTTGACCGGGACGCTTGTAAGGTCTATAATCAAGCCGGTAAACTTTTAGTGCAATGGGTGAGGACAAAGGATAATTGCTATGGGACTGCGCCCACATCCTCACTTGTCTGCAACAGCGCCACGATCACTCCTATGGATCTGTGACACCAACGTCTGGGTCACATAAATATTAGAGATCTCACTCGCTTAGCTAGAAAGGACCTAGTACGTGGCTTACCATCTCTTGGAAGGCCAACTTCGACGGTTTGTGGACCCTGTTAGATGGGAAAACAAATTCGTAGTCCCCATAGGAAGTTGCATTCCATTACCACCTCTCGTGTTCTTGAGCTTATACACATGGACCTTATGGGTCCCACTCGTACCGAGAGTCTAGGTGGTAAGAGGTATATCCTATTGACGGTAGACAATTTCTTCAGCTACTCCATTGTAGGCTTTTTGAGAGAGAAATCCGATGCTGTAGAATTTTTAACGACCAAGTGCCGTGTCCTGCAAAATCAACACGGAGTCACTATTAACAGAATACGTAGTGACAACGACACTGAATTCAAGGAAGCAAAGGTAGATTTGTATTGTGATAGCCTTGGGATCAAACATGAGTTTTCTGTTGTGAAGACTCCTCGGCAAAATGGGATTGTTGAGAGAAAGAATAGAACGATCCAGGAGATGGCTAGATCTATGCTTCTAGTTCGTAAAGTTTCTAGGAGATTTTGGGCAGAGGCAGTGTTTACTGCATGCCACACGGTGAATAGGGTCTATCTGCGTCCACACACACTTCAAACACCTTATGAGTTGTGGACTGGCAAGAAGCCCAACCTGGCATATTTCCGTATTTTTGGGAGTAAATGCTACATCCTACGGGATAGAGAGCAATTAGGAAATTTTGACTCCCGGAGCGACGAGGGAATATTGCAGGATATTCATCTACTAGTAGAGCATACCGAGTTTTTAACCTGAAGATCTCTAAGGTTATGGAATCAATAGACGTCACCGTGCAAGATGACGAACCTCCGACGGTTATTGATCCTAACCTTCAGTGTGAGGATGTGGACTTTTCTAACAGTGATTTACTTGTCCCTCTCTCACACTCTGTGGACCCTATTCCTGTGCTAGGGGACACACCTGCTTGGGTTCGCAATAGTCGTGACCCTTCTGCCATTGTTGGTGATCCCACTCTTGGGGTCAAGACTCGTGCTCAACTAGAGAACGTCGTTAGCCACTTTTGCTACACGTCCAAAGTCAAGCCCAATAATCATAAAGAAGCACTCAAGTATGAACACTGGATATCTGCTATGCAGGATGAGTTGCTTCAGTTTAAAAAGAATAATGTCTGGGAACTTGTCCCCCGACCTAGTGAGACTAATGTGATAGGTACCCAATGGATTATTAAGAATAAAATGGATGAAAATGGTACCATAATCCGAAACAAGGCTAGGTTGGTCGCTCAAGGTTACACACAGATAGAGGGTGTAGATTTTGGGGAGACATTTGCTCCTGTTTCGAGGCTTGAGTCCGTCCGTCTACTACTTGCCATCGCATGTCATATGCGCTTTAAGTTATATCAGATGGATGTCAAGAGTGCCTTTCTGAATGGCATTCTATAGGAGGAGGTTTATGTGGAATAACTAAAAGGGTTTGGAGACCCTAAGCACCCTGAGCACGTTTATTATCTAAGGAAAGCCTTGTATGGTTTGAAGCAAGCACCCCGTGCTTGGTACGAGAGGCTTACTTACTATCTCGTAGCTCGTAGCTCGTGGCTTCAAGAGATGGGGATTAGATATGACGTTGTTCGTTAGGAGAGATGATGGTGCTATTTTGGTTGCCCAGGTCTATGTGGACGACATAGTCTTTGGATCCACATGCTCCCAGCATGCTCACCACTTTGAGGAGTAGATGAAAAGTGAGTTTGAGATGAGCATGGTTGGTGAGCTTACATTATTCCTTGGTCTCCAGGTTCGTCAGCTAGAGGATGGGATGTTCATCTCCCAATCCAAGTATGCTAGAGACCTAGTGAAGAAATTTGGTTTAGACTCTGCTAAGCATGCACGTACACCTATGAGTACCACTACCAAGCTTAGTAAGGACACTTCAGGCAAGGACGTAGAGAAAATCTTGTATCGGAGTATGATAGGTAGTCTTCTCTACTTGACTGCCAGTCGTCCTGACATAGCCTTTAGTGTTGGAGTCTGTGCGCGATATCAGGCGTCCCGGAAAGAGTCACATTTACTTGCTCTAAAACGTATTATTAAATACGTGAGTGGGACTCTCTCATACGGTATTTGGTATTCCTTTGATACTGATGACTATTTGTTTGCGTATTCAGATGCCGATTGGGCCGGGGATGTAGATGGTTGTAGGATCACTTCTGGTGGGTGTTTCTATTTTGGTTCTGCTCTTATCTCCTGGATGAGAAAGAAGCAAAATTCCATCTCTTTGTCCACTGCGAAGGATGAGTACATAGCCGCCGGGAGTTATTGCACGCAACTGTTGTGGATGAAGCAAATGCTGAAGGATTATGGGATTTCACAGGACACCATGACCATTTCCTGTGATAACATGAGCGCGATACACATATCTCGCAATCCAGTCCAGCATTCGCAAACAAAGCACATCAGGATACGCGAGCACTTTATACGACAGCTAGTTGATGAGAAAGTCGTATCCCTGAGTTTTGTTCCCATCGACTGTCAGTTAGCCGATATTTTCATGAAACCTTTATATACCCTTAGATTTGAGAGTCTTAGGAAGTCTTTGGGGATTTGCACAGTTGACTGAGGGGTTAGTCCATGTCTAGAATAGGATGCTTTTTCATGTTCATATCATATGCTTCCTATTGCTAGTATGTTTTATATGTATCATTCTTTTGTTGTACAGCTATTTATTTCTTCTTTTGAAAAATCCAAAAAGATTTTTTTTGTTGTTTTTGTATATAAAAATTTCAGAAAAGCCCAAAAAGATTTTTGTATTTTTATGCACCTTTTATGGATGAGCATTTAAGATAGCCAAGTCACACCTTCATTCCATTTACCCATGTGACTTTTTGATAGAGATTTGAGACGCTACATCATTTCATCCATGTGCTTTACATTGTTTGGAGTCTTTGAGATGTAATGAGTGATATTTTTCTACATGTTTGACTCCTATCTCCTTTACTGCACACATGCACGACTTTATTTGATTATTGCACTTGTCTATCACATGTTGGCTTGAGTGTTTCCATCTCAATTCTGTCTATACAACTTACAATATGCGATAAAACTTGACAAGATTAGAATGCATGTAAAAACCGTTTTTGTGAGACTGAGTATTTGTTTAAGAACGGGGAGGGGTTGTGAAAGGTAATTATATTGTCTTTGCGCAAAAGCCACCGTTTAAAAGGATCTAAGAAATGGAGGAATTATTTTATCCGGGGTCCAAAGAGGTTAAAAGAGCCCGAAAAATTTAAAGGCAATGAAAAGCAATTCATGCCAAATATAAGCCATTTAGGTTTCAACATCAATTCTCCAAAGTTTGAGAATTTAGAAAGCCTCTATTCAAAATTAATATCTGAGGGAGTTTGGTTGGAGAATATAAACGGGTTTGCACTTCCTTGAAAGTCCTGAAAAAGCATAAAATTTTTTGGACGTTATTGGTGTGGAAATCACTTTGAGCTTTGATTTGTTGATTTGATTGAGTCAATGTCCTATATTTCCACCTTTTTACACCAAAGGAAGACTTTGAGTTCATTCGTTAGGAGTATCCGATATTCATCGTGCACATATGTCATGTTTGTATGCATTGATTTTCCTATCGAATTTGATCACACCCATTCATTTACACTATCATCGACTTGGTTGTTTTGTACTCGTTCATGGTGTGTTTCCTTGTATATATTCTTTGTATGAAAAATTTTGAAAAATTCAAAAATAGTTGTTTATTCCTTATGACACCCTGTCTTTACTTGTTTGATTTATTCTTCTCATTTGTCTATTTAGGGACATCATAAAAAGGAGGAGAAAGAATTACCACATTAAGGGGGAGTTTTGAAGTGTTGAGTTGGTTATCACCAATTGGTATATTGGCATATCTGTTTATTTGTTTATCTCATTTCAAACTCGATACGTCACTTGGTATTTTTCTTCATCTCATGTGTGTAGGTACCATCTGATGATCTCTGAATTGCACACCCTGATGAGAAAAGTGTTGAGATTCCTGAAGATTCGAAGAGAAAATGATGAAGTCTTATTCATTTGTATCTTTCCAGTTTTGGGTTCATGGAAGGGTAGATTTGTATAGGCATTTATGTTGGTTGATAATTCGGATGTTTGTTTTTATGTATGTACCGGCATAGACATAGGGGGAGATTTGTAAGGACATTTTTTACCATTATCATTTGTTATGTCATACACCGTTACACCCTTGAAGTAATTCAAGGTTCATATCGTCATCAACGGATCCGAATATCAAAGAAGAGGAGGAATCAAAAGTCTGACAGGCCGGAACGGTCCCCCCAGAGAAAACAAACCGATCCGACCCCGAACCGGTCCGCCCCTGTACGGGACCGATCCGCTTGCTGAAACGCCAGTATACCCCGGACCGGAAGCGAACCGATTATGCCAAAATTAAAACGAACCGATCCGCCTACTCGGACCACTCCGCCTCAGACCCGGATCGGTCCGCCTGGGATAATATCAAACAGATCGTGTTAAGATTTTTTAGGCTAAAAGTTTATTTTATAAACCCACTACGGGGAGTTTGTTTCTAAGACTTGTTTACACGATTTTCAGAGTTTATAAACTCAAAAGTCTTCATTTTTGTGAGTTCAAAACTCATGGTTTGATTCACATAACCTCTCATACATTTGTGAATCACTTTTGGTAACCCTAGAACACAAACCTTTGCTGTTCAACCCTGGTGAAGAAGACCGCTCTTCTTCTTCATTGTTGCCCTACTGGAAAGGGATATCTCCAGCCGCCGACTACAGAATTCGACACCTGAGGGTAATTCTTAGTCACTTGTATTTTCGTTGTAATCCAAAATTGTACGTTACAATATTATAATGAAAATAAATGGTTTTGTCCCTTTGGGGGATTTTTTCTCATTTATGTGTGTTTGATTAATCTTCATGATCTACTTCTTGATTCAATCACACCTAGTTGCATGTTTAGGGTTTATTTGGGTTAAACTGAATTTAATTATATAATATCTCTATTTGAACGCAAGCGCATACTCTCCTCAGAAAAAGATGATGATGGTTGAAGAGGGAAAAAATAAAAAAGTTAACTATGCATGCATGAGCAAACTAATTAAAATGAATGAGAAAGTAGGTTGGAATACAATCCCCTAACCCTAGTAATTTACCGTGTAGAATACTAGAATTGTAAATTATAAATTTGAATGAATCCAGCCTTTATAGATCCTAAGCATTACGTATATGAGGTTCATGCCCGCACCATACGAAATCAAAGGTAAATATAAAGCGGTGCTAAATAATTATATGCACATCGTATTCTTAAACATCCAAAGTACCTAGGGCAAGAGAGATTAAAATATCTACAATTGTTGTAAAATTGTCTCGCATGACTCTTTCAAATTTTTAATTTAAATTCTATTTTCTAGATAAGTAATTTACATTGGGATGGGTTCATGCATCCCAACCCTTAAAAATTTAGCTAGGCATGATTTTATTAAATGAAAATAAAATTCTAGATATGCAGGAAGTCATAGGTCTATTATGCATTGAAAGGGAACTTGAATTGAGAAACAATATTAAACTACAAGAGTAATTTAAACTTACAATATGAAAGAAATTGAAAGTAGAACTTAGAAATACTTGAATGGAAGAAGGAGATCTGAACTTGAATCTTGAATAACTCTTGTTCAACTTACAAACTAGATTTTCTAAATCCTAAGGAAAGAAAAATATGAAATTATATGCCAAAAAAGACTCTCTCTCTCTAAAATTCGACTCCCTTGGAAGGATGTAGGGATTGGCCTTTTATACACCTAAAAATGACTCTTCCCATGCCTCTCCACGTTTTTCCCTTTTAATATACCTAAATGAGACTCTTCCCATGCCTCTCCACGTTTTACATCTAATAAAAATGAATTAAACAAGAAATTTCAAGAGTTGTCTCTTCAGCTTCCAGAATTAATTTCAACTTTTGACTTTCTGTCTCCAACTTTAAATGGGCATAACTTCTTCACCGTAGCTCAGATTGGGGTGACGTTTTTTCCAATTTTCTGTAATTTATAACTCTTCAAATTTCTAGCTGGCCCCACCACCGAAATATATATGTAAAATTACAAAAATGCCCTTCAACTCCCCATTTCTTAGTTTCTTTCACTATTTTGCATTCTCTTTCGCACTAATTTGCATGAAATACCTGTAAAATACATGAGAAATACACAAAACACGAAATACTTGCCAAAATAGGTTAGTTGCATAAATATGAGACAAATCCAAGCTATTTACACTGCACAGGATCATAAAAATACCAAAATTAAGGGAATAAATGTGAAGAATATGTGCCTAATCACCCAATCACTCAAAAATGTCCAAGAAGATCTATTTCACTGAAATAATTTATCGACGTTCGATTTAGACTCAGATGTCAAATAAAGAACTCGAAAGGACAAACAAACACAACACACACTTGCCTAGAAATTTTGATGATTCTCAAATAAATGGAATCAAAACAATTAAGCTCAACTAGGACTCATTGTGTAAGCCCATTGATCTTAAACTAAACATCCTAAAAATATATATCATTTTTCTCTCTCCTTTTCTTTTGAAGATATGTAATTTTTTAAATTATCAATGCAAAAATTTTTGGCCTCGACAATTTTTATATTTTTATTGCCCATTAATCTTTTATGTTCTTTCCAATGGTGGCCTTTCACGCAAAGGAGATTGCTCCTTTCATATCCCTTTTCTGCGCGTACTCAAATTTTCAATAAAGCATCAAACTCAGGGAAATGGTTTTTACATGCACAAATTCCCCTTAATAAATTTTTTTATGTATATGACAGGATTGTTGGGACAACACCTCACTTATCTTATGTGACATATGAAGTTAAAATTCAAAAAACTTGTGTTAAGTGTGTGTGGAGGAATATACAAAGTGAATCCATCATGCAATTCAACTTCAATCTACTTGATGCAAACATGATTAAAAATAATCTACGCGTTGAAAATCATAATCAAATGTCCTAGTCACATGGATATATGGAAGGAATGGGATTCAAACACACCGATATGTCGCATAATATATGTGAAACTAAACTACACATAAATAAAAAATCTTTTCAAAATTTTAAACATTCTTTAAAATGACTCAAAAGACAAACAAAATATTTTTGTATTTTTCTCACTAAGACTAAAAAAATGGAGAGCTAAAATGCAAAAGATAAACATCATACAACAAACAAAATCATATACTATGAAGCATAAAAGCTAGTGTTTGAAAACATGAAAGCAATCACTCATAAGATATAGCATGTGATAAATCTTGTGAAAGTGTACGAGATTAACCAAGACTAACATTAATTACCTATAAATCGGATCTCCTAACCCACATATATGTAACATGACAGACTTGGGCTTGAAGAACTTTGTTGACACGAGTCCTAGCCTTCCTAGGGTCTTTTTTAAGAATATAATAAAAACACCTAAGGTGAACTTTTCTACCACTAAATTGACATTTCCTATCATAATGTGTGCAAGTGTAAACACGAGTAATGTTACCTTTGGGTTGACATTTTTTAATGCTCCTAACTTTGATTGGCTCCGTTAAAAGTATGATATTGGCTTTGGTAGCGGAAATATTAGTATCATCGAATATAATCCCACACTTTTCATCTTTCATTCGGACGGTGCCTAACATTTTATCCAACATTTTTGAACTAGACTCAAATTAAAATTTGACATTACTCGAGTCTCTCAACTTCTCTTCGAACTCCATAATCATGGAATCGAGAAAATTCTTAGACTCTTTAAACTCAAGAAGCCAAGTCTTCAAAACCTCCATCAAACCATAAAGGCTATCTCTATATCCCTCAACATGCTCAAATTTATCCTTAAGAGTATTGTCATGTAATCTAAGATCCTTAATCAATTTCTCATCATCATTTCCTATGGCACATTTTTTTTTATCTTAGCTTCTAAACGAAAGTTAGCATTTTTCAACTTCAACGTCTCTACATATAACTCCAAAAAGGCCATCTAAAGATCACTATAATCCTACTCCTCATCTTATTCTTTTTCATCACTCTTCTCCTCACTAGATTGATAACCTAAAGACTGGATCACATAACTGCTATGCTCATGATTATCTTTATCAGGGAAAGACACTTCATTTAAGCTCACATAACTAGCCATGAATACAATGTAGTTATGCCCGTGGGAGGAATAACATTCCTATTCCGAATCATTATCACTAAGGGTGGTATTATATACCTTCGATTTCTTACTCTCCGTCCTTAGTCTAGTGGGACACTTACGAGAATAATTCCCTATACCTTAGCATTCGAAGCACTTGCCTTGATCATCCACCTTCTTTGGACCATCCATATTATTGTTATCACAGTCATTAATGTTCTTAAGTTTCTTTAGAAAAACTCTTCTCATCTTTAAGATTAAGAAACTTCTTGAACTTCCTAGCAATTTCTTCAGTATAAAGCTCACCATCACTATCAGATTGTAATACGTTTTCTTTTTTAGCTTTCATGGAAATAACCTTCTCTTTTTTCAAAAGACATATGTTAATCTCATAGGTTTAAAGGTCATCTACAAGTTCTTGGACTCTCATAGTGTTGACACTACCTAGGAAGTCTAGGATCATGAGTTTAGCATTAAAATTTTAAGGCAATGACCTTAATATTTTACCCACTAGTATAGACTTGGGGATAGGTTCTCCTACGTCGAACGAGGGATTGACAATGTCCAATAACTTCGTATATAACTCATAAAAAAACTCATTTTTTAACATCTTAATCATCTCAAACTTAATCGTCAGATTTTGTAACTTGGAAACACTAGCAGTATTTGTCCCCTCGTGTGTGGAGCGCAAAATATCCTAATCATCTTTCGTGCTCTCGCAAGTCATAACATTTCTAAACTCCTCAATGGTCGCAATATAAAACAGCGTTCACACCCCTAGAATTAAAAGGCGAGACATTATTTTTAGTTACTGTTAAAGAGGCATACGCTTTAAGAGCACCACCTTCAGTGGGAGCCTAGTTCTAAACGTTTTCATGGATCGATTTAAGGAAAAATTGCATATGTGCCATTCAATTGGGATAGTTTGTCCCATCAAACAATGGAGGCCAACCAATGGAACTAGCCTCTCAGTTAAACTCCATTTGAACACTAAGCAAGCACACAATAGGGATCTAACACATCAAACTAGTGTAACCCACTTTGATGCCAATTTAAGAAAGATAATGTACCCTAGGGTTTGTAGAGAAACACCACCAAATTTTATTTTCACAGTTTTAATAAACTTTGCACTGATTTTAGAAAAACCACAAGTGTCGTGTTAAACAGTTTTACTAATTTTAGTCTCGACCTAAGCATGCATCTAGTTGAGTATAAACAAGAATAAAATAAACAAACCATAACACGATGATGTATGAAGAAAATACACAATGAGAAAAACCTCGAACGATCCAGCTATACAAGTTCACTATAATATAGTTCTAGTTACAAGGACAAATTAGACTTACTCATAGACTCTATGATTTTAAGCCTTCATATGCTTCTTCATCCCTTATTACCTTCTTCACAGCCACTGTTGAACGACTTTCAACACCCACACGATGCAGGCGCATTCTCACGTCTTGGTATCCCATTGATCTTACTTGTCTAGTGACTAGTTCAACTGTCGCTCAATACAAACACGGTCTCTATAGCTCGAAACGCTCACATACCAGTATGGTGAAACACAAAAGAGATCTCAAACAAATATATATCAATGTAGGATTCTTGGATCTCAAACTTGGGTGTAAACTGGGGTTTAAAATCACTAGATATTTCTTGGAAAATCATTTTCATAAAAACTCTCATAGAAAACTGATGCCAAACCTGAGTATTTATTGAAAACACATTTTTTAAGGCTACATATTTTTCAGGAAAACTCATTTGAACGAAAACATATGGTTTGTTCGAATAAAGTATGTATTCTCATTTGAAAGACAATAACAAAGTCATTTAAACGAGTATCGAATGGCCTTCTAACAAGCTTTTCTTTGTAGATAGTGAAACCTTATTTGAATAAAACCATATAACTCGTTTGAATGAAATAATAAACTTGTTCGAAAGAACATAGGAAACACGTTTGAATGACTAAAATAAAAAAACATTTTTTCTTAAAAAAAACATTTTACGAAAAATGCCTCGTAAACATTTAATAAAGTATCACCCAAATGTATTATGGATCAAACATAAATATGTATTCATACCTTCATTAAGATTCCTTGGATGTTTAAGATGAAACTCGACACGTAACCCCACGTTTCCTCGATGACAATTTAACTTTGCCGCATGGTCTTCAATCACACATCGTAGGTGATGATATGAGAAATCAAACACAAGTCGTTCTCAAGCATCATATCAAGTGTAGGATACACGTAAAGCAAGCAATCTGGAAAATAACACAAAATATAGAGTGGTTCGGCTATAAAAATGAGCCTACGTCCACTTTGTGCTCTACTCTCATTATATATGTTATATGATACAAATTTGTGCCGTTAGAGGCATACAAAATATAGAATGTAAGAGATTACATGAGATTTCTAAGTTGGTAACGATGGATGTAGTCTAAGTTGAGTGGAGCGGCAGCGGCGGGGGGTGACCCCCCAAGTATATGGTTCTCTAGAGAGAGAGTGAACTGAGAGTTTTATTGGCTTTGCCAAGGTCTAATCCCCTCAATAGTGAGGTAAATACTTTTATTTATAGAGGTCATAAAGGTGTGTCACATGCCCGGAGAACATGACATGTGGATAAGTGAGATGAGCCTAGACTCCTTATAGAAGCTGGACAACTATCAAGCATCCAACGCTATAATAGGTGCCGTAGCCTGTGTGAACCCAGGCAGCGACAAGTGTCTGAATGGGTGTCACGGCCTATCTGTGCCCAAGCAGCGACTAACTCTAGCCAAGGCCTCCTTTGGGATGAGGATTAGTAAATATAAAGGGGACCACGGTGAGACTATACTCAAGTAGAGGCCAATTGTTAATATTCCATGGCCATAGTTATTATATTGGGCATATCAATAAGTCCCCAAGCAGTATTACTAAGAGGTAGCGAGTTGGGGTTACGACGGTATTCTTTGACCTTGCTGCAGTGATATTGTTCATTTTCGAAGGTTACTGCGTCCATTGTGAGACGACACTTCACTTTCCCACGCCCTCTTATATAAATGGGTTTTGGCCTTGGCCACCATTACCTTTTCCAAATCTTGAGAGAAAATCAAGAGCAATACTCTGTCAGTTTCATCTTTGATTTTTCTGGTGAGTTTCTTATGGTGGTTCAAGGTGGCTCAAGGTAGTGTACGATGGTTTGAGGCTGAGCGATCACTCTTCATTAAATTCTAGGTAACTCCTTAACTAACCTTTCATTTTTCTTCAATCTGGTTATTTTAATCCATGTTTTCTAAGTTCAAATATGTACAATCTGCCTATATGAATTTGTATATATGAATTCTACTGTGAATACATCTTGCTTGATTTTGATTTCTAAACTTGTTGTAGAAACCAGGGTTTGATTGATGTTGAATCTTTATAGGATTTATAGCCTTTTCACACCATTGCTAAAACACACATGTTTTAATTTTATGAAAATCCTTGTTGTAATCATTGATCTCTTTTTGGTACTATTGCTGGATTTTTGGCTAGATGAAGTTGGATTATTAGATTTTTGGGTAGCTTAGGTGTTAGAATTGGATTTCGATTAGGAATTTGAATTTTATGGGTTTAATTCGCACCTTGAGCCTATTCCAAATTTTTTTTAGCCAAGAACACTAAGAATATATTCATGACGTTCTTGGCCAAAGGTTTTAGGGTTTTCAATCTTTCAGAACACATACTTTATCCAAATTACTTGTTTGTGCTTTTGTCCGTGGCTGAATAGTGAATTTTCACTAGCTTGCTGCGACTAAACATTTATAATTGATCAAAATCCTATTAGTTGCAACTTCAAGGTTTCCTTTGGTTATAGTCTTAGAATAGGTCTCTGCGGCCTTGAGATTAAACGTTAGTGTTTTTCTACTGTATAACTTCAGCATTCCTTCAATCCTTGTAAATTCAAAACACATATTGCCCATGGTCTTTAGTTTTTACACTGATTGGCTGCGACCTTAGATTTTTTTTGTGTTATGGCTTGTTAGATCAGCTGCAACCTTTACTTGTGCAAGAACTTCCTTGTAACATGTCTGGGTTAAATGGTTGCAACTTTGACTTGTATTTCTCTTGATGCTTTGTATTGTATTGCTTCCATCTACCACGGCCTCTAAAAGGCTTCTTTGACCATAGTGGATATGGCACCTAACTGCGGAACCCTTCTACTTTTCAAGTGTTACTGCGGCCCTATGAGTTGGACCCCCTAGGATTTTCTAGACTCCTAGAGGTCTCACTTTGGAATTACTCCTTCTAAAATTCCTTTTGTGAAGCCTTTGAAGGCTATTGGGCCTTGTTTACATAAAGACTGCCCTAACTGCATCACCATCGATTCTGACTCTACAGACTCCTTAAATTATAAGGATACTAGTGAGGTTACGGACATCATGGAGGAGGATACTAAATCTAGAAATAATCCTCACGTAAAAAATGTGGTTGTGATGGCTGTTGGGTCTATGGTTGTCCAATCAGAGACCAAAAATATCCCAGCTGGACTCTCTAACTGAACTGAGAAGGCTCCTGCGACGTTAAACCATCGTTATATAATGGATGAGGAGTGGACCGTGAAGGTTATCGTGGCCTTTGAATTTCCTCAGTCTACCATTTTCACACTTCCTTCTACAAAATAAAGATCATATTCCATAGTCCTCAATGAGGTTATCTTCTTTCCTTTACATGCCTTCCTCCTAGGGCTGCAGCTACCAATTCCTAGCCCAGTTAGGAGAATATTTAGTACCATGCATTTGGCCCCATCCCAGTTAGATCCAAATGGATGGAGGGCCATTCTTGATGTATTAGTGCTTTGGAAGAAGAATTTGGGAGAGACATTACTCCTGCGGAGTTCTTCCACTTTTACAGGCCAAAGGAGAACTCTTCGGACTTTCTGTGGTATTACTATTTTACTCTACGAAATAATAAAGAATTTTTGTATACTGATAGGCCATCAAGTGTTAAAATTTGGAAAGGCAAATTATTCTTTGTCTCTGGGTAAAGTTGGAATATTCATCTGGAGGAATTTAATAGAGAGAAAATGTATAGGATGCCGCGGATATGGGGGTGTCCTTCTAAAACAGGTGAACTGTTTCCTATGTTGCATCCCTCTAACTTTGCCAATATTTTTGTTTTACCTACTGTATCTTATACTGGCATTAATATTTGTGTACAGTTCTTGACAATCTGCAGCTCAATAACATGCAATAAAAAAGAGTTGAGGATGCAGTAGGATTCAAGAGTAAAGTGAAAAGATTCAGTGTGGTGATCACTCCTGCGAGCATTTATAAGCAAGGTTATTTTACCAACAAACAAGTGCCAAAGAGAATAACTGTAGAAGGTAGTTTCCAACCCCTTATTTTGCTAAGTATTTAGTTGCTATTTTTGTCTTTAACTTGGACTATTTTTTCCTCGAAGAGGAGATTGACTGTGAACTCCTAGCTGCCCAATTAGCTGAAATGGATGAAGACGCAGCGGCCCTCAACCAAGCCCCTAAGAATAAGGGGAAGAAGATAAGGAGATCACCTAATGGGATAGCTCGTGTGGCTGAACCCACTGCTGCTAGGGTTAAAGAGGTCAATCCTTCAACTGAGAGGGATGCAACCAACACTGGTGATATCGCAGACCAGAATAAGAAGGATGGTGTTGACGATGACATAGATCCTTAGTTAGTCATGACATGTCTAATGTCTGAGAAACGTGTGTGCTCGCATTCAAATGATCAAACCATATATAAAACCCTTTTAACACAAACAAACCCTAAACATGCAGCAGTATGTGATTGAATAAATAGATAATCTACGCAAGAACATTCAAACACATGCAATTAAGGAAAAATCCCCCTTAGGGGCAAAACCATTTATTTTCACTATAATTTGTAAGAAAACGGCTTACAATCGGATTACAATGAAAATACAAGTTGACTAAGAATTACCCTCGGGTATCGGATTCTGTAGTCGCGGCTGGAATTATCCCTTTCCAGTAGGGCTGCAATGAAGAAGAAGAACAGTCTCCTCCACAAGGGTTGAACAAACCAAAGTTGTGTTCTTGGGTTGCAAAAGGATTCACAAAGGTTTGGCAATGATGTGTGAATCAAAACATGAGTCTTGGGACTCAAAAATATGAAGACTAGATGTATTTGGACTCTCAAATTCGTCTCCTAAAGTCTTGCAAAACAACTCCCCCGAAGTTGGTATTTATAGAAAAAAATATGAAGAGTCCCACGTTCTTAAAACTCCAAAATTCTATCCAGCGTACAAAAAAAAACAGCATTCTTTAAGGAATTTTCTCTATCTTCAAAAGGTCATAACTCCTTCACCGTAGCTCGGATTGAGGTGCCGTTTTTTCCAGTATCTTCGTTGCGGCGATCTCTTCAACTTTCTAGTTGACCAGACCTCCGAAATATGGATGTGAAATTACGAAAATTCCCTTGAACTCTCCTATTGTGCCTTTTTTCACTGTTTTGACTTCCCTTGCGTACCACTTGCATTAAGTCCCTAAAATCTTGGAACGTGTAGTCATTGAGGCAGATGTGGGACATATTAGTGGAGATAATGCATGCTTGATTCCCGGAATTCGGATAGAGGCCGTCATGTGAGATCGTGAGGAGACGTGCCAAATGTAGCGGCGTACGACATAAATAAATGAAACATTTCGGACATGTGAAAAATGTCCTTACAAATCTCCCCCTATGTCTATGCCGGTACATACATAAAAAATCCGAATTATCAAATATGAAATTGCCTATACAAATCTACCCTCCCATGAACCCAAAACTGGAAAAGGTACAAATGAATAGTCTTCATCGTTTGTTCTTTAATTCTTCAGGAATCTCAAAACTTTTCTCATCAGGGTGTGCAACATATAGATCTGCAATCTTCATACCTACACACATGAGACAAAGCAAATATCACGTGACATATCGAGTTTGAAATGAGATAACATGGATATCAATATATGATAAAAACATAAGCAACATCTCAAAAACTCCCCCAGAATTCAAACTCCCCCATAATATGATAATTCTTTCTCCCCCTTTTTATGATGTCCCCAAATGGACAAATTAGAGAAATAAATCAAATAAGCAAGTGCGGGGTGTCACTAGGATAAAAACACACCATGAATAAACAGAAAGCAACCAAGTCAATGATAGCGTAAATGAAGTGGTGTGATCAAATTCGATAGGAAAATCAATGCATACAAACATGACATATGTGCACGATGAATATTGGATATTCCTAGCGAATGAACTCAAATGCTTCCTTTGGTGTAAAAGAGTGACAGTATAAGATATTGACTCAATCAAATCAACAAATCAAAGCTCAAAATGATTTTCACACCAATAACGTCCAAAATGATTTTATGCTTTTTCAGGACTTTCAAGGAAGTGCAAACCCGTTTAGATTCTCCAACCAAACTCCCTCAGATATTGTATTGAATAGAGGCATTCTAAATTCTCAAACTTTGGAGAATTTATGGTGAAACCTAAGTGGCCCATATTTGGCATGAATTGCTTTTTATTGCCTTTAAATTTTTTCGGGCTCTTTTAACCTCTTTGGACCTCGGATATTAAAATTCCTCCATTTTTTTAGGTCCTTTTTAACGGTGGCTTTTGCGCAAAGGATAGATGATTACCTTTCGCAGCCCCTCCCCGTTATACAAAAACACACAGTCTCACCAAAACGGTTTTTACATGCATTCCAATCTTGTCAAGTTTTATCGCATATTGTACATTGTATAGACATGATTGAGATGAAAACACACAAGCCAACATGAGATAGACAAGTGCAATAATCAAATATAGCCGTGCATGTGTGCAATAAAGGATATAGGAGTGAAACATGTAGGAAGATATCACTAATTACATCTCAAAGACTCCAATCAATGTAAAGCACATGGATGAAATGATGTAGCCTCTCAAATCTCTATCAAACAGTCACATGGATAAATGGAATGAAGTTGTGACTTGGCTATCTTACATGCTCATCCATAAAAGAAGCAAAATACAAAAATCTTTTTGGATTTTTTTTCAAAAATTTGGAAAAATAAAAAAATAAAATATTTTTGTGCTTTTCTCAAAATTTTTCTTAAAGGAAAATCTTTTTGTATTTTTTTTTTCAAAAGAAATATAAAAAGCAAAAGGAATAAAACAAAGCTGTACAACAAAGTAATGGTACATATAAAACAGACTAGCAATAGGAAGCATATGATATGAACATGAAGAAGCATCCTATTCTATACATAGACCAACCCCTCAGTCAACTGTGCAAATCCCTAAAGATTTCCTAAGACTCTCAAATCTAAGGGCATCTAAAGGTTTCGTGAAAATATCGGCTAACTGACGGTCGGTAGGAACAAAACTCAGGGATACAACTTTCTCTTCAACTAACTGACGAATAAAGTGCTCACGTATCCTGATGTGTTTTGTGCGCGAATGCTGAACTGGATTGCGGGATATGTGTATCACGCTCGTGTTATCACAGGAAATGGTCATGGTGTCCTGTGATATCCCATAATCCTCCAGCATTTGCTTCATCCACAAGAGTTGTGTGCAACAACTCCCGGCGGCTATGTACTCAGCCTCCGCAGTGGACAAAGAGATGGAATTTTGCTTCTTGCTCAGCCAGGAGGCAAGAGCAGAACCAAAATAGAAACACCCACCAGAAGTGCTCCTACATCCATCTACATCCCCAGCCCAATCGGCATCCGAGTAGGCGGACAGACGGTCATCGGTATCAAAGGAATACCAAATCCCGTATGAGAGAGTCCCACTTACGTATTTAATAATACGTTTTAGAGCAAGTAAATGTGACTCTTTTGGGGATGCCTGATAACTCGCACAGACTCCAACACTAAAGGCGATGTCGGGACGACTGGCAGTCAAGTAGAGGAGACTACCTATCATACTCCGATATAAGGTTTGCTCTACGTCCTTGCCTGAAGTGTCCTTACTAAGCTTGGTAGTGGTACTCATAGGTGTACGTGCATGCTTAGCGGAGTCTAAACCAAATTTCTTCACTAGGTCTCTAGCATACTTGGATTGGGAGATGAACATCCCATCCTCTAGCTGACGAACCTGGAGACCAAGGAAGAATGTAAGCTCACCAACCATGCTCATCTTAAACTCACTTTTCATCTCCTCCTCAAAGTGGTGAGCATGCTTGGAGCATGTGGATCCAAAGACTATGTCGTCCACATAGACCTGGGCAACCAAAATAGCACCGACATCTCTCCTGACAAACAACGTCATATCTACTCCCCCTCTCTTGAAGCCACGAGCTAAGAGATAAGAAGTAAGCCTCTCGTACCAAGCACGGGGTGCTTGCTTCAAACCATACAAGGCTTTCCTCAGATAGTAGACGTTCTCAGGGTGCTGAGGGTCTTCAAACCCTTTTGGTTGTTCCACATAAACCTCCTCCTGTAGAATGCCATTCAAAAAGGCACTCTTGACATCCATCTGATACACCTTGAAGCGCAGATGACATGCGATGGCGAGCAGAAGACGGACGGACTCAAGCCTCGCAACAGGAGCAAATGTCTCCCCAAAATCTACACCCTCTATCTGTGTGTAGCCTTGAGCGACCAACCTAGCCTTATTTCAGATCATGGTACCATTTTCATCCATTTTGTTCTTAAAAATCCACCGGGTACCTATCACATTAATCTCACTAGGTCGGGGGACAAGTTCCCAGACATCATTCTTTTTAAACTGAAGCAACTCATCCTGCATAGCAGATATCCAGTGTTCATCCTTGAGTGCTTCTTTATGGTTCTTGGGCTCGACTTTGGACGTGTAGCAAAGATGGCTAACAACGTTCTCTAGCTGAGCACGAGTCTTGACCCCTAGAGTGGGATCACCAACAATGGCAGAAGGGTCATGACTCTTGCGAACCCAAGCAGGTGTGTCCCCTAACACAGGAGTAGGGTCCATAGAGTGTGAGAGAGGAACAGGTAAATCACTGTCAGAACAATCCTCATCCTCACACTGAAGGTTAGGATCAATAATCGTCGGAGGTTCGTCATCTTGCACGGTGACGTTTATTGATTCCATAATCTTAGAGCTCTTCAGGTTAAAAACCCGGTACGCTCTGCTATTCGATGAATATCCTAGAAATATTCCCTCGTCGCTTCGGGAGTCAAACTTTCCTAATTGCTCTTTATCCCGTAGGATGTAGCATTTACTCCCAAAGACACGAAAATATGCCAGGTTGGGCTTCTTGCCAGTCCACAACTCATAAGGAGTGTGAAGTGTGTGTGGACGCAGATACACCCTATTCACCGTGTGGCATGCAGTAGACACTGCCTCTGCCCAAAATCTCCTAGAAACTTTACAACCTAGAAGCATAGATCTAGCCATCTCTTGGATCGTTCTATTCTTTCTCTCAACAATCCCATTTTGCTGAGGAGTTCTCATAGCAGAAAACTCATGTTTGATCCCAAGGCTATCACAGTATAAATCAACCTTTGCTTCCTTGAATTCAGTGCCGTTGTCACTACGTATTTTGTTAATAGTGACACCGTGTTGATTTTGCAGGACACGGCACTTGGTCGTTAAGAAATCTACAACATCGGATTTCTCTCTCAGAAAACCTACAATGGAGTATCTGGAGAAATCATCTACCATCACGAGGATGTACCTCTTACCACCTAGACTCTCAGTACGAGTGGGACCCATAAGATCCATGTGAATCAACTCCAGAACACGAGAGGTGGTAATGGAATGTAACTTCCTATGAGGACTACGAATTTGTTTTCCCAACTGACAGGGTCCACAAACGGTCGAAGTTGACTTTCCAAGAGATGGTAAGCCACGTACTAGGTCCTTTTTAGATAAACGATTGAGATCTCTAACGTTCACGTGACCTAGATGTTGGTGCCACAGATCCATAGGAGTGATCGTGGCGTTGTTGCAGACAAGTGAGGATGTGGGCTCAGTCCCATAGCAATTATCTTCGGTCCTCACCCCTTGCATCAAAAGTTTACCGGCTTGATTGTAGACTTTACATGAGTCCCGGTCAAACTTTACTGCAAAGTTAGTGTCGCACAGCTGGCTAATGCTGAGAAGGTTTGCTTTCAAACCTTTGACGTACAAAACATTTTCTAGCTTAGGAAAACCAGGTAACTCGATAGTACCTCGTCCTATAATGCTAGACTTACTCCCATCTCCAAAGGTGACTCTTCCATCTTGATAATCCTCAAGAGTAGTAAAAAATGAGGCATCACCTGTCATGTGTCTGGAGCACCCACTATCAAAATACCACTGTGAGGTATTATGTGCTTTGAGAGCAACATGAACAACAAAGGCCTTTTTATCTTTCTTAGGCACCCAAGCAGAGATGACCTTTTGTTTTCCTTTGTTGGTTTTAGCTGGAATGTAAGAAGCATTCACTAACGGCGAAGACATCCGTCGGAATTCTTTCATCAAACTCTGAGTCGTGGCAGCTAAGAACTCAACTCGCTCTCTCAGACTAGAAAACTCATCAGTATGTCGTGGTGGAGCAGTAGTACGTCGTGTCCGACCCATGCTATAGCAAGTTTCCCTACGGTGGCCTTTTCTTTTGCAATAAGTACAAAAGAGCTCAGTCAAAGGCGGACCTTGGTTTGCTTTTCTTGGTCGAACTCTCCTTCGAGGTTTTTTACGGTGACCATAAGGAGTTGTAGTAAACTCAGGAACTGGTCCAGGTGCAATTTGGGACGTGGAGGCACCATCATATCCAATTCATTGACGATCACCAAAACCTAAAGCGGGGCCAAGGAGCATCTTTCCCATCTTCCCAGATCTGTCCTCGATTTGTACCTTGACTTCCCGTGCTTTCTCAAGATCATGAGTCAGCTGGGCAACAAGGGCTTCAAGTTTCTTCCGAGTCTCCATGGAGGAATGGAGCTGACTCGTAAGACTAGCCACTTGCTTGATCAAGTCCCCTCTCTCTTTCTCTAGAGTACTCTCTCTCTCTCTAAACAAATTCTCATTCTCGACACAGGTAGATTCTCTCTCTCTTAGGGCGGTGCAGGTGGAGAACTCTCTTTCTCTCGCTTTCCTTAAATCTTCCTCTAGGCAAGTGATCTTAAGAACTAACGCTTTGTTACGCTTTTTAGTTTTAAAAGACTCAGAATATAACTCAGCGTAGGCGCGTTGTATATCACTCTCGCTCTC
Organism: Sambucus nigra; assembly: GCA_949130495.1. NCBI lineage: Eukaryota > Viridiplantae > Streptophyta > Magnoliopsida > Dipsacales > Adoxaceae > Sambucus > Sambucus nigra. The sequence goes on from OX422214.1 coordinate 336,561,457, forward strand.
ACTTGTGTCATCCTCCCCCTCACTCACATCGATCTCACTGTCGAGGTGTCCCTGTGAAGCATCATCCTCATCGTCGTGAGGAGAACTAGGAGTGCTCACTTGGCTGGCCATGAATGCGGTGAAGTTACACTCATGCGGTGACTCATCTCCAGAATCCACCGTCTCGACCTCACTGTCGTCACTAAGGGTAGCATTAAGGACAGCGTTCCCTTTCTCTCTATTCAGACGATTGGCACACTCAAAAGCTCTATGACCCCTACCATCACACTCAAAACATCTCTCACTTTCTTTCAGAGAAGGATTTTTGGAAACTTTTTCATTTTTCTTTTCAAACTTATTTTTCTCAAATTTCTTTTTATCTTTAAAATTGCCATTTTTCTTAAATTTGAGAATCCTCTTAAATTTTTTTGCGAAAAGAGCCAAATCATCTAAGTCAAAATCGCACTCAGAATCTGATGTGTCAGTCTCTCTCTTTCTAGATGACTCTACCCTCTTTCTAGCTGACCCCTCACTCCTTCTCTCTTGGGCTTTAAGAGCAATTCCCTTATCTTTAGATTTAGCATTTTTAGGGAACATATCAATTTCATAAGTTTGCAAATCTCCAACAAGTTCTTCCAATTTTAGCGTATTTAAATTACCCATAGAATTTAGCACAGTGACTTTAGGGATAAAACGCTTAGGTAAAGAACGAAGAATCTTTTTAACAACTCTAGCATTCGGAATTTGTTCACCAAGATTAAAACTAGTATTCACAATGTCAGAAAGTCTAGCATAAAATTCATCAAAGCATTCAGAATCATGCATGGTGATTGTTTCAAATTGAGTTGTCAAGTTTTGCAACTTAGACTCTTTCACAGCATTAGTTCCTTCATGGGTGAGTTGTAAAACATCCCATGCCTCTTTTGACGTGGTACACGTCATTATGCGTTTGAACTCATCAGGTGTGACAGACCCAGAAATAGCACTTAGACCCTTAGAATTAAAAGATGACCATTTAATTTCTTCATCAGACCAAGAAATGTCAGGTTTCAAGTTGCTCACATTATCAACAGTCACGGTGGGAGGAGCCCACCCTCGTTCAACCAAAATCCAGACACGTTCATCAACGACTTTTAAAGCCGACCTCATACGGGCTTTCCAATAAGCATAATTTGTCCCGTCAAAAATAGGCATTTTATAATATGACTTCTCCATTTGAACACGCACTTTTTCAAAAATCAATTTTTTCAGAAAATTGATATCTTAGAAAAATTTTGTGGAAAAAAAAAAGGAATACGCGATAGATTAGCGTAACCTGCTCTGATACCAATTTGAGAAACGTGTGTGCTCGCATTCAAATGATCAAACCATATATAAAACCCTTTTAACACAAACAAACCCTAAACATGCAGCAGTATGTGATTGAATAAATAGATAATCTACGCAAGAACATTCAAACACATGCAATTAAGGAAAAATCCCCCTCAGGGGCAAAACCATTTATTTTCACTATAATTTGTAAGAAAACGGCTTACAATCGGATTACAATGAAAATACAAGTTGACTAAGAATTACCCTCGGGTATCGGATTCTGTAGTCGCGGCTGGAATTATCCCTTTCCAGTAGGGCTGCAATGAAGAAGAAGAACAGTCTCCTCCACAAGGGTTGAACAAACCAAAGTTGTGTTCTTGGGTTGCAAAAGGATTCACAAAGGTTTGGCAATGATGTGTGAATCAAAACATGAGTCTTGGGACTCAAAAATATGAAGACTAGATGTATTTGGACTCTCAAATTCGTCTCCTAAAGTCTTGAAAAACAACTCCCCCGAAGTTGGTATTTATAGGAAAAAATATGAAGAGTCCCACGTTCTTAAAACTCTAAAATTCTATCCAGCGTACAAAAAAAAATAGCATTCTTTAAGGAATTTTCTCTATCTTCAAAAGGTCATAACTCCTTCACCGTAGCTCGGATTGAGGTGCTGTTTTTTCCAGTATCTTCGTTGCGGAGAGATCTTCAACTTTCTAGTTGACCAGACCTCCTAACTATGGATGTGAAATTACGAAAATGCCCTTGAACTCTCCTATTGTGCCTTTTTTCACTGTTTTGACTTCCCTTGCGTACCACTTGCATTAAGTCCCTAAAATCTTGGAACGTGAAGTCATTGAGGCAGATGTGGGACATATTAGTGGAGATAATGCATGCTTGATTCCCGGAATTCGGATAGAGTCCGTCATGTGAGATCGTGAGGAGACGTGCCAAATGTAGCGGCGTACGACATAAATAAATGAAACATTTCGGACATGTGAAAAATGTCCTTACAATGTCTTCTGATGGGGACTTCTAAGGTGGACATAGCCCCATACAAGTCTCACCCCATGTCTCTCCTCCTCCGTAGAACGTTGTGGTAGTTAACGCCAACTTGCCAACTCCCCAAAGTAGAGTAAGAGTGGGTCCTGATGGTTGTCCGTGGACTCAATTAAGGCATCCTAATCCCAAATCCTCATACGATACAAATGCTAGGGCGATCTCTAAGATGAGAAGGGCAACGAACACTATTGATCTCGACCGTCTGGTGTAAGAGGACTATGAAGATTTGGAGGAATATGCCCTCCATAGTTTGCTACGGGCATTGTTCATTCCATTGTTTATTTTCTGCTGAATTCCATTATTTATTTATACTAATAAAGATTTAAAACTTCACGCTGCGAAGGTCATTATGTCCCAAAGGGAAAAATATGAAGGCCTCTTCAAAATCCACAGGGCTACAGAGTGTGTTAATAAGACTGACCTGGAGAGTGACATAACCTCTTCTATTAAAGCTGGAAAATAATCCTTTGCTGCGACACTTCAATTGGAAAAAATAGAGTTGGTGGCTGCTACTAAGGCAAAAGATGAGGCTGAACAAAATTTCACCAAGGCCACATAATCCATTACGGTTGCTGAAGCCAAGGCTGAGGAGGCAGCCTGGCAAGCCTTATCCTTTGAATAAAAGCTTAACCTTCTTCAGTAGAAGTATGATGGGCTAGAGCAAAGTCATGCTACTGACCTCAAATAAAACTATAATGATAATGTCATAGCCTTTAAGTAAAAAGATGAGGAACATGTCGCATCTTTAAAGAAGGTTGTGAATGATGTGGCTGCCTTTAAGACCTCAAAGGACTTCTTCTTCTCCAATAACATAGCCCATCTCTGTGGCTTCCAAGAATTTAGGCACAGGGTGATGAAAATCTACCCTAAATAAAGAGAGAAAATCATGTCCTGGAAGCAAAGTGATGTTGAGCAAGCTAAGTGCATAGCATAGCTGAAGCCTGCGAAAGATGAGAGAGCTAAAAAGCAACTTGAGGAAGCGGCTGTAGCAGATGATGAAAGAATTAAGATCGCAAAAAATGATGGAGTTGAAGATGAAAATAAAGACGATGCAGCCTTGTAGTTGATAATTTTCTTGTGATCTTTTTTCGGTTATGGCCATATTGACTGAACCTTATAATTTTGAACATATTTTTGTAATCTTCCTTGTACTCTCTGTGGTACATTAAAATTTAACTTGCTTGTAATTATACAAGGGCTGCGTCCATATTTGTGAGGCTACGACTATTTTGATTCTCCTGATAAGTTTCTATGCTCTCCATTTTACATGCTTGGAAGTTTTCTTTATTATGCTACGGACTTTGATTAATGACATCTATAAGATTTTGAACTGTTTGCAGCCATATTTGTAGGGCTGCGACCTCTTCATTTGCACCGCCTTTTATAACTATACTTAAATATTGATTGTTCATTTCTTTACAATCGAATTTGTCATAAGGTGTTGTTTAATGTCAGGCTGCAGCTGTATGGCACCTTGTTGAAAATTGTTTGCCTTAAAAGGTTGTGGCCCATAAACTTGCTCAATTTGAACTAGGACTAGAATTTTCGCCGCAGAACTGTTGAGTGAATTAAGGAATAACTTCATTTGCTGCGACCATTTAAGTCCTTGGCTTCCTTTTTTCATTTGCCGCAGCTTCTCTTTGTCCATTAATGCTGGTTTGAATTTGTTTGAACATTAGATGTTGGTTGCAAATCATCATAGGCTATAGCAATACCTTCTTTGAAGTGACCTTTGATTTATTAAAATTGTAGGGGATTGAGGAACTATAAATGGTTATGGCCCCAAAAGGCTGCAGTCATAAGCTTATCGTGTCCAATTAAAAACTTTACAACAGAGACACTGGAATGGGGTAAATAACAAATTCATTTGTCGCAGATGACTAAGTCCTTAGCCCTTTTATTAGGAATGTTGTCGCGAAAATGTAGGATGGGTAGATAGCTGGGAACAAATTCCCCTAGTGTGGACGATTAGTCCTCAGCTTTCTTTCAATATTATTGCAATACCTTCCTTGTTTGTTATCTTAACGAAATTTCTGAGAGAGGATAACAATTATTTTTTGATTATGGGCGATTGAGAATTATCTTCTATTGCCTATTATCTATTTTTGGCACACACTCCTTATTCATTTATTATCTTTTCTTTTCTTGGGGAACTATATAGCAGCCTCCTTAGGTTGGGTTCGATATCAAGCCACCCATGGCTATAATCAAATATATATCAAACCATCCCTGGTTGGGTATTATGAACCCTCATGGCTAATTGAAGCATCCCAAACGCTTAAAACGGGTATTATAAGCCCCCATTGGTAATTGAAGCATCCTGAATGCTGAAAACGAGTATTATAAGCCCCTGTGGCTAAATGAAGCATCATAAAAGCTGAGAATGAGTATTATAAGACACTGTGGATGAATGAAGCATCTCGACCTTCGAAATACTTCACAACATGGGAGTGCTAAATTCCAACTAAGGTTGTCACCCCCCTTTATCCATAGACTCTTCCTCCCGTAGCAAATAATCTTCGGCATAATTGGTCATAAAGATTCCTTTTCAAATCTTTCAAAGTCAAGAACTTTTTTGTAAGGTTATAAATGAGGAAATCAAGAATTGATATATAACTAAAATTGTCATTCACACACACACACACACACACACACACACACACACACACACACACATATATATATATATATATATATATGATTTTTGCAAGGGAAATACAAAAGTACATGTGTAAAAGCTACATTTTAGAGATTTAACAGAAAATATAAACTAAGGCAAAAGTTAAGCACGCGGCCTATGAGATGAGGGTTGCATCCCCTTATGCCTCCTTTAGGAAGCGCTTAACCATCCCTTGCCTCACAAGCCTTTCAATCTCGTTCTTTAGGGAGAACGAGTTGCTAGTGTCATGGCCACTGTCTCTATGGAAACCACACCATTTTGCCCAGTCCCTTTTGGGGGGCGGAGACATCATCTTCTCGGGCCACTTGAGCAACTTCTCTTTTTTTATGAGATCAAGAATGTCTTCAAGATTTTAAATCAGATGTGTGTATTCCTTATAGGCTCTCTCCAGCTTTGTCCTCATGCTTTCTCTTTTTTGCTTTGGCTGCGGCTCTTGCGAGTGTTATTGCTTCTGTTGCTGCGACCATGGAAGTGAGGGTACCGCAGCCTTAGCCATTGGACTGAAGGCTGCAGATTCCAACACCAATACTCTATATGCCAGGATTTTGACCTGGCTCTGGAGTGAGGCTTGGCCGTCGTAAAAATGGTTGATGTAGTTGTATAGTTGAGTTATCTCCTCGTTCTGCTGTGAACCTAATACGGAGCTTCCTTCCATTGCTTATGAGTATATATATATATATATATATATATATATATATATTGAGATTAACTAAACAATGGTGAGAAATCAAGAGATGTATAGAATGAACCAAGTGTAGTAGCAAGGATGCAAACTTTGATAATCTGTATAATTAATCTTTTCTGGCTGCGGCCTGAGGTATACATACAAGTACTGCCGTGGCTATATCAAAGGGAAATTCCCATAACTGATTCTGAGCACACTATAATAAGTCCAATTTTCCAGGAGCTATAAAAGTTGTATAAACCAATTTCTTTAATAGGGCTGTGGCATTCAAGCAGTTAAATAGCCAGGACGCATCCTTCCTGAGGCATCGAAGGGTGCGATCCCAAGATTGAGCCCCAAACCTGAGATTAGCTCATTAAAAATACATAGGATATTCCTACTAGGAGTCTACTAAGGGAAAAACAACCTTTAGGTGCAAAAAATAGCACGAACCTAGTAGTAAACCCTAGATTATGTGTGTAATCAGCAGAAATGAGTAAATAATACTCTTCCCTAGTTACCCATTTTTAGGAGGCCATCACTTTTTGTGATTTTCAACAGTATCTAGGTAAGGTAATGTCACCGGGGTATAGAAAACGTATCTAAGGTTATAAAAAGAAAGATCGATAAACATATATGGAAAAGAATAATCCCCTCACAGGGCTATCCATAAACATAAAGGCTCGATAACAAAAATATCATCCATAGGACAATGACCCAGGGGGTCCCTGTAGATGAAATAAGGCGTTTGGAACCCTAAATAAGAAGAAACAAGATAGAAATACCTCTCTTCCCACAAACGGTGCCAAAATGATGATACGAAAAATCGGACACAAGTCGTTCTCAAGCATCATATCAAGTGTAGGATAAATGTAAAGCAAGCATTCGGGATAAGAACACAAAATATAGAGTGGTTCGGATATAAAAATGAGCCTACGTCCACTTTGGTGCTATACACTCATTATATGCGTTATATGATACAAAGTTGTGCCGTTAGAGGTATGCAACCTCTGTCTCAAACCGGTTTTATCCAAACATGGAATAAAGCCGTTACATACAAATTGAATCGATTATAAAATTTATCATTACAAATCTCTCCCTTTTGCTAATCCCAGAAAAACTCAAAATAAAAAACTCATGGGTCGTCAATATCACTAAGACTCAATTCCTAACCCCAAAAGGAAAAAAGTTACAGATGCTTGACATATATAAACTTGATTAACATTGCTTTTGTGTAAACCTTTGTCGCATCGTTGCTAACTGCACACTTAAACACACCTTAAAATGAAAAAAGAATATAAAAATATACCCTCCCCCTTTATCTAACTATATATACCTAAGAAATGACATCTCCCCCTAATTAAGTTAAAGATCTCCCCATATGAAAAGAGTTAGATTCCATTTCTCTCTCTTTTTGTTCAAGAATAGACAAAGAATAACGTGCACAATAATGAAACATTATTCCCCAATAAAAAAAACTCCTCCTAAGTGAAGCATGTGTATCAAAAAGGAAAAAAATAAATATATTATGCAGTGGTGTGAGGCAAGACATGCAATGGCGAACATATCAGTTACACAAGCACAAATAATCCAAACTGTGAAAAAATGATATCGACTATGATGTAAGCATTTAAGTATAAGATACCAAGATGATCATAACACATGTCAATGTTTATCAAACATTAAGCATAAGGCAATCGTGGATTAAATGAAAACGAAAAGACTCAAAACACAAAACAAACCATATATATATATATATATATATATATATATATATATATAGAGAGAGAGAGAGAGAGGAAGGCTCTCCCACATCACACTTTATATATCACGCCTAGTTCTAGGCCCTAAGAAACCTTTTTTACTAAATTTTTTATTTTTCTCTTATAATTTACATTTCAAACAATTCATGTTCAAAAAATTAGGCCAAAATACATTTTGTAGCTATTTTTAAAAAATCCACAAAATTTCACTGGCGTAGACCCTTATAAAAAAAGGTATTTCCAGCTATTTTTTGTTAGATTTTTAAAAAATAGCTAGAAATTGTATTTTGACCTAATTGTTTGAACATATGTTGAATGGAAGGTTAACTCCATGGATAAAATAAAAAAAATTGAAAAAACGGTTTTTTAGGGTCTAGAACTATGTCTGATGTATAGAATGTGATGTAAGTGAGCCTTCTCCTATATATATATATATATATATATATTCTCACACACCAAGAAAGTACATTCACATATATAGGTATAAATGACCACAAAAGACACAAACACATAAGCATTATACTCTCGCATAGTATCAATGTGCCTAATCAAAGTCGTACGGAGTGCAGGGGCGTGAACTAAAAACAAGAGAAAATGACCCAATCATTCATAAATGTCCAAGTAGATCTATTTGCCTATAAGAATTTATCAGCATTTGAGTTTGCCTCAAATGTGAAAAAAAGAACTCAAAAGGACAAGTAAACATAATGCACACTTGTCTAGAAATTTTAATGATTCTCAAATCAATAGCGTCAAAATAATTAAGCTCAACTAGGACTCATTGTGAAAACCCATTGATCTTCAACTAAACACCCTAAAAAATATATATCATTTTTCTCTCTCCTTTTCTTTTGAAGATGTCTAATTTTTTGAAGCATTAATGAAAGAAAAATTGGCCTTGGCAATTTTTCTATTTTTATTGCCTCTCAATCTTGTAGGCTATTGCCAACTGTGGGCTTTCATGCAAAGGAGATTGCTCCTTTCATAGCCCTTTCCTGTGCATACTTAAATTTTCAATAAAGAATCAAACTCACGGACAATAGTTTTTACATGCACAGATCCCCCTTCGTAATTTTTTCTATGTATATGATGGAATTGTTGGGAGAATACCTCACTTAGCTCATGTGACATTTAAAGTTAAAATCCAAAAGTGCTTGTATAAAGTATGTGCAAAGGCATATACAAAGTGAATCCAACATGCAAATAATTTTAAAACTACTTCATGCAAACATGATTAAGAACAATCCAAACATTAAAAATCATAATCAAATGTCCTAGTCACATGGATACATGAAAGAAATGCGATTGAAGCACACCGATATGCCATATAATATGTGTAAAACTAAAATACACATAAATAAAAAATATTTTTGAGTTTTTAAACACTTTTCAAAACTACCGAAAAGACAAACAAAATCTTTTTGTATTTTTTTCTCATTAATACTCAGAAAATGAAAAATGAAAATACTAAAGATAAACATCGTACAACTAGCAAAAGATTATACCATAAAGCACAAAATCTAGTGTATGAAAACATGCAAGAAATCAGTTATAAGATATAACATGTGATGAATCGCGTGAAAGCATGCGAGTATCAACAGCCTAACATTAAGTTTCTCCAAATCAAATCTCCTAATCCAAATAGTTTTAACATGATGGACTTGGGTTTGGGGAACTTTGTTGTCACTTTCTTACCACAATGTGTACTAGTGTAAACACGAGAAATGTTACCTTTTGATTAACCTTTTCTAATGCCCCTAGATTTTATTGGCTATATCAAAAGTACTATCTGGGCTTTAACATCGAAAGTATTAGTATCATCGAAGCCAATTACACATTTGTCATCTTTGATTTGGACAGTGCCTTAACTTTAGTCCATTATTATCGACCTAGACTTTAAATCTAATTTAGCATTACTCGATTCTCGCAACTTCTCTTCTAACTTTACAATCCTAGACTTGAAAAAACTCTTAGATTCTTCAATCTTAAGAAGATCCTTCTTCAAAACCTCTATCAAACCATGAAGGCTATCTCTCTCGCTCTCAACATACTCGAGCTTTTTCTTAAGAGTCTTCTCATGTGCCCTAAGATCCTCAATCGATTTCTCATCATCATTTCTTATGGCATGTTCTTTCATCTTACCTTCCAAATGTAAGTTGGCCTTTTTCAACTTAAACATCTCCATGTATAACTCCCCAAAGGACACTATAAGCTCACTATCCTCCTCATTTTCTTCTTCATCACTCCTCTTCTCACTAGATTGGAAATCTAATAACCGGACCTCTGAACTGGTATTCTCCTGATTATCTTCATCAGGGGAATTCACTTCATTTAATCACACATCACTGGCTATGAACGCAATGTAGTTGCACCCATAATAGGAATCACGTTTCTCTTCTAACTCACTATCAATAATGGTGGTATTATATTCCTAATCAACTAATCAAAATCATAAGTGATTTCCACACCAATAATGCCCAAAACTATGTAATGCTTTTAAAATATTTTTAAGGATGTGCAGACCCATTGATCTTCGACTTAACTCCCTCAAATCTCACATATTGAATGTTTTTTTCCCAAATCTTTTTGAAGAAAGTAATGCCCATATGTAGCGAAGCATCAATGTTAAAAAAATAGCCCCGCAATTATGTTTTTATGTGCCTTTAATCTTTTGGGATCTTTTATTTTTGTAAATGTTGGCTTTTGATGCAAAGTCAACATGCCTTTCGCATCCCGATTCCACTGCATAAAATATATCACATAAACTGAATAAATGATTTTCTATATTTTTTAATCCGGGTAATGGTTCTTACATGCAATTTTTTTATTATCTCGTTTTTTACATATGGTTCATTTTAAAAGCAGGATTGAGATGAAAACACTATGATCGACACGTGAAAGGTAAGTGCAATAATGAAATAAGTTCATGCTCGTATGCATTAAAGGTGACAAGGAGTCAAACATGTAACAAGTAGTCATCATATCGCATCTTAATGACTACACACATTATAAATCACAAAAATGAAATGATGTCATGTCTTAAAACACTACAAAATAATCACATGGATATGGAATGGCTTAGTGACTCGAATATCTTTAATGTTCATCCACATATGGTGTAAACAAAACACAAAAGTATTTTTGGATTTTTTTTTCAAAAATTTTATCAAAATAAAATATTTTTGTCTTTTTCACATTTTTCTTAAAAAGAAATCGAAAATCTTTTTGGATTTTTCAAGAAAAACAAAACTCTTTATGGATTTTTCTAAAAAAATAACAAACAAAAAATATAAGTACAATAACATTACAGTCTAGCAATAGGCTTATAAGATATAACTATGAAAAACATCCTATGCTAGAAATAAGTCTCAATCTGAATCATTAGGCCTAGAGGAGTTTTCAAAAGGAGATGATATCCTATGAAAAACATTCATAAAATATTGTGAAGTCTTGACTAAAGATTCCACTTGCTCTCGAAAACTCTTAAAATCTATCATGTGACGTGTGGGAACATGTGGAGTAACATGTGTTGGAGTGCGTACAGGAAATCATGTAGTAGCATATCATGGAAGATACCTATGAGACACTTTAATCAATTTAAAGAAAAAATCCATAAAGTGACCTCTTTGCTTGCAATAGGAGCAAACATAAACGGGCTTAGGTACACCTCTCTCAAAATGTCTAGGTCGTTCTCTCATACGAAGAATCAAATGCCTAGGTGGGTTGGGTCGAGGGCCATATGGATCTAATACAAACTCGAGAACTGACTCGGGTGCAATATGGGAAGTAGACGCGCCGTCATATCCTATTCCTAGCCTCCCAACATAACCCAAAGCTAGACCGAGCATCTTTTCAACTTTCTTGAATGTATCGTCTAAAGTAAACTTGGCCTCCCGGGTACGTTCGAGATCTCTCTTGAGTTTGGATACACGGGCTTCAAGTTTCTCACTCAAAGAACCCTCCTCACTCTCACTATCTCCAGTGAATCGAAACATCATCGAGGCACTCACATTTAGATATATCCTCATCGGTGTGGGAAAAACTAGAAGTGCTCACGTGACTAGCCATGAAAGCAACGCACTTTTTATGTGTTGATTCTCCCCCTGAATCAGCCGACTCGATGTCACTATTGCTAAGAGTGGCTTTATTTTCAATCTCCTGGCCTTTTCTCTTTATCCTTGTGGGACACTCATGTACCTTGTGTCCATTCCCCTCGAACTCATAACAACTTATATCTTCCTCTTTCTCACTGCTATCCTTTATCTCATTCTTATTTTTATTTTTTTCAAACTTCCTTTTACTGGAAGTATTATTTTTGGAAAATTTGAGAAACTTTTTAATTTTTTTTTGCAAATAAGGCCAAGTCATAAAAATCACACTCACCTTCAAATTCAGACTCATAAACCTTCTCTTTTTTCTTCTTGTTAGTTTGAGTCTTTAAATCTATCCCTATATCCTTAGGCATGATGGTTTTAGGGAACATATTTATCTCATAAGTCTAAAGGCCTCGTGCGAGTTATTCTAACCTAAGAGTGTCTAAAATTCCTAATGAGTTAAGCACAGTGACCTTAGGAATAAAATGGGAAGTGAGACACCTCAAAATATTTTTCAAAACTCTCATTTTTGGAATTTTCTTACCCAAATTAAAACTCAAATTAATAATGTCCGATAATAGCGCATAAAACTCATCGAATGACTTAGACTCTAACATACTGATGGTCTCAAATTGGGTGGTTAAATTCTGATGTTTGGACACTTTTATAGCATTTGTACCCTCGTGAGTGGGCTGGAGGGTATCCCATGCTTCCTTATACGTAGTGCACGTCATAATCCGATGGAACTCGTCAGGGGTGACAACTCAAGAGATAACACTGAGTCCATGAGAATTAAAATTACTTCATTTAAAGTTCTCATCATTTCAGGAAGAAACAAGTTTAGAATTTGTAACATTATCAACAGTGACAGTGGGAGAAGTCCTCCCTCTTTCACAAACTAACCAGACTCCCTTATCTATGGCTTTTAAAATAGACCTCATTCTAGCCTCCTAGTATGCATAATTTGTACCATCGAAGATGGGCACTCGATTATACAAATTCTCCATTAAAATCAAAATCCTCAAAGATTACCAAATTTAAAAAAAATTGATATGAAGAGAAAAATATTTTTACGAAAAAGATCACACAGTAAATTCATGCTACAAGCTTTGATACCCATTTGAGAGTGTCCTATCTCGATCTTAATGGAATATTTCTATTATTAAATGTCCAATCACACACAAAATCGAATTTTATCTTTTTATCCTAAACATACATTTAGGTGATAAAGTAGATAAATTAAATCATGCATTCGATAGAGGCAAATTAAGGAAAAAAAACCTTGCGGGTAAAACATTTTTTCATTCAGCACTTTAGAGAGTTTACATGACTATTGACTTATAAACTATTTGATTACCACCACAAGTATAATGAGCAGTGCCTTTGAAAATCTCTAAAGAAAATAACTCCATCCAGAGTAATCCACACGTCACTTTCCATGCTCGGTACCCATCGATCAACCTTCGTCGTCAGCAGTGAATTCCCTCGAGTATCACAAGATCAACCGTGAAGAAACCTCTCCATAAAGGTTGTATGCAAAATACACACTATATGGTTTAAACTTGATTCACTCAAATATATCGTGAGGATGTGATTTTTGAATCAAAAAGGTTTTCTCAAAACAAAAGGTTGAAAACTTTACAAAGGATATGCAAAAACAGTTTTGGCAAAATCTCGTTTGAATGAGATTTCCATCTTGTTTGAATGAGATAAGCGAACTAAAAATGTTTTTTAAATAAAGAAAAATTGCCTTGATTATTAAATAAAAAAATCATGTTTCCAGTTTTAATGAAAACAAACATCTCAAAATAGATTTAAACTTAATAACATTATACCTTCATAATATGGAGATGCATGAAAGTTGGATGTTCAGTCTTCATATCGGATCAAATCAAACGATAAAGTGATTTGCCAAAAACTTATGTAAGACTAAGCTTTGAGCAAATGATAGAAATTATGCTCTTATAATACTGAACGATTGTGGGTGCCTCATTATGTCACCTAGGCTCCACGTAAGCCAGACCTATGATGATATAACAACTGTCTTTCTATAAGTATATATACAATAAAACCTGGTTTAATATGCCTATGTCACCCGTAGCACTAGTGTCTCTTTCCAGAGTCTAATCCCGACTTTCGAATACATAAGTAGTCCCTTACTTATATTTTTTTTCACGATTAAGTTTATCATCCTGAACACTAAGCCATCTCAATCCAGCCCGTATCCTAATTCCCAATTGAAATTCCCAGTCGAATCCAATATTATATTTTCGAGTGTCATTCATCCTAAACACCCTTAATTTCATATCCCGAATTTACCCTGACTATCCCAAGGTAGAAATAATGTTTTTAAATATTTTTCATAAGTCCTACTCTCATCTACGAACATCCCAAAATAATTTAGACCCTAAATCGATTAATGAAGCAATTAATCTATAGGTCTGGGCTAAACAGGGAAGTCAAACCAGTTTGGCTAGGGGCAAACCAATTTTTCTTGGGTGCTAGCCTAAGTGGGGATGCTATGGCTGATACGAGTTTTCACCTAAATCTTCACCCTATATGAGTCCCAACCTTCATCCCAATAGATATTAGCATTACCCTATTAACCTCAAACATAAGGATACATGTTTTATTGCCCCAGTTCATCCAAAAATCATTCTTAATCATGGGATTTAACATCAGTTTTTCCAGAATTAATTCACACCTTAATTCTAATGCTAAATTAGACAATTTTCAGCTCTATAGTTCAAGATCACCTCTTTTCATGAATCAATCTTAGATTTATTTGTAAAGATACTATCTTTCAAATATGATTCAATTCTCAGATTTCATATGGTATAATCATCAATCAAATTCCATGAAATCAATTCCCCCGAACCCATTTTAACATGTGAATTCCACCCCAAATCATAATTGTTTTACCAACTATAAAGTGAATTAAAACACAACATATAATATCAAGACAAGTTAAACACTTGCCTCTAACCATAGACAATTCTGATTTTGCTTCTTGAGATCCTCTATAAATAATTTTGGAATGATCCAATCTCTTCCCGAAGTGATGTTCTTGAGTTTTCTCTTAGGTTTCCCTTCTCTTTTCTCCTTTATCTCAAGTCTAAGTGTTTTAGAATGATGGAATGGCTGCCTCCCTCATCTAACACCCTTTAAAATCCCCCCAATCTAGAAATTAGGTAATATGATAATGTTAAAATGACCCGAATACCCCCATACAGGTCCCGTATAGCTGAAAAAGCCCCAGAAAATCAATTACAACCCTCGGGTACCTAATTCTGCCTACCTCGACCCATATTGGATCATCTGTTCAATCAAAATCACCATTTGAGCCACCTAAAATCAATTTTCCATCTCATTCTTAACATGACCCCACACGCGCATCCCGAATAAGATATCGTCAACCCGTCGATCTTATTCACTTACGAAGTAATGTAAAATAACACGCTTTCATTTTATTATTACACAAGTAAATATAATAACACATAAATATTAATCCAATATTCGTTAATTAACATTTATTTAATTCACTTTATTTCTCAAATTAATTAAATTATGAAAATATTCCCAAAAATTCGGGGTGTTACATACTTCCCCCTTATAAAGGAATTTCGTCCCCCAAATTTGGTTATACCTGTACTAAAAACTTTAGATACTTACCCGCACAGCATCTCGCGTACCCAAAATCAACTCATGACAACATTATGTGTCTCCACTATACACCTGCTAAAGGTACCACCCTGACTGAAGGCCTACTCACGACGACCCCATACTAGCGACAAGTATGTTCAAATCATTTTATCCTGATATATTACATCATTATTAAGGTCTCACCTTGATAATGATACATAAAACCATCATGAACCTGCTAAAAATGCTCCAATAAGATGAGCTTATACACCAGTGTCTCTATCATCTCAATACTGGGAAAGGCCCCACTCCCTTAGGTAACTTCCCTTCTTGTTGAACCACGTAACTCTGAAGAACCTTATACGCTTGACTCACTTGAGTCTATATTGTATAAGTGCTCATCTAGTTTGGAAATAGAAACAAAATTGAGTCCCATCCTGGAAACCAAAGAGGCTCAATCCTTCTCTTATTTTTTATTCCTCTTGATCTAAGGTATATTTACCAACACTCACACATATTAGTATTGCATTCCTACATTGCATATTGCATATAATTGGTTATAAGTGTGTTGTGTATAATAATTTCCTTTAAATTGAATTTTAATGATTTTATGAGATTTTTAAATAATTTTTAAAATCATTTTTTTCTAATTTAAAAATGGAATTATAAGTTTTGGGGTAAATATGCAATTTTAAATTGATGATTTTATCTATGGATATTCACTAGGTTAGAAACCGAAAGCGCTAAAGACTTCAAGCTGTTTGAGTAATTATTTTCAAAACACGCATTTCAGCATCAATCCCAGCCTTACACCTATTAGCCTGATATCAGTCCGATATGTGTTTCTTCTGTGAGACATAAGCCTTGCTCATTTCCCGACCTTGGATTCTTGTAATCAACAATCTGCATGCGTTATGGCTTAATCCCTGTGAATCCCTCTTAAACCAATCAAAAACATTTTAATCCACCGCTTCTCTTATACCGTTGGATCAAAGTCAACAGCTAAAGACTAAATCGTAGCCCTTGATTTTGAACCCAATCCTCAAATCTTCTCAGCCCCCTATATAAGGAGACTTACACTCAACCATTTAGAAGATTTTGTCATTTCATCATTTCTAGAGAGAGAAGAGCGTAGAGAGAGAAGAGAGAGAGAAACCAGAGAGAGAGAGAGAGAGTTAGAAACCCTAACCCTAAATCGTCTAAAACATCTTTCAAACCCTAACCTCTTCAAAACCAGTTATATACCAAACACAACCATGAGTGTTTGAGAGTTTAAGAGTGGGTTTGTCAAGCTGTTTCGTGCTGTAAACTCTTTGTGTTAAAATCTTGTTTCCAACTTAAGCATTAAGCTAGATCTGCATTTCTGTTTCATAGAAATTTTAGATCTGAGCATTTTATGTTACATCACACCCAGATCTGCATTTATAGTTTCTCATCTTGATAAATCTATTGTTGATTCTTTTCTGTAAATGTTTTCATACTCAAAATCAACAATAATATTTTTTGTTTCTAGTTCTTTTGAAACAAAGCCTTCGACCTAGTTGGAATCGCACTTGGTGATTTTCAATCTCAAAAATATTTTCAAAACCTGAGATTGATTAAGATCTTGATACGTAATCTGAGAAAGATAGCGGTGGATTATGGGTTAAGATTAAAGGTCAAATGAGGTTCAAAGTTTCCTAAGAAGAGAGAAACTGAAAATCTCCGCATATAGATCTGATTTGTAATTTTCTAGGAATGTTTGTAAAAATAAGCGTGAGTGTGTGCATGCATATGATAGATCACCATCACAAACACTTACACACTACAACACTGAAAGTGTTGGTAATAAGATCTTGATACAAGAGTCGACGTAAAGACTAGAACAAAGTGAAGTTAGCAAACTGGGAGAACAACATCAACAATCAGAACTGCAGAAAAGTTATAAGGACACGAGTGGGTACATTCCTAAACTTGTATAGGTCTGATTTGTGTGCATGTGTGTTATATAGTTTGTTACTGTTATATTTGTTTTAGTGGATTTTTCTTTTTACTCCGTAGAGGGAGTCGTGGATGTTTCCTCAATTGGTTGAGGTTTTACCAGGTTAAAAATATCTTGTCATTAATCTTTCTACATCTCCTCATCCCTTTCTGTTTAGTGTTCTGATTTAAAACTATTTTTGTTTTGTTTTTCCAAACTTGTTAACAAATTTTGAACAGATCTCGTGCATAATTTTAAATACTCTTGTGATTAAACTGATTTGATTTCTGAAAAGAGTTTCTTCAAAAAATAGTTCGGAGTTACTTAAATAGTTTAATCTTGTATTAAGCGGGTTTAGTAAATGCTTTTCAATTGGTATCAGATCTTTGGAAATATTTTTAAAAGATCTTGTGTTTCTGAAATTATTTTGTTAAAATCATAACAATGGATGAGAAAAATGAAAGATTTGGTAACTTGACTAGACCCCCATTCTTTGATGGAAACAACTTTGCTTACTGGAAGGTAAGAATGGTTGCTTTCATACAAGGAACCTTGGGAGATGATGTCTGGGATATTGTTGAAAATGGATAATCTTATCCTACTAAACCAACCACTGAAGGAAGTAATGAGAGGGTTAAGAAAGCATTAAGTGAGTTCACACAAGAAGAGAAGAAGACTTATCGTAATAATAACAAAGGCAAGAATGCTATATTTATGTCCATAAATGAACATGAGTTCAAAAGGATCTCATCTTGTACCACTTCTATGGAAGCTTGGGATACACTGATCACTACACATGAGGGTGACACTAGAGTCAAGGCTGTTAAAACTCAAATGCTTGTTCAACAGTATAACTCACTAATTATGACCGATTATGAAACTTTCGATGATTTCTACATGAAATTAACTGACCTTGTGACCAAACTGCATGCTAATGGGATAACTTATGACAGACATGAAATTATATCTAAAATCTAAGGTCATTACCACAAAAATTTGATAATATAAGATATTCTTTGAGGAAATGTGTGATCAAAATCTCACTCCTGAATTACTCAGTTGTAAACTTCGAACTGTGGAAATGGAATTAGAATTTAAAAAACAAATGACCCAGTCCCATAAGAAATAGACTAGTTCCAAATTGAGTTTTTCTTCTAAGTTGATGAAACCTGAGTTTACTATTCCCACTGATGATTCTGATGAGGAATGTGATATAGATAGTTTGGATAATCAAATTGCCTTGATGTCAAAACAATTTAAGAAAATTGTCAAATTTAGAAATAAATTGGCAAACAAACAAGGTAAGCCAAATTATCCAAGTCAGTCTAACTACAAACCTCATGAGAAAGGTTAAGACAAACATCACAAGGACATGATACCCAACAAATACTTCAAGAACATTAAATGTTTTAGATGTGGAAAACTAGGACACATAGCACAAGACTGTAGAGTGAAACTAAACACTATCAATAAACATACTAGGGCCAACATTTGCAAAACATGGGATGATTCAAGTGATTCTGAGAATGAGGAACCTGAATCTTCTGATTTTTTTTATCCTTGCATATATTTCTTTGCTAAGATAATATACAATGATGATATGCCTATGTATGAGAATGATGATAGTAACTCTACTCATGCTGTTGTGAATCATACTGCTACTGGTTTAGATGCTTTACTTTTCTGAGAATATCGTTGTTTCAACCACGGGGTGTGTGAGTCAAAGGGAATGCGATAATGATGATTTCCATGGGTGCGTGAGTTCAAGAAATGAATCCTTAGGGGTCACTTCACACACTGCACTTAGTGACTCAGACACTGAAGACCTCCCTGACATTCACACACTTTATGCGAAAACGCTTAAGAAAAGCACTAGACTAGAAAAGATAGTGAAATATCTCACTAAGAAATTAGAAGACTTAAGTCTTATGGTTAAACTTAACGCTGAAGCGTATACTACCTAATGTCTAACTCATGAAAATGAAGTTAAAACTTTTGATCAAAAATTAAAGAATTTCATTGAAGAAAATGAAACCCTGGAGAAAAAATATAAAGGGACATTATTAGAATTGGAATAATCTAAACAAAAGACAACAACGATTTTCAAAAAATTTGCTAAATTTGAAAATAACTCGAACTGTTTTGATGGATTTGTTACTGATTCCAAAACCAATTCTGATGATCGAACTGGAATAGGATTTTGCCTCACTTTGAAGACTCAAACTAAAACTTTTGAACTAATTAAGTTTGTGTCAGGAGGCAAAAAACAAGTAGAAACTTGTCCAAACTTTCATTCTTTGAAAAATTAGTATGACAAAAACCAATCTAAGTTTGATTTTGGGGAAACAATTAACTCTAAGTGTGAAAGTCCATCTAAGACTAAATATATATGCCCCCTATTAGGAAGAGTGATTCAGTCTTTTAAACTGTACTCCCTAGGAATAAGGTTCAACATCAAAATCTCATCAAGCCCTTATTTAGAGACTTTCCTAAGGAGATACCATCGTCGAACAACCTATACTACTCTTACTGTGATCTATATGGTCATTCCTTTGAAGGATGCTACTCTAGATGTATAGTCAACCCTGTCTTTAGTTCTCCTGTGTATTAAAACTTCAACTATTCTAGGAGAAGTCATAACAATTATGTTCTTCCTAGACAACCAGACAAAAACACTAACTATAGAAGGAGAAAGACCAAACCTAAAAGATCATTTCCAAGAAGGATTTCTAAACACTTCTCTAAACCAAATGCTCTCACTTTCCATAAAATTCAGCCTCATGTTCGAAACATTTTTCAACAAAAATATAATGCTCACAAATTTTATCAATTAAGAGCAAATAAGCACAAAATAAAAACAAGAGCTGTTTGGGTTAGAAAAGATGAGCTATCACCCCAAATGAAGTGTAATATTTTTATTACTGCTTTAAAACTGAACACACTTTATCAGGTTGGTATTTAGACTCTGGATGTTCAAAACTCATGACTGTGGATGATACCAAACTCTTAAACAAAACCAGCTTTGCTGGAGGAAAAGTTATTTTTGGTGATGGTGTATCATCTCAAATCATTGGTAAAGGAACACTCCAAGAAGAAGGATTACCTTTACTTGAAAATGTTCTTCTAGTAAAAGGTCTTAAGGCAAACCTACTTAGTATTTCGCAATTTTTTGACTCAAATCATACTGTCACCCTTTTAAAGAATAATTACAAAATTTTAAATGAAAAAGGTGAGTGCATTCTTACAAAACTCAGGACTCCGGACAATTGTTATACTGTTCAAAATAGTGCTGAGGTCTGTAACATTGCCAGAATGGATGACAATGAGATATGGCATAATCATATGGGTCACATAAATTACGAAAACCTCAGTAGACTGTCTTCTCAAGAAATAGTTATAGGTATTCCTAAGATCAAACCTATTTCTAATATTGTCTGTGGTTCATGTCAGGAAGGTAAAATTGTTAAAGCCCCTCATAAGAAAGTCAAAGACATCCGAACCTCTAAACCTTTGGAGCTCATCCATATGGACCTAATGGGTCCTTCTCGAACTGTTAGTCTTTGTGGACACAATTACATTCTAGTTATGGTTGATGACTTCACCAGATTTACTTGGGTAGATTTCTTAAAACAAAAGTCTGACACATTCCAAACCTTTTTGAAGATTTTACTTCAAATTGAAAATGAGAAATACTCTCAGGTAAATAGGATTCATAGTGATAGAGGTGGAGAGTTATTAGATACAGGAGTTGTAGAGTATTGTGACTATAATGGTTACAAACATGAATTTAGTGCTCCTGACTCCTCAACAGAACGGTATAGCTCAGAGAAAGAATCGTACCCTTTAAGAGATGGCACGTGTTATTATTCATGCTAAGACTTTACCTAAGTATTTTTGGGTAGAAGCCATTCGTACTGCGTGTCACATTATTAATAGGTTCTATCTTAGAAAGAATTCTAAACAAACTCCTTACGAACTTTGGTATGGGAAGAAACCCAATCTTAAGTACCTTAGAACCTTTGGTTGTACGTGTTATGTCTGCAAAGACAGAGAACACTTATCTAAATTTGAGACTCAAGGAGATAAAGCCATCTTTCTAGGACATTCTCCTAACAGCAGACCTTACCGTGTTTATAACCTTCTCACTAAGACCATAATGGAATCCATAAACGTAATTGTAAGTGACACTACTGTAGAAAGTAAGACTGGAGAACCAAATTTTGTGGTCGAGTTCGAAAATATTTTAGAAAATGACTCACCAGAAATAGATGATTCTTTACCAATTAAGACACCTGAAGTACCAAATTGGGTTGCTAAAGACCATCCCATAGACAACGTTATTGGTAATCCGAGTGAACTTGTGCGCACAAGACCTCAATTAAAAAACTATGCTCATTATGCATGTTTTGTTTCCCTTATGGAACCAAAGAATGTTAATGATGCATTGAATGATCCTCATTGGATATCTGTAATGCAGGATGAACTTCTTCAATTTGTCATTCATGATGTTTGGTATCTTGTACCTAGGCCTAATCACAAAAAGGTTATTGGCACACGTTGGATATTAAAAAATAAATCTGATGAAAGTGGGATAGTCATTAGAAACAAAGCCAAATTAGTTGCTCAAGGATACTCTCAAATAGAGGGAATAGATTTTAACGAGACTTTTGCTCCCGTTATTCGATTAGAATCTGTTCGTCTTCTCTTTGCCATAGCTTGCTACTTACATTTCACGCTTTACAAAATGGATGTCAAATCTGCCTTCCTTAATGGAATATTGACTGAGGAGACCTATGTAGAACAACCAAGAGGGTTCATTGACCCTAAATATCAAAATTATGTCTTTCATCATAAGAAGGCTTTGTATGCCCTAAAACAAGCGCCAAGAGCCTGGTATGAGCGCTTTTCCAACTTTCTCTTAGACAAAGGTTTTAAGAGAGGTGGAAATGATCAAACCCTTTTTATCAAACATTTTGACAAACATATCATTATAGATCAAGTTTACGTAGACGGTATCATTTTTGGATCAACTTCCCCTTCAGAAGTTAAATGCTTTTCTGAAATATGCATAAAGAATTTCAAATGTCTCTAATGGGGGAGTTGCAATTTTTCTTAGGTCTTCAAGTCAAACAAAATTTAGAAGGATTATTTGTCTCCCAATCAAAGTACGCATTAGAGATTATTAAAAAATTTGGTCTTGAAAGTGCAAAAGATGCTAAAACTCCCATGAGTACTACTGTCAAACTATAAAATAGGGAAATCCGTATATCCCACCATTTATCGTAGTATGATTGGAACCTTACTATATCTTATTGCCTCACGCCCTGATATTATGTACGCTGTTTGCGTTTGTGCTCGTTATCAGAACATTCCTGAAGAGAGTCATTTAACTTGTGTTAAAAGAATTATCAAGTACATTAAACGCACTCTAAATTTAGGACTTTGGTACACTAATGATACTCCTAGCACTATAATAGGATACACCGATGCTGATTGGGCAGGGTGTACTGACGATAGTATGAGCACATCAGGCGCATGTTATTACATTGGTAATAATTTGGTAGGTTGGAGTAGTAAGAAACAAAACTGCACTTCATTATCCACTGCTGAATGTGAATACATAGCCGCTGGTAGTTGCTGTGCTCAATTACTTTGGCTTAAGCAAATGCTAAGTGATTATGGTATTAAAGAAGAACAATTACATCTCTATTGTGATAATCAAAGCGCGATCAACATCTCTAAAAATCCTGTTCAACACTCGCGAACAAAACACATAAAAATAAGACATCACTTTATTCGCGAATTAGTTGAAATTAAGGAATTAGAAATCAATTATCTTCCTACTGATTTGAAACTCGCAAATATGTTTACCAAACCGTTGGATTATAATAGGTTTATTGTCTTGCGTAAATCAATTGGAATGGTGTGTGCTGAATAATTTCTTAGATTTACATAACTTTTCCCTTTGTCCATTTGAGACAAAATGGGAGAGAAATTTGAGTCTTATAAGAATTCATTTATTTTGTACATATTCTAAAGAACTTGATCTTAGTGATTTTTTGCAGGATTCTGAACAGTTATTCTCTGTTATGTTCAAAGTTGTAATAGGGTATTGAATTGTATTTAGTTGAGTTATGTAATTTTTGGTTCTAGGAAATGGGTAGATAAAATTTTTGTACCGGAATAGGTTTCCCTTGTCTTTCTATTTCCCTACGAGTCCAAGATTGACTCAAAGGAGATTTTGTCTCATATTTCCAAAGGGGGAGATTCAAGCACCTTATACTCTTGACTCACTTGAGTTTATATTGTATAAGTGCTCATCTAGTTTGGAAATAGAAACAAAATTGAGTCCCATCCTAAAACCAAAGAGCCTCAATCCTTCTCTTATTTTTTATTCCTCTTGATCTAAGGTATATTTACCAACACTCACACACATTAGTATTGCATTCCTACATTGCATATTGCATATAATTGGTTATAAGTGCGTTGTGTATATTAATTTCATTTAAATTGAATTTTAATGATTTTATGGGATTTTTAAAATCTTTTTTTTCTAATTTAAAAATTGAATTAAAAGTTTTGGGGTAAATCTGCAATTTTGAATTGATGATTTTATCTCTGGATATTCACTAGGGTAGAAATCGAAAGCGCTAAAGACTTCAAGGTGTTTGAGTAATTATTTTCAAAACACGCGTTTCAGCATCAATCCCAGCGTTACACCTGTCAGCCTGATATCGGTCCGATATGTGTTTCTTCTGTGAGACATAAGCCTTGCGCATTTCCTGCCCTTGGATTGTTGTAATCAACGATCTGCATGCGTTCTGGCTTAATCCCTGTGAATCCCTCTTAAACCAATCAAAAGCATTTTAATCCACCGCTTCTCTTATACCATTGGATCAAAGTCACTAGCTAAAGACTAAATCGTAGCCCTTGATTTTGAACCCCATTATCGAATCTTCTCAACCCCCCTATATAAGGAGCCTTACTCTCAGCCATTTAGAAGCTTTTGTCATTTCTTCGTTTCTAGAAAGAGAAGAGAGTAGAGAGAGAAGAGAGAAGAGAGAGTTAGAAACCCTAACCCTAAATCGTCTAAAACATCTCTCAAACCCTAACCTATTCAAAACTAGTTATATACCAAACACAACCATGAGTGTTTGAGAGTTGGTTTGTCAAGCTATTTCGTGCTATAACCTCTTTGTGTTAAGATCTTGTTTCCAACTTAAGCATTAAGCTAGATCTGCATTTCTGTTTCATAGAAATTTTATATCTGAGCATTTTATGTTACATCATACCCAGATCTGCATTTATAGTTTCTCATCTTGAGAAATCTATTGTTGATTCTTTTCTGTAAATGTTTTCATACTCAAAATCAACAATAATATTTTCTGTTTCTAGTTCGTTTGAAACAAAACCTTTGACCTAGTTGGAATCGCACTTGGTGATTTTCAATCTAAAAAATATTTTCAAAACCTGAGATTGATTAAGATCTTGATATGTCTTCTGAGCAAGATAGCCGTGGATTCTGGGTTAATATTAAAGGTCAAATAAGGTTCAAAGTTTCCAAAGAAGAGAAAAATTTAAAATCTCCGCATATAGATCTGATTTGTAATTTGCTAGGACTATTTGTAAAAATAAACGTGAGTGTGTGCATGCATGTGTTAGATCACCATCACAAACACTTACACACTACAACACTGAAAGTGTTCATAATAAGATCTTGATACAAGAGTCGACGTAAAGACTGGAACAAAATGAAGTTAGCAAACTGAGAGAACAACATCAACAATCAGAACTGCAGAAAATTTATAAGGACACCAGTGGGTACATTCCTAAACTTGTATAGGTCTGATTTGTGTGCATGTGTGTTATATAGTTTGTAACTGTTATATTTGTTTTAGTGGATTTTTCTTTTTACTCTGTAGAGGGAGTCGTGGATGTTTCCTCAATTGGTTGAGGTTTTACCACGTTAAAAATATCTTGTCATTAATATGTCTACATCTCCTCATCCCTTTCTGTTTAGTGTGCTGATTTAAAATTATTTTTGTTTTGTTTTTCAAAACTTGTTAACAAATTTTGAACAGATCTCGTATATAATTTTAAACATTCTTGTGATTAAACTGATTTTATTTCTAGAAAAGAGTTTCTTCAAAAAACAGTTCGGAGTTACTTAAATAGTTTAATCATGTATTAAACGACTTTAGTAACAGTTTTTCAAACTCCCTTCATGGGAGATATCCACAATAACACCTGATCACTCACGTTAGCCTTTAAAAATATTCGTTTCGTGATGATTTACTCCTATGGCATTTCTCGTTTACACAAAAATAACTTCGATTAACTCAATCCCTTCCATCGAACTCTAAATCACGATCATTTCGCGAATCTTGTTATGCTCCACCTCTAACAAACCAGAGGGCGGATGATAAGGTGTTCCGTATAATACCTTGAAAGGTGCCTCACCAATAATAAACTGGTGCGAGTTATTACACATAATTCTCCCAACGGTAATGACCCTAGAATTCCAAGATATGTACCCTTGCATATCCTTTAACATCTTAATCACCTTTCTCCTCCAACCATCAATCTATGGGTGATATGCATTGCTTAAAATGAAATTCCACCCCCATCACTTTCTGATAATGCCTATCGGAGTTGGGACCTAAAGATCTCATCTTGATTCACAACAATGTTGGGACGCATTGCTTATCCCCTGTTCTTCAATGAAATGTTGGGAACATTTCCCGACAGTGTAACTCACCCAAAATTGCAATAACTGCTCCATCTCGATCAACTAATTCCACAAAATAGAAGGAAATCTTGCCCCTTCTATGATATTATTACCCAATAATGAACTCCACCAGTCTACCTATCGATTCCATCACTAAAATGACCCATTTATTGCAAAATTCTAGTTGATTGCCTCAGACAATCCTTTTCCCATCTACGAGTGTTGCACTTGGAGACAATTTCACAATATCTCACTACACATCAATTCAAACACTCTATATCCCACGTAACGTGGTACATCTCGCTCCCCTTTCTAGGGTATACTAAAATCGTGACCTATGCGTTTGTTCCAAAAATTGCGCACTTCCTGGGTCTTTCTCATCTGTTGAAACCAACATTCTATTTATGTGCAAGCCACCATTAGAACTTGACTTTATATGATGCCTCTTTACTTCCCCCAAAATAGTTGTATCCTCCCTTGGCCATAGAGATCCCTCGTTTGTGTTTTCACAGTCTTGCAACCCATCTCGGGTGTGATAGTCCTCCTTGCTATATATATATATATATATATATATATATATATATATATATATATATATATATATATATATATATATATTCGAACTATCTTCTCCCTCAAATGAAGTTCAGTCCATCTTAATTTTCCAATTATGTTTCTAACTGCCCCACAAGCATACGGTTCAACACATTTATTTCCATGTTCCTTTATTTTGGCTGATTCTAAAAATTGAACTAACCAGGGGGCCCATACACCCTATATCCTGTGCATATCTGCACAATTATAATAAATGTAACATATATATCAAACTCGGCCCTGCATTCTCCACGTGGCTATACAGCAATGGTATACTTGATTACCCTATAAATCACGATTTAATTATTCTCGAGATTTTCCTACCTATTAACTAGTGGTGCAAAAGCTTCCCCAGTGTTTCCTACACAGCACTACCCGGCTCCACTAGACTTACATAGTATAATAACTCTCAGCACAAAGTGTTTTCTCAACATTTAAAATTATTAACGTTCAAAATCGATTCCCTAATGCCCAAATATCGACGATCTCTGAGATTCATGCGTGGGACGTCTCGCAAGAGATATCCAAACATGGAAACCCCATATGCACTACTACATAGTCTTATCAGTCATCCAGATCCATAGGCCCAAAGCATATAATCAAGTGACTCAATATCATACCCCCAGACGTGTCTCAAAAGGAGTCATACAATACTGTGCTAGCACTATCACTAAGCCCCCAATGCTAAATAATTACGAGCTCAATATCTTTGCTTAGCGATAAACTCGATCTTCCATGAATCACATCAGTAAAGTCCCTTGGCATTGCGAGACAAATATACTCTCTAAAGTCCCCTCTACAATACAATAAATCCATCGGCTCGACCCTCTTGCATGACAAGATATCACAAAAGCAACACATCTTGCCCTTGAACAGTGAACTCGATAGCCTTACTGTAACAGTTCATCATCGCTAAAATTATCGCTAACCAGTTTATACCCAAGATAACATCGTACTCGAATAGAATATCTCTTTTAAATGAGAAAAACCACTAAAATATATCCTCTTAGTGCCCACATTCGCTCCCCTGCAGATGGAACCAAAGATATCCCCACTACTCAACGGTAACTATATAATCACAATAGTTATGCTAATGATACATCCACTAAACCCATTTTACATGCGAGTCTAGTACTAATAAAATATGGTGATGCAACTATGTCACAAAGAACTTACCCCATTTGCCTGAGGATAACAATCATACCTTTAATTGTCAACGGCACTGGTTGTTCAACTGGTTACTAAATGTAATACCCACATCCAAACTGACCCAATAATTACTGTAATTATTGCACCGCTGGGCACCCTGCTCCGGTCCTCTATCTCACTGCGGGCAAGCTCGACATATGTGGCCCTGCTCTCCACATATAAAACACATCTCTATGTAATCCCCCTATCTCTGGACCTACTAGCCATGTCGGGTATTCCTTATTCTCTGTCCAGGTGGCCTCGGCCCTGATGGCCACCCCCATTATTCCCTTGTCCATGAAGAACATGTTGTTGGCCTTAGTGGCCCTATTAGAATCCATATACACTTGGTCAGAATCCCCCTGATTTTCATCTCTTAAATAAGCCCCCTATTGATTATCCCCCTGTGGTACTCGACTAGCACTGATACTTCCAGTATTTCCCTATCGGACTCTCTAATTATCTTGATTCCCTTCCTATAGAAGCTATAATCTTGACAGTGCAAAAGTGCGGCATTGACGACATCGACATAATTCGTCCATGCTAGATTTACCAATAAGTGCTGGCTAATTCTCCCCATTAGTCCTTCATCAAACTTAAGGACCCTCTTCTCCTCCGTATCCACCTCGTCGGGTATGAATTAGACAAATGGGTGAATTATTCCTCATAATTGGACATTGTCCGACCCTACTATGATAAGTTTAAAAGCTTCCTCTGTAATTATTTCTAGACAGTGGATGGGGAGAACTTGTGATCACACCTCACTTAAAATTTCTTGATTATTAAGGTCTCTCTCTCATCAGATGTGGAAACTGACTCCCACCATTGCAATGCGGCTCCTACAAACTTAAAAGTCGCCCAAATTTGTTTTTGAGTGTCATCGTACCTAACCATATGCAAATGCCTATGGATGTTCTTATTCTATTAGCTAGTTAATACAACATTCGTATTTTCCTGAAACTCCGATGGATGGCCCTTCTGAAAGGTCCCTTTGATTCTCTTCTATACTGACTGTTGAATTGGCACCACAGCTTGATGTGCCACTGCTCGGGGAAACTGCAGCGCCCTAGAGGTCATCACGACATTAGCTGATTAAGCAATAATAGTGTCTACCTTTATTGCGATCATTGTCCCTTATGTAGTCCGTGGCTCTGGCTGAGCCTTGATCGAGGGGAAAACCGAACGTCCGTGTAATACTCTAATCGTTATTATCGGCTTCCGACCACAATATAAAAAAACCTAAATTTTAACTACATTCTTATGCAGTATAGCCACTAGTCTGGGTATCGAATCCATAGGGAATGTTTGATAGATTTTAATTGATTTACTACTTCAAAAATAAAGTGTAAAAGATGATGATGGGGTGAGAAAGGAAAAAGGGAAAAACTAAAATAGTTAACTAAACCTAATTAAAACTAACAAAATACGGATTAATTAATATGAATGGGAGATAAGGCTGGAAAACAATCCCCCAAACCTTAGTACATTTACCAGAGATAAAACTATTTAAGAATTAGATAATTGATTAAATCTAGTCTTTATTAATCTCAAGCATTATATATATGAGGGTACTAGCCCTCACCATACGTAATCAAAAGTAAGAATAAAACGGTGTCGTTATAGATACACTCGTGTCGTACTCTTAAGCATCCCGGTTACCTAGGGAAAACGAGATCAAAAGTCATACGATGGCTGTGATCATCGCACACCACGATTCATTCATTTATTTAATTCATGGAACTAATTTTACACCCATTCAAACCACATCGGGTTGGGTTCATGCACCCCAACCCTTAGAAATCTATCCGGACATGGTATTATAAATATCTACGTACAAACACATTAACATGCATGAAAACATAATGAAATAATAATCAAAGTGATGTAAATAAAGGTTACCAAGATTGACAAACATAAACATGGAAGATAAAATCAAATCTCGAAGAAAAACTGGAAAAGCTCTTGAATTTAAGGTGAAAAATATGTAAATTCTTCTACTCAATGTTCCTCCTTGATTAGGAGCTTTTACATGAATGAAATCTATGTTAAAAAAGTCCTAAGATGAGTATATAAGTCTTAGGACATTTAGAAGAGTCCTCAAAACATAAAACTCTTTTGGCTAAAAGATAATGACAAAATAAAAATTCCGCTTCTGGAAATTTATCACACTTAGAAAGCGTGACTAATTTTGTAACGATTCTGGAGCATGACTAATGAACGGATTGGTTCATTTTCTATTTAATTCGTATCGGTTTGCTTCACGAGCTTAGACAGTGAGTTTCAAGGCTCCAGACCGGTTCTGTTCGATTATTTTTTCAAGCGATTTTCTCTCAACTTCGAATGACCATAACTTTTTCACCGTAGCTCGGATTGAGGTGCCGTTTTTTCTAGTGTTCTTGTAATTGAAATATATTCAATTTAAATTTGGCCCCACATCCAAACTAAGGCTGAAAAATTATGAAAATTCCCTTCAACTCTCTGTTTCTTAGTTTATTTCACTATTTTGAGTCCTCTCTCGCACTTTCTTGCATGAAATACCTGTAAAACAGATGAGAAATACCCAAAACACGAAATACTTGCCAAAAGGGGTTAGTAGCATAAATATGAGACAAATCCAAGATATTTACACCGCACGGGATCATAAAAATAGTGAAATTAAGGGGATAAATGTGAAGAATTTATGCCTAATCAAGCCTCTTGCTGTCCGCCTAACGGCCCTCGCTGGTTGTCCTCCTCTGTTCATCATACGAAACCGAATCGAACTCACATAAGATTCACTTCAATTATACATAATAGTAGGAGAATGTAAATCCCAATATAAATCAATATTTTTAAGCATAGGTCTCTACATAAAAGAAAAGAAACGCTGAAAAAGTAGTAAGTCCGCACAGTTCCTAAGAAAACTAGAACCTGATGCTCAAATACCATCCGTGAAACCACACCTATTCCAATAACGAGTGATCGATCATATCTCAAAATAAAATAGGAATCTTAGTCTGGTTCATTCTTAAAATCACTGTCGAAAGCAATTTAATTACTAATAACCGATTAGGCCTAGTGTAAATTTTAAAACTTATTAACTTGCTTATATGAAACTCCCATTCTCATAACAAATCGTTCAAGTATTAAAACCTACAACCACCACAATATCACAATGGATACAAAATAGGATGGAATAAATAAATTAACCGATAACTCTCGATAAATGGTTACAATATAATAATCAAACCAACTGAAATGAAATAGAGTCTGTATAAAGTAAATACCGAATAACTGGGCAACATGCCCGAAATAACTCTAAGTTACATCCTATTTAAATCTCAAGGATAAAAGTGTCTAATCAATCCCTGCAGGCACCCACAACTATTGCAACATCGTTTGACCAGAAGGATAGTTGAGCCTGACGTCCCTATGGCTCAGTACCTAAAAATTTTGAAAATATTTTTATGCGAGTCAGAGCCAAAAACCTTTTGATAATAATTTTCATGTCTTTAAAATACATTAATAAATATGATATGCCATCTTTCTTATTTAAACCAACGTCGCACCCCATGAGATACCCCTCGTGCCTCAGCTATAGCACACACCTAATGCATGTATTTTAAACACCCTAGTTATGCTACCCAACCTAACTAGTTATGTTACCTTATAACTCACATGTACTTTTATTAAACTTGGAATTCTCAATTATATTTCACTTTTGTTTATTTATATGAATCTCATTTATAATCTTACTAATTCATTTCACAAAATTTCAAGCTAGTTATAAATTAAATGTTCACGCATTCATTAAGTTCGCTTACACATATAACACCCATTTATACGTATATACACATAACATCCCCGAGCAGTCCTCTCGGTTGTATAAAAATTTG
This sequence comes from Sambucus nigra, assembly GCA_949130495.1. Taxonomy (NCBI): domain Eukaryota; kingdom Viridiplantae; phylum Streptophyta; class Magnoliopsida; order Dipsacales; family Adoxaceae; genus Sambucus; species Sambucus nigra. The sequence continues at coordinate 336,592,991 of OX422214.1, forward strand.
TTATGCTTATAATCCTTTAATTTGCATATATATATATATATATATATATATATATATATATATATATATATAAATATATATCGCTCGCTATATATGTATAACCGCAATCCCCAAACCATTACCTCGTGTATGCATTCTCTAGAATGCTATCAGGCTCTAGGGATAATACCTCAACCTGGGTTACGGGATCGGAATCTTTCCACCGAATCCAAATCATAAACGTAAATTGGAGGCAGTTATAGTCATACATCCGTGGGTTATAACCATACCACATTACCACAAAATACTCGAACTCACATACAGTGGTCGTACGATGGACCTGTGACCTGGGGAATCGATCCTATACCTGCAAGTCAATGCCAGTGTGGATCGCCCACTACTCGATACCTCCAACGATAGAAACCTAAGATTAGGTATGTTTCACATATATCAATCACACATAGATATATTCATATATATATATACTCTCTCTTTACCCATATATATATAAAATAAAAGAACGGTTAACTGTGCCTATGCCACTCGTAGCACTAGCCAGTCTTTTCCCGAGTCTAATTCTGACTCTCGAATACATAAGTAGTCCCTTACTTATTTCTTTATTCATGATTACATTTATTATCCTGGACAGTAATCCATCAAAATTTATCCCACATCCCTATTCCATCTGAAATTCCCAATCGAATCCAATATTATATTTGAGTGTCGTTCATCCTAAACACCATTAATTTCGTACCCCGAATTTATCTCGACTCTCCAAAAGTAGAAATAACGTGTATAAATATTTTACAAAAGTCTTACTCTCATCTACGAACATCTTAAAATAATTAAGACCCCAAACCGATTAACGAAATAATTAAAAAATAAGGTTGAGACAAACAGGGAAGCTGAACCATTTCGACTAGGGGGCAAACCGGTTCTCCCCTGGGCATTGGCTTAGGCGGGCTGATATGGCTTATATGAGTTTTTACTAAAATCTTCACCCCATACCAATACAAATTAACATTACCCTATTAATTTCAAATGAAATTATACATGTTTTCTTTCTCCAATTCATCTAAATATCATTCTTAATCATGGAAGTTAACATCAATTTTTTCAGAATTAATTCACACCTTAATTCTAATTCTAAATTACATAATTCTCAACTCTATAATTCAAGATCACATCTTTTCATAAATCAATCTCAAATTTCTTTATCAATATTCTATATTTCATATACGATTCAATTCTCAGAGTTCATATGGTATAATCATTAATCAAGTTCCATGAAATCAATTCCCCCAAACCCATTTTAACATGTGAATTCCACCCAAAATCATGTTTGTTTCACCATTTTAATATGAATTAAAAGACAACATATAATATCAAAGATATTTAAACACTTGCCTCTAAATAATTCTGATTATGCTTGAAATCCTCTATACGCAGTCCATGGTACGAAATTATCTAATATCTTCTCGGAGTGATGTTCTTAAGTTTTCTCTTGAGTTTCCATTATTTTTTCTCCTTTCTCTCAAGCCTAAGTGTTTTAGAATGATGTAATGGCTTTCATCCTCATCTAAAACCCCTTAATATCCTCTAATCTCAAAATTAGGTTATGTGATAATATTAAAATGACCCGAGGACCCCCTACAGGTCTTGTATAACCTAAAAAGTCTTCGGAATCTAATTACAACTCCGACACCTAATTCTGACCATCTCAACCCATACTGGATTATCCATGCACTTGAAATCACCATTCGAGTCCCCTAACACAATTTTCCACCTCATACCCCACACGACCCCACACGCACATCCCGAATAAGATATCGTTAGACGATTTTATTCACTTATGACGTAATGTAAAATAACACGTTTTAATTTACTTATTACACAAGTAAATATAATGACACATAGATATTAATCTGATATTTTCTAATTAACATTTGTTTAATTCACTTTATTTCTCAAATAAATTAAATTATGAGTACACGTGTAATTTAAATATTCCCAAAAATACGGGGCATTACAATATCCATCCGCTTGCTAAACATCAACCAGTGATGCAACTCTCAGTTGTTGATACAAATGTTATAATTCAACCATAACCTAAGCAAAGTCTCGACATTTTCCGAGGTTCTTTAATGATTGTAGATAATGTATAGTAACTCTATTACTGGACTTGTTCGAAAATATCAAAAACAACTAATAAAAAGCAAATATCCACGGGCACATTGATGAATATGATCCTCATTTTCCCTATATCCCAACTTATTCACCCCCTTTTCATTACTGCATGAGCTTGTCTGCACGAACATAATATAATGACTTACATTCTTCCTTCGCCTCATCCTCCATACAACTTATATATTTTGTGAAACTCTTAAATTGCTTATCGTTGTCCTCGGACTTCCTAAACACCTAACTATAAAAACACTTCCCCTCAACCAGAACCTTCAACAAATAGTAAACATCATTTAGTTTAATTTTCATCTCACTAAACGACATATGAACGACATTAGTCTTAGGTTTCCACCATTCTATGAAAGCACACATCGTCATATGATTAATGCAATGATAAGAATTCCTAACCAAACTCCACAAACCCGAGTTTTGAACCAATTGAAGGACATGCATGTATTCTTTCTCAATATCACACTTAAAAACATTTTATAATGATACACACATTTTATTAGTCCTTTTTCTTCATCCTGATTCCACATTGCGTAGGCAATATGGTTGTTGAAGTATTTTAGTAACTCAGGATTCTTTGGAGTTGAAACCTCGAGAGTTTGGGAGTCACTCCTTTTAGCTTTCCTTTTTCCCCTTATTTGTCGAGCTTTTGTTTGGAACCAATGAAGATGCACCATGGTCTTTATCTTCATCATCACTACTTTCATAAACACTAACATCTTACTCCCTATCATCACCAAAAACTTTCTCGGTAGTTTTATTCTCATCATCAAACTTCTCTTTCTCCATACGATCACCTTGTTACTCTACTTATTCAACCTCCTCTTACCTATTATCATTAACTTCCTATACTTTATCAACCTTCTATCACCTATCATCACTAGTTTTCTCTACTTGCTCAACCTCCTTCTCCTTCTCATCTATAATTTTCTCTACTTCCTCTACCTTGTGCTTAGTAGTATCATCTTTATTCAGCTCTATTACTTTCTCAGAACGTCCACCCTCCTGATTTTAGCTAGTAACCGTCACTAAAGCTTCTTAATTTATGCTCAGGTTCATTCTCAATTGTTTGAGAAACCTCTTCCCTTATCTTCCTTTGAGAAGAAGTATAAGTTTTTCTTTACCTTGCCACTTAATTTCTATAAACAAAAATTAAACAATTCAAAGTAATAAACATAGTATATACAATTAATTATGTCAGTGCATAAAACCACGATGGGTTATAACCATAAATAAACTTTATATGGTGATGAAAAACTGTATAAACTAAGGGTACATAGTGAATATCTGCCACGGGAGAATACGATAGGTTGTAGCGTGTATACTCAATAACCATAGTTTCTAATGGTCGTAACAATAACACTTATGGTGACCCGTGGCAGTGTCAATACCACTTACGAATGGACATGTGTTTATCATATCCACGGTGATAATTAGACGTGGTGTATATACACATGTGGGGTAATATTACAATGATGACTTGCCACTGGGTATATTGAAAGTACACGGTCACATGTCACATGCCACCATCTGCCGTTGTTACCTATGACGACAAGAGTATGTGTTTACCGTTTACATTGGGTTTTTACATATTTTATTTTTTTTCCTTTTTTAAATGTTTTAGGTCACATTTTCCACACACAACATTTTTGTTTAGGTTTATTGCTGAGTAATGAGTATAGGGTTTGTAAAACAGTTGGTATTATATTTATGTTCTAGGACTTACATATAAACAATATGTCCTATTTTTGGCAACACAACATTATTTGAAAGTATTAGTGATGGTTTACATACCAGGATAATCTTCAAAGTTTGCAAGTTCAAAAGTATAATGTCTTGGGTGTTGGTTTAGAGAGAGATTTTGAATTTTAGAGAGAGAAAGAAAAGGGAAAAAATAGGTTTGAAGTGAAATTTAGTTTACATACCACTAGATTGTTTTATGGTGTAACTTTAGTTAGTATTTTGCATAAGATTTTAGTACTAACATGGTGTTTAGTGAAAAACGGTGTTAGAGAGATAAAAGTGGGGTCGAAATAATAACTCCCTTAAGGAAAACCTAAATAATTGGAGCATAAAATAAATAATATATCATGTTTAATATGGAATGAAAATTGGTAAAAAGGACTATTGTTTCTCTAAAAAATATATATTATTTTAAACGACTTCTTTTATTATAAATAGTCCAATTTGGAGAAATCATTGATTCCTTTTTATATGTATAAATATATAAAAATAGAGAGCCTAGTATCAATATATCTATATATAACTTTGTTTTTACTTTAATACATATATTTTTTAATACAGGACTTTAATAAATTTTAAATAGTTTATTATACTTTAGGACATTTTTTCATTGCTAAATGTCATTATCATAAACGGATTCCAAATCACCAACTCTCGAAGTTCTTCAACTCTCATAAAAGTCAAATGTTCTTTCAAACCAAGAGAGAGAGAGAGAGAGACCCTAAACTAAATATGTCTTAAGAATCAACTAATCAATGTTTCAATATCTTGCCAACAAATGAAAATAAAAGAGAAAAGACTAACATGTATTACTCCTGGGCTCATCAGTCATTATCAAGTCATTCCATTATATATAGATAAAGAGTTGAGGAGATATAAAGGTTTGCGATAATTCAAAAGGCAAGGAAGGAAAAAAGGTTATAGATATTGAAATAATGGATAAGATGAATATCATTTGAAGAGAAAAACCCAATTGATAATAATAAGTTAGAGTAGAATACCAAAATTTAGTATAAAGAATGAATGGAGGTCGCCACGTGGATTGGCTAAATGAAAGCAAACACTTATGACATGTTTTCATTTTATAATATTAGTATATACACACAAATTTTATGATAGACTTGTGGTAAGTTCGTGTATACACTAACTTTTAAGTATAGATGGGACTTAGTGCTCAAAGTATATGTAAGTTGATTTATATTCAATTTTTTATTAACTAAGGACTAAAATGAAAAGCTCCTTAATTTTATTCCCAACCATTGTTGTAAAACATATTTAACATAATAGGGGTCCGTTTGTTTTTTAGCCTCTGAATGTTGAGTTTTTTTTATCTGAATGAACCTATGAATATATGTTGTTTATTTGGAGTTAAATGACTCTAAATGCTTAATATAATTAATTTGACTATTATTCATTACTAACACTTTACAATATTTTTTTATGTTAGTGTTATTTAGCAAATAAAATAAGGGCGAAACTATAATGAAATTTCGCTAAAAAAATTAAGCATTAAATATCAAGTATTTAGAGGTGTACTTGCTTCTTAATGTTTAATGCTGAGTTTTAATTATATGTTAGCATTAAGAGATAAAAACAAACACCAAATATTACCTGTTAATACTAAATAAAACTCAGTTCATCATTAAGAGGAAAAAACAAACACCCACTAAATACCATGATAATCCGTAAACTATATTGATTCCAGAATTTGTAATAAAGAAACAAGTGAGATAGATTTGTCGACAAGTTTATAACAAATGTAGGTACATACATTCTTCTAAATGTCTGTCTACACAAATAAAATACTTCTATATGATCTACAACATTACCACTTAAATAATGTTAAGAAAAAGTTGGTTTTTAAGACTATATATACTTGTATTATAGTCTACATATTTTTGTCTAAGTGTCTTTATTGCTATAATGAAAATGTATATTCATAGTTTTAAAATACCGAATCAAAATATATAAAAAGTAAGTTGTTAGTAATTTAAAGTCTTAGAATAACTGCATGCATGATATTTATGTTTTAGTATTATCAATATACTTATATTAACGTGCAACTCCATAGTAAAAGGGGTTAATGTCAATTGATTAGGAATATAGTGTCCTTAAGATACCAATATACTTCGTGAGTGTTCTTATTATCTATTTGTTGAGAGCTTATGGACTAATTGACAATTTTCCCTTAAACGTATTTTCTTTTGGCTATTATATTTTTCCCATACAAGTGATATTGGAAGAACCACCCCCATGGTGTAATTAATCTTGTTGTTCATAGCATGTTACCACTATTTATAATCGTTCACATAATACCCGATTATTTCATTTTTATCATAAAACTCCATTATTTAATATTAACAATTTCTTTCCGCCCATCATATAAATGGTCGAAAAAACTCACCATGCATGCAAATTGCAAGTAAAAGGCCTGAATAATTGAAGATTGATGATCAGACCTGACAAAATGAGTCACGACACGATAACACGACATGAATTGATTGGAAGTTATAAGTTAATGGGTGAATCGTTAATGGTTTTGGGTTATACAAATGCCAATCCAATAAAACACAATAGTTAATGGGTTGGGTTATAGTTGCACGCCTTCACCCCTTAATACCCGACAAGACAAGCTGAGCCCCATTAAGTTTTTTAATAAGATGTATTGTTAGGACTTATAATAGTTTATGTAGCCTATTGATATCAAAGCTACCAAGACTGCCTTCTAATAACAATAATAATAAGGTTTTGTTTTTACTTTAACACATTATTAGTTTTTTATTTAAGACTTTAATACAACCTAATCAGTTTATTAGACTTAGTACATTTGTCATCGCTAAATGTCACAAAAGATCACTTTTAGTGGCGAAATTTTCACATAGAGCGGCGAAAAATGTACTAAAGTTTAGTAACCTGATTGAGTTGTATTAAATCTAAAATAAAAAATTAGTAACGTGTTAAAGTAAAAAAAATTAATAAGAACAATAGTAACTATGAATTTTTATAGAAATTACTAGTTCATAACTCTCTAAGTATGAAACACTTACTGGTATATTTTGATCCAAATACTTTTGAAAATTATCATTTATTGATTTGATTTGATTCAACAATACTTTTTAAAACACTTAGAATTAAATTTTAACAAGTGAAAACATTAAAAGTGTTGTATAATAAAGAGGACACAAAGAGATTTTAGAGGGAAAGAGTTTTTTTATTTCGTTGATATATGAATACTCAAGGGGTATGACCCCTATTTATTGTACAAAATAACGTATCCGAATAAACCCTTTAATAATTGTATAATACCAGTGGACATCCACTAAATATGTATTTTATAATAGTCCCCCTTGTATATACACTATATCCACCATTCAATGATAGTTGCCTCATTAAAACCTTATTAAGGAAAAACTCAGTAGGAAAAAACCAAAGTCAAGGAAAAAGAGTACAATTTTTGTGATCATTGAATTGGTGTTGGACATGTTTAGTGTTGCCTCTTTAAAACCTTTAATTGGAAAGTCCAATGGAAAAAAATATAGTTTAAAGGAAAAAGAGTACAATGCGTATATGTCTAAAATATCATGTTCTTAGATTCTCCCTCTGATCAATTTCTCCCCTTGATTAGATACTCCCCCTGATTATGTGTAAGGACACAATTCTCCAATTGAGTCTTAATGTAGTTTTGGATCAATTCCGAACAAAAACGTTTATGTCATAGGATAGTGTTCAATGTACCTATTCAAGCCTATGATGTGTTGAGTTGAAGACTTAGCGGCCAAGAGTATAAAGCTTCATCATCTTGTCGAGTTTAATGTGCCTTGTTTCTACGTCACCAACATAGTTCCAATTCCTCCCAAGGTATGAATGCATTACATATATATATAGGAGCTTGGAACAATTTCATTCGGTGAAATTTTTGTTTAAACTGTTATTTTATTTTCAGAAAGATTTTATTAAAACTTTCAAATAAAGTATATAAAGTTTATGGGTTAAAAATAGAAATTTACACTTTTTGGATGTTCATTTGAATTGTCGTTCGAACGAGTTTTTCGTTCGAACGAGAATGTCGTTGGAATGAGGTCTGGCAACGAGTTCCCATATTGTCCACGGGAACAACATTCGAATTGTTGTTCGAATGAGATGGGTGTTCGAATGACAATTCCAATGAGATTTCTAACGAGTTCACACTGGAACTTCGTTAGAAGGCTCGTTCGAACGAGACTTCATTCGAACGAAAATCTCATTCGAACGAGACTTCTTTTAAATGAAAATCTCGTTCGAACGAGATTTGGCTGGAACACTTAATTGGAAATTTTTGAGAAGTTTTTTCCCACTTTCCCACTTATTTTCCCACTAACTTTTTACCTGATTAATTAAGTGCGAAAACTAACTTTTTCTTTTCAAAATTTTCACATCCTACAACCTCTAAGAGAGTGTTTTGAGAGAAAACTTGAAACAAGAAAAAGTTCATGTTTGAGTATTTAACTTTTCAAAGAAAAATCTTTACAACACTTCTGTTTTACACCCAAAGTTTGTTCTTCCAAGTTCATATATATATATATATACTCTGCTTGGAGCATTTTTGGCACCGGTTTATCTCTACATTTGAATAAGAGAAGTTTGGGTTTACTTCTACATGCCTCAAAGAAGTTCTCTGTTTTGCTGCGGCATTCTCACATGGTGAAAGGCACCATGTGTGGTTAATGGTGTACCTATTGTCTCATTGGTGAAGTCCAAGATTCTGGTGGAGCTGCGGGGTTGTCTACTGGGCGTAGGTGTTTACAAGAAGACTCCCCAAGTCTTAAAAGGGGTCGAGTCGAGAAAGTAAGTCATCTGTCTTGTAATTGTAAAATCATACTTAGTGGACTTAAGGCTAGGGTCGTCAGAGGTTTTTTTTCGCTGTGGGTTTTTTCTCGTACATCGCGACGTAGTGATTCATTATTTATTTTATCTTGCAAAATCACCTAGAACACATGCTTAGGTAAAAAGATAAAATATGGTTTTAATCACTACTTGTTTAATTTGGTGCTAAATTATTTTGGGTAATGTGTAGTTAACTCAAGTCATTAATTTAATTTGTTAAAATTTGGTTTGGACTAATTTGAATAAATGAAAAATATGACTTAGTCAAATTTCTAGGACTTGGGTTAATTAATATGGTTTAAGTGAAATTAAAATTTTATATGTGTGTCTCATATTATTTCACTTGGTTTAATTTTAATTTGAAAAGAAATTAAAATTTGTTATTTTGAACCATCATCTCGCTTTCGCATCTATATAAAAGGAAATATTTTATATTACTTTTTGTAGTTAGATTTTAAAATTTGGGGGCCTTCAGTTCCAAGATTATGGAATTTATCTGATGATTGAGTTGATGTATATTATTGTCATACATAACCTTCTGAAATATTACTTTGACTTGGTGAATAAATTTGATAGATTTCTACTTTAATCTTATTTTTCTTCACAAGCTCGACTTCCATAAGACTTGGGTGAAGAAGGATGAACATGTCAATTTATCAGATCCATTTGAATTCACTATCATAACTCTTATGGAGTTTATATGTTTCATAACTCTTCTTAATTTCATGTATATAGAAAAACTTAAATGTGTTACTCATATCTCCCTTGATGTATCCTCTTTGAGTTTGAGCTATACAAGCACCATTGCCTTTATAAGTAGTGATGGGATGATATGTCATTTGAGGTAAGTCATAAGTGATTTGATTGTTCCCTGTGAGGATTATGGAGATAATCCACATGTACATTAATAACTTGATATGGATCGTTAAATTTAAAGAAGTATTACACTAATAATTCTACGAGCGTATCACATAATGTTGATATTAGTCCCATGCTTTGCAAGTCAATGATGATAATTTCTTTCCAAGATATTAAGTGCACCTATAATATCCAGTATCATGCATTGTGTCATGTATAGCAATATACTAATAACGTACAAGATCGCACTTTTGGACCAAATACTATAATAACATGCACAAATGGTACTTCGAGACCAAATTTATATTTGTCATCCTCGTTAGGATGATATGGATAATATAATATCCAAATATCGGAGACCATAGGTATATTAAAATTATATTCTTAATATATGTTAAAGAATTATAGAAATTTTCATTCCATTTGACTAATGGATATGAGTTTAATATAAATCGTGCTCGATCTGCCGGTCGAGACAATAACTAGTTACCCCAAGGTCATTCATTTTTGAATTCCTTATTTGGATATTTTGCATTTCAATTGATATCTTTAGGAGCACGTCCATTTAAGGATATTTGTATATATGATTGTTTTCATACCCTTCCTTGTACAAATATTTACTAAGATGGTTGTACCTATATCCATTTGGATTGCCTACTGTACAATGAACGACTTAGTGCATTTGAGTACGTACTCCATATCTTTGCTTCTGGCAAAAAAAATCCGTGTTAGATTTTGATATGTATTCTTTGTCTCATCTTGTATATATAAGAAGTTATAATATTCAAGAGACTCATATAATATATTTTAAAAAACTGCTAATCTAGCAAGATAGCTGAAAAGTATTTCTGATCGTAGCGTGATGGTATGTTCATATATAATCAATTTTGGTTTCTTCTAGAAATCTTGTGCCATAGATGATGCACTTTTTAGTGAGTTTTAACAGTTCACGTTCTTATAAAACCCATTCGTAACCTTCAGAGTTAATATCTTTTGGGGCTTCTATTACAGGTTCAAATACATCACATATATTAAGAGACTCGACTTATGCAATCAATATATTTCTTATTTTTGGCCAATATATTCTTTGTTGACACTAATTTATAATATGCAAATTTGTATTATCATTACCCTTTTATTTTTATCGCTATGACATATATAATTATATCATCGATTATGATCTTTTGCGATCCCACTTTTTTCTTGTATATGTATAAAACAGAGAGATCTTATTTAATATTAGTTACCTTTGCCTATTTCAAGAGCTTTATACTCACTTTAGGAACTTGTGTCTTTTTATAGACAATAACCTCTTCTGGAGCGTTATGTATAACCTCTTCTAGAGTGTTATTTGTGTATGATTTTATTTTACCTCCACTTCTGGGAAGTCAAGTAATCGGGACCTATAGGTTTTCCACCCTTCTGGCATGCAATAAATTTATTTATTGCCAAATTTATTTTGTCCTTCTCGAATAATGATTTTGGTAAGCACATTTGCAACTAGTCCATGTGACACTTGATGTTGAAATATCGTTTTCACTCTAGTTTCGCATTGAGCGATAAGGGGAATTAAATGAGGCAAAGTGGAAGTATTCCACATTAATTCTTATCGTTCTTCAGGATTGAATTGTTCTTAATGAACAATTTATACCGCAGGTACGTTTTATCCTTCCCCTAACGACGAGAATAAGGTCTTAATAAAAATAAACTTCTCAAAATATGTGATAAAATCAACATTCGTCAATAGTTCAATAACTATGGAGCTTTAGGCTCATGACAAAGTGCATTTCTTAGTACAATAAATGTTGTATTGTTTAACCCCATGAATAATGAAATGATTGTTTGCTAGTGTGAGCTTCTGGCTACCAACACTATAATTAATGAAAAATTACTTTCCATTATTTATTTCAATATTGTACCCATGTATTCTTATGCCCATAAACGAAGTGAATTTCTTCAGAAATTGCTTTCATATAAGTAATTTCATATAAATGGGCGCGTACCACATAACATCATATAGGCACTTGTAGAGTCTTAGATTTAACAATGGAGGAACCTTTTACTATATTACATACCATGTTTTAAAAACTTTTGGTTTTTAAAATAATGTGAGTTATTCATTATTTGCTATGCCATTATATAATGATAGTTGAAAATTGTCTATTACAAGATTTAATATAGATTGTGATGTTTGTGCCAGTCAAAATGTAAATGAATAAAAATAATTTATGATTCGATCAAGAGGCCGATGTCAAATATTTCGACCAATAATAATCCAACTTCTTTATTAAAAAAATGAGGGGCCTAATTTTTCACACTATCTATACATTTCCAAGATTTCAATGTATAGTAAATCATTAAATTGTGAAAAGGAGTTTAAGATACTGTGAAAAAGTAATTTAATACTAAGAAAAGCGAAAGGTCAAGAGATAAAAGTTCAATGGTGAAATCATGTATAGGATATGAACATTTCACCATTAATAGAGTGTCTAAAAAATATTTTATTTAATAAAGAAAATGAAAAGTCAAGAAGTTGAAAAGATGTATTTAAATATCCAATTTATTTTGAAAGTAATCCCAACAAAAATGATATATTTGGATCTTCAGTTCCAAATTATAATAATTATTTGAGAACTTTCAAAATTCGTACCCCATGAATAAACAAAACTTTAAATTTTGAATTATGGTATACTTTTGTTAGAGCTTCAGGTCCAAATAGTTTAAAATAACATGAGATCTTCAGGCCTCATATTTCATTTCTGAATTACAAATAATATTTTTTGAACTTCTTGTCACAATAATGATTATAAATCTTCATATCACAATTATAATTGGGGGACTCTTGGTCTATACCTTGTCAATTAGAAAATCAAAACTTCAGGCATGATTTTGACAAATTTTCTTTGACATTTTAGGTTCAAATAATTTAGGTACTTCATATTCCAAAATTTGAACAAAAAAATTCAATTTTTCATATTTGAATAATGATTGGAAAACTTCAGGTTCTAATTATAAATAATTAGGCAACTTCATATCATAATACTAAATGTTTAGGAACTTTAAAGGCTCTGGTCAATTATATCCAAACTTCAAGTTTGAAAAGGGGTAAAATTATTTAGAACGTTAGGTCCAAAATATAAATAATCAATATGGAACATTTTATGTCATTTTCCTTATTATATAAATAATCAAAACTTCATATTTAATTAAAAAATTATTCGAGCTTCGGGTCTAAATTATAAATAATTGTTATGAAATTTTTAGTATCCCTTGCCCTATTATAGAAATAATTAAAACTTTAGGTTTGATTTTATGGCATATTTAATTGTCATGTACAAAATTCGAACAATAACTGAGAACTTTTACCAACAAGGAGAGGATCAAATGCGGAATTAATACTGGAAATATTACAAACTTATTATTACAGACTGGAATTAAAGACAAGAATTAAAACTTACAAACTGAAGAGAAGTCCACCGGAATGTAGCCGGGAAGTTCTTATTACAAATATAGAGAGAGAGGGAGAGAGAGCTAAGTAAATGAAAGCGTAAGAAATGAAGAGGGGAAGCCCTCTATTTATACACAAAGGGTAGGAATAAAATAATTCCTGAGTGGGGCCCTCCAGGTCACGGATGCTGAAAGGCTCGACAAAGTCTCTTGTCTTCTTGTGTCGGCTGCTGGGCCATGTGGGGTCACACAATTCACGGGTGAAGGCAGGTGGGTTGTGAGTCACCAAATGGGTCCTACCACTCTTGTCGAAAGTTGGTGAGACTTGTCTCGAAGCGTCGGCTGCCAGAATAGCTGGGTCCGACAGTGGGCCAGGTGGGCCAGTTACCGCAAATCATCTAGGCCATCCATGCTAGTGCTTGGGGGTAAGCCATCCAACCGTCGAGTTGGGTTAGCTGAGTTAAGGGTCTCCATGTACATCCATAACGTCGGATTGGTGGCACGGCTGACATCGAACATTTCACTGATGAAAGGGTCACCGCTGAGGAAATCGTCCTCTGGATTTTGGGACTCTCCGGCCAGACAAAAGAAAGGATTATCTTTCTGGGCAGAGGTCATTGATGCGTCATCATCATCAGAAGGGATAGGAATAGGATTCCTATTAGGGGTGTCTCAGCTGGTTTTAGCTGCTGCACAAGGGGCGGTTTCTTCGCCGATCTTCAGCTGGTTCTGGGTATACTCCATAACCATTTGAGAGAGCTCCTGCTCTGTAGCTCTGGGATGCTTCTTCTTCATAGCTTTCTTCAAATCCAAAATTGGATTAGGTGCAGGCGTCATCTGATCTGCAGGAGGAGGAGAATATTCCACCAAGTCCATGTTCTGTTGGAGACTGTGCTTGATCTGGGCTTCTGCAGACATCAAATCTACACCGCTCCACCACCGATAGGAAAAGATGCGTTCCAGAAGAGGAACATTGAGAGAGTTAACTCTGCAGCGCAAATCTCATCACCAGATCCAAGGAATATCCATTTCCGAGAAAAAGAGTAGGGTGTTTAAGCCTACCGGAGCTTTGCTTTTCCCTCTTAAGAGGGGATGAAATTGACACCAAGGAAGAAAAAGTTTAAGCTTGGTGATTTCATCAGGGAGGAAATCAATTCCTGGGCCAAATTTGTCCCACCAATTGAATACCCATCATGGGTAAGATTTTCGCAAAGAATTTGGGCACAAAACAAAAAACCAAGTGTGTTTGTGCTCAGCATTTTGATAATAAAATGCTTTAGTCCAAACCTGGACATAATCCCAATAATTATATTGGCCACCAGCATGCGAACTTAATTTTCGCGCCTTTAAAGGGTGGATTCCCCATTCTCGGGGAGATATGAATTTCTTCAGAACAGCCTTGCTATAAGCAATGGGGGAATGAGTATTTCCCTGGTGTTTATTAGAATGATTGAACACCACTGATTTAGTTTCCACGAGAATCGCCTCGTATACAGTTCTGTATTTGCCTTCTTGCACTTGATAATTATGAGTATCAAGGTATTGGGACTTAATTTCCCAGGGCGCAGACATCTGCTGCTCATCCTCTTCATTGAGGATTAGTACCAATTCCGAAGTCCTAATATTAGGAAGGAAATTGTACTTAATAGTTTCCAAAACCTCTTTAGCAGATTTCTTTTTGCTGAAAGGGTTAAGAGGGGGAGCATTCTTCTCCCTGTTCTTCGCACTCTGGCGAAGGAATTCAACATAATCCTGTATCGGAGGATATTGATCATCATTCACGATGATCTTTTCTTTACCAGGCCGGCGAGAATACCCGCTGATGTTGCCTCTACCACGCCCACGAGAGGGGCCACTCATCGGTCCTGCAAAAACTCTCTAGTTAGAAAATCGGGAAGAGAGTTATTTTCCCCTTTGATATGTTCTATATCAAAATCAAAAGACGATAAGTTTGCTTGCCATCTGGCAAAAATCTGTTTTGAAACAATGTTTTCGACATCTTTTTGCAAAACCTGTTTAACAGCACAACAATCAATTCACAGTAAAAATTTTTGATTTAATAAATCATCCTGAAATTTTGTAATGCATTTAACAACAGAAATATTTCTTTCTTAACGGTGGAGTAGTTTTTTGAAGCATCTTTCCAAAAACCCGAAGTAAAACGAACAAGTTCTTCAGTTTTAGTTAAAGAATTGATTTGTTTTAAAATACCACCAAATCCTAAATCAGAGGCGTCAGTCTCGACAATTTTAAAAAAGGAAGGATTAGCTAAAGCAAGACAAGGTAATTGCTTGACTTTAAGTTTAATTTTTTGAACCGCTTTAGTATGATCATCCGTCCAAGGAGTAGGATTCTTTTTCAATCTGGAATAAAGAATGGCACTGCCTTGTGCAAGATTTTTGTAATAGTCTTTAATATAATTGAGACTACCCAGAAATCTTTGAAGTTGCGTCTTTTCCTTGAGTTCATCAGGGAATTTAGAGGCAAATTCAATACTTCTGTCAATGGGGAGTATCTTCCCTTCTCCAATGTTATGCCCTAAAAATCTGACATTAGTTTGAAAAATTTTCATTTTAGGGGCGGAGACAACTAAACCATTAGTTTTAACAACATCTTTAAAAAATTTTAAATGTTTAAAGTGTTGGTTAATTGATGCAGAAAAGATAAGGATATCATCAATGTAAACAATTGAAAATTCTGAAAAAGGATTAAAAATATCGTTCATGATATTTTGAAATTCAGAAGGGGCGTTCTTAAGCCCAAAAGGCAAAACATTCCATTGGTAATGGCCAAAAGGAACCACAAAAGCAGTTTTATGCCGATCTTGTGGTGCGATTTGGATCTGCCAATAACCAGATTTTAAGTCAAATTTTGAGAAAATCTTGGCAGAATGCAACCTATCTAACAAATCCTTTTTGTTAGGTATTAGATATCTTATCCATTGTAAAACTTTGTTGAGGGGCTTATAATTAATTACAAGCCTAGGAACACCACGTTCCTGCTCAGCAGTCTTGTTAACCTAAAAAGCTGTACAACTCCAGGGAGAATAACTCTTGGTTATAAGCTTTTTATCTAACAGGGACTGGATCTCATTCTTGCAAAGATCGAGGAGCTCAGTCTTCATCTGACTGGGTCTAGCTTTGGTCGGAATGGATCGTTCATGAAAATCTTTTTCATAAGGAAGAGAAACAATATGTTTTTTCCTGTCCCAAAAAGCATTTGGGATATCACTACAAATTTCAGAGGTTAATTGATTTTTTACAGTCTGAATTTTGCTAATAATATTAGGGGACATTAAATTCTTTTTAATGTTGAGATTAGAGATTTCTTTCTGAAGAAAATTAAGATGGTTTTCTTTGAAAATAATGTTATTAGTCAAAGAGTTAATTTTCTTAATCTCGGGTTTAGTGATAAATTCAAAAACAATTTTTTGATTTTGAATAGTGGTGTATATACCACTAGAGTCAATTTTATCTATACGCATAAGCATAGATAAAAAGGGAGTACCTAGAATTATCTGTTGAGATAGATCGCCAATAAGCAGGAAGGTACTGTCTAAACAAATTCCATTATTACAGATGGCAACATTGGTTAATTTAAACCTGATGCCCATACTATCTCCGCTAGCATTAAACAAAGATTGAGTAGTCTTCTCAAAGTATTCAGTGGGAACAATTCCTTCTTGAATACAATTCATATCAGCACCGCTATCAACCAGGGCAATGATGTTACAAAGGGTAAATTCTTTGTTAATCACAAGGTTGATAGTAGTATACCATTTTTGACTTGGTACACGGCTGATAACACCTAAATAATCCACAGAATCTTCAGTACTAGGAGTAGTGTCTGAAGTTCCTGGATTAGAATGCTTCTGAGCATTCTTGAGACTATCTATCTCAGTTTGCATCTTGTCATGCTGTAACTTAAGTTGTCTTAACTTAGTTTTAAGTGTATTCACTTCATGTCTTAGATCATTAAGACTAGCAGGCTTGTTATTAGTTCCAGATTTTTCCACACGATTGAGTACTTCCTTAAGGCTGTACTCTTTAGAAGAATCAGGAATAGAACCCTCTTCCTGGGCATAACAAGACTTAATCAGTTTTAGCTTAATGCCAGGGTCAGTAACCTGATTGATCACATCAATCATATTCTGTTGCTGACTGGTAAGAACATTAAGACTTAATCCATTCAATTGAATTATGGATTGGAGATGATCGCATCTCTTGGTTAATTCATTATACTGACAGTCTCCATTCTTGGAGACATCTGAGTCACTAGAGCTTTGGATATAGCAAAGCTCATCATCGCTCTCAGAGGAGGAGTCCTCTTGTTCTTCAGAGGAACTGGAGTTAAGCAAAAGTTTGCTCAACTGAGACTTCAGATGTTCATCAATCTGAAGGTTGCTAATCTTAGCTTCCATTTTACATTTATTAGCATAGTGGCCAAATTTACCACATTTAAAGCATTTAGGGCCAGATTTGTTAGTTTTCTTTTTAACAAATTTCTTTTTATGTTTATATTCTTTTTCTTTAGGAATATAAGCCCTTTTCTTTTTACGTTTAGAGGTGGGTTTTTTAGGAACCTTTTTAGTCTTTTTGGAGACTTTATGGGTAGAAGTTCCTGTGTCAAACGCAAATTGCTCACAAAACTCAACAAGCTCTTTCTTTCCAGAAAGATTCTGTTTCTTAAGTTGCCTCTGCAACTTAAGGTCATTACAGAGGGAAAGACCCTCTTGGATGACAACACTTATGAGCTGGCCATAAGTGTAGTTAGAGTAAGGGATGGAGATACCACCATTAGTGTCTCTCATCTTCTTACGAACTTTCTCAGCAAAGAAAGTAGGAAGGCCATCAATGAATTTGGCTTTCCAGTGCTCAGAGTTGGCATCGCCTCTCTGAGTAACCCTAGCAAGGAACACGTCCTTGTACCACCTAAACTGGCTAAGAGTAGGACACCTAAGGTTTTGTAATAGTTCTCTATTACGCTCACCATGCGACTCAGTACTACCAATAAAGTGATGAACAATGGCGAGCATGAGGGTATAAACCGCATCCGGTACACCTATGTCTTGCTGTTGTTCGTTCTTTACAATTTTTACGGTAGTAAGAATCTCATTTCTCTGAGGTTCAGTCAGAATATTACCCCACCATCCTCTGATGGTACCAGTAAAACCAGCAGTTATCATCTGCGCAATGCCATGGTCCGTAGAATTATTCTGCGTACAAATGGTGGCATACATGGTCATCTGGTGAATCATCTCATAGATCTGGGATTCGGTTTTACCATCCAGATTCCAATTATAGATAGATTTTCCGTGAAAAGTATTCTGCATCACGGTGCTCTCTTCGAAGAGCAAATCTTGAGGGGTTGGCCTATGGTAGTAGTTTTTAGAAGGGCCAACATTATTACTATAAGTAATTCTGTTAACCTCAGGAGGTCTACCAAAAGAAAGTTCAAATCCTTGAACATCTTTCAAAGAGATGTCTGATTCAGAATCAGAATCATCATGGGATAAAGTGTTAATCTTTAACCCTTTGAGATCTTTCTCGATCTCTTTAAGATGGGACATAAATTCTGTTTTAGTTCCCAGTTTAAAACCTTTAACTTCAATTGGAGGTTGAATTAGAGGTTTAACAAGACTTTTAGTAGAGTCTGGAGGAATCCTAACAGAGTTATGTGCCTGAGCAATCTCAATTCTATTGAGTTGTTTACCTATCGTGTTAAGGATAAGGTTAGTGTAATTCCCTTGTTTTACTAAAGGGTTCAGATCCTTAGTAGCCCCAAGGAGTTTGGTATCATTTTCTATCCTAAGGAAGGCACTAGCTTCTATAATAGGAGCAACACTACTTTGGCTGGTACTGCCAACTTCTATGGATAGGGGTTCAGTCGGAGGGTGAACAACAGATATAATCTGTTTATTCACAGTGGTCCATTTAGTTTCATGTTTAACAACATTTTTAGGCTGATTTTCTGTTTCAAGAACAAAAAGTTGCCTATCCTTGGTAAACATGAGGAACCAAACAGCAAAAGAAGTAACCAACTGGTTTTCTTCCACCCATTTATAAAATTCATTTTTATAAAATTCTAACATGGTTTTATCATACTTTTTAAAGTACCAAGTCCTAAAACTATCCCATTCTGGCAAGTTAAACTCAGCACTAATTTCTTTCCTATTAATCGTAAAAATCATTAAAAGAAAGAAAGGTTAAAGTCTGACATTCATTTCAGACGGCGTAGGGGATTCCCTGCGCTGAGAAGAATCCTTCTTCTCATAAATACCATGTGGTATTTGGTCATGGATGAACGTTCCATGAACATTCATATCATCCTGATATG
This sequence comes from Sambucus nigra, assembly GCA_949130495.1. Taxonomy (NCBI): domain Eukaryota; kingdom Viridiplantae; phylum Streptophyta; class Magnoliopsida; order Dipsacales; family Adoxaceae; genus Sambucus; species Sambucus nigra. Next base: position 336,612,410 of record OX422214.1, read on the forward strand.
AAGGGTTTATAGGGTTTTCTTCACAGACAGAGTGCCTTGAAGAGGATGGAGGACAGGTAACAAAAGGGGTTCTAGAAGAGTAACTCCTAGAGAATTGACACCTATTATATTTTCTAAAATTTAGAAAAACATCTCCATCTTTTTCCTCAATGATGTCTTCAACATCATGGTTCTGACGCGGTTGATGAGGAACAACATTTTTAATAGCCCAAGTATCTGGGAAGTCAATTTCGTCCCAACTTATAGTTCTAGGTGTGTGAACATTAGAATCTATAAGATGTGTGTCAATTAACACAGTTTTACCAAAAGGACTTAATTGCTTAATATTGGGAGCCATAGTATTCATTACCTTGTAATAAATCCTATAGATAATCCCAACAGTTTCCGATCCCGGAAGAAAATTGTAACCTCTGGTTTGGACCCTAAGACTCAAACTCTTACAAAGGTGCATATCGGTTAAAGACAAAGTTATATTTGGAAACACATCAAAATAAACTGGTCCATTACACAAACTAGTTTCGATAGCTCCCATCAAAGATTGTCTAAAATTATTACATCTTCCATCACGAAGTGTATCTTGGAGACAGGCGTTCATGCCAGAAAGAGTCAAAGGTTTAAACGCAATTTGAATTAAACCAACATGAATATAGTGATAATTTTTATCCTTCATGTGACTTAAAAGATCTTTTTTACTAAAGAGCTCGATACTCTTATCTTGCTCGTCTAAACTAAGGGTTTGTTCCATAGTCTTAATAGCATATTTGCTACGAAAGTTATACCAGTTAGTGTTGTATATAACTTTAGGATGGACTTTAGGAATAGTCCACCTGTTCAGATCCTTCTGAACATCAAATTCAATTAAGGAAGAGTTCTTCGTGAACTCTTGTGTTGTGTGTGTATCAATGGTTTGTTCTTCCATTACACAGATGTTAATGTTTAGAAAGGTAATAATCACATGGTCTGGAATAGGAGTGTATTAATCAAATCAAAATAATTATTTAAATAAAACACTATGCAAATCAAAATTTTCATTTAAATTAAATTACTATTTAAATCGAAATTCGCCAGTTAAATGAATATAATAAGCCGTATTAGAAATCACTTTTGATACCCGGCGGTCAACGATTTACTTTGGGAATAAGCCTAACGCCTCCCCGGCTAAACGGCAACCCGGTTACGCGACAAGTTGCCAGCATATCACAACCAGATTTCTAATACTCCTGATTATTATCATTTAAATTAGGTTTTCAATATGAATAGAAATTATTTAAATTAGGATTTTAATATGAATAGTTGATTTATAAAAATAGTATTCTGATGTGAATAGTAAAATACTATTCACGTCGGTGAACAGTGATCTACTGTTCAGACTTGTATTATACCGGACAATAGTAACAGTCATTACTTTCGTACATCGGAAACATCATATCTTTTATCACAATACTAAATGTTTAGGAACTTTAAAGGCTCTGGTCAATTATATCCAAACTTCAAGTTTGAAAAGGGGTAAAATAATTTAGAACGTTAGGTCCAAAATATAAATAATCAATATGGAACATTTTATGTCATTTTCCTTATTATATAAATAATCAAAACTTCATATTTAATTAAAAAATTATTCGAGCTTCGGGTCTAAATTATAAATAATTGTTATGAAATTTGTAGTATCCCTTGCCCTATTATAGAAATAATTAAAACTTTAGGTTTGATTTTATGGCATATTTAATTGTCATGTACAAAATTCGAACAATAACTGAGAACTTTTAGTCTCAATATAAAATGATTTGGAAACTTTTGGTCCTAAATAAAAAAAAATTTATATGAAAACATAGGTCCCAAATTAAAATACTATATGAAAATTTCAGGTCCCAAATTTAAAATAGTACAAATCCAATTTTAATTGCAAAGGGAACTTTGTGTCTCAACTTTGAATGATAATTAGGAACTTTGGATCCTAATAAAATATGAAACTTTGGATACCAAACTTTAATTTTCTTGTAACTGTACATACCTATTTATATATAGTCATGGATGTGGAAAATTTACCTCTAAAATCATGTAACTCTTGTTGAACTAGATTAATTGAGTTCTTAACTAACAAAAGCTCCACTTAGAGGTTCATAAGGTTATTGACAATGAGAATGACCTTTAAAATTCCGGAAGAAAATTAATGAAGAGCAATTTAAGAAAAATGCTCAAAAATTTGATCTCAATGGTTTAATTTGCAATAATTATATGAGAGTTAACTCGTGTTGATAATGTGTTGTAAAATAAAGGTGACATAGAGATAAGTTAGAAGGAGAGAGTTTCTTAATTTCATTGATATATGAATACTCAAGGGGTATGACTCCTATATATAGTACGAAATAAAGTATCCTAATGGACCCTATAATAGTTGTGGAATAGCACTGAACATCCACCAAGTACATATATTATAACAAAAAAGTAAAATATATAAAAAATATTTTTCTTACATCAATACATTACTAATTCTCGATTTTACACCTAAATGCATTTTAATTTAAAATTAGACTTTGCCTAAAATAGTAAGAAAACCTTATTACTTTAACTGCAATGTGACATTTTAAATTAAAAGTAATTTAAAAAATTTAAAAAAACTAAAAACAAAGAAGAAAAATGATTTGTAAATTAAAAGTAATTCAAAGACTCCAACAAAAAAACAAAAAACTTACATCACCCTAGTGCCAACTCAACCCACACTCCCTCCTCCAACTAACTCACCCCTTTTGAAAACTCATTCTCTCTCTCTCTCTTCCCACACCCAAAATTCCCCCCCCCCCAAAAAAAAAAATATAAAATATTAATACCACCTAGTGCTGCAAATTGAACAATCATCAGGTGGGTTTTGATTTTGGACCAGAATCAGTTTTAGACCTCATACATTTGATGAGATATGTTGGCTTTTGTAGGTTTAATATTGATGTCGTTTTGTGGATTCAGATTTGGTGGGTTTTTTGGTCAGATTTCCAGGTGGTATCGCTGGCAATAGCTGGAGAGTGAGGAGCTAGTGGGGATGATGGTGCTGAACGGGATTCGGTATTACGGGTTTTGTTCGTTCTCATATATGTTTTGTTGGGGTTTTGATTATGGAAAGAACGAAATATATAAATTAATTTGTTGCAAGGCACATTCTTTGAACGCTTTCTTTTAAGCAAAATTTCTCCCAATCCTGTTGAGACAGAACCGCGAGTACACTATAGGTTTTATAGAATCTGCCTTCAGGATATAATGCAGTGTATGAATAGTTGTTTGATTCAAACTATGTACCGTTTGATCAAAACGAGAACACTCTAAATTTGTAACTTGATAATGCCAAAATATAGAGGATGGAGAGAGGAGAAATTAGCAATTTTCGGTGTCCAAAACATAGGCCTGGAACTCTTTTTATAGCCATATCTGTAACTGTTCTTCAACAGTCACAACTCTTCATGTAGTGTCTCAGCAACCGTTGGATCGTACCTATTTGGAACATCTTCGATCTAACGGTTCAGATTAGACATCCCATCGTAAGCGAATGGACATCCCCTACACGAAACGCTACGAGTTCATCTAACGATTTAGATCAAGTCGTTTCGTATTTTAAACCCTTTGATCGGATTGTTTAATCACAACCGTTGATCTATTTTACCTCGTCAAAAATTTAGGCTCCCACGCTCCAAGCGACGATGCGCACGTACGAAGTGCCAAGTGTGCGTCAAAGCGCACAATTCTCCCTAAGTCACCCAATCGCCCTTTCGCGCGCCGCGCTTACGTGTGTCGTGATTGGTGGTGTTTAAGCACCACCACGATGCGTAGGATCATAACCTCTTATTTGACTTGTCAACTAAGAATCTTAGTTGTCCTTTAGTTGATGTACCACTACTTTTTGTAGTATTCTTCCAATATGGGACAATATCTCGCCAATTTCAATATACACAAGAGAGCATAACAAAGAGAAAATAAATAACTTTTGGCACTATCACTAAAATCTAGTACATAAATGAGAAGTGTCTTTCAGACTTGAACTTCCATATAGTGAAAATAATTCAAAGCTTTATCAAGGTGCTGTGGTGAACGTATCTTGAACCAAGGACCTTTTGAGACTAGCCGGAAGTATCACACATACCGATTTTTGAGTTTATAAGTGTTCTTCTAGCTTGCACTTTTATGCCCTTGTGCTAATCCTGATTTCACGAGCGCTGGCCACACTTTAGACACTCGTATAAGTAAATTAACTTTAGTGATTCTGCGAGTCACACTTATATGATTTGTTAAGAAGTAACCTTCATCCTCTGACATGCATAAAACCAGCACTAGGCACATAGGAATGGAACTTTTTGTATAAAATTCCTAGTGTTCCATAACTATAATTTAACTTGTTTGTACCACATTGAACTCTATCTATATTTTCAAGATATGAGTTGGGTTCCCATTAAATATAGTCGTGTTATTTAATAGATCTTAGTCCCATTCCTTTTGAGGTGATATATACCATCTCCCTAATAAGACCTTTTGTCAGAGTTTTAATATAGTCGACTGTAATTACTCCTTCCTTGAGTAATTTTCTTATAATTTGATGCCTTAGACTAATGTGTCTAGATTTTTCGTTGTAAGATTTATTCGAAACTTTATAAATTATTGCTTGGTTATCACAACTTATCATAATAGAAGGTGATGGCTTTTTCCATAAAGGAATATCATACAACACATTTCTAAGACATCTTCTTCTTTACATGCATCTGCTAGGGCTATAAATTCAGATTGCATTGTTGAATCTGATACACATGTTTGTTTCTTGGATCCCCAAGAGATAGTTGCTCCTCCTAGCATAAAAATCCAACCAGTAGTTGACTTGGATTTTAATTCAAGATTATTCCAACTTGAATCACTATATCCTTCTAAAACAGATGGATATCCTACATAATGTAAGCCATAATCCAAAGTCCTCTTTAGTATCTAAGCACCCTAGAAATTGCATTCCAGTGTTCATGTCCTGGATTACTTGTAAATCTATATAATACACTCACTGCATAAGCAATGTCTGGTCTTGTGCAATGCATGGCATACATTAGACTCCCAATATTTCTAGCATAATTAAGTTGGTCCATAGCACGCCCAGTATTTTTCATTAATTTGATACTAGGATCCACTGGTGTAGCAGCTGGCTTAAGTTCAAAATGATTATATCTTTTAAGAACGTTTTCTATATAATGAAATTGAGATAACGCTAAAGAATTATCCTTTCTCATAATTTTGATTCCTAAAATCACATCAGCTTCTCCAAGATCTTTCATATCAAATTTTGATGAAAGATACCTTTTGGTTTCTTCAACATATTTGAGATTAGACCCAAATATTAACATGTCATCCACATATAAGCAAATAATAACACCAACACCATTTTCAAATTTACTATATTTACATTTATCGGCATCATTAACTTTATATCCATGGGATATAACAATATTATTAAACTTCTCATGCCATTGCATAGGAGCTTGTTTAAGGCCATAAAGAGATTTAACCAATTTACAGAGTTTCTTTTCTTGGCCAGGCAAAACAAACCCTTCGGGTTGTTCCATGTAAATCTCTTCTTCTAAATCACCATTTAAAAATGCAGTTTTAACATCCATTTGATGAATAACTAAATTGTTAATAGAAGCAAGAGATATCAATATCCTAATGGAAGTGATTCGAGCAGCATGCGCATATGTATCAAAGTAATCAATTCCATGTTTTGGCTTATAGACTTTAGCAACTAGTCTTGCCTTAAATTTATTTATAGATTCATCGGGATTTAATTTCTTTTAAATATCCATTTGCACCCAATAGGTTTAGCCCCGGGGGGAAGATCGGAAATAACCCAAGTTTGATTTGACAAAATTGAGTTCATTTCATCATTTATTGCTTCTTTCCAAAAGACTGTGTCCGTAGATGTTACCTCTTTATGAAATGTGGTCGGTTCATCTTCTACATTAAAAATAAATTTAGGTTTGTTCTAAGTCTCATTTAAATCCCCTTCAACTAAATAAATAACAAAGTCAGGCCCAAATGTTTTTTCAGTTCTTTGTCTTTTACTCCTTCGCGGTTCAACGCCATTCATTATTTCTGAAGAAGATATTGATTGTGAATTTTCTTCTAAAGTTGAGGAGTCAACAGTCGAATTATTATTTTCAAGGCCTTGATTCAAAGTACTAAACTTTGTTAGATGTTCAAAGAATTGCAAATCTACCGACTCAATGATTTCTTGAGTTTCAAGGTTTAAAAATCTATAAGTCGTACTGTTACTAGAGTATCCAATAAAAACACATTTGTAAGTCCTATTTCCTAGTTTAGGTCTTTTAGGTTCAGGTTTTCTTACATAAGCAAGACATCCCCAAACTTTAAGACGTCTAAGATTAGGCTTACGATTAAACCATAATTCATGTGGTGTAATATCCTTGTTTTTTAATGGAACTCTATGAAAATATAACATGCGGATAAAACCGCTTCTCCCCACATCGACAAAGGTAAACCAGAACTGATTAACATTGAATTTATCATTTCAACTAAAGTCCTATTTTTCCTTTCCACCATTCCATTTTTTTGTGGCGTATATGCTGCCGTAACTTGATGGATTATCCCATGATTATTACAAAATTGTATAAACTCACTCGGGTAATATTCACCACCCCTATCGGATCGTAGGACTTTAATTTTTCGATTTTGTTGAGTTTTAACTTCTGCTTTAAAAATTAGAAATTTCTCAAAAACTTTATCTTTACTTTTAAGTAAATATGTATATGCACACTTAGAGTAATCATCAATGAAAGTTAAGAAATATTTATTTCCACCACGAGTCATATTACTCTTCATATCACATACATCACTATGAATAAGATCAAGCATTTCGGATGTCCTCTCAACAGATTTGAACGACTTTCTAGTTATCTTCGATTTAACACAAATTTCACATTTAGAAAGGTTATCAAATTAACAATCCGAGATTAAGCCACGATTAGTCATATTTTTTATACTTTTATAATTCACATGACCTAATCTACTATGCCAAAAGAAATAGACTCAACCATATAAGCAGAACTAATATCATTGATTACATTAATTTTTATCATGTCATTACAAGAGTACCCTTTGCCAATAAATTAGCCATTCTTATATAAGACAAACTTATCAGACTCATACACTAGTTTGAAACCTCTCTTATTGAGAAGGTCCCCAGACACAAGATTTTTACACATATCAGGTACATGAAGTACATTAATTAGAGTAAGTGTCTTTTCAGAAGTTAGCTTCAATTCCACTGTGCCTTTTCCAACTATATTGGTGCGAAGATTATTTGCCCTCTTCACTTTTTTTCCATCAATTTCTTGATATGTTTTGAATGAAGAGCGGTCTTTGCATATGTGGACCGTTGCGCCGGTATCCAGCCACTGTCCACTTTCATTATCAATTGAATTTGCTTCGTATACAGTAGCAATAAGATCTTTAACATTGTTGGTTTCCTTCGACCCTTGTGTTTTCTTAAATGCCTTCTTTTTAAGACGACGTTCTCGAGAATAATGGCCCGGTTTGTTACAGAAGAAACATTTTCCCTTCTTTTTCTTATTTACACCTTGGTTCTTAAATTTTGAATCATTCTTTGCTTTAAATTTTGAGTCTTTGGTAATCTTGGATTTTTGATCCTCAACCATATTGGCTTTTGAATGACCCTCACCTTGTTCATCATTCTTTTCTCGAATACGAGTATCATCTTCAATACGAAGGTGATAAAGAAGGGATTCCACAGTTTAAGTCTTTTCATCATGATTAATTTTCTTCTTAAAGCCATTCCAAGAGGTTGGAAGTTTCGAAACAATCACTCTTACTTGAAATTCATCTTGAAGATTAATTCCAACGGCTTTAAGGTCACCAATAATTTTTTGGAGTTCATGTGCTTGTGTAACGATAGATTTATCATTACTCATTCTAAAATTCATATACTTTGAAATCGGAAACTTACGGTTGGTCGCTTCCTCATTTTGATACTTTGTCTCCAAAGACTTCCATAATTCCTTTACCGTCGGAATCATTCGATGAGCGCTATAAACAGTTTGAGACAAAGCATTAAGGATGTGTCCTCGACACATAAATTCGTCTTCTTTCCTCTTCACACGTTTTTGCTTTATTTCTTCGGTGTCCTCGGGTGTGGGCTCGGGAATTTGTTCAAGGTTATCATCTAGAATGTATGCAAGTTTTAGTGATGTGAGGAAGAACATAACTTTCTCTTGCCAATGGGTGAAATTTTTGCCATCAAAACGGTCGAGTCGGATTAAGTCTTGAGTCATGAATTGGATAGATTGTGCCACAGTTCCTTCCATTTGAGTGGAGTAATAACAATATTTTTTGCCTAAAATTGTTGGAGTTTTGATTATGGAAAGAACGAAATATATAAATTAATTTGCTACAACGCACATTCTTGGAACGCTTTCTTTTAGGCAAAATTTCTCCCAATCCAGTTGAGACAGAACCGCGAGTACACTATGGGTTTTATAGAATCTGCCTTCAGGATAAAATGCAGTGTATGAACAGTTGTTTGATTCATACTATGTACTATTTTATCAAACCGAGAACACTCTGAATTTGTAACTTGATAATGCCAAAATATAGAGGATGGAGAGAGGAGAAATTATCAATTTTCGGTGTTCAAAATAGAGGCCTGGAACTCTTTTTATAGCATTTTCTGTGACTGTTCTTCAACAGTCACAACTCTTCATATAGTGACTCAGCAACCGTTGGATCGTGTCTATTTGGAACATCTTCGATCTAACGGTTCAGATTAGACATCCCATCGTAAGCGAATGGACATCCCCTAAACGAAACGCTACGAGTTCATTTAACGGTTTAGATCAAGTCATTTCGGATTTTAAACCCTTTGATCGGATCGTTTAATCACAACCGTTGATCTGTTTTACCTCGTCAAAACTTTAGGGTCCCACGCTCCAAGAGACGATGAGCACGTGCGAAGTGCCAAGTGTGCGTCAAAGCGCGCAATACGCCCTTAGTCGCCCAATCGCCCTTTCGCGCGTCGCGTGTCGTTCTTACACGCTTACGCGTGTCGCGATTGGTGGTGCTTAAGCACCACCGCGATGCGTAGGATCATAGCCTCTTATTTGACTTGTCAACTAAGAATCTTAGTTGTCCTTTAGTTGATATACCACTACTTTTTGTAGTATTCTTCCAATGTGGGACAATATGGGATTTTGAGTACGCCCATATCTTTCACACCCATTTGCTCATGTTTTTACCTTCTAAAATAAAACCCAAACTATGTTTAAATTAAAACACCAATGATATAATAAAATATTAACAACTAAAGATTAAAATAAAACATCAATTAATATAATAAAAATATTATATTATTTTGAAATTTATCCAACATGTTTCGTTCTGTTTGTGGTTGCCTATCGGTGGGTGGAGTTGGGGTGGGGGCTTGCTAGCGAGAGGGAGGGGGTTGCTAGGAGAGGGGTGGGGGCCTAAGAGGTCGTAAAGAGAGTTTGGGGTGGTGTTGGGTGGGTGGTTGTGATTGGTGAGGAGTGGAAGGGTTACATAGGGGATAGGGGTGGTCTTAGCTTGCGGTCGAAGAAGATTCAAAATTTTATTTGTTTTTAATTTTTTTGCAAGTGTTTTTGGCTTTATGTGAAATATTTTTTTGGTTTTAGGATTTTTAATTTGAAATGCTTGTGGAAGTAGTTAATTTTTTAAAATTATTATATGCAAAGTCTGATTTTTAAATTGAATTGTATTTATGTCCCGTGTATAGTTAACAAAGGTGATCTAAATATTATATATCTATCTAAGCACGTGACATAAGATAAATGACAGAATAATATGGGTGATTAAATCCAACGTGATAATTGAAATAAACTGATAAACTCCAACATAAGTCTAAGACACCTCGTAAAATTCATAAATACATAGATAAGCTCTAAATGTATGTAATATTAGAGTCAAAACGATTAGTAACATTCTAAGCATGACCAAACTAAACGATAGTAATAATGCTAATGTAGAATACTAATTAAATAAAAGATACATCTCTGATACGATTTAATCCATAAAGAAAATATAAACTCCACACTATAATATAATTAACTCAAATGAATCCAACATATAAACTTTGAATAAATAAAGTTGTCTCCAATATAAATAATCTCAATGAAAATTTAGAAGTTTGAATAATTAAAAGTAAATGCATAAATAAAGGTTAGCTAGAAGCTTGATACTTACATCCTATGAGTACAAAACTGGAACTGGAAGATGGATAAGTCTATAAATAAGAATGATCGAGTATAAGGACGCGGTTGTGGCATAGAACTTGTAAAAACACTTTTACAAACATGATTAAACCTAGCAAGTTGTTAGTGAATAAGAATATAATTATATTTGGGCCATAATAACAATAATACATCTTCCTTATGTATTTTCATTGATTTTAAGTTTTCCCAACTCAAACAACCTAAATAAGAATGCGATTATAATTCCCAAACCCGAATTCCCATGTGACATGATTTCATTTTTTAATTAAGTACTTAACACTTAAAAGGTTTACCAGTTATAATCACAGTGGTACATATCTTGTATAATCATAATATATAATACGAGAAATCTCACAATCTAATAATCCAGGCGAGTATGCCCCATTCTCATGCAAATCGTATGGGATATGCTCAAGTCCACAAATAATAGTACGATGTCCTATCCCTAATATTTTCAGGGATCACTCATGCACTAATAGGTATAATTATAGGATTTTCCAACCCTATAACCTCAAAGAAACATCAAAAGGAAAACGCTACGCCATAACACGAAAATTACGATCCCATACCCAAGGCTATATGACCCGTTGTCCCACTCAGGATGGCTACCTCAGCATGTAGGATCGGGATAAAGAGAACCTAGGTAAAACCCATCTCTATCTCTGGGAATACCATGCGCAGTCAATGTCATACGTGCCCCATCAGATCCCTTCTAATTGGTGACCCATGATCATAGACACACCCTTGGTATGATTGAATATAAGTTAAAAAAACAATGATAAATCCTATACTAGGGATTACTAAAAAAATATCTTCAATATCTGATTTCTACACATGTTAAGTGTTAAATGTTTATATATATTTAAACCCGGACACCTAGGGTTCCTAAATCGTAGAAGAAAATTCCCCAAAACCTACTGGTTATAAGTAATTTTAATTAAAAAATAGTCCTCGAATTGAACCTTCGTCAAAACCCCATAAAAACCCTAAATCGACCCTCATCGGGCCTGGGTCCAGGGTTGGATTGATTCTGACCTAGGTCGAATCGATCTGATAGGTCCAAGTGGTGGTACTTCTTCCTTGTTTGATGTTTGACATCCATATCCAAATCTTGCTCCAACCTACAGCCCCCCATTCATCAAGTGAGCCCTTCTCCTTCTATTCTAACCCACATACAAATATTACTAACATGTTTAGATAATATTTAGATGATTAAAAATGTTTAAAGATCTAATTAGAGATTTTAATAAAGTAACCCTAAGTACATAATCTGCACAGGATTAATCAAATTAACTTACTACTTCAATATAATAATCAATATAAAGTGAGGGCTTTTTTATAATATAACTACTAAGATTCATATCTAATTTTTTTATGTTCAGATTACATGACTTTTTGGTTCACTTTGATGATTCATTATCAAAACTACATTACTTATTCAATACATAAACTAGGGTTTAAATATATGATCAATCTAATTATGAAATTATGTTTAGTTATGAATACAAGTCAAATTTACTCTAGTTTAATTAGCAGATTCCAACTTACTACTACTATTCTAACACAAACCTAATTACGTTCTTAAATAATATAGACTTGCCTCAGATTGATTATTAGAATCAAATCACAAAATCTTAAAATTTTCAATCTTAGGTGCTCCCTCTTTCTCCTTAGCTATAAGGGTTTCTGTCCAATTATGTTTTGTATTTTTTGGTTTAGCTAATTAGGTTATAATAAACACTGATCCCGAAATTAGGCGTAGGCCCTAAAATATCCTTAACCTAATAAGTCCAAAATAAGCACAAAATGGCCTAAAACTTGGCCTAACTTGTGTACTAACCCAACAGACCAATATTCAACTATTTAAAACCTAAAACAAACTTTCTGAACGTCCCGACAACCAAACTTAATGGAGAACATATTTTCTAAGTTAATTATCTAATGAAATGAACTAGTATGCATACCTTTAAGTTTAAATCAAAATTATTAATTTGTTACCTGTGACTCGGTATTATAAGCGCCTATTTTATGATTGGTGGGACCTATACCGATGGAATAATCTAAACTAGGAAGCCCCTGATATTTAGTCCTTAACCATTCTATAACCGTTTATAATACTAAATCACTTAAAATTTTACCTTAGTGAATTTAAATGTGTTTGTCAATTTCTAAAGGTTATTACACATGCAACACACACACACACACACATACACACACACACACACACACACACACACACACACACACGTAGGCTCCTATTTGGAGCAAGTACGCAAACCAATTTATTAAAAAAAAAATTGAGTTGATTTTTTGTGTGATATTTAAACGTTTTGGGGAATCCACATAAACAAAATCAGCTCAAAATGATTTTATTGCTATTTAAATAAAATATTTTGATTGATTTTTTTAAAATAGGAAAAAAAAACATTTTGAACTAATTTTTTTCCTATGGATCCCCTTAAATGTTTAAATAATACATAAAAAAATCTACTAAAAATATTTTTGTATTATTTTAAATAAATTTGTCCGCATACTTGGACCTCACGGGAGCTTGACTATATATATATACACACAAACACACAGACACACACACACACACACACTAAATGACGTATCACATGCCATAAGGAAATATCTAATTAACAAATAATTTATAAATAATTAAATAATTAAATAAATATAGGTAAAATATGGGGTATTACAAAGTCTAAACTCCATGATAAAACATTAAATAAATAGTTAAATCCTCAACTATATACGTAAATCTCATACCGTGGCACTCGAGACCGACCCATAAGTAAACCCTTTCATAATAATAGACAAAAATATAGTTTTTGGAGATGTAACCCATGACACACACATTAGATGATATGAAAAGATGAATATAATAAATTGGATTTGATCTTTGTCATACTATCAACCCTGAACACACAGGATCATGATAATATAGAATTATGCACAATCGGTGTCAATAACTCGGGTTCTGTACATAGTCCCAATGAATGTGTTGCATTAGATACCTAACTAGTGGATTCACCACGAGCCTAAAACCCCACCATGGTATGTTCACTCAATATAAGTCATTCAAATATGTAAACAAAGTCTACGAATCATAAACTATCAAATTGTACATCAGTTCCTAATTGTTTATTAAATTCCCAAACATAAACCAACTTAGCTAACCCCAAGAACCTACCTCCTGTTCCCGAAACAGAATGAACATTATCCTTAAAATCATCGTAATGAAATTCCTACCCAATAAACTATCCAAACTAAAAATAGCTAAACTTTCATTCCTCCTAGGACCAGATCGATCAGGTCGAGACCCAAATTGATCCGGGTTATATAACCCATAATTTATCCCTTATTTTATTACATTAGGTTTTTTGATAAAATTTATCTTAATTAAATCCTAATCAGTCCAGGTTAGTTTCCAATTTTTAATTTAGGTTTAGGGTTAGAAACTCAATATTTTAACACACAATTCATGAATTTAACAGTACCATCATCATTGAGAACCTAATTTAAGAATCTAATACCACTACACCAAAATGGGTAAATTCTCACCCTTCTAGCGCTTAGCCTTATCACGGTCATTGACCGTGACAAGGTCGTGATAAAGTATTATCACGGTCAATGACCGTGACACGATCGTGACAAATGCCGCAGTAAAAAACCCTTTCCCCTTCTTTTTTTTCCCGCCATTTCTTCCCTCTTTTCTCTCTCTCTCTCTCTACGCTGCTGCTCTCTCTCTACTTTCAGGTTACTCTCTCTCTCTCTCTCTCTCTCTCTCTCTCTCTCTTCCATTTATATATATATATATATATATATATGTATGTGTGTGTGCGTGTGTGGTGGGTGTGGGGTGGGGTGGGGGTGGGGCAGGGTGGGGGTAGGGGGTGGGATTATTATTATTATTATTATTATTATTATTATTATTATTATTATTATTATTATTATTATTATTATTATTGTTGTTGTTGTTGTTGTTGTTGTTGTTGTTGTTGTTGTTGTTGTTGTTGTTGTTGTTGTTGTTGTTGTTGTTGTTGTTGTTGTTGTTGTTGTTGTTAATTAATTATAAATATGAATTTGAAATTTGAAAAAATCTCTATTTTAATTGTAATAAAATTAAAATATGAAAAAATGTTATTAAAATTACATTAGATAGTGATTTATGTAAAACTGTCCCCTAAAGTTGGTTCAGTGTTAATTAGGTTCCTAACGTGAGTGACATGTGCCAAGTTCATTAGAGGAGTTAATTTTATGTTAAAATTTGGACAAAATTAAAACAATATGATAATTTAAGGGCTCGATTGGGAAAATTAAAACATCAGGGACCCACCACCAAAATTAAGGGACACATATTTTATCAACCCTAAAAATAAAGATTCCTTTTGCATAACTTTACATACACTCTTTAGGATTTCGATTATGGTGCAAACTCATGTAAGATGTTAATTTTGGAGAAAATATACTCTTCTCTATATTATCATGAGACATGTATACATTGTGCATCAATAAGTACAAGACAAATATGAAACAAGTGACCTGTTAATCTTAATAATAACCAATAATAACCACCACACATATTACCTTGCATTCTTTACATAAAATTAATTGTGCAAATGCTTGCAATATATGAGGTATATTTCTATAATATTGAGTATCTTGTTGTAAGAATTAGGGGGGTTGGGAGGGGGGTGGGGAGGGGTGGGGTAGAGGGTGGGGTAGGGTGGGGGGGGGGTTGTGCGTGTGTGGTGGGTGGGGTGGGGCAGGGATGGGTGGGGGTGGGGCAGGGTGGGGGGGCTGTGCGTGTGTGTGTGTGTATATGTGTGTGTGCATGTGTGGTGGGTGGGGTGGCGTGTGTGGTGGGTGGGGGGTGGGGGTAGGGTGGGGGTGGGGCGGGGTGGGGGGTTGTGCGTGTGTGTGTATGTGTGTGTGCGTGTGTGGTGGGTGGGGGTGGGGAGGGGGGTGGGGCAAATAGGGGGTAGGGGTGGGGCAGGGGGGAGGGGGCAGGGATGGGTGGGTGGGTGGGGGAGGTGTTTAATAGTAACAATTCATTTTTATTTGTAGTAATTGTACATATTTGCATGTTTTCTTTTAATTCATTTTGATATGTACTAATAACTATTTTTTACAGCAAATGTCTCCTTCAGGTATTAAGGCGAGGATGATGATGCTAGTAATGATGATGTCGCCTGGGCTCGGTGGTAGCGGAGGTGACGAGGGCTCCTCGGCCCCTAGTCTCTCCAAATATGGCAAATTAGGGATGCCAATCGAGAACAAGTCGGGGCTATTAGCGAGATCCCTCGAGCTGGTAAAGACGATCATCGGCCCGGGGTACATTAGATGGCAGGAGGTTCCATATGAGCTCAAGTTAGCTATTTGGGTGGCACTATAGGTAATATATTTATATTTATATGAATATTTCAATTTCAATTTCGATCTCAATTTCATTTTATATTTATATTTATTTGCTACTAATATTGTATTTGTTGGACAGGAACAATTCAACCTGGATCCAAAGCTACGCGATTCCGGCTTAGAGCAGTTGAGGGAGCAACACAAGACGTGAAAGAAAAATATGCGGACCCGATACTTTGGGAAGACACGAGCGTCCATTATCTAATGGCGTGAATCCATCCCGCCGAAGGAGCCGATCTCATTGACACAATGGCAAAGGTTCATTGACAATGAGATTGGGGAGCGACAATTAGCATCTGGCCAATCGGGAAGAGAAAATCGGGCAAAAAAGATGGACGTGCACTACTCCGGCCGGACTTCTTACTTTGAGGTGGAGCATAGGATGATGGTAAGATTTAATTTTTCTATAACTACATAAAATATATTATTCTGCATTATTTTACTTTGCGGGGCCGATACTAATTTTACTTTATTTTATTTCTGTAACAACCCTCGCTTTTAGGAGACTCATTTTATATTAAATTACCGCATGAAGTAATTATATAAAATGTTGGAATCGGAGTAAATACTAAGTGAATGAGTTGAAAGTCAATATTTATTGGATCGTTGCATATTTACTGTATGTGTAGGTAAATATCATCATGTTGCATGTGTTATAGTGTCATGTGTTTTAAATGACATCATGGTTTAAATGAAACCAGAACTTAAAGTGAATTATAAAATTTTTGGATGCCATTTTAGAGTGCGTAGTTAGTCCCGGAATGTGCGAGATAGTCAAAATAAGTGCCATATTGTATTTTTACAGTTCGGGCACTTTTGACTGGTTTTACCTTAAATGCGTATTTGTGAGTCATTTTAATGTGGTATTAACCATTTAAGTTGGGAATTTTAGAATTAATCCATGATTTTAAGTCTTACCCCTTGTTTCATTGCTCATTTGTGTGTTACCGAACATAGAGAGACAAAGAGAGAGGAAGAGAAAAAAGGACAAAGAAGAGAGATTTGGAGATTGAAGATTGAGATTGCAACTACCACAAAGAAATCTGAGATTTCAACTTCAAGGCAAGTTTTCTACTTGCTAATATATGATTTAAGATGAGTAAATTGTGTGATAGTTGTGTATTAACATTTATGGATAAAAAATGGAATTTATGGTGTTTTAACCCTAATCTTAGTTTATGATGATGAAATTGTGGGTTTTAGTAGTTAATAATCATGTAGGATGATTTGGGGTAGTTTAATGTTATTGGATGTGTTTAAATATGGAGTAGAAATTGGTTTTGGGGAAAAACTAGGGTTTATAACCCGTAAGTCATTCTTGGAATATACGCAGGGTCGAATCGATTCGGCCCTAGGGCTCATCGATTCGCTAAGGGGTCAGCTTACAAGTCTGTAAAACCCGAATCGATTCAGACAACTGTAGAATGTTGGTTTTATCATCCGAATTGATTCGCTTTTGGGCGAATCGATTCGGCCCTTGGGTGAATCGATTCGGGATCAGGCTGTTTTTGAGTTGTTTTTCTAACTCAATTTTTATTCTTTTTCTTTAGGCTTAGGACCTAGGAACCTTCTTGTATGAAGTAAATTTAGAGTTCTAGAGTCCTAGATGAGTGGGGTAACCATCCTATATTATAAATGCGTTATGCGGGGGCTTTTCCGGGGATATGCCAATTGATGTTAGGGCATTCTTTTCTTCTGGTTGATTATTATGAAACTAGGAGTTATAGTGTTATGTTTGAGAGACTTTAGGAGCTCAATTGAGCTATGATAGTCTTGATGGTTAATAGTATAACTCCACAAAACTGTGTTGGGAGAAGTAAATTGGGAGTTCACGTATTCTTTGAGGTTGTAATGACGATATGAATTGCGTACGGCTCCGGATAAAATGTGGATTATTTACAAAATGTAAATGATTATGGTTTCGGATAATATGAAACATACATATGAAAAAGGGTAAATGAAAATGAAACTAAAATGGTAACGATTACGGTAAATGATAATTTACTTAATTATGGATATGGTAAATGATAATTTACTTAAACACACCTCTCTAAATGCTATCATAAGGGAAGTTCGCGCGTGAGGTGATGCCCCCTGGATAATGAATGCAGGGTGGATATAGTCCTAGGCCATATGAGCGATTATTGTATGTTTCTGCGCTGGTGAGGTGATTCCGGGTGTGGTCATGAATCTTCTACCGGCATATGGCCGCTTCCCGCATTATTGGCGCCCAGGTTATCTTGTTTGATAGGCCCTGGAAGATGATAGTCATTTAGGGCCGCGTCGAGTGGGGAAACTCGGAGGGGCGGTCTTAGAATCGTTATATGTATATGAATATAACAATTCTTAATCAGGTGGTACTTGATGCATAATAAATGCCATAAAGAGCATACGATGATAATGATATTGCTGATAAGGAATGGAATGCCGTAAAGTACATATGATTGAGATGAAAAGCCACAAAGAGCTTAAATTATGATTATATTTCCTGATAAGGAACGAAACTATGAAATGGATTAATGTTTTTGATGAAAGCTTTTAAATTAATGTTAATCATTCTTATTCTCTTGTTTAATTGAATTAGATCTATGATTAGTTAAAATGTCTTAGCTTATGCATTAAATTGTGTTGGTAGATTCTTATCTCTATTAGTCATGATTTACTATTCATAACTATCATACTTTTTATTCATCTGGTGATCTTATAAAATCGGGTCCTGACCCGTTCATATTTCTTATTGTGAATGCATCTTGTATCCGTTTAGGTGCTCCGCCGCAAGGACACCTCTTCTGACTTTCCTATTCCGATGTTTTTTAGGAGTCGTGATGCTTTACGGATATTACGGGATATATTGCAATAGACTCCGTCATCTTTGTACTCTAGTTGTGATCGGCTATTTTTACTCTGGAGTTAGGCCCCAGCTTTTGTAATTGTCTAATGTAATGTATTATGTACTTTATTGAACATGTTTAATACTATTGTAAGAGTCTGTTGACTGACAGCATATTCGGTCCCTTATTGTATATTTGAGATGTATGTAATATTATATATTCGGCATTTCCACTTTCTTTTTTTAATTGGGTTGTTTAAATTCTTTCCTTAACTTTAAAAACCAAAATTTTTAGCAACTTGTTTTAAAAAAATATGGAGTGGTTATCCTGTATACTTTGTATATTATTGTGATGCTGAGAATGATTGCATTCATGATTCCTGTTATATTGGAGTATTGGGCTGGCCACCCCATATTTTGGTGAGCGGGTTGTTACAGATGGTATCAGAGCATCAGGTTCTAGAGTCCTTAGGAGTCTGTGTGAATGCTTTACGTTTTCAGCATTGCTTTCGATTGGACGTAGAGCCTTAGGATTAAGATCATTTATTTCTCTTGTGAGACTTCGTTCTCCTGCCATGAGATAGAACCTACATAATCTGTTGCGCATTCATGTGAGATTTGTAGGTCGATTGAAGAAAGGCGCCAGGGAAGGTTGTTGTGAAGGCGTCGCGAGATGTAATTACTAGGAACTGTAAGTTGTGGCCGGGGATGAGGACCGCTTTGGAGGTCGCTCCCTTTTGTAGCATTTTCTTATCTTGCTACTGCGACTACTAATTACAATAGATATAGTTTTCTAAGTACCGCTAGAAGAAAAGAGTGGTACTAATCTTGGGATTTCAAGCGACGTTAAATCGAAATTGAGAAGAGCCCATGATAAGGGCCACATGTTAAAGTAAGATAGAGGAGATGCATCCTCATTCGGTGGAAGTGTAAAGTCCAGGAGTTTTGGCCTAGAGAAGGGTATAGAAGTATCCAGATAACAAGGATGGAGGAAAATCCTTTACCCGTTGGAGTAGTGTTGAAACGATAGAAACGTAGTCACCATATTTGTGGGTGCAGAAAGTTTTGCCCATGGAGAAACTCGGTGGACATTATCAACAGCGAGTTTCTCTGGGATAACTGGAATGAGGAGAAGGTAGATCCTCAAATGTTCACGCGACGCTCGGTCAGAGGCCGACAGTGAATAAAGAATTGTACGGTTAGGGAGGCCATGCACCAAAATAAGGTAGGTATAAGGAAGAAGGAGCCCTTCAGTGGAATGATAGGCTCCAGAATAAGTGTCGTTAACACTTCTGAAGGAATAGTGTTCATGGAACCCCATTGGCGGATATTCGCCCGGGGAGGTTTCATTGAACTAAGGAAGAGGAGGCCGGTAGCATGTTCTCTTTTATTGAGAAAGTAAAAGGGATTGCGTGGGCAATTATTTGGCAGCTAAGGACAGAACAGTGGCTATGATGTGGAATGTAGAACCACTCATCTTGATTCTGTTGTTTGGAGAACAAGTTCAAGGATAAGGTGCCTGGTTGGGGGATGGAAGTAATATTGGTTCGAATAAGACTCGAATAAGGTGTCTGAGAACCATTAGTATTAACCCGGGGAGATTGGCAAGAATGTTGGTGGGAATTCCACCTTAGTAGTGGGTGGTACATTCCTCATAATAAGATAGGGTAGTATTATGTACTCTAGAATCGGGTGTAAATATTGAGCTTGAGATAGTATCGATGCCACTATAAATAGGGTCATTATATGACTTTCGTGGTAGGGAAGTTTTATATTTTCCTTCACTCGTTATAAAGGGAGTGATGATAATTTTTAAAAGTATTATGTGCATTATGTGCTACTTGTATGATGTGTATTATGCGAGTAAAGATATTTTGGTTTGATTGGGGTGATAGTAAGCGAATAAATTGCAAGGCTATCTAACTTCTAGTTTCAGGATGGAACTATTTGTCCTATAATATCTCTCCTGAATACAAATTGAGACTGTATAGAGGTGGTTTGAGGTAGGTAGGAAATTTTCATTACTTGTTATGTTATCTTGCTTGAGTGTTTGATTGTTTGTTTGCTTTGTTGTGTTTGTTATGCCTTATCTCCATGACAAACAAGTTAAGTAGGCATGTGTCGGAGGGGTTCCTTGTTTGTATTTCGCTTTGCGAGACACTCTGCGCATGAACACTTAACGACGTTGGGAGTGAAGAGATGCTATTCTTTATTCTTTTGTTTTATTTTATTTTATTGTTAGAAGTTATGTTAAAAGTTTTAGCCGAGAACCACGTAGTTGAGTGATTAAGGGAAGACTTTCAGTTATGCCTTGATGATAAGGCTATTTAAAAAGTTGTATATATGTTGTGGGATAAATAATTGTAAGACTTTACAGAAAGTAAATGTTCGATTAGTTGAAATCCTCTCTTATTTGAAATGGTAAGACATAGAAGTAGAATCTTATTAGTAGGGTTGAGGGTTAGAAATTTTTTCCGTCCCGATCATGTGTCTTAGATCGTCATATCTTGATGACCGATGATGCGAGGTAGTAGTGTAACAGGAGGGTTCCTTGTATGGATTTTGATTTAGCGAGACGTCCCATGCATGAAACCGAGCGAATGTCGAGAATTGAGAAAGGTTTTGGGCACTAGGGATATACTTAGTATCATACGTATACGACTTAGATATGATATGTATAGATCGACCTTAGGATTTTTTAGGACATAAGGCCTTTAGGGCATGTGATGTTGATTTAGGAGGGCTATAGGGAGTTGGCCACAAATAGGTTGTGGGTTAACTCTAAGGGGGATTAGGTCCCTAGAAACGAGAAGTATGGAATCTCGAGTGTTTCGAAAAGTTAGGCCAAAGGAGACAATACCTCTCTTAGTTAAAGCATTACGTTGGTAACCTAATTTTTGGGGAGTTAAAAGGATGAGTTGACTTTCACTCCTGAGCCCATGTTGCTAAGCTCGAGGGTGGATTTAATGAACAAGTCTCTACCAGGAACGGGAAGTGATAATACTGGAGCATGGACCCATTGTTTATGCGTCTTACAGACTTGAACTTTGTGGGAAGTATTATCCCATGCTTGATCTAGAATTTATTGCGGTAGCAATCACCTTAAAGAAATGGAGGCATTACTTCCTGGTTAGGAAATTTGGTCTTTCTCACGAGCAACAAGTTGTTGCACTATGTTGTGGGAGGAATAGAATGGGTGTTTGAGGTTCATAAAAGAACTATCAATTGGATATTCTCATTCGCTAGGGGAATGCGATTGGGGTAGTAGATACGTGAAGTAGAAAACCCGTTGGAAAATTTGTGATGGCATGGAAAGCCAAATAAAATGAGCATAACTAGGAAGACTCTAGAGCAAGAGCATTCATGTCTGTGACTGACCATTTCACCCACTCGTGTGAAGAGAGTAGTGGTGGAATGAAGAAGGGTATATTCATAGACATCCTTATTGAATTGCCGACACTGAAATGGTCATGATCCTATTTGAGGAAATTGTTGATCGTTTGACCAAATCGTTGCTTTTTCGGCCATTGCGGGCAGACGATATGTAGAGGAGTATGCCCCGCCCTTTATGGAGGGGTGGTAATACCGTATGAAGTACCTATCAAAATAGTGGTGGACCGAGATTAGATATTCGTGTTGAAGGTTTGGTAAAGTTACCAGGAAGTAATGGGAACCGTATGGAAATGGTGTATATCTTACCACCCTAGTGTGGATGAACGAATGGAGGAAGTTAACCTAATGCCACAAGGCATATCTTGAATGTGCGCCTTAGGATAAATGGATGGACGGGACCAGTAGCTTGTGTGGATAGAAATTTCTCGTACGATAATTTGAACCATCTTTTAAGGTATGGCACCGTGAGTGGCCCTGTGTATCCAGTTGAATAATTCGCATATTCGTTGGATGAGACCAACGAACAATAGGTTCCTTGGACTTGGAGTGGTTCCGGAACATTTGTTTAAGGTTTGGGGTTTTGAGCCATATGCTTTGAAGGGCTACGCCTATACAACGAGCAGTTGAGTAATATTGGGGTTAAGCCCTTTAGAGCTGGTGTAAGTGCCCCCGAGGAGGGATGTAACATGATTCAGGAAGTAAGTCTATTTGCACCGAGTCATGTAGGTATCGTCTTCCGTCGTAGGAAGTTAGAATTGATAGTTCGTGATTAACAATGTGGTGCTATGTTAGAGCACGAAAAATGTAAACTGAGATAGATAGTGACGACCTTAGTCCGAGTCCATCCGGGATGCCACGATATTGAGGGGTTTGTGAAGAGTGATATAATGATAGCTTAGGATAGTATACCCTTTATGCGATTAGGGTACGCCCGAATTTTGAGGGCAAAATTCCCTTATAAGGGGGGAGTATGTAACAACCCTCGCTTTTAGGAGACTCATCTTATATTAAATTACCGCATGAAAGTAAATATATAAAATGTTGGAATTGGAATAAATATTAATTGAATGAGTTGAAAGTTAATATTTACTGGATCGTTGCATATTTACCGTATGTGTAGGTAAATATCATCATGTTGCATGTTTTATAGTGTCATGTGTTTTAAATGACATCATGGGTTTAAATGAAACCAGAACTTAAAGTGCATTATAAAATTGTCAGATGCCATTTTAGAGGGCGTAGTTAGTCCCGAAATGTGGGAGACAGTCAAAATAAGTTCCATACTGTATTTTTACGTTTCAGGCACTTTTGACTAGTTTTAACTTAAATGCGTATTTAGGAGTCATTTTAATGTGGTATTAACCATTTAAGTTGGGAATTTTAGACTTAAGCCACGATTTTAAGTCTTGCCCCTTGTTTCATTTCTCATTTGTGTGTTACCAAACATAGAGAGACAAAGAGAGAAAGAGAGAGGAAGAAAAAAGAGGAGAAAGAAGAGAGATTTGGGGATTGAAGATTGGGATTTCAACTACCACAAAGAAATATGAGATTTCAACTTCAAGGCAAGTTTTCTACTTGCTAATATATGATTTAAGATGAGTAAATTGGGTCATAGTTGTGTATTAACATTTATGGATCAAAAATAGAATTTATGGTGTTTTAACACTAATCTTAGTTTATGATGATGAAATTGTGGGTTTTAGTAGTTAATAATCATGTAGGATGATTTGGGGTAGTTTAATGTTGTTGGATGTGTGTAAATATAGAGTAGAAATTGATTTTGGGGAAAAACTAGGGATTATAACTCGTAAGTTATTCTTGGCAAATTCGTAGGGGCGAATCGATTCAGCCCTAGGGCGAATCGATTCGCTAAAGGGCCAGATTACAGGTCTGCAAAACCCGAATCTATTCGGGGTAGGGCCGAATCGATTTGGCCAACTGCAGAATGTTGGTTTTGTCATCCGAATCGATTCTCTTTTGGGCAAATCGATTCAGAATCAGGCTGTTTTTGAGTTGTTTTTCTAACTCAATCTTTATTCTTTTTCTTTAGGCTTAGGACCTAGGAACCTTCTTATATGAAGTAAATTTAGATTTCTAGAGTCCTAGATGAGTGGGGCAACCATCCTAGATTAGAAATGCATTATGTGGGGGCTTTTCCTCGGATATGCCAATTGATGTTAGGGAATTCTTTTCTTCTAGTTGATTATTATGAAAGTAGGAGTTGTAGTGTTATGTTTGGGAGACTTTAGGAGCTCAATTGAGCTACGATAGTCTTCATGGTTAATAGTATAACACCACAAAATGGTGTTGGGAGAAGTAAATAGGGAGTTCACGTATTCTTTGAGGTTGTAATGACGATATGAATTACGTATGGCTCCGGAAAAACTGCAGATTATTTACAAAATGTAAATGATTATGGTTTCGGATAATATGAAACATACATATGAAAAAGGGTAAATGAAAATGAAACTAAAATGGTAACGATTACGGTAAATGATAATTTACTTAATCATGGATATTGTAAATGATAATTTAATTAAACACACCTCTCTAAATGCTATCATAAGGGAAGTTCGCGCGTGAGGTGATGCCCCCTGGATAATGAATGTAGGGTGGATATAGTCCTAGGCCATATGAGCGATTATTGTATGTTTCTGCGCTGGTGAGGTGATTCCGGGTGTGGTCATGACTCTCCCACAGCCATGTGGCCGCTTCCCGACGTCTTGCGTTATTTTTGCCCAGGTTGTCTTGTTTGATAGGCCATGGAAGATGATAGTCATTTAGGGGCGCGCCGAGTGGGGAAACTCGGAGGGGAGGTCTTAGAATAGTTATATGTATATGAATATAACAATTCTTAATCAAGTGGGACTTGATGTATGATAAATTCCATAAAGAGTATATGATGATGATGATATTCCTGATAAGGAATGGAATGCCATAAAGTACATATGATTGAGATGAAAAGCCACAAAGAGATTAAATTATGATTATATTTCCTGATAAGGAACAGAACTATGAAATGGATTAATGTTTTTTATGAAAGCTTTTAAATTGATGTTAATCATTCTTATTCTCTTGTTTAATTGAATTAGATCTATGATTAGTTAAAATGTCTTAGCTTATGCATTAAATTGTGTAGGTAGATTCTTATCTCTATTAGTCATGATTTACTGTTCATAACTGTCATACTTTTTATTCATCTGGTGATCATATAAAGCCGAGCCCTGACCCGTTCATATTTCTTATTGTGCATGCATCTTGTATCCGTTCAGGTGCTCCGCCACAAGGACACCTGTTCTGACTTTCCTATTCCGATGTCTTTTGAGAGCCTTGATGCTTTGCGGATATTACGGGATATATTGCAATAGACGCCATCATCCTTGTACTCTAGTTATGATCGTGTCTTTTACTCGGGCGTTAGGCCCCGGCTTTTGTAATTGTCTAATGTAATGTATTATGTACTTTATTGAACATGTTTAATATTATTGTAAGAGTCTATTGACCGACAGCATATTCGGTCCCTTATCGTATATTTGAGATGTATGTAATATTATATATCCGGGGTTTCCACTTTCTTTTTTTAATTGGGTTGTTTAAATTCTTTCCTTAACTTTAAAAACCAAAATTTTTAGCAACCCGTTTTTTTGAAATATGGAGTGGTTATCCAGTATACTTTGTATATTGTTGTGATGCTGAGAATGATTCCATCCATGATTCCTGTTATATTGGAGTATTGGGTTGGCCACCCCATATTTTGGTGAGCGGGTTGTCACAATTTCAGGGGACAGGGAGTGGCCCTGGGGGTAGGCCACATAGGCTCGATACTTATGTGGCTCTTCGGACTAAGAAGGGGAAGGACAAGGAGGTGTCCCCAAGCGTCGCGCCCACAACTGTAAGTAATCCGACAGTTTACTTTTTGTTAATTACGTTATAATTTTTTAATTTACTTATTTTACTAATCATGTGATTTTTGTCATTTCAGGCAAAGCCTAAGGAAGTCCATGAGTCGCAGTCTGATGCCGATAAGGCATCTTTGTCCACAGACGCACTCAGTTAAGTGCTTGGCTCTGATTCGCAAGGGAAGGAAAAGGGGGTGAGATCACGGGTGGACAAATCTAGGATCATCAGATTGGGGATGAGAGACACCGGGTTGGCTCGAATAGTGGATTCACATGACGCGAAACTGTTCCGTTTGGAGGCGATGGTCCAGGATATGTATTCATTCGTGAAGCGTTCGTTGGGCAAAAACCATAAGGGTAAAGGGAAGGATAAGGCAGTGTGGAAGGACGTGAGGGAGGAGGAGGTGTGGGAGGATGAGGACGAGAATGTGGACCTCGCTGCTTCATCGCCGACACGTGCGAACTTTAATGATCCACTTCCCTATTTGGCTCCCTTCAACAGACCGATGTCGACACTTGGCTGGCCGAACGTGTTTATAATGGACATATTTGATGGCCAGTGGATAGGGCAGGGGTTGAGGGACCCGAATATCATCCAGGGTGCACTAATTCATTGACGTGAGCTTAAAGACATCGAGTCTAGGGTGCTCGTCACGCATGTGATGCCCGGGAAGGAGAACTCTCAATTGTCGTTGCGCGAACAATGAGACACGGCGTATATTAGTGGATGTGTTAATTCGATTATCGTATAGACTACTCACCTCCTTAGCGTTAACCATACCCCATACATTTAGTGACATTGATTTAAGTTTGAATTGAATTGTTTTAAATTATTACATTTGAATTATATTTGGATTATATGGTGATGCATATTCTCTCTATTTTGAATGTATATTTGCACTATCTCTATTTTATCTGGATATATAATGTTTGAACAGGTACAACGTTGCTATAACAAGTACAAATATACTGCTGGGCAGTGGCCAAACTACCCAGCAGATTTTTTTTCAATTCTGATCAGAATTATCACGGTCATTGATCGTGACAAGTCCGTGACAAAGGATTATTGTCACAGGCTTGTCATGGTCATTGACCGTGATAATTTTTTAAACATTGTCACGGGTTTTCCACAGTCCTGAAACATGACAAAACTTGTCAAGGTCAAGGACCGTGACAAGTCTAACGAACTTGTCATGGCTATTGACCGTGACAAGTCCTTGACAAAAAAATTTGTCACCCCCAGAATTTTCATGGTCATTGACCTTGATAAGTCCAACTTGTCAAGTTTAATGACCGTGACAATTCGACAGATTTGGTGTAGTGTATCATGTGAACCCTAAAGTAATAAACATGATCTCTAGCATATAATTCATTCAACAATTATATTTCAACATTAATTCAATTTATTAAGATAAAATCTAATATGCTAAACTTATCATTTGTTTTATTTTGATATCAAATTTACTATTTTCATTAGAAGATGATAGAACAATTTCACTAATTACACTTTTTTAACTTGAATCCTAATTGTTGATACCATATTTAACTATGATATTTCGAGGCTCCTCAAAC
The DNA here is from genome assembly GCA_949130495.1 of Sambucus nigra. Lineage (NCBI taxonomy): Eukaryota > Viridiplantae > Streptophyta > Magnoliopsida > Dipsacales > Adoxaceae > Sambucus > Sambucus nigra. The sequence goes on from OX422214.1 coordinate 336,639,823, forward strand.
TCAAACTTCCAACTTCACTTAGGCCATAATAGAGGTCATAAGGTCAACCTCTGACCTCTTTCAAATCATTACCAAGCTTCCAAGACCTCCACCGTCTTCAAGAAAGGACCATAGTAAAGTTATAGGCCTCACCCACCTCCTCATTCTCCTAGAATACCCGGTCGTTCTAACATATCTCCATAACCAAGCTCAGAGACCTTAACACCAATGTTTCATCATCCCCAGCGTTTACGATGAACCTCGATCTTAAGAGAAATGACCTTCAAAGATCATATAGCCCTCAACCAAAATAACTATTATTTTAACATTCCTCAGGATCATCCATCTGTAAGCCAATGGCGATTCCACACCACATAGGCATCTAGATGAACTCCTGTAGTTAGTCTGTAAGGCATGTGAAAAGGACGACGCTATTCCACATACTGCCACTAATCAGGTGTACTTGCATTAATGACTCTTCGACACATTAAATTCACCCATCAACTACCTTACACCACCTGCAAGCCTTTCTACCACACTCCACCTTGGTACAATAGGTGTCAGACCTTAGAAGGAGCCCTGACCATACTGTAGCACTACACTCATTCTCCCTCCAAGATAATGAATATATAGAGAAGGCTTGCGAACGTTAGAAGATATGTTCAAATCGTCATACACATGCTAGAATCAATCATACAAGCAGAACATGTGTTCTATAATTATTGTACACACTAGAAACCCACTATTGTGAGCAATCAGTCATTGTTCAAATCATTTTTAACTATTTTAGTTATTATACATCTCGTTGACTTCTACATTAATACTTGGGAACCTTTCAAAAAGTATACCAGTTACTTCTTAAGTTCCTCTGAATTAATAACCAAGACACCAGGGACCTCAGACTCTCTAGACCAAAGCTCAAGAGGTTTTTTAGACTGTAGCAATAATTTTATTATCTAATACACAGTAAAACACCCTTTAACTATGAACGTAGTATCCTTATCTGTGGTTCGGACCAATTTATATACTTATCTATCACTTTGACACGTCTCCCCTTAAGCTGTCCAATGTCCTAAGGGGAGCCTCGGTTGGGTCCGAGGTATCATAAGATTTTAATGTCCACCAATTTTCATCATTTGTAGAACACAAAGTTCCATTTACTTTATATACAAGTCCCACTCTTATTAATATGCTGACTAATACTAAGTTATCCCTTTCTATCAAAGATATGGAATCTTGTCAAAAGGAGATTTAAGAGTAATTAGCTAATATTTTAAGAAGGTTTTATTTACCACCTGTGATGAAGGAAACGAATGGATCAAAACATAGCGGAACTGGAGAAAATAGTGAGCCACAATTAGTAGGAGAAAATTAACTGAGGGTTATGATTATGTCCCCACAACGGTTGATGACCTATATCATCATCATGAATAGGTTATTACTCCCACGAGATCAATCCTAAGGTGTCTAGGCCCTGGGACAAGGAGATTAAGAATATGCAAGACCAGTTGGGAAATTTACTTAACTAGTAAAAGATGCACATTCCCAATACCATTGATTTGGCTATCAAGAAGACACTATCTCTATTATCCAATGAGGTTTAGAATTAGCTCCCTCTAAAGTTGAATATGCTTAATATTGAATCATTTAGCGTATCTAAGAATCCCATAAAACACATAGAGACCTATAGGTCACTCATGCTCCTTCAAGACACCCTAAACTAGGTCTTTTATAAAGCCTTTCCCGCTAATCCATAGGGGACAACTATCTACTAGTTTTCCAATTTCAAACTAGGGAACATTTGGATCTTCAATGAGTTAGAAATATTCATTGTCATCCATTTTATGGGGTATCAGAAAATAAGAAAGACTATTACCTCCCTCCTCCACTTCAGACAAAAGATGAGTAAGGCACTCAGAGAGAATGCTAAGAGATTCAACCAAGAGGCCTTCAGGTTGATGATTTGAATGACACCATATGTGTGGTGGACTTCATATCAGGTCTTACCTTAAAGTAGCTACTGAGGTCTTTCAATAAGAGACCCCTTAGATCCACGACTGAGTTACTTAAAAGAGCTTAAAAATACATGAATATTGAGGATGCGGTCATGATAAGACGTTTTATACCCTCTCCCTAGTAAGGAAATATGATAGATGTCTTCCCCCATCTTAGGCAATCCCTTGAGGCAATTGAGGCAAAGAAGATGAAGAACAATGGTAAGAAGAATGTACCTCTTGAGGCTAAACGTTTCACCCTGCTCATAGCCAACTATAGAGGAGGTCTTCGTAGCAGGAGAAGATCAAGATATCCTACCTCCACCAAAGTCCATGAGGGTAACGAATGATATGAGAGATAAATCTAAGTATTACAAGTTTCACAGAGATCACGACCACAATACTAGTGATTGCTTCAGACTCAAAGAGACCATTGAAGGGCTGATCAATAGAGGTTATCTCAAAGAATTCGTGGCAAAAGACACATGCAAATGCCAGGGAAAAAATAACTATAATGAAAATAAAGACGACATCCCTCTAATTGAAGTGAATACCATTTTGGAGGTTTTTTTGGCGGTGGACTTTCTTCTATGTCTAGAAAATCCCATCTCAAGAGCATCTAACACGAGGGAGTGTAGGTTAAAAATGTCTTTCATAAGAATCAAGCCTAAAGGTAGTTCTAATGATGATATTTCTAGAAAGAGACCTCATAAGGATCCTCCTACCTCCATATGATTGCTTTATTATCTTAGTGATAATGGGAATAGACAACATGAAAAGGGTCTGGATTGACACTGGGAGTTCCACAAATATCTTATTCTTAGATGCTTTTAAGACCACGAGTCTCAGTATAAGAAATATGTAGCCAATCACCACTCCTCTAATTGGATTTTATGGGGAACATACCTATTCCCTGGGGTATATTACTCTTTTCCTCACCAACGGATCAAAAGACTGTTGATCTATTATTTGGAATAAGTTCCTAGTGGTGGACCTCCCCTCAACCTATAATGTGATCTTAGGCAGACCATCATGGTGGACCTCCCTTCAACTTACAATATGATCTTGGACCTCCCCTCAATGATTTAGATGTTATCATATCAACATAAAGGCTGGTAATGAGGTTCCTTACCCCTATGGGTGTGGGAGAAGTTCATAGGGGTCAGAAGAAAGTGAGATAGTGTTACAACACTTCCATGAAAGAGAAAAAGAGGTTATTTAAGACTTCCCAAATATTGGCCAAGGGTTTAGAAATTTTACAAAGGTGCTATGCAGCCCCATCATAGGTCTTAACTCTTTCACTAGAGATGCCTGAGCTCCCATTAGAGAGTTTGATCACAGAGATGCCTTGATTCATGAGATGAGGAAAAAGAATAGAGAGATGAGCCCTTGAAGTTCTGGTTTCAATTTCCATTAATGAGGTGGATCCTACCAAGGTGGTACAGATTGGGGCTGGTTTGAGCTCCCCCCTTAGAGAGTTCACCCAGATCCTAAAATAAAACAAAGACGTGTTTGCCTGGAGTCATTCAGATATGATAGGAGTGTACCCTGAGGTTATGGTCCATCACTTCAGCATGGACCCAAACCACAGGCTTGTTCGCCCAAAAAATATATTCTTCAGTCATGAAAGGAATAATGCAACTGTTGAGGAGGTTGGCAAACACTTGGCGGCCAACTTTTTTAGAGAGATAAAGTACCCAATGTGTCTCTCCAATGTTGTACTTGTGCCCAACGACAATAAAAAGTGGACAATGTACGTTAATTTCATTGACCTTAACAAGGCATGCCCTAAATATTGCTAACCTATTCCTCAGATTGACATTTTGGTAGACTCAATAGAAAGTCACGAGATCCTCTATTTCATGGATGCATATTTCATATACAACTATATCAGGATGGACCTTGTTAACGAACAGAATACCTCATTAATTATAAAAAAGGTACCTACTGCTACAAAGTTATGACTTTTGGACTAAAGAATGCAAGTACAACTTATTAGAGGGTGGTAAAATCCATCGCGAGGGATCTCACTGTCAAATTCAAAAAGGTCTATGTTGATGAAATGCTGGTCTAGAGCCTAGAAGCTCAAAACCATATGCAAAAACTTAAAGAGACTTTCGCCATCCTTAAGATGAACCATATGAGCCTCAACCCAAAAAAATGTACTTTTGTGGTTGCTAGAGGAAATTTTTTAGGATTTATGGTCACCAGACGTGGAGTAAAGGCCAATCTAAAAAATATTCAAGCTCTTTTATATATGGATTCCCTGAGGATAGTTAAAGAAATCCATATCCGTACAAGAGAGTTGCCTCCCTGAATCGATTTGTCACTAAATCCACAAACAGGTTCTTATTATTCCTCAAGATAGTAAAGAAGGCCTTCTAATGGACTCTAGAGGTTGAGTAAGCCTTTTAGAGCATAAAAAGTATCTGTGGTCTCCACCTTTTCCATTCAGCACCATCATTAAGGAGGAATTATGCTTGTACCTTACTATTTCTCTAACCACTGTGACCTCAACTTTGATCTGACCAAGTGTATTGTATAAGTCGATCTCTATAAAGGGATAGAAGAAAGCATCTATCGATGGAAAAGATCTCCTTCTGACTCATTATAGCCAGACGTCTGATGCAGTACTTTTAGTCACACACTATTATGGTCATAATCTAATAAACCCTCTGATAAATCCTCCATAAGCTTGATACATCAAAAAGGATTTTTAAGTGGCTTTTGGAGTTGGGGGAATTTTATTTCAAGTATCATCCATGGCATCAAATGTCAGACATTGGATGACTTTATTGTGGAGTTTAGCAACCTGGAGGAAGTGGAGAAAGATCCCATAATCTCATGAACATAAGCCACATCACCTAAGAGATAGATCATAACTCTCCACTATGGATCTTACATATGGATAGCTCCTCTTAGGTAATAGAGCCATACTTCATCTAGTAATCCCATAAGGAGATATAATTTCTCTTGCTCACCATTTTTAATTCAAATCCTCTAATAATGAGGAAAAGTATGAAGCCTTAGTGGCAAGCCCGGGCTTGGCCATTCATTTAAAAGTAAAGCAAGTAGAAGCCATTAGTGATTCACAGTTGGTGGTCAACTAACTCACTAAGGTCTATGAGGCCAAAGGTTATAGGATGATAGTTTACTTGGTAAATGTGAAGAAACTCATCCAGATAATCCCTAAATTCAGCATTAGAAGGGTCCCTCGAGCTTAAAACTCTAAGGCTTACCATGCTGTATGAGTAGCTTATTTAAATAAGATAGATCTAGAGGTCCTAATTGTCACCTTGGACCCACAAATAATAACCCAACTCCATATCAATACTACATAGGTCGATCAAAGCTCATTTTTTTACCACTCCCATCAAAGCCTACCTCAAAGATGAAGTCCTTCCTAAAGACAAGCTTCAGGCTAAATGACTGAAGTCCTTATCTTCCAGATACTACATAAAGCACAGGTCCCTATTAAAAAATGGGTATGACTCAGTACATCAGCGGTGCCTCATTCCCTTAAAAATCGAATATATCCTCAGAGTCCTCCATGAAGGTGTCATAGGTTCACTTCATCCCAAAGCAATCCAAGAAGAAAATGGACCCAATACTAAGTCTATGACCCTTTTCTCAATGGGGAGTGGAATTGGCAGGCCCATTTAATAAATCTATATTGTGGCTATTGAATACTTTACAAATTGGAATAAGGTTGATCCCTTGGCCACTATCATGGATAAGAAGACAACCAACTTTATCTGGAAAACCTCATTTTTAGGTTTGGCTTGCCTAAATCCATCATCATCGATAATGGGAAACAGTTTGACAACCTTGCCTTCAGAGAATTCTACTCAGACTATGGTATAATGAACCATTACTCATCTTTAGGAGACCCTCAGGATAATCAATAAGTCAAAGTGACCAGCACAACCATCTTCCACAACTTGAGAAAAGGTTAGATAAATCCAAGGGTCTCTAGGAAGAGGAATTTTTAAGTATGTTATGGTCCTATAGAACCACGGTCAAAGGTCCAATGGGAGAAACTCCATTCTACTTAACCTTTGTCAATGAAGAAGTTATCCTAATAGTGTTCGAGATAGAAATACAAAGGGTGGATTAGTTGAACCAGAGGCAAATAATGAGGGTCTTTGAAGGTCCTTTGATAAGTCTGAAGAAAGAAAATAGTATGCACTGGTCAGAATGGCTACTTATAAGAAAATAACATCCTCTTACTTTAATAAGAAAGTCCACCACAATAATTCAAGGTTGGGGACATGGTCTTGAGAGACATCACCATCACAACCAAAAATCCTGATGAGGGGAAAATGGGTCCTAAATGGGAAGCTCCTCACGTGGTGGTCAAAATGTCAAGGCCAGGGTGTTATTACAAAAAAACATGGATGGATATGAACTTTTGTACCCTTGGAATATTAAGCATCTCAAGAAATACTATCAGTGATGTACTCTCTTATTGAAATAAAATGAAAATAACTCTTTTGGATACCTATAATGTCCTAATATAGTATTCAATATGATTTACAAGGATTCAAACCCTAAATCTGAGTTAAAATTAAGGTCTAAGGACCCATCCTGGGTTACAAGACTTCAATCCTTAGCTATAGGTTTAATCTAATGTCTCAGGACCCACCTCGAGTTACAAATCTTCAATCCTTAGCTCTAAATAAATTATTGAGGTCTAAGAGACCTCAAACCAGTGACTCATGGAGTTAAAAGTCTTTCATCCTTGGCTCCCAAAGTACTTTAGGTATTAAATGACCCATCAAGAATTGTAAGGAAATCATCCTTGGCTCAAAGTAACATTCAAAGGTCTAAAGACCCCAAAATACTAATGGAATTACTAAGGATTTTATCCTTGATTCTGTTCAAACTAACTAAGGTCTAATGACCCATAACAGTCATCTCAAAGGCCCTATATTCACCTAAAAATGTTTTTCAAAAGAACAACATTATATAAAAATGCGAAAACCTTAGCAAAATCATCTTTTTCAATCTTTGTTTTAAGAAGTCCAACTTTAAAATGTCAAAAGTTTATTTTAAACGCAACAGATATAAAGTTCGAGACTTAGAAAAAACTTCCATTTTGAAAATTTCTTAGGGGGATAAGTGTTGAATGAAAAATTGATCAAATTTTAGTTCTAGAAGAAAATGTGCATGGACTTAACTTCTAAGGCTTTTATCCTTAGTTAAAAAGGGTTCAGAGGTCTTAGGACCCATTGTGGAACCTCGTATTATTACCATAGGGATTTTATCATAGTGGACTATGGTTCATAGGTCTCACGACCTATTATAGAACTTTTGATTTTTAGCATAATACTTTCATCCTAGTGGACTATGGTTCAGAGGTCTTACGATCCATTGCAGAACCTCAAATATTTACCACAAGCCTTTTATCCTAGTGAATTATAATTCAGAGGTCTGTAGACATATTGTGGAGCCTCAGATTTTATGTCACAAGGCTTTCATGCTTGTAGTCTAACGTTTAGAGGCCTTAGGGTCTAATATCAATTTCAAATTTTAAAACTTATAAGTCCAGAGGTTTCTAAACCCACTACGGGACTTTATATTTCATAACTTCTAAGTCTGGAGGTTTCTAAACCCATTGTGGGACTTCAGATTTCAAAACTTCCAAGTCCAGTGGTTTGTAAACCCATTGTAGGACTTTAGATTAGAAAAATGCCTAAGTTCTAAGGTCTTAGGACACTTAAAAAAACTCTTTTTTATACTAAGGCTTTTTTCCTTAGTGAAACACATTTCCAGAGGTCTTAGGACTCTTTATGGAACTAATTCAAAATACAGAAACTCTTACCTTCAAATTTATTAGTGAATCCAAGGTCTTTTGAATCTTAACGGGTTTAATTTTTAACATTCATTCCAAAAAAATGGGTGATGTTTTGGAGTACAAACATTTTGAGACATTCAGTCTTAAAAATGGCAAATTTATAAACTCCTAAGCCATTTATGGTTCTATGGTCTTATGACCCACTTAGGAACCTCAGTCCTGACTTCGAAAGCTACTGTATTTTCATGATATATACTTCAATAGTGTTGTTGCCTAAATTCTTTGCTTTACTAAGAAATATTGGTGTCTAAGAGGAATACTACTTTCTTAATAGACCTCACACAGATATATGCAAGTTCAAACATTCCTTGGCATAGCAGAAGTAAAGAAAAAAGAAGTATTAAGCAACACAAAAGTCAAGGATTCAACAAAACCTACTAATTGTTATTCATAGTATGGGAATTCTAGAGAGTTATAATAAAGAGGGCCATGGCATAATAAAAAATACATAAAATAGACTTCTTAAGGCTTTGGATTAGAGGGTGTTTCCTTAACAAGGGCTTCAATTTCCTTCTCTTGGGGGCTTGACATAGGTTGAGGAGCAATGGCTTCTTTTTTGACATCTTCCTTTTCTCGGACAGAGGCTTCAGCACCTTTACCCCCACTGCTACTCTCACTATCAGAGCTTTTGTCAGCGGAGTGGGGGGCTTCAGGAAAAAAGTTAGAGATGTCCACCTCTAAGAAGGTCATTTAAACTTTGGCTTTATAGTCCTCAAACCCCGAGGCATACTTTTTGCAAGATAATTTTTTTAATAAGCATTAGAAGCAAGGTACACTTCCAATTTACTCTTCGCAGTGGCATGGACCCTCCCCTTAAGCTCAGTATGCTTCACCCCTAGCTCAAAGAAATACTTTTGTAGATATTGGCCCTTATATGTCAACAAGTATTTCACATCATTAAGTTCAATGTTTTGCTACTTCAAGAGCTCCATGTCCTCAGCAATATGGATGAGTTTATTTCGGTCCCCTTGGAGCTTAAGGGCTTCTTACTGAAGTGCCTCCATAACAACTATGTATTCAATCACAACCATGATAAGGGCTTCCTCAACCTTGGATAATGAACAACGAGTAGGGATGAACTATCCCTAAGGGTATTATCATTAAGAAGCCAATATGCTCAAGAGTATTTATTTGAATCCTTAACCCCACTCGTTCTTTCTCTTAAGCATCCACCTCCAGCCGATGACTATTGATTACTTGGTTAAACTTTAGTCGTGTCTGATTTCATTGATTAGCCATCACGAGAGCCTTGGTCCACCCTCTCTGACCGTAAATGGCATTAATTATGTTGGCCTCTATCAAGTGTTGTGCTTATAAAAGGGAATAGTATGAGAATGAGGTGTATTAAAATGAAAAGTTACTAAAGAAAAGAGAAACAAATATTAAGGTACTTTTCCAAAGAGGTGAATTATCTCCTCAACATTTGCTAAGGTCCTCTGACCCCTCAACATGGCCACTAGGACAGAGCTGTTAGTCTTGGCTATTGAGTTTAGAACCTCTGCAACTAAGGCATAATAATTATTCTCTTATATAGAAGGAGGTCGGGAATACCCCTCTACCCCATAGGTTATCAACCCTTCCTTATCTCCTATAAATGACCCCTTGGGTTAGACAGAGGCCTTAATGGTGTCCATTATTCCCCCTCCTTCTAAGGAGACATCATCACTTCCTTCCCCTTTGGCAGGGGACCGTCAAATGTTTCCTTAACATTTGACACCTTGGGTAACAAGTCCCATGGAATAAAAGTATTGCTCTAGGTTTCCCCAGAGGTTCCACCTGCCCCCAAATATTCTTTCAACAAGGGCAAGATTTCAGTTACAGACCCCAGTATTAGTCCTTCACCATAACTAGACACCATTTCAGTCATCTCCACTAATTTTACACTTGGTACTGGAATATCCACCCCCTATGATAAATTTCAGATGTTTAGTGGACTTAGAACTTTTACGTTTATTTACTATAAGCTTTGCAGAGTTATTCTTAGAAAAGATTCATTCCATCCTCCGTTCCTTCCATTCATCTTCTAAATTATCAAAAGATCAAAGTTATTTGCTAGAGTTTGAAGATAAAGATGAAAACCTAGAAGATACTAAGGTACTTACTGGGAAAATATTCATATTCCACCAGAATCACACCTTCAATAGTGGGGAGGACCTATTCAATCCTATGAGGGAGATCAACCTTACCCCTAGACTTTTCCTCCTGACTATCCAAAGCCTCAGGGATGTTAAAGGAGACCACATCAACAACTTTCCTCTTCCTAGGTACAAGAGCAAAGGTCTCATCCCCCACAGACTCCCCTACCACGATCTTGGAAGCCTCCGACGCACTACTTATAGCCATGTCCTTAGGCTTAGGCCCCAACCCATTCTTAAAGAGGTTCCTTAGGGTGACGAAGCCTAAAAAGGAGTATATGACAATTTTTTTGCCTTACCCGTCCTATCCTCCCCTTCCTCCTCTTTGTTGATCTCAACAGACACTACAAAAAGAAAAAACACTAATAAAGCTTTGATCTGAGATTAGTAAACAAATTCAAGTACAAAGGCAGAAGAAAAATCTAACTTACCCATAACGTGAAGGGTGATCCATATGGTGGGGAAGCCGATCTTATCCTAAGGGTCAAGGGTAGCTCAGGCTCCCCTAACAAAGAAAAATATCTCCTTCTAATACTTTGGGGCATTGGGCTTATCCTTGGTGAATACCATAAAAGCCTTAGGGGCGAAGTACTTTAACCCCTTATCATTGGGTCTCTTTCGCTATTGAACCCTATAGAGTTTAAAGAACTCGGTTGTCCCTGAAGACCAAGACTGCAGCCACAGGAGACCTCTAAGATTTGGCCACTAGCTAAGAAGGGGATATCCCAGTTGCCTTAAAAATTATGACTACCAGTAAGAGCAGTGGGAACTTGGCTCTATATTTTAAAAATCTCTCATTAAAGCAAATATGCTTGGACACCAAGGAATATGCTCTCTCCTCAGGATTTGCAGCTCTAAAAGTGACAGACATAAGGAATTATTACATTTCCTTAATCTCCACCAAGCCCTGTTGAGTGATCCAAAATGCATATTGGGTTCCACCAGAGAATTTAGGATCGTGGGACCCCATGTAATTGATTAACAAAGAGCCATAAGGAATAATCCATATGGGAAGATGGGATGAGACTCTAACCTCTTGCTCCACATTTTAAGGAAAGGACATATGATGTCCAACAATAGAAAAGGTATAGGATCCAAAAGCTTCGAGGGGAGATGTTTTATGTAGACATTTTTTGTGAAGAAAAGGAGAAAGAATAGTTGTTTCCTCAGAAATCTTTAGAAAAATAAATAATTACTGGAGTGATGGGTGAAGAATTCAAACCAGTCTACGGGTCTCCTTTATGGCCCGATGCTTCAATCATTTTCCCCTTAAGGCACATCGCATTAATACTCCCAGTCCCTTCTCACACTCAATGCAAGCTCCTTCCCAGAGAAATATTATTATAATAAAAATCTTGGTGATTTTTCACGCTTTTAGCCCAAACTTGTGAATGGATAAGTGTTATCCCTTGAAATTATTGCAAAGAGCAACAAATGGATACTAATGATACCATATTTAACTATTGGTATTTCGAGGATCCTCAAAACCTCTAAGTTCACTTAGGCTAGAATAGAGGTCTGAAGGTCAACCTTTAACCTCTACCAGATCAATACTAAGCTCCCAAGACCTCCATTGTCTTCAATAAAGGACCCCAGTAAAGTTGCAAACCTTTGCCACCTACTCATTCCCTAATAATACTTAGTCGTTCCATCGCATCTCTTTAACCAAGCTTATAGGCCTCAACACCAAAGTCCCATCATCTTTGAGGTATACGTCAGACCTTAGTATGAAGAGAAATAGCCTCCAGAGTTCATATAAACCTCAACATAGAAAGATATTATTGTAACATACCTTAAAACCATCTGTTGGCAAGCTAAAAAAAATTCCAAACCTCCTTGGAATCTGGATGAATTCCTGTAGTTTTTCTAGCGGGCAGATGAAAAGGATGACATTGTTCCACCTACTGCCCCACTCAATTCTACTTGAATTTATGACTCCCATCCACATTAAGTGCACTCATAAACTACCTTACACCATTTTCAAGCCTTTATCCCACGTTCCATCTTGGTACTATAGCCGTCAGACCTCAGAGGGAGCCCTGACCATAGTGCTGCAGTCCACTTATTGTCTCTCCAAGAGAATGTGCATATATAAAAGGTTTGAAAATGGTTGAAGACATGTTCAAATCATCATACACATGCTATAATCAATCATACAGGCAGAACACGTGTTCTCTCATTGTTGAGCACACTCACAACCCACTATTGTGAGCAATCAATTATAGTTTGGATCATTTACAACAATTTTACTTGTTATATACCCTGTTGAGTCCTATATTAATACTTGGGAACCCTTAGATAAGTCTATCGATTACTTTATAAGGTGCTCTGAATTAATAACAAAGACCTCAAGGACCTTAGAGTCTCTTTACCAAAGCTCAAGAGGTATCCTAGAGTGTAATAATCATTTTATGATCTAATACACATTAAAACACCCTCTGATAGTGGACGTAGGATCCTTAACTAAGGTCCGAATTACTTTATGTACTTGTATATCACTTTGAAACATATCCCCTTAACCTATCTGAGGTCCCCATATATATATATATATATATGCTTCAAATTTAGGTTTAGGGTTTATGTTAAGGATATTGTAAGAGCCTTAAACAAAGTCAACATTTCCTCAGCCTGATCAAATGTGCCTCCTTAAAGGAGGAAGAGGTGTTGTTTGGTTAAAATAATAAGGAAATAAGAATATATATTGGTTTTGTACCTATACTGAGGTGCCTACGTCCACTATCAAGATGTTTCTCTTTAGTATATTAAATGTTATGGTAAATAATGCAAATAAACCCAACTTTAGGCTTTGGCTAAGGTCCAGAAGAATATTTAAGGTCTTTATAATGACAAGATATCTCTTAGGAAGTAACTAAATGACTTTTATAATTAGTTGTTACTCACATTATGAATTATAAGATTAAATTAAGGCTAAGTTACCTGTATGTGATGAATTGATTATAATGTATGACCAGGAAGTGGTTCAAACTCTTCTATCAATGCTAAATATTAATATTTTATAGTATATTTCGTGAATAATTTCTTAAATTTGAATTCTGATGACCTTCCCAAGGACTCCTTATGTATTTAGTGGTTAGGAGTTACTTAGAAGTGATTGCTGATACCAAAAATTATCCACCTACGTGGATAAATCATAAATGGACACTTGTCTACTTAAGTGGCAGAAATCCTAGTCAGTAGATGCTTAACCAACTCCTAAAATAGTTGTTCGTAAGGCATGCTGACCAACTTGAAGAATGCATACATCAAAGTAAATAAAACGTCACCACTTGGGGGAACAACCAAGTGTATTTTTTGCACGTGGTGTAGATAATCAACCATCACATTCATTATATACTGGGGTAAATGCTTGAATATATAAAGTCATTCCAACCCTTGATCTCCGGGGCACTATAAATACATCGTATCCTTTTCATCAAAGGGTGTAATCACTGATATTAACACAATAACAGTGGATGTAGGCTTTCTTATACAACCAAACCACTTTAAAAACTACTTGTCTTTTATTTGATTATTTCATTACGATCACATATTTTATCCGTGATTAGAAAATTGAATCTAATCCATTTTTGACATCAACAGGTGTGCGGAGTCTGTGGGAACGTGTGTCTAATTGTCGTTCTCTATCTCATACATCCTTATTCTAAGGAAGATGAGTAGTCCTGCGCCTAGTGCCAGAAATTAAGGCAACCCAACCGTCCCATCTGCTCTGCCTACAGTAAGCGACCTGAATGGGATTCTTGCCAGTATTGTAGGGGTCAAGATGCCATGTGGGAAATGATGAGGCAATTGGCTCAGTCATTACAAGACATATTTTTAACCCTTTCCAAACAACAAATGGTTGAAAAAAAAACGTTGCTAATGCCGTTTAATATAAAGATTAAACTGTATAAGCAACTCCGAGATGTTTGTTGAAGAAACCCTTTTCTTTTGAAAATAAAAATGATAAACAACAAAATGTGTTTACAAAAAAACTTATGTACGAGAATAACTAAGACTTTGTAGTCAGTTTTTAAAACTAAGATAGTTTCAAAAATTCAGCACACTATAGAATGAGATGAGTAGATGAAGATAATCAGAACACGCAATTTTAACGTGGTAAAACCTCTCCCAATAGAGGAAACATCCACGGTGACTTCTAAGTCACAAAAGTAAAAATCCACTAAAAACAAATAACAGTTACAAACAATACAACATGCATGCACACAACTCAACCTATTCTAAGTTTAGGAATATACCCCACTTGGTGTCCTTCTAACTTCTTGATAGATCTGAATGTTGATGATGTCCTTCCAGTTTGATAACTTCCAATTTGCTTTAGCTTTCCTTCAGTCGATTCAATAATCTTTGATCTTATTCACAACACTTCCAGTGTGGTAGTGTATCAAGTGTTAGTGAAGTGATTCCTATTCACATGCATGAACTCACACACACTTAGTTTTTACAGACAGTCCTAGAAAATTACATATAAAGACTATATGCTGTGATTTTCTTTTCGGTCTTTCTTACAAACCTTAAAACCTTTTTGACCTTTAATTTATCCCAGATTCCACGGATATCTTGCTTTAAAATCGGTCAAGATCTTAATCAATCTCTGTTTTAAAAATATTTTTGAGATTGAAAATCTCCAAGTGAGAATCCAACTAGGTCAAGGTTTAGTTTCATAAGAATAGAAACCATAAAATATTTACAGATCAAAATCAACAAAGATTTTCGTAAAATGAAAAATAAATATGCAGATCTAGTAAAATATAACATGCAAAGTGTAGATCTACAATTTCTATGAAGAATAAATACAGATCTTCACAAAAATGTTTAAGTTGGTAATAAGATCACAGATCAAGAGGTTACAGCTTCAAATGAAAAAACCAGTAACACCACTCTCTCTCAAACACTCAAGGTTGTGTTTGAGGTTTTTAATATACGAAGGTTTGAATCGGATATGAAGTGTTTAGGATTAGGGTTAGGGTTTGGCTAACACAGTTTCCCTTTCTCTCTCTTCTCTCTTTTCTTTTCTCTCTTCTCTCTCACTTCTCTCTTCTCTCTATTTTTTTTTCCTCTCAGAAATGACGACTGCCAAAAGTCTTGAAAGGTTGAGAATTAGAGGGCTTATATAGGAGGGGAGGAAGGTTCTGGATTGTCGAAGGCAATCAAGGGCTGAGATTAGGTCTTTCTAATATTGACTAGATCCAAGGGTGATAATATAGCGGTGGGTAAGTCGAAGTTGATTGGTCCACAGTGATAGCACATGGATAAGTTTAAAACACATGCAGACCATAGATAAGGTTTGATCTAACGATCAGCAAACCACCAGGCAACCCTCTCACATAACAAACACAAATGAGTTAACAGGAGCATGACATGTGTTGGCACTTAATTGGCTTGCAAAGGCGCGCCAAAAGAAATTACAAGCAACACCCTAGAGTCTCTAGCGCTTTTATATTCTACCCAACCAAACATTTTAATGAAAAACAAATTTTTCAAAATAGCATTTTAACCCCACAAAGTTTATAAACACACTTTTTAATTAAGAAAACATTATTTTAAAATTGTTTAAAAATTCCCAAAAATTATTAAAACCACTTTTTAAGGGGAATTTAACACACACTCAATTATGAGCAATATATACACATGAATGCACTTCTAATGTGTGTAGTGTGATTCAATTTATACCTTCTTGGATCATTGAAGAGGATTAGAGAGGAAAATTCTGAGGTTCTTTGGATTCTAGGTTAGACAACAAATTTTGTCACTATTTCCAAACTAGATGAGCACTTATACAATATAGACTTAAGTAAGTCAAAGGTATAAGGTGCTTCAATCTCCCCCTTTGGAAATATGAGACAAAATCTCCTTTGAGTTAGCTTAAACTCTTAGGGAACCAAAAAAAATAAAACCTAGTCCTATACAAAAGATACTATCTACCCATTTCCTAGAAAGTCAAAAATTACATAACTCAACTATTTACAAATGTACACTAGAGAGAAATGGTAGAAAATCAGTAGAAGCGATTCCTGCAAATATGCACTAAGATCAAGCAGTTTAGATGAAATGTGAACAAAACATTGAACCCAGAAGACTCAAATTTCTCCCCCATTTTGTCTCAAATGGACAAAGGGTAAAAATTATGGTCTTAAGAGATTAATCAGCACATACCATACCTATAGAATTACGCAAATACAGATGTCTGTTATAGTCTAGAGGTTTAGTGAACATGTCTGCAAGTTGCAGATTAGTAGGTAGGTAATGGATTTCTAACTCCTTAGTCTCAACAAGTTCGCGTATAAAGTGATGTTTTATTTTAATATGCTTAGTTCGCGAGTGTTGAACCGGGTTTTTAGATATGTTAATAGCGCTTTGATTGTCACAATACAATTGTAACTGATCTTCTTTGATCCCATAGTCGCTTAACATTTGTTTTATCCACAACAATTGAGCACAACAACTTCCTGCTGCTATATATTCGGACTCAGCCGTAGATAAAGATGTGCAATTCTATTTTTTGCTACTCCAACCTACTAAATTATTACCAACATAATAACAGGCACCTGATGTACTTTTACTGTCATCAGTACAACCGGCCCAATCAGCATCAGTGTACCCTATGATGGTGCTGCAGGTATCATTAGTATACCTAAGTCCAAGATTAAGAGTGCCTTTTATGTACTTAATTATACGTTTTACACAAAATAAATGGCTCTCTTTAGGGTTATTCTGGTAACGAGCACACAGACATACAGCATACATGATATCTGGTCGTGAGGCAGTTAGATAGAGTAGACTACCAATCATACTACGATAAATTGTGGAATCAACAGACTTTTCATTTTCATCTTTACATAATTTAACAGTAGTACTCATAGGTGTTTTGGCAACTTTAGCATTATCTAAACCAAATTTCTTAACAAGATCTAAGGCATACTTAGTTTGAGAGACAAATAATCCATCAGAATTCTGTTTCACTTGAAATCCTAGGAAAAGTTGTAGCTCCCCCATAAGGGACATGTGAAACTCCTTATGCATAATAGCAGAAAAAGATTTAACTTCAGATGTTGAAGTAGACCCAAAGATAATGTCGTCTACATAGACTTGGGTTATAATAATGTTTTTGTCAAAATGTTTGACAAAGAGGGTCTGGTCATTTCCTCCTCTCTTGAAACCCTTATCCAACAAAAAGTTGGATTGGCGTTCATACCAAGCTCTAGGAGCTTGTTTTAAGCCATACAAAGCCTTTTTTAGACGAAAGACATGGTCTGGGTATTTTGGGTCAATGAACCCTTTGGGTTGTTCTACATACGTTTCTTCGGATAGAATTCCATTGAGGAAGGCAGACTTGACATCCATTTGATAAAGTGTAAATTTTAAGTGACATGCTATGGCGAAAAGAAGTCGAACAGATTCAAGACGAGTGACTGGGGCAAAAGTCTCGCTAAAATCTATCCCTTCTATTTGAGAGTAACCTTGGGCAACGAGTCTAGCTTTGTTTCTAAGGATTACCCCATTTTCGTCAGATTTGTTCTTAAAGATCCAACGTGTGCCAATAACATTTTTGTTTTGAGGCCGCGGTACAAGATACCAGACATCGTGAATGACAAATTGTAAAAGTTCTTCCTGCATAGAAGAAATCCAGTGTGTGTCATTCAATGCTTCATTCACATTTTTCGGTTCCACAAGGGAGACGAAACATGCGTAATTAGCATAATTTCTTAACTGGGATCTAGTACGGACTGGCTCATTAGGATTACCGACCACATTGTCAATGGGATGATCTTTAGAGACCCAGCCAGGTACTTCTGGACTCTCAATAGGTAATGAGTCATCTATTTCTGGTGAATCATTTTTGATATAATTTTCAGATTCAACCACAATAGGTGATTCAGTTATCTTATTTTCGACAATAGTGTCGCTTACAATTACATTTATCGATTCCATAAGGGTCTTAGTACGTAGATTGTATATACGATATGCACGACTATTTGAGGAGTAACCTAAGAAGATGGCTTTATCACCACGCGTCTCGAATTTAGACAAATGTTCTCTGTCTTTACAGACATAACACTGACTTTCGAAAGTTCTTAGATATTTCAGATTAGGCTTCTTACCGTACCACAACTCATAAGAGGTTTGTTTAGTGTTTTTCCTAAGGTAAACACGATTAATGATATGACACGCAGTTCTAATAGATTCTACCCAGAAGTACTTAGGTAGAGATTTGGCATGCAACATGACACATGCCATCTCTTGAAGAATTCGGTTTTTCCTTTCGGCAACACCGTTCTGCTGAGGAGTCTTAGAGGCACTAAATTCGTGTTTGTAACCGTTGTAGTCACAATATTCAACTATTCCCGTGTCTATGAACTCTCCCCCTCTATCGCTACGAATGCGATTGACTTGTGTGTCCTTCTCATTTTCAATTCTTAGTAAAATTTTCAAAAATTTCGGAAACGTGTCAGATTTATGTTTCAAGAAGGCAACCCAAGTGAATCGTGTGAAATCATCAACCATGACAAGGATATAACTGTGTCCACAAAGACTAACAGTTCTAGAGGGACCAATAAGGTCCATATGGATGAGATCTAAAGGTCTAGAGGTGAGAATGTCTTTAACCTTTTTATGCGAAGTCTTAACTATTTTTCCTTCCTGGCAATGACCACAGATAACACTGGAAATAGGTTTAATTTTAGGAATTCCCCTAACTATCTCTTGACTAGACAATCTACCAAGGATATCATAACTTAGGTGACCCATACGATTATGCCAGATTTCATTATCATCCATTCTGACAATGTTACAGGTTTCAGAACTAGTCTTGACAGTATAACAGTTGTCAGGTGTTCTAAATCCGGTAATGATGCATTCACATTTATCATTTAGAATTGTGCAATTGTTCTTTAAAAAGGTAACAGTATGGTCTGAGTCACAAAATTGTGATATACTTAGGAGGTTGGCTTTAAGGCCTTTGACTAATAGTACATTTTCGAGAGTAGGCATTCCCTCTTCCTTTAGGGTTCCTTTTCCTATGATCTGGGATGAAACTCCATCGCCAAAAACCACTTTCCCTCCAGCAAATCTGGATTTGTTTAAGAGTTTGGTTTCATCTCCTGTCATATGTTTGGAGCATCCTGAATCTAAATACCAACCAGATGAAGTGTGTTCAGCCTTTAAGGCAGTGATAACAATGTTACACTTCATTTGGGGTAAAAGATCATCTTTTCTAACCCAAATAGCTCTAGTTTTAGTTTTGCGTAAGTTTGCTCTCATTTGATAAAATTTTCGAGAAGCAGCTTTTTGTCGAAAAACATTTGGAGCAACAAACTGATTTTTGTGAAAAAATTGAGCTTTTGGTTTAGGAAAGTTTCTGGGAGCCTTTCTCTTAAATGAACTCTTAGTTTTAGTCTTTCTATTCCTGTAGTTAGAGTTCTTGTTACGTTGTCTAGGAAGGACATAATGGTTACGATTTTGCCTAGAATGGTTAAAGTTCTTGTAAACAGGAGTGTTGTAAACAGGGGTGTTTAGACGCCTAGCATAACAACTTCAAAGGAATGATCATAAACGTCACAATACGAGCAAAATTGATTGCTTGAGGGATGTACTTCCTTAGGAAAACTTCTAAAGATGGGTTTAACAGAATTCTGTTCAGAATTCTTATTCCTAGGAGGTATGGTTTTAAAGGTAGATCCAGCCTTTCTGATCAAAGGACAGACGTATTTAGTCTTAAGTGTAGTGTGAGCCTTAGAGTTACTAGACTCTCCAATGTCTTTCTGTTGTTGCTTTTGATCATACTCCTTTTTAATAAAATGAAAATCTGGACATGTTTCGATTGATCTTTTGCCCCCAGACACAAACTTGATAGGTTCAAAATTTTTAGTTTGTGGTTTATTCTTAGGGCAGAATCCAATACCGGTTCTATCATCAGAATTGGTCTTAGAGTCAACAACAAAGTCAGTGAAACAATTTGAATTGTTTTCAAACTTAGAAAACTTTTTGAAAACAGTTGCTGTCTTTGTTTTTGCTTCTTCCAGTTCTAATAATGTTCCCTTGTATTTCATTTCCAGGGTTTCATTAGTTTTAGTCAACTTTTTTAATTTTTGATCAAAAGTTTCAATTTCAGATTGATGAGTTAGACACTGATTAGTGTACTCTTCGGCATTCATCTTCACAATAAGACTTAGATCATCTAATTTCTTAGTCAGGTCTCTAACAGTCTTCTCCAGTCTAGTGCCTTTTTTAAGAGTTTTAGCATACAAAGTATGAATATCTGGGAGGTCATCTGTGTCTGAGTCACTAAGTGAAGTGTGTGTAGTGACCCCTAACGATTCAGTTTTAGTACTCACGCACCCATTTACATCGTCGTTATCGAGATCACTTTGACTCACACACACGGAACTAGAGCTAGCAACATTTTCAGATAACAAGGCATCTAGGCCAGTCAAAGCAGTATTCATTAAAGCAGGAGCAGAGGTAATATTATCACACACAGGCACATCATCATTGTAAATGATCTTAGCATAAAAGGACATGCAAGGGTCAAGTACATTAGATGACTCAAGTTCCTCTTCATCAGAGTCACTTGAATCTTCCCAAGTTTTACAGATATTGGCTCTCTTGTGTGTGTTGGTTTTATTCAGATTAACTCTGCAATCGTGAGCAATGTGACCTAGTTTCCCACATCTAAAACATTCAATCTTTTTAAGATCTCTGTCAGATCTGAAGTTGTTGTCCTTAGGATGTTTGTCAAGACCTCTCTCATGAGGTTTGGGATTAGACACAGTTGGATAATTAGGCTTGCCTTGTTTAGATGCCTCTTTATTTCTAAATTTGACAATTTTCTTAAATTGTTTGGACATTAAGGCAATCTGATTATCTAGTTTGTCTATATCACACTCCTCATCAGAGTCACAGTTGATCAAATTAGTCTCATGTTTAGATATTTTGGAGGAAAAACTCAAGTTAGAGTTGGGTTGTTTTCTTTGAGACTGATTTAATTGTGTCTTAAAGTCTAATTCCATTTCCACAGTTCTAAGTTTGCTACTGAGTAACTCAGGGGTGAGGTTTTGATCACTCATCTCCTCAATAGCATACCTCTTGTTATCAAACTTTTGTGGTAATGATCTTAGGATTTTATAAACAATCTCATTCCTATCATATGTTATACCATTAGCATGCAACTTAGTAACTATATCAGTTAAGTTCATGTAAAAGTCATCAAAAGACTCAGAGTCAGACATAATTAAAGAGTTGTACTGCTGGGTAAGCATTTGAGTTTTAGCAGCTTTAACTCTTGAGTCTCCTTCATGGGCAGTGATTAATGTGTCCCAAGCTTCCTTAGAAGTGGCACAAGATGAGATTCTCTTGAACTCATACTCATTAATACACATAAAAATGGTATTCTTTCCTTTATTGTTATTACGAGAAATAGTTTTCTCTTCTTGGGTAAACTCACTTAAGATTTTCTTTACCCTCTCATCACTTCCATCAGTGGCTGGTTTAGTAGGATAAGTATATCCATTTTCAATAATGTCCCAAACATCATCTCCTAAAGTCCCTTGGATGAAGGCAACCATTCTTACTTTCCAGTAAGCAAAGTTGTTTCCATCAAAGAGTGGAGGTCTGGACAGATTACCAAACCTTTCATTCTTCTCGTCCATAGTTAGGATTTTTAGAAAACGATTTCAGAAACACAAGATCCTTTTTGAAATAAAAGTATACAGGGCTCTGATACCAATTGAAAAAAAACGTTGCTAATGCCGTTTAATATAAAGATTAAACTGTATAAGCAACTCCGAGATGTTTGTTGAAGAAACCCTTTTCTTTTGAAAATAAAAATGATAAACAACAAGATGTGTTTACAAAAAAACTTATGTACGAGAATAACCAAGACTTTGTAATCAGTTTTTAAAACTAAGATAGTTTCAAAAATTCAGCACACTATAGAATGAGATGAGTAGATGAAGATAATCAGAACACACAATTTTAACGTGGTAAAACCTCTACCAATAGAGGAAACATCCACGGTGACTTCTAAGTCACAAAAGTAAAAATCCACTAAAAACAAATAGCATTTACAAACAATACAACATACATGCACACAACTCAGCCTATTCTAAGTTTAGGAATATACCCCACTTGGTGTCCTTCTAACTTCTTGATAGATCTGATTGTTGATGATGTCCTTCCAGTTTGATAACTTCCAATTTTCTTTAGCTTTCCTTCAGTCGACTCAATAATCTTTGATCTTATTCACAACACTTCCAGTGTGGTAGTGTATCAAGTGTTAGTTAAGTGATTCCTATTCACATGCATGAAATCACACACACTTAGTTTTTACAGACAGTCCTAGAAAATTACATATAAAGACTATATGCTGTGATTTTCTTTTCGCTCTTTCTTACAAACCTTAAAACCTTTTTGACCTTTAATTTATCCCAGATTCCACGGATATCTTGCTTTAAAATCGGTCAAGATCTTAATCAATCTCTGTTTTAAAAATATTTTTGAGATTGAAAATCTCCAAGTGAGAATCCAACTAGGTCAAGGTTTAGTTTCATAAGAATAGAAACCATACAATATTTACAGATCAAAATCAACAAAGATTTTCGTAAAATGAAAAACAAATATGCAGATCTAGTGAAATATAACATGCAAAGTGTAGATCTACAATTTCTATGAAGAAGAAATACAGATCTTCAAAAAAATGTTTAAGTTGGTAATAAGATCACAGATCAAGAGGTTACAGCTTCAAATGAACAAACCAATAACACCACTCTCTCTCAAACACTTAAGGTTGTGTTTGGGGTTTTTAATATACGAAGGTTTGAATCAGATATGAAGTGTTTAGGGTTAGGGTTAGGGTTTGGCTAACACAGTTTCCCTTTCTCTCTCTTCTCTCTTTTCTTTTCTCTCTTCTCTCTCACTTCTCTCTTCTCTCTATTTTTTTTCTCTCAGAAATGACGACTGCCAAAAGTCTTGAAAGGTTGAGAATTAGAGGGCTTATATAGGAGGGGAGGAAGGTTCTGGATTGTCGAAAGCAATCAAGGGCTGAGATTAGGTCTTCCTAATATTGACTAGATCCAAGGGTGATAATATAGCGGTGGGTAAGTCGAAGTTGATTGGTCCACAGTGATAGCACATGGATAAGTTTAAAACACATGCAGACCATAGATAAGGTTTGATCTAACGATCAGCAAACCACCAGGCAACCCTCTCACATAACAAACACAAATGAGTTAACAGGAGCATGACATGTGTTGGCACTTAATTGGCTTGCAAACGCGTGTCAAAAGAAATTACAGGCAACACCCTAGAGTCTCTAGCGCTTTTATATTCTACCCAACCAAACATTTTAATGAAAAACAAAATTTTCAAAATAGCATTTTAACCCCACAAAGTTTATAAACACACTTTTTAATTAAGAAAACATTATTTTAAAATTGTCTAAAAATTCCCAAAAATTATTAAAACCACTTTTTAAGGGGAATTTAACACACACTCAATTATGAGCAATATATACACATGAATGCACTTCTAATGTGTGTAGTGTGATTCAATTTATACCTTCTTGGATCATTGAAGAGTATTAGAGAGGAAAATTCTGAGGTTCTTTGGATTCTAGGTTAGACAACAAATTTTGTCACTATTTCCAAACTAGATGAGCACTTATACAATATAGACTTAAGTAAGTCAAAGGTATAAGGTGCTTTAATGGTCTCTTTATCGAGGATAAAAATTCCACCTACTCCTCCTAGGCAAAGCCGACATAGCTATTCTAGATCTACACGTGATAGTTCTTATCTCCCAGGAGTCATTTCATCGATTAGATCAATAACTTTATATGATGGCCATTCCTTTTCTCTTGAAAGGCCAAGCATTTTGGAAAGATTGAGCATAGCTTAATCTTTTAACTGTTTGGGACCCAGAGTAAATAGAATTCCTGCTAGATAGCTATCCAGAACTAATCAACACCCATCCGACTAGCATGAAGTTTCAATTAGGTCAAGGTCAAGCGTCTAACAATCTGTGCATGTCGAGCAGACTTTTCAAGAAAAGAGCTCATCACAAACATATGGTTGGAATATTCGAGATGCTTCACTCAAATATAATATAGGAAACCCTTCGTGGAAGGTCTAAATCCAACGATTCAAAGATCGATTGGGAGAAATGGGAAAGACAAAAAATCCATTGCAGAGGAACTTCGTCCAAGGATCTCCTTTCATTCAGGCAATTATTTATTTCCTAACTCCATCCAAGTTTAGAACCCCTATGGTCAACCCTAAATATGATGTTAAAACTGACCCAATTTTGCACATCGAGCAGTACCAAGATACAATCGAAATCTATCTAGTCCCTAATGAAATGAGATGTAGAGAATTTTCAAGCACCATTACGGGTTCATCCCAAATATGGTACAATAACTTTCCCTGAGGAGAAATTAACAACTTCAACCAACTTGTTGAGTTATTCATCAGCAACTTCTGCATTAGGGTAGAGCCAGTAAAGTGAGTAGCCCATCTCTTGAGTGTCAAACAGTGAGTAGGGGAAACTATCAGGGACTGCATCACCCGTTTTAGCAATGAGAAATTGGAAGTGGTTGGCTATGAGGAGAAAATAACCATCACTGCTTTAATGAGTGGATTACTTCTAGAAAAACTATATTATGCTCTGGCCAAAGATACTCCTAAAACCATGACTGAGCTCATGGATAAGGCATGAAAAATCATGAACATCGAGGAAGCAATGGCTACAAAGAAGAGTCCAACCACTAAGCCTTAGAAGAAAGATCAGAAGGATGAGAAGCTTAAAAAGTATGGAACATATATTCCATTAACTGTCAATATTAACCATATCCCAAAGGAGATCAAACACAATAAATATTTGCAATAACCTAAGACGTAGAGGGAACCCCCTAATAGGAAGGACAAATCTAAATATTACGAGTTCCATAAGGATCATGACCACACGAGTGATAACTGCATAGCTTTGAAGAATGAAGTGGCATGTCTTATTCGCAGAGGAAAGCTGAACAAATTTGTTGATCAACAAAAAAATAGAGAAATAAGGGGAAAGTCAAATTCTCCCTGTAAGCCCAGAGATGAAAGAAAGAGAAACCATAAAGATGGTTTCAAAGATGATCCTGACCTACCGAAGAAGCCTAAGAAATAAGAGCACAAGGTAGCCATGATAAGTTTTGTCTCTTTTGATTGTCATGTAATTACAGGTGGGAATGCAAGAGGAAGGGATCACACTACCTGAATGAAGCACATATTTGTTCTTATATCTAGAGAATCAATCTAAGCGAAGATGATCGGCCCAAGAAAGCCAATTAAGACAAACAGGTAATCGGTTTCTCCAAGAACGACCTCTTTGGGGTACTGTATCGCCATGATGATCCATTGGTTATCAAGTTTAGAATCTAGGATGCCATCATCGCTAGGGTTTTGATTGATAATGAGAGCTCGACTGATATTATGTTTTACCCCTTCTTTCAGTGTTTAGATTTGAAACTCAGAAAGATAGAGCCATACCACAGGCCATTGATATGTTCTTCGGGCGAAGAAGTCTACCCTATTGGGATAGTCAAGCTAGAGTGTTGTTCAAAACCTGGCCGACAAGCCGCACTAAAAAGATACGCTTCTTCGTTATGGAAAAAAATATTCAATCTGCGTATAATATGATCCTCGACCGGGTAGGTTTAAAGAAGTTTGAAGTCGTACCATCTACAATCCATCAATGTTTGAAGTTGCCAACTCACTTTCGGGTTGGTGTTGTGAAAGGTGACCAAAAGGTATGTAATAAGGACATGTTTTATAAATGTCCGGGTTAGTATCTAGGATAAATCTGAAATGCCTAAATTCTAACCCGGATATTTATAAAACATGTCCTTACAAATCTCCCCCTATGTCTATGCCAGTACATATGAAAGAGTTGGCGCTTGCGTTCAATTAAGAAATAATATAATAAATACCATTTTTAACCCAAATTAACCCTAAGCATGCGACTAGGTGTGATTGAAACAATATGAAATCATACAAGAATTATTCAACACACAAAGTTAAGGAAAAATCCCCCACAGGGGCAAAACCATTTGTATATCACTATAATTTGTAAGAGAAACGGCTTACAATCGGATTACACTGAAATACAAGTTTTTGACTAAGAATTACCCTCGGGTATCGGATTCTGTAGTCACGGCTGGAATATCCCTTTCCAGTAGGGCAGCAATGAAGAGGAAGAAGCGGTCCACTTCACAAGGGTTGAACAACAGTAATGGAGTTCTTGGGTTACCAAACTTGATTCACATAGATATGGAAGATGTGTGAATCTAAAAACCTAGAATCATAGGACTCAATAGGTGAAGACTTTAGGGTTGATATGCTCTGATAATCGTGTGTAGAAATCTTAGAAAAACCACTTCCCGTAGTGGGATTAAATAGGAGAACTTCAGCCCTAAAATTCGGAACATGATCTGAACACGATCTGTTTGGAATTATCCTCGTCGGATCGGTCCGGTCCCTTTAGGCGGATCGGTCCGGTGACATCGGATCGGTTCTTTTTTTTTGGGGCGGATCGATCCGGTTGGCATCGGATCGGTTCGGCATTTTGGCTTCATCGGTTCGCTATGGATCCGGGGTACACTGGCCTCACTTCAGCAGGCGGATCGGTCCGGTCTCTTTAGGCGGATCGGTCAGGATGAACCGGATCGGTTCTTTTATCTGAGCCGGATCGGTCCGGTCTGATCCCCTGATTTCATTTCTCCTTTTGATATTCGGATCCGTTGATGAACATAAGAATCTTGAATTTCCTCAACGGTGTAGCGGCGTACGACATATAATAAGCTAATGGACAAAAATGTCCTTACAAATCTCCCCCTATGTCTATGCCGGTACAAACATAAAAACAGACATCCGAATTATCAAAGAAATGAAAATGCCTATACAAATCTACCCTTCCATGAACCCAAAACTGAAAGAGTACAAGTGAATAAGACGGCATCGTTTGATCTTCAAATCTTCAGGAATCTCAACGCTTTTCTCATCAGTGTGTGCAATTCAGTTATTAAAGAAGTACCTACACACATGAGACAAAGCAAAATACCAAGTGACATATCGAGTTTGAAATGAGATAAACATATATACCAACAAAACTCAAAATTTCAAATCTCCCCCATAATAAGATAATTCTTTCTCCCCCTTTTTATGATGTCCCCAAATAGACAAATGAGAGAAATAAAGAAAATAAGCAAGTGTGGGATGTCACAAGGATAAAAACACACCATGAATGAACACACAGCAACCAAGTCGATGATAGCGTAAATGAAGAGGTGTGGTCAAATTCGATAGGAAAATCAATGCATACAAACATGACATATGTGCACGATGAATATTGGATATTCCGAGCGAATGAACTCAAATGCTTCCTTTGGTGTAAAAGAATGACAATATAAGATATTGACTCAATCAAATCAACAAATCAAAGCTTAAAATGATTTTCACACCAATAACGTCCAAAATGATTTTATGCTTTTTCAGGGCTTTCAAGGAAGTGCAAACCCGTTTATATTCTCCAACCAAACTCCCTCAGATATTATTTTGAATAGAGGCATTCTAAATTCTCAAACTTTGGAGAATTGATGGTGAAACCTAAGTGGCCCATATATGACATGAATTGCTTTTTATTGCCTATAAATTTTTTCGGGCTCTTTTAACCTCTTTGGACCTCGGATATTAAAATTCCTCCATTTTTTAGGTCCAATTTAACGGTGGCTTTTGCGCAAAGGATAAGAATCAAATTTCGCAGCCCCTCCCCGTTATGAAAATATACACACAGTCTCACCAAAACGGTTTTTACATGCATTCCAATCTTGTCAAGTTTTATCGCATTTGATACATTGTATAGACAGGATTGAGATGGAAACACTCAAACCAACATGAGATTGACAAGTGCAATAATCAGATATAGCCGTGCATGTGTGCAATAAAGGATATAGGAGTCAAACATGTAGGAAGATATCACTAATTACATCTCAAAGACTCCGACCAATGTAAAGCACATGGATGAAATGATGTAGCCTCTCAAATCTCTATAAAAAAGTCACATGGATAAATGGAATGAAGTTGTGACTTGGCTATCTTAAATGCTCATCCATAAAAACAAAACTCTTTTTAATTTTTCAAAAATTTTATCAAAATGAAATCTTTTTGTGCTTTTCTAAAAAATTTTCTAAAATGAAAATATTTTTGTATTTTTCAAAAGAAATAGAAAAAACAACAAATAAAACAAAGTTGTACAACTAAGCAATGGTACATATAAAACAGACTAGCAATAAGAAGCATATGATATGAACATGAAGAAGCATCCTATTCTAGACATAGACCAAACCCTCAGTCAACTGTGCAAATCCCCAAAGACTTCCTAAGACTTTCAATTCTAAGGGCATCTAAAGGTTTCGTGAAAATATCGGCTAACTGACGGTCGGTAGGAACAAAACTCAGGGATACGACTTTCTCTTCAACTAACTGACGTATAAAGTGCTCACGTATCCTGATGTGTTTTGTGCGCGAATGCTGAACTGGATTGCGGGATATGTGTATCGCGCTCGTGTTATCACAGGAAATGGTCATGGTGTCCTGTGATATCCCATAATCCTCCAGCATTTGCTTCATCCACAAGAGTTGTGTGCAACAACTCCCGGCGGCTATGTACTCAGCCTCCGCAGTGGAAAAAGAGATGGAATTTTGCTTCTTTCTCATCCAGGAGACAAGAGCAGAACCAAAATAGAAGCACCCACCAGAAGTGCTCCTACATCCATCTACATCCCCAGCCCAATCGGCATCCGAATAGGCGGACAAACGGTCATCGGTATCAAAGGAATACCAAATACCGTATGAGAGAGTCCCACTCACGTATTTAATAATACGTTTTAGAGAAAGTAAATGTGACTCTTTTGGGGATGCCTGATATCGCGCACAGACTCCAACACTAAAGGCGATGTCGGGACGACTGGCAGTCAAGTAGAGAACACTACCTATCATACTCTGATATAAGGTTTGCTCTACGTCCTTGCCTGAAGTGTCCTTACTAAGCTTGGTAGTGGTACTCATAGGTGTACGAGCATGCTTAGCGGAGTCTAAACCAAATTTCTTCACTAGGTCTCTAGCATACTTGTATTGGGAGATGAACATCCCATCCTTTAGCTGACGAACCTGGAGACCAAGGAAGAAAGTAATCTCACCTACCATGCTCATCTCAAACTCACTTTTCATCTCCTCCTCAAAGTGGTGAGCATGCTGGGAGCATGTGGATCCAAAGACTATGTCGTCCACATAGACTTGGGCAACCAAGATAGCACCGTCATCTCTCCTGACGAACAACGTCATATCAACTCCCCCTCTCTTGAAGCCACGGGCTAAGAGATAGGAAGTAAGCCTCTCATACCAAGCACGAGGTGCTTGCTTCAAACCATACAAGGCTTTCCTAAGATAGTAGACGTGTTCTGGGTGCTGAGGGTCTTCAAACCCTTTTGGTTGTTCCACATAAACCTCTTCCTGTAGAATGCCATTCAGAAAGGCACTCTTGACATCCATCTGATATACCTTGAAGTGTAGATGGCATGCGATGGCGAGCAGAAGACGGACGGACTCAAGCCTCGCAGCAGGAGCAAATGTCTCCCCAAAGTCTACACCCTCTATCTGAGTGTAGCCTTGAGCGACCAACCTAGCCTTATTTCTGATTATGGTACCATTTTCATCCATTTTGTTCTTGAAAATCCACCGGGTACCTATAACATTAATCTCACTAGGTCGGGGGACAAGTTCCCAGACATTATTCTTTTTAAACTGAAGCAACTCATCCTGCATAGCAGATAACCAGTGTTCATCCTTGAGTGCTTCTTTATGGTTCTTGGGCTCGACTTTGGATGTGTAGCAAAGATGGCTAACAACGTTCTCTAGCTGAGCATGAGTCTTGACCCCTAGAGTGGGATCGCCAACGATGGCAGCTGGGTCATGACTCTTGCGAACCCAAGCAGGTGTGTCCCCTAAAATAGGAGTAGGGTCCAGAGAGTGTGAGAGAGGAACAGGTAAATCACTGTCAGAACAATCCTCATCCTCACACTTAATATTAGGATCAATAACCGTCGAAGGTTCGTCATCTTGCATGGTGACGTTTATTGATTCCATAATCTTAGAGCTCTTCAGGTTAAACACCCGGTACGCTCTACTATTCGATGAATATCCTAGAAATATTCCCTCGTCGCTCCGGGAGTCAAACTTTCCTAATTGCTCGCGATCCCGTATGATGTAGCATTTACTCCCCAAAACACGGAAATATGCCAGGTTGGGCTTCTTGCCATTCCACAACTCATAAGGAGTGTGAAGTGTGTGTGGACGCAAATACACCCTATTCACCGTATGGCATGCAGTAGAAACTGCCTCTGCCTAAAATTTCCTAGAAACTTTACGACCTAGAAGCATAGATCTAGCCATCTCTTGGATCGTTCTATTCTTTCTCTCAACAATCCCATTTTGCTGAGGAGTTCTCACAGCAGAAAACTCATGTTTGATCCCAAGGCTATCACAGTACAAATCCACCTTTGCTTCCTTGAATTCAGTGCCGTTGTCACTACGTATTCTGTTAATAGTGACACCGTGTTGATTTTGCAGGACACAACACTTGGTCATTAAAAATTCTACAGCATCGGATTTCTCTCTCAAAAAACCTACAATGGAGTACCTAGAGAAATCGTCCACCATCACGAGAATGTATCTCTTACCACCTAGACTCTCCGTGCGAGTAGGACCCATAAGATCCATGTGAATCAACTCAAGAACACGTGAGGTGGTAATGGAATTCAACTTCCTATGCGGGCTACGAATTTGCTTTCCCAACTGACAGGGTCCACAAATCGTGGAAGTTGGCTTTCCAAGTGACGGTAAGCCACGTACTAGGTCCTTTTTAGCTAAACGGGATAATTCTCTAACGTTCATGTGACCTAGACGTTGGTGTCACAGATCCATAGGAGTGATCGTGGCACTGTTGCAGACAAGTGAGGATTTGGGCTCAGTCCCATAACAGTTATCCTCTGTCCTCACCCCTTGCACTAATAGTTTACCGGCTTGATTATAGACCTTACAAGCTTCCCGATCAAACTTTACTGCAAAGTCATCGTCGCACAGCTGGCTGATGCTGAGAAGGTTTACTTTCAAACCTTTGACGTACAAGACATTTTCTAGCTTAGGAAGTCCTGGTAACTCAACTGTACCTCGTCCTACAATGCTAGACTTACTCCCATCTCCAAAGGTAACTCTCCCATCATCATAATCCTCAATCTTAGTAAAAAGGGAGATATCACCTGTCATGTGTCTGGAGCATCCACTGTCAAAATACCACTGAGAGGTATTATGTGCTTTGAGAGCTACATGGACAACAAGGGCCTTTTTCTCTTTCTTAGGAACCCAAGAGTAGGTACCTTTTTGTATTCCCTTGTTGTTATTGGTTTTAGCCTGAATGCGGGGCGCATTTATTGATGGTAAGGTCATCCGACGGAATTCCTCCATCAAACTCTGTGATGTGGCGGCTAGAAACTCAACTCGCTCTCTCAGACTGGTAAACTCATCAGTATGAAGTGGAGGAGTAAAAGTACGTCGTGTCCGACCCAAACTATAGCAGACATCCCTAAGGTGTCCATTTTTTTTGCAATGGGAGCAAAAGGGCACAGTATTAGGAGGACCTTGGTTTGCTTTTCTTGGTCGAACTCTCCTTCTTGGTTTTTGACGACGGCCATAGGGAGTTGTAGTAAACTCAGGAATTGGTCCTGGTGCAATTTGAGACGTGGAGGCACCATCAAAACCAATTCCTTGCCTATCACCAAAACCTAAAGCGGGACCGAGGAGCATCTTTCCCATCTTCCCAGATCTGTCCTCGATTTGTACCTTGACTTTCCTAGCTCTCTCAAGGTCATGAGTAAGCTTAGCAACAAGGGCTTCAAGTTTCTTCCGAGTCTCCATGGAGGAATGGAGCTCACTAGTAAGACTAGCCACTTGTTTAGTCAAGTCCGCTTTTTCTTTCTCAAAACTGCTCTCTCTCTCTTTAAGCAAATTCTCTTTCATAGCGCAGGCAGACTCTCTCTCTCTCATAGCGGTGCAGGTGAAGGACTCACTCTCTCTCATTTCTCCTAACTCCTCTTCTAACGCGGTGATCCTAAGCACTAGGGCTTTGTTACGCTTTTTAGTTTTAAATGATTCATTATACAACTCAGCGTACGCGCGTTGAAGGTTACTCTCGTCCTCACTACCTTCCTCCTCTCCCTCACTCTCTTCGCTCTCGCTGTCGAGGTGTCCCTGTGAAGTAGCATCCTCATCGTCGTGAGATGCACTAGGAGTACTCACATGACTATCCATGAACGCGGTGAAGTTACGCTCATGTGGTGACTCATCTCCCGAGTCCACCGACTCGACCTCACTGTCGTCACTAAGGGTAGCATTTAGGACAGCTTTACCCTTTTCCCTATTCAGACGAGTGGCACACTCAAACGCTCTGTGTCCCTTACCGTCACACTCAAAACACCTCTCACTGTCTTTAGGGGGTTCTTTGAAATCTTTCTTTTCAAACTTATTTTTCTGAAAATTCTTTTTATCTTTGAAGTTCCCATTTTTCTTAAATTTCAGAATTTTCTTGAAGTTTTTAGCAAATAAGGCCAAATCATCTATGTCAAACTCACATTCAGAATCAGAAGTTTCTATCTTTCTAGATGACTCGACTCTCTTTCTTGCCGACCCCTCATTTTTTCTCTCTTGGGCTTTAAGGGCAATTCCCTTATCTTTAGACTTGGCAAATTTAGGAAACATGTCAATTTCATAAGTTTGTAAATCTCCTACCAGTTCTTCCAATTTTAGTGTATTTAAATTTCCCAAGGAATTTAGCACAGTGACTTTAGGTATAAAACGCTTAGGAAGGGAACGAAGAATCTTTTTAACAACTCTAGCATTTGGAATATGTTCACCAAGATTATAGCTAGTATTAACAATGTCAGAAAGCCTAGCATAAAATTCATCAAAACATTCATTTTCATGCATGGTGATGGTTTCAAATTGAGTTGTTAAATTTTGCAATTTTGACTCTTTAACAGCATTTGTTCCTTCATGGGTAAGTTGCAAAACATCCCATGCCTCTTTTGACGTGGTGCACGTCATTATGCGTTTGAACTCATCGGGTGTGACAGACCCAGAAATAGCACTTAGACCCTTAGAATTAAAAGATGACCATTTAAATTCTTCATCAGTCCAAGAAATGTCAGGTTTCAAGTTGGTCACATTATCAACAGTCACGGTGGGAAGAGTCCACCCTCATTCAACCAAAATCCATACACGTTCATCAATGGCTTTTAAAGCCGACCTCATACGGGCTTTCCAATAAGCATAATTTGTCCCGTCAAAAACATGCATTTTATTATATGACTTCTCCATTTGAACACGCACTTTTTCAAAAATCAATTTATTTCAAAAAATTGATATCTTTAGAAAAATTTTGCGGAAGTAAGGAATACGCGATAGATTGGCGTAACCTTCTCTGATACCAATTTGAAAGAGTTGGCGCTTGCGTTCAATTAAGAAATAATATAATAAATACCATTTTTAACCCAAATTAACCCTAAGCATGCGACTAGGTGTGATTGAAACAATATGAAATCATACAAGAATTATTCAACACACAAAGTTAAGGAAAAATCCCCCACAGGGGCAAAACCATTTGTATATCACTATAATTTGTAAGAGAAACGACTTACAATCGGATTACACTGAAATACAAGTTTTTGACTAAGAATTACCCTCGGGTATCGGATTCTGTAGTCGCGGCTGGAATATCCCTTTCCAGTAGGGCAGCAATAAAGAGGAAGAAGCGGTCCACTTCACAAGGGTTGAACAACAGTAATGGAGTTCTTGGGTTACCAAACTTGATTCACATAGATATGGAAGATGTGTGAATCTAAAAACCTAGAATCATAGGACTCAATAGGTGAATACTTTAGGGTTGATATGCTCTGATAATCGTGTGTAGAAGTCTTAGAAAAACCACTTTCCGTAGTGGGATTAAATAGGAGAACTTCAGCCCTAAAATTCGGAACATGATCTGAACACGATCTGTTTGGAATTATCCTCGTCGGATCGGTCCGGTCCCTTTAGGCGGATCGGTCCGGTGACATCGGATCGGTTCTTTTTTTTTGGGGCGGATCGATCCGGTTGGCATTGGATCGGTTCGGCATTTTGGCTTCATCGGTTCGCCATGGATCCGGGGTACACTGGCCTCACTTCAGCAGGCGGATCGGTCCGGTCTCTTTAGGCGGATCGGTCCGGATGAACCGGATCGATTCTTTTATCTGAGCCGGATCGGTCCGGTCTGATCCCCTGATTCCTTTTCTCCTTTTGATATTCGGATCCGTTGATGAACATAAGAATCTTGAATTTCCTCAACGGTGTAGCGGCGTACGACATATAATAAGCTAATGGACAAAAATGTCCTTACAACATATATAAAAAATTTGAATTATGTCCCCCCCCCAAAAAAAAAAATCTCATACAAAGTAATATCCCCATTAAACCTAAAAACTGGAAATACTAAATGGGTGACATGTATTCAATCATCTTTAAATCTTCAAAACTCTGCAAACTTGCTTTGTCCTTATCAGGTTGTGCAAGCAGAATCCCCAATTTGGTACCTACACAGATGAGGCAAGAAACAGATACCCATGACGCGCAACAAATTGAAATATAATGATAAGTAAAATGAAATATCAAATTAAGCTCACGAAGGTTGAAACTAATGTTAACTATATTAGACAATCATGCATAGAATTCATTAAAACATTCAGTCTTAAGCATAGTTATAGCCTCAAACTGTGTAATTAGGTTTTGCAGTTTTAATTCTTTAACAACTTTCGTGCCTTCATGGGTAAGTTAAAGAACATCCCATGCTTCTTTGGACGTGGTACACATCATTATGCGTCAGAGCTTGTCAAGAGTGACGGATCCATAAATGGCCCTAAGCCCTTTTGAATTATACGTGGACCATTTAAATTCATCCTCACTCCATTGAGCTATAGATTATAAACTTGTCATGTTATCAACAGTGACAGAGGGAGGTGTCCACCCATTTTCAACAAGAATCCACACACGTTCATCAATGGCTTTAAGAGCGTATTACATACGGGCTTTCCAGTAAAAAAATGGAATTTTATTAAATGATTTTTCCATTTGAATAAATGCCTTTTCAAGAAATTAATTTTTATAGAATTGATATTTAGAAAAAAAAAACTTTGCAGAAAATTACACAGTGAAATTGTGTAATTGGCTCTGATACCAATTTGAGAAAGCGCTTTTTATTCAACCGGAGAAACAAATCTAATTAAATCCAATTTTTAAATACTCATATTTAAACACACACTAAAGTCATACATCTAAAGGTGATTGATTTGACATTCAACATATTCACATCAAGCAAGGATCAATCACACACAGCAAATTAGGAAAAATCCCCCAAAGGGGAAAAATCTTTTTATTTAAATATGGTTTGTAAACACTTATATACATGAAGAAATACAGTTTGACAAGCGAAGACCATCAGCCACCGATTCGTTGTCATCAGCAAGAGCTCCCTCAAGATGCTCTAAGTTCAATAATGTAGAGAGCCCTCTTCTCAACACAAGATGCTCCACGAATGGGTATGACTAGGTTTAGAACGATTCACACATATGAGTCTAATTGTTTGTGAATCTCAAAGTGTTTGTGTTTGAAACATATGAAGACTTGACATATTAGGTCAATGAAGTGTTTCCTCAAAGTCTTAAACAAAATAAACTCCGAAGGGGGAATTTATAGAGGCAAACAAAATCTGATGCGTTAAATTTTTCCGAGCCCATCAAACTGGTCTGAAAAGGATCATCTGGATCGATTTGATCATCCAGATCAATTCAATTGGTTCATTTTTCTTCAGCTCTGGATCGGTCCAATCTGCCAAATTATGTAGAGTTTAAAATGCCATCAGATCGGTTCGATTTTGGGAAAAAACATATCGTTCCGGTCTTCCAATCTTTTCAGAATCCTTTTTACCATGACACGATAAAGACCACTACGCATGATGTTGAAGACGATTACCATGATGCACGATGTTGATGAAGATGGGTGCATGAAGCAATGTTGAATTCAGATTGAGGTCGTCAAAATATGATCTTGCTGAGATGAGTTGAATATAGCAGTATACGATATATATTCTAGAAGACCTAATTGATTAGAAGAAGAAGACCACCACTTATCAGGTTGATACCACTGAGCGCAATAGTGAATCGGAAGTTGAAAATATGGAACCCCTAGATGAAATAGAGTTAGTCAAAGGGAAGATTATTGAAACCATTGAAGGTATAGTCCTGGATGAGAACAAATCGGAGAGGACCACGCAGAGCGGCTCAACATTGAATCCAATCCTTAAATAGGAGTTGAATGCGTTCTTAAGATAGTGGAAGAATGTGTTTGCTTGGAGTCACGAGGATATTCCTGGGATTGATCCCAACTTCTTTTGTCATGAGCTCAACATCAATAAGGAATCCAAGTCGATCAAGTAAAGGCGTAGGGTTTTCAATCCATAGAAAAATCAAGCTATATAGGAAGAGGTGGAGAAACTTCAAAAGACCCAATTCATTGAATATGTCAAATATCTCGCCTGGTTGGCTAACATTGTGATGGTCAAAATGAAAAATGATAAGTGGGTAATATGTGTAGATTTTACTGATTTGAATAAAGTTGGCCTAAAGGACCTCTTTCCCTTGCCTGGAATTGATTAATTGGTGGATTCTATATCAGGACATGAGTTGTTAAGCTTCATGGATTTTTATTTTAGGTATAATTAAATAAAAATGAATCCAAAAGACAGGGAAAGTATTGCTTTCATCACCGACCGAGGTACTTATTGCTACAATATGATGCCTTTCGGGCTCAAGAACGCTGGAGAAACATACCATAGGTTGGTCAACAAGGTGTTTGAAGAGTAGATAGGAAAACATATGGAGGTTTATGTGGACGATATGTTGACTAAATGAAAGAAGGCTTTAGACCATATCAAGGACCTTAGTCAGACTTTCGATCATCAGGAAAAGCATCAGATGAAACTCAACCCGACCAAGTGTGTGTTCGGTGTGCAGGAAGGAGTGTTCCTCGGCTTCATAGTAAACAAAAGGGAAATTAAGGCTAATCTGACCAAGATAAAAGATCTGATAGAAATACAGTTGCCGACTTACAAGAAGGATGTAAAAAGGCTTACAGATAGAGTAACAACTTTAAACAGGTTTATTTCTCGAGCAACGAATAGGTGTTTTCCATTCTTTAAGGCGCTGAGAAAGACCTTTAAATGGAATGCAAAATGTGAAGAAGCATTCCAAGAATTGAATAAGTATATGGGGTCACCACCTTTATTGAATCGACCTATTTTGGGAGAAAAGTTATACTTATACTTAGCTGTTTCTGAGTCTACAGTTGGCTTAACCTTGGTTTGATTGGATAATGGGATTGAGAGTGTGATTTTGTTCAAATAAAGAAATTATTTAATTAAACTCAGTTTTTTCAATTAAATTCTAAAACATGCATCTAGGTGTGATTGAAGACAATATGATCATGCAAGAACATTTAATCACAAATAAACACACAAATGAGGAAAAATCCCCGAAAGGGGCAAAACCTTTTATTTTCACTATAATTTGTATAGAATGGTTTACACGAATTATACTGAAAACAAGAGTGACATACGAAATACCCTCAGGTGTCGGTTCTGATGTCGTCGGCTAGAATTTCCTGCAAGAACTCCAGATGGGTGTGACACCCCGCCTAATTAAATACCGGGTGATCACTCCTTTATTAAATTAAATCAAGGTAAACAGTTGGTTCATTCTTAGCATCACTGTCGATAAAAACATTTTTTCCAATTTAACACCCTAAATAATTAAGCTAAGTGTCAAAACCATTTTCATACATACATTCCAATTTTATTTAAAGAAAAAGATTTATTTATATTTATTAACAACATTCAATAAGTAAGAATCACACCACATTAAATTCTGCAACATAAACCAATTAATAGAATACATTCGTCAATCGAATGTCAACATACGAAAACTAAAGTCACAAATCCAAACTAAATAAATCCCATAGAACAATACTGGAAATAACTGAAATATAAATGTCTCAATAACAATGAAATAATGAAAAGGGCGACACATGCCCAATAAATGAGAATGCTAGAAGTGGAGTCAATAAAGGAAGCCATCTACGCAAGTGACCTGCAACTCCCACCTAAGCTGCAGCACGTTCCTCTCAAGGGATCCTAAGCAAGACGCCCCTGTGGCTGGGCACCTGAAATATATACATATATATACAAGAGAGAGAGATAAAAAGAAACGGGTCAGAGCCCGAAAGTGTGTTTGATTTTAAAATACGTTTAGCAAGTATTTAAAATGATACAGGCCAATGCAACAACATATTAATGCGTCACTCTCTTGAGAAATACTCACCTCTCTTCTAATGTGCACACCTATCGCACTAACCTTCCCAACGGTTTATCTTATCAATTTTATCATACTAACCTTTCCAATAATTTAGCATATCTTAACTTACTCATAAGATTTCAAAACCGAATAATATTTTTGTTTAAAAAGAATACTTCCAGTTAGTAGCACAACTCTCATTTTAGCTTTTATTAATTTATAAAGTTTCTCAGTAACATATTATACTTTCTCAAAACAAGTAGTTATAATTTGATTCAATAACCATGGCCTACTTATGAAATCACAGTAGGTAGTTTCAAATTCCAAATTTCATATACATATTAACTACTCGTATAATATATATAAAATAACAGCACCCCACATAAAACTATGGTGCGTGCATACTTCTACTATCCAAAGCCCCATATCACTCATATTAAGGGGAATACATTCGGAATCACTCTTGAATTGTATTAACATAAATACACAAACAATATTGAGGCGAAGAATAGATTCCAAGTCTCTAAGAGGATGACACATGCCTGCGTCTCTTAGGACCGTCTGAACTATCACATCAATAGCCTGTACCAAGGATATCTATCTTCTAGGTACAAGTCAATATCCCCCATAAAGGTCCCATCGAGATAGGACTTGTCCCAGCGCGGTAACCTCATGGATAGCAAGCAGCGTGGGCATGATTTTCACAAGTATATAATATATGTACACACAATCATATAAATATACCACTTTATCATATTAATATAGGTTCTTCTCGTCACCCATAATTATAAAATTTATCCTACATTTCACATTATTAGTACTACGTATAAGGTTTCATCTCTAACCTTAACTCGAAGGGTTTTCTCACTTAATACGTGACATTCGTGGACTCTATCCTTCCAAGTAGGAATTTCAGTAGGTATACTTCTATTTACTAACATAGCTATTCGCCGCAATCTCTCACTTGAAATACGTAGTTTCATCGTTCATAATATAGTTATCCCAAAAACAAGATTCTCGTCTTATAATAAAGTTCCCAACACTTATTCATATGTCCTACTGGTCTTTCCTATCTCCCAAAACATTTCATTAAGAATACCCAAAAATTATTTCGCGATAAATTTAATTTAACTAAGTAAACAAGGGAAATAAGAGTCTTCCAGGAGGGGTCGATCGATCGAGGTCTGGGCTCGATCGATCGAACCTTCGATCGATCGAAGCTCAAGGCTCGATCGATCGATCAAGCAGGTCGGCAAAAATTCTGCAGAAATGCAGGTACGGGTTCTACCAATTTTCTTCATCCAAAACCATGTTTTTCCATTCTAAACGTCCCAAAAATCCTACTACTATCATTATAACAATATACCAGATGTTTTCAACGTAAAACATGTGATTATCTAACATTAAACATGGATAATTAACCCAAAATCCCATCTAATCATCAAGAACCCTAGAGTTTTTCTTAATCAAGGTTCTAATCTGTTTTTACCATAATTTCCTTCTAATATAACATCAAAATTTTGTGGGTTATATTCCTCTACATGGCAAGGGTTCCAGAATTTCCATATAATCAATACTACATGCATTTTCCTAACACAAATTGGGTTTTCTTCCATAGTTTTCATCTCTAATCAATCCTAAATTAATATGAAGATTGCACTAACGAAAATACGCAAGATAAATACTTGCCTGGGATTTTCAGAAGTCTGGTTTGCATATGAATCCGGTGTGGTTGCGTTCCCCTTCTCGCGATCTACGCGTTGGTGGTGGCGGCGGCGCAAACCGGTGACTTTTTGGCCTTGGATTGCCTTGGAGCTCTCTCCTCTCTTCTCTAATGGCCGTCACTTGTTTTCTGAATATTCTAACCCTAAAAGACTAACCTAAATGGCTTATATAGGTTGCTGAATTTCGTGGGTTTAATTACCCAAAAAGGTGAAATGACTAAATTGCCCTCCCGGGGTACCAATTAGGCCTAAAAACGCCCCGAGACCTAAACTAAACCCCCGGGTACACTTTTCTGACTATCTCGACCCTTCTGGACGCGTTGGCGCACTCAAAATGACCATACGAACAACTTATAAAATATTCACTTTTTATTAAACAAAATTAGTCCCGACGTGACACGGGCACGTCCCGACTTAAATTTCCGAAATAGTCATTTAATTGACTCATGACATTCAATATAACCAATATAATATATTACTTTGCTCATTAGTAATATTCAACAAGTTTCCCATAATTACTAACTCTCGTCACGTTAATAATTATAACATAATTAATTTTCGGATTTTTATTAAATAAATCATTCAC
Source organism: Sambucus nigra (assembly GCA_949130495.1). Classification (NCBI taxonomy): domain Eukaryota; kingdom Viridiplantae; phylum Streptophyta; class Magnoliopsida; order Dipsacales; family Adoxaceae; genus Sambucus; species Sambucus nigra. The sequence goes on from OX422214.1 coordinate 336,680,635, forward strand.
GTTAAATTTAATAAATCCCCAAATTAATATAGCATAAAAATACGGGGTATTACATACTTCCCCCCTAATAACGGAATTTCGTCCCGAAATTTGGAAAATAAGGCATACCTGGTAAAAATAACTCTGGATATCTCTCGCGCATATCTGCCTCGCGCTCCCAAGTGGATTCCTCCACATTATGATGCTCCCACTGGACTCGCACAAGTGGAACTATCTTCGACCTCAATCTCCTCTCACTATAGTCTAGGATAGCCACTGGTCTCTCCTCGTAAGAGCTATCAGACTGTAAGTCGATCTCATCTATCGCAATGTGAGTATGGGCCATATCATCCCGAAGATATCGTCTCAACGACGAGATGTGGAATACATCGTGGATGCGATGTAAATGTTCTGGCAGTCCCAACCTGTATGCAACCGGCCCAATCATCTCGATGATGGGAAATGGTCCCACGTACCTCGGATCCAATTTCCCCTTCTTCCCGAGCCTCATCACTTCCTTCATAGGAGATACATGCAATAATACTTGGTCTCCCACATTAAACTCCCGGAAGAACCGTTTCGCATTGGCGTAGCTCTTCTGCCTGTCCTGGGCTACCCGAATACGACTCCTGATTATCTCAATCCTCGCGGAGGTCTCCTGAATCACTTCTCCTAGCAACTTGTTATCCCCCACCTCGAGCCAACAAGTTGGGGAACGACAAAGCCTGCCATACAAGGCCTCAAATGGAGCCATACCAATTGTAAACTGATAAGAGTTATTATAAGAAAACTCTACCAGTGGAAGATGTGGCTCCCATCCTCCTCCAAAATCGAGAACACACATGCGTAGCATATCCTCTAACATCTGATTAGTACGCTCTGTCTGTCCATCTGTCTGTGGGTGGTAAGCTGAACTCAACCTCAACTCAGTACCCAAAGCCTCCTGAAAGCTTTCCCAGAAACGTGACATGAAAATCTTGTCCCTATCTGACACAATATTCAGGGGCACCCCGTGTAATCTGACAATCTCAGCAATGAACAACTGAGCATACTGACCCGTAGTATAATCTGTCCGCACTGGCAGAAAATGAGCCACCTTGGTCAAACGGTCTACAATCACCCAGATAGAGTCGTGGCCCCGCTGTGATGTAGGCAACCCTGTAATAAAATCCATGGAAATACTCTCCCACTTCCACGCGGGTACTTCCAATGGCTGAAGCAATCCTGACGGTTTGTAGTGGTCCACCTTTACCAGTTGGCAGGTAGAACACTTGGACACAAACTCGGCGATGTCCTTCTTCATCCCACTCCACCAGTATTGTCGCCTCATATCCTGGTACATCTTATCGCCTCTCGGATGTACTGCAAATTGGGACCCATGACAATGAGTCATCACTGCATGACGTAGTTCGGCTCCTTCTAGAACCACCAATCTCCCATTAAACCGCAAACCTCCATCAGAACTAACAGAATAGGACTCAGCACCCTCGGCTAGAAGTTGCACAATCTGCTCCTGGCAAAACAGGTCTGTGGTCTGTGCCTGTATCACCCTCGTAACAATCTCGGGTGTGACTGACATCACGGATATGAAAGAACATGCCACTGCATCCTGGTGACCCAACTCCTTCCACTTTGTTTTCCAGACGTCCGCTACATCGTCTACCGGTCTACGGCTCAACGCATCAGCAACTACGTTGGCCTTCCCCAGATGATACTGTATATCGAACTGGTAGTCCTTCACAAACTCTAGCCATCTGCGCTGACGCATATTCAGCTCTCGCTGAGTGAACAGGTATTGCAATGACTTGTGGTCTGTGAACAAACGAAATTTCTCACCTAATAAGTAGTGCCTCCATATTCTCAATGCAAAGATGACCGCTGCTAACTCTAGGTCATGGGTGGGGTAATTCTTCTCATGCGGCTTAAGCTTGCGGGAAGCAAAAGCTATAGCCTTCTCTTCCTACTGAAGTACTCCCCCAAGTCCCCGTAAGGACGCATCGGTGTAAACCAGGTACTCTACACCCGACTTCGGTAACGCAAGGACTGGCGCTGAAGTAAGATTTTCTTTCAGCTCATCGAAAGCCAACTGACAAGCGTCATCCCAAACATATGGTACCCCCTTGCAAGTCAGATTCGTCAATGGACCCGCTATTTTGGAGAATCCCCGAATGAATCTCCTGTAGTATCCGGCTAATCCCAAGAAACTACGCACTTCCGTCGGTGTCGTGGGCTATCCCCACTCCCTCACCGCTGACACTTTGCTCAGGTCAACTGCTATCCCCTGCTCATAAACAAGATGGCCCAAGAACTGTACCTCTCGCAACCAGAATCCACACTTCTCGTACTTAGCATACAACTGATGCTCTCGTAGAGTCTGAAGAACTTGCCTCAAGTGCTCGGCATGCTCCTCCTCGGAGTGTGAATATATTAAGATGTCATCTATGAAGACGATGACAAACTGATCCAAGAACTCTCTGAATACTCGGTTCATTAAGTCCATGAAAATGGCTGGGGCATTTGTGAGTCCGAACGGCATTACCCTAAACTCATAGGACCCATATCTCGACAAGAAGGCAGTCTTTAAAACATCCTTCTCTCTAATACGTAACTGATGGTACCTCGACCTCAGATCTATCTTCGAAAAGAAAGTTTCTCCCCTCAACTGGTCGAACAGATCATCGATTCGAGGCAACGGATACTTATTCCGTATCGTGACCTTGTTCAATTCCCGGTAGTCCACACATAATCTCAGTGAACCATATCTCTTCTTCACAAACAAGACTGGAGCGCCCCAAGGTGAGGTACTCCTACGAATAAAGCCCTGACCTAACAGCTGCTCTATCTGATCTCGTAGCTCTCGCATCTCTGTCGGAGCCATACGGTACGGTGCGCGTGCTATAGGTCTCGTATCTGGCAATAAATCTATAACAAAGTCTATCTCTCGACTGGGGGGTAGGCCTAGTATCTCCTGAAACACATCGGAATACTCCCTGACAACTGGGATCGAATCTAAGGGAATCACAACCTCCTTAGAGGTATCCTCCTCTAAGTAATACAAATGGGCGGTCGAACCTCCCTCTGGGCAAGGCATCTCCACTACAAACATCTCTTGCCCCGGAATGGAAAAAACAATGCTCCCACCGAAGCAATCAATCATGGCTCTATAAGCTGCGAGCCAATCCATACCAATAATCACATCATGCTCGTGCATGTCTAAGACTAACATGTCTGCAGGAAATACCAAGCTACCAATTTCTACCCCCACTCCCCGGCATATAAAGAAAATAAGTGACCCACTCCCCAGTGGTGAGTCGACACACGTCACGGTGCTCTCTGCTGTGGCTAACAACCCTAAGGACTTCGTAAAATGCGTAGCTATAAAACAATGCGTTGCCCCCGTATCAAACAAAACCCGACCCATAGTACCATGGATAGGAAACATACCCTCAATCGCGGGTGGTGCCTGTGGAGCTGCTGCCTGGTGGACGTTATAGACACGTCCATACTGTAATTTCCCCTACTGCACTGGAGCTGCTGGAATGGCTGGTAGGGCTGGCACCTGGGCTGGAGCTGGGAGGGCAGGTGGAAAAAGTGGTCTCTGCCGCTCATTACGGGCTCCCTGCTGTTGTGGGGCCCTATCGCCCTCTGGGCAATCCTGACGCCTATGGTCGTGTTTACCGCACCCAAAGCATCGGCCTTTGAAGTTACCTCCCCTCTGACCCTGCTGTCCACGGCCCTGTTGGCCGTTACCTCCACGCCACTGTCCCTGTTGGCCCTGATGTGCACGCTGCTGGCCCTGCTGCTATCCCTGCTGTAGGTGTTGGCCCTACTGGCCCTGCTGATTAGGCTGGCCCTGATGGCCCTACCTAAAACCCCTGAATCCCTGCCTAGAATCACCTGAACGGAATCGTTTAGCAGGGTCCCCCTGATGGGAACTCTGCTCATGCTGGCGAGTCTGTCCTTGAGATGGTGCCCCACTGGCACTATTACCCCCGGTCCTGCCCTGCTGGATGGACTCTCCTGCTCTCTTTCTTCCCTGAAGATGGAAGCGGTGATCCTAGCAATGTAGCAACGCGGCATTGAGTACATCAGTAAAATTACTCAGGGATAAATTCCCAATAAGGTGCTGACGGATCCTCCAAGCTAACCCATCGACAAACAGCATAATCTTCTTACTCTCAGTAGGTGCCTCATCTGGCACAATTGTGAGAAGTCTCGTGAACTCCTCCTCATACTCAGCTACAGTAAGGTTCTCCTGCTTCAGATTTAGTAATTTCCGCCTCATCTCAGTCTGCACTGCGGGTGGAAAATACTTGCGGTCAAATCGCTCCCAGAACAACTCAATAGGGATCGTGTCCCTCTCCTTCAAAGTAGTAGTGGACTCCCACCACTGTAAGGCGGCTCCCACCAGCTTAAAGGAAGCCAATAATTTCTTTTGCACATCAGTGCACTCATACATACGGAGGTGCCGATGGATGTCTTTCTTCCATTGGCTAACTGTAGCAATATCGAAGCTACCAGAAAACTCAGGGGGATGCGCTTTCTGAAAAGCATCCCGAACCCTCTCCCATGCAGATGGAAGTTGTGCTGGTACTGGCGCCACTGCCTGAACCTGGGGTGGAGCCTGCTGAATCACCGCTATCGCGGCATTCACCGCCTGAGCAACAATAGCGGCTACTTCGTTTGCATTCATTGTGCCTGGTGCCGGAGCTGTTGGCTGCTCGACTTGGGCACGCCTATCTTTCGGAGCACGTCTCGGAGGCATCTGAAATGTGAACAAGTTTATTAGTCTACAGTTATCATCAAATCTCAAATAGCTAAAGACTTAAACGTAAAAGCAAGAATACAACAATCCTAAAAATAGGGCTCTATAGCAATAACGTCAAGCTGAAAGCGAAATAAGCCGTAAAGATCCTATGGACACTAGAACCTGACGCTCTGATACCACCTGTGACACCCCGCCTAATTAAATACCGGGCGATCACTCCTTTATTAAATTAAATCAAGGTAAACAGTTGGTTCATTCTTAGCATCACTGTCGATAAAAACATTTTTTCCAATTTAACACCCTAAATAATTAAGCTAAGTGTCAAAACCATTTTCATACATACATTCCAATTTTATTTAAAGAAAAAGATTTATTTATATTTATTAACAACATTCAATAAGTAAGAATCACACCACATTAAATTCTGCAACATAAACCAATTAATAGAATACATTCGTCAATCGAATGTCAACATACGAAAACTAAAGTCACAAATCCAAACTAAATAAATCCCATAGAACAATACTGGAAATAACTGAAATATAAATGTCCCAATAACAATGAAATAATGAAAAGGGCGACACATGCCCAATAAATGAGAATGCTAGAAGTGGAGTCAATAAAGGAAGCCGTCTACGCAAGTGACCTGCAACTCCCACCTAAGCTGCAGTACGTTCCTCTTAAGGGATCCTAAGCAAGACGCCCCTGTGGCTGGGCACCTGAAATATATACATATATATACAAGAGAGAGAGATAAAAATAAACGGGTCAGAGCCCGAAAGTGTGTTTGATTTTAAAATACGTTTAGCAAGTATTTAAAATGATACAGGCCAATGCAACAACATATTAATGCGTCACTCTCTTGAGAAATACTCACCTCTCTTCTAATGTGCACACCTATCGCACTAACCTTCCCAACGGTTTATCTTATCAATTTTATCATACTAACCTTTCCAATAATTTAGCATATCTTAACTTACTCATAAGATTTCAAAACCGAATAATATTTTTGTTTAAAAAGAATACCTCCAGTTAGTAGCACAACTCTCGTTTTAGCTTTTATTAATTTATAAAGTTTCTCAGTAACATATTATACTTTCTCAAAACAAGTAGTTATAATTTGATTCAATAACCATGGCCTACTTATCAAATCAATGTAGGTAGTTTCAAATTCCAAATTTCATATATATATTAACTACTCGTATAATATATATAAAATAATAGCACCCCACATAAAATTATGGTGCGTGCATACTTCTACTATCCAAAGCCCCATATCACTCATATTAAGGGGAATACATTCGGAATCACTCTCGAATTGTATTAACATAAATACACAAACAATATTGAGGCAAATAATAGATTCCAAGTCTCTAAGAGGATGACACATGCCTGCGTCTCTTAGGACCGTCTGAACTATCACATCGATAGCCTGTACCAAGGATATCTATCTTCTAGGGTACAAGTAAATATCCCCCATAAAGGTCCCATCGAGATAAGACTTGTCCCAGCGCGGTAACCTCAGGGATAGCAAGTAGCGTGGGCATGATTTTCACAAGTATATAATATATGTACACACAATCATATAAATATACCACTTTATCATATTAATATAGTTTCTTCTCGTCACCCATAATTATAATATTTATCCTACATTTCACATTATTAGTACTACGTATAAGGTTTCATCTCTAACCTTAACTCGAAGGGTTTTCTCACTTAATACGTGACATTCGTGGACTCTATCCTTCCAAGTAGGAATTTCAGTAGGTATACTTCTATTTACTAACGTAGCTATTCGCCGCAATCTCTCACTTGAAATACGTAGTTTCATCGTTCATAATATAGTTATCCCAAAAACAAGATTCTTGTCTTATAATAAAGTTCCCAACACTTATTCATATGTCCTACTGGTCTTTCCTATCTCCCAAAACATTTCATTAAGAATACCCAAAAATTATTTCGCGATAAATTTAATTTAACTAAGTAAACAAGGGAAATAAGAGTCTGCCAGGAGGGGTCGATCGATCGAGGTCTGGGCTCGATCGATCGAACCTTCGATCGATCGAAGCTCTAGGCTCGATCGATCGATCAAGCAGGTCTGCGAAAATTCTGCAGAAATGCAGTTACGAGTTCTACCAATTTTCTTCATCCAAAACCATGTTTTTCCATTCTAAACGTCCCATAAATCCTACTACTATCATTATAACAATATACCAGATGTTTTCAACGTAAAGCATGTGTATATCTAACATGAAACATGGATAATTAACCCAAAATCCCATCTAATCATCAAGAACCCTAGAGTTTTTCTTAATCAAGGTTCTAATCTATTTTTACCAGAATTTCCTTCTAATATAACATCAAAATTTCGTGGGTTATATTCCTCTACATGGCAAGGGTTCCAGAATTTCCATATAATCAATACTACATGCATTTTCCTAACACAAATTGGGTTTTCTTCCATAGTTTTCATCTCTAATCAATCCTAAACTAATAAGAAGATTGCACTAACGAAAATACGCAAGATAAATACTTTCCTGGGATTTTCAGAAGTCTGGTTTGCAGATGAATCCGGTGTGGTTGCGTTCCCCTTCTCGCGATCTACGCGTTGGTGGCGGCGGCGGCGCAAACCGGTGACTTTTTGGCCTTGGATTGCCTTGGAGCTCTCTCCTCTCTTCTCTAATGGCCGTCACTTTTTTTCTGAATATTCTAACCCTAAAAGACTAACCTAAATGGCTGATATAGGTTGCTGAATTTCGTGGGTTTAATTACCCAAAAAGGTGAAATGACTAAATTGCCCTCCCGGGGTACCAGTTAGGCCTAAAAACGCCCCGAGACCCAAACTAAACCCCCGGGTACACTTTTCTGACTATCTCGACCCTTTCGGATGTGTTGGCGCACTCAAAACGACCATACGAACAACTTATAAAATATTCACTTTTTATTTAACAAAATTAGTCCCGACGTGACACGGGCACATCCCGACTTAAATTTTCGAAATAGTCATTTAATTCACTCATGACATTCAATATAACCAATATAATATATTACTTTGCTCATTAGTAATATTAAACAAGTTTCCCATAATTACTAACTCTCGTCACGTTAATAATTATAACATAATTAATTTCCGGATTTTTATTAAATAAATCATTCACGTTAAATTTAATAAATCCCCAAATTAATATAGCATAAAAATACGGGGTATTACAATGGGCAGCAATGGAAAAGAGTCGGCTTCTCCACAAGTTACTCTAGATGAGTAAAAACGACCCTTTGAAGGTTTAAAGATTCACATACATATTTAGGAATGGTTTTGTGAATCAAAAGGCATTAAACCTTAAAAACTTAAACTCTATTTTCTGGGATGTAAATCGCAAAAACGTGTATGAAAAAGACTTGAAAAACATGTAGAATGGGCATAGATATTTATACAAAAATCGAGACGGCACTGTCACTCGAACGACATAGACATGTCGCTCGAAAGAGACCATGTGTCACTCGAATGAGATCGAGCGACATGCTCATGTCGTTTGAACGACAGTGCGATGTTGTTCGAATGAGATCGACAACCAAGAAAAGTCCGCTTCTACACTTAGAAAATTTTCTGCTTTTGTGTTAAAAATAAATCAGACTTCGAAAAATATTTTTAAAAAGTTTCCCAAATATTTATGCAAATATTAACAACTCCAATAACCAGTTTACCAATAAAGCGTCATGGAGTAGTGGGAATGGTTGAGCAGCAAATCGCATATAGCATGATGTATGTGTGAAGATGGTGCATGCATGGATTCCGATAAAGGCCATCGTGGATGATCGTGTTGACGTGCCGAATGTAGAGGTATCAGACATACATACTGTGATCTAGGAAAAATAGAAAATTCCTAGATTCTACCCCGGACATTTATAAAATTCTATAGGAAATAAACTTTCTATTTTTGAAATTTTCAAAAAAAAAATTCACACAAAATATACAACAAAGAATCACACCATGAAAGGACACAAAAACAACCAAGTCGATGATAGCAGAAATGAAATCAATATCTTTCTTAGGCGTAAAAAGATGGAATTATAAGAAATTGACTCAGTCAAATAAGCAAATCAAAGCTCAAAGTGATTTCCACACCAATAATGTCAAAAACAGTTTAATGCTTTTTAGGACTGTCAAGGAAGTGCAAACTCGTTTAAAATCTCCAACCAAACTCCCTCAGATTTATTATATTTGATCCTAAATGGATTGGAGGTTCTCACACCCTTACATTCAAAATCTTTGTAAATTATTAAGTTTTTATCCTATACTTTATAATCCTAAGGTCCAAGGACCCTCGATTCACAAAAAATTTACCCTAAGAACTACAACTTTGGTTGCACTTCAATTTTTTAAGGTCAAACGACCCTTAATCAATTATGCTCTAATCACATACTACCCTGGAAAAAGATTACAGTGCTCTGAAAAAAACAAGGATAGGGGATACATCTACTGCCAATACTAGAAATTTTGAACAAAGAACAAAAGTAATAAAAAACAAGCATGTAGGAAAATGGGAGAAATGCAAAGATAAAAGAAATGATTTTTTTCATTAAATGTGAATATAGTTACAAAGTTTATAAGAAAATAAATACATCTTAAATCTTGGGCAAACTTCTTATTATTATCTTTGGCTTTAGTAAAGGCCTCAGAAGGTTCTTGTTGATCCTCACTCTTAAGGCCAGAAGGTCCTGCTTGCTCGGGATGCTCCTCAACATATTCATCACTTTCTTATTTAGAATTTGAATAAAAATTATTCAGAATAACTCCAAAGCTGTCAAGTTTAAGCTACATCATAACAAATTGTCCTTGCAATCAGTAAATCCATGGACATAAGGACCACTTACAAAGGTCTATTATATGAGGGAATTGAAGTGCACTTGTAGTATAAACTTAATTATGTCATTCACAAAGCTTTCCAATTTGTCATTCTTGGAATAAACCTCATTAATATTCTCCTTGGGATCTAAGTTATAATCATAGTACAAATTTCGATCTAAATTCGTTCTACCCAACTAATTCTTAACCTCTATTATATCAATAGCCACCTTAGAAAACTTTTGGTTTTCCTTATACAAATTAAGGAAAAATTCCTTTAGAGTATCATAACTAGACCTCAAATCCTCGTGCTTAATAGAAAATTCCACAATATCCTTATTTTTCTTCTCCAAAATTCTAAAAATGAATTTTGAAGATCTCATAAAGCCTTATGGGCTTCATCCATCCATATTTGGCACTCTTTGACAAAGTTATACATGAGATTTAGGATCTTTTATGAAATTAACACCTAAGCCCTCAATCGGTCAATCTAAGATTCTAAGTCATGGGTCTTCACCTTTTGATCATCTCTAGCTTGTTTCGATTCCATATAACAACACTCTCAACCATCTGTGTAGTATATTCTCTTATGCTAGGTTTTCTCTCCTTCTTAGGAAGAGACCATGAAAGCCTAAGATGTTAATCCTAACAAACAAAAAGAAAGAACAAGTTAGGAAAGTGAGCCATTAAAGTATATAAACAAAAATGTAAAAAGGAGTTCAAGATGTATACCTACCCCAAGATATAGACTAACTCTTTGGAATTGTCCCCATCACCCCTAAGCTTTAGAGTTTCAACCATGGAAAAGAATTTTACTTTTGTCATGGACTTTAGGGAATCTGCACCTAAGGTTTATACATTCTATCTCCCAAAATCTGAGGACGGTCATAGGGAAAGAGATTATCAAGGTAATTCTAGGGGTAGGGGGCATCCACAACACCAACTGAGGTCTTATCTTCCCCTGACCTTCTCTTTTCCATTATTTTAGATATCTAGGATCTCTTCAATAATAATGGCCTATTTCCTTATTATGGGAGTGTCTAAAGGAACTATGTCAATAACTTATGAGGTATTAGGAGAGGTACTAAAGACTATTATAGTCATTATGATGCCCCAATATGGGTATTAACTTCACTGTAACCTTTTTCCTTTGAGACCAAGGAATGAAAGACCCCCAGAATAGAGGATGTGCCATGAACTTATTCAAGCCTTCACCACTTTACATGGAGGTTGGGTTTTGGTAAGTGTCTCTGAATATAATATATCAGGCACTTTGATGAATGGATTGAAGAGAGTTTCATCCTCCCTCCTTTAAATAACTAGGACTTTAAGAAGATGAGAAAATTTAGAATTCTTCACCAACTGAACTCTATTTATCCGTAGTTTTGTTTAAGACAGTATGTCTAACACTGATAATCGTTTCACCATCTTCTTCTGAGCTTTATCATTCACTACAAACTCTATCAAAAAAGATAAAAAAAATCATTAACGAAGTCAATAAATTTAAACACAAATCAGAGTTAGGTTAGTGTATTTATTAGGCTCAGACATTAGGTCCCAATAGGAGTCGACAATATGCCCTTTCTCACTATATCAAATTCTAGAGGATAGGTGAGATATCCCTTGGCATCCCTATCTTGCTCATCACCCACCTAGGTAATATCCTCATATGAAGCTTCCCTTTCATAGATGATGAAGACATCAGAGCCGTAATTAATCTTAACCAAATCTTCTAACTCTACACCACTAACACCAACATAGGTGGGAATTGTCCCTTTTACTTTTGGGTCCAGTTGCAATCCATAAGTGAAAATCCTTCCTGTCATCACGAAAGTGTTGATAGGAAACCAAGCCATCTTCTTAGATTCCCAAATCTAAAGATTTCATCTAGGGTGATGGCTAAATACCTAACCAAAAGAAGGTAGTTCTAGAACATTGATAAACCAATTCTAGAGAGGCTCCTTATTGCCCAGTTTCCCTCAACGAAGAAAAAATTATTCTTCTAATTTTGGGGGGCATTATGACTATCTTTTACAAAGATATGTACCCCCTGCCTAGTCTCGGGTACTTCATATCAACATCTCCCATCTTTTTTTTAGCCTAGAAGAAATAGATGTAAAAGAACCGTGTTAGGGTCATGTCAAACTCATCATTTCTTGACTCCCTAAATGCACGAGTTACGACTATTAATGGCCTCCACAAGTTGGCCACCGTATGGTAGGGGCCAACTTGGTAATACTTGAATACATATCCTTGGGTAAAGGGGAGAGTAAATGAGATATATACTATAGGAATATCTCATTAAATCACTCATATTTAAGAACCTTAGAATTTGCTCTCTTATGGGGCTCTATAACCCTCAAAAGAAAATACTTGAGAATATAATATTTTCATCTCAAATTCTCGAGAACCTCACTGAAAATAATAATATCTTCATGATACCTACCAAAAAACTTGGGGTGTAAATCATCACGATAATTCATCAATATGGTGCTAGTAGGTCCAAGATATAGTCTGACTTCATTGATATGGGAGAGATGGATAGTTTCCTCTCTACTTAATCAAGGTATATCCTCGACAGTGAGGTCAATAATTGACAAGGAAAAGGGGCTCAAAATGTATGAAAAATTTCTACTAGTAGCCATAAGAATTGTGAAAAACTAAATAATAAAAAACCATAAGAGAAAAAAGCAAGGAAAAAAATTCAATAATATGAAGTGTGGGAACAATACTTGATGATACAGGACCTTTTATAGACCAAAGATAATCGATAAATGTGACAATGGTCAAATTATAAATGTCGCTTTAACTCCTTGATTGTAACAACTAATATTTCCGACCTAATCCCAATATGACAACATCTATAAGTAAAATACCTTAATATCCTTCCATTTATTTTCATTAAATATTTCCTATTCATATTATGAAAGAAGAAATAAGGGGATAACAATGATTCCAAGTGTGGTTATCAGCCTCAAGTCTAAAGAAAAGGTGTTACAACCTTGATTGAAGTTGAATATATAAGAGAAAGGACTAAATTTTAGTCTGAAGCTTTAGCAGAATTTCATACCCCATATCTCAAATGAATGACACTTATAGGTTCCCCCAAAGTAGTAACAAACCAAAAGCACCTCTATAGATATCAAACCCCATTAAACGACATCTATAACACTAAAGCGGGGACCTTAACAACCCCTAACTCCATATACCCAAGTATAATAATAATAATATTAAGTGGGATGATAATCCTGCACATCAGCTTAACATCTCAAAAAATGGTAACTAAACCTCGTAGAAGTCTCTTTACTAGCAAAGTATACCTAAATCGTCTCCTCCAAGACATAACAGGGTTTAATCCCTTGTATATAAAATTGAAACATAATAAGTATCTATCACCATCCTCATCACAAACAATCGAGCAAGATTCTCCAAACCAATTAGGAGGGTTGGTAGATTGTTTAAACACTGTTTTATAAACCCCCACTAATCCATTAAAGATTTTACTGTATAAGTGAATGCCATTTAATTCTCCCAAAAACCATCACCACTCACTTGAAACTCCTTCTACCGATATTTGATCCTTGTACTATAGCAGGAGATCTCAGACGTGGTTGTCCATGCCTTAAACCTCATTGTTGATGTCAAAAAATGGACTATATCCAATTTTCTAATCACAAATATAATATATGAACGCAATGAAATAATCAAATAAAAGACAAGTAGTCTTTAAAGTAGTTCAGCTGTGAAAGAAAGCCTACGTCCACTGTTATTGTATTGATTTCAGTGATTATAGAAAACTAGGTACTCTTGTTAAGAAGAATATCCTAGAATCCATTCTATCATGCCTTCGATAAAAAGGATACAATGTATTCATTGCGACCCAGAGATCAAGGGTTGGAGTGCTATTATATATTCAAGCATTTACACCAGTAAAAAATGAATGTAATGGTTAATTGTCTATACCACGTGCGAAAAGACCCTTGGTTGTTCCCCCAAGTGGTGACCTTTTATTTACTTTGATTGTTTGTATTCTTCAAGTTGGTCAACATACCTCTCAAGAAACTATCTTTAGAGTTGGTTCGGCGTATTCTAACTAGGATTTCTTCCATGTAAGGAGACAAGTGTCCATTTCTGATTAGTCCACGTAGGCGGATAATTTTTGGTATTAACTAAAGATCTAAATACTTCATTCTTGATTCTTTTGTTGAAAGGATGAAGTATATTTTTTTCAAAGTTTGTCGGCGCATGCCGACATGTAGGACTTGTGAAACATGTTTTCATTTTGAAGAGTGTGCGAACCAAATGCGGTGTGTGATATCGAATAAAAAATATTCGGAAGTTTCCAAGTAAACCTTAATTAATAAGAGTCTATTTTTAAACAAAATAAAATCAGCCCCTAAACATGCACTTACGTGTGTGCGTGCGTCAAACAATAAATAAATAGAGCATGTGACATAAAATATCAGGAAAAATTCCCACAGGGCAAAACCATATTATCTTCACTATAATTTGTAAAACGATTACACAGATTGTAATGAAAATAAATGTGACATACGAAATACCCGCAGGTGTCAGTTTCGATGTCGTTGGCTGGAATCTCCCGCAAGAATTCCAGGTGGGAAGCAATGAAGAAGAGACTGGCTTCTCCACAAAATACTCCAAATGAGTAAGAATAATTCTTTGAATGTTTATAAAATCTGCACTAATACATGGGAATGAAAGTGTTCATTTAAAGAGGCATAAAGCCTAAAAGGAGAGAAAGGTGAAGACTTTTGGCTTTTCTTTCATAAAGATGGCATAAAGCCTTAAAATGAGAGAAAGGTGAAAACTTTTGGCTTTTCTTTTATAAAGGCGGCATAAAGCCTTACAAGGAGAGAAAGGTGAAGACTTTTAAAAAAATATTTTCTAAAAAAATTCCTAAATATCTATGCAAATATAAACAACTCCAATAAATCATTTTATCAATATACGTCGTGGAGTTGTGGGAAACGGTTAAGCAGCACGCCGCATGTAGCATGATGAACGTGTGAAGATGATGGATGGATGGTTCAGATAAGGCCATCGAGGATGACCGTGATGACGAGCCGAATGTAGCGGTATCAGACATACAAACTGTGATCTAGGGAAAACAAAAAATTCCTAGATTCTACCCCGAGCATTTATAAAATTATGTCCTTACAAACCTCCCCCTATGTCTATGACGGTACATACATAAAAAATCCGAATTATGCAATCTTCCTAAAACAAATTACATATATGATAATATCCCCATTAAACCCTCAAACTGAGAATACTAAATGACATGTCTTCAATCAAACTTCAACATCTTCAAATCTTCAGAAACTCCCAATGCTTTTCTCATCAGTGTGTGCAATCCAATAGATATCAATTTTGTACCTACACATATGAGATAAAGTAGATACCCGCGACACATAACCGTTTGAAATATAATTATATGCAAAAATAAAAGATCAATTAGGCTTAAGCAGATCATAGACAAATCTACAAAAATTTCTCTCGCATAATTCATTCTCCCCCTTTTTATGATGTCTCCAAATAGACAGATATGAGAAGCATAAATATGGAAAATGTCACACACACAAAAAAAATCTTCTATTTATTTTCTATTTTTAATAATTTTTTTCTTAAATTTGTTTTTTACCCAAAAAATATAACAAAGAATATGGGAAATCAATTTGAATTTTTCAAAAAAATTTTACACAAAATAAGATACTAAAAATCACACCATGGATATAAACTCAAATAACCAAGTCATGGAAATGGAATGTATGGGTGTGAACACATTCGATAGGTAAATAAACTCAATCAATCATATGTGCACGATGAATACATGAACTGCTAACGAATGAACATCAAAAGTACCCTTAGGTGTAAAAAATTATTGAATTTAGATGACATCGTCTTATACAAATCAACAAATGAAAGTCAAAGTGATTTCCACACCAATAACGTCCCAAACTATTTACCGCTTTTTCAAGATTTTTAAGGACGTGCAAACCCGTTATAAAATCTCCAACCAAACACCCCCAAATACATATTCTTTTTAGAGGTGTTAAACTAAATTTTCAGACTTTTGAGAATTGGTGCAAACACCTAAATGGACCATAATTGGCATGAATTTCTTCTTATTGCCATTAAAAAATTTCGTGCTCTTTTAAACCTCTTTGGACCCCGGATAATAAAATGCCTCAATTTTTTAGGTCTGATATAACGGTGGCTTAATCACAAAGGATAGATAATTACCTTTCGTAGCCCTTCACCATTTTCAAAACAAAGCACACAAAATCACAAACGGCTCTTACATGCACACCTTTCTTATCAAGTTTTATCACGCTTGGTTCATTTTAAGGGCATAATTGAAATGAAAACACCAACATGTGATAAGAGAAGCACAATAATCAAACAAATCTGTGCATGCGTGCAATAAAGGAAATCATGAGTCAAACATGTAGGAAGTAACACTTAATTACATCTTAATGACTCCAAACATTATAAAGCACAAAGATGACATGATATATTGTCTCAAAACTCTATCAAATAGTCACATGAAAAAATATGGAATGATGTTGTGACTTGGTCATCCGAAGTGATTATCCATAAACGGTGCAAACAAAATACAAAAAAAACTTTTTGGATTTTTTCATAAATTTTACCAAAATAAAATCTTTTTGTATTTTTCAATTTTTTTTTAAAAGCAAAAATTTATACAACAATTATACATAATAGCATTAGGCTTAAAAAAAGTAATCATGAAAGTCATCCTATGCTAGTAAACAATTCAAACCTCAATCGTTACGTGCGGATGGGTTTTCAAAAGGTGGTGTCAACTTATGAAAAATCTCCATCAAATCTTGTAAAGTCTTGACCAAAAACTTAACTTGCTCACTTAAATGTGCAAACTCTCTCTCCAAATCTAAAACCGGACAACCTAAAACTCCATTATACTTCTTTGTTTTCAAGGTCTCGGAGTACAATCTCTAAATGCTTTTTGGAGCTCACTTTCATCTCCACTTTCAATCTCGCTTTCTCCCTCACTTGAAGTACATAAATCATCACTATCGCAATCATGTGTACTATTGTGGGACAAAGAGGGTGTGCTCACACGATTCGGAAAAGAAACAAACTTCTCACCACTAGTCTTATCACCCTCACCTTCACTACTATTACTAAGTGTGGCGGCCATGGCTACATTCTTTCCTTTCTTTCTAAGCCGCGTAGGACACTCAAACGACTTATGCCCCTTACCCCCACATTCAAAACAAGTCACATCCTCAAACTCCTCCTCACACTCCTCATCCGAGTCACTCTCTTTTTCCCTCTCACCTCTTTCTTTGGCCTTTCCTTTCATTTCATTTTTCTCAAAAAATCTCTTTTTGTTGGAAGAATTTTCTTTAGAAATTTTGAGAAACTTTTTGAAATTTTTTCGCAAATAAGGCCAAATCATCAAAGTCTCCCTCAGAATCGGACTCACAAATTTTTTCTTTCTTTTTCTTAAAATGAGTCTTTAAAGCAACACCTCTATCCTTAGCCTTAATGGTTTGGGGAAACATGTCAATCTCATAGGTTTGAAGATCTCCTACAAGTTCTTCCAACTTAAGTGATTTCAAATTTCCCAAAGAGTTCAAAACGGTGAATTTAGGACTAAAGCGTTTTGGAAGAGATCTCAAAATCTTTTTAACGATACGCATGTTATCAATCACCTCACCCAAATTAAAACAAGTGTTAACAATGTCCAACAAACGTGCATAAAAATCAGCAAAGCATTCAGACTCAGACATGGTGATAGTATCAAATTGGGTGGCCAAATTTTGTAACTTTGATTCTTTAACCTTGTTCGTACCCTCATGTGCCAAATTTTGCCTCTTTAGACGTGGTGCACGTCATAATTCTGCGAAACTCATCGGGAGTGATGGATCCAGAAATAGCACTCATACCGCGGGAATTAAAATTAGACATTTTAAAATCATCTTCAGTCTAGGTTGACACGGGTTTTAAAGTGGTGATATTATTAACGGTGACCGTGGGAGGTGTCCACCCATTTTCACAAAGCAACCAAATACGCTCGTCAATGGATTTTAAAGAAGATTTCATACGATCTTTCCAGTAGGCATAATTAGACCCGTCAAGAATAGGCATCATATTAAATGAATGTTCCATTGGAAAAAATGCGAAAAACACAAAACTCATTTTTTAAAAAATCAATATCACACGATTTTGCGAAAAATAGGAATACGCGATAAATTAGCACAACCCACTCTGATACCAATTTGAAGAGTGTACGAACCAAATGCGGTGTGTGATATTGAATAAAAATTATTTGCATGTTTCCAAGTAAACCTTAATTAATAAGAGTCTATTTTTAAATAAAATAAAATCATCCCCCAAACATGCACCTACGTGTGTGTGTGTGTCAAACAATAAATAAATAGAGCACGTGACACAAAATATCAGGAAAAATCCCAGCAGGGAAAAATCATATTATTTTCACTATAATTTGTAAAAACGGTTACACAGATTATAATAAAAATAAATGTGACATACGAAATACCTGCAGGTGTCGGTTCCGATGTCGTCAGCTGGAATCTCCCGAAAGAATTCCAGATGGCCAGCAATGAAGAAGGGACTGGATTCTCCACAAAATACTCCAAATGAGTAGGAATAATTCCTTGAAGGTTTATAAAATCTGCACTAATACATGGGAATGAAAGTGTGCATTTAAATTGGCATAAAGCCTAAAAAGGAGAGAAAGGTGAAGACTTTCGGCTTTTCTTTAAAGGTGAAGACTTTTGGATTTTCTTTAATAAAGGTGGCATAAAGCATTAAAAGGAGAGAAAGATGAAGACTTTGGGCTTTTCTTTTATAAAGGTGGCATAAAGCCTTAAAAGGAGAGAAAGGGGAAGACTTTTGAACAAAAAAATTCTAAAAAAATTTCCCAAATATCTATGCAAATATAAACAACTCCAATAAATCGTTTTATTAATAATGCGTCGTGGAGTTGTGAGAAACGGTTGAGCAGCACGTCGCATGTAGCATGATGCATGCGTGAAGATGATGGATGCATGGATTTGGATAAGGCCGTCGAGGATGATCTTGATGATGATCCGAATGTAGAGGTATCAGACATACAAACTGTGATCCAGGACAAATAGAACATTCCTAGATTCTACCCCGAACATTTATAAAATTATGTCCTTACACATTTTGTAGTGGCATTTTTGTGAATAATTTGAAAGTTAGCGAACTGCCAAAGGGTATATTGGTATTTTGGGCACTTTTAGAACTGTGAAACTGTCAGAACATCAATCGTCGAAATAAGTAATCATTTCTTGCATGATTTCCCAGGTAAGCTATAAGAGACGAGATTTTTCCTACGACAACTTTTCAAGCTTTCGTACTCTCCTTCTTCTCTTATTTCTCTTTTTTTGAGCTTTCCTTTGCGTTCTACCTTCGTTTTAGTCATAATTTTTCCTGTAAGCTTTCTTGTCCTCTTTTATTTCGCTTTCTTTCTTTTTATACTGTAGCCATGGTTTATATAATTCATGGGTATTCTCTAGATGAATTTAGGCAGGAAAGGTATATTTTTTATTGGGTAGATCTAGAAATATCTGTACCCACTGTTGAGGTGTTATCATTACCAGAGGGTCACTGGATTTCCTCTTTGCTAATAGCTGAGGGTGGTTTCATTTTTCCCCCAATCGCTTTGTCTAAAGTTTTGTTAGTATTTTGATGGTGTTCCTTCTAGTGTATCCCCCAATACTTGGAGACTGGTAAATGGGTATATACGCTCAATCGAATACATGGAACCCATATAGGCATTCCTGAATTAATGTTTTGTTACAAGTAGATTACCGGTGATAGTACTTACTACGTGAAGAATAGGTTTGTCAATAGTTCATTGGTTGTCAATTTGTCAGACTCTAATAAGGACTACTTTGACTATGGATTTATTGCAAAAAAATAGGCAGCATGCTCTTCTTTAAACATGAGAGGTGTATGATTGGCCCAGGTGCCCCCAAGTGGGACATGGCATAGGTTGTTGAATTTCATTATTGTATTCCTATATTTTTTGCTAACCAATTATTTGATGATATGTTGACTTAATATTTTCTTGTCTTGTTTCTTATTTTGCACAGTTGAGAACAAGAAAAAGTGTCTCAAAGAAGTAGACATTAATATAGGTGAATTGAAATTCATGTGAAATATTCATCAGAGGATTGGCGAGGAACACCCAAGAGTTGCCTCATATTTGTTGCATTGTAGGAGTTCAATTACATCCTTTGTTACTAGGCTCACTACTGCTAATTCTCAAGCCCCCATCAATCTTGAAAAAGAGCCAGTTCTTACTTCTTTAGACTAGGAATCTATTAGTGCTGAGAAGGATTTTGGCACTTCCTCCTCTTTTGAATCATTGGATATTTCAACTATTCCCTCTTCTCCACTTACTAGTATGGGAAAGAGAAAAACCCCTGATTTAATGACTGGAACTTTGTCTCCAACTGCTAAGAAAGGTACCAAGAAGACTAACAAGGCTGGTGATGTTAAAAAGCCAGATAAATCATCCAAGGTTTCTGAGACAGAGAAGGTTCCTCAAGTCATCACCTATGAGGAAGTAAATATTAATGCACCTTAATTCAAGAGGTTAAAAAAGGCTTGTCTGAGAAATAGGTTGACAAGAATTCTACCGACCAGGAGTTGGTTGAAAAGTCTTAGGAGGATTTGACTATTGTAGGGTCATCCTCAGTTATCATTCATCCTAGTGTTGCTAGGAAGTTAATAAGACTGGTACCCGCTCTGGCGATAGTGCAACTCTTGCCCCACTACCAAGATTAAAGTTGGCATAAAATGCTTGCCAAAGTTTGGCTATGGTGATTATTTTTTCTCTATTACTGACCTTCAATGTCTTGTTTTCCTTATACTCCTTGTAATATGATATTGTCTTTTATGCAGTTTTTGGTGAATTTTATCAAATGCTAGAGAAGAATGATCAAATTCATTCTTCGGGAGGAGATGTTGAGGAGGCCTTAGAGGGTCTAAGGCAATCTATTGAGGCTTCAAGGCAGCTGTTGGAGTCCAAACATAAGACTTAGGATGATGAGCTAAAAAAATTCCAATGAGAGAGTCACCACTCCTGAAGGGAAACTGATAACTATTAAAAATAAGGCCAAGATGCCTGAAGATTAATTGGTGGACAATAAAGCTATCTTGAAGTCTGCCGAAGATAAAGTTGCTGGTATAATCTCTAAGTTGGTTACAGAGAAGGCCAAAAATAAGAAGATAAAAGAACATTCGTTCAATAAAGGATTGAACAAGGCTTTTCTGGCAGCCTCTGCTCAGATTGAGTTTGTTAGGAAGAAGTCTTTTAAGGATGGATAGTCAGAGGCCCTCAAGGAGGTCGGCACTATAAAGGACTCTAAATTGTTCTTGAGGCATGATCTAGGATCTCCTCCAAACTTTGAGTAAGATTTTGATGATGAGAAAGGATATGGGGAATCCTCTATTCAGCTTGCTAGGTCAACCTTAAAGCCTACTGAAAAGTTCATCCTTTCTGTCGACCAACCCTCTGGAAGCAATGTTCAGGACAAGGAAAAGGTTTAACTCCTTTATTTTTATTTTTGTTCATTTGCCTTGTAATGGGACCATTATGTAACACCTTATTCTTATTAATGAAAATACTTCCTTTTGGTCAAATGTGTTGCATTGTTTCTTACTTATGCCTTCTTACTTGGTTGAGTTATCTTCATGAAATCATACTCTTTGTGTTATGTTTGCCCAGTAATTACATTTATGTTTTTACCTTTGAAATTTTCAGTTTGATACTATGAAACATGCTATTGTTTCTACTGAATCTGACCTCCTCAGGAGGAGTAAAAGATTTACTAGAATCTAGCCAAGTTCCTTTGCCTGAAGCAGACTTGGCCGTCCTGCTTGGCCCAAATGCTTCCGACTAAGTTAAGGAGTTATACACTCACATTCATTATTTGCTGGATGGGACAGTGGCAAATCATGCTTCCTACTACGAGATGATTAAAGATCTCGAAGAAGACACCAAGTTTACTTTGATTTTTCCCCATGCCGACTATGAAGCAAAGCATAAAGCCTTAAGTGGAGGTTGGGGCTTTGAGAAGAACCTTGAATAGTACACCTCTATGAATAGGAGAAAAGAGTTCTTTTTTAGTAGAGAAGTGGATGAAGCCATGGATATAGCCAAACTTCTCGCGGAGGAAAATAATAAGCTCATAAAAGAGTTGAACATTTTGAAGAAGTCATCTACCAGTGGTGCTGATGAAGATGCTTCTTTCTTAGAGGATGAGAATGTCAGGCTAGTAGAGGAACTAGAACCTCTGAAGAAAATCAAACTCGAGAAAGCATTTAGACAACATAGGACTAACCAACTAACAATAGATGAGAAAAGGACTGATAAAACACTAGTCGATCAAGCCTCCCAGTTGAAGCTAAACAGTCAGGCTATTACTGATTTGTTTGTGTAGCTGGAAGCTAAGGATAAAGCCATTGTCGACCAATATACTCAGTTGAAGGTGAAGAGTGATGTTTTGAAGAAACTATACATCAAGTTGAAAGGTTAACCTTTAAATTTCATAAAAAATCCTGAGGGGTTTGGATGAAAGGCTATAATGAAGTTGTTAGCCATGTTGATGATCACCCTGTTCAGATCCATCGTAAAGGTTATAAGTAGGGATAAACCCATTGCTTGACTTTGATGAATATGATTGTAATAGTGAGCTTTGGTACTGGAATGAGCCTAGTCTGCTAGACTGTAATGATCCTCTTTTCAAGTTAAACATATCATGGATCCCTGTTGGTGTTATTCCTCAATGCTTAATCACTAAATACTTGGGAGACTATAGTTTGCATGATGTTCATGAAATAGTTCATCCTCCTCATTTAAGCAATGCTCCAAGCAGTAGTAATAGGTTAATGTTGAGAGATTTTAACTTTATCAATTCTCCTTATACTCTAGATGATCCTTCTGCTGGTATGGAGAGAGTGAAGCCAACTTTTAAAGATCAAGGAAAACGTCTAGTGGAAAGATTTTCTATATTTTGTTATTCATTTAATCTTAAATGTAATACAGTTAGTATTTAAATAAAAATTCATACATTTGCGATGTCAACTCTTGATTATTTAATCAATCAGTCAACAGAGCTGTTATTTAATAATATTATCAAACTGTTATTATAGGGCCATTGATTCTACTAATGCACTTAGATGAAACTATAAGAAGTTTTATTGATCCAAGTTTATCATTAGTTATCAGTGGTGACCAAGTGTATAAGGAATATATGTGTGCATTTCAATGGTTAGGAATATTTACAAGTCTTATTGCATTTAACTTAGTTAGGTAAAACTTATTTGTAACTATTTGAGTTTGATACGAAGATTTATAGACTTCTTGTTCTTGACTTGTTAAAGACGAAGTCATACATGAAGTAAATTATTAGTGCTGACCAAGTATCTTAGGTGAGGTAACACTTCTTATTCGTGGCTTGTTAATACAAAGTCATACATAAAGTAGTAATTACTCTTGTTCGTGACTTGTACATACGAAGTCATACATGAAGTTTTAATTGGGCAGAAGACGACTGCGCATTAAGTTGTTGGTGCATCTTGAATTTAATAAGTTCAACCTGATTCAGTAGAATAAGTTCAACCTGATTAAGTATGGTATGTGCTGTTGATCGACAAGAGCTGAAGACCAAGAGACATTTTCTATTTGTTATTTCTAGGGGATGTATATCGCCATACTCCGAAAAATTCAAAAAAATTAAAGGAATTAAAATCAAGATTTTTATTGAACTTGAAAAATAGTTATGCAGAACCTAAAGAAGTACAATATGCCAATGCCTTGAAGTACTGATAATATTTTTGAAGGTGTTCGATATTCCAAGGGTTTTTGAATTCTCCTCCTTGTAGTGTCTCAATTCGATAGGTCCCTGGTCGGATGACTAGTGATATGCGATATGGGCCATGCCAATTGGCTTCAAGATTTTTTCTCTTCTAGATGACCTTTTTTAGGATATAATTGCCTTATTTTAAGTTGGTCGACCTTAAACTGTTATTGTAAAAGCAAGCAGTCCTGTGTTAGTAAGTAGCATTTATGAGAGAAGCATCTTCTCGGACTTCCTCTTAACATGTCTAAGTCCAGTCGGCTCATCAAGTCACTTGTTGGAGAATTAAAATTCAGTACCCTGTGAGTTGGTAGGCCTATCTCAACTGGTATCATGGCTTTTGTCCTAAATGCAAGCATATAAGGTGTTTCCCGAGTGGCTGTCCTCGACCCTGTTCTATACGCCAGAGAACATAATGTATTCATTGATCTAGTTTCTCTTGGCAGCATTAAGACTTTTCTTTAGTCCATTGAGAAAGGTTCTATTTGTCACTTTCGTTTGACCATTGCTTTATGGATGGCCTGGTGCAGAATGAAGTTTCTAGATTTTGGACGTAACACAATACTTTTCAAACTCATAGTTATCAAATTTGGTTCTATGGTCTGTAATAAAGTCATAGGGCATGCCATACCTACATATGATGCTTTTCCAGATGAATTGGTACACCTTATCATAAGGAAATTCTATTAACGGCTCTGGCTCCACCCATTTGGTAAAGTAATCAGCAACAACTAACAAGTACTTAAACCTTCCATTGGTGATCGGCAGTGGGTCGACCAAGTCAACTCCCCAAATAACGAATTTCCAAGGTGAGGTAATGGGTACTAGATCAGTGTGGGGTGTTTTTCAAATTGTAGAGAACCTCTGGCACTTATCACAATTTCTTGCGAATGCCTTATAATCTTCCCTCATAGCCGGCTAGTAGTATCCCTATGTGTTGATTCTTTGGAGCAATGATCGACTAGCTGAATAAACTCCACAAGAACCTTCGAGCACTTCCTTAATCAAATTTTTCACTCCAACAGATGAACACAACTTGGTAAGGAGATAGTTAATCCCCTTCTATATAAAACTCCTTTGCCCAACACATATCTGGCTGCTTTGTAGCGGAGCTTTTTAGCTTCTTTAGGATCGGCTGGTAGGATTCAATCTTCAATGTAAGCCCTGATCGGATCCATCCAAGAAGGTCCTAAATCTACAGTAATGAAACTAATCATTAAGTTCTCATTTATGCTTCTGCTGGCAAAGATTTTAATTGGAACGCTTCTTCGGAGTTCAATTCTTACTGCTGAAGCTAGCCAAGCAAAAGCATTAGCTCGGGCATTATATATTTTTGGTATTTTATTCATTTGCACGCCTGGAAACTTGGAAATAACTTCCATGGCTTTGGCAAAGTATCTGGTCATTAATTCTCCCTTGACTCCATATAGATGAAGCACTTGGCTAATAACCAGTGTGAATCACTGTGCGCCACTACCTACTCGGTGCATAATGAATGGCCAATTCCAGTCCAACTATCAAATCTTCGTACTCCACTTCATTGTTTGACACCTTAAATTTAAACCTAAGTACATATTCAACATCAATATCATCAGGAGTATTAAGTATTATACACGTTCCACTTCCAATCGCACATGAATATCCATCCACATATAAATTTCATAAAGGGATATCACTGATATAGCTCTCCATATACACAACTCTATGGTGTAATATCTTCTTACTCTTCTCTGCATAATTCTGAACCACTTCTGGAATTCTAGATGATTTAGGTTCATCGACTACAACTTCAGCTTACTTTTGAGATTAGCTCTTTTTCGAAGAAGTCTACTCGATAGGTGAGTTTTTTTTGTTGGTTACCTCTGGATGGGTGAACTCTGTAATGAAATATGCTAAATCTTGGCCTCTTAATGAGGACCTTGGTTCGTAGACGAAGTCATATTCTCCCAGTTCTACAACCCAGTACATTAATCTTCCTGACTTCTCAGGTTTGTAGAGTTCTTATTGAAAATGTAGGTCAGTATACACAACTATGGTGTATGCTTGGAAGTAGGCTTCATACGCCTGGAGGCTTTAATGAATGCAAGGGCCAGTTTTTGCAAGCGTGGACATCTGATTTTGGCTCCCCTGAATGCTTTCCTAGTGTAGTAAATGGTTTTTTTATCCCTCTAAGGACATAATTTTATAAATGTTTGGGGTAGAATCTAGGAATTTTCTATTTGTCCTAGATCACAGTATGTATGTCTGATACCGCTACATTAGGCATGTCAACATGATCATCCACGATGGCCTTGATTCAAATCCATGCATCCAACATCTTCACACGTAGATCACGCTACATGCGACGTGCTGCTCAACCGTTCCCACTACTCCACAACGCGTTATTGGTAAAATGGTTTTATTGGAGTTGTTAATATTTGCATAAATATTTGGGAAACTTTTTGAAAATATTTTTCGAAGTCTGATTTATTTTTAACACAAAAGAAGAAATTTTTCTAAGTGTAAAAGCGAACTTTTCTTGGTCGCCAATCTCGTTCGAACGACATCGCTTTGTCATTCAAACGACATGAGCATGTCGCGCTATCTCGTTCGAGTGACACGTGGTCTCGTTCGAGTGACAGGTCTATGTCATTCAAGCGATGGCACCGCCTCAATTTTCGTATAAATATTTGTACCCAGTCTGCACTTTTTTCAAGTCTTTTTCATACACGTTTCTGCGATTTACAACCCAGAAAATAGGCTTCAAGTTTTTAAGATTTAATTCCTTTTGATTCACGAAACCATTCCTAAATATGTGTGTGAATCTTCAAACCTTCAAAGAATCACTTTTACTCATCTAGAGTAACTTATGGAGAAGCTAACTCTTTTCCATTGCTTCCCATCTGGAATTCTTGCGGGAGATTCCACCCAATGACATCAGAACAGAAACCTGAGGATATTTCGTATGTCACTCTTATTTTTAGTATAATTCATGTAAACCGTTGTTTACAAATTATAATGAAAATAAAAGGTTTTGCCCATTTTGGGGCTTTTTCCTCATTTGTGTGTTTGTTTGTGATTGAATGTTCTTGCATGATTACATTGTCTTTAATCACACCTAGATGCATATTTTAGGATTTAATTGAAAAATCTGAGTTTAATTAAATAATTTCTTTGTTTGAACAAAATTGCACTCTCAAATTGGTATCAGAGCGAATTACACAATTATATCGTGTAATTTTTCGCATAATTTTTCTAACGATATCAATTTTCTGAAATTTTGATTTTTAAAAAGAGGGTGTGTTCAAAATGGAGAAATTATATAATAAAATGTCAGTTTTTGACGGGACAAATTATGCTTACTCGAAAGCCCGTATGAAATCTGCTCTAAAAGCCATAGATGAAAGAGTTTGGGTTTTGGTTGAAAGAGGGTGGACACCCCTCTCCATCACTATTGACAATGTGACAAATTTAAAATTTGTGACTGCATGGACTGAAGAAGAGTTTAAATTGTCAGCTTTTAACTCTAAGGGTCTTAGTGATATTTCTGGATCTGTCACACCTGACGTGTTCCAGCGGATAATGATGTGTACCACGTTAAAAGAGGCATGTGATGTTTTACAGCTTACCCATGAAGGAACTAATGCCGTGAAAGAATCAAAATTGCAAAATTTAACAACTCAATTTGAAACTATCACCATGCTTCAATCTGAATGTTTTGATGAATTCTATGCTAGATTATCTGATATTATAAATACTAGCTTTAATCTTGGTGAACACATTCCTAATGCTAGAGTTGTTAAAAAATTCTAAGATCACTACCTAAGCATTTTATCCCTAAAGTCACTGTGCTAAATTCTATGGGTAATTTAAACAAGCTTAAATCAGAGGAATTGGTTGGAGACTTACAAACCTTTGAAATTGACATGTTTCCTAAGTCTGTTAAACCAAAAGATAAGGAAATTGCACTTAATGCCCATGATAGGAAGAGTGAGGGGTTGGCAATAAAGAGAGTAGAGTCATCTAGAAAAGGGGAGATAGAAACGTCAGATTCCGAGTGTGACCTTGATTTAGATGATTTCGCCTTATTTACAAAAAAAATCAAGAAAATTCTCAAATTTAAGAAAAATGGAAATTTCAAAGATAAAAAGAATTTTGAGAAAAAAAAGTTTGAAAAGAAAAATGAAAAAAGATTTTAAAGATACTCCTAAGAAAGACGGTGAGAGATCTTATGAGTGTGACGGTAAGGGTCATAGAGCTTTTGAGTGTGCTACTAGGCTGAACAGATGTGCCAAAGAAAAGGTCAAAGCTATCCCTAACGCTACCCTTAGTGACGATAATGAGGTGGAGTCGGTGGACTCTGGAGAGGAGTCATTGCATGAGTGTAACTTCACCGCATTCATGGCTAGTCATGTGATTACCTCTAGTAATCCTCATGACGATGAGGATGTTACTTCATAGGGACACCTCGACAGTGAGAACGATGTGAGTGAGGGGGAGGATGCTGTAAGTGAGAGAGAGAGTAATCTTCAATATGCCTATGTTGAGTTATATACTAAGTCATTTAAAACCAAAAAGCGTAACAAAGCGTTAGTTCTTAGGATCACCGCTTTAGAGGAAGATTTAGGAGAAGTGAGAGAGAGAGTCTTCCACTTGCACTACCTTGAGAGAGAGAGAGAGAGTCTGCCTGTGTTGAGAGAGAAAGTCATTTTAGAGAAAGAGAGAGACTATTTTGAGAGAGAGATAGTTATTTTGAAAAAGAGAAGGGGGACTTGACTAATCAAGTGGCTAGTCTTACGAGTGAGCTCCATTCTTCCCTGAAGACTCGGAAGAAACTTAAAGCCCTTGTAGCCCAGCTTACTCATGATCTTGAGAGAGTACGGGAAGTCAAGGTTCAAATCGAGAACAAATCTGGAAAAATGGGAAAAATGCTCCTCGGTTCGGCTTTAGGTTTTAGTGATAGGTAGGGAATTGGTTTTGATGGTGCCTTCACGTCCCAAATAGCACCTGGAACAGTTCCTAAGTTTAATAAAACTCTATATGTCCATTGTCAAAAACCACGAAGGAGAGTTCGACCAAGAAAAGCAAACCAAGGTTAGCCTAAGACTGTGTACTTTTGTACCTACTGCAAAAGAAAGGGACACCTCAGGGAGTTTTGCTATAGTTTGGGTCAGACTCGACGTACTAGTGCTCCACCACATCGTACTGATGATTTTACCAGTTTGAGAGAGCTTGTTGATTTTTTATCCGTCACGTCACAGAGTTTGATGGAAGAATTCTGACGAATGTCTTTGTCGTCAGTGAATGCTTCCCGCATCCCAGCTAAAACCAACAAAAACAAGGGTAAACAAAAGGTTACCACTTCTTGGGTACCTAAGAAAGACGAAAAGGCCCTTGTTGTTCATGTCTCTCTCAAAGCACATAATACCTCACAGTGGTATTTCGATAGTGGGTGCTCCAGACATATGATCGGTGATGTCTCATTTTTTACTACCTAGAGGATCATAAGGAAGGTAGAGTAACCTTTGGAGGCAGGAGCAAGTATAGCATCGTAGGACGAGGTACAGTAGAGTTACCATGATTTCCTAAGCTAGAGAATGTTTTGTAAGTAAAAGGTTGAAAGAAAACCTTCTCATCATTACCCAGCTATGCCGTAAAGTTTGACCGGGATGTGTGTAATGTCTATAATCAAGCCGGTAAACTTTTAGTGCAAGGGGTGAGGACAAAGGATAATTGCTATGGGACTGTGCCTAAGTCCTCACTTGTTTACAATAGCTCCACAATCACTCCTATGGATCTGTTGCACCAACGTCTAGGTCACGTAAACTTTAGAGATTTGACGCGATTAGCTAAAAAGGACCTAGTACATGTCTTACCAACACTTGGAAAGCCAACTTCCAAGGTTTGTGACCGTGTCAATTGGGAAGCAAATCTTTAGTCCCTATAGGAAGTTGCATTCCATTACCACATCCCGTGTGCTTGAGATACACATGGATCTCATGGGTCCTACTCGTACAGAGAATCTAAGTGGTAAGAAGTACGTCCTAGTGATGGTAGATGATTTATCTAGATATTTGATTGTAGGTTTTATGCAAGAGAAATCCGATGTTGTTCAATTTTTGACAACCAAGTGTCGTGTCCTACAAAACCAACACAGTGTCACTATCAATAAAATGCATAGTGACAACAACACTGAATTTATGGAGAAAAAAGTAGATCTTTACTATGACTGCCTAGGAATCAAACATGAGTTTTCTGCTGTGAAGACTCCTCAGCAAAATGGGATTGTTGAGAGAAAGAATAGGACGATTCAGGAAATGGCTAGATCTATGCTTCTAGGTTGTAAATTTGCTAGGAGATTTTGGGCAGAGGCAGTGTCTACTGCATGCCATATGGTGAATAGGGTTTACCTTCATCCACACACTCTCGCCCTATGAATTTTGGACTGGGAAGAAACCCAACCTTGCATATTTTTGTGTCTTTGGGAGTAAATGCTACATCCTACGGGATAAAGATCAATTAGGAAAGTTTGACTCCCGAAGCGACGAGGGAATATTGCTAGGATATTCATCAAATAGTAGAGCATACCGGGTTTTAAACCTAAAGAGATCTAAAGTGATGGATTCGATAAACGTTAGTGTGCAAGATGACGAACCTTCGGCGTCTGTTAACTCCACCTATTTGAATGAGGATGACACACTCCTTTTCGATGATCCCACTGTGTCTCCCACATCCAGGGTGGACCCTAGTCATGTTCTAGGGGACATACCTGCTTGGGTTCGCAAGAGTCATGATCCTACTTCTATCCTAGGAGATCCCACCCTATGGGTCAAGACTCATGCTCAGCTAGAGAATGATGTTAGACATGTTTTCTACACATCTAAAGTCGAGTCCAAGAACTATAAAATAAGCACTCAATGATGAACACTGGATATCTACTATGCAGGATGAGTTTCTTCAGTTTAAAAAGAACAATGTCTGGGAACTTTTCCCCCGACCTAGTGAGACGAATGTGATAGGTACCAGGTAGATTTTCAAGAATAAAATGGATAAAAATGGTACCATGATTAGAAAAAGGGCTAGGTTGGTCGCTCAAGGCTACACACAAATAAAAGGTGTAAATTTTAGGGAAACATTTGCTCCTGTTGTGAGGATTGAGTCTGTCCGCTTACTACTCTCCATCGTATGTCATCTGTGCTTCAAGATATATCATATGGATGTCAAGAGTGCCTTTCTAAATGGCATTCTACAGGAGGAGGTTTACGTGTAACAACCAAAAGGGTTTGAAGACCCTAAGTACCCAGAGCATGTCCACTATCTGAGGAAAGCCTTATATGGTTTGAAGTAAGCACCCCTTGCTTGGTACGAGAGGCTTACTTCTTATATCTTAGCCCGTGGCTTCAAGAGAGGGGGAGTTGATAAGACGTTGTTCGTCAGGAGAGATAACAGTGCTATTTTGGTTTCCCTAGTCTATGTGGAAGACATAGTCTTTGGATCCACGTGCTCCCAGCATGCTCACCACTTTGAGAAGGAAATAAAAAGTGAGTTTGAGATGAGCATAGTAGGTGAGATTACTTTCTTCCTTGGTCTTCAGGTTCGTCAACTAGAGGATGGTATGTTCATCTCCTAATCTAAGTATGCTAGAGACCTCATGAAGAAATTTACTTTAGACTACGCTAAGCATGCATGCACACCTATGAGTACTTCTATCAGGCTTAGTAAGGACACTTCAGGCAAGGACGTAGAGCAAACCTTGTATTAGAGTATGATAGGTAGTCTTCTCTACTTGATTGCCAATCGCCCCAACATAGCCTTTAATGTTGGAGTCTGTATGCGATCAGGTGTCCCTAAAAGAGTCACACATACTCTCTCTAAAACGTATTATCAAATACGTGAGTGGGACTCTCTCCTACGGTATTTGGTATTCCTTTGATACCGATGACCGTCTGTCCGCATATTCGGATGCCGATTGGGTTGGGGATGTAGATGGTTGTCGAAGAACTTTTGGTGGGTGTTTCTACTTTGGTTCTTCTCTTATCTCCTGGCTAAAAAAGAAGAAAAACTTCATCTCTTTGTCCATTGTGAAGGCTGAGTACATCGTCGTCGGGAGCTGTTGCATGCAACTCTTGTGGATGAAGCAAATGTTGGAGGATTATGGGATTTCACAGGACACCATGACCATTACCTATGATAACACGAGTGCGATACACATATCTCATAATACGGTCCAACATTCGTGCACAAAGCACATCAGGATACGCAAGCACTTTACATGTCAGTTAGTTGAGGAGAAGGTCCTATCCCTGAGTTTCGTACCCACTGACCTTTAGTTAGCTGATATTTTCATAAAACCTTTAGAGGCCCTTAGATTCAAGATTCTTAGGAAGTCTTTAGGGATGATACAAACTAGCCATAGGAATCTTATGATATGAACATGACAATGCATCCTATCCTAGACACAGACCATCCCCTTTAGAGGCCCTTAGATTCAAGATTCTTAGGAAGTCTTTAGGGATTTGCACAGTTGACTAAGGGGATGGTCTGTGTCTAGGATAGGATGCATTGTCATGTTCATATCATATGATTCCTATGGCTAGTTTGTATCATTTGTATTATTATTTTTTTCCCTTGTATATTTTTTTCAAAAAATCCAAAAAGATTTTATTTTTAATAAAAAATTTAGAAAAGCACAAAAAGATTTTTGTATTTTTGTTTACACCTCTTATGGATGAGATGATCATTTAAGATAGCCGAGTCACAACTTCCATTTCCATTTCCATTTTTCACGTGGTTGTTTGATAGTGATTTGAGACGCTACATCATTGCATCCATATGCTTTACATTGTTTGGAGTCTTTGAGATGTGATTAGTGATATCTTTCTGCATGTTTGGCTCCTTATCTCCTTTATTGAACACATGCATGAATTTATTTGATTATTGTACTTGTCTATCACATATTAGCTTGAGTGTTTCCATCTCAATTATGTCTATACAACGAACCATATGCGATAAAACGTGGCAAACCAGTTGGTGAGATTGTGTGGTATTTTATCAATGGTGAAGGGATATGAAACGTACTCATTTATCCTTTATGATTAAGCAGACATTTAAACTGGACCTAAAAAATTGAGGTATTTTCATTATCTGGGGTCCAAAGAGGTTAAAAAAGCCCGAAAAAAGTTAAAGGCAATAAAGAGAAATACATGCCAAATACGGGCCATTAGGTTCCATCATCAATTCTCCAATGTTTGATAATTTAGATCACCTCTAATAAAAAATGATATGTTCTAGTTGATCAGTCCTTGATCATTTCAGAGTTACAAATACTTACTCCTTGATTGCCCTAATAAATATGTGAAATCCATGGTCTTTGGACCTTAAACCAATGGTAGAGTTCTTGTAATTTTACCAAAAGGTTTAGTCTATGGTATTTGGGCCTCATGATTAAATTTGACATTAGGGGTACTTGGACATCCATACTGATATTAAGTCAAGGGTGCTTGGACCTCAAGAGCATTTTTAAACCAGGCGTCCTTAGTCCTCCATAGTGATTTTAAGTCAAGGTTAATTGAACCTCAAGAATTATTTTAAATTAGGGGCTCTTGGACCTCCATTTTAATATTTAGTCAAGGGTACTTAGACCTTTAGACTATAGAGGCAAGGTTTTATTCCTTGCAAACCCTTAAAAGCTAAGAAATTTGAACTCGATAAAGTAGAACCAAGCACGTTCCATTAATTTTAATTTCATCAATTATTTATAATATATTTTGCTATGTTGTTGCATTATTAAGGATTTCTTCACATCCATACTGAGGTTTAAGGTGTGTTGGCGAAAACTTTTGGTATGTCTACTGGGTGGTTTGAGGTTTCAAATGAGCTTTCCTAAGCTTTAATGAGGTTTGTGGTTCCTCTAGAGACCTCTTTATGTCACACATGGTGTTGGTGTAGCATCCTCAAGCTTTTTTTCTTCTTTCCATGTACTTCTCCTACCCCAAAGGGGGTGGGGAATAACGGTATCATCCTTCTTATTGATATCATTGCACGTAGCTCATTAATGGAGGGTGTGCCTAAAATAACCTTGTATACTGATCGAAGATCTACCACCAGGAACTTGTTCCATATGGTTATGCATCGTTTGTGAGAACCATAAGTCAGTGGGAGGGTGATGTAATATGTTAAGTGAAGAACCTTATACTCTTGAATCACTTGAGTCTACATTGTATAAGTGCTCATCTAGTTTGGAAATTGTGACAAAATTGTGGCCATTACCTAGAATCTAAAAAGCCTCTGACTCTACTCTTCATTCCTCTTGATTGATTGTTCAAAGGTATATTCACAATCATACACACACATTAGGATTGCATTTATTACATGTATATTGCATAAAATGATTGTGTGAGAGTTGTGTGTGTTTAATCGCATTTAAATTTGGTTTTCAAAATTTTTGGGAATTTTTAATAATTTTTAAATGATTTTTTAGAAATTAAAATTTGGATTAAAAAGATTTTGGGTTCTTTTTGTAATTTCTGCTTTTATGTTTTCATACCTGCAAGTTAATTTGGGTAGGATCCGAAAGCGCTTGAGAATTAAGGGTGTCTGTGTATTTATTTTCAAACGCGCATGTGAGCTTCAATCGTAGCCCTACACATGTCACAACTATACCGGCCTGATTTGTGTTTCTTTACAGACAAATAACCATGGTACTTTATCAGCCCTTGGATCTTTATTATCAACGCTCTGTATGCGTTTGAACTCAATCCATGTGAAACCTGTCTAAGCCAATCAGAAGCAGTTCAATGCACCGTTGTTCGTAAATCATTGGATTAAAGTCTTTCGACCTTGACTTAATCTCATCCCTTGATTTTGAACAGCCTTCTCGATCCTTCCTTGCTCCATATAAAAGGAGGCTTACCCTCAGCCTTAAGAGACTTTTGGCATTTTGTCTAACCAGAGAAAGAAGAGAGAGGAGAGAGAAGAGAGAGAAAAGAGAGAAACCAGAGAGAGAGAGAAACCCAAAATCGTCCTAACTCAGTTTCAAACCCTAAACTGTTTTTTAAAAACCATTTAAACCAAACACCAACCCTGAGTGTTTGAGAGCTATTCGTGAGTTGGTTTGAAAGCCTGTTCATATTTCTTTCTTATAGAAATTATAGATATGGTCTTTTTATGTTATATTACACTTAGATCTACATATTTAGTTTCTCATCTTGAGAAATATGTTTGTTGATTATTTTTTATAAATATTTTCAACTTTAGAATCAACAAAATTATTTTATGTTTCTAGTTCTTTTGAAATCAGACTTTTGGCCTAGTTTGAATTCCAATCCTTGGTTTTCAATTTCAAAAATATTTTCAAAACCCTCTGAAACTTATTAAGACCTAGAACCATCTTCCAAGCAAGGTAACCTTGGATTTCGAGATTAATTGAAAGGTCAAATAAAGTTCTTTTATTCCTAAGAAGAGAGAAACTAAAAATCATAGCATATAGATCTGATCTGTAATTTAATAGGACTGTTTGTATAAAATAAGCGTGCGTGTGTGCATGAATGTGTTAGAAAACCAACACATACACTTGTCACACTAGAACACAAAAGTGTTAGTTATAAGATCTTGAATCATCAAGAGTCGATGTAAAGGCTGGAACAAAGTGGAGAAGTTAGCAAACTGGGAAAGCCACATCAACATCAGAACTGCAGAGAAGTTAGAATTAAACCAGTGGGTACATTTCTAAACTTGTATAGGTCTGATTTGTGTGCATGTTTGTTATATAATTTGTAACTTGAATGTTTTGTTTTAGTGAATTTTTGGTTTGTGACTTAGAAGTCACCGTGGATGTTTCCTCAGTTGGGTGAGGTTTTACCATGCTAAAAAGGACTTGTCCTTAATCTTTCTACATCTCCTCATCTCATTCTTGTGATTGTGCGGAGTTTAATTGTTTTAAATATTTTACTAAACCTGTTAAAAAATCTTGAATTGATCTCGTACATGTTTTATTAAACACATCTTGTAATTAAACTGATTTGATTTAAGGAAAAGAGTTTCCTCAAAAAACAGTTCGGAGTTACTTCAATAGTTTAATCTTGTATTAAACGGCCTAAGTTATAGCTTTTTCAATTGGTATCAGAGCTTTGGAAATTTATTTTTAAAAGATCTTGTGTTTCTGAAATTATTTTCTTAAAATCAAACAATGGACGAGAAAAATGAAAGATTTGGTAACTTGACCAGACCTCCACTCTTTGATGGAAACAACTTTGCTTACTGGAAAGTAAGAATGGTTGCTTTCATACAAGGAACCCTAGGAGATGATGTCTGGGATATTATTGAAAATGGATATACTTATCCTACTAAACCAGCCACTGAAGGAAGTAATGAAAGGATTAATAAAGTATTATGTGAATTCACTCATGAAGAGAAACAAGTTTCTCGAAACAATAACAAAGGAAAGAATGCCATTTTTATGTCTATAAATGAACATGAGTTCAAAAGGATCTCATCTTGTGCCACTTCTAAGGAAGCTTGGGATACCCTGATTACTTCACATGAAGGTGACATTAGAGTTAAGGCTGCTAAAACATAGATGCTTGTCCAGCAGTATAACTCTCTAATTATGTCAGACTCTGAATCCTTTGATGACTTTTACATGAAATTGACTAACATTGTGACCAAATTGCATGCTAATGGGATAACTTATGATAGACATGAAATTCTCTCTAAAATTGTAAGATCATTACCATAGAAATTTGATAACAAAATATAAGCTATTGAGGAAATGAGTGACCAAAATCTCACTCCTGAATTACTCAGTAGTAAACTGAGAACTCTGGAAATGGAATTAGAATTCAAGAAACAATTGACTCAGTCCAATAGGAAACAGACTAGTTCCAATTTGAGTTTTTCCTTTAAGATGATGAAACCTGAACTTACTAATCCCAATGATGAATCTGATAAGGAATGTGATATAGATCGTTTGGATAATAAAATTTACTTGATGTCAAAACAGTTTAAGTAAATTGTCAAATTTAGAAATAAAATGGCAAACAGACAAAGCAAGCCAAATTATCCACCTCAATCCAATTACAAATCTCGTGATAAAGGTCAAGACAAACATCACAAGGACATTCATACGAGACCTAACTAAGACTTCAAGAACATTGAATGTTTTAGATGTGGAAAATTGGGACATATAGCACAAGACTGTAGAGTGAAATTGAACACGACCAATAAACATACTACGACCAACATTTGCAAAACATGGGATGATTCAAGTGACTCTGAAAATGAGAAACCTGAATCATCTGATGCTTTTGATCCTTGCATGTCTTTCTTTTCCAAGATAATCTATAATTATGATATGCTTGTGCCTATGTTTGAGAATGATGATAATATCTCTACTTCTGCTATTATGAATCATGCTGCTACTGGTTTAGATGCTTTAATTTCTGAGAACAATGATAGTTCTACTACAGGGGTGTGTGAGTCATAGGGAAAGCAATAATGATGATGTCAATGTGTGTGTGAGTTCAAGAAATGAATCCCTAGGGGTCACTTCACACACTACACTTAGTGATTCGGATAATGGAGACCTCCCTGATATTCACACACTTTATGCGAAAACTCTCAAGAAAAGAACTAGACTATAGAAGATAGTGAAAGATCACACCAAGAAACTAGAAGACATATACCTGATGGTTAAACTTAATGATAAAGAGTATACTACCCAATGTCTAACTCACGAAAATGAAGTCAAAATCTTTGATCAAAAATTGAAGAATTTGATTGAAGAAAATGAAACTCTGGAGAAAAAAATATAAAGGGACATTATTAGAATTGGAACAGTCTAAAGAAAAGACAACAACTGTTTTAAAAAAATTTGCAAAATTTGAAAATAATTCAAACTGTTTTGATGGTCTTGTTTCTGATTCAAAAACCGATTCTGATGATCGGACTGGAATAGGGGTTTGCCCAAATTTGAAGACACAAACTAAAAACATTGAACCAATTAAGTTTGTGCCAGGAGGAAAAAGACCTATAGAAACTTGTCCATATTTTTATTCCCTAAAAAATGAGTTTGATAAAAAATAACAAAAGTTTGATATTGGGAAATCAAGTAACTCTAAGTGTGTAAGTTCACCTAAGGCTAAATACATCTTCCCTCAGATTAGGAAGAGTAATTCTTCTTTTAAAACTGTACTCCCTAGGAATAAGGTTCAACCCCCAAATTCCTTGAAGCTTATGCTTAGAGATTTTCCTAAGGAGATACCCTTTTCGAGCAATTTATATTGCTCATTCTATGACTTATACGGTCATTCATTTGAAGGTTGCTACTCTAGACGTTTAGTAAAACCTGTTTGTAATACTCCTCTATACCAGAACTTTAACTATTCTAGGAGAAGTCGTAACAATTATGTTCTGCCTATACAACCAGACAAAAACACTAACAATAGAAAGAGAAATACCAAACCTAAAATATCATTTCCAAAAAGGATTCCTAGAAGCTTTCCTAAACCAAATGCTCCTACTTTCCATAAAATTCAAACCCATGCGCAAAATATTTTTCAACAAAAAATCTAATGCTCGCAAATTTTATCAAATGAGAGTAAATTTGTACAAAATAAAAACAAGAGTTATTTGGGTTAGAAAAGATGAGCTATTTCCCCAGATGAAGTGTAACATTTTGATTACATCTATAAAAGCTGAACACACTCCCTATGGTTGGTATTTAGACTATGGGTGTTCAAAGCACATGATTGGGGATGATTCCAAACTTTTAAACAAAACCAGCTTTGCTGGAGGAAAATTTATTTTTGGTGATGTTGTGTCACCTCAAATCATTGGTAAAGGAACACTCCAAGAATAAGGAATGCCTAATCTTGAAAATGTCCTTCTAGTAAAAGGTCTTAATGCTAATCTACTTAGTATCTCGCAATTTTGTGGCTCAAATCATACTGTCACATTTTCAAAGAATAATTGCAAACTTTTAAATGAAAAAGGTGAGTGCATAATTACAGGACTCAGGACTCTTGAAAATTGTTATACTGTCTAGAACTGTATTGAGGCCTCTAATATTGCCAGAATGGATGATAATGAGATATGGCATAATCGAATGGGTCACATAAATTTTGAAAATCTTAATAGATTCTCTTCATAAGAAATAGTTAGAGGAATTCGAAAGATCAAACATATTTCTAATATTGTCTGTGGATCATGTCAGGAAGGAAAAATTATTAAGGCACCTCATAAGAAAGTTAAAGATATACTTACTTATAAACCCTTGGAGCTCATCCATATGGACCTAATGGGTCCTTCTCGACCCGTTACTCTCTGTGGACACGATTACATTCTTGTTATGGTTGATGACTTCACTAGATTTACTTGGGTCGCCTTCTTAAAACAAAAGTATGATACTTTCCAAACTTTTTTGAAAATTTTACTTCAAATTGAAAATGAGAAGGACACTCAAGTAAATAGAATTCATAGTGATAGAGGTGGTGAATTCATAGACACCGGTATTATAGAGTATTGTGACTATAATGGTTACAAACATAAATTTAGTGCTCCTAAGACTCCTTAACCAAATGGAATTGCTGAGAGAAAGAATTGTACTCTTCAAGAGATGGCACGTGTTATGATTCATGCGAAGAGTTTACCTAAATACTTTTGGGTAGAATCTATTCGTACTGCTTGTCATATTATCAATAGGGTCTATCTTAGGGAGAATTCTAAACAAACTCCTTACGAACTATGGTATGGGAAAAATCCTAATCTTAAATACCTTAGAACGTTTGGTAGTACGTGTTATGTCTGCAAAGACAGAGAACACTTATCCAAATTCAAGACTTGTGGAGATAAAGCTATGTTTCTAGGTTATTATCCTGATAGTAGAGCATATTGTGTCTATAATATTCGCACTAACACCTTAATGGAATCCATATAAGTTATTATAAGTGAAACTTCTATTGAGAGTAAGACTTGAGAACCACCTATTGTGGAAGAGTCTGAACATGTTTTAGAAAATGACTCTCTAGAAATTGATGATTCTTTACCAATTGAGACACTTGAAGTACCTAACTGGGTTTCTAAAGATTGTCCCATAGATAACGTTGTTTGTAACCCAAGTGAGCCTGTACAAATATGATCTCAACTAAAAAACTATTCTCATTATGCATGTTTTGTTTCTCTTGTGGAACCAAAGAATGTAAATGAGGAATTGAATGACCCTCATTGGATTTCTGCCATGCAGGAAGAACTTCTTCAATTTGTCATTCATGATGTTTGGTATCTTGTACCTAGGCCTGATCATAAAAAGGTTATTGGCATCCATTGGATATTTAAAAATAAATTTGATGAAAGTGGGATAATCATTAGAAACAAATCCAGATTAGTTGCTCAAGGATACTCTCAAATTGAAGGAATAGATTTTAACGAGACTTTTCCCCCTGTTACTCGATTAGAATTTGTTCGTCTTCTTTTTCCAATAGCTTGTTACTTACATTTTACGCTTTACCAAATGGATGTCAAATCTGCCTTCATTAATGGAATTTTGACTGAAGAGACCTATGTTGAATGACCCAAAGGGTTCATTGACCATAAATATCCAAATCATGTTTTTCTTCTTAAAAAGGCTTTGTATGGCCTAAAACAAGCGCCAAGAGCCTAGTATGAGCACCTTTCCAATTTTCTCTTAGATAAAGGTTTTAAGAGAGGTGGAAATGATCAAACCCTTTTTGTCAAACATTTTGATGAAAATATTATTATAGCTCAAGTTTATGTTGACGATATCATCTTTGGATCAACATCTCCCTCAGAAGTTAAATCCTTTTCCGAAATTATGCATAAAGAATTTCAAATGTCTCTTATGGGGGAGTTGTAATTTTTCTTGGGTCTTCAAGTCAAACAACATTCAAAAGGTTTATTTGTTTCGCAATCTAAATATGCTTTAGAGATTGTCAAAAAATTCAGCCTTGAAAGTGACAAAGATGCTAAAACTCCAATGAGTACTACGGTCAAATTATTTAAGGATGAGAGTGGTAAATCCGTAGATCCTACTCTGTATCGTAGTATGATAGGAACCTTGCTTTACCTTACTGCCTCGTGTCCTGATATTATGTATGATGTTTCTGTGTGTACCCGTTATCAAAACAATCCTAAAGAGAGCCATTTATTTCGTGTTAAAAGAATCATAAAATACATAAAAGGCACTCTAAACTTGGGACTTTGGTACACCAATGATACTCCTAGTACTATAATAGGATATATTGATGCCGATTAGGTAGGGTGTACTAATGATAGTAAGATCACATCAGGAGCATGTTACTATATCGGTAATAATTTGGTAGGATGGAGTAGTAAGAAATAAAACTGCACTTCTTTATCAACAGCTGAATCTGAATACATAGCCGCTGGAAGTTGTTGTGCTCAATTACTTTGGCTTAAGTAAATGTTCAGTTATTATGGTATTCAAGAAGAACAATTACATCTCTATTGTAATAATCAATGCGCGATCAATATCTCTAAAAATCCTATTCAACACTCGCGAACAAAACATATAAAAATTAGACATCACTTTATACGCGAATTAGTTGAGACTAAGGAATTAGAAATTAATTATCTTCCTACTGATTTTCAACTCGCAGATATGTTTACCAAACCGTTGGATTACACTAGATTTATTGCTTTGCGTAAATCGATAGGAATGGTTTGTGCTGAATAAACTCCTATGACTTAAGTAATATTCCCTTGTCCATTTGAGACAAAATGGGGGAGAAATTTGAGTCTTATGAGTTCATTTGTTTTATACATATTTCTAAATAAGCTTGATCTTAGTGATTATTTGCAGGATTATGTACAGTTGTATTCCACAGATGTTATTAGGGTAATTAATTTGTAACTAGTTGAGATATGTAATTTTCTTTTCTAGGAAACGGGTAGATAAATTTTTTTTAGGAATAGGTTTTTTCCTTTTTTTTGTAGCCCTACGAGTCCTAGATGACTCAAAGGAGATTTTGTCCCATATTTCCAAAGGGGGAGAACGAAGCACCTTATACTCTTGACTCACTTGAGTATACATTGTATAAGTGCTCATCTAGTTTGGAAATTGTGATAAAATTGTGTCCATTCCCTAGAATCCAAAAAGCCTCTGACTCTACTCTTCATTCCTCTTGATTGATTGTTCAAAGGTATATTCACAATGATACACATATATTAGGATTGCATTCATTACATGAATATTGCATAAAATGATTGTGTGAGAGTTGTGTGTGTTTAATTCCATTTAAAATTGGTTTTTATAATTTTTGGCAATTTCTAAATGATTTTTTAGAAATTAAAATTTGGATTAAAAAGATTTTGGGGTCTTTCTGTAATTCCTAGTTTTATGTTTTCATACCTGAAAGTTAAATTGGGTAGGATCCGAAAGCACATGAGAATTGAGGGTGTCTGTGTATTTATTTTCAAACACGCGTGTGAGCTTCAATCGTATCCCTACACCTGCCACAGCTATACCGGACTGATTTGTGTTTCTTTACAGACACATAACCATTGTCCTTTATCAGCCCTTGAAACCTGTCTAAGCCAATCAGAAGCGGTTTAATACACCGTTGTTCGTAAATCGTTGGATTAAAGTCTTTCGACCTTGACTTAATCTCATCCCTTGATTTTGAACAGCCTTGTTGATCCTTCCTTGCTCCATATAAAAGGAGGCTTACCCTCAACCTTAAGAGACTTTTGGCATTTCGTCTAACCAGAGAGAGAAGAGAGATGAGAGAGAAAAGAGAGAAACCAGAGAGAGAGAGAAACCCAAAATCGTCCTAACTCAGTTTCAAACCCTAAACTCTTTTTCTAAAACCATTTAAACCAAACACCAACCCTGAGTGTTTGAGATCTATTTGTGAGTTGGTTTGAAAGCCTATTCGTGGTTTATCCTCTTGAGTTTAAGATCTTGTGTCCAACTTAAACATTTAGGTTAGATCTATATTTCTTTCTTATAGAAATTATAAATCTAGTCTTTTATGTTATATTACACTTAGATCTGCATATTTAGTTTCTCGTCTTGAGAAATCTATTTGTTGATTATTTTCTATAAATGTTTTCAACTCTCGAATCAACAAAATTATTTTATGTTTCCAGTTCTTTTGAAACAAGACTTTGGACCTAGTTGGAATCGCAATCGGTGGTTTTCAATTTCAAAAATATTTTCAAAACCCTCTGAAATTAATTAAGACCTTGAAACTTATTCCGATCAAGGTAACCTTGGATTCCGAGATTAATTTAAAGGTCAAATATAGTTCTTTTGTTTCCTAAGAAGAGAGAAACTGAAAATCATAGCATATAGATATGATCTGTAATTTAATAGGACTTTTTGTATAAAATAAGCGTGTGTGTGTGCATGAATGTGTTAGAACACCAACACAACACTAGAACACAAAAGTGTTAGTTATAAGATCTTGAATCATCAAGAGTCGACGTAAATACTGGAACAAAGTGGAGAAGTTAGCAAACTGGGAAAGCCACATCAACATCAGAACTGCAGAGAAGTTAGAATTAAACAAGTGGGTACATTTCTAAACTTGTATAGGTCTGATTTGTGTGCATGTGTGTTATATAGTTTGCAACTTGAATATTTTTTTTAGTGGATTTTTGGTTTGTGACTTAGAAGTCACCGTGTCCTCAGTTGGGTGAGGTTTTACCACGTTAAAAATGCCTTGTCCTGAATCTTTCTACATCTCCTCATCTCATTCTTGTGTATGTGCTGAGTTTAATTGTTTTAAACTATTTTACTAAACCTGTTAACAATTATTGAACTGATTCCGTACATGTTTTATTAAAAACATCTTGTTATTAAACCGATTTGATTTAAAGAAAACAGTTTCCTCAAAAAATAATTCGGAGTTACTTCAATAGTTTAATCTTGTATTAAACGGCCTAAGTAACAGCTTTTCATTAAGAAGGTCCTTTATTCATTAAAATCTACAAGTGAAGTCATGATTGGTAAGAGGTCCTTTTCAATGAGGCCAATAGATTTTATACACACTCATGAAGATGATGTCCACTGAGACTCTTGGTTCGATGAGGATTTTATGCAGTTTTCAATTCCCCATTTAAATAGTTATAACAATGGGTCGTCATTAGGTTAATGAAACCTTAGTGAGGCTAGTATTTGAGAAGACCATCATTGGAACTTCAATGCGAGGATTTCTCATGAGGAAGAACTTATGAACCCCATTCAAATGAGCCTTTCATGCCGAGGATGAAGTCCTTACTGCAAAAAATCCTCCTAAAATGGAGTTAACATCAACTAAAGAAATTTTTTATTACCTTTATCTTAGGCTTTCCCTATATTGGCTATGAATTTTTTGAAATAACCTCTATTGACAAAATCCTTTATGGATTATTTGAGGTGGTATTAGTTATTGTTGTTGTTCCTATGATATTTATAAAATCAAAATATTTTGATTTGTCCTTCCTGTCCTCTGAGTTCCTCATAAGTTTGGGCTTCGTTAATATATTATACATTTCTACTACCGAACCTACCTCTTCTAGCGTCACAACACGGGATGTGAAGTACTTGGCTTATGTAACACCATTCTTCTTCCCTTTCATTACTTTTGGATCCATCTTTTTTGGATGAGGTCAAACACATCTTTCGTTTTATTCTGCTGAGGTTAAGAGGAAGGATGGCGATCACCTACTCTGGCTGATAAGGCATCTTCTATGTTCGTGTGATTTTGATATCTTTC
The DNA here is from genome assembly GCA_949130495.1 of Sambucus nigra. Classification (NCBI taxonomy): domain Eukaryota; kingdom Viridiplantae; phylum Streptophyta; class Magnoliopsida; order Dipsacales; family Adoxaceae; genus Sambucus; species Sambucus nigra. The sequence goes on from OX422214.1 coordinate 336,724,873, forward strand.
CAGTATATTAATCATTGTAGGAGGTGGTCACTTAATGAAATATCTTATCAAGCCTCTTAGGTGAGCCCTTTAATGTATTGTGGCACACATATAGTAATATAAAGGCCATTTACCTAGAAAGCCTCAAGATTAAACCTTTTTTCATACATGTGGAGGGTCTCTCCTGTCGTTTTCCTAGAGTTGAGGATAGAGGTGGTAAAATTTCACAATTTTTGAGCCCTGATGAAATTGCCTACAAATGATCGTGCTAACATAATCAACCCCTTGATTGAGTCTGACTTAATCTTATAAAACCAATTCCTTGTTGTTCCCCTTAAAGTAGTTCGAAAAGCCTTACGTAACATCTCATTTAGGGCATCATGCAATAGCATGCTGAAAAACTGTTACTAAATCCATTTAATACAAGATTAAACTATTTAAGTATCTCCAAACTATCTTTTCAAGAAACTCTTTTCTATAAAAATCAAATCAGGTTTATCACAATACGTGTTTGAAAATATGCACGAGATCAGTTCAATATTTGTTAACAAGTTTAGAAAAACAAAACTAAAACAGTTTAAATCAACACACCACAAAGAATGAGATGAGGAGATGTAGAAAGATTAATGATAAGAGATTTTTAACGTGGTAAAAACTCACCCATCTGAGGAAACATCCACGACTCACTCTACGGAGAAAAAGAAAAATCCATTAAAAAAAATATAACAGTTACAAACTATATAACACACATGCACACAAATCAGTCCTATACAAGTTTAGGAATGTACCCACTGGTGTCCTTCTAACTTTTCTGTAGTTCTGATCGTTGGTGTGGTTCTTCGTGTTTGCTAACTTCCACTTTGTTCCAGTCTTTACGTCGACTCTTGTTTCAAGATCTTATAACCAACACTTTCAGTGTTGTAGTGTGTAAGTGTTTGTGGTGGTGATCTAACACATGCATGCACACACTCACGCTTATTTTTACAAAGAGTCCTAACAAATTACAAATCAGATCTATATGTTGTGATTTTTAGTTTCTCTCGTCTTAGGAAACTTGAACCTTATTTGACCTTTAAAATAAACCCAGAATCCACGATTATCTTGCTCAGAAGACATTTCAAGATCTTAATCAATTTCAGTGTTTTGAAAATGTTTTTGAAATTGAAAACCGCCAAGTGTGATTCCAACTAGGTCAAGGGTCTTGTTTCAAAAGAACTAGAAGAAAAAAATGATTTTGTTAATTTTGAAGATAAAAACATTTACAGAAAGTAATCAACAAATGATTTCTCAAGGCGAGAAATTATAAATGCAGATCTAGGTGTAATATAACATAAAAACAATGGATCTATGATTTCTATGAAACAGAAACACATATCTAGCCTAATGTTTAAGTTGGATAAAAGATCTTAAAACAAAGAGGTTACAGCACAAAACAACTTTCAAACCAACACTCAAAAACTCTCAAACACTTAGGGTTTGTGTTTGGTATATACTAGTTTTTGGTAAAAGGGTTAGGGTTTGAAGAAGTGTTTGGAACGATTTAGGGTTAGGGTTTCTAACTCTATGATTTTTGTCTCTCTTTTCTCTTCTCTCTTCTCCCTTCTCTCTCTCTAAATGACGAAATGGCAAAAGCTTCTGAAAGGCTGAGGGTTAGCCTCCTTATATACATGACAGAGAAGGATCGAGAAGGGGGTTCGAAATCAAGGGCTAAGATCAAGTCTTGCAACATTGAATTCCATCCAACGATTAAAGGTAAGCGGTTGGTTAAGAGGCTTCGGATTGGAGGATAGAGGTTCATAGGGATTGTAATAAGGACGCATGCAGAGCGTTGATAGCCTTAATCCAAGGGCTGATAATAAACGATGGTTTACTCTCATAAAAGAAACACACCTTCAGCCAATAGGAAGGCAATAGGTGTAAGGCAAATCATGGATAACAAACGCGCATCCCAAACTTAATTACACAAGCACCCTGATGTCTCTAGCGCTTTCGGATCCTACCCAAGTGAAAATTTCAAGGATAAAACAAATAACCAGAATTTATATAATGACCCCAAAACTTTTTAATTATAATTTTAATTAATAAAAAAATGTTTTAATAGCCATTAAAAATTCCCAAAAATGATAAAAAAATGTTATAAGGGAAATTGACACACATAACACACACACAAACAATTTAAACAATATGTGTGAACAATGTATGGGGTCCAAAAGTGTGTGAGTGTTTGTGAATATACCTATGATCCTTAAACAAGAGGAATGAATTGTTTTGAAGAGTCTGTGGCTCTTTGGTATCTAGGATGGGGACACAATTTTGTCTCTATTTTCAAACTAGATGAGAACTTATACAATGTAGACTCAAATGAGTCAAGATTATAAGGTGCTTCAATCTCCCCCTTTGGAAATATGAGATAAAACAAAAAGTAAAGGAATGACCTATTCTTATACAAAAAATCTATCTACCCATTTCCTAGAAAAGAAAATTACACAACTCAACTAATTACAATTCAATACCCTATTACAACTATTGAGAATAACTGAGAATAACTGTACCGAATCCTGGAAATAACCACTAAGATCAATCTCTTTAGAATATGTACAAAATTTAGAATATGTACAAAATAAATGAACTCGTATGACTCAAATTTCTCCCCCATTTTTGTCTCAAATGGACAAAGGGAAAAACTATGTAAATCTAAGAGTTCATTCAGCACAAACCATTCCAATCGAGTTACGAAAAGAAATAAATCTATTGTAATCTAAAGGTTTGGTAAACATATCTGCGAGTTGCAAATCAGTAGGAAGATAATTGATTTATAATTCTTAGTCTCAACTAATTCGCGTATAAAGTGATGTCTTATTTTAATGTATTTTGTTCGCGAGTGTTGAACAGGATTTTTAGAGATATTGATCGCGCTTTGATTATCACAATAAAGATGTAATTGTTCTTATTTAATACCATAATCACTTAGCATTTGGTTAAGCCAAAGTAATTGAGCACATCAACTTCCAGTGTCTATGTATTCGGATTCAGCTGTTGATAAAGAAGTGCATTTTTGTTTCTTACTACTCCAACCTACCAAGTTATTACCAATATAGTAACAAGCGCCTGAGGTGCTCTTACTATCATCAATACACCCTGCCCAATTGGCATCAATGTATCCTATTATAGTGCTAGGAGTATCATTGGTGTACCATTGTCCTAAATTTAGAGTGCCTTTAATGTATTTATAATTCTTTTAACACAAGTTAAATGGCTCTCTTTAGGATTATTTTGGTAGCGGGCACACACGCAAGCAGCGTACATAATATCAAGACGCGAGGCAGAAAGGTATAGCAAGGTTCCTATCATACTACGATATAAAGTTCGATCTATGGATTTCCCAATTTTATCCTTAGACTGTTTGACCGTAGTACTCATGGGAGTTTTAACATCTTTTGCACTCTCAAGGCCAAATTTTTTAACAATCTCTAAGACGTATTTATATTGCGAAACAAATAATCCTCCAGAATTCTGTTTGACTTGAAGACCTAAGAAAAATTGTAACTCCCCCTTAAGAGACATTTGAAATTCTTTATGCATATTTTCTGAAAACGATTTAACTTCAGCAGGGGAAGTTGATCCAAAGATGATATCGTCTACGTAAACTTGAGCTATAATGATATGTTTGTCAAAATGTTTGACAAAAAGTTTTTAATCATTTCCACCTCTCTTGAAACCTTTTTCTAAGAGAAAGTTGGAAAGGCGCTCATACCAGGCTCTTGGTGATTATTTTAGGCCATACAAAGCCTTTATAAGATGAAAGACATGATTGGATATTTAGGGTCAATGAACCCTTTTGGTTGTTCTACATAGGTATCCTCAGTCAATATTCTATTAAGAAAGGCAGAATTGATATCCATTTGATAAAGCTTAAAATGTAAGTAGCAAGCTATAGCAAAGAGAAGACTAACAGATTCTAGTCGAGTAACATGAGCGAAAGTCTCGTTAAAATCTATTCCTTCAATTTGAGAGTATCCTTGAGCAACTAATCTGGCTTTGTTTCTAATGACTATCCCACTTTCATCAGATTTATTTTTAAATATCCAACGTGAGCCAATAACCTTTTTATGATCAGGCCTAGGTACAAGATACCAAACATCATGAATGACAAATTGAAAAAGTTCTTCCTGCATTGCAGAAATCCAATGAGGATCATTCAATGCATCATTTAAATTCTTTGATTCCACAAGGAAAACAAAACATGCATAATGAGCATAGTTTTTTAATTGAGATCTTGTACGTACGGGTTCACTAGGGTCACCAACAACGTTATCTATGGGATGGTCTTTAGAAACCCAATTAGCTACTTCAGGTGTCTCAATTGGTAACGAATCATCTATTTCTAGAGAGTCTTTTTCTAAAATATTTTCAGACTCTTCCACAATAGTTGGTTCTCTAGTCTTACTCTCTATAGTAGTGTCACTTATAATAATGTTTATGGATTCCATCAAGGTCTTAGTGCGAAGATTGTAGACACAATATGTTCTACTGTTAGGAGAATGTCCTAAAAAGATGACTTTATCTCCACGAGACTCAAATTTGGATAAGTGTTCTCTGTCTTTGCAGACATAACAAGTGCTACCAAAAGTTCTAAGGAATTTAAGATTAGGCTTCTTCCTATACCATAGTTTGTAAGGAGTTCATTTAGAATTCTTTCTAAGATAGACCCTATTGATAATGTGACACGCAGTACAAATAGCTTCTACCCAAAAATACTTAGGTAAACACTTGGAATGAATCATCACACGTGCCATCTCTTGTAGGGTATGATTCTTTCTCTCAGTAATACCGATTTGTTATGGTGTATTAGGAGCACTAAATTCATGTTTGTAACCATTATAGTCACAATACTCTATAATACCAGTATCAATAAATTCTCCACCTCTATCACTACGAATTCTATTTACATGAGTATCTTTCTCATTTTCAATTAGAAGTGAAATCATTGAAAAGGTTTGAAAAGTATTAGAGTTTTGTTTTAAGAAAGCTACCCAAGTAAATCTGGTGAAGTCATCAACCATAACAAGAATGTAACTGTGTCTACGGAGACTAACAGTTCGAGAAGGACCTATTAGGTCCATATGGATGAGCTCCAAGGGTTTAGAGGTAAGGATATCTTTGACTTTCTTATGAGAGGCCTTAACAATTTTTCCTTCTTGACAAGATTCACAGACAATATTAGACATAGGTTTGATATTAGGAATACCTCTAACAATTTCTTGAGAAGACACTCTACTAAGATTTTCGTAATTTATGTGACCCATTCGATTATGCCATATCTCATTGTCATCCATTCTGGCAATGTTACAGACCTTAGTACTGTTCTGAACAGTATAACAATTTTCCAGAGTCCCGAGTCCTGTAATTATGCACTCACCTTTTTCATTTAAAATTTTGTAATTATTCTTTAAAAAGGTGACAGTATGATTTGAGTCACAAAATTGTGAGATACTAAGTCGATTAGCCTTAATACCTTTTACTAGAAGAACATTTTCAAGTAAAGGAAATCCTTCAACTTGGAGTGTTCTTTTACTAATGATTTGAGATGATACACCATCACCAAAAATAACTTTTCCTCCAGTAAAGATGCTTTTGTTTAAAAGTTTGGTATCATCCCTAGTCATGTGTTTTGAACATCCAGAGTCTAAATACCAACCAGAGGGAGTGTGTTCAGCTTTTAAAGAAGTAATAACAATATTACACTTCATCTGGGGTAATAGCTCATCTTTTCTAACCCAAACAACTCTTGTTTTCATTTTGCGCTTATTTTCTCTCAATTGATAAAATTTGCGAGCATTAGATTTCTGTTGGAAAATGTTTTGCGCATGAGGCTGAATTTTATGGAAAGTGTGAGCATTTGGTTTAGAAAAGTGTTTAGGAATCATTCATGGAAATTATCTTTTAGGTTTGGTCTTTCTCTTTCTATAGTTAGAGTTTTTGTCTGCTTGTCTATGGAGAACATAATTACTACGGCTTCTCCTAGAATAGTTAAAGTTTTGGTACACATGAGTATTATAGACAGGGTTGACTAAACGTCTAGAGTAACAACCTTCAAAGAAATGACCATATAAGTCACAGTAAGAGCAATATAAATTGCTCGAAGATGGTATTTCCTTAGGAAAATCTCTAAACATAGGCTTCATGGAATTTTGAGGTTGAACCTTATTCCTAGGGAGTATAGTTTGAAAGGCAGAATCACTCTTCCTAATTGGGGGCAGACATATTTAGTCTTAGGTGGACTTTCACACTTAGAGCAACTTGATTCCCTAATATCAAACTTTGATTATTTATTGTCAAACTCATTTTTCAGAGAATGAAAGTCTGGACAAGTTTCTACAGGTCTTTTGCCTCCTGACACAAACTCAATTGGTTCAAAGTTTTTAGTTTGTGTCTTCAAATTAGAGAAAAAAACCTATTCAAGTTCGATCATCAGAATTGGTTTTTGAATCAACAAAAAATCCATCAAATAATTTTGAATTAATTTCAAATTTAACAAATTTTTTGAAAACGGTTGTTGTCTTCTCTTTGGATTGTTCCAATTCTAATAATGTCCCTTTATATTTTTTCTCCAGAGTTTATTTTCTTCAATCAAATTCTTTAATTTTTAATCAAATATTTTGACTTCATTTTCATGAGTTAGACATTGGGTAGTATACTCTTCAGCGTTAAGTTTAAACATCAGACTTAGGTCGTCTAATTTCTTAGTGAGATATTTCACTATCTTCTCTAGTATAGTGCTTTTCTTGAGGGCTTTGGCATAAAGTATGCGAATGTCAGGGAGGTCTTCAATGTCAGAGTCACTAAGTGTAGTGTGTGAAGTGACCCCTAATGATTCAATTCTTGAACTCATGCACCCATTGACATCGTCATTATCACATTCCCTTTGACTCACACACCCCGTGGTAGAACTAGCAATATTCTCAGAAATTAAAGCATCTAAATCAGTAGCAGCTTGATTCACAATAACAGGAGTAGGGTTACTATCATCATTCTCATACATAGGGATATCATCATTATAGATTATCTTATAAAAGAAAGACATGCAAGGATCAAAACCATTAGAAGATTCAAGTTCCTCATTTTCAGAATCACTTGAATCATCCCATGTTTTGCAGTTGTTGGCCCTAGTATTTTTATTGGCAGTGTTCAGTTTCACTCTACAGTCTTGTGCTATGTGTCCTAGTTTTCCACATCTAAAACATTCAATATTCTTGAAGTATTTGTTAAGTCTCATGTCCTTGTAATGTTTGTCTTGACCTTTCTCATGAGGTTTGTGGTTAGACTGAGTTGGATAATTTGGCTTGCCATGTCTATTTGCCAATTTATTTCTAAATTTGACAATTTTCTTAAATTGTTTTGACATTAAGGCAATTTGATTATCCAAACTATCTATATCACATTCCTCATCAGAATCATCAGTGGGAATAGTAAATTCAGGTTTCATCAACTTAGAGGTAAAACTCAAGTTGGAACTAGTTTGTTTCCTATATGACTGGGTCATTTGTTTCTTAAATTTTAATTCCATTTCAACAGTTCATAGTTTACTACTGAGTAATTCAGGAGTGAGATTTTGATCACATATTTCCTCAATAGCATATATTTTGTTGTCAAATTTCTGTGGTAATGATCTTAGAATTTTAAATACAATTCCATGTATGTCATAAGTTATCCCATTAGCATACAGTTTGGTCAGAATGTCAGTCAATTTCATGCAAAAGTCATCAAAGGTTTTAGGAGCTGACATAATTAGGGAGTTATACTACTGAACAAGAATTTGAGTTTTAGCAGCCTTAACTCTAGTGTCACCTTCATGTGTATCCCAAGATTCCTTGGAATTGGCACAAGATGATATCCTTTTGAACTCATGTTCATTTATGGACATAAAGATGGCGTTCTTGCCTTTGTTATTATTTCTAGAAGTTTTCTTCTCTTCTTGTGTGAATTCACTTAAAGATTTCCTAATCCTCTCATTACTTCCTTTAGTGGCTGGTTTAGTAAGATAAGTGTATCCATTTTCTACAATATCCCAGATATCATCTCCCAAGGTTCCTTGTATCAAAGCAACCATTCTTACCTTCCAGTAAGCAAAGTTGTTTCCATCAAAGACTGGGGGTCTGGTAAAGTTACCAAAGCTTTCATTTTTCTGTTCCATTGTTTTAATTTTAAGAAAACAATTTCAGAAACACAAGATCTTTTAAAAAGATTTCCAACGCTCTAATACAAATTGAAAAACTGTTACTAAAGCCGTTTAATATAAGATTAAACTATTTAAGTAACTCCGAACTATTTTTTGAAGAAACTCTTTTCTATAAAAATCAAATCAGGTTAATCACAAGACGTGTTTGAAAATATGCACGAGATCAGTTCAAGATTTGTTAACAAGTTTTGAAAAACAAAACTAAAACAGTTTAAATCAGCACATCACAAAGAATGAGATGAGGAGATGTAGAAAGATTAATGACAAGATATTTTTAGCGTGGTAAAACCTCACCCAACTGAGGAAACATCCACGACTCCCTCTACGGAATAAAAATAAAAATCAACTAAAACAAAATATAACAGTTACAAACTATATAACACTCATGCACACAAATCAGTCCCATACAAGTTTAGGAATTTACCCACTGGTGTCCTTCTAACTTTTTTGCAGTTCTGATTATTGATGTGGTTCTCCCAGTTTTCTAACTTCCACTTTGTTCCAGTCTTTACATCGACTCTTATTTCAAGATCTTATAACCAACATTTTTAGTGTTGTAGTGTGTAAGTGTTTGTGATAGTGATCTAACACATGTATGCATACACTCACGCTTATTTTTACAAACAGTCCTAACAAATTACAAATCAGGTCTATATGCTGTGATTTTCCGTTTCTCTCTTCTTCGGAAACTTGAACCTTATTTGACCTTTAAAATAAACCCAGAATCCAAGGCTATCTTGCTTAGAAGACGTTTCAAGATCTTAATCAATTTTAGTGTTTTAAAAATGTTTTTTGAAATTGAAAACCGCCAAGTGTGATTCCAACTAGGTCAAGGGTCTTGTTTCAAAAGAACTAGAAACATAAAATGATTTTGTTGATTTTGAAGATGAAAACACTTACAAAAAGTAATCAACAAATGATTTCTCAAGGCGAGAAACTATAAATGCGGATCTAGGTGTAATATAACATAAAAACACTGGATCTATGATTTTTATGAAACAGAAACACAGATCTAGCCTAATGTTTAAGCTGGACAAAACATCTTAAAACGAAGAGGTTACATCACGAAACAACTTTCAAACCACCACTCAAAAACTCTCAAACGCTCAGGGTTTGTGTTTGGTATATAATAGTTTTTGGTAAAAGGGTTAGGTTTTGAAGAAGTGTTTGGAACAATTTAGGGTTAGGGTTTCTAACTCTGTGATTTCTCTCTCTCTTCGCTCTCTTCTCTCCTCTCTCTCTAAATGACGAAATGGAAAAATCTTCTCAAAGGCTAAGGGTTAGCCTCCTTATATACAGGGCTGAGAAGGATCGAAAAGGGGGTTCGAAATCAAGGGCTAAGATAAAGTCTTGCAATATTGACTTCCATCCAACGGTTAAAGGTATGCGATTGGTAAAGAGGCTTCTGATTGGAGGATAGAGGTTCATAGGGATTGTAACAAGGATGCATGTAGAGCGTTGATAGCCTTAATCCAAGGGCTGATAATAAACGTTGGTTTACTCTCATAAAAGAAATAAAATTTCATCCAATAGGAAGGCCACAGGTGTAAGGCAAATAATGGATAACAAACGCGCGTCCCAAACTTAATTACACAAGCACCCCGATGTCTCTAGCACTTTCAGATCCTACCCAAGTGAAAATTTCAGGGATAAAACCAATAACTAGAATTTATATAATGACCCCAAAACTTTTTAATTCCAATTTTATTTAAGAAAAAAATATTTTAATAGCCATTAAAAATTCCCAAAAAATTGTTTTCCCCGTCATTAGGTTGGGATGCCCGTTCAGCTGGTGTACGTATAGTTGGTGCCTAAGCAAGAGGAGGGAGCCTCACTATAATGAGATCTAATTATTACCAAATCTCCATTTATTGAGATTCCATTGGATTCATTCTCTTGGATATCTTGACATGTGTAGTCATGCTGACTAGAATAACTTCGCAGAGATGAATTTAGAGAATAAAAGATCCCACATAAGATTCCAAACGAATGATGGTGAAACAAGTTCAGACCGTAGCCTCACCAAATTGTCTTCTTAGAGGAAGAGTATGTGTTTTTAGGAAAATTATTAAAGAGACAAACATATATAATAGTTCTCTACCTCTGCTAAGGTGCCTACTATAAACACCCCGATCCTTAATCGTGCTCCATTTTTTCACCACTGGCCTTCCAAAATCACAAGGAACAAATTTCTAAAAATCCTATAAGATCAAGATTTATAATTATTCATTTTATTTTATTTGGATTATCCCTTTACACCATACTGCAACTTCATGACCGTTCTCAAGCTTTCCAAGAGAAGAATCATTTTTTATATTTGCAAGATTGAAGATCGTTCGTCATAACTTTACTCGAGAAGTATTATGAAGTGATTTGGTAAAGCTTAAAAGTTTGAGCGGTTATTTTAAAAAGAGCTTGCATTTAAAAGTTTTCAAAATGTTTTTAAAAAAAATGATTTTTAAAGAATTTTTGAAAATCTCTCTAACTTGATAGAATGAGTCTGACATGTCGTTTGAATGAGTTGCGTAGGGTAGTTAGAACGAGGTTCCTACATTTGAACGAGATCTAGAACGTCACCTTTATGGTCATCTTTGTAATATAGTTTGAAGGTTCGTTGAAAGTCGTTCGAACGAGATTAGTACATCGTTTAAATGAGGTGGCAGTTCATTCAAACGAGTATACATTTTTTTTAAACAAATCTTTTCCAAATCTTTAATACTTATCTCTTTGCAACCACTTTCCCTATAAATAAATATGCGGGGTTAGAATTTTCCATAAGACCTTTTAGAGTTTTTTTTGTGATCAAACTCTACAATTTTTTCATCAAAATTCCTTGGATATTTTAAGATCACTTTTTTAAGCCAATAAGAACACAATTTAAAGTCTAACCCTTGTAGAGAAATTCTCTGCTGGTGATTTATGGAGTTGAACCTCAATGGCTGAAGAAGAAAGGAATTGCATATTCCAAAGGCTAATCGGTGGATAGTGAGGGAAGATTAACTTGTTGTGGGTCATAATGGACTGCATTATTTTCTATTCAAGATTTGAAAACATCTCCACGTTATACTTTGTGGATATCTAAGTAGTCTATAAGTCGTCAAGTGTTTGTCTTATCTTAAAATAGTATTGAACTAAAGGTTTTTCCTGAAAGGGATTTTTTTAATATCTTCTTCCCATTCTATTTGTTTGTAATTTGTCTTGCATGTTCACTTTAAATTAAATCAAGATAAATTTGGTAAAAAGGTGATTTTGTGTGTTTGGCCTAAGATATAAGTAGATCCGTAAAGCCCCTGCTTCTTTCTCAAATCGGTATCAAATCAGGTTATAATAATTTGTTATGTTATAAAAAAATTTGGGATTAGATGAATAATTTGTATATAGGCTACCTATTTTTTATGGGTCAAATTATGCATATTAGAGCGCTCAAATGAGGTCGACACTGAAATTGATTGATAAGGGAGTCTGGCTTATTTGTGAAAGAGGGTGAACACCACCCACCGTGGCTAACAATAATATCAAAAGTCTTAAACCTATCACTGCTTGGACATATGATGATTTTAAATGGATTAACTTTAAATCCCATGCCTTAGCGCAATTTCCGGTGTAGTCACTACCAATGAGTTTCGATGAATTGCAATGTGTACCACGTCTAAGGAAGCATTGGATACTGTCCAACTCACTCACGAGGGTACCAATGCCGTGAAAGCTTCTAAGTTACAAAATCTCACCCTACAGTTTGATACTATCACTATGCTATAGTTAAAGACTTTTGATGAGTTTTATGCACATTTATCTAATATAGTCAATTCTAGTTTTAATTTGGGTGAGATAATTCCTGAGACGAGAGTTATGAAAAATATTTTGAGATCCCTGATGTCTTGTTTTATCCCTAAAGTTACGGTGCTTAATTCGTTGGGAATTTTAGATACGATTAGGTTAGAAGAACTTGTAGATGACCTTCAAACTTATTAAATCGATATGATCCTTAAAATTCAAAAGCTTATGGAAAAAGGGATAGCTTTGAAATACCAATTTAAGAATAAAGAGGAGGTTTCTTCAATCCCCGAGTTTGATTTTGATCTTGATAATCTTGCCCTTCTTGCGAAAAATTTTAAAAAAAATTCTCAAACTAAGAAAATAAAATTCTTCGAAAGAAAATAAAGGTTTTGAGAAAGATATAAATTTCAAATCGGGCAAGAAATGTTTTGAAAAAGTGAAAGGAAGAAGAAGAGAGATGTTACACATGAGAGGATAAGTATCATAAAGCTCACGAGTGTGCTACGAGGTTAAAGAGACAGGGCAGGGGCAAACCTTCCTACAATGCCACTCTGAGTGATAGCTATGCCGAGTAGGTTGATTCCGGGGATGAATCATTACATGGATGTAACTTTACTGTGTTCATAGATAGTCATGTTGGTACATCGAGTATGTCTCATTCTGATGAGTAGGTTTTTAAACACGAAGACCTCAATAGAGAGTTTAGTAGAGAGTGAGCGAGATGACATTCTGAGTGAGGGAGAAAGTAGCCTTCAACCTGCTTATGCAAAGCTTTACGCCTAGTCCTTTAAAATGAAAAATAAAAATAAAAATTTGGCACTTAGGGTGTTAGGTTTGGAGAAGGATTTGAAAGAGTTGAGAGAGATCAAGTCCTCAGTGAGAATTTATTTAGGAGAAAGTTGTTTTAGTGGAGAGGGAAAATAATTACTTGACCAACAAAGTGGATAGTCTTACGGAAATGTTTGAAGCTTCATTGGATACTCGTAAGAAACTTTAAGCCCTAGTAAATCGAATCAAGAAAGATCTCGAACATTCCCAGGACGTGAAGGTTACTGTAGAGGATACATCAAAGAATGTAAAGAAGATGCTTCTCGGTCCCATTTTAGGTTTTAGGGATAGGGAAGGAATAGGTTATGACGGTGCATCCACTTATCATGCCACACCCGAACAAGTTCCTAAGTTTGTGGTAGATCCTTATGGGCCTCGACCAATTTCCCCAAAGATTGTTCAACCTAAATAATATAACCATGGTTGACCCAAACAATTCTATTTTGCACCCTTTAATTACAAAATGAGAGGTCACCATAGGGAATTTTATTACAATTTAGGAAGAACTCAACGTACACACACTCCTACACACCACTACAATGACTTTGCTAGCCTTAGAGATCAATTTGAGTTCCTAGTCCCAACTTCGTAAAACTGAATGGAAGAATTTGAAAGGATGTCCATGCCTTTTGAGAAAGCTTTTAACACTACGACTAGAGCCAACAACGATAAGGGTAAAAAATGTTACATCCACTTGGGTACCTAATGAAGATGAAAAATCCCTTATTGTTCATGTTTCTCTCAAATTTCAAGATTCCTCCCAATGGTATTTTTATATTGGGTGCTCTAGGAACATGAACGGTGATAGGGAATATTTATCGACCTTGTGAACCGCAAGGAAGACATAGTGACCTTTGGAGATGAGAGTAAGTTTAGCATTTTAGGACGTTCTTGTGTTGAGATTCCTGGATTTCATAATCTAGACAATGTGTTATACGTCGAAGGGTTGAAAGCGAACACGATTATCATAAGGGAACTTTGTGATGTAAACTTTTTTGTAAAGTTTGACCTGTTGATCGAGGTGTAAACTGAGCGTCTGTGTAATACGCTAGTCTTTGTTATCGGCTTCCAACCTCAATACAAAAAACCTAAACTTGTAACTACACTCTTAAGGAGTATAGTGGCAAGTCTGGGTATCGAATCCACAGGGAGTTAGGACGTGTGAACGTGACGACAAAGGTAAGGTAGTTTAATCCTAAAGTTGATGTTAAAATAAAAGAAAAGAAAAAGATGATTGATTTTTATGGATTTTATCTATGGATTAACTAGATTCAATTAAATTAACCTATGCATGTGAAATTAACTAACTAAGAAGGAATTAATATGAATAAAGAAATGGGTTAAGAATACACTCCCCCAAACCCTAGTGTGTATGCCAATACAAAATTAGTCATAAATTAGATAATTGATCAGACCCAGTCTTTAGTACTCCAGAGCATTACATATATCAGGTTCAAGCCTGCATCATACATAATCAAAGAATGAGTAAAGCAGTGTTGCAATAGTTCACGCGCGTTGCATCCTTAAGCACCCCGATTACCTAGGGCAAACGAGGTCAAAAGTTCTACAATGCTTGTGAAACAATACAACATGATCTAATCATTTATTTAATTTAGAGGACAAATTTTATATCTATGCATACCGCATCGGGTTGGGTTCATGCATCCCCGCCCTTAAAAAACTTAGATAGACATGGGTTTATGAGAAAAAAAAATTCATAACAATGCATGTAATTGTGGATCTAAGAAACATTGTAAAGACAAAAATTACAAAACAGTTCATAGTTGAATTGAAATTAGAATTAAGATAAGATAAGAGAATGAAATTGATACTTGAAATCTGCACTAAGGAAGAGAGATGATTGAATCCAGAAATACTTCTTGTTCTTACAAACTAGGGATTTTCTAAAAATAAGAAATTTGTCTACTACAAACTCTCTAAAATCTGATTCTCTCTAAAATTATATTCTACTCTCTAGAATTCGACTCCCTTGGAAGGATGTAGGACTTGGCCTTTTATACACCTAAAAATGACTCTTCCCATGCCTCTCCACGTTTTACCCTTTTAATATACCTAAATGAGACTCTTCCCATGCCTCTCCACGTTTTACAACTAATAAAAATGAATTAAACAAGAAATTTCAAGAGTTTTCTCTTTAGCTTCCAAAATTAATTTCAACTTTTGACTTTTTGTCTCCAACTTTAAATGGGCATAACTTCTTCACCGTAGCTCCGATTGGGGTGCCGTTTTTTCCAATATTCTTTTAATTTAGATCTTTTCAACTTTCTAGCTTTACCCACCACCGGAATATAGATGTAAGATTACGAAAATGCCCTTGAACTCCCCATTTCTTGGTTTCTTTCACTGTTTTGCATTCTCTTTCGCACTAAATTGCATGAAGTACCTGTAAAAAACATGAGAAATACACAAAACATGAAATACTTGCCAAAAGAGGTAAGTAGCATAAATACGAGACAAATCTAAGTTATTTACACTACACGGGATCATAAAAATATCAAAATTAAGGGGATAAATGTGAAATATATGTGCCTAATCACACCCCCTAACTTAGAACTTTGCGCGTCCCGAGCAATGTAAAAAAATCCTATCAAAGCTCAACTCTTGAAAATCATTTTATTGGGATATAATACCTTTTTTGCGGGCAAGCGATTGCATTTATCGTATGCAATAAGCCTTTAAACCCCTAGGTTACCCTAGTAGGACGAGTTTTGTCTCGTGAGGGTCTGCAGTGAATACACCCACAAAATTCTTTATTGACTCATATAAATATCAAATACTTAAAAACTGTACAATTTAAAATTTTTGAAAAATAATCACCATAAATTCATATTCAAATGTCTCAAATCATAGTGTGTGTGTGCAAAGCCAGAAATTAAACCTCAAATTTCCACCGATTGAGCATTACGTTACTTTCTGAAAATTCGTTTTGATTCAAATTCTTACGGATGCACTCACAAATGAATCACTCGGATTGTGGCTATTTTCTCTCGGTATGCATGATATAAAGAGTAAATATAATGGACACAAATTCACGCATACAAAATTGAAAAGAAGGAAATATATGGTGAAAAGATCTCATCATCGGAATACAGTTATTAGGAAACGGTAAATATCATCTCTTAATCACACCATTTTAATCTCTTTTACTATCTTTTCATGTCTTAGCTCTCCATGCAGTAATTAATTTCGCCATTCGGACTCGGTTAGGACTTTTTCGGATTAAAAAGTGTAAAGGGTAAAAATGGGAATGGTCGGAATTGGAAAATGTCCTTATGACGTCCATTAGTGCTTTTTTGGGCATTTGCTCATTTTTCTCTTTTCATTTTTTTCTTTTTTTTCATTTTTTTTTGTTCAGCATTTTTTTTTCTGTTTTTCTCTTGCCCCTTTTTATTGCACAATTTGGACTTACTTGATGAATTTATAATTTTTCATAATTCCAAGCCAATTGGGGTTTTTGGGTTATCAAATGAAAGAGAAATATTATATTAGGCTCAAAGTGGGTTGCAAAAGGATAATTTTTCACAACTTTATTATGGCTAATATTTTTTGGTTAAACAAAAGAGGGCCTACTTCATTGTCCAAATTGCTAATCACATTAACATATGCATCTCGAGATTAATTAAGTTTAGAGATATATTTAGCATGAATTTCGAGACAACATTTCACACATTTCCCATAACCGATCAAAACAAAGGCTTGAGATCATCAATGACTTATTAAAACGCTGAAAAGAACTTTGAGTTAATCATAAACTCGGATTGATTTAAAAACTCATAAAACATTGAAAGGCTCGAAATCTCACCGGTTTTGATCAATCTCCACACTTATTCGTTATGTCGTAAATTTTCTTTCAATTTCCATCTTCGGTCAATTTTGGCTTAGTGCATTTTGATTGTTAACAATTTGAGACTTTAAATAGAATAAAGGTGATATTTTTGAAAAATTTAAATTCCAATTTTTATTTATTTTGAAGAAAAATATTTTTGGTTTTTTCAACTTTTTTGAATTTTGTGAAATTTTCTAAAAAAACACACTTGAAAAGAACATGTGATCGAATCAATGAATCTAAACAATAAACGGGAACAATATCCCACACCCCCTAGCTTAAATGTTGCATTGTCTTCAATGCGAATCAAGAACACAACATAAAGAGAGGAAAAGAAAGATATTACCCAAATGGAGTGATCCCTGAAAAGTACGAGTCCATTGAATCTACAAAACATGTTAGAACCAAGCATAGCAAAAAGAATAACGAAAACTTTAACTAATTACTCTAAACTATAAAAAAAAAGAAAAGGAAAAAGAAAAAGCTAATTATGTACAACCTACGATTTGAACTTCTAATAAGTTATACACTATAAGTCGAAAAATTTAAGGGTCCACCCAAAATACAATATGATTTTGAGGGATTAATGGTGTACCCTCACTAGAAATCATGTTGCCCGAAAACTAAGAATTTCATTTGGAAAACGGAAGGCATGTGTGAGGTGAAAAAAATGAACCATCACCAATTAAAAATTTTAGGGGGCTAATGAGGGATTTGGGTGCAGAGGGGGACAAGTACCATTGGGATCCAAGAAAAATAGAATCATGTTCCAAAGATTTTTCAAGTAGTATGGGAAGCGGATCACACAAACAGAAAGAGTCCATCTTGGAAAATAATTTAAGCATATAGTCCTTGTACTTAAAATCTTCTCCTCCAAAATTTTCAAATGGATGGTGGAGTGACACGTCTAAGTGTATGGCCCGTAAGATTTGGGTCAACGTCATCAAGACTTTCATTCGACTCTTGTGATAACTCTAATTGTTCGATAACAGTGAATGAGAATGGTGAGGTCATAAATTCAATCTCAAGTGATTCGTCATTGGATTCCTCATTTGGTTGAAAACATTCTTTAGTCTAAAAAATATCGGAAGAAAATTGTTATTGGATTCGAATAATGCATCCAACTCTTGCTCCCAAAAATGATTTTTTTCCCTATATTATTTTTCATGCCTTTCTTCTTCGAGCCTTTCATTTTGATAAATTTGGATGGCTTTAGCACTGGGCTTGTATTTATGAGACTCATCTTTAGTGATATTGATCCAATGTTCATAAATCGTGAGTTCATTCTCCTCCTCACTATTAGCATAACAATTAAAGCCACCAAAAGAGTTAAAGTAACACATTTCAAATTGGGCAATTCAAAAACGTGGCACACATTTTTCTGAATTATTATTATTATTATTTTTTTATTATTTTTTTTAAGGTCAAATTCAGGATTAACCAACCTAACCTAAAGTATACCTAATTCCCCGGCAACGGCGCCATTTTGATCGAGTGGAAAAATTGAGCGGGGTCGTTGTTATCGGCTTCCAACCTCAATACGAAAAACCTAAACTTGTAACTACACTCTTAAGTAGTATAGTGGCGAGTCTGGGTATCGAATCCACATGGAGTTAGGGCGTGTGAACGTGACGACAAAGGTAAGGTAGTTTAATCCTAAAGTTGATGTTAAAATAAAAGAAAAGAAAAAGATGATTGATTTTTATGGATTTTATCTATGGATTAACTAGATTCAATTAAATTAACCTATGCATGTGAAATTAACTAACTAAGAAGGAATAAATATGAATAAAGAAATGGGTTAAGAATACACTCCCCCAAACCTTAGTGTGTATGCCAATACAAAATTAGTCATAAATTAGATAATTGATCAGACGCAGTCTTTAGTACTCCAAAGCATTACATATATGAGGTTCAAGCCCGCATCATACATAATCAAAGAATGAGTAAAGCAGTGTTGCAATAGTTCACGCGCGCTGCATCCTTAAGCACCCCGATTACCTAGGGCAAACGAGGTCAAAAGTTCTATAATGGTTGTGAAACAATACAACACTATTTAATCATTTATTTAATTTAGAGGACAAATTTTATATCTATGCATACCACATCAGGTTGGGTTCATGCATCCCCAACTTTTAACTTTCTATCTCCAACTTTAAATGGGTGCAACTTCTTCACCGTAGCTCAGATTGGGGTGCCGTTTTTTCCAATATTCTTGTAATTTAGATATTTTCAACTTTCTAGCTTTCCCCACCACTGGAATATTGGTGTAAAATTACAAAAATGCCCTTGAGCTCCCCATTTCTTGATTTCTTTCACTGTTTTGCATTCTCTTTCGCACTAATTTGCATGAAATACTTGTAAAACACATGAGAAATACACAAAACATGAAATACTTGCCAAAAGAGGTTAGTAGCATACATACGAGACAAATCTAAGCTATTTACACTACACAGGATCATGAAAATATCGAAATTAAGGGGATAAATGTGAAATATATGTGCCTAATCACCTGTCCGAGTGTAATGTATATGATCAATACGGTGAACTATTATTATAAGGGGTGAGGACCGAGGATAATTTCAATGGGATCATTACCAAGTCCTCCGTTATGTGCAATAATGCTAGGGTATTCTGTATGGACTTTTGGCATCAATGACTAGGTCATGTGAACTTTAGAGATATTGAGAGATTAATGAAGAAAGACCTAGTTTGTGTCTTACCATCGCTTGGGAAACCAACTTTCTTAGTTTATGGTCCTTTCCAACAACAAAAATAAATTCAAAGTCCTCATCGAAAGTTGAATACCATTACCTCTCGCGTGTTAGATTTGATACATATGGATATTATGAGTCCTATATGTACGGAGAGCATTGGTGGTAAGAGTTACATTCTCGTTGAGAAACGTGTGTGCTCGCGTTCAAATGATAAAACCATATATAAAACCCTTTTAACACAAACAAACCATAAACATGCAGCAGTATGTGATTGAATAAATAGATAATCTACGCAAGAACATTTAAACACATGCAATTAAGGAAAAATCCCCCTCAGGGGCAAAACCATTTATTTTCACTATAATTTGTAAGAAAACGACTTACAATCGGATTACAATGAAAATACAAGTTGACTAAGAATTACCCTCGGGTATCGAATTCTGTAGTCGCGGCTGGAATTATCCCTTTCCATTAGGGCTGCAATGAAGAAGAAGAACAGTCTCCTCCACAAGGGTTGAACAAACCAAAGTTGTGTTCTTGGGTTGCAAAAGGATTCACAAAGGTTTGGCAATGATGTGTGAATCAAAACACGAGTCTTGGGACTCAAAAATATGAAGACTAGATGTATTTGGACTCTCAAATTCGTCTCCTAAAGTCTTGCAAAACAACTCCCCCGAAGTTGGTATTTATAGGAAAAAATATGAAGAGTCCCACGTTCTTAAAACTCTAAAATTCTATCCAGCGTACAAAAAAAACAGCATTCTTTAAGGAATTTTCTCTATCTTCAAAAGGTCATAACTCCTTCACCGTAGCTCGGATTGAGGTGTCGTTTTTTCCAGTATCTTCGTTGCGGAGAGATCTTCAAATTTCTAGTTGACCAGACCTCCGAACTATGGATGTGAAATTACGAAAATGCCCTTGAACTCTCCTATTGTGCCTTTTTTTCACTGTTTTGACTTCCCTTGCGTACCACTTGCATTAAGTCCCTAAAATCTTGGAACGTGAAGTCATTGAGGCAGATGTGGGACATATTAGTGGAGATAATGCATGCTTGATTCCCGAAATTCGGATAGAGGCCGTCATGTGAGATCGTGAGGAGACGTGCCAAATGTAGCGGCGTACGACATAAATAAATGAAACATTTCAGACATGTGAAAAATGTCCTTACACTCGTGATGGATGATGACTATTAGAGATACTCTATCATGGGGTTTATTAGAAAATGCCCAATACAACCGAGTTCCTAATAACCAAGTGTCGTGTCTTACAAAACTAACATAGTATCACTATTAATTAGATAAGTAGTGATAACACTGAATTTAAAAAAGACGAAGTGGATAGACATTCTGATAAAGTGGGCATCAAAAATGAGTTTTCGACTATTCATACTCCTCATTAAAATGGGATAGTGAAGAGAAAAAAACAGATGATTTAAGAGATGGCTACTTCCATGTTCCGAGAAACGCACCGTGATGTTTTTGGGCAGAGGCGGTTAATATCGCATGACATATCGTGAATAGGGTATATCTTTATCCACAAACATTACACACGCCATACAAGTTGTGGATAGGGAAGAAACCCAATCTATCATATTTTTGAGTCTTAGGGAGTCCTTGCTACATTTTGAAAGATTGAGAGAACTTAAGAAAGTTTGACTCCCAAAGAGACATGGGGATATTTTTAGTATATTCATCATTGAGTAGGGAATATAGGGTGTTTAACCTTGTAAGATCTAAGGTTATGGAGGTAATAAACCACTACACCAAAAATGCTAATCTGTCACGCTTAGGCAAGGATATTCTGGCACGGTTTAAAATCGCGCCAGAATCTGGCGTAGTTTTATCATAATTTGGAATGGTTTAAAATAGTTCCAAAATGTGGCACAGTTTTTAACCATGCCAAATATGAGTACACTTCGTTAAAAAAATAACCCCCCAAAATTTCGAGCGGGGACCAAATTTTCAAGGCCAAATCATTCTAAACCTAACTCTCTCTCTCCCTCCCCACGCTACCGGCTTCATCATCGCCACTGCCACTGTGCCTCATCGTCGCTGCTACTGGATCTTCATCATCATTTCTCCTTATCATCGCTGCTACTAGAGCTTCATCATCGCTGCTCATCATCATCATCGCTATCTCCAAATCGTAAAGTATTACCTCTCTCTCTCTCTCTATATATATATATATATATATATATATATATATATAAATAGTTGCGATTTCGGGTACCTGAACCGAACAGTTGCGATTTCGGGTTCTTAACAGTTACGATTTCGATTTTTGAGTTTTTTGGTTCCAAATTAGTTGTTATTAGTCAATGAGTATGCATGTATATATATATGAACAGTTGCGATTTTGGGTACGTGAACTGTTGAGTGTACTCGAACAGTTGCGATTTCGGGTTCTCGTGGTTCCAAATTAGTTGTTATTAGTCAATGAGTTTGGGATTCGGGTGTAGCTGAACAGTTTCGATTTTGGGATTTATTCGGGGCGATTGTACGGGTGTTGGGTTCACCTAGTTTCTTGTTACAGTATCTTGGTTCATGACAGTTGGGATGTGGTATATTTGGAAAAAAATACCCCATTGAACTAAAAATTGGTGGTTATTATTTTTCCAATCGTGTCATAATTTTAGATGTTAGTTTAGTTTCTATTGATGTTTATTATGTGTTATAATGGTAATACACTCACCTGTTAACTTGAATTAATCAACATGTAAATGCAAATCGTAACCATAGTGTGACCATGAAATGATAAATCGTTGATTTATAACCATGAAAATTGATGTTGATTATGGGTTTTGGGTTTCTTTTGATATGGTATTTGGACGGTGAAGAACATCTTCAGCTTATTAATTTCTTGGGTCGAAAAATTATTGTTTGATGAGGTCATGTGGCTTGATTATCAGTGGCGTGGGTTTATAAAAGCAAGGTATAATGTTTGGTTGTGTTTTTTGGGCTAAAATATGAAGTTTTTAAAGCGATTTAGGTTGATTTTGTCCAAGCACATGAGTTGTTGCTCGTGATGTGTTTTTGACTAAAAACCTAAGGTTTGGAGGTTTTATTTTTGTCTAATAACTAAAACGTAAGAATGGATGTTAGATCTTAGTCCACCCTTATACTGCTTTAGATTTCTCTGATTTACTCACTATGTCAAGATTCAGAAAGGATCCACGGTTCCTTGAAACTAATACTCCTGTTGGAGAGAGAGACCACCAATATCTATCAAATGAGGGGTTAAAGAATGGATATGGGAAAATTTTGATAATTAGAATGTATTATATGTGATTTCTGTAATTTAGTAATTCTCCACAGTTCCTCTTGTTGAAATTTTGAAATGCTATTTTATGTGATGTGATCTTTTTAACATATTATGCATCCACATGTTTATCAGGATGTTGTCTATGATCAATAAAGAGTGTATAAAGGTGAAAAACTTTGAGACCAATTCGTATTGAGATGGGGTGTTAGAGTTTCTGCAGTATGTTCGTATCACTATTCTTGGGGATATACATTCATGTCCATGTAGGCGTTTTCACAATGGGAAGGGACATGCTACTTTAGATGAAATCTTTGTCCATTTGATGGACTATAGTATGGATATAAATTACACCTTATGGCATTTTCATGGGGAGACATCAATTCTTAATCCAGTCCAGCGATCAGTACAACTAGCGGATCAGACTAATGTTAGAGAACACATTGATGTGTCTAATATTCCGACTTTGTATGGCCATGTGAATGAGCCTTGTGAGATGTTCACGACTAAAGCGTCTCCTAGTGCACCTAATTGTGTAGTTAGTGATGAAGGGCCCCAAAATTTTGATGTTCCAAAGGATTCTCACACATATGCAGGCAAAGGAAAGAAGTATGAGCGTTTACATCAACTCGAAATAAGTATCTTCAGTTCACTTCCATGAGTTAGGAAAAAGAGAAGTGAAGATCGTACTCGACCTCAAAAAAGTGCCTGAATATCCAGTTTGGGGTGGAAAGCCAGGATCTTGCAAGACATTGGGAGATGTGGGTAACAATGGATTTTTGTATTGGCACGCTGACTTTCTCCCTCTCATTGATGACACTAACGAATGATAAAGGTAATATTTATTTGAGTTTTCATGCTCTCTCATTCTTAATACATATTTTACATTCCTCTTTATTTGATGCTTAAAATATATTTGAGTTCCCTATTGTTAAAAATATCTTTCTTTTAACATCGTTAATTTAGATTAAAGGGTGAAAACTAATACCAACCCCCAATTCATCCTCCAAATGGCCCCTTGAGAATCACGAACACCTCGCGCGGGACCAATGTAACTCGTAGGAACTGACCGCATAGTCATGGGTCTCCCAATTTATGAATATGATGATAATTTGAAAATACCAAGATTAAACTTAAAAACAAGTCGTTAAAGGGTGAAAACCCAAACCAACCCCCAAATGGCCCCGTAAGAGGCACTAACACCTCATACGGGACCAATGTAACTCGTAGGAACTGATCGTGTATTCATGGGTCTCCCTATTTATGCATAATATAGATATATGAAAATATGAAGATTAAACTTAAAAACAAGCCGTTAAAGGGTAAACCTAAATTAACCCCCAAACGGCCCCGTAAGAGGCACTAACACCTCGCATGGGACCAATGTAACTCATAGGAACTGACCGCGTAGTCACGGGTCTCCCGATTTGTGAATATTACGATAATTTGAAAATATCTAGATTAAACTTAAAAACAAGCCGTTAAAGGATGAAAACCCAAACCAAACCCCAAACGGTCCCGTAAGAGGCATGAACACCTCCCACGCGACCAATGTAACTCGTACGAACTGACCGCGTAGTCACGGGTCTCTCGGTTTATGAATATGATGATAATTTGAAAATATTTAGATTAAACTTAAAAATAAGTCGTTAAAGGGTGAAAACCCTAACCAACCCCCAAACAACCCTGTAAGAGGCATGAACACCGCACATGGGACAATTGTAACTTGTAGGAACTGACCGCGTAGTCACAGATCTCCCGATTTGAGAATATGATGATAATTTAAAAATATCAAGATTAAACTTAAAAACAAGCCGTTAAAGGGTGAAAACCTAAACCAACCCCCAAAGGCCCCGTGAGAGGCATGAACATCTCACACGGGACCAATGTAACTTGTAGGAACTGATCGCGTATTCACAGGTCTCCTAATTTATGAATAGTCTAGATATATGAAAATATCTAGATTAAATTTAAAAATAAGTCGTTAAAGGGTGAAAACCCAATTCAGCCCCCAAACGGCCCCATAAAAGGGATGAACACCTCTCACGGGACCAACGTAACTCGTAGGAACTGATCACGTAGTCACGGATCTCCCAATTTATGAATATGATGATAATTTAAAAATATCTAGATTAAACTTAAAAACAAGTCGTTAAAGGGTGAAAACCCAAGCCAACCCCCAAACGGCCCCATAAGAGGCACGAACACCTCGCACGGGACCAATGTAACTTGTTGGAACTGACCACGTAGTCACGGGTCTCCCGATTTATGAATATGATGATAATTTGAAGATATCTAGATTAAACTTAAAAACAAGCCATTAAAGGGTGAAACCCAAACCAACCCCTATAAGAGGCATGAACACCTCACACGGGACCAATGTAACTCGTAGGAACTGACCGCGTAGTCACGGATCTCTCGGTTTGAGAATAAGTTGATAATTTAGAAATATCAAGCTTAAACTTAAAAATAAGCCGTTAAAGGGTGAAAACCAACACCAACCCCTAAACGGTCCCGTAAGAGGCACTAACACCTCGTACGGACCAGTGTAACTCGTAGGAACTGACCGTGTATTCACGGGTCTCCCGATTTATGAATAATTTAGATATATGAAAATATCTAGATTAAACTTAAAAATAAGCCGTTAAAGGGTGAAACCCCAAACCATCCCGTAAGAGGCATGACCACCTCGTATGGGACCAATGTAACTCGTAGGAACTGACCGCGTAGTCACGGATCTCCCGGTTTGAGAATTGATGATAATTTGAAAATATCTAGATTAAACTTAAAAACAAGTCGTTAAAGGGTGAAAACCCAAACCAACCCCCAAACGGCCCCGTGAGAGGCATGAACATCTCACACAGGACCAATGTAACCCGTAGGAACTAATCGCGTATTCACAGGTCTCTCAATTTTTTTATATGACAATAATTTCAAAATATCTAGATTAAACTTAAAAATAAGCCGTTAGAGGGTGAAAACCCATTCCAGCCCCCAAACGACCCGTAAGAAGCATAAATACATCACACGGGATCAATGTAACTCGTAGGAATTGATCGTATAGTCACGGGTCTCCTGATTTGAGAATATGATGATAATTTGAAAATATCAAGATTAAACTTAAAAACAAGCCGCTAAAGGGTGAGAACCCAAACCAGCCCCCAAATGGCCTCGTAAGAGGCATAAACACCTCACACGGGACCAATGTAACTGGTAGGAACTAACCGCGTAGTCACGGGTCTCCCGGTTTATGAATAATCTAGATATATGAAAATATCTAGATTAACTTAAAAATAAGCCGTTAAAGGGTGAAAACCCAATTCAGCCAGCAAACTCTCCCGTAAGAGGCATGAACACCTCCCACGGGATTAATGTAACTCATAGGAACTAACCGCGTTGTCATGGGTCTCCCGATTTATGAATATGATGATAATTTGAAAATATCTAGATTAAACTTAAAAACATGCCGTTAAAGGGTGAAAACCCAAACCGGCCCCAAACGACTTCGTAAGACGCACGAACACCTTGCATGGGACCAATGTAACTCGTAGGAACTGACCGCGTAGTCACAGGTCTCCGATTTATGAATATGACTATAATTTGAAATATCTAGATTAAACTTAAAAACAAGCCGTTAAAGGGTGAAAACCCTAACCAACCCCCAAACGGCCCCATAAGAGGCATGACTACCTCACACGGGACCAATGTAACTCGTAGGAACTGGCCGAGTACTCACGGGTGATTTATAAATATGATGATAATTTGAAAATATCTAGATTAAACTTAAAAATAAGTCGTTATAAGGTGAAAACCCAAACCAGCCCCCAAACGGCCCCATGAGAGGCACGATCATCTCACACGGGACCAATGTAACTCGTAGGAACTGAATGCATATTCACGGGTCTCTCGGTTTATAAATATGACAATAATTTGAAAATATCTATATTAAACTTAAAAACAAGTCGTTAAAGGGTGAAAATCCTAACCAGCCCCCAAATGGCCCCGTAAGAAGCATGAACACCTCACACGGGACCAATGTAACTCGTAGGAACTGACGGCATAGTCACGGGTCTCCCGGTTTGAGAATATAACGATAATTTGAAAAAATCAAGATTAAACATAAAAATAAGCCATTAAAGGGTCAGAACCCAAACCAGCCCCCAAATGGCCCCGTAAGAGGCATGAACACCTCACATGGGACCAATGTAACTCGTAGGAACTGACGGCGTAGTCACGAGTCTCCCGGTTTATGAATAATCTAGATATATGAAAATATCTAGATTAAACTAAAAAACAAGCCATAAAAGGGTGAAAACCCAATTTAACCTGCAAACTGTCCCGTTAGAGGCATGAACACCTCCCACGGGATCAATATAACCATAGGAACCGACGGCATAGTTACGGGTTTCTTAATTTATGAATATGACGATAATTTTAAAATATCTACATTAAACTTAAAAACATGTCGTTAAAGGGTGAAAACCCAAACCGGCTCACAAACGACCCCGTAAGAGGCACGAACACCTTGCGCGGGACCAATATAACTCGTAAGAACTGATCGCGTATTCACGGGTCTCCCGATTTATGAATATGAAGATAATTTGAAAATATCTAGATTAAACTAAAAAATAAGCCGTTAAAGGGTGAAAATCCTAACCAACCCCCAAACGACCCCGTAAGAGGCATGCACACCTCACACGGGACCAATGTAACTCGTAGGAACGGACCGCGTAGTCACGGGTCTCCCGGTTTGAGAATATAACGATAATTTGAAAATATCAAGATTAAACTTAAAAATAAGCCGTTAAAGGGTGAAAACCCAAACAAACTCCCAAGCGGGCCCGTAAGAGGCATGAACACCTCACACGGGACCAATGTAATTCGTAGGAACTGACCGCGTAGTCACGGGTCTCCCGGTTTGGGCATATGACGATAATTTAAAATTTTCTAGATTAGGCTTAAAAATAAACCATTAAAGGGTGAAAATCCAAACCAACTCCCAATCGGCCTCGTAAGAGGTACTAACACATCGTATGAGATTAATGTAACTCGTATGAACTAACCACATACTCACGAGGCTTTCAGTTTGAGAATATAATAATATTTGTAACTCGTATATGCAATTTTTCTGCTTGAATACGATTTTTTTGAAAATGACTTGGTTACTAATATTGTATCTTTTTTGTGTCCTATTTTTTTGTAGGATGAGATTCAATCGCTAGCTATTATCCACTTAGAGAAGTCAATGCTTTACAATAGGGGGATTATTTATTTAGTGTCGTTAATATTCAGGATTCTATTTTTTGTGTTATGTCCGAGTAGGATTTAGTAGTTTTATTGTTTAGTTTTATGGTCGTGCTGGCTATAGTAGTTTTATTGTTGACTTTTATGGCCATGCGGGCTTTATATTGGCAGATTTTATGTTAGCAGGTTTTGGAATGCTAAAAAAATAGAGGAAATTCTGCCCAATTTGTTTTTGATCTGGGAACTATTAACTATTGTAATTTTTTGAAGTTATTGTCGACTTTTTTGGTCGTGCGGGCTTTATATTGGTATTAACTCTTGTAATTTTTGAAGTTTGTATGCACATTAATTTATCAACTTGCGATATTCATAATTTGTGAATTTTCTTGATTTTTTTTGCAAAAAATAAATATTTTTCCTACCGAATTTGGAATTTGAAGATTTTTCAGATTTGTTTCCTATTATTATTTTTTTTATCAATGGAAAAATATGGCACAGTTTAAAATCGTGCCAAAACAGTAACAATTAATAAAAATGAGCTCGCTTATAAAATAATCTGGCACGCTTTATAACTGTGCCAGAAAATAGACAATTTGGCACGGTTTCAACAAGTGCCGAAAGCGGGCTAGATTTAAAACTGACACAGTTTAAAAGCGTGCCAAAAGTTTGCCAGTTTGGGAAATCTGGCACGGTTTGAAACCGCGCCAGAAAATCTGGCACCCCTCATTATGACACTGTTTTTAATCGTGCCAGATTACGTGTGGCACTATTTTAATCCGTGCAAGTTTCCTATTTTTGGTGTAGTGAACGCCACTATTAGAGAAGAAGAGCCGCTTGCGTTTATTGACCCCGATCTTAAGTACAAAAATAATGCACCTCCCGTTAATGATCCCATTGTTCACCACACCACCATGGGGGACCCGAATCTTAATAAAGAGGATCCATCCTATTGGGTTCAAAAGAGTCAGGACCCTTCCGCTGTACTTGGTGATCCCACACTAGTTTTCAAGACTCGCACTCAACTTGAGAATGTGGTTAGCTAGTTTTGCTACACCTCCTTAGTAAAGCCCAAGAACATGAAAGAATCACTCAAGGACGAGCATTATATATGCACTATACAAGATGAGTTTCTTCAATTTTTCAAGAATGATGTCTGGGAGTTAGTCCCCCGACCTAGCGAGAGTAATGTGATTGGTACCAAGTGGATCAACAAGAATAATATGGATGAGAATGGTACCATAGTCAACAATAAGTCTAGGTTGGTCGCTCAAGGCTACACACAGATTGAGGATGTAAACTTTAATGAGACATTCACTCATATTGCTAGGCTTGACTCTGTTAACTTACTACTCGTCATAGCATGTCATCTATGGTTTAATTTACACCAAATGTATGTCATGAGTTCCTTCCTTAATGGAATTATACAAGAGGAAGTTTACGGTGAACAATCAAAAGGGTTAGAAGATCCAAAGCATGGGGGACATATTTTTTATCTTAAGAAGGCCTTATATGTCTTGAAGCAATCAATTTGTTCTTTGTTAGAAAGGCTCACTTATTTATTAGTTCGTGGCTTCAATAGGGGAGTGGATACGACGTTGTTTATGAGGGGAGAGAGTTATGTGATCTTGATTGCCTAAGTCTATATGGACGACATAATATTTGGATCCACGTATTCCCACCATGCTCACACGTTCGGGGAGGAGATGAAGAGTGAATTTGAGATGACCATGGTTGGTGAGCTTACATTCTTCTTAGGTCTCCAAGTGCGTCAACTTGAGGATAGGATATTCATATCTCAATCCAAATATGCTAGGGACCTCGTGAAGAACTTTGGTTTAAACTACGGTAAGCACTCACGCACCCTTATAAGTACATAGACTATTATTAGCAAAGACATTTTAGGCAAGGAAGTAGAACAAACTTTTTATAGGATCATGATAGGTAGTCTTCTCTAATTGAGTTTTGTTATCTTGATATTGCCTTTTGCGTTGGAGTTTGTGCATGTTACTAAGTTTCCCCGAATGAGTCTCACTTGTTCGCACTTAAACGTATCATCAAATATGTGAGTGGCACTCTTTTTTACGATATTTGGCTTTACTTTGATGCCGATGACCATTTGTCAACCTTTTTGGATGTTTATTGGGCCAAGGATGTTGATGGTTGTAGAATCACCTTGGGTGGATGCTTTTACTTTGGGAATGATCTTGACTCTTGTTTGAGAAAGAAGAAAAACTCCATATCTTTGTTTATGTGGGATACCAAGTATACAGCCGCTGAAAGTTGTTGCACACCACTGTTATCAATGAATTAAATCTTAGAAGATTATGGGATTACCCAAGGCATAATGACTATTTCGTGTGATAATACAAGTGCAATTCATATATCCTGTAATCCGATCTGATATTACCACACGAAGAACATTAGGATACGTGAGCATTTCATTCATGATGTCATTAAGGAGAAAGTTGTGTCCTTGAGCTTTATGAGCACTGAACACCATTTATCTGATATTTTCATGAAACCTTTAGATGAACTTAGATTCGATAATCTTAGGTAGTCTTAGGGTATTTTTTCTGTTGATTAAGTTTTGGTACTTTATCTAGTATATGGTGTTTATCATGTTCACATCATTTGTCCCTATAGCTAGATTGTGTGTATATTGTATTTCTATGTATTCTTATAGTTATATATGTTTATTGTTTTTGATATATTTTGCAAATTCTAAAAAGATTTCATATTTGACAAACTTTTAAAAAAGATAAAAAGATTTTTGTATTTTATTTTTCACCATATATGGATGTGCATTTGTGATGTTCGAATCACCCCTACATTCCATCCATTCATATGACTTTTTTATGATGTTTTGAGACGTGGCTTCTTTTCTGTAATGTGCTTAATAATGCATGGCTAGCATTTCATTGATGATTACTTTCTTTATGCTAGATATTTTTATCACCTTTATTGCACACATGCCCAAAATTTTTAAACTTAAAACTTGCTTATCAAATGCCGAATGTGGTGTTCTCATCCCAATAATGTTTAATAGCAAATCAAATATACTAGAGATAAGTTGTATTTATAGGAACCGTTGCTCAGATTTCGTTTTCTAAAAAAAAATTATATGTTAAGCAATGGAAATGGGTTAGGAAGGAGTAAATTCTCTTTGCGTTAAAATCCACCATTTGCTAAAAGAGCCTAAAAGATTAATGTCATGAAAAAATAGAAGTGCCAAGGACATATTTTATTTCATTGATGCTTCGATACACATTCGCATTATGATATATTCAAACATTTAAGGGTGAATTCTTATATAGGTGAGTTTTTAAGGGTGTTTTAAAGTAGAATATCAATGGGTTTACATAACGGACTCTCCTGAAAAGCATTAAATAGTTAAGCATCATTGATTTGAGAAGCATTTGCATTCATGGCATGTTGCATAAGTCAAGGCAATTTCATTTAAGTTCAACATTCTTACACCTAAGGTTGAAATTAATTTTTTTCTTTAGAAGTATCTCATTGACTTCGTGCGCCTATGTTACGAATTCCTATGTTGATTTGCCTATGGAAAATGTTTACACAATTACATTCCGTTTTCATGATTTGCGTATTTTAGTGTTATTCCATGTTGTGATGTATATGTACCTATATGTAATTTTTATACATATATTTTCTTTTTATACTTAAAAAAACTGAAAATTTTCAAAAATAGTTGGTATGCTTCTTCGAAATCTCGTCGCATGTACTTAATTTTTTTTTATCTTTGTGATGATATTTAATTTGGATTCATGTGATTCTTACTATTCATGCTTATTTTCTTACCTTTTGTTTATTGCGGACAAAAAAGGGGAGAACAAATTGAGGAGGATTTTATTTTTTTGTTTTAAACTCGTACGCATCACAGTATTTCTTTTAAAACAAATTGAGTGGGAGTTTATTTTTTCTTTTTAAACATGTATGTGTCATGATATTTCTTTTGTCTCATGTGTGTAGGTCATTCTGTCTTGATGATGATTTCATGGAACACCTAAGATGAATACTTTTAGTTTAAGACTTATACATTTTATACATTTTTTGTTTCTTGATTTGGGAGAGCATTAATTTTATTAGTCTTAAGGATCAATTTGGCTTCAGTTTGTGTCTTGTACTAGAATAGCCAAAGGGGGAGATTTGTAAGAGTAAGATTTATAATTCCTCATTTTATTTTTATTTTTCTTATCCCGTTACATCCCACTGTAACTTCATAACCATTCTCAAGTTTTATAAGAGAAGGATAATTGGTAACATTTGCAAGATTGAAGATCATTCGTCACAACTTTACCCGATAAGTGTTATGAGGTTGTTTGGTAAAGCTTAAAAGTTTCAAGGGTAATTTTTAAAATAGTTTGCATTTAAAAAATCTTTAAGTTATATATATATATATATATATATATATATATATATATATATTTAAAGATTTTTTTAAAAAATCGCTAACTCGTCAGAACGATTTTGACATGTCATTCGAACGAGTTGTGTAGGGCCATTAGAACGAGCTTCTTGCATTCAAACGAGATCTAGAACGTCGCCTTTTTGCTTAGCTCTAGAATATCGTTCGAAGTTTCATTGGACGCCATTCCAACGAGATCAGATACATCATTCGAACGAGGTGGCAGTCCGTTCGAACGAGTAATAGTGTTTTTGTTTTTACACAAATGTTTTCCAAATCTTTAGTCCCTATCTCTTTGCAACAACTTTTCCTATAAATAGAGATGCGGGATTAGTATTTTCCACAAGATTTTTTAGAGCTCTTTTTGTGATCAAAATCTATAATTTTTTCATCCAAATCCCTTGGATATTTTAGAATCACTTTTCAAAACTAAGAATAACACTATCCAAAGTTCTAAACCCTTGTACAAAAAATTTCTACTGCTGATTTATGGAGTTGAGGCTCTACGGCTAAAGAAGAAGGGAATTGCATATTCCAAAGGTTGATCGGTGGATACCAAGGGAAGAACTGCTTCTTGTGGGCAATGCTGGATTGCATCATTTTCTGTTGAAGATTTCAAGACATCTCCGCATTATACTTAGTCGATATTTAAATTGTTTATAAGTCATCAAGTGTCTGTCTTGTCTTAAAACAGTGATGAATTAAAGGTTTTATCCGAAAGGAATTTTTCCTCTATCTTCTTCCCATTCTGTTTGGTTTGGAATTTGGCTTCAAAATTTGTCTTGCATATTCATTTAAAATTACGTCAATATAAATTTTGGTAAAAACGATGATTGTGTATGTTTGGCCTAAGATATAAGTAAATCCGTATAGCCCTTGTTACATCTCAAATCCTTACTCTGAGGTTGATAAAATTCTAGTTCTTTCTAAAATATATGGGTACTCCTGTAAATACATGAAACCAAGACCTAAAGAACACACCATCTGGAAATATAAACTCAAGTCAAATTTTTAACCACACAGTTTTAAAATTGATCGCACGACATAAAATATTTGTAATCATTGTGTATCTATAAAGTTGCATTCAAATTTGACTGGACGGTTAAAAAATTTTACACCTTTCCACAATATATTTTATCGGATCTCCAAGAAATTAAATAACCTTATAATTACGCAGGTAAGAGGCAAATTCAGGCTGGTATAAATGGGGGTCTCACCTTATTGGAAAAAGGATCCTAAAACCCAAATTTTCTTTTCAAAATATTTTCCAATCCCAAGCATCTGAGTATATCGAGTTGTGAAAAAAGTCCTGACTTTCTAAAAAGTTTCTTTTGATAATAAAGGAATTCGTACCTTTACATGCACCTCGCAAATCCAAGTGTTTCCAAACAAATCTCTCTCTGACGGTACTGCCTCAAAGGGGACCCTCCCTTAAGAAAACTCGGCTTGCACTACAAGGGTAAATATTTCGAAAGAAACACGGGTCTATTTCTTAAATAAGTATTGGGATATAGAAATGTACATATATATGTAGTAATATATTTTACCCCAAACTAGGGGATCGGGTATGAACCTTACGCGCTTTATATTTTAGAGCTTCGTCTTTCTTTAGCATTGTTGTTTCTTGAGCTGAATAATACGTTAATGTGCTAAATAATAGTATCAAAACTGGTACAATTAAGTACGACATGAAAACACACTTTCCCTATATTCCAAACTCGTATTTAGGAAGGTGTCAGTGATCAGGGTTACTCCAGACTCTTTGCTAAAAAAAGTTAAAATTTAAAATACGCTTCACCACTTCTCCAAGCAAACGTTCCCGTCTCAACGAAGGCATTTTCCTGAAATAATGATCAAACACTTATCTTTGATTACATATTTTTAACATATGAATATACTATTTTGGCTTATAATGAAAATGCTATACAAAGGACTAGGTTTCGTAAATACTATAATGCTGTGTAGTTTATACCCGGTATCCCTAAGCCCATACACGTAAATATAACCCCCTTGGAACTCTACAGGATTTATCCCAGTTTTTTCAAGTAGGTAGGCACAATACCGAGATACACCCGTGATCCCAAGCCTTATAATACATCTCTTCATATATTATATTCAGGGATGCCTCCACCTCTAGACCACCCCCATATATATTGGCCATCTTACCATCTAAAAATAGATAGAGACTCTATGACACCTCCGAGATATTGGTCGTTCGATATGGGACATGGATATCCTTATCAAAGACTTTTGGTCCACTCTCATTCCTAATCCATATTAGAGTTAGCCTCCTGGATCTAAAACATAACATCTTTGTTACAACTCCTTAATCATGTACCCCACAAGGATTAGATGAGGTATCCAAAGCATCTACTCCCCCTCCCAAGCCAAATTCTCACAGTTACACACATATCATATTGGAACACATTCTATTTGGTTCCTCACAAAATCGAACTACGTAGTCTTTGATCTAATGGATATACGTGTACATAAGTGCAATGTTGACTCCCTCTCATGATCATAAGCCTTTGAAAAATATATTTCTCAATATATTGTACAGATATATATCCTTCTATATATCACTTTAACCTATCACTACGCATGGGATATCCAACTATCTCAAGTTGTGACTTCTCACGCATACCCTTACACATATTAACAAGCTCCTGTTATGCAAAATAAGGCTTATTTCACATATATACACACTAATAGCCTCCCTTTACCCATATACATATTCTCACACATTCACTCTTATGTACCCACACCATTTAGTGATGTTCCTGAACCTCTTGCTAGTACCATTTTGGTACCTAAGAACATATCTACATTTAAAGGGATTTTTCAATTAAGTTCTCTCAACATGTTATAAAAAACTAAAATGTAATTATCACTGTGAAATGCGATAATAAGTATATAGATAAGGAAGCATAAATAACAAGTGGGGTGCCTAATATGTTACCCACTCTTAACTTAGTTCCTGAACCCACATTGAAATCTCTGAACCATTTGAAGGACTCAACCTCCCTTAGGGTAATCCCGAAAGAGCTAACCTAACCCATTTTTTTTTATATTTTATATAAAATAAAACGACGAATCTAAACAATCGGAAACCCCTCATGTGAAGAATATCTTAGGCTAATAAGGGCGCACAATAAAATTGGATATGGTGTCTAACAACTTTTAGTGGCATAATCACAAACCCGGCCTCAAAGAGAAAAATGAAGATCAAGAGACAAAAAGTCTCGCATCCTCGGGGAACAGCACACATGCACACGTATGAAACGAAACTTCTCATTTGTGCGCACACATTCCTTTTTTCCATTGATAATCCCATTAGACTGCCCACAAAACCACACCTACGTACACTATTAAGGTATTTGTCTTTAGCATATTAAATGTTATGGTAAATAATGCAATTATACCCAACCATAGTTGTTGGTTAAGGAAATGAAGAAGTATCCGAGGAATTTATAACGAGTACAGAGCTCTTAGAAATTAATTTAATGACATATCAAAGTACTTTTTATTCACACGACTCACAAGAATAATTTAATTATAAGTCATCTAAATCTAGTGCTTAGAGTACAATGTATGATAAGGAAGTGGGCCAAACAAATCTACTAAGCGTTTACACTAATTATTAAAAATAATTTCTTGAATTCGAATCCCAGTAAACTCCCCTAAGCACTTCTTATATATCTAGATTCTAGGAGCTGCTAAGAAGTGACATTGAAGGTATGAACGGTCATGATTGAGCTCTTTAGCTATGGTAGAAGGGTTGAGTGATGATAGAATGAGTTAGAGGTGAGTGGTGATAATTTTTTGGAGCATTAAATGACATTTAATTCTATAGGATAAACTACAATGTGTGAGTGGGGGTTGATAAATAATTTGTGTGTTTTCTACTAATTGGAAAAATTGGTTTGGAGAATCTTTCTTGGTTTTTGCAAGAAAATTGTAGCTAATGGAGTCTGGTGTGACGTACTAAGGATATTTTGATTTTATATGAAAGGGCTCATACCCTGACGTGGCTTAGTAGAGACGACTGAGGTAGACTCATTTTTTAAAAAGGCTTCTCTGAGGTTTAGTTATTACTTTCCTAAGATATTAAGCTGATATATAAGATTAGGATCTCTTTTATTATCCTTATGATACTTGAGTATGTGTTATGATGGGTGGATAAGGTCCGCACTATAGTGGTTTATATCATGTTTAATAATATTTTAGGTATGTAATGGCGATGCTGATTTAATATCGCCTTAGGGAAAGCCATGAGTGTTATTCATGTGGGATATGGGGTTTCACCTACTACTAAAGCTTTTGAGAAAAATACGGAAGTCCTTTATCTTATCTCTTGACCTTAATCGAGGTTGTAAGACATTTTCCCTAGACTTGTGGTTGATAATCTCATTTGGCCTCGTCAATCCCGTCGCTCCCCCAAACCTTAACCACACATTATACACCCCCAAACCATACACAAATGCTTCCAAAATTATCTCAATGGATTACTCAACCCACATGCCTAGTTATCCATATTTTTAATATTATTTTGGTTCCGAATGACCCATAAATCCAACTCAAAACACAATCCAATCGTCTTAAAACAAAATAAATAAAACAACATATAAAGCATATACAGGGTTTAGTGAATTTACATTTCCATTAGTTATCACCTAAATAGATCGCGAGGTTTATTTTAAAACCCTATCTCACTTAATAATCTAAACTTGAGGGTAGTATTTTAAAAAAAATACTCGATTCCAATAACTTGAATTGAATAAATGGTAATACCAAAATCTCTTGTACGAATTAAATTATTCGGTCTCACTATTTTAATTTTCTAAAATAATAAAATATTTTAATTAAAATTAAAACTCGGAAAACAAATTCAATTTGTACGATAAATTAATTACATGATATAATTAATTTAGAAAATAATAAATAATTTTTTTGTATTCATGAAAAATTGCGATCTAGGACGGTCATAAAACAATCATTGATATCTATAATTATGTGGTTCCTTATTTTACTAATTAATTAGCACATGACAATTATTAATATGTGCAGAAATGGCATAAATAAAATGAAACGCAAATACATGCAATTGAAAATAAAATGAAAATAAATACTCTATCCACCATGGTCTAAAGTTCCTTTTGATGTAAGAATCTTCACGAACAATAATCCTATTTGAAATAAACTTCTCCATTAAAAATATTCCCCTTTAAAGTAGATTCATTCATAAACTCGAGTTTCGAACGAATCAGACATCCGAAAACACTCTTGTGTACGTTCGATAATGATAAGAACAAAGAACCAGAGTGAAATCCTCAAAAAACATCATCAAATAACATATTTAGGACACCCGCCAGTACTCGGTAGATTGACATCTCCCATGCCGAATTAACCGGGGTCTCTTAAAACTGCATTTTGACTTTTCTAGTTAAAAAAATCATGCAAAGAACCTCCAAACATGATCATAAAGTCACCAAACTCCTACCATGATCAGACGCCATAAATTAAAGGATTCTAACATGTGAAAAAATTACGGCCCCTCGCAATTTCCCCTAAAATACAAGATATGCATAAAAATTAATTGTACAACCAAATCGAAGACAAATAAAAATGGACAAACCACCGTAGGATCCATAAACATAAAACATCACTTATGTGACCATGGAGGAATGTATATAAACATTATAACCTTACAAAACCATGTTAATACAATTCCACATACAAACATGCATATATCTACACACATGCAAAACTAATGTTTCATAGTACACAATATGGATTTTCTATAACATGAAGGATCCTTAATGATGGTGCTCTGATATCAATTGTTTGGATTAACATTAAAAATTTATGCGTGAGAACCTTGATTCATCATGTTTCAGAATATAAAACAACACAATCTTAATCTATATAACTAGATCTAGGGTTTAAATCACCATAATTTTGCATATGTTATATGTGATCCAATGTAGGAGACAAATGTGAAGAATATGTGGATTCGACGATTCACCATTGTAAATCCTTTAGTAATTGAGAAAAACACATTTGATATTCTAGTTTTTGATCCACCCAAAATAAGCACTCTTGGAGATAAAAACCATGTGAAACAAATGAAAAATAATTTTCGCTCCCCTCACTCCCTTAAAAAATATGAATATGGTTTTATCTCACCCTCACTAACCCTTAAATATGATTAATAAACTTAAACCCCTTCCCTATATATATATATATATATATATATATATATATATATAGTCCAATTAAGGTTTCTAGAGAGTCATGGACTTGCTATTTGGAATATGGAATATAATATTGAGCCAAGGTAAATAATTAAACTAACTTCCACGCACAAATATGAAAATTCCAAATTCCCCTCTGTAAGTTATTTTCTTTTTTGTTTAGTTATAATTAATTATGCCAAGTAATTAAAAAATTAAATCTAATTTACTTATCTCAAAATTATTCAAAAAATATAGGCCTTCCTTGCAAAGTTAGATAATACATAACATGATTCTTGCATTAAGGATTCAATACCCGCTTGGTGAAACTCAATTTTCCATGAAACGATTTCATTAATGTCTTATATATTCATTTATTTTGGATTAACTGATGGGATCCTAAATGGGTTTATATCCTAGTTTATGACTCAATAGAAGATACAAGTATAGGAGGATGGAAGTAGTCTAATCCTTATTGAGCGTATATCCAACAATGGGTTAACAAATGCTAGGTGATAAAGAACTAGGATACAAAGTTTCTCTAGTTTCTCTGGTAAGTGCAATATGATTTCTTCAAGTCTTGAAACATGCACAAGTCTTTAATATATGGTCAACTCATCAAAATGGGCATGAGTGGATTGCGTGGGCATAGGAGGAGTGGCACTGAGGTATGGAGACTACAATAACATGGTGGAGTATTTGTGAAAGGTTTACACGTGGTGTAAGTTAGTTGATATTAGAATTAAATGCAAATTAAATCATTCAGTTCTAATGGAAACATGTGGCAAAGATAGGTGGAATTTTGTCTGTACCTTCTACCTTCCTGCCAGAAAAGTTGTGAGATCTTTATCGGATGCCCGAGGTATCCTGGGGTGGTTATGGTCATTTTGTGATGGTGTGAGCTTATTTCATTCACAAAAATGGGAGTTTACCCTTTAAGAAGAAGATATGAACTAGGCATAAGTAATACTTTATTAGTCAAGGGTCCGTCGAACTCGTTATAGACTTGGTGATATTCATTTTGAGGTCTTTGAATTGGTCTTCAAGGTTTGAATGCATGGGCAAGTACTTGTATCCCTGAGATAGCTGTTATGGTCTTCAACCCATTTGAGGATCCTTTTTTGGGGTTACTATTGTCATTAAGGACTAGAAACCACCTGGCGGAGGACTCTAGTAGGCCTTGGGATCTCATCGTTTATCTAAGGGAGAGTAAGAGGCTAAAAAACCTTGTAATACTCAAGGAGTTAAATATGGTTTTATTAGAAACCCTTATTTATTCTTATAAGAGTTGGAAGGGGTAATACTTATCTGTTCAAATGAAAATGGTAATAACATAATTAGCCAGTTAAATTCAGGTCATTATGATATTGCGTTGGGAAGGAGCATACATTCAGTGTAAAATGTAAAGATCTATAGTTCATAAATCTAAAGTAAGTTGAAACTCTCACTACTTACTTTTGCAATCTCTGAGATTTTTTAGTCGATCTCTCTATTTCCCTTCCCTAAAATCATGTCTTCCTACTATACTTTCCCCTTAAAGCTCTTGAACCCCACTCTTTTTTCAGTCGTAATGCCTTATTTACCCTTACCTTCCATCCTTGAATAAGGAGATAGAACTTCTGCCAATCCCCTTACCTGGTGACTTCCTACTGAGACCCAAGTGATAAGGGACTCGAGCCCTAAAGATCCTAACTCCTATAGAAGGGCTAAGATAACCTCGATAATTATTAAAATATATTTAGAGTGTATTCATCTGAGGTACCAGATACCTGAGAACATGACTTTAAGGGACGCAAGGTATTAAGATAGCGCCTTCTCCATGGTCCCCCAATTTGTATGCTTCAATAAATGCTTCTTATCCTATGGAGCCCGATTTCCATTGCCTCATCTAATATTGGAAATCTTAAAGTTCATTGGAATTTCCCTAGTCAAATCATGAAAAGTACCTAGCGGCCACTAATGGACACTATTGTGTCTTGTTGAGATGATACAAAAGTCAATTTCGATATCTCCTCATCCCAATTCTTCAGTTCATATCGAGTCCAAGAGAAAAGTAAGCTGATGAACAAGGGATTGAAGTACTTTCCTCCCAGGGCTCTTGTGTTCTTTACAAGGGAAAAGGGCAATGAGCCCAAGAAATGGAAGGAGATATTTTTATTTATTGGTGGATCTTGAGCTACCCCAGACCCCATTGAGAAGCTTAGATGTCCTACTTTGTATTGATATGTTTTCTTTTGGTTTGTCACTTTGGCCTGCGGTTATACTAAATGCATCCATATCTATTTTTTTTAATTTATTTCTCCCAGTTATGTAGAAGTTAAGAGACTAAAACAGGCTCTAAAGTTAAAGGATACTCAGTTCGAGATCATTTTCAGTCCTAACTATCTATTTAAAAATGATTTAGGTCCTTAGACTCAGTTGCCCCCATCGAGAGGGGTATCTAAGGCTCCATATATCATTACTGGAGAGGTGGAAGAGGATAAGGCCTTTGCTTTGATCCGTATGAAGAGCAAGGTCGAGACTTGAAGCTATTAAGGATACAGAAGAGAATGCTCAGAACAATGTTGAGATTCCTCCTAGCATTAGTGAGGTTTCTACCCCCCTATGGAAGGCTTGGCTATCCTTGACTCGGATTGTTCACTATTAAATTCTTTCCCTTTTCTTCTTTCCAAGTTCTTTTTGATGAACTTGTATTTAGCTAACTCCTATGCCTCATCCATAGAGGTTTTGATGATGCTGACCAAAGACAAATTGTTCTAAAGTGGTATCAATGCTAAAGGGTAAGTTGACCTCATCTAACTCTGAGGATCTTATTCATATCCCTGATTAGGTAAATTTGTATTTATGCACTATTTGAGGTTATTCTTTTTACTTCGTTTTCTTTATGTTAATGTTATTCTTTTATGTGTTAGGCCTAACATCTCACTAAGGCCCTTCTAGCTGATGCCATTGAGGGTCATAGGTATCGAGGGAAGGCCTTGGTGATGGAAGAGTAATGAGTCTAGCAAAAAATGGAGCTTCATGAGTCGTTATACTCTCATCAAATGGAAGTGATTGCTATGGAGGATGAAAGAGAGAGATTCAAAGCTCAAATTGCTTGTCTATATCAAACTCAACCTTCTACGAAGAATCCTTATGTGAGATAAAGTCCCTTATTTATGGTGCTCAGAAGTCTTTGTGAGAGACTAAGAAGTCTCTTATTGAGAGCCTCACCATGTATAAAAATATTTTGGAGACCCTCTAAGATGAAATCCTGATGCTCCGAACTGAGAGGGAAAAAATTCAACATAAGGTTGAGGTTGTGGAGTTACTAAAGAAATAAGTATCTGACTTCAGTGGGGGAAATAAATTATGTAATTTCCCAAGGGAGATGAATTATTTGGACTTCAGGTCAAACACTTTGAGCTCTTGGAGAAGTAGGACTCCATGGTGAAGCATCAGATTAACACATATCTGGGCTCTGATGCCTATAGGAGATTACTTTTTTAGAT
This sequence comes from Sambucus nigra, assembly GCA_949130495.1. Lineage (NCBI taxonomy): Eukaryota > Viridiplantae > Streptophyta > Magnoliopsida > Dipsacales > Adoxaceae > Sambucus > Sambucus nigra. The sequence goes on from OX422214.1 coordinate 336,766,912, forward strand.
ATACTCCTCGGGATTTTAGGTTTTCAAGGCCAAAGTTCAATCACTTTTCCCCGAGGATGATGTTTTTAGACTGTGAGAGTGAGAGCAGTAGTGAAGCTCCAAGATCTAAAGCCATGGATGAGGCTCCTGCTTCTCTAGCCATGGAGACCCAACCACTGTCAAGCCCTTATATGAAATAATAATATTTTAAGAAACCCAGGCCTTGAAAGGCTTAAGAAAATTTGATTTTTTTTCTCTGGCCATGTGGCATTTGTATTGGACCTGGAAGTTTGTAATTCGGATGCCAACTGTTCGCTTTCAATTTTTCCTCTTGTACTCCCGTACTCTATTTTCTTTACTAAGGGAAATATTTATTCTTTCATGTTATTTGAGGCATATGAGGTATCCCCAAGTCCTTTAATTTTTACTTGGTAAAGCAATGCGATAAATTTGGAAACATATTTCTAGAATTTCTAAGGGTCTTGATATCTCACATATGAAATGAACTAAGGATAAAGACTTAGATAACCATAAAAGTGTTCTATTAAGGATCATAAGACCTGATAACTAAAATCAACTAAGTAGGAAAGCCTTAGAAGATTATAAACATGTTCGACCAAGGGCCATAAGACCTCAAAACTATAATCAACTATGGCTGAAATCCTTATAGGTTTAAAAAAGAGTTACACCATGGGTCATAAGACCTAGGAACTATAATCAACAAAGGATAAAGTCCTTAGAGTTTTAGATAGGAGTTCCACCAAGGGCCACAAGACCTCATAACTATAATCAACTAAAAATAAAACTCTTAGAGATTTAGAAAGGAGTTATAATAAGGGTCATAAGACCTCAGAACTATAATCAACTAATGCTGAAATCTTTTGAGGTTTAGAAATAATTTCTACCACGGGTCATAAGACCTCATAACTAATTTAATTAAAAATTAAAGCTTAAGAAGTTTAGAAAGGATTTATACCAAGGCTCATAAGGCCTCAGAACTATAATCAATAAGGATGAAGGCCTTGGAGGTTTAGGACATGACCATTACTTTATTTTAAAACAAAAAGTATGATAGTTTTTTTTATCAAACTCTTATCCCCACTCCCACCCCAAATTGTCAGAGTAGATGTTTTAAAACATTGAGTCGTCAGTTATGACTTTAACACATTTTCCCCATATTTAATGATTGACCCCCCTAAAAATCTTTTATTGTGAGGGCTGAAAATTATGGGAATTTTTAAATATTTTTTTTAACTTTTGTTTTTTTCAAAAAACGATCCATATTCAAAGTCCTTTAAAATAATTGTTTTGGGTCTTTAGAAACTGTTGGAGGGATCAAGGATAAATGCCTTGGCAATTCCATCAGTCTATTTAGGATCCTTAGATCTTAAACTATTTGCTAGAGCCAAGTATAAATGCCCTGCAACTCTTATTGGGTCTTAAGACCTTAGAGCTCTTAGGAACTAAGGATAAAAACCTTGTAATTCATAGAGTTATACGTCTGAGGTCTTTGGAACTCCATTTCTTTATTTATAGCCAATGATGAATGACTTGCAACTTTTGTTGGGTTCTGAGACCTTAGTGCTCTTAAAAATTAAGGATAAAAGCCTCATAATTCTTAGAGTTTTGTGTCTAAGGTCCTTGGACCTTGGTCGCTTTATTTAGAGATAACAATGAATGTATTGCAACTCTTGTTGGGTCCTAAGACCTTAGGTTTAGTTCATAGCCAATGTTGTAGCCTTGTAATTATTTATCACGATATATATATACAATGAAGTTAGAAAAAAGGTTATTTTCATTCCACTTCAACAACAAAGTACATCATTGGAAATATTTCTTGAGGTGTTCTATGTTCTAACGGTGAGGAAGATCATATCCTTCCACATCTTTTAAGTAACAACAACCTAGCCCTGTGATCTTGGTAACCACATAGGGCCCCTCCCACTTGGAGCAAAATTTCCCCTCGCTTGGCTTTATGGTTATATTGATGACTTCAATTAAGACAAAGTCACTTACTTGGAATTATCTATGGAACATTATTTGTCTAAGTACGAGGTTGTCTTTAGTTTGTAGGCAGCCATTCTAATCGAGGCAACTTCATAACATTCTTATAGATCATCTAAAGACCTCTTATCCCTTCTTTATTTTTTTTCCTCAAATTGAGTTTCCCTCTATGTTGGGATCTTGATCTTAGTAGGAATGAAAAACTCAATGCCATAGGTCAGGGATAACAGAGTCTCTAGTAAGACATCTGACAATGGTATTGCTGGCCCACAATATGCTCGACAACCCCTCAGCCCATAAGATTTTTTATTTTTTAAGCTGCTTCTTCAGACTTTGGAATATGCTAATGTTTGTTACCTCCACCTGCCCATTTTATTGTGGATGGTAGGGCGAAGAGTAATGATTGATAATCTCATCATCCGAGTATAATTCTTTGAAAGTTGGGTCGTCAAACTTCTTCCTAATATCCGAGATAATAGCCTTTTGTAGGAAAAACATACAAATAATGTTTTTACTCAAAACATTGGTGGTGTTCGACTCTTTGATGGTGGATAATGGCTCAGCCTCAACCTACTTTATGAAATAGTTAATCGTTATAATTGTAAAATTGCTCTCACCTTTGTGAAGAGGTAGAGGCTCTATCAAGTTCACTCCATATTGATAAAAGGCAACGAATTTAGCATTGGGACCATTTTTCTCTATTGGATGCTTTACAATGAAGGTCAACCACTAATAATAATCACAACACTGCTTATTTGCCTAAGTTGGTCCAGAAGTACCCTTTCCTTAAGACTTTGTAGACAAAGATATTAGGGTGAGTATGAGCACCACATACACCTTCGGGGAGATTTTTGAGAACATTATTTGCTTTTTATGGATTAAAAGATTGTTGATGTACTGAGAAAACCCATTTTTGAACAAAACCCCACCCCTTAGGTAGTATCTTTAATCTAAAGACTTTAACCATCTGGATTGGAGTTTATCTTTAGGGAGACTTCCATTTTTGAGGTATTCCCAAGTGGCAGTTGTCCAATCGATGCTTGGCTCCTCTACCATCATGTTAATATGGAGTGGAGTAGTGTTTGGCTGGTCAAATGATACCAGTAAGACACTTGGTTTGACCTCACTGATGGAATCAACCCTTAGTATATGGATAACATTTGATTTCTCTACTCCGAGGACTCTTTTGATGTTGAATCTTGGTATATTATGAATAAAATATTTAACAATCGGTAAGTAGACTGCCATGTGATCTCCTTTGGTCTCATAGACCTCAGTGACCAGATTAACCACCACTTGGGATTTGTTGACAAGTTCAACTTGTTCCATCATCAAGTAGAAAACTAAGACTAGGCCAATAACTAGGTCTTTATACTCTCACTCATTCTTAAAAGATTTAAATTTAAAGTGGAGTCCAAGAGAGATTGTACCTCCTTCTGGAATCATAAGGTGAAGACTAAAACTATTTCCTGAGCTATTAGAGGATCCTTCCATGTGTAATACCCACATTGGGAAGTTGGGGTCTATCTCTTAGAACAAGGGGAGATTAGGCTCCTTTAGTATTGAGTATTCTGAGCTCTAGGGCTCTTCTTGAACCTCTTGCATGTTGTTGAATTCTTCTATGAAGTCGGACAAGGTCTATCCTTGGATGGAATTCCTTACATGATACTTGAGGTTAAATTACCCTAACTTTATAAACCATTTAACAAGCCTTCTTAATGTGTTAGTATTGTGTAAGATCTAACATAGTGGTTTATCTACTACGATCACTATGCTTCGAGACTTGAAGTAGAGCCTTAGACACATAGTTGAGGTGATAAGATGAAAGTTTAGTTGTTCCATCCTTAGATACCTGATTTTAACCCCCTATAGAGCTTTTATGATGTAGTGCATGGGGTATTGGACCTCATACCCCTCTCTCACCAAGGCTAAACTGATTGTAGTAGAGGAGGCAACACAATACGGGTATAAGTCTTCACCTATAATGGTTTGAGATAAAGGTTTGACAACCCCAAATACTTTTTCAGGTCCTGGAAGTCTTTTTGCCTCTAGAGTTAATTGAAAAGATTCCTTCAAGATTTTAGAAATGGTTAGACACTTGTCTGTAGACATGGAAATAAAATAATTACGCAAAGCCACTCTTGTGGCCAAGCTTTGGAACTCTCTTATAGTTTTAGGAGACTTCATTTCCAACAGAGCATTGATATTCTCTGGCTTAGCCTCTATTCCACTTCTGGTGACCATAACGCCCAACAAAATTTTCCCCTGCTACCTCAAACGCACACTTCTTCGGATTTAATCTCATCCGATTATTCATGAAGATAATAGAGGCCTCTTTGAGGTTCTGGGCATGATCCCGAGCCTCTAGACTCTTGATTAAAATATCATCAACATAAACCTCCATAGATTTTCCTATCAAATCCATGAAAAGAGTATTCACCACCCTCTAATATGTGTCACCTACATTGTTCAATCTAAAAGGCATTACATTGTAATACTTGGAACTTTTATTAGCGACGAATGATGTCTTTTCCTCATCTATGGGAGCTATTCCGATCTGGTTATAACCAAAATAAGCATCCTTAAAGGAGAGAATATTATGACCAATAGTAGAATCCATATCCTCCATTTCTTTTGGTAAGACTTTATTGAGATCAATGAAGTCTACGCATGTCCTCCATTTCTTGTTGGGCTTGGGGACCAGCACCACATTGGCTAACCATTCAGGATGTTTCACTTTTCGAAAAATGTTATCTTATTAAACTATTTTTCTTCAATGATATTTCTTTTAGGCCCAAAGAACGTCTTATTCTAGTGCACTGATAGGTGATTTGGGTCCACGCTGAGGTGGTGCACCATGACCTCAACATCTACTCCGATCATTTCTGAATGCCCCAAGATAACACATCTATATTTTTTCTTAAGAATTACGCCATCTATTCTTTAAAATGGGATTTAATAGCAGCTTTGATCTAGAAAGCCTTCGTCGAATCTGCCTCATCAATGAAAATGGTGATGAGGGCCTCAGTAGCTTTACCTCCCCATTCTTTTTGTTCATATCATGGATCTATGGTTTCCACATGGAACAATTCTATGAACAACATCTTATGTGGGAGCTCATATGGTTTCGATGAGGATGGTAAGGCCACTATGAAAACCTCGACATTTTTACAAGAACTTTCTAGGAACGCTGATAATTTCTGGGCTTTTGCAAAAAAGTATTTTCTTCTCTCTCATATAAGTGGTATAAGAGTCCCTAGCCCTCTTCTGATTTATGTGGAATTCTTCCAACACCCATGGGGGTTATTAACCTCATTATCATCCTCCTAGTAAACAAAAAAAATATCCAATTTGTTATGCCAAGGTCTGCCCATAATGGAATTGTAAGCTGAGGGCAAGTCTACCACTAGGAATTTATTCCAAATGGTAGAAAAACAGTCTCTAGAGAAAACTGTGAGAGGAAGAGTGATATACCCCATTGAGTAGGTTTGTTATCCATTGAAAGAAATCAAGGGCGTCGCGATAGGCAACATGTGATTCATGGTGAGGCTTATAGCCTTGAAAGCATTTGGGAACAAAATGTCAGTTGAGATCCCACTGTCAACCACTACTCTTCTCATAATTTCATGTAGAAGTGAAACCCTTCCGAGGTCAGTGTATGGGAATATCATCGTGGGATCCCCATAGTTATTCTGGAAATATACACTGTTGGGATGAACTGCATCTTGTTTTATGCTTCTAGGATGAGACTTTCTTCCAGTGGAAGAAGCTCCACCACCTGTAAACCCTCATGAGATTGTGTTGACATCAATCAATAAGACATCATGTTTATTTTTATCATTTCACTGAGTTTTTCCAACATCTTTGGCGATAAATTCCTTGAGTCCTTCAATGGCTTCCTTGAGGAAAAAATAATCACTAGTGTTGTGACCATGGTCCTTATGGAATCAATAGTATTTGGACTTGTCCCTCCTATCCTATGTCACTCTCATAGGCTTGGGTGGAGGTAATAGATCTTACAACTCCAAAGTTGAGCAGACCTATTTTGTGGTGGCTATGAGAGGGGTGAAATATTCTTCTTCTAGGGGTTCGTTATTATTTCCCCATTCTTCTTCTTAGCCTCCAAGGCCTCAGGGGTTTCCCCTAGAGATGATATGGCCCATTTCCTCTTCCTTTATTAGGGTGAAGTCATCAAATGTCTAGCACTAACATCATCATCAATATTCATATACTTGTAAGAACTCTCCAGTACCCCAGTCATAGACCAGTGGGTCTTTTATGAAAGACATAAATAAATATTTAAAAGTGAGGTCTGAGATGAAATCCCGTACAAATAGTGTCGTTAAGGTCATTGACCAATAAGGCTTCTTAGTTGAACCTCTTTACATGTTTCCTGGGAGTTTCTCTAGATTTTTATCTGAAATAAAGTAGAGAGGTGATTGGATTTCTCATATTTTGATCTCAAATAAAGGGTGAGAAAATATCTTTCCAGCTCAGTGAAGTTCCCAATAGTTCCTAGTTTCAGATAGATAAACCCGTGAGTGGCTGAAAAAGCTCCGGACATAACCTTGTCTTGGGTATCCAAAAAGATCATGAGAGATCTACAGGTGTCCAAATGGTCAATGGGATCATTAGGACCATCAAAGAGATTAATGTTAGGCATCTTCCCCTTAGGAGGAAGATCTTAATGTTGAATCTCATCAGAGAAAGGAGATAGAGTCTTCTAGTGATCAAACTCATGGTGTTGTGAGTTTTCATCTTTCATTAGTTGAGGAAGTTCCCTAAAATGTCTTTCATTATTTTGATTTCATTATCCTAGGCTCTTTATTCCATGAAAGCTATAAAATTGATTGTAAGGGAATGACAAGTTGTCCCTGACTGGCGTGCAAGTCACTAACTTATGAGGGATTTGGTCCACAACTTCACGGTCATTTTCTCTCTTTGATAAAGAGGCATAGTTTTCTTGTGCCTCGTTGTGTACTATCCCATTAGTCTATTCTACCACCAGGGATAAAATAAGTCTTTAGAGAACATCATTCAGCTGATACTAGAGAAATTTTTATCGGAGCCTATACATCTTTAAAAGCGAGAGCAAATTTTGCATTAATGGTCATCTTGAAAGAAATGAAATTTGTTTTGATTTTTTTTATTCAAGTAACAATCATTCCTGGAAACGATGCCAAAATGATGGATCTAGAAATATTTTTGAAGATCTAAAATCTTTAAGGATAATTTGTCAATCATTTATTACTTATGTTATACGCCGTCACACCGCCCGAATCTACGTCAACGAATCCGAATATCAAAAAGAAGAAGGAATCAGATTTCTGCAGAGTCGGACCGGTCCGCCCAGAATAAAAGAACCGATCCGCCTGCGAACCGGTCCACCTCATACCCGGACCGGTCCGCCTACTGAAAAGCCAGAATACCCCGGACTACTAGCGAATCGAAGATGCCTAAAATAAAAAGAACCGATCTGCCTACCCGGATCAATCTGCCTCAGACCCGGACCGGTCCGCCTGGGATAAACACAAGACAGATCGTGTTCAGATTGTCAAGGCCCAGGACTTATTATTTAATCCCACTATGGGGAGTTAGTTTAGCGAGACTTACACACGATTTTCAGAGTACAAAAAACTCTAAGTCTTCGCCTGTTGAGTCCCAAGACTTTAGTTTTTGTTGATTCACACAACCTCTCATACATTTGTGAATCTGTTCTGTTTGTAACCCTAGAACACAACCATTTTCTGTTCAACCCTTGTGGAGAAGACCGTTCTTCTTCTTCATTGCAGCCCTCCTGGAAAGTAATATTTCCAGCCGCCGACTACAGAATCTGACACCTGAGGGTAATTCTTAGTCACTTGTATTTTCATTGTAATCCGAAATTGTATAGTTACAATATTATAATGAAAATAAATGGTTTTGCCCCTCTTGGGGATTTTTCCTCAATTGTGTGTGTTTGATTAATCTTCATGATCTACTTCTTGATTCAATCACACCTAGTTGCTTGTTTAGGGTTTATTTGGGTTAAACTGAATTTAATTATATAATTTCCTATTTGAGCGCACGCGCATACTTCTATCAAAATCTAACAAATGATCATTATGGGCTTTAGACTTGGTAGTGAGAAGGTCTGTTAACATGAATGATAAGGATATAAAGTGTTTTGGAACCTCTGCTGAGGATCGTACGTCCACTGTTAACAACATTACTCTTTATATTAAGTTGAAAATGAGAGTATTCCATACCAGAGACTTCTTGGGCTTTGTCTAAGAGAGTCTAAGGTAAATTTGTGAGGTATTTGTCACTAGCCACAGAGTTGCCTAGGAGTAACTGATTTAGCTTAGTTTAGGACTCAATAGAAAACACAAGAATAGGAGGATAGAAGTTGTCCAATTTTTATAGTACCCTATTTTAGTATATTATTTATTAATTGCAAAACAAATTAATAATTGGGATGAATTATTACTTGTGTGATTTGGTAATGATAAAATACATAATTTAGATGGTAACTAAATTCTACATGTGATGTTATTTTAGTGTCGCGTGTCTATATAATTAATTGGTAATATTTATTATATGAAGTTGGACTATGTGTACGCGTATAATAATAAAGTGTGTATTTTATTAACACCGTGAGATATTACCGTGTGCGGCAAGGTTCTATCGTTTGGATTAGACTCCACGGTGTCAAAGAGGCTCCGATATGTTACTTTAGTGCTTCAGATTGGGCCTATGGGGTAGGTATACCTTAGGGATACATTTTAAAGTAGTTTCGATACTATTTTGGACTCATTTTAAAGCCCTAAAATTGGACTATTAGAGATTTATGAATTTAGCCTTATTTTATGGATGTTGAACCCTTATTAGTTGGACTCATTACAAATAAAACACAAACCCTAGCTTCTTTAGAGATTTGGGAGAATTTGTGAAGAGCTTTTATGAGGAAGAAAAAGGGATCCAAAGGATAAATCACTCGATCGTATTATTTAGGCAAGAAATCTGTTGCTTTATCAATGTGTAATCTGTAACTTGTATATGCTTTCATTGTCATGTATTTGATTTGGGATTTAGAAGCATTTTTGTAGATTTAATATGCTGTTTTAATCATGTTTGTATTGGGTTTAATCGGGTTATTGAATTAAAACCATTGTTGGAATTGTAATCTGACTTAAAACTGGAGATTTTATTGAGAAGCACAGATTTATTCATTTTAAAGTATAACTCTGTGATCAGAACTTATGTTTAGGATTTAATTTCATTTATAAGTTGAATCCATATGTTAATTTGGTAATTCGATCTAAAACCATATTGTAATTTGACCTTATATTTGGTAAGGGATGAACTAGGGTTTAATTTGGGGATTTGAAGGATTAAGACTTTAATTGATGTTTAGATCTTAAATTCTCGTGGGAATCATTTAGGATCATAGACTAATGATTAAATTTGAATATAGAGTAGTTTAGGTAGCTGGGTAAAAACTTAATATTCAATGGCGAAGGTTTACTTTAATTTTTGTGTTTATGGGACGAAGGAGACAAATTTTGTCAATCTCGTTTGAATGAGATTGTTGTCTTGTTCAAATGTGATGGGTGGTATCTTTCAAATGAGATGTGAAGGTTGTTCTAATGATATGTGCAGTTTCATTCGAACGAGTTGTGTAGTTCGTTCGAACGACTTGCGCTGCCAGTGATAGTTTGGGGTACCACTATTGAATTGGGTAATTATTATGCGCTCACTTTACAATTTAAGAAGATAATTAAACCATAGAATAATGAGATGAGATGTTGGTATAAGTTTTGAATAGGGTAAAGCTTACTTTAGTTAGTATAATTCGGCATTAGAGATTGAGACGAAATGGATACGCTCGAGAGGTATAAGTTAGATTATTGTATTATATAGTGTCTTATGCAGTGAAGTTGAGATTTTAATAAGGTTTGAGAGTTAATAAACCTAAGAATGTAATGGACTATCCGAAGATGGGGTTTGGGACAGTTTGAGTACGCTTAAAAGTACGCATTATCTTATTTTATGGTATACATATTATATGTGTTAAGGTTGGGCTTAATTAAGGTTTCGAAAGATGGTAAACCTATAATTAAAATTGAAAATATGGCGTTTAGGGATTGGGATATTTTGGGTATGCTTAAGAGTATGCGATTGTGACACCTCGTAAAATTTAAGCTAGATTAATCAAGGTTAAAATAAATAAAATAGGAGTCTAAACAGTTAGATGTCATTCTAAGCACGACTGGAAATAAAACTAAATACACAAAATAAATAACTCAACATAATATAGGTGAACCAAAAAATATCTGATACAAATCCAACCAACAGTAATAAAATCATCTCAAAACTACAATTGTCCAATAGTAAAATCCCATACCAAATGTAAGAGTAAAACCAACTCAATACTACTAAATATAAATCCAACACAATAGATAAATAGATAGGAATAAAAGAATGATCATGCAGGATAGGCACGTACATTCTATCTGAGCAGCAACTGGAAAGTGGATAACACTAGATCAGGGGTGAGGCAGCACCAATGGGCTATGTCCTGAGAAGAAAATTCAACAACAACATTAACAACAAGTCTATGAAGATTACGATATTATAACTGAGTTTGGACTATAATATAACTATACACCTTCCTAATATATTTTAGGTTCTTTTGAGTTCTCCAAAACCAAAAACCCAAAAAGTATCATGCGTCTACTCCCAAACCCAAAGGAACCCCATGATTACATATTATTCATCTCAACTGAATATAGATAAATCTTCCATTATAAAGATTATATACATATCAAGTATATGAATATATAATAGGAAAACACACAATCTATGACAACCCGGATATAATTATGATAAATTATATTAGAATCATGCTTTCTTTATGTGATATGAATAATGTGTTATTAGTATATCTAATGTCAACTGATTATGTTTATTATAATCCTACTTTCATAAATCATGAAAGGTCGAATTATTTACAAACACAAAATTTTGTTGTTTTCGATAGAAATGTTACTATTAGAGACTAGTTTTGACCCTTATAACATTACAATTGACTTGAGGTAAAAACTAGATAGTTTTATACATGTGAGTTAGGGTTGTAACACAACAAACGATGCATCAAACGGATGTATGAGTAAGAAGTTAGGTCAAATTTATGAACAAGGGGCAAATCTGTCAATTCCCTTTAAGCGGTAATTTGTCTTTTATTAAACCAAATGGTTTAATTTGATTGATTGGCTTGGGAGGCAGACTTGGCCGACTTAAAACTCTCCCTCTAACTTATTTCTTCATCAAATTAATCCCTAGGTTCAGTTTCAAGTTTTGTTAGCTTGAGGAAAGAGAAGGTAGAAGTTTAGGAAGAAAAGAGAGGAGAAAAAGTGTAGAAAAATCCGTAGAAATTACGTAAAAGTCCTGAAGGTAATCCTAATTGCAAATATTGTTATTTTTCATATATTTATGATTCATATGATGTAAATACTTGATTTATTGATTGAACTTTCATGCTTGGGTGCAAATATATGGATATATGCAAGTTTAAGTTAAGTTGAATGCATAAACCCTTAAAATTGCTTTGAATTGAAACCCATTGTATTAAAACTTGTATATCTCTTTGTGTGCTTACTGGAATTGAGAAATTCCATTGGGTATGAAATTAGACTCATATATTCATATCATATCCGAAAATTATAATTTATATCCTTGTTTTTAGGCCGCAATGATGATTTCAAGTTGGTACATAATTTCTGTTTGTATACTTCATTTCGGTATGCCCTGAATTGTGTCAAGATTTTGACATAGCAAATGAAGTCAAAAATTTATGAAACTTTAATTATGTACTATTAAGTATGTGTATTAAAAATGGGTTGAAAACCATTGATATTTAAATTGTAGAAAAATTATGAAAATTCTTAGAAGTTGAAGGAACAATAGAGGAGCTTGTAGGGCAGATTTCTTGTGTTGTAAAGAAATGCTCATAACTTGCTCTAGGAAGCTTGAAAAATTACATCGTCACTTGTACTGGAAAGTATATTCATACATGTTTTCATATTGATAAGGTTGAACCCATGTATTTATACAATTTAGGAATATAGGATGGTTAAGTATGTAGGACAATAATTTCAGGCCATACTGGATACCCCTTGAATGAATGTTTGTATTTCGTCCTTACAAAGGGTTACTTTGAGTACATGTTTCATGTGTATATACATTGAGAAGTATAATTTCATGTTTAATTGACTTTGGTTACATATTCCTTATGAGGTATTTCCTATGGTTGAATGTTCATAACTTTATCAATATGTGCACCATTGTTTTGCCTTTACTCATTTTTCATGGAATATGACTTGAGTGGAATTATATGGTCATTGTATAGTCATGCAAAGTTACATAATTATATTAGGATGATACTTATGATTGAGATTCATTACTCATATAGTTGGATTGACAGGTGTAAGGTCTAATCAATCGAGTTCAACCCCTCCCGAAGGAAATGTGAATACATAGTTGACAACCCAAGGTGAGTGTACTCAGTGGAATGATGTATTTGTATACTGTTATGAATATGGTCATAATGTTATGAATATAAAATTGTTCATTTCGGTTTACCGAAATGGGAGGTTACTCCTCGACCCGAAATGGGGGAGATTTATCTATTAATGACAAGGGGTTACTCCTCGACCAAGAATGGGGGATAATTGTCTATTTAGACAGGATATGTGAATCATGATTCAGAAAAGTTGGTCATTCATTATGAATGAGCCGGATAAGTTAATACATGATTATATGGACATGATTTATTGCATTTAAATTCATGCAGTAGTATAGTAGTGATGCATTCACTGGGCTATTTTGCTCATGGTTCCTATGTTCACATTTTTCAGGTAATGCGATGTCACTTCCAAATCTAAGAAGTCGGATTGGGTTAGCCAGGAATGGGACAAACAAACATTTTGTTTAAATGTAAATGATGTAATTAAGTTAAATTATCCTTCAAGAAAGTTTTTATAGGTATGACTACTCTGATGTTGTAAAAAGGTTTTCAGTTATATGGATTTACAATGATGACTCTGAAATTAAAACTCGTGTTTATAGTTTGGTTAAATTAATCATGGTTTGACTCACTTTGACTTTCAAACTTAATTATAAGTAACTAGATTGGGGTGTGTCATCTTTTGGTATCAGAGCCTAGGTTTTAGAGGTTCTGGAATGAAAAGAGTCTAGATTTGGCTGTGAATGTTATAAATATATTTTATTTGATACTAACGATTATGTTAGGAAAGATATGTATATTTGCATGTTTTGATATCTTTGATTCATTTCAGATATAAGAGAATGGAACGAGGGAATGTAAATGTGAGAATCGAAGATGAGGCTTCAAATATTCCAGCAGAAGCGGAGGTTGAGCAACCTGTTCAGATAAATGTGGAACCCAAGCGAGAACAACTGACAGATATGCAAAAAATGGCACGTGCTATGACTCTAATGGCAGAGCAGCAAGCTAGATTTATGGCTCAGATGGAAGAACAACAGACCAGGAAACTGGAGGCAAAAGCCTTAGCTAGGGCTGAGGAGGTAATACATCGGGAAGAAAGAAGTACTTCACATGAGAAATTTATTAAGATGAACCCACCATCGTTCGAAGGAGCAGTTGATCCCGCAAAGGCAGAACTATGGTTTAAAGAGATTGAAATTATCTTTGGGGTAATGAGGATGCTTGAAAATTAACAAGTGACCTTGGCGGCGTATATGCTGAAAGGAGAAGCTAAGTACTGGTGGGATGCCACAAAACATTTGTTGATTACTCCAGGAGGTGGGAATGTGATCTCATGGGATGCTTTTTTTAAAGCCTTGTATGATAAGTATTTTCCCCCAATGTATCAAAAACAAAAGGAGAAGGAATATTTCATGTTGAATCAGGGGAGTATGACAGTTAGAGAATACGAAGCTAAACTTACAGCATTATCTCGATTTGCTTCGAGGTTTATACGGAATGAGGAAGATATATGCGGTCGATTTCTCGATGGGCTTGAGTTAGTCATTAAATCTAGATTGTCGGCTTTAGAGACTTCTAACTATTCAGCCTTGGTGAACAAAGCCATGCTAGTAGAAAGGGACGTAAATGAAGCTAGAGGGAATCGAGAACGAGGTGTAAAGAGAAGTAGATTTGATCCAAACTATAAAAAGGGTAGCGATACCGAATATTCAAGGTTTGGAAGGCAGAAATTCCAACAGGGTAGAGGTTGTAGTAGTTTGCAAAGGGGTGAAGCTACAGGTGGAAGAGGTTCAGGAGTTTCAGCACAAGGAGATCCGAATGTTTGTTTCTTTTGTGGGACATCGGGTTACATAAAGAGAAATTGCCCAAAGTTACAGAATATAGAATGTTTTAACTGTCATCAGAAGGGCCATCTGAGAAAGAATTGTCCTATGTTATCCAGAGCAGTTTCAGTTAGTAGTGTGGGGCCTCATAAAGGATCATCTCCAGGGAATGCAATCAGGGGAAGAGATACAAGATAAGAAAGTGGATCGAAGGAAGGAGGAAGAGTGTTTGCGATGACATTGCAAGATGCCCATGCTACACCATAAGTGGTTATAGGTAAACTCTATATTGCCAATAAAGATTTATATGTGTAGAGGGGGCCTGAAGGTAATCCTGGGATTAGGGATAATCCACCAATTAGCAACAGTGTTCTGAGGATAAGCTCAGCGTGGCAACTCAAGCGTGGTAGCTTGGGAAGGCAGATCAGCGTGGCAACTCAAGCGTGGCATCTTGGTGAGGCAGCCAAGCGTGGCAGCTTGGGGAGGCAGATCAGCGTGGCAACTCAATCGTGGCATCTTGGTGAGGCAGCTCAGCGTGGCAACTCAAGCGTGGCATCTTGGTGAGGCAGCTTGGCGTGGCAACTCGTACTTTAGCTTATTGTTACTTTGCCATATTATAGCTTTGTTTATATTTACTACGAGTTGTAACGACTATAATGTTGTAACGAGAATAATGAATGGGCGTGAGGTCGAACGGTACTCGCGAGAGACCAGGCTTGGCAGGGCCTGGGAGAGCTTTCATGCTCTATCGAACAACCTCACCGTTGGAACTTTAGAGGGATTTGGTTTGGAGGATTGAGAAGTGGGGCACCGTTGGGGCTTGTCCTGACCATCCTAGATACACCTGGTAAAACACCGAAGGACCCTGACCGTGGAACCTCAAGCGGAGCAGCTTGGAGTTCCATCGGGCATTAAGTTATGAACCAAACAACCCTCTACTTAAAAGTCACATCTACTGTGGGTGATGTCACTAGCCTTCTAAACAATGTCAGACATGCACTTGAGTAAACCACCGTGGTATTTGGGGTTGTCAGATAGTTAGTGAGCCACCTCTGCAACAACAACCCCCTGACATACAGTGGTTAGGCAAAAGGCATGTCTTGGCATTTAATGTTTATGACGTAGGAGACAACTAGTGCATCAGGCATTTAATGTTGTGACATAAAGTATGAGGGATGTCTTTCATAGTCTTTAATGACTGAGTTGCCTCGGGGTTGGTATGGGGGGCTATTTAAGGACCCCAACCACCTTTGAGGAGGGCATGATCTTTTGAGAGCTCAAAAGTTATTACTAGAGAAATTTATTTACTAGAGAGAAAGATTTCATTAAAAAGAACCAGAGAGTTCTGCCACCCACCATTTTTTGTCATTTATTACGAAGCTTTTAATACATAACAGAGATCCTTGAGAGTTTTAGTATTTTTTGCCTGCCTACCAAGGTGTATCTAGGATGCTTACTTCTCTCTCCCTCTAGCTAAGTTATTTCTGAAGTTCTTTATTATATTGTGAGTTATACACGAGAGATTTGTGAGTATAAGACGGGTTCCATACATTCCAAACTGCTCTTTGTGTCTTGTGGCTAAATCACTAGTGCGTTTCTAACTAACCTTGTCATCACCATACTAAAAAGGGGTTACGCCTCCATCTTATCTAAACTACCCTCTTACATTTGGCGACTCTGCTGGGGAGGCATTCTCCTAAGGAAGAGGTATGGCGCAAGATAACGTTAATCGAAGGCTCAACTTTGATGATATCCAACACAGTGAAGAGCAAGCAGCGGTATAATTGGAGGCTTTAAGGAGCGGAGCTCCTTGAATAGAAGTGCCCCCAGTTCAGGCAACAACAGGCGTTCCGGGAGCGACGCAGGCTTCCACGAGCGTTGGGCTGGGATCTGCCCAAATGACCCTCCTTATGAGCAAGTTCTATGAGTTTTTGCAAACGCCTGCAGCTTCAACGGTGCTGGGAGGACTCGAAGCCAACTCCTTCGTAACACCAGGGGCAGCTCCAACAGTTCCACCAGACGCAGGTACAACGGGAGCAGCTCCGGCAAGCATACCCTCCGTCGTGAATCCGGCAGTGGGAATCTCCGGAGTATCCACGGCGCCAGCTGTAACGATGGCTCCAACTATAACGGTCATTCAGCCAACACCCCCATTGGTCGTTGCCCCATCGCCCATGGAGGAAATGAGGAGAGAAATGCAAAAGGAGATGTTAAAATTTGTGCAGGCTTCCTCACAGTCTATAGGCGAGGTAGCTTCAGTCTATGACGACTTTAGGACACCTTATCCTCAGGAATATAACGATGAGCCTTACCCGAGGGATTATATTCCCCCCATCTTTGAAAAATACACAGGGAAGGGTGGGAATCCGAAAGAGCACATTAAACGTTTTGTTGAGCACCTGGGGGCGCATTGCAACAACAAGAAGCTCAGGTTGAGGGAGTTTTCCAAATCCCTAACCGATAAAGCATACACGTGGTATTCTCATTTGGCCTCTAAAAGTGTTTTCACGTGGGAAGAGATGCACGTGCTGTTTGTCCAAAAGTTCTTTCTAGCAGAGGATGAATTCACTCTGACCCAACTAGGGAGAGAGAATCAACGACCAGGAGAAGACGTGGTGGCATACGTTCGGAGGTTCAGGGAAAGGTCTCTGGATGTGAGAGAGGAGGCCAAGGAGTCCAAACTATTACAAATCTGTGCCGAAGGACTACTCCCGGAATACATCTGCCATCTTATCAATGAGACGCGCGAGGGAACTTTTTCGGCGTTCTTAAAATGTGCAAGGAACATCTCATTGGTCGTACGACCAAACCCGGTGGCGGTGCCTATGATATTCAGGCAACCGATACAACCTGGGGGAGGAAGGCCTCAACCCCCACGAGTGGGATACACCGAAGGAACAGATGGGGGTAAGGCGGTGAAGAAGGACAACAAAAGGAAGTTCGGAAGGGATAGGGAAGACCCACCACCGTTACCATGCACGATAGAAGAGGCGGTGAGTTGTTACAACGCCATGGTCCAAGGTGGAACGGTCTACCTACCAAAAGGCGTTCCTTCGGAAGAACCCGATGACGCAACAAGGGAAGATCCTAGGTATTGTCAGGTTCATTGAAAAATCCAGCACCCGACAGAGAGCTGCTTCACACTGAGAAGAATCATTGACAAGTACATGAAGGCAGGGACGCTGCAGATCCCCCCACAGAACGTTAACAACAACCCGCTTCCAGCGCATGGGGCCAACTTGGTGACGGCCTACGACGATGAGGCGAAAAGAGGGGAAGGAAGGTCAACAATGAGGCAAAGAGAATTCGAAGAAACTCTGGAATATTGCACCACAGGAATGTCTAACGTAATTTTAGCCTACGACGAAGCAAGCGCTAAAGACGTGGAAGACGTATACAGCGTTGAAGGCGAGGAAATGGAGGCAGTCATTGAATACAGCGCAGTTTCAAAATCCCCAAAATTCGCTTGGTTCTTCGATCAAGTGGGGATACCAAAGGAGAGCAGACTGGAAATAACTCAGGCGATCCTAGACATCGCGAAGAAGGACGCGGTTCCCTCGTTGAAATGGAGGGGACCCATGGCGAGGCTGGTAAAAAAGTTCCTATGAGAGGTGACCTTCAGCGACGCAGATAGAGCTGTAAGGTTCCCTCATAACAGGCCCTTGTATGTGACGGCCAGTATCAATGGGGTTAGTTTTGCTAGAACGCTTATGGATGGGGGCGCTTCCATCAACATTATGCCGATCAACTCCTTCCACGCAGCTGATATCCCAGAAGAAAGGTTGGTCCCCATGCCTCTGGTAATCTCAGGGTATGACAACCAATCTTCCAAATCCATTGGGTATGTGAATGTGGGAACTGTAATGGGAAATCTGAGTTCCCACATCAAGTTCCATGTAATAGAAAGTGCAACTTCCTATCATTTACTAATAGGAAGAGTGTGGATGCACAATCAAGGTTTAGTTCCTTCAACATATCATCAATGCGCCAAGGCAAATGTCAAAGGAACAGAAGTGACCATTAGGGCTACAAAAAGGCCTTTTACTATTGAGGAAGCTCACTTTGTAGATGCAGCCTTTTATACAGAGTTGGAGGAGGATGCTCGAGTCCTAACGAGAAGAATGGAGGGGGCATGGGTTCCTTCGATCAGAGATAGAATGGGGCCTCTGAACGAGAAAAGTAAAGAAGCCGCGGGTAATGAAGGGGTGAGGGCCGAAGAAACCCATCAGGTGATCCCTCGACCCCAAAGTACCACGAAGCAGCTCAAAAACAAAGTAAGGCTTAGAGTGGATCCTGTGGAGCATGAGGTCCAACGGCAAAGCGTGCTGAGTCGCTTTTCAGGGGGAAGAATCGCTGAGGCTTCGAGAGAGAGGAAGAGGAAGGCCGTGGCAACAGCTACCAATAGGCAATGCAAGAAGGTGGTCACTGAAGAGGGGAAGGTGGTATACCGTTTATAACGATGTGAGCGGGCGGCCGGAGAGACCGAGGATGGGGCTGACCCGTTATATGAGTGTTTCTTGGTGGATCAACAGGGACAGTGTATGGTGATAGACAACTCCAACATACAGGAGTTCGTGGAGGAGGTCGCCGAAGAACCAGATTACATGGCAAATCAACCAAAGCCCCAGGCACAAGAGTTGGAGCAGTTGAACCTGGCAGGAGAAGGGGAAGACCCAAGGCCCATCTTCATCGCGAAGGATCTCGGTAAGGAGAAACGAGAAGCCTTGGTTGGGCTAATCCGGGAGTTCATAGATGTCTTTGCATGGAAGTATACCGAAATGGAAGGGCTAGATGAGGAAGTGAGCTGCCACAAGCTAAACGTGATGCCTTCAGCCATCCCGGTGAAGCAGGCAACAAGGACTTACAAACCTGAGTTGGACTTAAAGATTAAGGAAGAGGTTCAACGTTTGTTGGCAGTAGGATTCATCAAACCAATACAGCATCCCCTTTGGCTATCTAGCATTGTGCCAGTAGGAAAGAAGGACAAGAATCAAATAAGGATCTGTGTGGATTTTAGAGATTTGAACAGGGCTTGCCCCAAAGATGAGTTCCCTCTACCCTCCATTGATAGCTTGATAGATGCCACGGTTGGGCATGAGATGTATAGCTTCATGGATGGGTACGTAGGGTACAACCAGATCAAGATGGACCCCGCAGACGCAGAGAAAACGACATTCAGAACCCCGTTGGGCA
The DNA here is from genome assembly GCA_949130495.1 of Sambucus nigra. Lineage (NCBI taxonomy): Eukaryota > Viridiplantae > Streptophyta > Magnoliopsida > Dipsacales > Adoxaceae > Sambucus > Sambucus nigra. Next base: position 336,786,421 of record OX422214.1, read on the forward strand.
ATTTCATGTACAAAGTAATGCCGTTTGGACTTAAGAACGCGGGGGCTACTTATCAAAGAACAATGATGGCCATTTTTCACGATTTCTTCCACAAATTTGTAGAATTCTATGTGGACGATTTGGTCATCAAATCGAAGAAGGAGGAGTCCCACCTAAACGACTTAAAGAAGGTGTTTACTCGATGTAGGAAGTATAAATTAAGGATGAACCCATTGAAGTGCGTCTTTGGAGTAACATGCGGGAAGTTTCTAGGCTTTGTGGTTGATCGACAAGGGGTGCAGATGGACCAGGATAAACAACGCGAGATCTTAGAAATGCCGTGCCCAAGAACGGCGAAGGAGCTAAAAAGCTTCCTCGGAAAAGTCTCCTACCTCAGAAGATTTGTACCAGGATTGGCCGAGGTAAAACACCCGTTGATGCAGTTGCTGCGAAAGAACACAAAGTTCAGATGGGAAAAGGACCACCAGGAGTCTCTCGATGAGTTGAAGAAGTTGCTCGTTTCACCACAAATCATGGTTCCTCCGCAGGCAGGAGTACCGTTGCAGCTGTACCTCACCTCAACTACAAGGTCCGTTGGAGCCTTGCTGGCACAAGAGATTGACGGGCAAGAACGGCCGGTGTATTACCTCAACAGGATCATACATGGGCCAGAGATTAGATATAGAAGCCTAGAAAGGCATTGTTTGGCCTTAGTCTTTGTAGCACAAAAACTTAGACATTATATGCTGTCTTTTACAATTCATATTGTAACTAGATGTGATCCTATTAAGTATTTGTTGGCTAGAACTATCTTGATTGGCAGGGCAGCTAGGTGGTTCCTTATTCTCTCCGAATATGATTTAAAGTGTGTGATTCCTCGTGCCATCAAGAGCCAGGCGTATGCTGATCTGTTGACAATCTTTCCATCTGGAGCATTTGAACCACCTAAAGAAGACATTCCAGGAGACGACTTGCAGGCCAACTATCTGGATGCAACCGATGAGGAATGGACGATGCAGTTTGATGGGTCTTCGGCAGACAAAAAAGGAGGGGCAGGGGTCATCCTTTCAAAAGGAACGGAGGAAATTTGCCTTTCCTACAAACTAGATTTCCCTTGCTCCAATAACGAAGCAGAATACGAAGCATTAGTGCTAGGGTTGCTGGAGGCTCTTCGAAGGGGAATTCGTTCTCTCTGCATCAAAGGTGACTCGAACTTAGTAATTCAGCAAGTTAACGGAGAATATGCGTTGAAGCACATGAGTTTGGCACCGTACAGAACGATCATTCAAAGGCTCCTCAGCCAGTTCCCTCGGACCAAAATCAGAAGACACCCCAGAACGATGAACCATCATCCAGACGCTTATGCCACTATTGCTCAAAAGATGGTCATGAGGAGCGATACGACTATCGTTACGATCCAACGAAGAACAGCTCCTTCGGTGGTGCAGTCAATACTACCGATGGAGGGAGACGCGGATTGGAGAGGAGAGATCAGGAAGCAACTGGAGTCTGGAGAAGGAGCTATGGGACTAAGAGAGTTAGCCCAATACTTTACAAACCAGGGAAATCTTTACTACAGAAATGCAGGGGGATGGTTATCAAGATGCATTGGGCCAGAGGAAGCAGAGCGGAGGTTGAAGAGAACACATGAGGAGCATTGCGAAACAACTGAGATACCCCTCTATAGAAGAATTCAAAGAGGGGGATATTTCTGGCCTAGAATGAAACAGGATGCGGCAGAACTACAACGGAATTGTGATAAGTGTCAGCTATTTTTCGAAGCAGCTGAGTGCCATTTCATAGAAGCCCAAACAGACTGGAGGCAGCCCTATATCGATTTTATTCAAGATGGACTGCCCCAACGGAGAAAATGGATGCGATGGGACTGAAGCGAAGGGCCCCAAGGTTCTATATCCAAGAAGGGCAGCTTTATCGAAGGGGGTACTTCAACAAGCCATTGCGTTGCATCACGAAAGAAGAGGCAACTGAGGTCCTCAAACAAGCCCATGACCCAGCTCACATAGGAGGGGCCAAGTTATATGATCAGCTGATGACGTTGGGATATTATTGGCCAACGATGGAGAAAGACTCAGCCGAATTTGTTCGAAAATGCAAAGCTTGCCAACTTTATGGGAATATGATCCATGCCCCATCGGTGGACTTACATTCTCTGGCAACGCCTTATCCTTTCCACACTTGGGCGTTCGACCTCGTGGGGGCGATACACCCTTCGTCAAGGGGCAAGATATGGATACTGGTAGCAACAGAGTGCTTTACAAAATGGGCTGAGGCAATACCACTCAGAAGGGCAACGGCTGGGGTAGTGAGTAGCTTCATCAGAGAGTATATCATTTGCCGTTTTGGGATCCCAAAGGTTATTCTCTCAGATAATGGGACTCCCTTTGTCAACTCAGAAGTAACGATGCTTACAGACAAGTATTCCATCGTTCATCACACTTCAACGGTGGCATACCCGAAGGGGAACGGTCAGGCCGAGGCAACTAACAAAACTCTGGTTAATATCCTGGCTAAAACAATGGAGGACTTTCCAGGATCGTGGGATGACAAGATACCAGCAGCGTTGTGGGCCTATCGAACGACAAAGAGGAAGCCCACAGGGTACACTCCGTTCTCCCTTGTCTACGGGGCTGAGGCAATCCTTCCAGTGTATTTGGAGGTTCCCTCTGCTCGATACGCCTTGCGGAGTAGCATACTCCCTCAGAACAGGCATGTGCAGCTGGAGGCATTGGATGAACACAGAGACAACGCAATGCAACATTTTCAAATGTATACGAGGCAGCTCTCTAGGGCATATGACAACCTGGTAAGACCAAGGAGGTTCGTAGAGGGGGATCTCATTTTGAAAGCAGCGGTGAAACACATTAGGGGACTTCCCCTGCCAAAATTCGCAGCCAATTGGGAGGGACCTTTCGTCGTAAAGGAAGCTCATGATTCAGGTTATTGCCTAATTTCTAAGTTGGAGGAAGACAAGCCATTCAAAATTAATAATAAATGGTTGAAAGTATATCATGTGTAAACAATTAAGTTTGTACCATCGATGTATCTAGTCTTTGATTATGAATATACAAGTTTTATTGATGACGTGAAGTATAGACACCGATATGAAAGCAGTCACAACTCAAAGATAAAACGGGAAAATATACTTTCTTTCATTCAATAAACAAGAGAGCATTACAAAAAAAAAAAAATTGGGAACTATTGCCCAAGAATTACATAAATGGACGAAGAAGGAAAATATATACAAGAGCTTGCTACCCTAAAAGGAAACATAGGTCTGGGGAAGAGAAAAAATCCCCAGGAAGGCCCGAAGAAGCTGACGCAAACGAGCTTTGAGCGTTGACAGCAACCTCTAGCCTGATTTGCACCTGGGCACGTTCAATAAGAAGTCTCTCCCGTTTCAGTTTGGCCAAACGAAGAGCCTCTTCGGCATTCTTTATTTCTTCATCCGCCGATTCCAAAAGAGGTGCCAGCTCAGCTAACTTAACTTCCTCAGCCCGTTGGTCCTCCTGATGCTTCCTCAACAGTTCCCTCTGACCGATCAGCTGCTGGCTCTTCAAAGTTTTCAAATACGCCATAAGCTGGTCGAAACGGAAACCGTCACGACCCAATTCCTTCAGAAAACCCAGAAACTGATTAATGAGGGTTTGGGTTACACGGGAAGTGGGAGTATTGGCAATCTCAGCAACAACGATCGCCATGCCTTGCACTCGATAACTCATCACGGGAATATTGGACCGTAGGAAGTCCACGGTGAAGGTCTCGGGGTGATGGTTCACCAACTTCTCAATCACCAAGCGATGGCTCACAGGCATTTGGGGAGAATTGTGAAGCACCATTAGGCAAAAGGCAGGAGGAGTTAAGTCAGGGAGAGGCAATTCGCACCCAGACTCACTTTCGGCCTCAACACCAGTCGTGGAACCTTGGTCAGCCTGGTCAGATTCTTCCGAAACAGCAGGTTCCTGACGTGGTGCGCCTATAAGTGAAAGAGCTCGTGAGGAATCCTCCTGAGCAACCTGAGAAGAGATATAAGAAACAGTGAGATTGTAACGTTTTCGTTGTTAAGTCACCGTTATAAGGTGGAGATTATATAAAAATCTTAACAAGTGTTTTCATTGTTAAGTCACCCTTATAAGGTGGAGATTATATAAAAAATCTTAACAAGTGTTTTCATTGTTAAGTCACCGTTATAAGGTGGAGATTATATAAAAATCTTAACAAGTGTTTTCATTGTTAAGTCACCGTTATAAGGTGGAGATTATATATAAAAAAAAAAAAAATCTTAACAAGTGTTTTCATTGTTAAGTCACCGTTATAAGGTGGAGATTATATAAAAATCTTAACAAGTGTTTTCATTTGTTAAGTCACCGTTATAAGGTGGAGATTGTATAAAAATCTTAACAAACGTTTTCGTTGTTAAGTCACCGTTATAAGGTGGAGATTATATAAAAATCTTAACAAGTGTTTTCATTGTTAAGTCACCGTTGTAAGGTGGAGATTATATAAAAAATCTTAACAAGTGTTTTCATTGTTAAATCACCGTTATAAGGTGGAGATTATATAAAGAATTTAGAAAGTACCTGAATCATAACAGGGGCAGGAGTGGGAGTCATCACGGAGGTTAAAGTGGCAGGAATTGTTGGGAGGGGACTTGTTACCTCATCAGCCTCAACGGGGTCTCTGGCCCCAGAAACCTCAACCATCGGCATAGTTCCCTCGCCCACATAAGGTACCAAAGCAAGACCAAGGGGTTCATCGGGAATAGACGAGGATGGTGAAAGATCAGGAGAAAGCTGCAATATAAAAGCCAATGTTAGTAAAGAGGAACAAATACAGAAAAAAGGGCAAAATGTATCCAAGAATAACTTACCTCAGTCAGAACGTTGAAAATGGGCACTGTGGTCAGAGGTCTCGCCAGCACCGTTGGACGAAGAATGTCTGCTAGCAGCGAGGATACTTCGACCTAGGGCAACCAACATCCTAAATTCAGCGCACAGAACGGGGTGAAAGAGAAGGAACGCCAGACCAGACAAATTTAAATATCAAACAATTACCTCGGGATCACCTGCAGCAACCAGAACGATGGGAAGAACAGCCTCAGAGGAAGCCAGTGAGCCAGAGGGGACTGGAGTAGGCATCTCAGATTGCGTTGTCTCTGGTAGCAAAGAGACATCCATGGGCTCTATAACCTCACCCTCCCCAACTGCCTCCCTCGCCCGTCGTAAGATTGAACGACGGGCGTAAGTAAGCCCGGTCATTGGCGAACGGGGTGGGGTCGTATCGGATGAGATGGCCCCACAGCGACCGCCCATGAAACGGCTAATGGGGGGACTTGGGGGGCTAGGAGAACGAGGCCCCGTTTCTTTAAGTCCCTGCACCAAAGTAGTTAAGAACAATATATATAAGCAAATCCGGCTTGCTCTAACCAAAGAAGAAAAGAGAACAAGATAAGTGTACATACCTCAGATTGGGAAGAAGAATGAGAAGCTTGCACCGGGGAAACTTGCTTCCGCTGGGACTTGGTACCTAAAGTCTTCCTCCTCAGCCTTGTCACGTCACTGCCAGTGGCTTGAGGAACCTTCGAACTTTTTCTCCTCCTTGCAGCTGGCTCAGTGGGATCAACGACGATCGTGGGGAAGGCAACCGAGGGAGGAACGACGACAGCGCGCCGTTGAAACTCTGCATTCACCCGATCTACCTCAGCCTGCGCCTCCCTCCTTAACCTCTCGGCCCTTTCAGGAGACATGGGAGGAGGAACGGAGGCTATGGGAAGGGCTTCCACAGGAGTCTGCGATTTGGACTTTGTCTTTTTCGTGAAAACCACCCCACTCTTGGCCTTCTTGGTCGACGGCTGCGAAGACCCTTCATCAGCAGTAGTTCCAGTCGAAGGAGCAGTCTTCCTGGATACCCCAACACTTTTTGCTTTGGATATGGATATGGCAGTGGGAGTCATGGGGCATAACGGAGGTAGCTCTTCGGAAGGCCTCTTGGGGGTTTTGCTTAGAGGGAACTCAATCCCCAGAACGGAGTTGCCTTTGAGTCCCAACTCCAACGCAGAAAATGAAAGAACTGGAGGGTACACAGGCTCGCCATCTATGAATTCAGAAATCTTAGCCAGTTGTCCCGGCCAGAACTTCGTGGAAAATAGACTACTCACATTCCCTTGCCTCTTGTTGGAGGGAATGGTGACTCTCCCAGCCATTGATTCATTTATCCCCCACGCAGCAGTGGAGGAAAATAAGGAACATGCCTCACTAAAGCTAACCTTCGGGTTTGAGGATTGGAAAACTGAGCGAGGAGCCCCCTGATCAAACCCAAATTGACGACTACACCGATTGGGGTTATAATGTTCGCTGGAATATCCCCACTCGGTGTAGGAAGGCAGATACCCCAGAGAAAGGAGAAGCACCATGGCTAACTGAGGATCTTCAATGTCTACTCCCACCTGTACCACCCTGGATTCGTGCTGAAAGAAATCACAAGTATGAACAAAGGCGTCCTCTCCGTAAGGCCTCATAACAAAGTCCTCAAAATGATCAATTGAGGCGATTAGCTCTTTTCGACTCTGCCTCTTGTGATAAATATAAGAGCGTGGGGGCAGAATGGTTTCCCCAGAAGGAGGACGGTTGGCCTTGGCCGCCACAACAGGAAAGCGCACGTAAAGAAAGCTGGTTAGAAGGACGCTGTTAGCAAAATTGGCCAGGTTATAACGGCCAAGTGATCGTTCCATATCGAACAACGTTCTGTCAAGCCAGGTGTAGAGGGACCCTAGGGCAATTGCAGCCAAAGGAAGTTTGATGCCCCGGGCCAAACGAAGGGATATGTTGATAAGGTCCCTTCGGGGCTGATCGTTTGGTTTTCCCGTCAAAAGAAAACGGGACAGAATCACAAGGATGTAAGCGGGGAGCTCTAACGAAGTACCTTGGCTAGGGGCATTCGTTGAAATTGAAGAACTACCTTCACTAGAACCCTTGAAACAATAGTTAATCAGCGGAGTGAAGGTAGCTTTGTTTGAAGAACCGATGCAACTTCGGCATATTCGGTCCAACGCCAAACGGTCAGTAGTCTCTTCGGCGTCGAGAGGCTCATCGGTATAAGGCTCATGACCTGTTGCTTCGAGCCCCAGAAGCTCGCAGACATCCTCTAGGGTTATCGTGAACTCACCCCACGCAGCAATAAATGTGTGAGTCGTCACGTTCCAACGAGAAACAAGAATGGGGAGAGCAGCATTATTTTTGGAGAGAGTAAACTCACCAAACCATTTGGCCCATTGCAGGCCAATCTTACTCAAAATATCACCATAGGAACTCACCATGTGAGAGTTCCAAGCAGCAAAATGGGCAGGAGAACCACCTGGTGCTTCGAAGTCAATTTGGGACCATTGGAAGTCCCCTCGCTCCAGACGAAACCGGAGAGTCCCCTCTGGAGGAAGAAAGCCCCACTTCGAGGGTTCTTCGTCCTCGTCACCCAGCACTAAGGACTCAAACTTGCATTCAAAATTGACAGTCTTGCAAGCAGCAGCAAAGCAATCACCTTCGCCAAAAATGGGAGAGCGACGATAAAACCTTAACTGTTCACGACGGACAGCGTCCAAGGCAGAGGCACCAGTAGTGGTGGCAACAGCAGTAGCAGGCGGCGCACTGGTTGAAGAGATGGTGGGGTAACTTTGAGACGCCATGACAGAGTGTTACAGCAAACAAAAAACAACCTTGAGTCAGAGGAGCCTGAGCACGACAATGGCGGAAGAACAACCACAGGAGGTGGCGAAGAAGATGAGAGCAAGAACAAGACGGCACAAGGTCGAACAGCAATGGAGGTTTCAGACGATCAACAATGGAAGCTCTTTCTCTCTCTCTCTAAAAAAACGAAGGAAATTTGAAGCAAGTAGTGGGAAAGCAAGAAAAAGAATGGTTTTAAGTGATTTGGCCGTTTAATTTTTAAAGTTCGTCGTTTAAGTTTCCCACCATTGCACGTGTGTGGCCGCCTGCAATCATTTCAAATGTACACGTGGCACTTCGGGAAGTGTTCTGACATGGAAAAGACAACGCTACGTCATTCAATGACGTGACACCTGGGGAACTGCCATCAATTAATGACGTGACACCTAGGGAACAGCCACCGTTACCTTCCTAAGCAAGATTCAGTTTTGGGCGCCAAGATTTTCTCTGACATATCCAATAGCCCCCCCCCCCCCCCCCCCAACGAAGAAGGTGTCCCAACGGTTCAAAAAAGCCACGATGTCCCCTCGACAGAAGCTCAAACGTTGTTTGGTTATGATTCAGTTACATCGGGGAGAATTTTTCGCTTTTTCGAACATTACTGGGAGAATATTAGCAGGTCCTTCGGGAGACTTTCAGATATTCAAGCTGGAACGGTTGAGACTCAGCATTAGAAAAAGCTGCAGGCCAGACAGAGAAGGTTCATCGGATTAAGAAGTTTTCATGGAGGCACTTCTTGTTCCCACAACAAATCCCTCCACGAAGGGGCAAATGTAGAGGGGGCCTGAAGGTAATCCTGGGATTAGGGATAATCCACCAATTAGCAACAGTGTTCTGAGGATAAGCTCAGCGTGGCAACTCAAGCGTGGCAGCTTGGGAAGGCAGATCAGCGTGGCAACTCAAGCGTGGCATCTTGGTGAGGCAGCCAAGCGTGGCAGCTTGGGGAGGCAGATCAGCGTGGCAACTCAATCGTGGCATCTTGGTGAGGCAGCTCAGCGTGGCAACTCAAGCGTGGCATCTTGGTGAGGCAGCTTGGCGTGGCAACTCGTACTTTAGCTTATTGTTACTTTGTCATATTATAGCTTTGTTTATATTTACTACGAGTTGTAACGACTATAATGTTGTAACGAGAATAATGAATGGGCGTGAGGTCGAACGGTACTCGCGAGAGACCAGGCTTGGCAGGGCCTGGGAGAGCTTTCATGCTCTATCGAACAACCTCACCGTGGGAACTTTAGAGGGATTTGGTTTGGAGGATTGAGAAGTGGGGCACCGTTGGGGCTTGTCCTGACCATCCTAGATACACCTGGTAAAACACCGAAGGACCCTGACCGTGGAACCTCAAGCGGAGCAGCTTGGAGTTCCATCGGGCATTAAGTTATGAACCAAACAACCCTCTACTTAAAAGTCACATCTACTGTGGGTGATGTCACTAGCCTTCTAAACAATGTCAGACATGCACTTGAGTAAACCACCGTGGTATTTGGGGTTGTCAGATAGTTGGTGAGCCACCTCTGCAACAACAACCCCCTGACATACAGTGGTTAGGCAAAAGGCATGTCTTGGCATTTAATGTTTATGACGTAGGAGACAACTAGTGCATCAGGCATTTAATGTTGTGACATAAAGTATGAGGGATGTCTTTCATAGTCTTTAATGACTGAGTTGCCTCGGGGTTGGTATGGGGGGCTATTTAAGGACCCCAACCACCTTTGAGGAGGGCATGATCTTTTGAGAGCTCAAAAGTTATTACTAGAGAAATTTATTTACTAGAGAGAGAGATTTCATTAAAAAGAACCAGAGAGTTCTGCCACCCACCATTTTTTGTCATTTATTACGAAGCTTTTAATACATAATAGAGATCCTTGAGAGTTTTAGTATTTTTTGCCTGCCTACCAAGGTGTATCTAGGATGCTTACTTCTCTCTCCCTCTAGCTAAGTTATTTCTGAAGTTCTTTATTATATTGTGAGTTATACACGAGAGATTTGTGAGTATAAGACGGGTTCCATACATTCCAAACTGCTCTTTGTGTCTTGTGGCTAAATCACTAGTGCGTTTCTAACTAACCTTGTCATCACCATACTAAAAAGGGGTTACGCCTCCATCTTATCTAAACTACCCTCTTACAATATGCACTCATTGATCCTGGATCTACGCATTAATTTGTGGCATTACATATTGTTTCATATTTGGGTAGACCATGTTCATTTATCAATTGTGCCTTATATATTTATACCCCAATGGAAAGTGCAATTCTGGTGGAGCATGTTTATAAAGATTGTGTCTTACGAATGGGTGAGCGAGATTTCTATGTTGATTTGATACCGTTGGCCATTCGGGATTTTGATATTATATTGGGGATGGATTGGTTATCATCGTATCATGCTTCCATTGATTGTTTTAAAAAAGAAGTTACATTTCATCTTCCTGGTGAACCCGAGTCCCAGTTTACAGGGGAAAGGAATGTTGTCCCTAATTGTCTCATCTCAGCAATAAAGAGCAGAAAGTTATTAAGTAAGGGTTGTACAGGGTATTTAGCGTATGTGGTTGATGTTAGTAAGGAAGCACTTAAAGTTGAAAATACACTACACCAAAACAGGTTAATTGTAATGGGCAAAAACCGTTACAAAAAATATTTATAACGGATTAAATCCGTTAGAAAAGTTGCATTATTTATTTTACTAACAGAAATTGTAACAGATAAAATCCGTTACAAAATTTATATTTGTAACGGGCGAAAACCGTTACAATTTATTTTACAATGGATTTAGCATTGGTACACATAATATATATTAGTAACAGATTTACTAATTTGTAACGGTGTTTATCCGTTACAAATATAGAATTTGTAACGGATGCAAACCTTTACAAAATACATTGTAATGGATTGGGAGTGTCATGTATTTGCAACGGATGTTTTGATTTGTAACGATTAAAGTCCGTTGGCAATATTAATATATTTTTAAAAATATATTAATTTCTCATTAAATAAATAAATAAATACAAATACACTAGTTAAAACTCGTGCTCAACAAATGGCAATGCACTACACTGAACCAATATCCACAAATTTCACTCAAAACATAAAACACACGTGACATATGAAACTATATTTCAATGACAAAAGATATTTTGGTGACATTAAACTGATCAAAAACTATATTTTATTCATAACCATTAAAATTCCAAAAGAAAAATGTAGTACAAGATAAACCATAATAGTAATCGGAACGAAGTCTAACAACTAAACATAATATTCTTCCCAAAGTAGTCTTCGTGATATTTCTTGCAAAAGTAGAATTCATTCTCCCAGAAGTAATCTTCATATTTCTCAATAAGAACCTGTCGAACAAACTCAATCTTAGTATTGAAAAAAACAAAATTATATGAAATTTGTTTTAATTAAAAGACACAAGAAATTAAAATGGCAAATCATTTCAAATTAAAACTATAAATAATTAAATTAGTGGTCATGTGTCAAAACAACACAGGGTCGTTCATCATATGGATTTATGCATACTACTATTGTCGCCAATTAAAAAGATTGAAGTGGGAAAATGAATATTTTTCCCCTCAAAATATCAAAAAACCGAGAAGCAGTATACCAAACTAAAATTCACACTAATATATCGATTCTACAATCCACCACCTCCACGACACCAAATACTAACCCCTTAAAACAAACGAAGAGTCTCCACTAAGTAATAGTGAGCATTAACCTCTTTTTTTTAATATCTAAGACTACTAAACCAATTTTCCACAAATGAAGTGGAGTTCAACAAAAAAAATAAGAAAATGTCCAAAAGATAAGGTTCTTAATATTATGGTTCAGATTGCTAGTTTGAACCCCCAAGTTAAAAAATTTAAGCAAAAAAGGTAGATAGAATGAACAAAAAAAAAATTGAATAGAGATGGGCAGATTCAATTATGCTCTTGATATTGAACCATTTCATCAAGCGCAATGTGTACCTTAGGTCAGATAATAATATAGTTCTCTATTTTAATACAACACTAATTAACAAACACTACATTTATAAAAATCAATTGAATAGAAGCTAGTTGTCGGTGGGTACCTTAGGTCCACAACCCCCGCAAGTACCGGTGACACTCTATTTTCTTGTACATGAGCATAACACACAAATACACATTGTTAGAAAGAAAATAATATGTTAAAAATCTGAATAAATAGTATTACAAATTGTTAATTGAACGAAAAAAGATATAAAAATAAATAAATTTGCATGAAATCACTAAAAAAATTAAGAAACGACAACTGATCTCAATCAATAGCAGACAACGATTTGAGGTTTTAAGTCTTATTAGCTCAAGTATCAATCAATAACAAACAATGGAGAACATACATACACTACCTGAGGCAGGATCACTATTATAATATATTGGGCCTTCGCTAATATAGATATGAGAAATAACTAGAGCGTGAAAGAAACTGTGCCTCTCATTCTATTTTTGAACCGAGTTTCCTATTGTTTGCTTCACCTCCTTAAAAAAATGACAATTCCAAATCCATGTCGATAGATTCAACATATGTTCGTAAAACAGTACACCAAGGGTTGCTATCATACATTTCTCCTTTTAAAAGCCTCAAGTCAGGGCGTGCCTAGGCAGGCAGGCCTTTTAAAACACTACATACATTCATATATTTATGGTTCCCTTTCTTTCTCGAGTAATTAGCTTCATGACAGTGAGAACTTCAGAGAACTAAGAACTAAGTGATAATGAGAAAAAAGGATGTGACAATATGAAGCAACCACGTGAGTTCCACCAGTTATGGTTTGTTGGCCCCCATTTCCAAATTGGGATTTTTTGAAACTTTTTCGTCACATGAACGGGAGAGTGGGATGCTAATCATCTGGGCCCCGGGCATGTAATTTGGGGTCTCCCATTGGAGGGGGCCAACCATGTCAGCTTTAATCATAATGCCCTCTAAATACTATAAGGAATTTATCTTTTGGAAAATTTTATTAAAAATATTTGAAGTATACGAAATTAATCTTTTAAGTTACTATAAATGAAAAAAAAGAAGGTACAAGAAAATTACATGACACTTATAGATTAAGATATTTTGAAAAGTTCATAAATCCAGTAACAAGTCTTGTAGTTGTATGTGTAATATGTCTGTTGAGCAAATAGAAAGGAGATAGTACCTCTGTAGTTGAGGCTTGATTATGTCAACAAGGTCTTAAGAATTAACACTGCCATAGTAAGCATGTATTAGAGATTTATGTACAAACAAGATAAAATATAACTGCTCAACAGTTTGTCCATGCGCTTCACCTTAAAAGCTCCAACAGTTTCAAAGATTTGAGCGAGTTGTCGTGCCTCTTCCTTTACTTGTATACACGATCATAAATTTAAAGCCCAGTTTCTCTAATAAAACTATAAAGTATTATATAGGTTCAACTCTCAAGGAATGTGGACTTAAAGTACTAAAAATTATTTATATTACCCTTTGCTTCTAGGACTCAATCCTCTCCTCTTCCATCTTCGTTTCCCTGTGGGGAAAAAAGAAAAAAAAAGCCACAAAATCTAACGACTATTGATGAACAAAATAAAACTATAATCAATGCATATTTTATATTATGTGTAACAACACTCATTAAAGAACTTGCATGCCAAGGCTTCTTGATAATTATTTTACAACATAAAATGATAAAAATCGGTGGTTACTATTAGGTATGTCAGTTAATAGTAAGGTCAAATGAACATCCTTGTAATACTCAACATTCAAACACAAACACACATTAGAAAATTAACCTCTAGTTCAATACCAAGAGAGAACTTTACCTCTAGTTCAAAAAGTCTCAAGATCCCAACTCCAAATCAAGTTGCTTCAGATCTATTAGCTTATGTGGGAGTAACCTGCAAATGCATTAGATAAATACTTTCACTTACCTTCTATGAAAGACATTGGACCCTGAATTTAACTGGGCATGCAAAATTAATTATCTTTGACATTTTATTACCGTACATTTTTAATGAAAAAATAGAACTACTAATAGGGTATCACCATAAACATGTAACATGAATTCAAAACACACACAAATCACAAATCCAGACTCCACGAAATGATAGAAAATTTATCCAAAATTAACATAGATTTATAAACACAGATTGTAAATATCCAAACCCCCAACAGTCTCCAAAAACTGAAATCTAATTGCCAACATAAATTCACTAAACACACACAATTCAACAAAAATCACAATTCTTGTTTCAATGCATACATTTCAATTTCACTATCCATGTTGTTCCATATACTAAGAAAAATAAACAACCAAAAATGATAGCTGAGAAGCTCAGGATGGATGATGAAATGAAAAGGTGAGAACTGAGATGGAAGAACCGAAGTTCTAACAGAACTCATGATTTGACCCTTAATTAGTGTGGAACATTACTTTCCAGTGGCCAATTAGGTATAATGAAAGGGAATCATGCATTTGACCCTTAATTATATGAGCTTTATTTTTAATGATATTTACATCTTGATATATGTGTTCTTCTAGTAAAAAAAATATGAGCTATAAGAAGATACAATAATTGACATACTGTGGTGGTGCAAAAGGCAAAAAGAGTTGTGAAAAGTGACCAAAATCAAAAGTTGCCCAAGTTGAAGAACATGTTCCTGCTTAACTTGGAAAAATGTCCTTGTTTTTAGAAGGCCTCCTCTCTACAACCTCGACAAAATCAAAATTTGATACATCAACGAGCAAAAGAGTTTGAGAAGAACACTAAAAACTTGGGAGATGAACACTAGACAATATCTAATTTGTAAAGTCAACTAGATGCCCAACAACAAGACTATGGGATCTAAACATGATGATCTTGAGAATCAAGTGAGAACAACATAATTTTGAGCAATTCTTGATGCGAATAATAAAGATTCAGCATAATCATATAAACCATGGCACGTATGTTAAGGTTGATTGGGAGAACTGATGTTTCTAGCTTTGGATTAGGAAGAAGGACTGATAACAGTACCATCATCTCAAATGACCAAATTTCCAAGCAGATCATTACAGCTAAAGGAATGGTAAGTCTAAGAAATTTTGAAACATCCTTAAAAGCCTCCTTCGAAAACCCAGTCCAAGTCTTCTTAAACGAAGGAGATAAGCATACATAAATCGCTAATAACAACACATTAATCCAATAAGATATGGCATTAGCCAACGCGACCCCTCTACTTTCAAGCCCAGATTTGAAGACCAAAATCCAGCAAGTTAATATGTGTGTCAACATTGTAATTCTCGTACTTAGCATCATTGGTAACACATTGTTCTGAGTTTGCAAGAATATAACATGACACTGCAGTAGTGCATAAGCAAATATGCAAGGGATTATGAACCGGGCATAAAGGTCTGCCTGTGTTGATATTTCTAGGTTCTGTCCCAATAATACAAGAATGGTTCCTGTATTAAACCAAATAAAGGCAAGAGGAATGCAGTCTAGTAGAAGAAAAAACATGGCTCTTTACATGTGGATGCCTAACATATGGTACTGTTTAGCTCTGTAGGATTGGCCACATAATGTATCGAATGCACTTTTCATTCCTATCAACAAGCTAAAACTAGTAACAAAAGCAAAATAAGTGGCCATTGAAGCACCCGCATGAGCTAGCTCCCCAAGGTGACCCACAAACATAACTGATATCACATTTAAACTATATATTAACACATTTACTGACACCAGAGGACCTGCTAAAGATAATTTCTTCTTCACTTCCACCAAAATCTCATCCTTGTTCAATCTATTTCTTGAAACAATTACAATTTCGGGAGATATTGATATTAATGGTGTTACTTTGAGCAGACTCATGCCATTTCAACACACTCAATGAAATTTAGATATTATTAATAATCCTATTTTATATTTTTAATTATATCATCCAATGAGATATTGAAATTAATGGTGTTACTTTGAGCAGACTCATGCCACATGAAGACACGTTACTTTTTCTACACCTAGAGGACAGTCATCGAACATCAAACAAAATAAATATGATCATATCTGCAGAGATACCCAACAAGAATGAAGATGGCATAGGGTTTACAGCAGTATCCTAATTTATGATGCATGGTCCATGCATTGATTCATATCTCGATTATCCTTTATGCCTAAAGTAATTTTCTCTAAAAATGACCAAAGAAATTTTTCCAACAAACTTCTTTCGATAAAAATGGTTTCCAAGTGTACAAGAGAAGATATGACAGAAAATTCGTTGAGAGGAATGGTAACAAGAAATACAATAGATTCATTGTACCACACAATTGAGATTTGTTGGCCGAATATCAAGCACACATAAACATCGAATTGTGCAACAAATTAGCAGCAATAAAATATATACTCAATTGCATAAATAACAGACCTGATCAAACATGAATTCTTCTAGAAGAAAATATAAGTCGAAATGACATGACATGAATAGGTGATATCAGGGATGTAGATGAAGCCAATAATGTAGATCAAGTCTTGATATTTTTCGAAAAGGGTTGTGCTAAAGGCACCCCTATTGTGTCTCACCGGGACCACAAGATGCTTTAAAATGATTGTACATTGTGCCTACTTACTCAGGAGAAAAATTAGGGGTGCTTTTAGCATGATCCTTTTCGAATTGCTTTCCATTACTACCTGTTTATCTTAAATATTCTAGAAATTCTTCTCATTCAAAATCAACAAAAAAGATGTCATTATAATGCATCTCTGAAGGTGTCTACGTCTTTTCTTATCTCCATGAAAAAAATTCCATACGAAGTGGAGAACATCTCGCCTATTCACTCATCTCTTTTCCAAAAGATATCAAGCTTTTCAAAAAACGTATGTACTATTTTTAATATTTTTCTATCTTTGGTGTCAATGCACAATAATAGTTTGTTCTGTCAATTAAACTATCTCATCCTCGATGGAGAATCTATCCATATTTTTTATCAGGTTTGGAATAAATGCATTGATTACTTGGTAAGAGATAGGAAATTTGATGATCAAAATTTAAAAACGTTGCTACTTGAGTGGGTAACTAGACTCTCTACCCTCATAGATATTTTGTGTTGACCTAAAATCTTCAATCAAATCGACTCGGGCGATCTTTTTATACCTAGCTTCTTCCTTATGTAAGATATCTAAAATAACCAAGTTATACGATTTATGGTAAGTAAATTCATCAATGAAATAAAACACAACAATCAATTATGTAATTAAAAAAAAGACAAATAAAATCTTACATTAGTAGTCCTAGAAAAAATGTCACCCCTCCCTATAAAGAACAGGCCCTTCCCGTTCTTACATATCAACTGCAAATTGAATTGATTGAAGGAGCAAGTTGATTATTTTTACAATATCAAACTCAAAATTATGAAGAAAACTTACTTAACATATCAAGTCCGTCTCATAAACCTTACTTTAGAGATAAAAAGTCCCCCCAAAACACTACAAAGGCCAAGGACCAAAAAATATCTCGAGATAATTGAATTTATCAATTAAAGACACATTAGGCGATAAATTTAACATAAGGAAAACTATACAGACTTATCACGTTAGTAAGGAATCACAAACACATGCGCGTACACACACACTAAAAACATAAAACATAAGAACATATAAATATTATAATAGATGCCAACTCTAGTGGATAATAACCTGATTTGTAAAAGGACAAAGCTCATTACCATGTAATTCAATAATTGTCAACAACTAAAAACTACTGATGCACATACTCATGAACCTTAGCAGATATTAATCATCCTTGAGGCAGGTTTCACCCTTACACACAGTTGTCAAAGTAACTACATAACCACAACATTTAAAAGAAGTTAATGTCCTTGAATTCGTGAAACTATTTATTAAGTGAATCACGTGAAATATGAATAACAATTTTGCACAAAAGTTAGGGTAACAATCACAAAAGTTAGGGTAATGCCATGATCATCGCAGACATTCAAAAAATGTTTATTCAATATACACAACATTATCAAATCAAAAAAAAATATGACAATCACACTAAAAACTTGTGAGTCATTAGCCCAACCGTTGAACAACAAATCCTATAATTTGGTCAATAAGAACATAATCACCTTATCACAATAAAATTAATTTTTAATAGTGTATTAGGAGTATAGGGCACCTAGTGGGCCAAGAACATCTTGTAGTTAGGAAAGGGCCTAATTAAGGGGATTGGTTAGCAAAGATAAAACTTAGGTACGTTTTAAATTAAGATATTAGGAAAGTAAAAAGGAAATAAAATTATTTGGCATAGTTAGTTGAATATATGTAACACAAAAAATAAATCTTTTTTATTTCATAACTAGGAAGCAATTCATAGACATCCCAAACATGTAACAAAGACCAAGTGATATAATATTATAATATAACTCGTTGATGGCAAGTATCTCACTAATGCTCTTCTTCACCTTCTTAAGCCTCCTTAATAAGATTATATCAACACCACCAATTAATAATATTCATTACATAGACAATAAAAAAATACATATAAAATGGGGTATCAAAACTTGGATTTGGAACAAAACTCATTACTGACCTAAAGCTTTGTACGGTATATTTGGGAATATTCATCTGTCTCTGAAGGGAGAGCTCTCCCTAAAATTTAAAAGTGAGATAACGGCACGCAATCGAAATGTAGGAACAATTTCAGAATTTATAACCCATTACATTAATCGATCAAACACATATACCTATTTACCTATATACTAGTTAGATTTATGACATAGAAAACTGCAAAAGATGAGACAACTAACCTCATAAGTCACTATTTCTGAAGAGGTGTCTCTCACCGTATGTATTCTACTGCGACACGGATTAGGGTTTTGCTTAGTTTATAGATGAGATGACTAGCGAGCGGGAACGGAACCCTAAAATGATGTTATCCATGTTGGTGTTATTAATTTGGTCGTGTTTACTATTAAACGATCACGTGGAGAGGGACACAGGTCGAGGAGAGGCGGAGAAGGAGTGGGATAGGTATTTGGGGGAAAGGTTTGGGAATTTGGGGAATAAATCCCCCCCGACTTGTTCTGTGTTTTATTTTTATTTTTTTCATACTTTTAATGATATATTGCATTATTTATTAATATATTCTAACGGTTTTATTTGATTTGTAACAGTTTTTATCCATTACAAATTTTTAATGGATAAAATCCGTTACAAATAGAAAAATAAATCCGTTACAAAATAAGCCTTTTGGTGTAGTGATATACCATTGGTTAGAGAATTTTCTGATGTCTTCCCAAAGGAATTGCCAGGATTGCCACCGGATAGTGAAGTAGAGTTTTCCATTGAATTAATTCTAGGTACTGGTCCGATTTCTCTTGCTCCATATAGAATGGCACCAACGGAGTTGAAAGAATTAAAAGTGAAATTACAAGATCTGATAAGAAGAGAGTTCATTTGGACTAGTGTTTCACCATGGGGATCCCCGGTGTTATTTGTGAAAAAGAAAGATGGGACAATGCGATTATGTATTGATTATCGGCAATTGAATAAGGTGACCATTAGAAACAAGTACCCTCTACCTCGTATCGATGATTTGTTTGACCAATTATAGGGGGACACAGTATTTTCGAAGACTGATTTGAGATCGGGTTACCACCAATTGAAAGTAAAGGATAGTGATATTTCCAAAATAGCTTTTCGGACTCGCTATGGGCACTATGAGTTTTTGGTGATGCCATTTGGATTGACTAATGCTCCAGCAGTTTTTATGGATTTGATGAATCGAGTATTCCACCCTTTCATTGATTCATTTATGATTGTATTCATAGACGATGTGTTGATTTACTCGCGTAGCATGGAGGAACATGAGAAACATTTGAGACTTGTATTGCAGATTTTGAGAGAGAAGAAATTGTTTGCTAAATTCAGTAAGTGTGAGTTTTGGTTGAATGAAATTGTGTTTTTGGGGCACGTTGTCTCGGGAAATGGGATATATGTTGATCCAAAGAAGGTGTAAGTAATTGTTGAATGGGAAAATCCTAAGAATGTGACAGAAATTAGGAGTTTCCTAGGATTGGGAGGTTACTATCGCAGATTCATTAAGGGATTTTCAGCAATAGCATTACCACTGACAAAGTTGACCCGTAAAGAAGTAAAGTTTGTATGGGATGAAGAATGTGAGAGGAGTTTTAAAGAATTAAAGAATCGGTTGGTTTCATCCCCTATATTTACTATTCTATGTGGGAATGAGTCTTTTGTGATCTATACAGACGCTTTATTTCAGGGGTTAGGATGTGTTTTTATGCAGAATGGGAAGGTAATATCATATGCTTCCAGACAATTAAAGACGCATGAACGAAACTACCCTACACACGATTTGAAGCTAGCAGCCATTGTTATTGCTTTAAAGTTGTGGAGACATTACTTGTATGGAGAAATTTGTGAGATATTTACTGATCATCAAAGTTTGAAATACGTGTTTACACATAAAGAATTGAATTTGAAACAGAGGCGTTGGATAGAGCTGATTAAAGACTATCACTGTACCATCCATCATCATCATGGGAAGGCCAATGTAGTAGCAGATGCTTTGAGTCGAAAATCATCAGGGATTCTTGGTTGCATACGGTGTGCCCATATTGGAAATATTCTTGACTTGGCATCGATGGGGATTGAATTAAAGTTTTCAAAAAGTGGAGGATTATTAGCATATGTCACAGTGAGACCTTTATTGGCCGAACGCATACAAAATTTGCAGACCAGTGATCCACTCCTTGAGAAGAAGAAATAAGAAGTTCGGGATGGGAGAGAGAGTGACTTTGAGATTAAGAATGATGAATCGTTGTGTTATAAAAATAGAATTTGTGTACCTAATGATCCATCCTTAAATAAGGATATATTATAATAGGCACATAGTTCTATTTACTCTATGCATCCGGGAGGTACCAAAATGTACAGAGATTTGAAAGAGTATTACTGGTGGAACAATATGAAACGTGAGATTGCAGAGTTCGTAGCTAAATGTTTAGTATACCAGCAAATAAAGGCGGAGCATCAGAAGCATGCGGGACTATTATAGTCATTGCCTATTCCGGAATGGAAGTGGGAGCATATAACGATGGACTTTGTTACAGGATTGCCCCGGTCATCAAAGGGGCATGATTCTATTTGGGTGATTGTAGACCGATTGACGAAGTCTGCCCATTTTCTTCCAGTCAAGATCACCTACACTGTGGACAAATATGCACGTATGTACGTTGATGAGATTATTCATTTACATGGGCACTAGTGTCAATTATATCAGATAGAGATCCAACATTCACTTCTAAGTTTTGGCCTCGTTTATAGAATGCCATGGGCACAAGTTTGAAGTTCAGCACTGCGTTTCATCCACAAACTGATGGGCAATCAGAAAGGATGATTCAAATATTAGAAGACATGTTACGAGCTTGTGTATTTGACTTTAAGCGTAGTTGGGATGATCATTTTCCATGGATGGAATTTTCGTATAATAATAGTTATCAGTCCACCATTGGTATGGCTCCTTATGAATCTTTATATGGGAGGAGATGTAGGACGCCTTTGTGTTGGGATGAAGTAGGTGAAAGGAAAATTTTGGGTCCTGAATTGATAGATATGACAACTGAAAAGATCAAAATTAGTCGGGAACGGATAAAGATAGCACAATGCAGGTAGAAATTTTATGCAGCTAAGAGGAAGTATCCATTGGAATTTCATAAGGGATATTTTGTATTCCTACATATTTCACCATGGAAAGGCGTTATGAGATTTGGGTAAAAGGGGAAACTAAGTCCAAGATACATTGGACCATATGAGGTGTTGGAAAGAATTGGGTCCCTGGCATATAGATTAGCATTACCTTCAGAGTTGTCTCATTTACATGATGTTTTTCACATATCAATGCTTCATAAGTATTTGGCGGATCCATCTCATCAGTTGAAAACTCAACCAATTGAACTGAAGGAAGACTTGTCGTACATCGAGGAACCAATGGAAATTATTGATCGTAAGGAGCAAGTGTTGAGAAATAAAGTTATTCCCTTAGTTAAAGTTATGTTGATGAGCAATGGAGTTAAAGAAGAAACTTGGGAAACATAGGATAGCATGAGGAAACAGTATCCCCATTTGTTTAGTAAGTGACCTTTATAATAAATTTCGGGGACGAAATTTTCTAAGGGGGGAAGTTGTGACAACCCGAATATAATTATGATAAATTATATTTAAATCATGCTTACTTTATGTGATATGAATAAAGTGTTATTAGTATATCTAATGTCAACTGATTATGTTTATTATAATCCTACTTTCATAAATCATGAAAGGTCGAATTATTTACAAACACAAAATTTTGTTTTTTTTGGGTAGAAATGTTCCTGTTAGAGACTAGTTTTGACCCTTATAACATTACAATTGACTTGAGGTAAAAACTATATAGTTGTAGAAATGTGAGTTAGGATTGTAACACAAAAAACAGTGCATTAAACGGATGTACCAGTAAGAAGTTAGGTCAAATTTACGAACAAGGAGCAAATCTGTCAATTCCCTTTAAGTGGTAATTTGTCTTTTATTAAACCAAATGGTTTAATTTGATTGGTTGGCTTGGGAGGCAGCCTTGGACGACTTAAAACTCTCCCTATAACTTATTTCTTCATCAAATTAATCCCTAGGTTCAGTTTCAAGTGTTTTTAGCTTGAGGAAAGAGAAGGTAGAAGAGTAGGAAGAAAAGTGAGGAGAAAAAGTGTAGAAAAATCCGTAGAAATTACGTAAAAGTCCCGAAGGTAATCCTAATTGAAAATATTGTTATTTCTCATATATTTATGATTTATATGATGTAAATCCTTGATTTGTTTATTTAACTTTCATGCTTGGGTGCATATGTATGGATATATGCAAGTTTAAGTTAAGTTGAATGCATAAACCCTTAAAATTGCTTTGAATTGAAACCCCTTGTATTAAAACTTGTATATCTCTTTGTGTGCTTACTGGAATTGAGAAATTCTAATTTAATATGAAAGTATACTCATATATTCATATCATATCCTAAAATTAGAATTTATCTCCTTGTGTTTAGGCCGTAATGATGATTTCAAGTTGGTACATAGTTTCTGTTTGTATACTTCATTTCGGTATGCCTTGAGTTTTGTCAAGCTTTTGACATAGAAAATGAAGTCAAAAATTTATGAAACTTTAATTCTGTACTATTAAGTATGTGTAATGAAAATGGGTTGATAACCATTGATATTTATGATGTAGAAAAATTATGAAAATTCTTGGAAGTTGAAGGAACAATAGAGGAGCTTGTAGGGAAGATTTCTTGTGTTGTAAAGAAATGCTCATAACTTGCTCTAGGAAGCTTGAAAAATTACACCGTCACTTGTACTGGAAATTATATTCATATATGTTTTCATATTGATAAGGTTGGACCGCTGTATTTATACAATTTAGGAATATAGGATGGTTAAGTATGTAGGACAATAATTTCAGGCCATACTGGATACCCCTTGAATGAATGTTTG